>JAYESD010000012.1:42676495-44024616 GCA_036927565.1 Tuctoria greenei
CAAGTCCGGATAGTTCGTTCTAAGATACTCCTCGCTTTCCCACATGGCTTCTTCAGCACTGTGGTTACTCCACAAGACCTTGTAGAAACGCAAGGTGCGGCTTCTTGTGGTGCGAGTCTTATCATCGACGATCCGAGTTGGATTCTCGGAATAAGCGAGATCTGGTTGGAGAGCTTCCAAATCTTCTGTACGGACATCAACGGGAGTTTTAAGACACTTCCTTAAATGGGAAATGTGGAATACATTGTGAACCCCTAAAAGTGACGGCGGTAACACCAATTGATATGCCACAGGTCTGCATCTTTTGATTATTGCGAACGGCCCAATAAAATGTGGAGCTAGCTTCCCTTTCACTCTGCATCGACGGATACCTTTCATAGGGGATACCCGGAGATAAACTTGATCCCCAACTTCGAAGTGAAGAGGTCGATGTTGTTTGTCCGCATAGCTCTTCTGACGAGACTGAGCAGCTTTGAGATTGGCTTGAATAGTGCGAACCTGTCCTCAGCTTCATTTATCAAGTCGATGCCATACACCACTCGTTCACCAGATTCACACCAGTTTAGAGGTGTGTGACACTTCCGGCCATAAAGAGCTTCATATGGCGCCATCTGAATGCTAGCCTGGTAACCGTTGTTGTACGAAAATTCCACCAATGGTAGGTGATCATCCCAATTCCTACCATGGTGGACGACACAGGCGCGAAGCATGTCTTCTAGCACTTGATTCACTCATTCGGTCTGACCTTCGGTCTGAGGATGATAAGCCGAGCTCTGAATCAACTTGGTTCCCAACGCATCGTGGAGATGCTCCCAGAATTGTGAAACAAATACAGCTCCACGATCGGAGATGATGGTGCGGGGTATTCCGTGGAGGCATACGATTCTGGCAATATATAACTCCGCGTATCTTGATGAATGATAGTTGGTATTGATGGGGATGAAATGCGCCGTCTTATTCAGTCGGTCAACTATCACCCAGATTGAATCGTGTTTTCGGAGAGTGAGAGGTAAACCCACAATGAAATCCATGTTGATATCCTCCCATTTCCATGCCAGGATGCTTAAGGGTTGAAGCTGTCCGGCTGGCTTCATATGGTCGGCCTTCACTCGCCGGCACATATCACACTCGGATACGTATTTGGCCACTTCCCTCTTCATTCAAGTCCACCAGAACTTCTTTCTCAAATCTTGGTACATTTTGTTACTTCTCGGATGAATGGAATACTTGGATAAATGAGCTTCATCCAGTATCTTCCTCCGAAGTTCCATGTTTCGGGGTACCACTATACGGTTGTTAAACCACAGGGTACCTTCATCGTCACTTCGGAAACATTTCATCTCCCCCTTCTTCATTCTTTGTCGAATATGCGACATCCCCTTGTCCTCCTTCTGAGCTGCCATAATATCCTCCCTGATGGTAGGAATGAGAGCGAGATTGTAGAGTGCCCCATATGGAACCAAGTAGAGACTCGGTTCTTCTTCTCCTTCCATCGAGGTAATGGAAAGATTGTTGATATGGGACTTGCGGCTCAGAGCACCTGCGACTACGTTTGCCTTGTCTGGATGGTAGTGGATCTCAATTTCATAGTCCTTGATCAACTCTAACCATCTCCGTTGTCTCATGTTCAAATCCTTCTGGGTGAAAATGTATTTCAAGCTCTTGTGATGAGTATATAGGTGTACTAGATTACCCAGTAAATAATGCCTCCACATCTTCAATGCCAGTACCACAGCAGCTAGCTCAAGATCATGAGTCGGGTAGTGCTGCTCATGGTTCCGGAGCTGCCGTGATCCATACGCGATCACTCTTCGCTCTTGCATCAACACACAACCTAAACCAATCCCAGATGCGTCGCAATAGACATCAAATGATTTGGTTGTGTCTGGTTGGGCTAAAACTGGTGCCGTTGTAAGGTGTTTCACCAATGCTTTGAAACCTGCCTCACATTTCTCAGTCCTTACATACTTCTGTCCTTTCTTCAGAAGTTCTGTCATTGGTTTAGTTATCTTGGAGAAATTGGGTATAAACCTCCAGTAATATCCCGCTAAACCCAGGAAACTTCAGACTTCATGTACAGACTTTGGAGACTCCAATTTGAGGACTTGCTTGATCTTGCTTGGATCAACTGCAATCCCTTCTACTGATATGATGTGCCCTAAAAATGGCACTTGGCTGATCCAGAATTCACACTTGCAGAACTTAGCATATAGCTGATGGTCCCGTAATCGTTGAAGCATGATACGCAAGTGTTGAGCATGTTCTTCTTCGGATTTTGAATACACAAGTATGTCTTCAATGAAGACCACGACAAACTTGTCCAATTCCGGCACGAACACCGGGTTCATGAGATACATGAAATGAGCCGGTGCGTTGGTCAATCCGAAAGACATAACAAGGTACTCATACAGTCCATACCTCGTCGAGAATGCTGTCTTTGGTATATCTTCTGGTTGGATTCTAATCTGATGATAACCAGAACGAAGATCCATCTTCGAAAATACTTTAGCACCCACCAATTGATCGAGGAGAATATCAATGCGTGGCAGTGGATACTTGTTCTTGATGGTGACAGCATTAAGTGGACGATAGTCTGCACACAGCCTCAAGGTCTTATCTTTCTTCTCTACGAACAGTGCAGAACAACCCCATGGTGATGAACTTGGACGAATTAAACCCTTGTTCTCAAGTTCGGTTAACTGCTCCTTAAGTTCTGCAAGTTCCTTGGGTGCCATCTTGTAGGGGGGTCTTGAGATTGGCACGGTTCCCAGTGCAAGTTCAATCTTGAACTCTATATCTCTTTCTTGGGGCATACCAGGAAGATCTTCAGGAAATACGTCCGGGTATTCACATACTACCAAAATATTCATAAGTTCCATAATCTCGGTATTGTGGGTAGATGGATTGACTAGAATTGCTTTCTCAAGCTCGAGGACTTGAGAGGGATGGCGTGGAGAATTTAGATATATCTTTCGAGGGACCAGATCTAGAATAGCACCATGATATTGTTACCATGCCATTCCAAAGATGACATCTAATTTCGGATGCTCTAGTATCAGAAGTGAAGTAAGATATATGGTTCCATCCAGGTTTAGTGGTATCCCAGGAACCAATTCATTTGTTACTGTTTTCCTGGCTGGAGTTCTAATCACATATGGAGTTTTGGTGGATATAACAGGCAATTGACTTTTAATGACAAAAGATTTACTAATGACATTGTGTGAAGCTCCGGAGTCAAAGAGTATGACTACAGATTGATTGAAGATAGAGAATGTACCCGTGAGCACGGGTGCGCCTTCCGGAACGTCCTCGATGGTGAAGTAGTGGACGTTGCCGGTTCTGGTGGCTGGATTCTTGGGCTGGTTGCGGGGTTGGTTGGGCCCCTAGTAGGATGATTGCCCGCCGCCATGTCGATTCTGAGGGCAGTCCTTGGCAAAGTGCCCCGTGCGCCCACACGTGAAACACGTGTACGGGGTTTGGCCAGTACGAATGGGAGGACGGAATCCCGGTGCACGTGGTGGAGGTGGAAGTGCACGTGTGATCATCCCCTGTTGTTGCTCAGTCGGAATCCGGAGTTACTAAACTGGCGACCACTAAACACTGGTGGTTGTGATGGCGTTTGCCACCTCTGGCCGGATGGTGATCGGTACAACATACGGTACTTCTGAGGAGCACCACCTCCGCTGCCCTGTGGAGCACTCCTCTCCTTTTTGTCTGAGGACAACTCGCGCGTAGCGTCCTCCTGCATGATAGCGGCATTGACGATGTCATTGAAGCTGCCGCGGTTGAACAGGACAAGCTTGTCCTTCATCTTGGGGTTCAAACCCCAGTAGAAGCATTCACGCTTCCGATCTTCGGTATTCACTTGGTCCTGAGCGTACTGGGCCATGTGGTTGAATGCTTTGGAGTATTCGTACGCACTCCTTCCGCCCTGCCTTAGCTCCAAGAACTCTTGAAGCTTCCTTCTCATAATCCCGGGAGGGATGTGGTAGGAGCGGAACGCCTCCCGGAATTCGGCCCAGCTTACGACATGGCCTGCGGGGCGTGCGGCAAGGTAATTGGCCCACCATGCACCGGCAGACCCCTGCAGTTGCTGTGCTGCAAACAGCGTCTTCTGCTGTTCGGTTACCTCGAGTAAGCCGAACTTTCCTTCAATGGTGCAGAGCCAATTATCCGCATCCAACGGTTCATCGGCCTCTCTGAAGACCGGTGGATGTGTCGATGAGAAATCAGAGTAGGAACTCTGATATTGCTGACGCGGTCCATCATTTTGTCGCCCCTATTGACTGGACGAGTGCTGCACCAGAGTCCGCAATAGCTCGGTTTGCTCGTCGCGCAAGACCAGTACTGCAGCGAGAACCTCGGCGAGGCTCCTCAGAAGTGTGGGCGGAGGTGGTGGAGGTGGTTGCGTTTGAGGCGTATTCTGCCCCGGGGGTGGTGTGTCATCCCCCTGCCCTCCACTTGAGCCTCCCACTTCTGGGGCTGCACGTGTACGCACCATGCTGCAATACAATGATTCACAACATAAGTCTCATTGCCTCAACTTCATCCTTCCATAAAAATAGTAATGCGGTAGATAACAATAGATGATGCATAACATTCACATATATTGATAAAGCACAAACTTTATACAATCTATATTATCTTGGGCCCAAGTTTACAATAGAACTCGAAAAATTGACAGACTTCATTTAAAGAAGTCGTCTCATCTATGCTTGGTCACCACAAGTCTTCATGTCTATGACATTGTACATCCACCTCGCTACTATTTACAATAAGACTCATAAAGTCGCAAAATACGCGTGGTGTTTACTACACATCATTACACTCGGCCTAAAGTGATAAGTACATCATCACTGCCCTTTATTCATAAAACTCGACCTCCTGAGGATCTTCTTCTTCCTCGTCATCCTCAGGATTAGGCACCACTGGTATGGGTGCTGGATCAGAAGATGATGCATCGTTCAAAAGTGACGTCTTTTTGGCCATCATAGTTTGCCAATCCGTCTGTACCATAAACATTCCCCAGGCCTCGTTCTCCTGCCGAGCCTGCTCACAGCTGGTCTTCCAGCTCTGAGCCTCCACTCTGGACTGATCCCGATCTGCAGTCACCGCGTCCAACTGGGTGTCCCGCTGGTGTCCATAGCGTAGGCTCGCCTCCAAGTCAATTTCCATCTCTAGAGTCTCCTGACGAGATGCGGCTAAATCCATAACAGCGTGATGCCATTGATTCTCCCTGAGGATCAAACGATGGTTGAGTCCGTCATTTGCCCTCTCAATGTGCTTTGCTCGAATCATGGTTTGCTTCAGATTATTCATCAATTCTTTTATGCATGCCCTTTGATTACCCTTCTCGCGATGTGATGCGGCTGCATACACCGCTAAGGCTGTTGCGGATGTTTCACCGTGCTCGTCCACCTCCGCAAGCAAGCGGGTTGCCCAGGCTTCAGAAGCCCTGCCATTAACTGGAAAGAACTCATACGGAGTACCCACCAGATTGTGGTAATGGAGTTTGCAAAACATCCCTATGGCAATGCTTGCGGCGTAGCTCCATGTTTCCTCTAATATCAACCCTTTGATCTTGATGGAGTATGGAGCCCATCCAAGGTGCGGTGGACCAGCAGGTACATCGACGTAGATGGTGGAACTCCACATACCATTTTCTTGGAACTTCTTACCCCAATAGCTAGGCAACACCTGGTAGCCAAACTGGCGAAGCAACCTAACAAACACGTCCGGGAAACCGGCTTGCCCGGTGCACGTTGAAAACACCAATCCATTAGGCAACTGAATTCTTAGGGCTGCCATCTGTGGATAAACATACCCGGATGTCAATACACCGTATAAGTATTCAACTCAACCAATGATAATGTTGGACAAAAGAAATTATCCATAATCAATTGATTCAAGCAAATCTACAAACTGGAACTGATCACAGTTCTGGTTCAACTGACCTTCCTGTATTAACCCAAAAGTTTCATACAGGAAATGTCAAAATTAAAAGTTAAGTTGAATACAAAAGTTGTAGTACACTTCAAAAAATTTGCAGATTGTACTCATACAGCTCTAGGCGAACTAATATGAGGAATCTATACAGGTTTTAAGTTGACTCAAGTTTTCTGGAAATTTTGACAGAACCTCTCATGTATATGTGCTTACTTCCACATCCTATACAGGATTATCATGATAAGATAACGAGGTAATGACAAAATAAACATTGTATAAAATCGCGTTAACAATCCATAAATTAAAGATTTCTATCCTAAAAATTTTTTTATACAGGTATCGCGCACAATTTCACAACCCTTTGCAAACTGTTCCAAGTTCTGGACTGCAAGAACCAAGTTTGCAACAATTGGAATTAGTCATAGCTACACCCATATTCAGGTCAGGAGTGACAAATAAAGTTGATATAGGACTTCCTAATGTTTCCAGAAATGTATATATGTGACCAGGTCACTATTCTGGATTAAGAGCTATAACTATCCAAACTTAACAGTTGAGCTGACTGGTTTGCACCAGCCGTCCTGCAGTTCACTGTATTGACTCCACAATTTGGTGTAACTCCAACGCAAATCAGGAAAAACCTCCCATAACAAACTTGTAAAACTCCTCCTACCCTTTCCAAACATTTATCACAATAAGGCAGGGGATTTTTCTACAGCATGTTATGGCAAAAATACGGAGACTGGTGTCATGGTAAGGTCATCTGGAGCAGTTACAATACACCCCAGATTTCAACATATTATCAAGTTTTCCTATCTTTGTGGTCAACAGAAAAGTTGTAGAGATCTTCACGAGCTTTCCATCCATATATGATACCCCTATACTCTCTAGTAAATAACCAATATTACAACCCGGCGAAGTTGAGGCAACTTCTGCCCGAAAACAAGAATCTTGATTCTATTCATTCTACCGAGTCGGAACCCTTATGCGGAGTCCAAACCTACCAGCATCTGATATTTGGACTTTCCAAAGCATTATGCAACCAATCTGTCGGTGGGGATGGTCTAGTATCATGTTTGATACTGACGGTACTACGTATCTCACCAAAGAAAATTATATCCGGTATTTCCGGTTACGTCTATAGGTGGTTCCTATATCGTTCTCTCGCAAACGGCTTCTACACGGTCTTCTACCGTAGTTAATGCTGCAAAAGACAAACAATCCCCTTTCACACCTTCATACCTCAAGGGCGGCACGGGGAAACACGACAGGCAGTCACAATAATATATATGAAAATAAACGCATACGACTCTGGTGCGAGTCGTCCTCGAGCGAGGCCATGTCTCGAGGTACATGGTTGTAAATACGTCTGTACAGCAAAGACTCCCGTACAATCCGACTTATAAACGCTCGGGCATACGTGTTTCGCATGCTCCCATATAACATGAATAGTTCTAGAGAGGCATACTATCGGGTTATACACCACTCGACGGGGGCTCCCACTAACTTTGAAGCACGCTGGGGTACCGCGTGTCATAGGTTCTCAGAAACATTGAAAGCTTCAGAGACTCCTATTAACTTCTCATGCCAAGCCATGGAATTTCACATACCACTCCTCGTATGCTGAGCTTATCGAGATTGATCTGCTCCCGGTGGCGTACCTTACCTCTTACCTGACGTCGGGGCGTCATTACAGAATATAATAACACATAGTTAGTTTACCACCTTTATACCTTATACTAATAATACTCCTTATAAAGGCATATAACTAATTCCTCACTCAAATCCTAATTTTTGAAAATATGTTCTTTTCAGGTACACTGTTCCCAACGATGCTCTGATACCATATCTGTGGGGACCGGAACCCCGACATCTGAGGATCTCATTGGGTGGTGTCGTGTGATGCGACACCCAACAGTTATACATGAATCAAACCTAAATAAGTACAAGACGAAGTCTTTTATTTATCTTACAGCGGAAGTTTTTACAATACTAGCGTAAGGAAAGAAAAAATATATATATCATAGCTACGCTCTCGGCACTAGCTATGCAAAAGCAAATTTATCCATGCCTTGGATACTTCGCACTAGCATCACTCAATTATGGCGGCGTGCATGGTTCCCACTCGGCTGTACACCCTGGAGGGGGTGCAGCCTCATCATCAAACCAGTCATCAACTGTATAACCTGCAAAACTCGTTAACTGCAAACATGAGCATAAGGCTCAGCAAGACTAACCCGTCTCACGAGACATATGCAAGGGGACACTAAACATAGGTAAGGTGAAGCATAAATGACTCGCCTACAAGTGGATCCTTATAATCATGTTTTAAGTAGCAAATGACATTCTCCAAGCACGGCAAATCATGGGCTCCACAATCAAATAAGAAACGCTTTACCGATGATATGACATGCTCAGAGAACATAATGCTATTACAGCTAAAGTATGGGGAAACTATAAACTTTTAATTATACTATCTCTAAATCATACAAGGTTGCACAGTAATCATAATTCAATGCAATGTGATTTTCTGGCTTCTTTAGTAATTTACTACGTCACGACACAGTGAACAAGTGGTACTCTATTACCGCGAGGGACAGTGATTGCAATCAGGACACACCCGTACAACACGACACATACGTCGTTCAGAAATGTCAGCGAGCACACCCGTACCTACATAACACTTCAGTACTAGGCGTATATAGCCACCTTTCACAAGAAAGTCGAACGCCGAGCCCATCTCACCTCCGAGAACACAAGGTCTCCGCACGGAACACCTCATGTGTCCACCGACCGATTTACACCTTACTGTCCTCAGCCCACCCCTATCGATGGTGAGTTAGGGGGCCTCGACATCCCATTTATCAAGCTACATCAGTTTATTGGATTCCATATGTCCATTATGTTGCTGGAACAAGTCAAGCTTGTTCAGCGGGGCCGCACACAGACAGGCCTTAATCGACAAGGAAGGGTTATGCGACCGAGACACAATTCTCGCCGCTTCCTATCCATTCCCTGCCCGGTCTCCATTTCATTATATTCTGCCATTTTGTATCTAACCAATCCTGTGAGATATGTCCTACATCTCTTGCGAGTAGATTCCAACTACTCCACTTCTATCGGATTTCCTATGCATTAGCAAGGCAGTTACTACAGGTCAAATTGTATCTTGTTCCAACCAAATCCTGGGATTTTTGGCCATGCAAGTGGAGTATCAAACACCTTATACGTAATGCACAATATCAACTGAAGACGTAAGTGAATAAAATTGGAAAAGTTTAAAAAGCTCTTAAATGCAAACCGGGGCTTATTTTGTTGCAGGTCAGAGTCTGAGTTAATATTTGGAAGGTGCTCTTCCAAGACTTCTGGCTCTTCCTTGACTTCGGTCACTATACGATATGCATATAATATGTGTATAAATGACTTTGAAAAATAATCATTATCGAGACCAAATTTTAATCCATGGTGATCATTAGATGATAGGTACTTTAATTGGTTTTGGAACTTCCATGGTAGATGCTAGGGAATATGATCAAGGTTCTTGCAAAGAACAGGAGATGATCAAAGTATAGTGTTGTCCCTAAAATTATGGCAAGTATTAAACTTCCAAGAATTTTAAAGAAGAAACTGTAGCTTGAACATAGCTGCCAGTTGATAATCATGATAGAGGAAGTTGTTCTGGTTCTAGCAAAATTTGTTTCATAATTTTCTAAGCTTAGGTGAAGGAGTTATTGAAATTCTAACTTAGCAATAATTTCTGGAATTATTTCTATTTGAATTTTCAGCTTTTAAATAAATAGTCAGTTTGCAACTGATTTAGGACTAGGATATTAGGTCCATTAAATCCAAGATTTTTACAGGAACTAGTTTATGACTAAGGGAAGACTCAGCCCAAATTTGGGGCATAACAAAGCAACTGAACATCTGTAAAAATTCTATAACTGAAAAAAGGAAATTGAACTATACAGAGGTTTAAACAGGTGCAATGGCTCCCAAACATTTCCTGATAGTCGAGAATAGGACACTAAATTTTATGTGAATTTTGGGGATTTTTCCAGTGGCTATCTTTTCTGGAAAAATTGTATTTGCATTTGGAAAGATTAATTCCTACAGATTTTAACTATGAGTTTTACAGAACCTAATTGGCTCTGACAGAAACTAGAGCTCAATAGCTTTCAGACAAAATTTGCTTGACGATTTTTGGAGCATCCTACAGAAAGTTATGGATTTTCTAAGTTGGAGCCAAATCTGGAATAAATTCCTAATTTGAATTAACTCGTGGGTCCCACTGTTTTAAAATGGACCAATGGCATTTAAACCACACGGGGGTCCACAGATATACACCACGTAGCCACGACAGATCCCGTGGCCACACCCGATCCGACGGGGCTGATAGACGCTGACACGTGGGACCCACCACGTCGTCTTCCACCTCCGGAGGCGGGCGGCGCGTGGGGCTCCCGCGGCGGCGCTCTCCGGCGAGCCTCGCCGATTTTTAGTTCCCGGCCACCGCAGCTCCTACCTTTGGGCACCCAACCGTAAAATCACGCGCTGAGCATGATGGTGGAGTCGGGGAGGTCTGCCGACGGTCGGAAACCATGGCGCATCGGCGGCGGTGGGCGCTAGGGCTCCGGCTATGTCAGAACTGCCGCTCTGTGGCTAAAAACCTACTAAAAAGGCTGGGGAAGTATCCTGGAACCACGAGGAGCGTGTTGGGCCGGTGATATCACCGTGTAACGGTCGGCAAAGCAGTCGTCGACGGCGACAGGGGCACTTTTTAATGGCGGAGGGGAGAACTCACGATTCTTGAGCTACGGTCGATCATTTCCGGTGATTCCAGTTTGAGAGGGTGCGCAAGAAAGCGTAGAAACTATTTGCTAGCAATTGGGAAGAGTGATTAAGCGTGGAACTCTAATTGCATGAAATACCGAGCGTGTTCATAAGCTTCGGCCAAGAGTAAAACCTAGCTAACTTGCTCGATACTTGTGTAAACAAGGAATGGCTTTCACCGTGGCGTAGAGCGTGTCCCGGTGCACCGATTTGCTATGGGAGTCGAAGAACGAAATGGCATGCAGCGGCCTGGCAACGTGGAGCAGGGACGGCACGCGGTGAACACGACGGCGACCCTCGGTATAGCCTCAAAATCATCGGCCAAACCGTCAACTATGCAACGAAATAAGTGATCCAGAGGACAGAGGAGGAAGAGAGGAACAACCTAGCCATTGGAGTCCTGGTGCGAGAGGTCTCCGGCTGGCCAGCAACGGGAGCGCGGCGCCGGCGGTCGGAAGCTCGTGCGCGGGATGAAAACGGTGCACACCGTCGGCTCAGCGAGGTGGGAGGTGATAAGGGCGACTGGGAGTTGATAAGGGAGAGTCCAGGGCCCTATTTATAGGGCTCAACGGCGGTGGCGGGCTTGCGTCGCGCTGTGCATGCACGCCGTCGCGGTGGCGGGCGCAGCGCGTGCTGAAATGCAGCTGCACGTGGGCTGCTGACTGGTGGGTCCTGCCAGTCAGCCCCACAGCCACTGCACCTTTAGTAATTCACTTAAAAATAGTAAATGAACTCCAAAAATGATGAAACTTCAGGACTGTGTCAAGAAAACTGTGATGAACACAATGGTGGGTTTAGATATTCATGTTCAAATCTATTTTGACCAGAATTTGAATTTGAATTTAAACTTGATTCAAACTCGTTGAGCGTCTCAAATAAAATAACAAATGAGTTCCTAAAATCTTGAAATTTTGCAGGCAAGCTATTGAGGACATTGAAATGCAAAGGAAAAATTTAGAGCCTCAAATTTGAATGTTTTTGGCAGGGCCCATTTAGTACTGTACTTTGAATTGCCCCGATAACCTCCACCCAAATACTTCTAATGTTTAAAAAGGGGTGAATTTAATCAATCTAGAATTAATGGTGAAGTCCAATACTCATGTTAATAAAATTTAGCCATGAGTGCAGGAAAGGTTTGGATGACAATAAGTTCATGTGTACCACTATATTGGATTTTTAATATAGTTGAACACCAAACTTATAACTGAATTCACATGCCACAAAAGTGGGGTTTTACAGTGCACTACCGGTGTCTTCATGGGGATGTACACAGACTTGTAGAAATCTGCATGGAAATTGCACCAAAATCTTCCGTCGGCAGTTTGCTTTTGACGGCCATACCAATCAATACTTCTGAATTTCGCAGCCGAGTCGCTGCCCTTCCCATTGAATCTTTCTTCAGTGAGGTCCCTGATCCCTTCCCTTGGAGCATGCGGCTTTAGGGGGACAACCGGGCCCGTTGCTATTCCCTTGTCCTAGCCCTTAGCTTGGCGAGGGCCACTTGTTGCTGCAGCAGCCTTAGAAGCCAGCTTCTTTGCCAGCACCTTCCGATGAGCCTGAGGAGGAGATGGAGCTGACTGAGAAGGACGCTCTTGGACTTTCTTGCCAAGGCTCGTCGAGGGCCGAGGTGCGACCTCGTGGTCCATCTCAGCCTCAAAATCAGAAATCTCGTCGTTTGAGCTCGACAAGACCTGAGAATGAATTGTGTAAGGCATGAACGAGAACGGATGATACAAGGTATAGGTGAGAAAGAACAACAAGGAATTGCATTGAGGAATTTAAAGGTTAGGTTTTGAGTTCAGAAAAATCGGACTTGTCCAGTGTACAGGCACGGACTAGTCCGCGGTGACCGGACTTGTCCGTGCATGGACCGGACTAGTCCGGTATTCATCCTCAAAAACCTAACTTATGAGACAAATGGACTTATTCAATGCAAAATTAGCCTAACAGCAATGTAATACATCAAGGACACTAGTATTAGGTGAAAGAAGCTATGCTATTCGATCAACAGTGAAGAAAATAGGGATTTCTAGGGTTTGGGCGAAAATTATCGAAGAAATCGCTTGAAACTTGGAGATGAGGATGTTGAAGGCCGGACAAGTCCGCGAACTTTAATCTCCGAGCAAGGAAGCTTGATTTCCGCCCAAATGTGGAGCTTTTTGGTGGAGAAAACAAGATATCATCTTGGGAGCTCGAGCGCGAAGAGAGAGAACGCGTGAGGCAAGAGTGGAGGCAAAGGAATTAGGGTTTGGCGGCGGCTAGGGCTATGGACACGAAAAATCGGACAAGTCCGGAGAAGACCGGACTAGTCCGAACTTTTCCAGAGGCTATATCGGTCTACTCCATGGTCTACCGGACTAGTCCGACCTAACCGGCGCTCTGCGGACTAGTCTGCATGGGCGGACTAGTGTGGGTAACCACAGACTAGTTCGTGGTCACCAGGCAAGAACTTCTTAGCCCATTCTTATATATTTGAAGGTACATATTTAGAAAATAGGGAGGCAAATCAAATCAAATAATCTTGATGAATATGATCAGTAAGCATACAACAATCAAGCAATGACCATAATTCACGAAGATCTAGTAATTGACATAGTTTTTCGGAGAAATTCTAGAGAGATGATTTTCACAATCAAATCAACATATTTTGAAGAAATCATACAGGTATGCAACATTTCAAGCCACATTCCGATCATCAAGGATGTTTATTTCATTTCGAAGTTCACAAAAGCGCTTTTCATCAAGTGGCTTGGTGGATATGTCGGCCAATTGCTTTTGGGTGTTGACATGGGAAATGGCTATATCTCCTTTCATGGAGGTGTCTCTCAAGAAGTGATGCCTTATGTCTATGTGTTTGGTTCTAGAGTGCTCAACGGGATTATGGGCAATTTTAATGGCACTCTCATTATCACAAAGGAGTGGAATGTGGTTCATATTGTAACCGTAATCCCTTAGAGTTTGCCGCATCCAAAGGAGTTGTGCACAACAACTCCTAGCTGCAACATACTCCGCTTCGGCCGTGGATAAGGCAATGGAATTTTGGTTCTTGGAGGACCATGAAACTAGATATCTCCCTAGGAATTGGCATGTACCAGATGTACTTCTTCTATCTACCTTGCATCAGACATAATTTGCATCGAAGTAACCAATGAGATTGAATTTGGAGCCCTTTGGATACCAAAGACCAAGGTTGGGTGTATGAACTAAATACAGCAAGATTCTCTTAACGGCTGTCAAATGACACTCTTTTGGGTTGGCTTGAAACCTTGCACACAAGCATACACTCAATATAATGTCTGGCCCAGATGCACATAAATAGAGTAGGGATACAATCATGGAGCGATATACCTTTTGGTCGATGCTAGGTCCATCTGCATTGAGATCCAAGTTACCATTCGTTGACATGGGAGTATTTATGGGCTTCGACTTGTCCATCCCAAACTTCTTGAGTATGTCTTGAGTGTACTTCGTTTGGCTTATGAACGTTCCTTCCCTTTGTTGCCTCACTTGGAATCACAAGAAGTACTTTAGCTCTCACATCATAGACATCTCAAACCTGTCTGTCATAATTTTACTAAACTCCTCACAAAAAGATTTGTTAGTTAAACCAAAGATTATATCATCAACATATATTTGACAGACAAAAAGATCATTGTCAAAATTCTTTATAAATAGTGTATAATCTACTTTGCCAATGTTAGAGCCATTTTCAATTAAGAAATCTCTAAGACAGTCATACCAAGCTCTAGGAGCTTGTTTGAGGCCGTAGAGAGCCTCACGCAATTTAAATATGTGGTCAGGGAAATCTTCGTCTTCAAACCCGGGGGGTTGCTCCACATACACCTCCTCCTTGATTGGTCCATTGAGGAAGGGACTTTTCACATCCATTTGATAGAGCTTGAAATCATGGTGAGTAGCATATGCAAGTAATATTCTAATGGATTCAAGTCTAGCTACGGGTGCAAAGGTCTCATCAAAATCCAAACCTTCGACTTATGAACACCCTTTGGCCACAAGTCGTGCCTTGTTCCTTGTCATCACCCCGTGTTCATCTTGTTTGTTGCGGAAGACCCATTTGGTGCCGATGATGTTGGATTTGGGTCTTTCGACTAGTTCCCACACCTCGTTTCTCTTGAAATTGTTGAGTTCTTCTTGCATGGCCACTACCCAATCCGAATCCTTCAATGCATCCTCAATCCTGCGTGGTTCCAAAAAGGACACAAACAATTAATGCTCACAAAAATTAGCTAAGCGAGTTCTAGTAGTTACTCCCTTTTGGATGTTGCTGATGATGTTGTCGATTGGGTGATACCTTTGGACGCATCGGTGTACTCTTGAGTGTGGTACTTGCTGTCTTAAATCTTCAAGATCATCTTCTTCTCCCCCTAAATGATTGTCTTCATTGAGTTGTTGATCATCTTCACTTTCTTGAGGTTGATCTTGTATGGAAGCTCCCCCTTGATCATTGGTCTTCTCTTGTGGTTTGTTTTCCTCATGGATATGTAGAGGTGGCTCTTGTGGTCGAACTTCGCCTAATGCCATTCTTCTCAATGCTTGACAATGAGCTTCTTATTTATCTAGCACACATGGATCAACTTGCTCCTTTTGGGAGCCATTAGTTTCATCGAACACTACGTCACGTGCTACCTCAACAAGTTCGGAGGTGTTGTTGAAAACACGATAGCCGTAAGTGGTCGAATCATATCCAAGCAAGAAACCTTCATCGGACTTTGAAGCGAACTTTGAAGTCCCAGGCTTCTTGTTGAAGATATAACACGGGGAACTGAAAACTCGAAAATATGAAATATTAGGCTTGTAACCGGTAAGTAGCTCATAGGATGTCTTCTTGAGTAGTTGATGAAGATAAAGTCGATTTATGGCGTGGCAAGCGGTGTTAATCACTTCTGACCAAAATCGATCTGAGGTCTTGTACTCATCGAGCATTGTTCTCGCCATCTCTATGAGTGTTCGGTTCTTTCTTTCGGCAAATCCATTTTGTTGAGGGCAGTACGGAGCTGAAAACTCATGCTTTATGCCTTCTTCATCTAGGTACTCCTCCAATTGTGTGTTCTTGAACTTCGTGCTGTTGTCGCTTCAAATGTTCTTGATTGTTAATGAGAATTCATTTTGAGCTCGCTTGAAGAACTTCTTGAGTATTCCTTGTGTTTCTGACTTGTCATGCAAAAAGAAAAGCCAAGTGAAGCGAGAAATATCATCAACAACAACTAAGCCATATTTGTTACCGCCGGTGCTTATGTAGGCAATTGGACCAAATAAGTCCATGTGAAGTAGCTCGAGCGGTCTTGTTGTAGTCATGACTTTCTTGGTGGGGTAAGGTGCTCCAACTTGCTTCCCGGCTTGGCACGCACTACAAGGCATGACTTTCTCAAACACAACATCCTTTAAACCTCGGATGTGATCGCCCTTGGGTAGTTTTTGAAGGTTCCTCATACCAACATGCGCTAGCCGTCTATGCCACAGCAAACCCATGTTGGTCTTTGCAATCAAGCATGTGTCAAGTTCAACTTTATCTTTGTTGAAGTCAACAAGATAAATTTTTTCTTTAACATACCCTTGAATGCAATGGAACCATCACTCCTCTTAGAGACGGTCACACCCTCGTTAGTGAACAAGCAATTATAAACTTTTGTCACATAATTGAGATATGTACAGCAGGTTATAATCTAAGGAATCTACATGTAATACGTGAGAAAGAGTGTGTTGTGGTGATATGACAATTTTACGGTTACCGAGCACCTTCCCTTGACTATTGTCTCCGTAGTAGATGTCGTCGCTTGGATCCTCATTTGCTTCGTATTCAATGAACATCCTTCTTTCTCCGGTCATATGGTTGGTGCAGCCACTGTCTAGCACCCATTTGGATTCACTGGAGGAATAGGACTGCAAAAACAAATTATGCCTTGGATTTAGGTACCCAAGCTTGCTTGGGTCCTCTTAGGTTAGTCACCAGGGATTCTGGCACCCACACATGATATTTGGTGTTCTCATGGCGTAGTCCAACATTATGTGCATAAACCTTTCCATAATTACTTCTCATTAAGACATAAGATACATCGAAAGTTCTGAATAGTAACTTTTGTTGTTTATACACAGGACTAGTCTGGGAGGCCGGACTTGTCCGAAGTACCGGACTTGTCCGGACCCTGACCGGACTAGTCCGGCGGTCATGCGTGTTGTACTCATTAATTTTTGATTTTCCAGTTTGGAAGACTCCTCCCTTTACAAAGACATTGATATCCCTATTATTCTTATGGCTTCTAGCTTGTTGCTTTTCACCATAAGAGTAACCAATGCGATATTTGACATTTGGAGGTCTTGTGACCAAGTCTGCACTACGTGCATATTTGATCTTCTCCTTGTCAAATATGCCATTTTGTGCGGGATGCTTGTCCTTGGTGTAGGGTGACTTGCCTTTCAAACTATTGTCAAGTTTACCACATGTACAAGTAGAAGCAACTTCAGTTTTAATGGGTTGAGAGGGTGAACTTGAAGAGGATGACGGGTCACCTTGCTTGAGTGACTCAACTTGCACTTCAAGGATCTTGTTAACCTTGATTAGGTTAGCAAGTTCTTCCTTGATTGCAGCATTTGAGTCGTTTAACTCCATGCAAGCTTCCTTGCTTGAAGCTAACTCAACCTCTAGTGATTTTCTTCGCTCCTTTTCAAGTTCATGAGATTGTCAAGTTCGACATATTCCTCCTTTTGGGAGATAATCATGTCCTCTTGTCGATGTATCAACCTCTCCTTCTCAACAAGTTGATCAAGTAAAAATTTCATTTTTGTGGCAGTTTTCCTATCTAATCCAATAAGCATATCCTCATTATCACTATTGATTTCATCATCGCTAGAATAGGAATGCACAAAAGGGGGTTTGGTGTTTACCTTGCATTTACCTTCCTTTGCCATGAGGCAAGTGCCATTTCCCTTCCATGCGCCGAGTGTAGGGAAGAGAGTAGACTTCTTGGATGTCTTCTTGATGGCTATGCTAGCCATCTCTTCTTCTTTGGATGATGAGGACTCATCATTTGAGTCCCACTCCTTCCCTATGTGCGCTTGTTTGGCTTGTTTCTTCTTCTTGAAGAATTTCTTTGGTTGAGGCTTGGCTTCTTTGGTCTTCTTCTTGTTCTCTTCATATGGGCAATCAAGTATAAAAGGGCTATACTCACCACAATTATAGCATGCCCGTCTCAATTTTGGCTTTGTTCTTTCCTTGTACTTTCCTTCGCTTGATTTAGTACATTGTCTCTTCTTCATTATTCTCTTGAATTTCATAAAGAATAGTATCATGTCTTCTTCATCTAATTCACTATTCTCATCATCACCGTCTTCTTCTAGCTGAGCTTCTCGAGCTTCTTTAGGTAGGGGCTTGAGGGTGGACTTCAAAGCAACCCCTTTCTTCTTTGTCGAGTTGAGGTCGGCAATTTCCTTGACATGCTTTGCTTGTTTTTCCATCATCTTGAAATTGATGATTTTTCCAAGTAATTCATCCGGAGTCATTTTCTTGTATCCGGAGCTTTCTCTAATGATTGAGCATAGGGTGACGTTGCGAGGCATGAAAGCTCTAAGGATGAGCTTCACCACCTCGTGGTCATTCCACATCTTGCTTCCGTATGATCGAACCTTGTTGACGAGTGTCTTTAATTGGTTGTACATATCTTGAGGTGACCCATCTTCTTCGATTGCGAATCTTCCTAATTCACCTTCAATCATTTCGATCTTTGCTTCACGCACATGACGGTCACCTTCATGTGAAGTTTGCAATGTGTCCCATATCTCCTTTGCAATCACGAGTCCGTCCACCTTGGTGAACTCGTCCCGACTGAGCGAAGAGGTAATGACTGTCGTGGCTTGAGCATTTTGATGAATTGCCTGCTCTTGGCTTTGTGTAAGTTCTTCATCGTCGTACGAGATATCTATCCCTGTGCACACAATATGCCATAAACTTGGATTGAGGGAAATTAGATGAATTTTCATATTTTGTTTCCACATTGAGTAATCACTTCCATCGAAGTGTGGGGCTTTTCCTAGTGGGATAGATAAATAATGATTATTGATGGGATTAAGATGATCATAGTTGAAAGGATATCGGGAGTAGTCGGTGTGACTACTCCCCTTCTTCTTCTCTTCAATCTTCACTTTCCCTTTGGAAAATGTCTTCTTTCCTAGGAGCGCCTTTAGTTCAAGCGTCTCCTCATTGTCGTCCTCGAAGTCTTGAATGGCTTCGAGGAGCTTTTCAACTTTCTGATTCTTGACATCATCAACCTTCTCTTGGTTGTTGCTCTTGTGTACGTCCTTCATGTCCGCCATAATCTTCTTCGAGCGGTTAGTCTCTTTCTTGATGAACCTGCTCTGATACCAATTGAATGTGGCCTAGAGGGGGGTGAATAGGCCTTTTTGAAATTTGTTGAAACCTGCAACACTTAACCACTAGATCAATACTTGAGCTATCGGACTAGTCTGGTAAAGTGCGGACTAGTCCGGTGTATACCGACTAAGTTAATCAAGTTTGATCAATTAATTTGATTCTAGGATGTATGTCGCGGAAGTATACTTGTGATTTAGGTGTTGCACAATTATAGACTAGGATATATCACAATTCAATCTTATACTTAATGATTCAACGTAAAGTAAGAAATATGGATTCAAACCCAAGATTGTTGTGATGAATTAGAACGATGAACTCAAAACAAGAATGCAAGCAGTTTATCCCGTGGTTCGGCTCTCACAGAGGCAACCTACATCCATGTTGAGGAGTCCACAAAAGGACCGGGTCTTCTCCAACCCTACCCTCGTCAGATCGCCACGAAGGCCAATCCTCTTCTCTTATCACAAAGGGTAAATAACCAAATTCAAGGGGCCTTCTCACATGTTGAGGGCTCCCCTAGATTACAATGACAAATCCACCAAGAACACACTCAAAAGATTACAATGAAAATCACAGTAGTGTGTTAGGAAATCAAACCAAGAGCTCAGGAGTGATGAAACGTGTCTCTCCAATGTTTCGAATTGTATCCTCAAAGGATTGATCTTTGTGGCTTTTGGTTTCGTGGAGAGACGTGTTTTTGAGGCTCTTGGGAGGTGTGACGGCGCTGGGGGTCGAGAGAGATTAAAGTTGCGCCGTGCACCTCTATTTATATGGGGTTTCTAAAAGTGACCATTAGGGTTTAGAAAGATAGGACTAGTCCACGGTGGACACCGGACTAGTCTGGTGTGCTGTGTGTAGCAAACCCTAAGTGTCCCAAAATATCATACTAGTCCGGCAACGAGCGGACTTGTCCGATTTCGCTACTGGAAATCCTCGCACTAGTCCGATAGACATCAGACTTGTCCGGACAGTAAAACCCTAAGTGGTTATGAGGACAAGTCCGCACTTGGAGGACTTGTCCGATTTAGGTCAGAGAGTTTTTCGGACTAGTCCGTGCTAATATCGGACTTGTCCGATTGACATCAGATAGATATCGAACTAGTCCGATGTGTGATCGGACTTGTCCGATTTCGTGTGACTCGTGAAGTGTTGTGAGGACTAGTCCGCACTGGGGAGGACTAGTCCGGTTCTAGTAAGAGAGATATCAGACTAGTCTGTGGTGATATCAGACTTGTCCAATCTTGTGCAGAGAGACATAACGGACTAGTCCTGTGTCAGTTGGACTAGTCTGGTCCTGTATAAATTTGTGCAATGTGTGTGTTTATTTGTGGTTGAGCTCTTGGGTTGTGTTTCCTTAACACACTCCACACACAATGATCTACTAATCTTGTTCCTTGAGCTCTTCTCCACATTGCTCCCCATTCTCCCTTCTTTTTGGCACTTTGTTTTTTTCACATTAAAACTTGTGCTCATCTCATCAAAGTGGTTAGGATCTCATTTGCTTGTCATAAATCATCCAAAACCCACAAGGGATTCCTAGATGCACTTTCACTATGTAATGGTATTTCACTTTCGTCAACGCATGTACGGTTCAACTGATCCTGGCGTACATGTAGTTAGCTTCTGTTCATCCTTACGGCGACCAGGTGTGACAAAGTGGTATCAGAGCCGTGTTGCCTGTAGGACGCAATCCTAGTTAGAAATGGTCAAAATAAGGAATATAGTATTTTCGAAACTTTGTGTTTCCTACCTCAATCCTTGTTCTTCTTACCTTACTCTACTTATTGTTTTTATTCTAACTTGATCTATTGATTACTGATCTCACTCTCTCCTTTTCAAATATTTGTAAATGGTGTGCACCAAGCAGATGACACGCAATTCGACTGGTGGCTGTGTTCCTCGACACAATCTAGCCAGCCGCTCCGCATCTCACACACCTAGCAAAGAGACAGTGCTGATCTCTTATGGACGTACTGCAGCAGGGATGTGTAGCTGCCTTCGCTCCCTCCTTCGTGCAGCGGGGTACTGTGAGTACCGAGTTCACTTTGTCTACAGCACTACTAGGGCCTCAATGCCGTCTTCTAGTGGATAGGAGTGGACTAGCCAACTATCGATCTACTATGACTCGGAGCTACTGCACGTGCACTACTCTGCAGCTTGGAGGAGCTATCAGCGTGCTGCTGAGAAGAACGCTACGTGGGAGGCAACCACGTATTGGAGTCATGCCCACAAGTTCCGTCTGAAGCGCACGGAGCACACGTTCACCACTCAGTGCCCTAGTGGCACAGCCAACTTCGTTGGACGCGATGTCGAGGGGCCTCTGCACCTCTCTTAGAGCGAGAGACCTGTTGACAACATCGTGGAGTTGTCCTCACGACTCCAGCGTTGTCCGCAGGAGCTTCGGGACTGCAAGGAGTTCCCTTGTCGTTACGAGCAACTTCTCCGGCGCTACCGAAGGATTATTGCGACTGCCCCTAACTGCTAACAGTACATGTAGGATGGCGAGCGTTGGGACCCATACTCGCCCGACCGCCACGAGCGATCACCGGAGGACTCGGAGGAGGACCCAGAGGAGGACACTGAGGAGGACTCAGACAAGGACCCAGACGAGCAGGAGTAGGATCTCTACCCTGTTGGACGACTCAGGACACCTACCCGTAGTATGTAGGAGCGTGTACCTACGCCCTCTCTAGTACTGAGTCGTATTATCTATGGTTATGTATTAGTGGTTTGCTTCATGGTGTGTGTGTGCGACGTGAGTTGTTGAATGCTTAGGCATCCTGTCCACATCCACGTCATTTGTATATAGGCTTGCTTGTGTGTTCTGCGAGTTGTGGAATGCCTTGGCATCCTGTCCACATCCGCACCAGTTGATTAATGGAATTGCTTTCGATATATATATTCTTCTTGATGCATATAGTTGGGATCGATTTACCATAGTGTGTTCTTCTATACCTTGCCTATTGTTCTGAAGTTTCAGTTATTCCCAATACAGATGGCTGGTAGAGGCAGAGCTCGTGGTTGGGGTGTTCCACCCCAAGAGGATGCACTTCGAGGTTTACCAGTATGGATGGGTAGGGGTGCTAGGGGAGCCCCAGCAGCACAGCAGATGCAACAAATGATGGCCATTCAGACCCAGTTGCTCAATAATCTCACCCAGATAGTGACCAATATGCAGCAAGCACCACCACCACCACCACCACCACACAACCCTCAACCACCACCACCCTTTCAGCCCAGTTCGCTCCTAAGAGACTTTCTTAACAGTCAACTTTGCTGTAGTTAGTGAGCTAATGGATGCCGACGATTGGCTTGGAGCAGTTAAGAGCAAGTTGAGAATTATTCAGTGTGAAGGAAGGGAGAACATACTGCTAGCTTCTCACCAACTCCAAGGGCCTACAGCTAATTGGTGGACTGCTTTTAGTGAAGCCCATCAGAATACGGAGAATATCACTTCGAAGGAATTCAGGACTAACTTCTGCAATCATTTTGTGCCTGATGGAGAAGTTTGGGCAAGATGTTAGGAGTTTCTCATGTCGAAGCACGGTCGTATGGTTGTGCGAGCTTACTTGAACATCTTCACAAGGTTGTCTCGCTACGCACCAGAAGATGTAGACACTGATTCTAAGAAGTAGTTCTGTTCCAAAAATGGGCCTGACAAGGAGTTGAAGTTTGCCATGTCTTCCTTTTATTACAGCAGCTTTCAGAAGTTAGTTGACAAGGCTTTTGAAGTAGAGAGGACCAAGAAAGAGTTAGATGATGATGATGAGATGAGGAAGTTGGCTCAAGGACATGCTTCTGGTAGCAATGTACTCCCTCGCTTCGCCCCTCAACCTGCAGCACCCATGACTTGTCCTATGAACTCTTACTTAGTACAGAGGTTTTCGAACCCCACCTACAGGCCACCCACACCATACAACCAGCAGATGCACCAGCAACCACACCCTCCACGCCAAGCAACACAACCCCCTTGCCAGCAAATGCAACCACCTCACCCAGCAGCACCAGTTAACCATCCCAATAGGCAGCAATAGCGGAACCAAGCAGGAGGTAACAAGGGTCAGAACAATGCTGCAGGGGTTCAGTGCTACAAGTGTGGAGAAATGGGACACTACTCAAACAATTGTCCAAAGAAGCAGCAGAACCCACCAGGATGTGTCAATCATGTGATATTGGAGGAAGCTCAAGAAACACCTGATGTGGTGATCGGTATGTTTCCCGCTAATTCACACCTCGCCACAATATTATTTGAATTTGGTGCTACACATTCTTTCATATCCAAAGATTTCATAAAGAAACATAGCATGATAGTTACATTCTTGAATCGGGCGATGGTAATTAACTCTCCTGGAGGAGAGATGGTAGCAAGGAATGTATACCCTAATGTGGGTCTAAATATAAGGGTGTAGTCTTTGTGGCCAACCTAATAGTTGTAGACTCACAAGGACTAGACATCATTCTGGGAACGGACTGGCTGACAAAGAATCAAGGAGTAATTCATTGTGGAACTAGGACAGTTTGCTTAACGCATCCAGATGGCACTACACTGGAGTTTAGGCCAGATCGGATGCAAGAGGCAGTTGTTCAACTCAACCATCTTAAGAGTACAGAAGGCATCAGGGTTGTGAGTGAGTTTTCAGATGTATTTCCACATGACTTACCAGGTATGCCCCCTGATCGAGTGATTGATTTTATCATTGAGTTAGTGCCTGGGACAACCCCAATATATAAGAGGTCGTATAGAATGGACGCTAAACAACTAGCTGAGCTAAAGAACTATATTTAGTTGTTACTGGGAAAAGGATATATTCATCCTAGATCGTCGCCTTGGGGAACCCTAATTATATTTGTACCTAAGAAGGCTGGCACTCAAAGATTGTGTGTGGATTACCGTGCCTTGAATGCGGTAACAATCAAGAATAAGTATCCACTGCCAAGGATTGAAGATTTGTTTGACCAGTTGCGAGGAGCATGTGTGTTCCCTAAGATTCATCTTTGCTCGGGTTACCACCAGTTGAAGATTCGACCCTCGGACATCTCCAAGACTGCATTTGTCTCCCTATACGGTCTTTATGAGTCTACTGTTATGTCATTTGGGTTGACCAGTGCTCCTGCCTATTTTATGTACCCGATGAACAAGGTATTCATGGAGTACTTGGATAAGTTTCTAGTGGTGTTCATCGATGATATACTTATCTATTCCAAGACTAAAGAAGAACATGAGGAGCACATCAGGATGGTTCTACAGAAGCTTCGCCAGCATCAGCTATACGCCAAATTTAGTAAGTGTGAATTTTGGCTAAAGGTGGTATAATTTTTGGGTCATGTCATATCAGAAGGAGGTATAGTAGTAGATCCAGGCAAAGTGGCTGATGTCCTTAAATGGGAAACACCTGAGAGTGTACATGATATACGAAGATTCTTGGGCATGGCTGGTTATTATCGTCGATTCATCGAGGGATTTTCAAAGATATCTCGTCCACTAACAAAGTTGCTTGAGAAAGGAGTTGCTTTCAAGTGGACACTCGAGTGTGAAGTAAGATTTGCCGAATTGAGGAAGAGGTTAACCAGGGCGCCAATTTTGGTGATGCCTGATATGAAGAAGGAGTTTGTGGTTTATTGTGATGCATCCAATCATGGTTTAGGATGTGTCTAATTATAAGAAGGACATGTTGTAGCCTATGCTTCAAGACAGCTTTGGAAGCATGAGAGGAATTACGCAACCCATGATTTAGAGTTGGCAGTTGTTGCCCATGCTCTAAAGATATGGAGACACTACCTAATGGGGAGAAGAACCGAGATCTACACTGATCACAAGAGCTTGAAATACATATGCACCCAGCCATATCTCAACCTTAGACAATGTCGTTGGTTGGAGTTAATAAATGATTTTGTTGTGGGAATCAAAACTCATCTAGGAAAAGATAATGTGGTTGCTGATGCTCTAAGTATAAAGGGACAATGTAACAATTTGTCAGTACAAGCTCTTCAACCCCAGGTATGTGAAGAGTTTGCAAGGTTAAACTTATGCATGGTGTCTAGCACTAAAGCAGTTGCTATGGAAGTGGCTTTAAACCTTGGGCGTGATATACGAGAAGGACAGGAGAATGATGAAAAGGTCAAGGAGATCGAACAATTGATGAAGAAAGGAAGAGCTCCGAACATTAGAGAGGATGAACAAGGAACCCTATGAGTTAGGAAGAGGATCTGTGTGCCAGATGTAAAGGATATTCGGGAGTTGATACTAAGAGAAGCTCATCACTCGTCATATTCCATTCATCTAGGAAGCACGAAGATGTACCAAGATCTTAAAGATAGGTATTGGTGGCATGAAATGAAACGGGATGTAGCAGAATATGTGGCTTTTTTGTGATACGTGTCAACTAATTAAGGCAGAACATCAAAGACCAGCAGGGTTATTGCAACCAATTAAAGTGCCAGAATGGAAATGGAAAAAATCAGCATGGATTTCATTGTGATACTGCCAAAGACTCAGTCTGGATTTGACTCTATATGGGTTATAGTGGACCATTTGACTAAAGTTGCTCACTCTATCCCTGTGAAGAAACCTATAATGGTCCCAAGTTGGTGGAATTGTATATCTCTAGGATTGTATGCTTACATGGACATCCGAAGAAGATAATCTCAGATTGAGGCACTCAGTTTAACTCAAGGTTTTGGCAGAAGTTGCATGAATCAATGGATACATGTTTAAATTTCAGCTCCGCATATTAGCCTCAGACCGATGGTCAGACAGAGCGCGCCAACCAGATACTAGACGATATGTTGAGAGTGTGTGCTTTGAAGAATAGTCAAAGTTGGGATATGAATTTGCCATATGCTGAATTCTCTTATAACAATAGTTATCAAGCTATTTGAAAATGTCTCCATTTGAAGCATTGTAAAACACCGTTGTTATGGAATCAGACTGGAGAAAGTCAAATTTTTGGACCCGATGTATTAAAAGAGCCTGAAAGACAAGTACAAGAAATTTGGAAGAATCTAAGGGCGGCTCAAACAAGACAAAAGTGTTATGCAGATATTAGAAGACGTGCTCTAACATTTGAGGTTGGTGATTATGCATACCTAAAAGTGTCACCCATGAGAGGGTTGAGAAGATTTAAAGTAAAAGGCAAGTTGTCATCAGGCTACATTGGTTCGTTCAAGATATTAGAACGACGAGGAGTAGTATCTTATAAGCTTGAGCTCCCACCGCACTTGTCAGATGTACATAATGTGTTCCATGTATCACAGCTTAAGAAGTGTTTAAGAGTGCCTGAGGAACAGTTACCTATGGAACCGGTATATGTACAAGTAGATTTGTCCTATGTAGAACAACCTGTAAAGATACTGGAGACATCAGAACCTGTTACCAAAAACAAAGTCATCCACATGTGCAAAGTGCAATGGAAGCATCAGTCGGAGGCAAAAGAAACGGGGGAAAGAGAAGAAGTTCTCGAGGCCGTGTTTCCTCATCTTTTCACTTAGGACGTCCGAATCTCAAGGGCGAGATTCCTTTTAAGGGGGTAGAATTGTAACACCCATAATTTTGTAAATAAAATGAAAAGAATAAAGTGCATTTGTATGAGCATTTTTTGTGTGAAAATTTTGAATTCAAATGAGTAGAATTCGTGGAAATTTGAATTTGAAACAAATCAAAAGAAAGATAAGGAAAAAGAAAAAGAATAAAAACCGCCCCTGGGCCAAAACCCCACCCGCGGCCTATTTCTTTTCTCCCCAATGCGTCTCAGCAACTCCCGTCCCTCTCCTTTTCTCTCTCTATTGCGCAGGGCCCGCCTATCATCCCCCACCTCTAGCAACCGCTGCCCCCTTTTCTCTGTGGTGCACCATGCCGCGCGCCACCCCCGTCCAACCGTTGCCCCACGCGCCAATTCACCCCGTGGAACCGCTCAACACGATCGCCATCAACCGCCACCCTCTTCCCCTCTATAAATTGTCGGCCACCCCCTCTATTTTTCCCTCTCCGCGCCTAACCCTAGGCTCGCCGTCGCCATGGTCCGTCTCACTTGTTCCTAGCTAACCAACGATTGTCTCCCTCCCCTCTTCACTCTAATCGCTTTGTCGTGACTCAAGGAGCACGCCGGGCAAGGATTCGCGGAGTGATCACCAATGTTTTGCCGGAATCAACGGGAGCTGACGCTGTTTGCCGCCGCCCCTCGTCGTTTACTCCTTTCCGACCCTCTTCGGACCCCAAAAAGACTTGAGGTGTGTTCCCCTTTATTCCCTCTTTCGATTCCCGTAGAGAACGCATAGAATAGACAATATTTTGGCCCTTTTGGCCAGCATCGGCGAGGTCCGTCGCCGTGCGCCGCCTGAGGCGCTGAGCATCTCGGCCTTCTGTTCAAACCGAGTGGCTGAGATTAGATCGCCCGTACCGGTTCGTTTATTTTAAATCTCGTGCGTCCATTTTGAAATCAACAGCACATGTTTAAAGCCCTTTTCCCGCCGCTATTTTTGCGCTTAAGCCCTCAGAAACTTGCGAGCTACCCCCTGGACCTTATTGAAATACTGTTTTAACCCCTAGTTTTATCAATCTAACCCCTGGACTCTCTGGAATTAGGTCAAACAAAGGAAATATTGAATCTAACCCCTAGAATTTTATTGAAAATGCTTTTAGCCCCTGTTAAGTATATAAAAATTACCAGCTAGCCCCTGGTGTTTTATTTAATTGCTGAATATTGTTTAGAGGTGTATTTAATGTGTAAAAAATAGATAAAAATGGTAAAATAAATATAAAAATAGTAGGAAAATTAGTATAAATTCTTTTTATACTGTAATAAAATTGTAGAGTGTAAATAAATTATAGCTTGGCCATAGAAAATTCAATAAAAATGATTTTAGCCAATCAATAATTCCTAAAAATTTAAAATAAATGGTAGATGCATATTTTTTGCTATGTAAAATAATAAATGCTTCCTAGGGACGTATTAGCGTAGGATTTTATGCTTATGTGAACGTTGTGATGTCATGCATTGTGTGCTATATACTTATTTGGCTTCTATTTCTTTTTGCCATGCTTTGGCAATATATTTACAGTCGTACTATGACCCAACTTTTAACCTTCAAGACCAAGTCTTCAACGACAACCAATTCATCGAAGAAGGCAAGTGCCCTTGACCATCTTGTACTAATTTTAGGATGTTAGTTAGATGCATGCTACATAAAATGGTGTCCCATTTCATGGTAGTTGCAACTTATGTTTGATCTGTTGGAATATTTGGGCTTTGGACCCAATTATTCTCTAATGAATTTCAAAAGCTGTAAAGAAGACATTAATCCTACATTGAATATTTCAGGAGAGTAGTACCTATTTATAAGGGAAGGTCATTTCTATGTATAGAGTATATGAGAGAAGGATGAGCAACAGTCACACACAAAGTCGCACGCACGTGCGCGCGTATTCATGTATTTTCGTATAATTTATCGCGTGACTGGTGACCTGCGAAGTTGTGACTGGCGTATTAATCCTGATATATTTCTTTTGTAAAGTCAGATACTAACATGACTTGACTGCTCGCAATACAATGTTTAATTATGCGAAATAGTTTTTGAAGGACGATTATGTTTCAGTTGCTACATGATGATTATGTTTCAGTTACTAGAGCTTCATTGCTTTCAGTTGCAAGAGCTGAAATATTCTGCATTACTGAGACTAATTGTTTTAAGGTACTAGTTCTTTTGCTGCAATATAGAGGAGTATTATCCATGTACAGAAGAAGGTGAACTCCACTCAGTTCTGAAAAGTAGCGACTACACTCTGTTCCACGTTGTTGCGCACCAACATCGAGCATCACCATCCCTCTCAACGGCATGTCACCGGTGTATGAGAGAGCAGTGTCTCTGAAACTCTGCTCCTTTGAAGAACCTACACGGGTTGGGGTGAATCTGGTTTTCTGATAGCGTTCGTGCGACTGCTCGACTACAGATTTGGGAACATCTCCATTGTAAGTTAAAGATGAGTTTTCTACGTATGAATGCGATAAATATCATGAGCTTTTCGTGTTTGTTATTTTTGATGTTTTATGAATTATCTATCATGCGTATTGCTACAATTTAAGGATTTAATTTTACATCTCAAGTGTATTGGTTCCTAACAATCAAAAAACATGATGGCACTGTAAGATGTGCAACAGCTTCAATGATGTTATGAAACCGTAGAAGTTCGCTGGTTCAAAGTTTAGAAAATGAGCTACAAAACTTGACTTGTGTCTCACCGCTATGGACATATCATACGTCGTTAAGCATCTGGAAGGACCTCATACTATTGAAAAACAGGTAGAGTTTAAAAAGGCTTATGTGATGGCAGTGGACTGCATTTGAGTGTTCTATCCGACAAACTGTGCGACATGTATATGACACATAAGAACACAAAAAAGCTCTGGGAGACTATAGAACACAAGTATTATAGACTAACAAAGAATTGTCATTGCTGATGCATGCGATAACTATGGTCACTCAAAAGAAAAAAGGTATAATCTGGGGATGATTACTAGGCTGTGCTGGCAAAGCACTGTCACTTTACTAGTAGATCATATTCAGCCAACAATATTTGATCTTTCTGCACAATTGTTATAAGAAATTATTTAACTATATTAGTACATGGCATGCACAAACTCAATTCAATGACATGAATCAGAGATATTTTTCACATAGTTCTATACATAGTGTGTGTAGGATCGCCCTACCCTTAAGTCATTTTCATGCTATTGGTGACATAACTATACCATTCGCTTTATTTGCGTGTTCGCCATGTCATATAGGATGGTGTAATTCTTATCCTCACAGAAGTGTGTGTGCATAAAGCCCACTACCCTAGCTCCAGAAGGTCTCTTGCACTGTCAACTTGCCCATAACTTTTTAGTCAGTATCCTATATATATATCATGACCCCTTTGTACCACAACGGATACCTCCAAGGTGAACTCATCTGGTACTTAAAGTGTGTAAGTGCTTGCAACCTTCTTCCCTTGAGTCCTATATGATTTTATGCAAACTTCTTTTTCATTAGATTTGAAATTCATATCAACCATCCAGTTTTGTGGGAAAATTTCACTGTATGTGGGTACAGATAAATTGATGTGGAGCAAAATAAAGATATTGAAACAAACGAATTGGTCTAGTCAGGAAACAAGAAACTGATGATGGTTGTCGAACAGGGTAATTCAGTTTGCACATAGTTGCCCCATGTGGTAGCTATTTTGGTAGTTTTACATGGTTGTGCTACACAAAAAAGATTGGTCAGTTTGCATAATGTGTCAGCGAAGAAAACAAATGGTGGATGATCAACTGAGAACTTCACCAGCGGAAAAGAATAATGAATAGAAACTCGTCTTCCACAATAGTAAAATATAATGGCCATTTGTTAATTATATTTTTTCACCCTACTCATACTGTTGTAAATGAATTAAACAAGCTGGTTAAAATGAGATAAACTACATTGTATAGATATAATAAAACTATCTTTGAGTAACTAAAAGAATTCCTGTATGCGTAGTCAGTTATAAAAACCTTTTCGAGATATTGCTGCTGTACTGGTTGCATTTATGATGACTCGTTTTGAAGAGATATAACTCTTGGGGCCCTCATGCTCTTAGTTGTGCTGATTAGGCACAATATGAACCTAGGTGTAAAGTCAAATTCCTTCAACCATTGTTGAGTGCTTATAATCTATTGTACTATTCTGGTGGAGCACTTTCATTTCCACGTACCTGGATAGTAGATATTTATTGACTTCAACTGCAACATTTAGATAATTCTTGTGAAATTTACATGCATGTATTCAGCAAAAGACATGAGGGGACACAGTATCCTTTTAGCACATGCCTTGGTAATTATGATCTCCAGCAATACTGTGGAGAGTGGAGCATCAACAAAGTGATACTTTCTCGCAAAGGACTGAAAGAAGAGCGTAAACTAATGACTACTCGAGTGAGTCCGTGGTTTATCATCAGGACAGGCAACAGGAAATACTGATGCAGGACATGTGAATAGCAACACCGAAGGCACAAACACTGATTCGGCCGGTGTTGTCAGGGCCTCTACCCCAATGACAACCACTACCAAAGATTCCCACCATGACATCTCCGTGGATCATTACCGAAGGATCATTCACAACTATGGGAACAAAGCCTGAAGCATGCAATCATCTAGACTATAATAAGTTGTACTTGTGTGTCATTTGTAATAAAAATTCCACCATTTTGTCCAGCTACTACTATGTATAGTGCCATTTTCCTTGTACTATAAATCCATCTCGTGCATCTTATAGGTCTCTTGGTTTTTCACCTTCATGCATCAAATATGTATATTGTGTTTGTGCAAATAAATCAGACATCCATGCTTCATGGTTCGTATGATTCTTTTGTTGTTCAATCATTGTATATCGTATGTTTCTTCAACATTTTCATTTTCTTTCAAAATCTGATTCCTCTTTGCTCATTTTACACATATTTTACTATGCAATTTTAATCATTCAATTTTTATCTTAAGACCATGCAAATTAGACGAGGCTAGACAATATGTCTGAAAGGCAAGAAAGCAGTAAATCCAAATCAAGAACTTTCTGAACCGTGAACTTAGGCAACTAGTATACATATGTACCAAGTTATGTTCCATTGAAAGTTTGTTTGTACTATAAATTTCTTATCTTGTGAAAGGGGCTTATACTAGCAGTTAAGAATTCTGGAGTAGCATTACTTAGGTCCTAAGTTCAATTCCCAGTGAGAGTGAATTTTAGGCTGAATTTCACAATACTAAATGCAGGTACTCTACTGAGAAAGTCAGGGGCGTTGGATCTGCGCTGCACCTAAGAAAAATGTGACAGGGTGAAAATGTCGTAATGTTGGTCTATGAAGTCCAGTCTATAGTCCTGAGCTTAGCCATCCAGTTAACATCACATTATTCTAGACAATAGGCTGTGAGTGTCTGCATTCGTATTCACTTGTGATAAATTGGCTATAACCTCCATGGAGGGGAAGGTTGGGACTTTAACCATCATCTAAAAAATAAGTCGCTTATCTTATTTGTGTTGTACCATTTTGTATGTAAAATAATTTAGTAGAAATTCAATTCATGGAGTCAAAATCCCTAAGGGTTATGCCAAAAGACAAAAAGGCTCCCCGAAGTATGGCCACTCATTCATAGATTTTGGTGGCTGCACACAACCATGGATGACACATGCTCAAGAGCCAATATGGTAACCAACCAATGAAACCGGGCCACCATGGCAAAAACTCTTGGGGCCATTGCCACCCAATCCATATCTTCGATCCTTGCGTTGCGCCTGCATCAGGTACTGCCGAGTTGGATAGCAACAACATCGCTACTGTCTCTGCGATGCTCCGTCAAAAGCTTTGGCGGCGATGAGGAGAAAGGCAGCATAGGGCAGGGGTGTGGTAGTGGTAGCTTTGGTTTGCCATAGTCGCCTTGGGAGCAGCAATGGATATGGGAGCATGGAATTTTATTATTAGGTAATTCCCTCACAATATAGCAATATAGCATCTGGCTAGTGTAGCACCCCTAGGGATTGTAACGGGTTGGGTTCGAATCATATAGAGCAGAAAACCCAACCCGAAATGAAATAGTGTGTGGGATGATTTTTATACCCGCACTTGTACACGCCGCTAAGAAGACGTATTGAACCATACCCGACGGGTTTCAGACAGGTTTTTGGTACAGCCGAGTTTGAAACACTGTCACCAAAATTCAAAAAAAAATGGCGAAGCACATGCACATCTTATATGGATCAATAGATGGCTATGCTTGGGGCGATGAGTGATGGCCTAGGACGGTGGAAGAATCAACAACAGCGGTGGCAGTGAAAGAGAGCAGGTGTGATCTGCTTGGGGTGACGGGCAATTGCCAGTGGCGTTGCCAACGGCCCGGAGCGGTAGCACCAACAGCTCGGGGTGGTGGCACCAATGGCCCGGGGTGGATGGCAACAAAGGGCGACCACTCGAGAGGCCAAGTGGAGGCGAGGTGCGGGGTCAGGTCCGGTGGTAGGCTAAGGGGCCGAGGGCCGGGAGTCAGGGCTTCCAGGTACGAGGTGTGGCACGTGCGCCGGTTCGGGAGGGGCATTCGAGATTATGGTTCACTTTCTGGTGGTTTGTTGTAGGCACATTTGTAGGTCATGGGTAACCCAATGGGTATTTGCATGAAATAAAACCTGCACTTGTACCCACGATAAAGTGGGTCGGGTGCGGGTCATAACCATGTGTGAAGATCTCTACCGCACTTGTTGGGTGCAATACCCGACGGATAACCAAACTCACCAGTAGAATTGCCACCTATAGGCACCCATCACTACATAAGAAACCCAAATAGGAGACAATGATGGGCGACACGCTCAAAGGCGAGCATCTCTGATAAGGTTAATTGAGACGATCCCGCTTCAGCGAGGATCTAACATGGATCAGTTGAACGTACAAGGAGATGTGTTACTATACAACCCGTATCAGTTAAGTAGGTATCCGAGACATTTCCTCCTCTCTGACAAACAGGAGACGTGCATCTAACAGAGCATGTCTCCTATTTGTGAATGAAATGAGACGTCTTTTACAGGAAGCATGTCTCCTTCATCTTCGGTCACAGATAGACATGAACACCACGTCGCTGAATGATGAGTTCATTCATTAAGAATTGAACACACAAGATAATATTCATCACGCAGATGAACACAGATAACACATGCATTCATTAACAATATATTACATAACACAAGAAAAAAGTACATGAGACAAGAAAAGAAAAAACAACATCAACTAAAAACAACAAAAGAAAACCTAAATCATACTCCACCTCCTCCTCATCCTCCTCCTCCTCCTCCTCCTCCTCTGGCGGCCATCCGTCGTCGGTGCAACAGGAGCCCTTGTCAGCTGCTCTAGCTGCTCTGCCGGTTGCTTTAGCTGGTCTAGATCTGGCGGTGCAACCTCGCGACTGAGGTTCCTCGCCATCGCCGCCACCAGAACACTGCAGCCCTCAGCGCCGAGCACCTCGACAATTGTCTTGAGTAGCCTCTCGAACCGTTCGAACATCCTGTTGAACAACATCTCGAGCAGCTCGTTGTTGAGCCTCTCGGGGGAGCGACAGCATTATTTCTTGCAGGGTGGCTCCCTCAGCGGGCTTTGCGGCAGAACATTGGCCATGGTGAGTTTTCTGCGCAGAGAAGACAAACGAAAAGAAAAGGAGAAACTGAGGCGCCTTTTATTAGGTATGTGCGGAGACACAAAATGAAGACATGCTTAGCAGCAAAATGTGTCTCCTATGATCGACTTCTCCCACTCCTCTGCTAAATGGAAGACGCGCTTTTATGAAAAGTGTGTCTCCTATTTCCCACATCTCCTTTAGCTTCGTGATTTTCTCCATTTTGCTTCGGTTCACTATTGATATCACACATCACTGAATAGAGCACGTTCACTTGATAACTACATCAATCACTTGTCCAAAAATTAATAAAAATCCTTCATGTTTGCAATTGCTTTCATACAGTTCACTGTCCACACAATGAACACACCACACATTCATTCGTTCACACAGTTGAACACACAACAAAATATTCATTCACAATAGTAGAACACACAGTTGAACATAGATAAATTTCATTCATTAACACAATATATTACAAAACACAAGAAAAAACTACAAGAAGACACAAGGAAAGAAAAACATGAACTAAAAATAAAAAAAACTAAATCCTACTTCTCCTCCTCGTCCTCCTCCTCCAGCGGTGACTCCGGCTCCAGTGCAACAGGAGCCTGGGCCGGTTGCGCCGGTTGCTCCGGCTGCACCGGCGGTGCAACCCCGAGGATGAGGTTGCTCTACGTCGCCGCCACCAGGTTTCTGCGGCCCTCGTCGCTGAGCACCTAGGCCATCATCTCGAATAGAATGTCGAGACGATCGGCCACCCCCGTGAGGGCATAGAAGTAGTAGCTGAGTGAACCCATTTCATTAAACTGTTAAAGGGTACCCAGACCGAAGGAACTCATGGCGCGGGATGTATTTTTGCACACCTCTTGCCCATAAGGAGGCGCTGCTCGGTGTTGAACCTCTCGGGGAAGTGCAACACAGTTTCTTGCAAGGTGGCTCTATTGGCGGGTGTGGAGGAGGAATGTTGGCCATGGTGGTGGTGGGTTGCTGACGTGGAGAAAACGAAGAAGAACAATTGAATGCAAAATGAGCGAAGCACTTGTGGAGAACTGACGGGTGATGGAACGTCTTATATAAGGTTTGTGCGACCATGGAGCAGTTGGTTTCCCACGCATTGATGGAACGATGGGATGCATTGATACCACCTCGGCGAAACGAAAGGTCGCGCACGCCGGTCTCACACATCTTTGCACCATCGCCGCTGAATTTATGTTCTCCGAAGTTCTCGTGTCGCACGTCTCTCTTTCAACAATGCAAGATGCGCTTTCATATCTCGCGCATCTCGCTTTAGCCTATCTTGCGTCTCGCTTTAGCCTCGCATGCTCGTGTTTATCTCGCTCATGTGTTCGCCTCTAGTTCTCCTTTACTAATCAAAACCAACGGCTTCTTTACTAATCAACCAACTCCGGTGCGCTCGGCGCCTTTGTTCGACCAACTCCAGTGTGATCGCCGCCTCTGTTCACCATCGCCATCGTCATCATTGTCATCGTCGCCTTCCTTGTCATCGCCGTCACTGTTCATGGCTGGTTTATCAGCTTGGCGCGTAGCCGACTGAAGGAGGAGCTCTTGGCGTGGCGCAAGAACCATCCCCATGTATGTACATATGGCACACCGGTCGCATGGTTGTATATATGTAGCTCTGCAATGGATTAATGAACTTAACTGTAGTTTTTTTTCTATCTTGTTTTTTTTGGTATTTCCAATTTCTCTACATATGATTTCTCTACGAAGCTTGAATCAGGAGATTTATTGAAGTGGCAGTGCATCATCCCCGGTAAAGAAGGGGTATGTCATGAAGAATGAGCACAATCATATGAGTATAAACATCGTCCTCTTATTAATGAATTTCCTTTGTTGACTGACTAGGAAGGTGGTTACTACCCCCTGACAATCTCCTTCTCGGAGGACTATCCGTTGGTGCCTTCAAGATGCGCCTTTCCACATGATTTCTTCCACCCAAATGTCCATCGCTCAGGAGCACTCTGCTTGGGATTCTTGATCAAGAGACTGTAAGATAGACTTATATTGCTCAAGTAATTAGGAATTGTTGTGGAACTTATTTGAACTAGTTACTTATGTTCCTTAAATTGATATTTAGTAGGGGTGGTGGACTGGTTTTACAATCAAAACTATACTACTTGATATTCAGCATTTGCTTCATTAGCAAAATGCGCACGATGGTGAAAATGATTGCTATATTCTACTTACCATGGTTGGTAATGTGAGACCTATGTGTGCTGAATACATTGGCTTTGATGATAAGAGTTTTGAATACTACAAAAACACCTTTTTAACAAGGTTCGACTTTAGGTCCGAGCTCCTGCAAGGTCCGACGATAGGTCTTGCTTGTTTTGGGTAGCTCTTCCAAGGTTCGATGCTAGGTCTGACTTCTTTGCCTAGGTGTGAGTAGCTTTGGTTAGCTCTGGCGCTAGGTCCGATTAGCTTTGGTCAGCTCCGACGCTAGGTTTGACTGGCTTTGGTTAGCTCCATCACTAGGTCCGACTAGCTTTGGTAATCTCTGATGCTAGGTCCTTCTAGCTTTGGTAAGTTCCAGCGCTAGAACCTGTTAGTTCTGGTAAGCTCCGATTCTAGTTCCGGTTAGCTTTGGCATGGTTTGGAGCTTGATCGCAGTGGTTCTGCTTTTACCTTGCAATGTTTAGAATTTGCTTTACATCTATGGAAAGTTTGCTTAGTATTCTTTTACTAAGATTTTGGTGTGTTTTGGTGGCTATTGCTGTTATCAATTTGCTATGGTTGCCAACATGCTTATGTGAGGTGCTCACGTAAGGTGTTGTGGTTTCGAAACTAACGTGAGTCAAGTCGAGGACTTGTGCTTGGAAGTATTGGTTGTTTATTCATGTGCAGGTGTTCCTTGAGTTCAAGACATGGCTGGTGATGGGATCCGTTGAACTAGTCTTAGGGAAAAGATGAGGTTCAACAACCATGTTCAGGAGGAATTGTGGTTGAGTTTGTCGGGAGGTTGTGCAACATGTTTGAATCAAGAACAATGCATATGAAGGCATCGTGCACATTGTTGGAAGATGTTTGCATGTGTGCAAGGAGTGCATGGATGTAGCTACATGGTTTTGAGACATGATGAAGAGATGTGGACGTCAAGAATTGGTCGAAAAGGTCCAACCGACTAGGTTATGGACTCATGCTGCAGCTGAGTCGTGTTAGACTCAAATATGGAAAGTTTTGAGTTGGTTATATAGGATTTCGTGTGGGTCACGAATTTGAGTTGTTTTAGGAATGTGGGATATGTTCCTAAGGTTTTTGGAAGTCTTAAGATTTCTTCTATCTACATAAAGAAAAGTCTTGAGCAGTTATGGAGAGTTTCAATTCGTGAATTGAGTAGGATCAGAGTCCTAGTTAGGTTTGGATTGGCCTAAGGGCTTGTCATATAAGCAAGGGAGGCCAGAGCTCGTTGTAGACGACTTTGGGGCTGTTCTCTTGTGGTTTGATCAATAAAATTCGTAGTTTGAAGGAACTTTTGAGGCTTGTTCGTCCGACTTGTTTTCAGACAAGTTTTTCTCGTCGAGTTTATGCACAACACTACCTTGCTTTGGTGGTTTTATCATAAATCGAGTTTTACAGATACGATTGACGTGATTCTTTTTGGGTTGTCTTTACAACTTGATTTTCTATCATCTATGAAAACTTCACGGTCATTTGATTTGTGGTTCTGATCTACACGAGTTTCATTGTAGTGTTCCAGAACTGTTTTTCTCAGGTAGGACAGATTGACCTTTGTTCGATCTTCTGATCGTAACATGAGTTTTTCTCAATGGATTTCCCTGATTCTTGTTGTGACGTCTTTGTGACTTGATTCTCTACAATCTATACTAGTTTTGTCACAGTTGAACACTTTTATATTAGTCGTACACACGGTTTCTTTAACAGATCAGTTTTCTGCCGAGTGTTGTTTTGTTGCTTCCGCTGAAAAGTTTTAATCTACCACTCACCCCCCTCTTGTAGCTTTACATGTGCTCTTTGATCAAAACAATTAACTTTGTGTTAGTGACCAATGTAGGTTATTCATTCCTCATTCAATATTTGTTAATTTAAAGAATATCGATATTTTCAGGATCCAAGGGAATATAAGAGAGTGTTCAGGAGCAAGCTATACGGTACAGTTTTGACTGATTGATGGGAGCTTCATAGGAATAAGTTTAGAATCGAAATTAGTTAGAGGACATGCAATGTGTATGAACTATGAAATTCATTTAGTTGCAAATTATCTCTGAATTGCAATGGCATTGCATTTGTTTATACCTGAATTCCAATTATATCCCTCGATTGCAATGTCATTGTGTTTGTTTATACATGCAATGGCCGCTCATGATGTCGTGCGAGTCACAACGGACGCTTACAATGTCGTGGGAGTGGCAATATGGAGACGAGCACGTGAGAGACGCACTTTAAAAAGGTGTGTCTCCAATTCCTGACATCTTTTGTCCCTTACTCGGGCACGTTTCTGATTTGTGCTGAAGATCTTTTGTCCCACTACGGATAGTTTAGAGTGTTGCAACAATCATATAAGGCTTTACGCATAGTCACCAGTGGGACATGGCCGGATGCCAAAAGATGTTGTATTTGGCTTCATCACAACGTGGCGTATCTTTGCCATATGGGGTTCCCGTTCGGCCACAAAATAATGCTAGACGTGCCTTACCTGAGCACGTCTCCGATTCAAGTTCAAAATCTTTTGTACCACCTCAGAAAGCTCTTCGTATTGCAACGATCATATAAGGAATTTCAAATAGTTGCCAGTTGGACATGCCCGCATGCGAAAGATAGCATTGCATCCCGTGAACAACATCTTTCGCATATGGCATGCCCGTTCGGTCACAAAATAATGCGAGACACACCTTACCTTGGCTCGTCTCCGATAAATGCCGAAGATTTTTTGTCCCATCACAGAAACCTGAGTGCATTGCAACGATCATATAAGGCACTGCGCACAGTTGCCAGTTGGACATGCCCATATGCCAAAGATTTTGTTCCTGGTTTCAACACACTGTGGCGTATATTTGGCATACAACATGCCCGTTCGGCCACGAAATAATGCGAGGCGCGCGTTATATATGTCTGTCTCTGACTTTTTGACCTATTTTTAGGTCTCGCGCGTTCTTTGGCAAAAATTTTTGTGCAAAACTAACTCGCACTATCTCGACCAAAGGGAGATGCTGAAATGAGAGACGAGTGTTTGAAAGTTGCCTAGAGGGGGTGAATAGGCTAATCGACCTGAAATGACATAATAAAACGAGATCAGTACACAGAGAGCGGACTAGTCCGGTACAGGGGTGGACTTGTACGGTCCACCTGCAGGGAAAACATAAAAAGGGGTTTCTAAAAAGTTTTAGTTCTATTCTTGTGATGCAAAGAATATGGGAATGACTTAGCAAACCTTAACAAGTTATGGAGCAAGTATGAGGTTAAGGATCACAATGAAACAAGAGTGATAAACAAAAATGGTAAAGCTAACCCTAGAAGCAATGTGCAATAAGCGAAAGTGAAGTACACAAGGGACACAAGGATTTTATCCTAAGGTTCAATCCCACAAAGGAATCTACGTCCCCGTTGAGGAGCTCATGAAGGATCGGGTTCAACAACCGTTCCCTCACCAAGTTTACCACCAGGGCCTAACTTGGTTCTCCACTATCACAAAGGGTGAATACAAGATTCGTTGCGGCTTCTCACAAATCTGAGGCTCCCACCACAAATACAATCTCAAATAACAAAGAATGACTCAAGCCACAAATCACAAAGATTCAACAAGTGCAAGAGATCAAACCGAGAGCCTAGAGCGGTGTTCTTCCTCTTCTTCACCTCACCAAACCCTAATCCACACAAGAATTAGTTTTTGACGTTAGGTAGGCAAGAAGGAGGCTTTTGGAGGCTCAAAGTTGGCTGTGGCGGCGCTAAGGTTTCAACTTTCTCAAAGGTTGGTTCAAATGAATCCAGGGGTCCTCTATTTATAGAGGTTCCCAGCCCATATTGCTGACTTCAGCAGATGGGCGGACTAGTCCGACCTTTGGGGCCACTAACATCCCTGACAACTGTGGCACTGCGCGGAAATTGTCATGCTACCCGCCAAACTTCAAATTCAAATGGTCACTTCAAAATAGACTAGTCCGATCCACACCGGACTAGTCCGATGTCACACAGAACCTTTTGTTCCGTGTGAAAACGGACTAGTCTGGAGACCACGGACTAGTCCGGCCCCCAGGGCGGACTAGTCTGGCCTCTCAGACTTAGTCCCTGAAGCACCAACTTCTCACCAATCCAGACTAGTCCGGCCCCAAGGGCGGACTAGTCCGATCTCAGTCAGGACCTCTTGGTCCGGACTAAAACGGACAAGTCCGTGGTTTTGGGACTTAGTCCGGAAAACCCACTCCATGACTACTCGGATAAGTCCGTCCCACTACGGACTAGTCCGAACTCAGTCAGACCCTTCTAGTCCAGCTGAAAACGGACTTTGCCGACCAGGAGCGGACTAGTCCGGCCACTCCTGCCAGACTACTCCAACTCTCTTCTCTCAATAGGTTTTGATCTCTAAACCGCTTTGAGCTCCCAACTTGATCTCAATACACTTTACGCACACATCCTCATACACACATGGCTAGTCTAAACTCGACATGCTAGAAACCCTAGTTTCTTCTTTTCCAGTCGACATCGTCGTTTTCATCATTTTCCTTTTTGATGGTTTGTGTTTCTGCTTGAATCCACACTTGTGCTTAAGATCACTGAGCTCATTAGTTACATAATTGTCGTCATCAATCATCCAAAACCCACAGGGATCCTAGATGCACTTTCAATCTCCTCCTTTTTGGTGATTGATGACAACACATTAAGTCTTCACATATAAGAGTATAAACTTTGGTTTTCATAACGTGCGGGTGTATGAGTAATTCCCCCTCAATGAATGCATCATAAAAAGAAGATTGAGGAAGTCCTTCATAGACACACACGTTATGGTGGGGTGCCTACGTGTTGTGCTCAACATTTGTGACAGGACATATTAAATATGAATATGATCAAAAGATAGACATTCAAAGCATCATATTGATATTAAACATTCAAAACATAGTCTTGCACAGATTTAAACATTCGACATGAAATAAATATTATAATAAGAAGTGCAACATGTCCAAGGATACAAAATAAGGTGCTACTCTCAACACATCTAACTCTCCCCATCTCTCACTCCCCCATCTAACTCTCCCACTTTGGCATCAAGCCACCAAAAAGGAAAAGAAGAGGGGAAGAACGAGGCCTATCCACTAGTCGTCATCTCCTCACTATCGCTTGCCTCATCATCGGAGTCGCTCTCCGTGGCCTCTGGGTCCTTGTGGTCCTCGTCGTCGTCGGAGACCCGTGCCGAGGGAGCCGCTCGGGAAGAGCTCCCGCCCTCTTGGAGCTGGGCGAGCCCGTCGGCGGATAAGTCAAGGAATGGCGTGATCTCGCCATCGCTCTCCTCTAGAGGTGACATGGGGACCTCAAGCTTGTCACACACCAACTTGAGGTACTTCTCTTGGCGCTTGTGTGCCCATTGATTCCGGATTTCTTGCTTCCTGCAGGAGGTGAAGATAGCCTCGAAGCACTTGAAGAAAGCGCTCATTGACTGAGGCGGAGGCAGAGAAGGAGGTGCCACAGGGTGGGCTACTGGCCTCGCAGAGTGAGAGGGAGGCTCTGCATTCTTCTGGCGAGGAGCAGGCGACACTGAAGGTGGCGTCTGTGGATGAAGTGGGCGATGAGTCACATCCTTGACAAAGGTCAAGCCCGACACCTTCTCGGTGAGATACAGGATGTATGGTGCATACCCACATGCACGGTTAGGGGTATGCAAGATGTTGAAGATGTCATCGAAGATGTAGTCAACTAGGTTGAACTTATCATCACCATCAATAAGAAGCAGCAGGTGCCTTAGGCTTCCTTGGATCACCCCTGCATCACCATCCTTGGGTGCTATTGTCCTCCTCAGAATCCTGTTCAGGATTCTATAGAAAGGCTTGATGTTGCGAGCATGCCCGACATCATATTAAACATGATTGGGATACATGTAGGCCAGCTCATCTCTGTCTACGGTCATGAGGTTAGAGATAATGATCTCGTGATACAAATGTGCCTCAAGTCCTATAATCTTGGCAAACTCTGCAAAGGTGACTGATTACTGTTCCCCATGAGTCATCAAGATGATCCATCTATCACCTTGAGTGTTGAAGTAGATGGTGGAATAGAACTGCAGGATGACCTCAACATTCTAGTTGTACTTGAATCTCATTATGCCCTTGAGCTCATGACACTCATCTGCCTCAATCACCGCATCAGAAGCACAGTGCTTCTTCTAGGCCATATAGTCCCAGTCAACCCATTGAGCTTCAATGTCAGGCTTCTTCATTACCTGGTAGACCAAACAGTAATAGTCACAATGAAAGTCGCACCAAAACCTTGGGTCGGCGGTGCTCGTTTCATACTTGTAGACTCTTTCGGTCCGCAACTTCCTGACCTTGTCCACTCCTTTCACGTGAAAGACATTTGCAGCCAACTCACGCTGCCGATATGGGTTCCTTTCTGGAGTGTGAACTTCCATGGGACCAATAGGTTTGGCCTGCCCCTTCTCCTTTATAACTACCCTCTTGGCCTTCTTAGCCGGTACCTTGACAAAGGGCTTCCTTTTCTTGGGATCGATAGGAGCTGGGGCCTTGCCCTTCTTCAGATCTCTCTCGATCCGTCTTTCGGCAACTTCTTCTTGCGCTTGCTCCTTGCCGCTTTCTTTCTCTCCCACGGTCACAAGTCTCTTCCTTTTGGAGACTTGTGTTGTGGCAGCTTGAGAGTTGTGAGCCTCGTGCTCCTCTCGCTTCTTCTTGCAGAGTTCCTTGCGGGACTCCTCAATGGCACGAGCCATTGCTTCATCTTCATTGTAGGCCGTAGCTACGGCCCTAGCTTGTTGTTTCTTGGCTGCCTTTGCTCACTCTTTCTGCTCAAGATGTTTCCTAGCAGCCTCAACCTCAGCCCGTGCTCGTTCCTCGCCAAGGCGAAGCTGCTCGGCCTCCCACTCGGGGTAAGTGGGTGGAGAAGCGAAACCACGAGGAGCTGCCATTTCTGCTGAAATGGGAAGAAGGCATAAGATAGAATGTCAGGAAAGTGGAATAGTGCAAGAGAAATCACGAGAAATAGCTAGAGTTAGGGTTTTGTCCTGTGTACACCAGACTTGTCCGCTCCAGGGGCGGACTAGTCCGTCTGGCACCTGACTAGTCCAGGTTGCACAGGTTGAACCCTAACTCTAACAATTTTTGAAAAATCTTGGAAGCAAGTCGCAATATTCCTAGGTGATGTTCACAAGGATTCTAGAAGCAACTTTAATGAAGAGGGACCTATCAAAAACCCTATGAATCGAGAATGAGGTAGGTTTTTGAAAAGAGAGGGATACCTCTTCAAATATTGATGAATCGAGAATGAGGTAGGTTTTTGAAAAGAGAGGGATACCTCTTCAAATCTTGATGAATCGATGAAATCGGGGATGGATAGCGTCAGCAGTGATTGGGAAAAGTTTCCCACACCTCCGGGGCTTCCAATTCGTGGATTGGAAACGGTTTTTGGTGGATGGAATCAAAAATTGCCCAAGGAGGGAAGCTGTGCACGCATGGGAGAGAGAAAAGCGAGTGGGGGGAAGAGGAGGGGTCGGCAGCCACCTGGGGGGTTTAAGTCCTCAGGGGCCGGACTAGTCTGGTTGGGGGCTGGACTAGTCCGATCAGCGGAGAAGACCTGGATTAGTCCGGATCCGGATTTGTCCGGCCATAGGGCGGACTAGTCCGGTCCTAAAAGGCTGAAAACATATATATTTGAGTTTTAGCCACTATCGTGATCCTTTTGGACATATTGCCACAACAAAAGTTTATGAATATGGTCAGTAAGCAATCAACAATCAGACTATGACCATAACTCACAAAGTCAACAGTTTTTCAAATATTTTGGAGATAATCGAGATAGAGATGAATTTCTCAAACACATGTGTTCTTTTGAATAGGGTGTAAAGTAAACATTCAGATGTGCATGTTTCAAGCCACAATTCGAGAATCTAAGATATTGAGCTCACTCCTAAGCTCACAAAAGTGCTTCTCATCTAGAGGCCTGGTGAATATATCGGCTAGTTGGTTCTCGGTTCTCACATGGGAAATCACTATATCCCCTTTCAAGGAATGATCTCTCAAGAAGTGATGCCTAATATCTATGTGCTTTGTTCTTGAATGCTCAACTGGATTATAGGCTTTTTTTATGGTGCTCTCATTGTCACATGGGAGAGGAATATGGCGCAAGTTTATACCATAATCCCTTAGAGTTTGTCGCATCCAAAGAAGTTGTGCACAACAACTTCCGGCTGCGACATACTCCGCTTCGGCTGTGGAAAGAGCAATGGAGTTTTGTTTCTTGGAGGACCAAGACACTAAGGATCTACCCAAGAATTTATATGTCCTGGATGTGCTCTTCCTATCAACTTTGCACCGCGCGTAATCCGGATCGGCGTAGCCAATGAAGTTAAACTTGGATCCATGGGGCTACCAAAGTCCTAGGCTAGGTATGCGAACTAAATATCTAAGAATTCTCTTGACAAAGGTCAAATGACACACCTTAGGTGCAGCTTGAAAATGTGCACACATACAAACACTAAGCATAATATCCGGTATAGATGCACAAAGATATAGCAAAGAACCAATCATGGAACAATATACCTTTTGGTCCACACTTGGACCATCTTCGTTGAGGTCTAGATGTCCATTAGATGCCATTGGAGTCTTCATGGGTTTGGCCTTGTCCATGTCAATCTGCTTTAATATGTCTTGAGTGTACTTTGTTTGACTTATCAACGTGCCTTCTTTGAGTTTCTTGACTTGAAAGCCAAAAAATAACTTCAACACCCCCATCATGGACATCTCAAATCTTTCTGTCATTATCTTAGAAAACTCATCACAAAACAGTTTGATAGTAGAACCAAATATGATGTCATCGACATATATTTTGCACACAAAGAGATCATCATTAAAGTGCTTTGTAAAGAGAGTGTAGTCAGCTTTTCCTATCTTAAAGCCATTTTGAATCAAAAGGTCTCTAAGGCACTCATACCAAGCTCTAGGAGCTTATTTGAGGTCATAGAGAGCCTTACACAATTTGAAGACATGGTTTGGGAAGTCTTGGTCTTCAAAGCCCGGTGGTTGCTCCACATAGACTTCTTCCTTGATTGGGCCATTTAGGAACGCACTCTTGACGTCCATTTGGTAAATCTTAAAATCATCGTGAGTAGCAAAGGCAAGTAATATAAGAATTGACTCTAGCCTAGCTACGGGAGCAAAGGTTTCATCAAAACCCAAACCTTCGACTTGTGAATACCCCTTGGCCACAAGTCTTGCTTTGTTCCTTGTCACCACACCATGCTCATCATGCTTGTTGCGGAACACCCACTTGGTGCCCACAACATTTGCTTGTGGACGCTTGACAAGCTCCCAAACTTTGTTCCTCTCAAAGTTTTTGAGTTCCTCTTGCATGGCCACCACCCAATCCGGGTCTCTCAATGCGTCTTCAACCTTATGGGGCTCCAAAGAAGGTACAAAGGAGCAATGTTCACAAAAGTTTGCAACACGAGAACGAGTGGTTACCCCTTTTGTAATGTCTCCTAGAATGTTGTCAACGGGGTGATCCCGTTGAACACTTTGATGCACACGAGGATGTGGAGGTTGAACTCTTAAGTCATCATTATCCTCTTCTTCTTCTTGGTCTCCCCCTTTTATGTATGCTTCCCTCTAGACTTTTGTCTTCTTTATCATGTTGAGGTGCCACTTGTCCATCTTCAACTTTATCACGTGGGGGATGACTTCCATCATCTTGTGGTTGGTCACTTGAGCATTGAGGTTGTTATTGTGGGCGAATATCTCCAAGTGACATCCTTCTAAGAGCCTCTTGTGGAGAGTCTTCTTGATCTAACACACTTTGATCAACTTGCTCCACTTGGGAGCCATTAGTTTCAGCAAACACCACGTCCAGTGTTATTTCAACAATCCCGAAGGATTTGTTGAAGACACTGTGGTGACTGGAATCCCGACATCCAAGAGTCTCATTGGGTGGTGTCGTGCGATGCAAAACCCAGCAGTATACAAGAAACGAACGAGAATAGAATATAATACTAAGTATTTGATTTATAAACACAGTGGAAGTTTTACAATATGTAACGTAGGAAAGAATTATATACATCATACTACGCTCTGAGCACTAGCTATGCATGAGTAAAGCTGCCCATGCCCTCGGACGCTTTACAATAGCAACACTCACGGATTTCGGCGGCGTGCAGGGCTCTTACTCAGCCGTGAACCCTAAAGGGTATAAGGTGTCGTTGTTAGGACCTTCATCAACGGTATAACTTGCAAAAACTTGTTAACTGCAAACGTGAACATAAGGCTCAACAAGACTGACCTGTCTCACTAGACATATGCAAGGTAAAGACTAAACATAGGTAAGGAATAGCATAAATAGACTCGCCTACAAGTGGATCCCTATAATCATGTTTTAAGTAGAAAATGACATTCTTCAGGCACGGCACATCATAGACTCCACTATCAAACAAGAAATGCTTTGCCGATGATATGACATGCCCAAAGCACATAATGCTATTACAGCTAAAGTATGGGAAACTGTAAACTTTTAATTGTGCTACCTCTAAGCCACACAAGGTTGCAAAGCAATTATAATTCAATACATCATATTCTTCTGGCTTCTTTAGTATTTACTACGTCACGACAGCGACGGACAAGTGGTAGTCAAATAATCGCGAGGGATGGTGATTGCAATCAGGACACAACCGGACTGCACGACACGCACACTTGCGTGGAAGACACATACGTGCTCTCCTCCCCGCATTATACGTGGCCACCTTTCACCCAAGACCCCAATGTCGACAAACCTCTTCATCCCGAGCAAAAGGTCCCCTACACGGACACGTCAAAATGTTCCGCTAGGAGATTTACACCTTTATGCCCTCCCATCTCCATTCAAGGACAACCGAGGAGTCTCCACACTACAATCTGGAGTTACATCAGTTTATTGGGCCCATATCCCGTTATGCAACTGGTACAGTTCAAGCTTGCCCAACGGTGCCGCATACGGAACGGTCCTCAAGCGACACAGGCAGGGCTATGCGCCCGAGACTCCATCTTGTCGACTCCTATTTCCCCTGCCCGGTCTCGTATTCATTTCATAAGCCATTCTTTCATCTTTCACCCTCATATGAACTGTTATTCCTATCTTGCAAGTAGATTCCAACAACTCGACTTCTACTGGTATCTCTACAAAATTAGCATTAGCAGTTCTACATGTCAAGTTGTAAACCTTTCCAACCCTCCAATAGGATTTGTGGATATGCAAGTGGAGTATCAAACACCTTATACATAATGCACAATATCAACTGAAGACGTAAATGAATAAAACTGAAAAACTTTGAAAAGCTCTTAAATGCAAACCGGGGCTAGCCTTAGTTTGCAACTCGATTAAATGTCAATTGTTAGTGGTCCTTCTCTAAAGACTCCACCAAGGACTTCAAGTGGAGACCCTGGCCTTCTCCTCCAAGCGACACTTCTCGTACATATCGATCACTACACGACATGCATATAGAATCTATATGAATGCTAGATAAATTATAATGTATATATAGTTCATAAGCTTCTAACTATGGTTATAGTGAGTGAATGATCTTAGTTGCTTCGGGATTTTTATGGTAGATGTTAGGGAATACAAGGGAGACTATTTGAAAGAATAGGAGATGATCAAAGAAGTTTGTTGTTCCTAAAATTTTTGGTAAGTAATAACCTTCTCTAAATTTTTGTTGAAATTGTTGGAGACCTATCATGGATACCAGTGGTTTTATCATGTAGAGGGGGTATCACTGGTTCTAGGAAAATTTGGTTTACAATTTTCTAAGTTTCTGTGGAAGAGATATTGAATTCTGAAGTTGCTAGGAATTTCTGGAATTATTTTATAACTGAATTTAGTTTTTCAATTAACATTCAGATTGGGAATTGAATTTGGGCCAGTATATTAGGTCTAATAAAACTGGAATTTTTATATGAGGTAGTATATGACTAAAGAAAGGTTCAGATCAAATTTGTGACATAACAAAACAACTGAACATCTGTAATAATTCGATGAAGGAAAAAGGCAATTGAATTATACAGAAATACATAAAGGTTTTCATACCAAACTAACTGTACAACATGAAATTTCATATCATAATGGTTATACAGGATTTTTATTGAGATTTTTAGAGCAAGGATACTAAGAGAAATTGAATTTAGAAGTTTGATTAAGTTAATGGTTACAGTTCTATTTTATAACTGAATCAGCAGAAAGGAATTTGGAATTTGATTAGGTTATACAGGTTAAATGGCTCCCAAACTTCTGCTGGTAACCAAGAAAAGGACAAAGTATTTTATGTGTATTTTGTGGATTTTTCAAGTAGAAGGTTCAGCTGGGAAAAATCTATTCGTATTTGGAAAGATTGCATTCTACAGAATTGAAAACTGGTTTTCATATATCCCAAATGGTACTAACAGAAATTAGAGATCAAGGGCTTTCAAACAAAAATTTTTTGAAGATTTTTGGAGCAATCTACAGAGAGTTATGGATTTTCTAAGTTGGAGCCAAATCTGGAATTAAATTCCAAGGGGAAAATTTAAATTAAACAGTGGGCCCCACAATTTTAAAATGGACCAGTGGCATTCAAACCACACGGGGGCCACAGAGAAAAACCGCGTAGCAACAACAAATCCCGTGGCCACACCTGATACGACGGGGGACTAACAGACGCTGACACGCGGGGCCCGCGGTGTCATCGTCAACCTCCCGATGCAGGCGGCGCCCGGGGCTACAGCAGCGGCGTGCTCCGGCGAGCCTCGCCAAACCAAGTTCTCGGCCACCGCAGTGCCTAGCCTTGGGCACCCAACCCTAAAATCATGTGCTGAGAACAATGGTGGGGTCAGTGAAGCTTGCCAACGGCCGGAAATGGCGGCACATCGGCGGCGGCGGCAGCTAGGGTTTCGGCCATGTCGGAACCGTCGCTCCGTGGATAAAAATCTTCGGAATAGGCTGGGGAAGTCTCCTAGAACCATGAGGGAAGTGATAGGGAGGTGAAATCGTCGTGTAAAGGACGGTAAACAACCGTCAACGGCGATAGGGGCGGTTTCTCAATGGCGGATGGGAAAACTCATGATTCTAGAGCTAGGGTTGATCATTTTTTATGATTCCAGTTCAAGAGGGTTCACAAGGAAATGAAGAAACTATTCTCAAGCAATTGTGAAGAATAATTATGTGTGCACACCGAATTGAAACGGAATCCTAATGAGCTCATATGCTTCGGCCGAGCTTAAACTTGGATAAGTTGCTCGATACTCACGTAAATGAGGAACGGCTTTCACCGTCGTGCAGAGCGTGTCCAGGCACACCACTTTGCTGTTGTGGTCGAGAGCTGAGTTGGCCTGAGTCGGGGGCGCGACGGTGGAACAGAGAGGCAACGATGAGTCCTTCCAGAGGTCCACTGGCGGAACTGCAAAATCACCGTCGATGGTTTAGGAAACATCACCGAAGTTTCACCGGTTGATAGAGGAGAGGGTGGCACATCACGTTGCTGTTAAGAGCTTGGCGAGAGAGGCTTCCAGTTGGCCGGCAACGGACGCGCGGTGATGGCGGTCGAAAAAGGCGCACAGGAGCAAAATGGAGCAGAGCGTTGGCTCAGCGTGAGGAAGGAAGGAAAATCAACCGGGAAGTGATAAGGAGGAGCAGGGTGTGATATTTGTAAGGATCTCGAGGAGGGACAGCTAACGACGTCGTGCTGGTGCATGCCATCGCGGTGGCGCGCGCAGCGCGCGCTGGATTGCGGCTGCACGTGGTCTGCTGACTAGTGGGCCCCACCGATCAGCCTTACAGCCACTGCCAACTTAGTAATTCATTTTAAAATAGTAAATGAACTCCAAAAATCATGAAACTTCATGGATATGTCAAGAAAAACGTGCTGAACATAATGGTGTGTTCAGATCTTTATGTTCAAGTATATTTGGACCAGATTTTGAATTTGAATTTAAACTTGACTCAAATTCGCTGAGTTTCTCAAATAAAATAGCAAATTGATTGCAAAATTCATGAAACTTTTCAAGGAGCCTATTTGTAATTTTAGAAGACCATATAAAAATTTATAGCCTTAGATTTGAATATTTTTGACAGGGCATGTGTATAGAGTAGCTATATTCTATTTTGATTATTTGAGTATATGAGGTACTATAATTTGATTTGCCCAAACAAACCCTATTCAAATATTCCAAAATTTTGCAGAGATGATATTTGAATTATTCTAAGATTATTGGTGAAGTATGTTTCTCATGTTAATAAAATTTTAAATATGAGAAGAAGAAAGAATTGAATAGGTTCAAGTTTATGTACATGACCATATCTTGAACCCAATTAAATTTGAATTTAACTGACAACTGAATTTCATATTTAGAATTAAGTGGGATTTTACATTCCCCCCCGCCCTTAAAAGAATCTCGTCCAGAGATTATAATGGGAAGGATAAAAGAATGCTGCCAGCAAAATGCTTGCATGCTTGCCATGAATCGAAGCCTGCAGGGGCGCTACGAACCAAGCAGCAGGGCTTTAAGGCACCTCTGCCTTGCTTCTCTTCCACACACCACTTTACTCCTCCACTAGTGGCTCTCCCCACTGCTACACAGAGGAAAAACTGCCATTGTTGCCTCACTAACCACAGAGGAAAAACAACCACTTTCCAAACTGTTCCTTCTCGGCAGCACCTCAGCTTGAGCCGAGCCAACGACAGTTGACGGTGGCGGACCTAAGATTCTAGCTGTGGGTATGCCGCAAAATTTTTACTTACAATTTAACAAAACTATTTATCAATTTGGTAAAAAGTTGTAAAATTTATTACATATATAATTTATAATACATAGAGTAAATCATATGATAAGTTTTAAATTTTAAACAAACTACAATATAAGTAATTCTAATACAATATTGATATTTCAAAAATATAGACTTATGATACTATTTATTTGACTTCTTTTGCCGGAGTATTCTAAAAAATATAAATGTATTGATCATATCAACTTTGTTCACTTTGAAGAAATTAAGAATGCATGAAAAGAGAAGAACACTAACAGTTTATTCATTACGATAAAGAAAATTGCACATAGAAAAAGAACACAAAATGAAGAGAATCAGAAAAGAGAACAAATTTCTTATTTATTTCAAAAAATCTAACAGTTCTTGTTGATCTGCGATAACAGTCATAATTTATCTGGGAGCTATTGCTTAGCATGAAAAACGAGAACAGAGATGATGAGTAGGTTGCCTACTCAGAGCGATCTCTTTGCTGCCATAATCAATCGTCGTTGTGCGGTTGAGCCTAGTCACCAGTGCTGCAATAGCAGGAAGACGCGCACGCTAGACCGATCAGTTTGCTGCCAGATACATTCGAATCCTCATTTTCACAGCATCAAGCAGTTTTCTCCCGGGCGACATTCTTGACCTTCGGTACCAAATCGACGAAATTTGATTGGTATGATGAAGCATTCTCCAACCGTTTCCTCAGAATACTCTTTTACACTTCTGTGCACCTTGAGGAGCAATTCTTTTGGCAGGAGCACCTACGGTTTTCGCCGGATTTTGGTGTTTTTCCCACTGCTGAACCGATAGCTCCGCCTCTCCAAGATGCGCCCCCCCATCTCGGAGCCTCTTCATCGCTGACCAACCTCGTGTTTGGCTTCCTGGTCTTCAGGTAAAAGTTCCCACTGATTTTTTATTTTCCTGCTGTTTATAAAGCGTATGAGACCATGTCAAATATCGGCACCATGCTGAGCTCGCAGCCCGCGAGCTGCATGCTGCACCAGCCTACCTTAGACTCCAAAGCGCTTAGCTTAGCAAGTAGTTTTTTCCCTAAAGCCTTGTTAAGAGTGGCCATTGTTTCATAGCTCCAGCAAACCTCAAACCTGCTGTTATGGCTGGCCGTCCAGCTTCTGTTCTAGAGCTTCAGAACGCCAAGTGTTTTTAGTGTAGCTATTCATTCTAAAAATTTGTGAGAGCTTGCAAAAATCCGAGAAAATTCTAGAAAAATCAGAAAAATATGAAACTAATTTTATTGAACTCCTTACATCTATAAAATGGACCAGGTCGATTAACTGAAAGTGCACAGAAAATTACCAATGATTTCATAAAGTTTTACCCTTTAAAAACTAGTTATGGCCTATCCAATCAATAGAAAGATGTTGAACTTGACCAGGCCCATCCTCATTTGTCCTGGGTCCTACAGTAAGAAATTCAGATGTTAACATGTGAAAGTTAGTATAAGTATTAATCTATGCTCTAGGTTACGTAAACTGCAAAAAATGTAATAAAATGATTAACACTGTAAACAGTGGGATTATTTCAGGTAATCAGTATCTTGAACCCATTAATTCACACCAGGTCAACAAAAGGGACCAATGAGGTTATGAAACAAACATTATCAGCTGTTCACAATCACTCACAATATACCCATACTTATTTTATCACAATGCAAATAATCTCATAATAATGCAGCTGATCCTCACCAATTGTAATCTATCTTCAGTAATGTAAAATAAATCACATGGTTAACATGCTCTCTGCATGACTACATTTAGTTCATAAGAATTGGATTTTGACTTTTGTACATTTATTCTTTTTGTGCATGATAATAGAGGACGAGACGATCGAGGAGCAGGAGCACGAGTCAGAAGGAACTTCTAACTCTTTTGCTGCTGCTAACATAGCCACTAAAGTGAATCCAGACAAGCCCCGGTCGCATCAGCCAACTGTTTATACATGCATACGTTGATAATGCTTATGTGTGCATTAAGTCTAGGATTACATGAAACTCCACATGCATAGCCAAATATTACCTTTGGTCAGTGGGTAATAGTCGCTATGCTTATGTAACACCAAAATTTTGAGAGAAAAAATGTAAAATGAATTCTTTTACAGGAGATAAAATAATTCTTATGGAATAAAATTCATATAAGGTAAGTGCACCATGTTTAATTGATTGTGTGAAAATTTTCCAAATTTAAATTCGTTAGAATTTTGGTTTTAAAATTCAAATCATAAAAGAAAAGAAAAACAATACAGAAAAAGAAAAAGAAAAGAAAAAGGAAAAAGAAAAACATACCTGGGCCGCCCATACCCGCCCCCGGCCCAATTCCCTTCTCCTCTCTGCGTCGGCCCACTTCTCTCCCGCACCCCCTCTCCTCTCTCCCGCTCACTGCCACCGGGACCCACTTGTCGGCTTCATGCTCTCCACCGAAGCGCCACGCCCGGAAATGCTCGTGCCCAAGCCGCCCACTCGCCCCCAATTCAATGTCGATAGTTTCGCCCTCAATTAAGCGTCGGCTAGTGCCCCATGATTTTGCCGAATGTTACTCAGCCAAACCCTTATAAAACCCGGCCGATTCCCCTCGTGTTTTGTCACCCGACACTCAAACTCTAGCCGCCGACAAGCAACCCCGTCCTGTTGTTTCACCCATTGTCTTACCTCTAAAGCTCTCCTAACGCATTCGCCGTGATCCCAGGAGCCCACCGGACATCAATGTCAGGGAGGAACGCCGCTGCGTTGATGACTTCATTGGGCGTCGTCGAGTTCCGCCGCCGTTCGTCGTCGCTGCCCCATTTCCGCTTAGGTTTCGACCTTGCAACTACCTTCGGTGAGATCCCGTCTTTCCCCTCTTTCTTTTCCGCCCATGCAATGAGTCTTGTAGCTTGTATAGTGCGTTTTGTGGTCGCCGCCAGCGAGATCGCCGCCGTGCACTGCCGCCCAGTGCCGGACGAGCCGACGTGGCTCAATCCCGGACGTCGGATCTGTCCCAATGGTCGAGATTATAACGTGCGTACCCCTTCGGTCTTATGAAATCTGGGCCCTCCATTTTAAATTCGACAACCCAAATTCAAACACTCGTAATCCTTGGTAGATTAACAAAGAACCCCCTGGACTTTTTAAACTAATTACATATTACTCCAAATATTTATAGATTTAACCCTGAGCTTTCTGGAATTTAGGAATTACTAGATAATTAAGTAAAATTTGATAGAAAGCCCTTGGAATATTAGAAAATAGCAAATAAATACTAGAAAATTTGTAGAATAACCCCTGGACTTTATAAAAATAGTTTTTAGCCTCTGGAATAGTTCTATTTTTGCAGAAAAGCCCCTGAGAATAGCAAAAATTAAATAAAAGTCCCTAATTTCTAAAAAATGTTATAAAACAGATTTTGAAATGTTTTTAATTTATTTTCAGTTCTGTAATTTTTATATTAATTTATTTAAACTTACTTAATTATGCATAAAATGCTTTATAAGTGTATTTAATTCATAAAAAATAATTTACACATAGAATTAAATGTTAAAAATGGTGTAAAATTTGTAAAATGCACATTTTATGTTATAAATCTATTATAAGCATATTTTGAAGGAGAAAACTTTCTAGAAAATATTAATAGGTGTCAAATAAATATAAAAATTTCATAACAAAATTCTAAATATATGTTTTACTCAAATTATTTCATTTAACTCCAGGTTTTTAGTAAATGGTCTATGCCTATGATTTAAATTAACCATAAAATCACTAATGTGTAGGAATTTATGTTTATTTAATTGTAATGTTTGCATTTTGTGTTGTTCTTATTGTATGTTATTATATTGTTATGCATCGTCGTAATCTAGAGTCGGGGGCAGAATCGACATTCAATCTCCAAGAGCACCAGTTTCCCGTCGATCAACAACACTACTCTGGAGGCAAGTTCCTTGACCATCTTGCACCCTTTTTGTTAAGTTTTAGTTAGATGCATGCTAAATTAAAATATGAATCCTATTTTATATTTCCCTAGATATTCCTCAGTAGCTATGGTTTGGGTGGTTTACTATTAACTAGTTTCATGCTTAGCTATTCTTAATTTAATATGAACAACATATCTACATGTTGTATTTGATTTACTATGTATCATGAAATGTTGGCATATATGAAATTAGTGGATAGGAATATTATATAGGGTGTTGTATGGATTGGTGCATGTGTGCACAAGGCATTGGTTTGGGGTTTGACACCTATGTATTCTAAGGACCGGTTTATGGAGTAAGTTGCTAAGCCATACAGTATCACCACAGGGTTGTATATGGGACAACTTGGTTTAGTAATTTGGTCTCTCCCGATGTAGCGTTGGTAATCGTACGAGTGTTGAATTGGTTCAGATTACTGCCTTGGGTTTCGCATGGCTCAAGAGGGGGCTTCTTCTGGCGGAGGGAAAATAGACTCCAGGTGCCGAAGCGGTGAAACCTTAGGGTATCAATTGCAAGTCGAGAGAACCATTAGGAAGACCTCGTAGTGATCTCCTGGCCACACACCTTCGGAAGTGTGTAATGTGGTTAGCTACCACGGGCGACAAGGAGGTTTATCTAGTCCACCTGGCAACAAGGGAAGAAATCACGAACTATGGGTAAAGGATACACACTCTGTAGAGTTTTGTCAAACTGTCTAGACAGCCGTGCTAACGGACACGAGCAGTTTGGGACCAAGTTCATAATTATCACACATGGTTAATTGGTTGATGGTTTGGTTTCAGCATTATCTGGTTACTTTGGGATTTATGGTTGGAATTTCACCTAGATGTAGGTGCTTAACAACATTAAGAGTAGGTTGTAACTGATATAGTGCTTTCGCCACTGTTTTCTTTACTTGTTATGAACCACATGTCATAACTTCCCCACTTGCAAGTACCGTTGGTACTCAAACTTGTTAGTTCCATATCCCCGCAGTCTATGAAGATGAAGAGGTGGAGAACCAAGACTTCTACGAAGACCCCAATGAGATGTTCTAGGCTGGCGTATACCTCATGCAATGCCTGTGCTTGGAGCCCCTTATTTGTTTTCTGCTGCAGTATACTTTTCGTTTTAGACCTGGAAGGTCATTTATGTAATAATCTAATGTACTCGAACATGGCAATGATTAATGGTATTTCACTTTCGTCTACACATGTGTGAGATTAATGATAGTGTCATACATGTGGAACGCATCTGGTTGTCTTCTTAATACCAGGTGTGACAAAGTGGTATCAAAGCCGTGTTGCCCGTCGGACGCAAGCCTAGACAGAAAAGGACGACTTAATGACTTTACTAATTTCAAATATACTTGATTGGGAAAATTTCTTTGTATTATTTATCTTGTACTTGTTTTATTTACTCCGTAATTTGTTTTGATACTAACACTCTCGTGTTTCAAAATTGTAGATGGCCAATGTTAGGAAGACCGCTCGTATGTCCACTGGGGGATTTGTTCCTCGCTGTACGATTGCTGCCCACCGCTCCCCACTCAATGACCCCCATCGTGCCGTGGTGATTCACACTGATGGAAGGGCCGCAGGACGACTTCAACTTCGACTCTGAGATATACTCCGTGCTACTGGCTACAGGCATGAGGGGTTGTCACTCTCCTATCACTCAGTCGAGATGCAGCTTACAGGATGGAGTGGTCTTGCAAGCTATTCATACACTATGGACATGAGTTACTCAAGATACATCGTATACCTGCTTCGAGGCGCTATCGTCGGTATGCTGAACAAGATGCTAGCTGGAAAGCCGTCACTTTCTGGAGCCACTCCTACCGGTACCAGCTGAGGAACATTGTGCATGCCTTCACACCTCAGCGTCCAATTGGTGCAGGGAAATTTGTCACCAGGTTCATGGAGGGACCCCTGGACCTTCCACAAACTCATTAGGCGGTGCATGATGTGGAGCGTCTCAGTATACAACTCAACAAGGCACAATAGGAGATACAAGATGTTCATGACCTCGCCGCACACTACGAGAGGATGGTGAGGAGGTATCATTGGATCACCAACGAGGATCCAGATGGCCATGCTTCGAGTACTTCTACATGAACTCTGGACTCCCGAGACCGCCGTGTCGGTCGAGATGATACACATACACTTGACGAGACTTTGGATGAGGAGCCACCTTCGGAGGAGCCTTTTGTGCCACAACCGCTCTACAACTCTCCACCACATGGCAATGAGTCGTTCGGAATCAACCCTGTCTATGATGGTGATGATGATAAAGACCCAGATGAGGACCCAGAGGAGGAGGATCCTGAGGAGCGCGAGTAGACCTTGGCCTACCATAAGACTCAAGATTAGGCATTTACCCATCTTTTATAATAAGAGCAAGTAGTGACGTATCTATGCATGCTTGAGTTGTATGTCTTTCTTTGAGAACTCATTTACTCATGTTTGAGGTTGCTTTAATGAAATGATTTTCAGTGCCCATATTCCTTATTGATGCATATAGAGGGAAATCGTATAGAATAGTTTTTCTCTTACCTTCTTGTTCTAAATCAACACCCCAATGTCAGATGGCAGGAAGAGGAAGAGGGCATGGTCATGGTGCACCACTCATCAATCAAAACAACGAAGGCTCGCTACCTCAATGGAATGGAAGAGGTGCCCGTAGAGCACAAGCAGCAAACCAAATGCAACTAATGATGGCAATGCAGTTGCTGATGATGCAAAATCTGACGCAGATTGTGAACAATATGCAGCATGCTCAGCAAGCACCACCATCTCCCACTCCACCACCACCACAACCACCACCAAGGTCTTGCTTGAGGGACTTCATGAATAATCAGCCTCCACGCTTCTCAGACGCAGTGGAGCCTATGGATGCAGACGATTGGATCAATACAATTGAGAACAAATTGAGGATTGTTCAATGTGAAGGTAGAGAATGGGTATTATTGGCGTCACACCAACTCAATGGACCCACAGCTGATTGGTGGACTGCTTTCACAGCAGCCCATGCTAATGGAAACAACATAACATGGGAGGAATTCAGAGAAAATTTCAATAATCATCATGTACCTGAAGGAGAAATTCAAGCAAAGCATCTGGAGTTCCTAGCACTAAAGCAAGGGAACATGAACGTAAGGGGATATTTGAATAAGTTTATACAGTTGTCCCGATACGCCCCTGGAGATGTGGACACAGACACAAAGAAGCGATTCTACTTCAAAGAAGGGTTGGACAAGGAGATTCAATTGATGATGTCCTTAGCGATTATGCTACCTTTCAACATCTGGTGGATAAGGCTTTCACCGTGAAAAGAAAGAAGAAGGAGTGTGAAGGAGAAGATCACAAGCGAAAGATGATCATGGGACAGTCCTCGAGCAACAACCGCCCTCGCTTTAACCCCCAGCAGTCGGGACACATGTGTCGTCCCATGGGTACTAATCAAGGCCAGCGATACTCCAACAACTCTTCTTTAGGCCTCAAGCATCGTATGCTTGCCAACAGCATCAAAGATCAACCACAGCGCCGCCAAATTATCAACAGCGCCCAATGTCTTAAACTCCCTGTCCTATTGGGCAACCACAGCAGGGTCAACAAAGAAACAAAGCACCAGATAGCAGCACTCGAGGAGCTTGCTACATCTGTGGTGACAAGGGACATTATTCCAACAATTACTCGAAGAAGCCACTGCAGCAGAATCCATCCAGAGGTCAGATTAATCATGTTGTTTCGGAGGAAGCTCAAGACGCATCCGATGTGGTGATCGGTACGTTCTCAGCTGATTCCCACCCCTCTACGGTATTGTTTGACTCTGGTGCCACACATTCATTCATAGCAAAAGAATTCATGAGAAGACATGGAATGACTGTTATACTAATGACTCAAGTATTAGGTCAACTCTCCCGGAGGAGAGATGTTGACAAGGCAAGTATGCCCTAATGTAAGCATAAGAATTATGGGGGGTAGCATTCTTAGCAAACCTTATAGTGTCGGAGTCACAAGGGATAGACATTATTTTAGGAGTGGATTGGTTAACCAAGTACAAAGGGGTGATACATTGTGCTACCAGAACAGTGTGCTTAACTCATACAAATGATACAAAGGTTGAGTTTCCTCCTCATCAGGCACCAGTTCAATTGATATGACTCAATCAAGTTGAGGGAGTATAGGAGATTAAACTTGTCTATGACTTTCCTGATGTGTTTTCGGAGGAACTACCGGTATGCCCCCTGATAGGGAAATCGAATTCATCATTAAATTAGTGCCTGGAAAAGCTCCAATATATATGCGAACATACAGGATGGATGCTAAACAATTGGCAGAATTGAAGAATCATATCAATGATTTGTTAGAAAAAGGATACATTCGTCCGAGTTCATCACCTTGGGGAGCTCCAGTGATATTTGTGCCCAAGAAGGATGGCACTCAGAGGTTGTGCGTGGATTATCGCGCTCTCAACATAGTAACTATCAAGAACAAGTATCATCTTCCAAGGATTGAGGATTTGTTTGACTAGTTGAGAGGCGCTTGTGTGTTATCAAAGATTGATCTACGTTCGGGGTATCCCTAGTTGAAGATACGACCCTCAGACATACCCAAGATGGCATTTGTCTCAAGATACGGACTATATGAGTATACAGTCATGTCCTTTTGTTTAACCAATGCCCCAACTTATTTCATGTACCTTATGAACAAGGTATTCATGGAATATTTGGAGAAGTTTGTTGTGGTGTTATTAGATGATATATTGATATTATCCGAAACAAAAGAGGAACAAGAGGAAAACCTAAGATTAGCTTTGCAGAAGCTTCGTGAACATCGACTATATGCAAAGCTTAGTAAATGAGAGTTCTGGTTGAAAGATGTGTCATTTCTAGGACATGTTATGTCACAAAGAGGAATAGCAGTAGAACCTCGTAAAGTGAAAAATGTTTTGAACTGGAAAACGCCAGAAAATGTTGGGGATATTAGAAGTTTCTTGGGAATGGCTTGCTATTATCGTATGTTTATTGAAGGATTCTCGTCCACCAAGTTACTTGAGAAGGGAGCTACATTCAAGTGGACACCGGAATGTGAAGCTAGTTCTATCGAGCTAAATAAAAGGTTGACTACTGCTCCAGTGTTGGTTATGCCAGATATGCAGAAAGAATTTGCAGTCTATTGTGATGCATCTGGTCAAGGGCTAGGATGTGTATTGATGCGAGAGGGACATGTAGTGGCTTATGATTCACGCCAACTCAGAAAGCATGAAATAAATTACCCTACTCATGATTTGGAGTTAGCAGCCGTGGTTCATGCATTGAAGTTATGGAGGCATTATCTGATAGGAAAAAGAACTGAAATTTACACGGACCACAAGAGTTTGAAGTATATTTTCACTCAACCAGATTTAAACCTCAGACAACGCAAATGGTTGGAGCTTATAAATGATTTTGATGTTGGAATCAATTATCACCCTGGGAAAGCTAATGTGGTCACAGATGCTTTGAGTAGATCAACAAAATGCAACATGTTGACACTACAAGGTCAGCAACCGAAGCTATGTAAGGAATTCGCAAAACTAAACCTTAGTAGTGTGACTAATACTGAGGTGGTGTGTGTGGAAGTAGAGTCTACTTTAGAGAAGGATATTCGAGAAGGGAAAAAGCACGATCAGAAAATTCAAGAGATTAAGAATCAAATGATAGAAGGAAAAGCTTCGGACTTTAAAGAAGATGAGCAAGGAACACTATGACTAGGAAAGAGAATATGTGTACCTGACATCAAGGATATTCGAGAATTGATACTAAGAGAAGCCCATGATTCGTCGTATTATATCCATACAGGAAGCACAAAGATGTATCATGATCTCAAAGATCGGTATTGGTGGCATGGAATGAAACTTGATGTGGTAGAGTATGTAGCCTTGTGTGACACGTGTCAGAAGGTCAAAGCATAAAACCAATGATCAGCAGGGTTACTACAAGCAATTAAAATTCTTGAATGGAAATGGGAAGAAATAAGTATGGACTTTATTATGGGGTTGCCAAGAACCTAGACAGGATACGACTCTATATGGGTTATAGTGGACCGCTTGACTAAAGCGGCTCACTTTATTCTAGGTAAAGAATGCTATACTGGTTCATGATTGGCATAATTATATATGTCAGGGATTGTATGTTTGCATGGAGTTCCAAAGAAAATAATATTAGATAGAGGTACTCAGTTCACTTCTCGATTTTGGAAAAAACTGCATGAGTCAATGGATACTCGTCTAAATTTTAGTTCAGCCTATCATCCGCAGACTGACGGCCAAACAAAACATACTAATAAAACCCTTGAAGACATGTTGAGAGCATGTGCTTTGAGAAACAACAGAAGTTGGGATAAGAATGTACCATATGTTGAGTTTTCCTATAACAATAGTTATCAAGCTAGTTTGAAGATGTCTCTATTTGAAGCATTATATGGACGAAAGTGCAAAACACCAATGTTCTGGAATCAAACTTGAGAGAGTGAAGTATTTGGGCCCGAAGTATTGAGAGATGCTGAGAGGCAAGTGCAAGAAATTTGGAAGAATTTGAAGACGGCTCAATCAAGGCAGAAGAGCTATGCAGATACTCGACAACGTGATGTGTCATTCGAGATTGGTGATTTGTTTGTCTCAAGGTGTCACCCGTGAGAGGATTGAGACGATTCAAGGTGAAGGGCAAATTATCACCCCGTTACATTGGTCCTTTCAAGGTGTTGGAGAAAAGAGGAGAAGTAGCCTAACAGATTGAGTTACCATCCCACTTATCAGATGTGCATGACGTATTTCATGTGTCGCAATTAAAGAAATGCTTGAGAGTGCCTGAGGAGCAGTTGCCAATGGAAGCAGTAGATGTGCAAGAGGACCTGACTTATGAAGAACAACCTGTTAAGATTCTCGTGACATAAGAATGTTACGACGAATAAGGTTACTCGTATGTGCAAAGTTCAATGGAAACATCACTCAGAAGAAGAGGCAACGTGGGAAAGAGAAGAAGACATCAAGGCGGAGTTTCCCAATCTATTCTCTTAGGTCATCTGAATCTCGAGGGCGAGATTCCTTTTTAGGGGGGTATAATGGTAACAACCAATTTTTTAGAGAAAAAAAATGTAAAATGAATTCTTTTACAAGAGATAAAATAATTTATTTTGGAATAAAATTCATATAAGGCAATTGCATCATGTTTAATTGATTGTGTGAAATTTTTCCAAATTTAAATTCATTAGAATTTTGGTTTTAAAATTCAAATCATAAAAGAAAAGAAAAACAAAACAGAAAAGAAAAAGAAAAAAAGGAAAAAGAAAAACGTACCTGGGCCGCCCATCCCTGCCTTCGGCCCAATTCCATTCTCCTCTCTGCACCGGCCCACTTCTCTCCCACTCGCTCTCACCGGGACCCACGTGTCGGCTTCTTCCTCTCCATCGAGGCGCCGCGCCTGGAAATGCTCGTGCCCAAGCCGCCCACTCGCCCCCAATTCAGTGTCGACAGTTTTGCCCTCAATCAAGCGCCGGCTAGTGCCCCATGATTTCACCGAACGTTACTCAACCAAACACCTATAAAACCCGGCCGATTCCACTCGTGTTTCATCGCTCGACACTCAAACCCTAGCTGCCGACGAGCTCGATAATGTCAACCTGGTTCCCGTCGTTTCACCCATTGACTGACCTCTAAAGCTCGCCTAACGCATTCGACGTGATCCCAGGAGCCAGCCGAACATCACCGTCGGGGAGGAACGCCGCTGCGTTGCCGACTTCGTCAGGCGCCGTCGAGTTCCACCGCCGTTTGCCATCGCTGCCACATTTCCGCTTCATTGAGTTCCTTTTATTATAACCTTTTTTCCATATCCCAGTTATGTGACAAGGGTTATAATTGTTTGTTCACTAACGAGGGTGTGACGGTGTCTAAAAGGAGTGATAACTCGGTTGCATTCAAGGGTGTGTGAAAGGAAAAGCTTTATCTAGTTGAATTCAACAGAGATAAAGATGAACTTGACACATGCTTGATTGCAAAAACCAACATGGGTTGGTTGTGGCATAGACAGCTAGCACATGTTGGTATGAGGAATCTTCAAAAACTCCTAAAAGGCGATCACATCCGATGTTTGAAGGATGTTGTTTTTGAGAAAGACGGGCCTTGTAGCACGTGCCAAGCCGGGAAGCAAGTACGAGCACCCCATCCCACGAAAAATGTCATGACAACAGTGAGACCGCTCGAGCTACTTCACATGGACCTATTTGGTCCAATTGCTTAAGTAAGCATCGGCGGTAACAAATACGGTTTATTAATTGTTGATGATTTTTCTCGCTTCATGTGGGTTTTCTTTTTTGCATGATAATACATAAACTCGAGGAACCCTCAAGAAGTTCTTCAAGCATGCCCAAAATGAATTCTCATTGAAGATCAAAAACATACGAAGTGACAATGGCACGAAGTTCAAGAACGCCCAAGTCGAGGAGTCTCTAGACGATGAGGGAATAAAGCATGAATTTTCAGCACCATATTCCCCTCAACAAAACAGGGTAGCCAAAAGGAAGAACCAAACCCTCATTGAGATGGCGAGGACAATGCTGGATCTATACTAGACTTCGGATCAGTTTTGGGCTGAAGCGGTCAACACTGCGTGTCACGCCATAAACCGACTCTATCTTCATCGCCTAATCAAGAAAACGTCGTATGAACTACTAACCAGTAACAATCCGAATATTTCCTATTTTTGAGTCATTGGTTCTAAATGTTATATCTTGAACAAGAAGCCTAGGACTTCAAAGTTTGCTTCAAAGGCCGATGAAGGTTTCTTGCTTGGCTATGATTCGAACTCTTACGCCTATCGTGTCTTCAAAAAGGTCTTCGGACTTGTTGAAGTAGCACGTGACGTAGTGTTCGATGAAACTAATGGCTCTCAATGAGAGCAAGTTGATCAATGTGTGCTAGATAGAGAAGAAGCTCCATGTCGAGAGTTGAGAAAAATGGCGTTGGGCGATGTTCGACTACAAGCGCCACCTCCAAATGCGAATGAGGAAGATGAACCACAAGTGGAGGAAAATGATCAAGGGGGAGCTTCTACCCAAGATAAACCTCATGAAGATCAAGGTGATCAACACATCAATGAGAGCTCCCATCCAGGGGGAGATGTAGATGATCACAATGAAGATTTAATCGCAAGTGCCAGGTCCAAGAGTACATCAATGAATCCAAAGTGATCACCCCGTTGACAACATAGTCGGTGTCATCCAAAAGCGAGTAACAACCCGATCTCATATAGCCAATTTTTGTGAACATTACTCGTTTGTATCTTCTTTGGAACCACAAAGGGTTGCAGATGCATTAAAGGATCCGAATTGGGTGGTGGCGATGTAAGAAGAATTGAACAACTTCAAAAGGAATTAGGTATGGGAACCTGTTGAAAGACCGAAGTTCAACGTTCTCGGCACTAAATGGGTCTTTCGCAACAAGCAAGACGAACATGGGGTGGTGATAAGGAACAAAGCATGACTTGTGGCCAAAGGGTATCCACAAGTCGAAGATTTGGATTTCGACGAGACTTTCGGTCCCGTAGCTAGGCTCGAATGGATTCGTATATTACTTGCATGTACTACTCACCATGATTTCAAGCTTTATCAAATGGATGTGAAAATCGCCTTCCTCAATAGACCGATCAAGGAGGAGGTGTACGTGGAGCAACCCCCTGGGTTTGAAGATCAAGAGTTCCCCGACCATGTATACAAACTGCGTAAGGCTCTCTATGGCCTCAAACAAGCTCCTAGATCTTGGTATGAGTGCCTTAGAGATTTTTTAATTGAAAATGGTTTTAAGATTGTAAAAGTTGATTACACCCTGTTTACTAAGAATTTTTGATAATGATTTATTCATTTGCCAAATCTATGTTGATGATATCAGTTTTGGTTCAAATAACAAATCTTTTTGTCAAGAATTCAGTAAGATTATGACAGATAGATTCGAGATGTCCATGATGGGAGATTTGAGATACTTTTGGGATTCCATGTGAAGCAACAAAAGAAAGGGACGTTCATAAGACAAACAAAGTACACTAAAGACATTCTCAAGAAATTTGGCATGGACAAAGCAAAGCCCATAAAAACTCCCATGGTGACAAATGGACACATGGATCTCAATGAAGACGGACCAAACGTGGATCAAAAGGTATATTGCTCTACGATGGGCTCCTTACTTCATTTATGTGCATTTAGGCCTGATATCATGTTGAGTGTATGTTGTGTGCAAGATTTCAGGGAAATCCTAAGCAATGTCACTTGACAGCCGTAAAAAAGGATCTTGCAATATTTAGTTCATACACCCAACCTAGGCCTTTGGTATCCTAAATGTCTAAAATTTAATCTCATTGGATACTCCGATGAAGATTATGCCGGATGCAAGGTAGATAGAAAAAGTACCTCCGGCACTTGCCAATTCTTAGGTAGATCCCTAGTTTCTTGATCCTCCAAGAAATAGAATTCCATTGCCTTATCCACAGTGAAGTGAAGTATGTTGCTGTCGGGAGTTTTTGTGCACAACTCCTTTGGATGCGACAAACTCCAAGGGATTACAGTTACAATATGAGCCGTATTTCACTCCTTTGTGACAATGAGAGTGCAATTAAAATTGCCCATAATCCCGTTGAGCACTCTAGAACTAAGCACATAGACATCTGACATCACTTTTTGAGAGATCACTAAATGAAAGGAGACATAGCCATATCCCATGTCAACAATGAAAAAAAACTAGCCGATATCTTTACGAAGCCACTTGATGAAAAATGTTTTTGTGGGCTCTGGAATGAAGAAAATATCCCTGATGCTCGGAACGTGGCTTGACAACCTGGATACGTGTATGCCATCTTAAAAATCTATTGATTGTGTTATAAAAATCATCTCTCTCTATTTTCTCCAAAAACTATGTTAATTACTTGATCTTGGTGAATTTTGGTCATAGCTTGATTGTTGTAAGTTTACTGATCATATTCATCAAGATTATTCGTGTTTTGCCCGCTATTTTCTTTGTAAGAACCTTCAAATATATACGAATGGTCTAACTGTTTCCGTTCTGGTGACCACGGACTAGTTTATGGTTACCCGGACTAGTCCGCACAATGCAGACTAGCCCGCAGAGTTCCGGTAGTCCAGACTAGTCCGATCAACCAAGGACTAGTACAATTTGTCAAATCCATAACCCTAGGGCCACCAAAACCTAATCCTCTTCATCCGTAGAACACACCTCACGTTCTCTCTCCTCACTCAAGTGTGCCCAAGGTGATTTGGCGAGTTCCCCACCAAATCTGATCAAATCTCCATGGGAAACGATCTTCATCGCAAGGGGATCGAGGACCCAGGACTTTTCTGTATCAAAAATCCCTCCAATTCCGTGAATCAAAGGATTTTGTAATGTTTCTCTCCAAACCCTAGGACCTTCAATTTCTCTTGGATTTGCTCAAATAGCTTAGTTCCTCCTATTAATACATGATTCCTTGTTGTATTAAAACTACATTGAGCCACTTTTGCATTGAGTAACACCATTGCTCTGCTAGTTAGGGTTCAAACTATCGAATATTGGACTAGTCCGTTCATAGTGCGGACAAGTCTGATACTCCATACTAATCCGCTCTTGAGCATCAAACAAGTCTAAATTTTGACTGGACACAACCCTAATTTCCTTCTACTCAATGCATTCCCTTGCCATCAATCCTTATCTATGTCATGTATAACCTCCTTGTCAGGACAGTGTCGAATGAAAACTTCTCCGACTTTGATGCCGAGAAGGATCAAGATGAGTTACCGTGTGTCTCAGAGTCCCGACCTAAAAAAAGGTAAGAGTGTGCTGCCGAGCCTTCGCCTACTCCACCTAGGGTGTGGCGGAAGGTTGCGGCCATGAAGCCAGCTTCGAAAGCTCAAGATATGGTTGGTTCTAGCTCAGCGGCTCATCGCCAATCCAAAGGGAAAGGCAAAGGGATTGCCTCTGGCCCGATTGCCCCTCTCAAAATAACAGCTCCAAGGTAGGTAATAGAGACCCCTCAGAAGAAAAATTCAATGGCAAGGGGTGTGATGTGGCTTGGGTGCTGAAGAAAGTCGATGCATATAGCAGTAGCAAGAAGGCAGTTGATACAAGATTTTGGAGCAACTGCCACGCGGACTACTACAGTTTCGTGTACTTGTAGATGAAGACTCCAGTAGTCCGCAACCAATAGATTGACTGAAGCCATTTTGATAGAAAAAGTTGTGGTGTATTTGATGAAGTGGTAGAGGCTGCAGAAAGGCATGGTTTAAAGGACTTGTTTGCTTTCAGATACAACTGGAATGATGAAGTCATTGCTCAATTATATGCAACTTGCTATTTTGCCAACAATGAAGAGGAGAGGGTAACTTGGATGAATCATGGATCCAAGTACACAGTCAATGCCAGACTGCTGCATCTAGAGAACAATGACAACAATGCAATTGTGTTTTAGAATATTGGTGTTCTGGAGAAGGATAAGATGGACTTTACCTATGACACTCGACTCAAGTACAATCATCCCTCAACCAAGAACATGAAGCCCTTCTTCATGGTTCTCAATAGCGTGCTCCGGAAGACCATTGCGGCAAAGGATGGAGATGCACGGAGTGTCCAAGGTTACTTGAGAACCTTGATGAAAGTGATTATCAAGAAGAGAAAGTTTGACATCTTCGTCTACATCTAGAATTACATGGTAAACATCTCTTGCACCCCTAGTCGCTCCTGTGGCTATGCACCATACATCATGTTCATGATAGATAAGGTCACAGGGATCAAATTTGTGAAAGATGTTGAGCATACAGCTTTGAGGCCTCAGAAGACGCCTCAAGCTGTTCTTCCAACTGCTCCATTTCCTGTTCCAAGTGAAGAGGCTTCGAGGAGAGCTAAAGGAGATGCAAGGACTGCCTCTAACACTAGGGTCCCTCCTCACAAAAGGTCACCTAGTGGCATTATGAAGTACTTGGCCTCCATCTTTGGTTCTCGATGCAAGATAGAGGTGAAGGCCCATAAGATGAAGAAGGCAAGAAAAGAGGAAATGCGGTACATGAAGCAAAATGTCAAAGCCATATGCCAGAAGCTGGACATTGAGCCTGTTGGGTCTCCAGTTATCTCCGAGGACTCTCAATCTGACTTCTTGAAGCTTCCACTTTTATCTCCTTATGATCTTGCATACTTCGGCATTGGGTGATCGACGAGTGGTTTTCATCTTCCTCCTCCTCAGCCTGATGATGAAGACGATGAGAGGACCGATAGCGATGATTGAGTCGGCGATGACTAGTAGATCCCTCTTCTCCTTCTTTTTGGTGCATTGATGCCAAAGGGGTGGGAGATTGAGGGGGAGTCTTAGGTCCCAGCCGTAGATTGAGAGATGAGAGCTTCAATTGTGTTTCTTTTGCAATTTTGCTTCTTTTAGGTTGTAAAACTTCTATGATTCTTGCATTATGCTTCGGGACATGTTTATGGAGTTTGTGATAATGCCCTGTGATGATCTATGTTATATGCTCTGAATTTGATATTCATGCTTGATAATCCTAATGTTGTTATGTTTATGTTTTTGTCTTTTTCACATCAAGATTATTGCTCACACACACGTAGTTTCGCACCCCACCGTAAAGAGTGCACACATGTCCTATGTTTACATTGCCTACTTTGTTCAAAGCTCATATGTGCACACTTTATGAAAACCTGAATTTTTATCATATTTGTGTAAATCTCAACTGGTAGTCATAAATCACCAAAAAAGGGGGAGATTGAAAGTGCATCTAGGCATCCCTTGTGGTTTTCGGTTGACTTATGACAAGCAAATGAGATCCTAACAAAATTATTGAGATTAGCTCATGTTTTTAAGAAAATTAGGTGAAATGCTCAAAAAGAAAGGAAAATGAGGAATCAAAGGGAAAAGATCTCATGTGCTGATAAGATTAGACAATTGTGTATGGAGTGTGTTGGAGAAGCTCAAGTTAACAAACAATCTCATTTAGTGCACAATTCACAGGAAAATTGGACTAGTTCGATATGATCACAAACTAGTCTGATATGTCTCTAACTAGAAATGAACAAGTCTCCCCAGTGCGGACTTGTCCGCAAGTACTCACGTTTTCATAGCACCAAACTAGTCCGATAACAACATGAAGTAGTCCGATATCTCTCTAACTATGATCGGACTAGTTCTCACTAGTGCGGACTAGTCCTTGTGGGGGCCGAAATCCCGACATCCGAGGATCTCATTGGGTGGTGTCGTGCGATGCGACACCCAAAAGTATACAAGAACAGAACGAGAATAAAATACAAGACAAAGTCTTTTACTTATCTTACAGCGGAAGTTCTTACAATACTAGCGGAAGGAAAGAAATATATATATATATATATATATATATATATATATATATATATATATATATATATATATCTTAGCTACGCTCTCAGCACTAGCTATGAAAAAGCAAAGTTATCCATGCCCTGGATACTTCGCGGTGTGCAGGGTTCCCATTCAGCTGTATACTCTGGAGGGGGTGCAGCCTCATCATTAAACCCTTCATCGATTGTATAACCTGCAAAAACTCGTTAACTGCAAACGTGAGCATAAGGCTCAGCAAGACTAACCCGTCTCACTAGACATATGCAAGGGTGGACACTAAGCATAAGTAAGGTGAAGCATAAACGACTCGCCTACAAGTGGATCCTTATGATCAGGTTTTATGTAGCAAATGACATTATCCAATCATGGCACATCATGGACCCCACAATCAAACAAGAAACGCTTTGCCGATGATATGACATGCCCAGAGCACATAATGCTATTATAGCTAAAGTATGGGGAAACTGTAAACTTTAATGTGACTATCTCTAAATCATACATGGTTGCAAAGTAATTATAATTCAGTACAATATATTTTTCTTACTTCTTTAGTATTTACTACGTCATGGCGCAGTGAACAAGTGATACTCTATTACCGCGAGGAACAGTGATTGCAATCAGGACACACCTGGACAACACGACACATACGTCGTTCGGAAGTGTCAGCGAGTACACCTCTACCTACATAACACTTCAGTACTAGGCGTATATGGTCACCTTTCACAAGAAACCCGAACGCCGAGCCCGTCTCACCTCCGCAAACAGAAGGTCTCCGCACAGAACACCTCATGTGTCGCCGACCGATTTACACCTTACTGTCCTCAACCCACCCCTAACGATGGTGAGTTAATGGGCCTCGACACCCCAGTTATCGAGTTATATTAGTTTACTGGATTCCATATGTCCATTTTGTCGCCGGTACAATTCAAGCTTGTCCGTAGCGGCCGCAAACAGACGGGCCTTAACTGACCTGTAACACCCTTATTTTCATGCATCATGCCCTACATACACTCATATACATGTTTAACATTAACCCACAACAAGAGGAACGAGTTTAAAATTGATTCGGAGCATTTAATATTGATTTGGAGCAAAACCGCACTTAAAATGGAGGAAAGTGCGGACTAGTCCGATTTTACTGAGGACTAGTCTGATTTCTCGCTGACTAAAAACAGACTTGTCCGTTTTCGCTGCGGACTAGTCCGATTTTTGGCACTGGAAACTTTCGGACTTGTCCGATTTTGTGCGGACTAGTCCGATATTCCAAGAATCCTTGAAAAATTCCCCTCTGTTTAAAGTCGGACTTGTCTGATTTTTGGCCAGGCATGTCCGATTTTCTCTCTGGACGACTTCGGACTAGTCCGGTCCTTTTTGGACTTGTCCGATATTTCGTGACTCCGAATTGATCTTTTGTTTTACGACTTGTTTCTTGGGTTTCACGTTAAATGGGCCTAGGGACATCGTGCCTAACTCTTTTAGAGCCCATGAGGGACTCTAAACCGGCCTCTACTCATCCCAAAACTCGAAATCCATCTAACCCTAGCCTCCACCTCTATATAAACAGCCCCACCCTTTGGCTTGACATCTATTTGCCACTTTTCCACCCACCCAAACCCTAGTTCGTTGAGAGCCACCACCAAGGAGGGAGGAGAAGATCCCAAGCAAGAAGAAGAAGAGGAGAAAACGAAAGAGGATCAAGATCTCCATCAAGATTTCATTCTTCATGACCAATTCATCTCCAAGTTCATCACCAATCCTAGATCCTCAAGATCCAAGTGTTACCTACAAGTTTATTGATTCATTGGAGTCTTAAACACCTGGTATACCTTCTATTCTCATTTCCTTACGTGAATTCAACCCCTAATCTCCAAGTTCACGTCGATCTAGAAAACCCTAATCTGCTGATCTCGTAAAGTGCGGACTTGTCCGGTCCCTAGCGGAATAGTCCGATCTTTCTGGTTAAATTGCGTTGAATTAATTCTAAAATTTGATCTAATGGAATCCAAACCTGTGTAAACTTGTTGAAAGCTATTAGAACTAATTAGTGATCATTAAAGGCAATCTGGTATCAAGTTCTACCTTGCATTTGCATCAAGCATGCATGTCATGTCATATTGGGTAATATTTGTGCACTTTTTGATTGTGTTTCTTGTCTTGTATGTTTATTGTGCAGATTAGACAGATTTGCGCTAGAGAGTGCCGCAGAGGATCTACAGCACCAAGAGTTTGAAGGCTTTGATCCTAATCAACAGCAAGAGCAAGGCAAGTGTCCTTCAAGCATGTTGATCCTGTTTTTAAAATAAATGTTTTGTTTGCAAAACTGCACGCTTGTGTCAATTTTGATGGGAATCGTATGGTAGGAAGTTTACTAGAGTTGTTAAACCACCCTTATCACCTGGAATATATGGTAGAGAGTCGGGAAGGGCTTTTTACCTTTTGCTTCGCTTAATCAACTGGGATGGAAAACAACTATACCACTCAATTTAGTTATGCATGGATGAGATTATGGTTAACATGAACTGGTTAAATACGGTATGGTAATGGGTGATCTAAGCAAGCCTGGTATGTGGATGGGTTGGATGTTATGGTGGTTTGCTTGCTTTAGATCTAAGGACCGGTTCATGCAAGAATAAGCCAGGATTACAATGCCACCATGAGGCCAAGTATGGGTGTGTCATAGCTGATTAATTAGGGCTTTGCCAGTGCTATTTGGACCATTAAGGATGCTCGGGGAAGGGGTAGTCGGATTGGGTTTGTTGATGATTGGTGGGACTACCCTGGGATCCGAATGGCTCAAAAGGGGGGCCCTTGGTTGAAGATGTGCTCTGCGGAAGACATCGCCACTAGTGAAACCTCAGTGGGGTCTAACTAGGCTAGTAATCCCTTTGTGAAGGCTATTTTGTGCTATGCTTGGGGCGATGAGTGATGGCCTAGGACGGTGGAAGAATCAACAACAGCGGTGGCAGTGAAAGAGAGCAGGTGTGATCTGCTTGGGGTGATGGGCAATTGCCAGTGGCGTTGCCAACGGCCCGGAGCGGTAGCACCAACAGCTCGGGGTGGTGGCACCAATGGCCCGGGGTGGATGGCAACAAAGGGCGACCACTCGAGAGGCCAAGTGGAGGCGAGGTGCGGGGTCAGGTGCGGTGGTAGGCTAAGGGGCCGAGGGCCGGGAGTCAGGGCTTCCAGGTACGAGGTGTGGCACGTGCGCCGGTTCGGGAGGGGCATTCGAGATTATGGTTCACTTTCTGGTGGTTTGTTGTAGGCACATTTGTAGGTCATGGGTAACCCAATGGGTATTTGCATGAAATAAAACCTGCACTTGTACCCACGATAAAGTGGGTCGGGTGCGGGTCATAACCATGTGTGAAGATCTCTACCGCACTTGTTGGGTGCAATACCCGACGGATAACCAAACTCACCAGTAGAATTGCCACCTATAGGCACCCATCACTACATAAGAAACCCAAATAGGAGACAATGATGGGCGACACGCTCAAAGGCGAGCATCTCTGATAAGGTTAATTGAGACGATCCCGCTTCAGCGAGGATCTAACATGGATCAGTTGAACGTACAAGGAGATGTGTTACTATACAACCCGTATCAGTTAAGTAGGTATCCGAGACATTTCCTCCTCTCTGACAAACAGGAGACGTGCATCTAACAGAGCATGTCTCCTATTTGTGAATGAAATGAGACGTCTTTTACAGGAAGCATGTCTCCTTCATCTTCGGTCACAGATAGACATGAACACCACGTCGCTGAATGATGAGTTCATTCATTAAGAATTGAACACACAAGATAATATTCATCACGCAGATGAACACAGATAACACATGCATTCATTAACAATATATTACATAACACAAGAAAAAAGTACATGAGACAAGAAAAGAAAAAACAACATCAACTAAAAACAACAAAAGAAAACCTAAATCATACTCCACCTCCTCCTCATCCTCCTCCTCCTCCTCCTCCTCCTCTGGCGGCCATCCGTCGTCGGTGCAACAGGAGCCCTTGTCAGCTGCTCTAGCTGCTCTGCCGGTTGCTTTAGCTGGTCTAGATCTGGCGGTGCAACCTCGCGACTGAGGTTCCTCGCCATCGCCGCCACCAGAACACTGCAGCCCTCAGCGCCGAGCACCTCGACAATTGTCTTGAGTAGCCTCTCGAACCGTTCGAACATCCTGTTGAACAACATCTCGAGCAGCTCGTTGTTGAGCCTCTCGGGGGAGCGACATCATTATTTCTTGCAGGGTGGCTCCCTCAGCGGGCTTTGCGGCAGAACATTGGCCATGGTGAGTTTTCTGCGCAGAGAAGACAAACGAAAAGAAAAGGAGAAACTGAGGCGCCTTTTATTAGGTATGTGCGGAGACACAAAATGAAGACATGCTTAGCAGCAAAATGTGTCTCCTATGATCGACTTCTCCCACTCCTCTGCTAAATGGAAGACGCGCTCTTATGAAAAGTGTGTCTCCTATTTCCCACATCTCCTTTAGCTTCATGATTTTCTCCATTTTGCTTCGGTTCACTATTGATATCACACATCACTGAATAGAGCACGTTCACTTGATAACTACATCAATCACTTGTCCAAAAATTAATAAAAATCCTTCATGTTTGCAATTGCTTTCATACAGTTCACTGTCCACACAATGAACACACCACACATTCATTCGTTCACACAGTTGAACACACAACAAAATATTCATTCACAATAGTAGAACACACAGTTGAACATAGATAAATTTCATTCATTAACACAATATATTACAAAACACAAGAAAAAACTACAAGAAGACACAAGGAAAGAAAAACATGAACTAAAAATAAAAAAAAACTAAATCCTACTTCTCCTCCTCGTCCTCCTCCTCCAGCGGTGACTCCGGCTCCAGTGCAACAGGAGCCTGGGCCGGTTGCGCCGGTTGCTCCGGCTGCACCGGCGGTGCAACCCCGAGGATGAGGTTGCTCTACGTCGCCGCCACCAGGTTTCTGCGGCCCTCGTCGCTGTGCACCTAGGCCATCATCTCGAATAGAATGTCGAGACGATCGGCCACCCCCGTGAGGGCATAGAAGTAGTAGCTGAGTGAACCCATTTCATTAAACTGTTAAAGGGTACCCAGACCGAAGGAACTCATGGCGCGGGATGTATTTTTGCACACCTCTTGCCCATAAGGAGGCGCTGCTCGGTGTTGAACCTCTCGGGGAAGTGCAACACAGTTTCTTGCAAGGTGGCTCTCTTGGCGGGTGTGGAGGAGGAATGTTGGCCATGGTGGTGGTGGGTTGCTGACGTGGAGAATACGAAGAAGAACAATTGAAGGCAAAATGAGCGAAGCACTTGTGGAGAACTGACGGGTGATGGAACGTCTTATATAAGGTTTGTGCGACCATGGAGCAGTTGGTTTCCCACGCATTGATGGAACGATGGGATGCATTGATACCACCTCGGGGAAACGAAAGGTCGCGCACGCCGGTCTCACACATCTTTGCACCATCGCCGCTGAATTTATGTTCTCCGAAGTTCTCGTGTCGCACGTCTCTCTTTCAACAATGCAAGATGCGCTTTCATATCTCGCGCATCTCGCTTTAGCCTATCTTGCGTCTCGCTTTAGCCTCGCATGCTCGTGTTTATCTCGCTCATGTGTTCGCCTCTAGTTCTCCTTTACTAATCAAAACCAACGGCTTCTTTACTAATCAACCAACTCCGGTGCGCTCGGCGCCTTTGTTCGACCAACTCCAGTGTGATCGCCGCCTCTGTTCACCATCGCCATCGTCATCATTGTCATCGTCGCCTTCCTTGTCATCGCCGTCACTGTTCATGGCTGGTTTATCAGCTTGGCGCGTAGCCGACTGAAGGAGGAGCTCTTGGCGTGGCGCAAGAACCATCCCCATGTATGTACATATGGCACAACGGTCGCATGGTTGTATATATGTAGCTCTGCAATGGATTAATGAACTTAACTGTAGTTTTTTTTCTATCTTGTTTTTTTTGGTATTTCCAATTTCTCTACATATGATTTCTCTACGAAGCTTGAATCAGGAGATTTATTGAAGTGGCAGTGCATCATCCCCGGTAAAGAAGGGGTATGTCATGAAGAATGAGCACAATCATATGAGTATAAACATCGTCCTCTTATTAATGAATTTCCTTTGTTGACTGACTAGGAAGGTGGTTACTACCCCCTGACAATCTCCTTCTCGGAGGACTATCCGTTGGTGCCTTCAAGATGCGCCTTTCCACATGATTTCTTCCACCCAAATGTCCATCGCTCAGGAGCACTCTGCTTGGGATTCTTGATCAAGAGACTGTAAGATAGACTTATATTGCTCAAGTAATTAGGAATTGTTGTGGAACTTATTTGAACTAGTTACTTATGTTCCTTAAATTGATATTTAGTAGGGGTGGTGGACTGGTTTTACAATCAAAACTATACTACTTGATATTCAGCATTTGCTTCATTAGCAAAATGCGCACGATGGTGAAAATGATTGCTATATTCTACTTACCATGGTTGGTAATGTGAGACCTATGTGTGCTGAATACATTGGCTTTGATGATAAGAGTTTTGAATACTACAAAAACACCTTTTTAACAAGGTTCGACTTTAGGTCCGAGCTCCTGCAAGGTCCGACGATAGGTCTTGCTTGTTTTGGGTAGCTCTTCCAAGGTTCGATGCTAGGTCTGACTTCTTTGCCTAGGTGTGAGTAGCTTTGGTTAGCTCTGGCGCTAGGTCCGATTAGCTTTGGTCAGCTCCGACGCTAGGTTTGACTGGCTTTGGTTAGCTCCATCACTAGGTCCGACTAGCTTTGGTAATCTCTGATGCTAGGTCCTTCTAGCTTTGGTAAGTTCCAGCGCTAGATCCTGTTAGTTCTGGTAAGCTCCGATTCTAGTTCCGGTTAGCTTTGGCATGGTTTGGAGCTTGATCGCAGTGGTTCTGCTTTTACCTTGCAATGTTTAGAATTTGCTTTACATCTATGGAAAGTTTGCTTAGTATTCTTTTACTAAGATTTTGGTGTGTTTTGGTGGCTATTGCTGTTATCAATTTGCTATGGTTGCCAACATGCTTATGTGAGGTGCTCACGTAAGGTGTTGTGGTTTCGAAACTAACGTGAGTCAAGTCGAGGACTTGTGCTTGGAAGTATTGGTTGTTTATTCATGTGCAGGTGTTCCTTGAGTTCAAGACATGGCTGGTGATGGGATCCGTTGAACTAGTCTTAGGGAAAAGATGAGGTTCAACAACCATGTTCAGGAGGAATTGTGGTTGAGTTTGTCGGGAGGTTGTGCAACATGTTTGAATCAAGAACAATGCATATGAAGGCATCGTGCACATTGTTGGAAGATGTTTGCATGTGTGCAAGGAGTGCATGGATGTAGCTACATGGTTTTGAGACATGATGAAGAGATGTGGACGTCAAGAATTGGTCGAAAAGGTCCAACCGACTAGGTTATGGACTCATGCTGCAGCTGAGTCGTGTTAGACTCAAATATGGAAAGTTTTGAGTTGGTTATATAGGATTTCGTGTGGGTCACAAATTTGAGTTGTTTTAGGAATGTGGGATATGTTCCTAAGGTTTTTGGAAGTCTTAAGATTTCTTCTATCTACATATAGAAAAGTCTTGAGCAGTTATGGAGAGTTTCAATTCGTGAATTGAGTAGGATTAGAGTCCTAGTTAGGTTTGGATTGGCCTAAGGGCTTGTCATATAAGCAAGGGAGGCCAGAGCTCGTTGTATGGGGCTGTTCTCTTGTGGTTTGATCAATAAAATTCGTAGTTTGAAGGAACTTTTGAGGCTTGTTCGTCCGACTTGTTTTCAGACAAGTTTTTCTCGTCGAGTTTATGCACAACACTACCTTGCTTTGGTGGTTTTATCATAAATCGAGTTTTACAGATACGATTGACGTGATTCTTTTTGGGTTGTCTTTACAACTTGATTTTCTATCATCTATGAAAACTTCACGGTCATTTGATTTGTGGTTCTGATCTACACGAGTTTCATTGTAGTGTTCCAGAACTGTTTTTCTCAGGTAGGACAGATTGACCTTCGTTCGATCTTCTGATCGTAACATGAGTTTTTCTCAATGGATTTCCCTGATTCTTGTTGTGACGTCTTTGTGACTTGATTCTCTACAATCTATACTAGTTTTGTCACAGTTGAACACTTTTATATTAGTCGTACACACGGTTTCTTTAACAGATCAGTTTTCTGCCGAGTGTTGTTTTGTTGCTTCCGCTGAAAAGTTTTAATCTACCACTCACCCCCCTCTTGTAGCTTTACATGTGCTCTTTGATCAAAAAAATTAACTTTGTGTTAGTGACCAATGTAGGTTATTCATTCCTCATTCAATATTTGTTAATTTAAAGAATATCGATATTTTCAGGATCCAAGGGAATATAAGAGAGTGTTCAGGAGCAAGCTATACGGTACAGTTTTGACTGATTGATGGGAGCTTCATAGGAATAAGTTTAGAATCGAAATTAGTTAGAGGACATGCAATGTGTATGAACTATGAAATTCATTTAGTTGCAAATTATCTCTGAATTGCAATGGCATTGCATTTGTTTATACCTGAATTCCAATTATATCCCTCGATTGCAATGTCATTGTGTTTGTTTATACATGCAATGGCCGCTCATGATGTCGTGCGAGTCACAACGGACGCTTACAATGTCGTGGGAGTGGCAATATGGAGACGAGCACGTGAGAGACGCACTTTAAAAAGGTGTGTCTCCAATTCCTGACATCTTTTGTCCCTTACTCGGGCACGTTTCTGATTTGTGCTGAAGATCTTTTGTCCCACTACGGATAGTTTAGAGTGTTGCAACAATCATATAAGGCTTTACGCATAGTCACCAGTGGGACATGGCCGGATGCCAAAAGATGTTGTATTTGGCTTCATCACAACGTGGCGTATCTTTGCCATATGGGGTTCCCGTTCGGCCACAAAATAATGCTAGACGTGCCTTACCTGAGCACGTCTCCGATTCAAGTTCAAAATCTTTTGTACCACCTCAGAAAGCTCTTCGTATTGCAACGATCATATAAGGAATTTCAAATAGTTGCCAGTTGGACATGCCCGCATGCGAAAGATAGCATTGCATCCCGTGAACAACATCTTTCGCATATGGCATGCCCGTTCGGTCACAAAATAATGCGAGACACACCTTACCTTGGCTCGTCTCCGATAAATGCCGAAGATTTTTTGTCCCATCACAGAAACCTGAGTGCATTGCAACGATCATATAAGGCACTGCGCACAGTTGCCAGTTGGACATGCCCATATGCCAAAGATTTTGTTCCTGGTTTCAACACACTGTGGCGTATATTTGGCATACAACATGCCCGTTCGGCCACGAAATAATGCGAGGCGCGCGTTATATATGTCTGTCTCTGACTTTTTGACCTATTTTTAGGTCTCGCGCGTTCTTTGGCAAAAATTTTTGTGCAAAACTAACTCGCACTATCTCGACCAAAGGGAGATGCTGAAATGAGAGACGAGTGTTTGAAAGTTGCCTAGAGGGGGTGAATAGGCTAATCGACCTGAAATGACATAATAAAACGAGATCAGTACACAGAGAGCGGACTAGTCCGGTACAGGGGTGGACTTGTACGGTCCACCTGCAGGGAAAACATAAAAAGGGGTTTCTAAAAAGTTTTAGTTCTATTCTTGTGATGCAAAGAATATGGGAATGACTTAGCAAACCTTAACAAGTTATGGAGCAAGTATGAGGTTAAGGATCACAATGAAACAAGTGTGATAAACAAAAATGGTAAAGCTAACCCTAGAAGCAATGTGCAATAAGCGAAAGTGAAGTACACAAGGGACACAAGGATTTTATCCTAAGGTTCAATCCCACAAAGGAATCTACGTCCCCGTTGAGGAGCTCATGAAGGATCGGGTTCAACAACCGTTCCCTCACCAAGTTTACCACCAGGGCCTAACTTGGTTCTCCACTATCACAAAGGGTGAATACAAGATTCGTTGCAGCTTCTCACAAATCTGAGGCTCCCACCACAAATAAAATCTCAAATAACAAAGAATGACTCAAGCCACAAATCACAAAGATTCAACAAGTGCAAGAGATCAAACCGAGAGCCTAGAGCGGTGTTCTTCCTCTTCTTCACCTCACCAAACCCTAATCCACACAAGAATTAGTTTTTGACGTTAGGTAGGCAAGAAGGAGGCTTTTGGAGGCTCAAAGTTGGTTGTGGCGGCGCTAAGGTTTCAACTTTCTCAAAGGTTGGTTCAAATGAATCCAGGGGTCCTCTATTTATAGAGGTTCCCAGCCCATATTGCTGACTTCAGCAGATGGGCGGACTAGTCCGACCTTTGGGGCCACTAACATCCCTGACAACTGTGGCACTGCGCGGAAATTGTCATGCTACCCGCCAAACTTCAAATTCAAATGGTCACTTCAAAATAGACTAGTCCGATCCACACCGGACTGGTCCGATGTCACACAGAACCTTTTGTTCCGTGTGAAAACGGACTAGTCTGGAGACCACGGACTAGTCCGGCCCCCAGGGCGGACTAGTCTGGCCTCTCAGACTTAGTCTCTGAAGCACCAACTTCTCACCAATCCAGACTAGTCCGGCCCCAAGGGCGGACTAGTCCGATCTCAGTCAGGACCTCTTGGTCCGGACTAAAACGGACAAGTCCGTGGTTTTGGGACTTAGTCCGGAAAACCCACTCCATGACTACTCGGATAAGTCCGTCCCACTACGGACTAGTCCGAACTCAGTCAGACCCTTCTAGTCCAGCTGAAAACGGACTTTGCCGACCAGGAGCGGACTAGTCCGGCCACTCCTGCCAGACTACTCCAACTCTCTTCTCTCAATAGGTTTTGATCTCTAAACCGCTTTGAGCTCCCAACTTGATCTCAATACACTTTACGCACACATCCTCATACACACATGGCTAGTCTAAACTCGACATGCTAGAAACCCTAGTTTCTTCTTTTCGAGTCGACATCGTCGTTTTCATCATTTTCCTTTTTGATGGTTTGTGTTTCTGCTTGAATCCACACTTGTGCTTAAGATCACTGAGCTCATTAGTTACATAATTGTCGTCATCAATCATCCAAAACCCACAGGGATCCTAGATGCACTTTCAATCTCCTCCTTTTTGGTGATTGATGACAACACATTAAGTCTTCACATATAAGAGTATAAACTTTGGTTTTCATAACGTGCGGGTGTATGAGTAATTCCCCCTCAATGAATGCATCATAAAAAGAAGATTGAGGAAGTCCTTCATACACACACACGTTATGGTGGGGTGCCTACGTGTTGTGCTCAACATTTGTGACAGGACATATTAAATATGAATATGATCAAAAGATAGACATTCAAAGCATCATATTGATATTAAACATTCAAAACATAGTCTTGCACAGATTTAAACATTCGACATGAAATAAATATTATAATAAGAAGTGCAACATGTCCAAGGATACAAAATAAGGTGCTACTCTCAACACATCTAACTCTCCCCATCTCTCACTCCCCCATCTAACTCTCCCACTTTGGCATCAAGCCACCAAAAAGGAAAAGAAGAGGGGAAGAACGAGGCCTATCCACTAGTCGTCATCTCCTCACTATCGCTTGCCTCATCATCGGAGTCGCTCTCCGTGGCCTCTGGGTCCTTGTGGTCCTCGTCGTCGTCGGAGACCCGTGCTGAGGGAGCCGCTCGGGAAGAGCTCCCGCCCTCTTGGAGCTGGGCGAGCCCGTCGGCGGATAAGTCAAGGAATGGCGTGATCTCGCCATCGCTCTCCTCTAGAGGTGACATGGGGACCTCAAGCTTGTCACACACCAACTTGAGGTACTTCTCTTGGCGCTTGTGTGCCCATTGATTCCGGATTTCTTGCTTCCTGCAGGAGGTGAAGATAGCCTCGAAGCACTTGAAGAAAGCGCTCATTGACTGAGGCGGAGGCGGAGAAGGAGGTGCCACAGGGTGGGCTACTGGCCTCGCAGAGTGAGAGGGAGGCTCTGCATTCTTCTGGCGAGGAGCAGGCGACACTGAAGGTGGCGTCTGTGGATGAAGTGGGCGATGAGTCACATCCTTGACAAAGGTCAAGCCCGACACCTTCTCGGTGAGATACAGGATGTATGTTGCATACCCACATCCACGGTTAGGGGTATGCAAGATGTTGAAGATGTCATAGAAGATGTAGTCAACTAGGTTGAACTTATCATCACCATCAATAAGAAGCAGCAGGTGCCTTAGGCTTCCTTGGATCACCCCTGCATCACCATCCTTGGGTGCTATTGTCCTCCTCAGAATCCTGTTCAGGATTCTATAGAAAGGCTTGATGTTGCGAGCATGCCCGACATCATATTAAACATGATTGGGATACATGTAGGCCAGCTCATCTCTGTCTACGGCCATGAGGTTAGAGATAATGATCTCGTGATACAAATGTGCCTCAAGTCCTATAATCTTGGCAAACTCTGCAAAGGTGACTGATTACTGTTCCCCATGAGTCATCAAGATGATCCATCTATCACCTTGAGTGTTGAAGTAGATGGTGGAATAGAACTGCAGGATGACCTCAACATTCTAGTTGTACTTGAATCTCATTATGCCCTTGAGCTCATGACACTCATCTGCCTCAATCACCGCATCAGAAGCACAGTGCTTCTTCTAGGCCATATAGTCCCAGTCAACCCATTGAGCTTCAATGTCAGGCTTCTTCATTACCTGGTAGACCAAACAGTAATAGTCACAATGAAAGTCGCACCAAAACCTTGGGTCGGCGGTGCTCGTTTCATACTTGTAGACTCTTTCGGTCCGCAACTTCCTGACCTTGTCCACTGCTTTCACGTGAAAGACATTTGCAGCCAACTCACGCTGCCGATATGGGTTCCTTTCTGGAGTGTGAACTTCCATGGGACCAATAGGTTTGGCCTGCCCCTTCTCCTTTATAACTACCCTCTTGGCCTTCTTAGCCGGTACCTTGACAAAGGGCTTCCTTTTCTTGGGCTCGATAGGAGCTGGGGCCTTGCCCTTCTTCAGATCTCTCTCGATCCGTCTTTCGGCAACTTCTTCTTGCGCTTGCTCCTTGCCGCTTTCTTTCTCTCCCACGGTCACAAGTCTCTTCCTTTTGGAGACTTGTGTTGTGGCAGCTTGAGAGTTGTGAGCCTCGTGCTCCTCTCGCTTCTTCTTGCAGAGTTCCTTGCGGGACTCCTCAATGGCACGAGCCATTGCTTCATCTTCATTGTAGGCCGTAGCTACGGCCCTAGCTTGTTGTTTCTTGGCTGCCTTTGCTCACTCTTTCTGCTCAAGATGTTTCCTAGCAGCCTCAACCTCAGCCCGTGCTCGTTCCTCGCCAAGGCGAAGCTGCTCGGCCTCCCACTCGGGGTAAGTGGGTGGAGAAGCGAAACCACGAGGAGCTGCCATTTCTGCTGAAATGGGAAGAAGGCATAAGATAGAATGTCAGGAAAGTGGAATAGTGCAAGAGAAATCACGAGAAATAGCTAGAGTTAGGGTTTTGTCCTGTGTACACCAGACTTGTCCGCTCCAGGGGCGGACTAGTCCGTCTGGCACCTGAGTAGTCCAGGTTGCACAGGTTGAACCCTAACTCTAACAATTTTTGAAAAATCTTGGAAGCAAGTCGCAATATTCCTAGGTGATGTTCACAAGGATTCTAGAAGCAACTTTAATGAAGAGGGACCTATCAAAAACCCTATGAATCGAGAATGAGGTAGGTTTTTGAAAAGAGAGGGATACCTCTTCAAATATTGATGAATCGAGAATGAGGTAGGTTTTTGAAAAGAGAGGGATACCTCTTCAAATCTTGATGAATCGATGAAATCGGGGATGGATAGCGTCAGCAGTGATTGGGAAAAGTTTCCCACACCTCCGGGGCTTCCAATTCGTGGATTGGAAACGGTTTTTGGTGGATGGAATCAAAAATTGCCCAAGGAGGGAAGCTGTGCACGCATGGGAGAGAGAAAAGCGAGTGGGCGGAAGAGGAGGGGTCGGCAGCCACCTGGGGGGTTTAAGTCCTCAGGGGCCGGACTAGTCCGGTTGGGGGCTGGACTAGTCCGATCAGCGGAGAAGACCTGGATTAGTCCGGATCCGGATTTGTCCGGCCATAGGGCGGACTAGTCCGGTCCTAAAAGGCTGAAAACATATATATTTGAGTTTTAGCCACTATCGTGATCCTTTTGGACATATTGCCACAACAAAAGTTTATGAATATGGTCAGTAAGCAATCAACAATCAGACTATGACCATAACTCACAAAGTCAACAGTTTTTCAAATATTTTGGAGATAATCGAGATAGAGATGAATTTCTCAAACACATGTGTTCTTTTGAATAGGGTGTAAAGTAAACATTCAGATGTGCATGTTTCAAGCCACAATTCGAGAATCTAAGATATTGAGCTCACTCCTAAGCTCACAAAAGTGCTTCTCATCTAGAGGCCTGGTGAATATATCGGCTAGTTGGTTCTCGGTTCTCACATGGGAAATCACTATATCCCCTTTCAAGGAATGATCTCTCAAGAAGTGATGCCTAATATCTATGTGCTTTGTTCTTGAATGCTCAACTGGATTATAGGCTTTTTTTATGGTGCTCTCATTGTCACATGGGAGAGGAATATGGCGCAAGTTTATACCATAATCCCTTAGAGTTTGTCGCATCCAAAGAAGTTGTGCACAACAACTTCCGGCTGCGACATACTCCGCTTCGGCTGTGGAAAGAGCAATGGAGTTTTGTTTCTTGGAGGACCAAGACACTAAGGATCTACCCAAGAATTTATATGTCCTGGATGTGCTCTTCCTATCAACTTTGCACCGCGCGTAATCCGGATCGGCGTAGCCAATGAAGTTAAACTTGGATCCATGGGGCTACCAAAGTCCTAGGCTAGGTATGCGAACTAAATATCTAAGAATTCTCTTGACAACGGTCAAATGACACACCTTAGGTGCAGCTTGAAAATGTGCACACATACAAACACTAAGCATAATATCCGGTATAGATGCACAAAGATATAGCAAAGAACCAATCATGGAACAATATACCTTTTGGTCCACACTTGGACCATCTTCGTTGAGGTCTAGATGTCCATTAGATGCCATTGGAGTCTTCATGGGTTTGGCCTTGTCCATGTCAAACTGCTTTAATATGTCTTGAGTGTACTTTGTTTGACTTATCAACGTGCCTTCTTTGAGTTTCTTGACTTGAAAGCCAAAAAATAACTTCAACACCCCCATCATGGACATCTCAAATCTTTCTGTCATTATCTTAGAAAACTCATCACAGAACAGTTTGATAGTAGAACCAAATATGATGTCATCGACATATATTTTGCACACAAAGAGATCATCATTAAAGTGCTTTGTAAAGAGAGTGTAGTCAGCTTTTCCTATCTTAAAGCCATTTTGAATCAAAAGGTCTCTAAGGCACTCATACCAAGCTCTAGGAGCTTATTTGAGGTCATAGAGAGCCTTACACAATTTGAAGACATGGTTTGGGAAGTCTTGGTCTTCAAAGCCCGGTGGTTGCTCCACATAGACTTCTTCCTTGATTGGGCCATTTAGGAACGCACTCTTGACGTCCATTTGGTAAATCTTAAAATCATCGTGAGTAGCAAAGGCAAGTAATATAAGAATTGACTCTAGCCTAGCTACGGGAGCAAAGGTTTCATCAAAACCCAAACCTTCGACTTGTGAATACCCCTTGGCCACAAGTCTTGCTTTGTTCCTTGTCACCACACCATGCTCATCATGCTTGTTGCGGAACACCCACTTGGTGCCCACAACATTTGCTTGTGGACGCTTGACAAGCTCCCAAACTTTGTTCCTCTCAAAGTTTTTGAGTTCCTCTTGCATGGCCACCACCCAATCCGGGTCTCTCAATGCGTCTTCAACCTTATGGGGCTCCAAAGAAGGTACAAAGGAGTAATGTTCACAAAAGTTTGCAACACGAGAACGAGTGGTTACCCCTTTTGTAATGTCTCCTAGAATGTTGTCAACGGGGTGATCCCGTTGAACACTTTGATGCACACGAGGATGTGGAGGTTGAACTCTTAAGTCATCATTATCCTCTTCTTCTTCTTGGTCTCCCCTTTTATGTATGCTTCCCTCTAGACTTTTGTCTTCTTTATCATGTTGAGGTGCCACTTGTCCATCTTCAACTTTATCACGTGGGGGATGACTTCCATCATCTTGTGGTTGGTCACTTGAGCATTGAGGTTGTTATTGTGGGCGAATATCTCCATGTGACATCCTTCTAAGAGCCTCTTGTGGAGAGTCTTCTTGATCTAACACACTTTGATCAACTTGCTCCACTTGGGAGCCATTAGTTTCAGCAAACACCACGTCCAGTGTTATTTCAACAATCCCGAAGGATTTGTTGAAGACACTGTGGTGACTGGAATCCCGACATCCAAGAGTCTCATTGGGTGGTGTCGTGCGATGCAAAACCCAGCAGTATACAAGAAACGAACGAGAATAGAATATAATACTAAGTATTTGATTTATAAACACAGTGGAAGTTTTACAATATGTAACGTAGGAAAGAATTATATACATCATACTACGCTCTGAGCACTAGCTATGCATGAGTAAAGCTGTCCATGCCCTCGGATGCTTTACAATAGCAACACTCACGGATTTCGGCGGCGTGCAGGGCTCTTACTCAGCCGTGAACCCTAAAGGGTATAAGGTGTTGTTGTTAGGACCTTCATCAACGGTATAACTTGCAAAAACTTGTTAACTGCAGACGTGAACATAAGGCTCAACAAGACTGACCTGTCTCACTAGACATATGCAAGGTAAAGACTAAACATAGGTAAGGAATAGCATAAATAGACTCGCCTACAAGTGGATCCCTATAATCATGTTTTAAGTAGAAAATGACATTCTTCAGGCACGGCACATCATAGACTCCACTATCAAACAAGAAACGCTTTGCCGATGATATGACATGCCAAAAGCACATAATGCTATTACAGCTAAAGTATGGGAAACTGTAAACTTTTAATTGTGCTACCTCTAAGCCACACAAGGTTGCAAAGCAATTATAATTCAATACATCATATTCTTCTGGCTTCTTTAGTATTTACTACGTCACGACAGCGACGGACAAGTGGTAGTCAAATAATCGCGAGGGATGGTGATTGCAATCAGGACACAACCGGACTGCACGACACGCACACTTGCGTGGAAGACACATACGTGCTCTCCTCCCCGCATTATACGTGGCCACCTTTCACCCAAGACCCCAATGTCGACAAACCTCTTCATCCCGAGCAAAAGGTCCCCTACACGGACACGTCAAAATGTTCCGCTAGGAGATTTACACCTTTCTGCCCTCCCATCTCCATTCAAGGACAACCGAGGAGTCTCCACACTACAATCTGGAGTTACATCAGTTTATTGGGCCCATATCCCGTTATGCAACTGGTACAGTTCAAGCTTGCCCAACGGTGCCGCATACGGAACGGTCCTCAAGCGACACAGGCAGGGCTATGCGCCCGAGACTCCATCTTGTCGACTCCTATTTCCCCTGCCCGGTCTCGTATTCATTTCATAAGCCATTCTTTCATCTTTCACCCTCATATGAACTGTTATTCCTATCTTGCAAGTAGATTCCAACAACTCGACTTCTACTGGTATCTCTACAAAATTAGCATTAGCAGTTCTACATGTCAAGTTGTAAACCTTTCCAACCCTCCAATAGGATTTGTGGATATGCAAGTGGAGTATCAAACACCTTATACATAATGCACAATATCAACTGAAGACGTAAATGAATAAAACTGAAAAACTTTGAAAAGCTCTTAAATGCAAACCGGGGCTAGCCTTAGTTTGCAACTCGATTAAATGTCAATTGTTAGTGGTCCTTCTCTAAAGACTCCACCAAGGACTTCAAGTGGAGACCCTGGCCTTCTCCTCCAAGCGACACTTCTCGTACATATCGATCACTACACGACATGCATATAGAATCTATATGAATGCTAGATAAATTATAATGTATATATAGTTCATAAGCTTCTAACTATGGTTATAGTGAGTGAATGATCTTAGTTGCTTCGGGATTTTTATGGTAGATGTTAGGGAATACAAGGGAGACTATTTGAAAGAATAGGAGATGATCAAAAAAGTTTGTTGTTCCTAAAATTTTTGGTAAGTAATAACCTTCTCTAAATTTTTGTTGAAATTGTTGGAGACCTATCATGGATACCAGTGGTTTTATCATGTAGAGGGGGTATCACTGGTTCTAGGAAAATTTGGTTTACAATTTTCTAAGTTTCTGTGGAAGAGATATTGAATTCTGAAGTTGCTAGGAATTTCTGGAATTATTTTATAACTGAATTTAGTTTTTCAATTAACATTCAGATTGGGAATTGAATTTGGGCCAGAATATTAGGTCTAATAAAACTGGAATTTTTATATGAGGTAGTATATGACTAAAGAAAGGTTCAGATCAAATTTGTGACATAACAAAACAACTGAACATCTGTAATAATTTGATGAAGGAAAAAGGCAATTGAATTATACAGAAATACATAAAGGTTTTCATACCAAACTAACTGTACAACATGAAATTTCATATCATAATGGTTATACAGGATTTTTATTGAGATTTTTAGAGCAAGGATACTAAGAGAAATTGAATTTAGAAGTTTGATTAAGTTAATGGTTACAGTTCTATTTTATAACTGAATCAGCAGAAAGGAATTTGGAATTTGATTAGGTTATACAGGTTAAATGGCTCACAAACTTCTGCTGGTAACCAAGAAAAGGACAAAGTATTTTATGTGTATTTTGTGGATTTTTCCAGTAGAAGGTTCAGCTGGGAAAAATCTATTCGTATTTGGAAAGATTGCATTCTACAGAATTGAAAACTGGTTTTCATATATCCCAAATGGTACTAACAGAAATTAGAGATCAAGGGCTTTCAAACAAAAATTTTTTGAAGATTTTTGGAGCAATCTACAGAGAGTTATGGATTTTCTAAGTTGGAGCCAAATCTGGAATTAAATTCCAAGGGGAAAATTTAAATTAAACAGTGGGCCCCACAATTTTAAAATGGACCAGTGGCATTCAAACCACACGGGGGCCACAGAGAAAAACCGCGTAGCAACAACAAATCCCGTGGCCACACCTGATACGACGGGGGACTAACAGACGCTGACACGCGGGGCCCGCGGTGTCATCGTCAACCTCCCGATGCAGGCGGCGCCCGGGGCTACAGCAGCGGCGTGCTCCGGCGAGCCTCGCCAAACCAAGTTCTCGGCCACCGCAGTGCCTAGCCTTGGGCACCCAACCCTAAAATCATGTGCTGAGAACAATGGTGGGGTCAGTGAAGCTTGCCAACGGCCGGAAATGGCGGCACATCGGCGGCGGCGGCAGCTAGGGTTTCGGCCATGTCGGAACCGTCGCTCCGTGGATAAAAATCTTCGGAATAGGCTGGGGAAGTCTCCTAGAACCATGAGGGAAGTGATAGGGAGGTGAAATCGTCGTGTAAAGGACGGTAAACAACCGTCAGCGGCGATAGGGGCGGTTTCTCAATGGCGGATGGGAAAACTCATGATTCTAGAGCTAGGGTTGATCATTTTTTATGATTCCAGTTCAAGAGGGTTCACAAGGAAATGAAGAAACTATTCTCAAGCAATTGTGAAGAATAATTATGTGTGCACACCGAATTGAAACGGAATCCTAATGAGCTCATATGCTTCGGCCGAGCTTAAACTTGGATAAGTTGCTCGATACTCACGTAAATGAGGAACGGCTTTCACCGTCGTGCAGAGCGTGTCCAGGCACACCACTTTGCTGTTGTGGTCGAGAGCTGAGTTGGCCTGAGTCGGGGGCGCGACGGTGGAACAGAGAGGCAACGATGAGTCCTTCCAGAGGTCCACTGGCGGAACTGCAAAATCACCGTCGATGGTTTAGGAAACATCACCGAAGTTTCACCGGTTGATAGAGGAGAGGGTGGCACATCACGTTGCTGTTAAGAGCTTGGCGAGAGAGGCTTCCAGTTGGCCGGCAACGGACGCGCGGTGATGGCGGTCGAAAAAGGCGCACAGGAGCAAAATGGAGCAGAGCGTCGGCTCAGCGTGAGGAAGGAAGGAAAATCAACCGGGAAGTGATAAGGAGGAGCAGGGTGTGATATTTGTAAGGATCTCGAGGAGGGACAGCTAACGACGTCGTGCTGGTGCATGCCATCGCGGTGGCGCGCGCAGCGCGCGCTGGATTGCGGCTGCACGTGGTCTGCTGACTAGTGGGCCCCACCGATCAGCCTTACAGCCACTGCCAACTTAGTAATTCATTTTAAAATAGTAAATGAACTCCAAAAATCATGAAACTTCATGGATATGTCAAGAAAAACGTGCTGAACATAATGGTGTGTTCAGATCTTTATGTTCAAGTATATTTGGACCAGATTTTGAATTTGAATTTAAACTTGACTCAAATTCGCTGAGTTTCTCAAATAAAATAGCAAATTGATTGCAAAATTCATGAAACTTTTCAAGGAGCCTATTTGTAATTTTAGAAGACCATAGAAAAATTTATAGCCTTAGATTTGAATATTTTTGACAGGGCATGTGTATAGAGTAGCTATATTCTATTTTGATTATTTGAGTATATGAGGTACTATAATTTGATTTGCCCAAACAAACCCTATTCAAATATTCCAAAATTTTGCAGAGATGATATTTGAATTATTCTAAGATTATTGGTGAAGTATGTTTCTCATGTTAATAAAATTTTAAATATGAGAAGAAGAAAGAATTGAATAGGTTCAAGTTTATGTACATGACCATATCTTGAACCCAATTAAATTTGAATTTAACTGACAACTGAATTTCATATTTAGAATTAAGTGGGATTTTACATTCCCCCCCGCCCTTAAAAGAATCTCGTCCAGAGATTATAATGGGAAGGATAAAAGAATGCTGCCAGCAAAATGCTTGCATGCTTGCCATGAATCGAAGCCTGCAGGGGCGCTACGAACCAAGCAGCAGGGCTTTAAGGCACCTCTGCCTTGCTTCTCTTCCACACACCACTTTACTCCTCCACTAGTGGCTCTCCCCACTGCTACACAGAGGAAAAACTGCCATTGTTGCCTCACTAACCACAGAGGAAAAACAACCACTTTCCAAACTGTTCCTTCTCGGCAGCACCTCAGCTTGAGCCGAGCCAACGACAGTTGACGGTGGCGGACCTAAGATTCTAGCTGTGGGTATGCCGCAAAATTTTTACTTACAATTTAACAAAACTATTTATCAATTTGGTAAAAAGTTGTAAAATTTATTACATATATAATTTATAATACATAGAGTAAATCATATCATAAGTTTTAAATTTTAAACAAACTACAATATAAGTAATTCTAATACAATATTGATATTTCAAAAATATAGACTTATGATACTATTTATTTGACTTCTTTTGCCGGAGTATTCTAAAAAATATAAATGTATTGATCATATCAACTTTGTTCACTTTGAAGAAATTAAGAATGCATGAAAAGAGAAGAACACTAACAGTTTATTCATTACGATAAAGAAAATTGCACATAGAAAAAGAACACAAAATGAAGAGAATCAGAAAAGAGAACAAATTTCTTATCTATTTCAAAAAATCTAACAGTTCTTGTTGATCTGCGATAACAGTCATAATTTATCTGGGAGCTATTGCTTAGCATGAAAAACGAGAACAGAGATGATGAGTAGGTTGCCTACTCAGAGCGATCTCTTTGCTGCCATAATCAATCGTCGTTGTGCGGTTGAGCCTAGTCACCAGTGCTGCAATAGCAGGAAGACGCGCACGCTAGACCGATCAGTTTGCTGCCAGATACATTCGAATCCTCATTTTCACAGCATCAAGCAGTTTTCTCCCGGGCGACATTCTTGACCTTCGGTACCAAATCGACGAAATTTGATTAGTATGATGAAGCATTCTCCAACCGTTTCCTCAGAATACTCTTTTACACTTCTGTGCACCTTGAGGAGCAATTCTTTTGGCAGGAGCACCTACGGTTTTCGCCGGATTTTGGTGTTTTTCCCACTGCTGAACCGATAGCTCCGCCTCTCCAAGATGCGCCCCCCCATCTCGGAGCCTCTTCATCGCTGACCAACCTCGTGTTTGGCTTCCTGGTCTTCAGGTAAAAGTTCCCACTGATTTTTTATTTTCCTGCTGTTTATAAAGCGTATGAGACCATGTCAAATATCGGCACCATGCTGAGCTCGCAGCCCGCGAGCTGCATGCTGCACCAGCCTACCTTAGACTCCAAAGCGCTTAGCTTAGCAAGTAGTTTTTTCCCTAAAGCCTTGTTAAGAGTGGCCATTGTTTCATAGCTCCAGCAAACCTCAAACCTGCTGTTATGGCTGGCCGTCCAGCTTCTGTTCTAGAGCTTCAGAACGCCAAGTGTTTTTAGTGTAGCTATTCATTCTAAAAATTTGTGAGAGCTTGCAAAAATCCGAGAAAATTCTAGAAAAATCAGAAAAATATGAAACTAATTTTATTGAACTCCTTACATCTATAAAATGGACCAGGTCGATTGACTGAAAGTGCACAGAAAATTACCAATGATTTCATAAAGTTTTACCCTTTAAAAACTAGTTATGGCCTATCCAATCAATAGAAAGATGTTGAACTTGACCAGGCCCATCCTCATTTGTCCTGGGTCCTACAGTAAGAAATTCAGATGTTAACATGTGAAAGTTAGTATAAGTATTAATCTATGCTCTAGGTTACGTAAACTGCAAAAAATGTAATAAAATGATTAACACTGTAAACAGTGGGATTACTTCAGGTAATCAGTATCTTGAACCCATTAATTCACACCAGGTCAACAAAAGGGACCAATGAGGTTATGAAACAAACATTATCAGCTGTTCACAATCACTCACAATATACCCATACTTATTTTATCACAATGCAAATAATCTCATAATAATGCAGCTGATCCTCACCAATTGTAATCTATCTTCAGTAATGTAAAATAAATCACATGGTTAACATGCTCTCTGCATGACTACATTTAGTTCATAAGAATTGGATTTTGACTTTTGTACACTTATTCTTTTTGTGCATGATAATAGAGGACGAGACGATCGAGGAGCAGGAGCACGAGTCAGAAGGAACTTCTAACTCTTTTGCTGCTGCTAACATAGCCACTAAAGTGAATCCAGACAAGCCCCGGTCGCATCAGCCAACTGTTTATACATGCATACGTTGATAATGCTTATGTGTGCATTAAGTCTAGGATTACATGAAACTCCACATGCATAGCCAAATATTACCTTTGGTCAGTGGGTAATAGTCGCTATGCTTATGTAACACCAAAATTTTGAGAGAAAAAATGTAAAATGAATTCTTTTACAGGAGATAAAATAATTCTTATGGAATAAAATTCATATAAGGTAAGTGCACCATGTTTAATTGATTGTGTGAAAATTTTCCAAATTTAAATTCGTTAGAATTTTGGTTTTAAAATTCAAATCATAAAAGAAAAGAAAAACAATACAGAAAAAGAAAAAGAAAAGAAAAAGGAAAAAGAAAAACATACCTGGGCCGCCCATACCCGCCCCCGGCCCAATTCCCTTCTCCTCTCTGCGTCGGCCCACTTCTCTCCCGCACCCCCTCTCCTCTCTCCCGCTCACTGCCACCGGGACCCACTTGTCGGCTTCATGCTCTCCACCGAAGCGCCACGCCCGGAAATGCTCGTGCCCAAGCCGCCCACTCGCCCCCAATTCAATGTCGATAGTTTCGCCCTCAATCAAGCGTCGGCTAGTGCCCCATGATTTTGCCGAATGTTACTCAGCCAAACCCTTATAAAACCCGGCCGATTCCCCTCGTGTTTTGTCACCCGACACTCAAACTCTAGCCGCCGACAAGCAACCCCGTCCCGTTGTTTCACCCATTGTCTTACCTCTAAAGCTCTCCTAACGCATTCGCCGTGATCCCAGGAGCCCACCGGACATCAATGTCAGGGAGGAACGCCGCTGCGTTGATGACTTCATTGGGCGTCGTCGAGTTCCGCCGCCGTTCGTCGTCGCTGCCCCATTTCCGCTTAGGTTTCGACCTTGCAACTACCTTCGGTGAGATCCCGTCTTTCCCCTCTTTCTTTTCCGCCCATGCAATGAGTCTTGTAGCTTGTATAGTGCGTTTTGTGGTCGCCGCCAGCGAGATCGCCGCCGTGCACTGCCGCCCAGTGCCGGACGAGCCGACGTGGCTCAATCCCGGACGTCGGATCTGTCCCAATGGTCGAGATTATAACGTGCGTACCCCTTCGGTCTTATGAAATCTGGGCCCTCCATTTTAAATTCGACAACCCAAATTCAAACACTCGTAATCCTTGGTAGATTAACAAAGAACCCCCTGGACTTTTTAAACTAATTACATATTACTCCAAATATTTATAGATTTAACCCTGAGCTTTCTGGAATTTAGGAAATTACTAGATAATTAAGTAAAATTTGATAGAAAGCCCTTGGAATATTAGAAAATAGCAAATAAATACTAGAAAATTTGTAGAATAACCCCTGGACTTTATAAAAATAGTTTTTAGCCTCTGGAATAGTTCTATTTTTGCAGAAAAGCCCCTGAGAATAGCAAAAATTAAATAAAAGTCCCTAATTTCTAAAAAATGTTATAAAACAGATTTTGAAATGTTTTTAATTTATTTTCAGTTCTGTAATTTTTATATTAATTTATTTAAACTTACTTAATTATGCATAAAATGCTTTATATGTGTATTTAATTCATAAAAAATAATTTACACATAGAAATAAATGTTAAAAATGGTGTAAAATTTGTAAAATGCACATTTTATGTTATAAATCTATTATAAGCATATTTTGAAGGAGAAAACTTTCTAGAAAATATTAATAGGTGTCAAATAAATATAAAAATTTCATAACAAAATTCTAAATATATGTTTTACTCAAATTATTTCATTTAACTCCAGGTTTTTAGTAAATGGTCTATGCCTATGATTTAAATTAACCATAAAATCACTAATGTGTAGGAATTTATGTTTATTTAATTGTAATGTTTGCATTTTGTGTTGTTCTTATTGTATGTTATTATATTGTTATGCATCGTCGTAATCTAGAGTCGGGGGCAGAATCGACATTCAATCTCCAAGAGCACCAGTTTCCCGTCGATCAACAACACTACTCTGGAGGCAAGTTCCTTGACCATCTTGCACCCTTTTTGTTAAGTTTTAGTTAGATGCATGCTAAATTAAAATATGAATCCTATTTTATATTTCCCTAGATATTCCTCAGTAGCTATGGTTTGGGTGGTTTACTATTAACTAGTTTCATGCTTAGCTATTCTTAATTTAATATGAACAACATACCTACATGTTGTATTTGATTTACTATGTATCATGAAATGTTGGCATATATGAAATTAGTGGATAGGAATATTATATAGGGTGTTGTATGGATTGGTGCATGTGTGCACAAGGCATTGGTTTGGGGTTTGACACCTATGTATTCTAAGGACCGGTTTATGGAGTAAGTTGCTAAGCCATACAGTATCACCACAGGGTTGTATATGGGACAACTTGGTTTAGTAATTTGGTCTCTCCCGATGTAGCGTTGGTAATCGTACGAGTGTTGAATTGGTTCAGATTACTGCCTTGGGTTTCGCATGGCTCAAGAGGGGGCTTCTTCTGGCGGAGGGAAAATAGACTCCAGGTGCCGAAGCGGTGAAACCTTAGGGTATCAATTGCAAGTCGAGAGAACCATTAGGAAGACCTCGTAGTGATCTCCTGGCCACACACCTTCGGAAGTGTGTAATGTGGTTAGCTACCACGGGCGACAAGGAGGTTTATCTAGTCCACCTGGCAACAAGGGAAGAAATCACGAACTATGGGTAAAGGATACACACTCTGTAGAGTTTTGTCAAACTGTCTAGACAGCCGTGCTAACGGACACGAGCAGTTTGGGACCAAGTTCATAATTATCACACATGGTTAATTGGTTGATGGTTTGGTTTCAGCATTATCTGGTTACTTTGGGATTTATGGTTGGAATTTCACCTAGATGTAGGTGCTTAACAACATTAAGAGTAGGTTGTAACTGATATAGTGCTTTCGCCACTGTTTTCTTTACTTGTTATGAACCACATGTCATAACTTCCCCACTTGCAAGTACCGTTGGTACTCAAACTTGTTAGTTGCATATCCCCCCAGTCTATGAAGATGAAGAGGTGGAGAACCAAGACTTCTACGAAGACCCCAATGAGATGTTCTAGGCTGGCGTATACCTCTTGCAATGCCTGTGCTTGGAGCCCCTTATTTGTTTTCTGCTGCAGTATACTTTTCGTTTTAGACCTGGAAGGTCATTTATGTAATAATCTAATGTACTCGAACATGGCAATGATTAATGGTATTCCACTTTCGTCTACACATGTGTGAGATTAATGATAGTGTCATACATGTGGAAAGCATCTGGTTGTCTTCTTAATACCAGGTGTGACAAAGTGGTATCAGAGCCGTGTTGCCCGTCGGACGCAAGCCTAGACAGAAAAGGACGACTTAATGACTTTACTAATTTCAAATATACTTGATTGGGAAAATTTCTTTGTATTATTTATCTTGTACTTGTTTTATTTACTCCGTAATTTGTTTTGATACTAACACTCTCGTGTTTCAAAATTGTAGATGGCCAATGTTAGGAAGACCGCTCGTATGTCCACTGGGGGATTTGTTCCTCGCTGTACGATTGCTGCCCACCGCTCCCCACTCAATGACCCCCATCGTGCCGTGGTGATTCACACTGATGGAAGGGCCGTAGGACGACTTCAACTTCGACTCTGAGATATACTCCGTGCTACTGGCTACAGGCATGAGGGGTTGTCACTCTCCTATCACTCAGTTGAGATGCAGCTTACAGGATGGAGTGGTCTTGCAAGCTATTCATACACTATGGACATGAGTTACTCAAGATACATCGTATACCTGCTTCGAGGCGCTATCGTCGGTATGCTGAACAAGATGCTAGCTGGAAAGCCGTCACTTTCTGGAGCCACTCCTACCGGTACCAGCTGAGGAACATTGTGCATGCCTTCACACCTCAGCGTCCAATTGGTGCAGGGAAATTTGTCACCAGGTTCATGGAGGGACCCCTGGACCTTCCACAAACTCATTAGGCGGTGCATGATGTGGAGCGTCTCAGTATACAACTCAACAAGGCACAATAGGAGATACAAGATGTTCATGACCTCGCCGCACACTACGAGAGGATGGTGAGGAGGTATCATCGGATCACCAACGAGGATCCAGATGGCCATGCTTCGAGTACTTCTACATGAACTCTGAACTCCCGAGACCGCCGTGTCGGTCGAGATGATACACATACACTTGACGAGACTTTGGATGAGGAGCCACCTTCGGAGGAGCCATTTGTGCCACAACCGCTCTACAACTCTCCACCACATGGCAATGAGTCGTTCGGAATCAACCCTGTCTATGATGGTGATGATGATAAAGACCCAGATGAGGACCCAGAGGAGGAGGATCCTGAGGAGCGCGAGTAGACCTTGGCCTACCATAAGACTCAAGATTAGGCATTTACCCATCTTTTATAATAAGAGCAAGTAGTGACGTATCTATGCATGCTTGAGTTGTATGTCTTTCTTTGAGAACTCATTTACTCATGTTTGAGGTTGCTTTAATGAAATGATTTTTCAGTGCCCATATTCCTTATTGATGCATATAGAGGGAAATCGTATAGAATAGTTTTTCTCTTACCTTCTTGTTCTAAATCAACACCCCAATGTCAGATGGCAGGAAGAGGAAGAGGGCATGGTCATGGTGCACCACTCATCAATCAAAACAACGAAGGCTCGCTACCTCAATGGAATGGAAGAGGTGCCCGTAGAGCACAAGCAGCAAACCAAATGCAACTAATGATGGCAATGCAGTTGCTGATGATGCAAAATCTGACGCAGATTGTGAACAATATGCAGCATGCTCAGCAAGCACCACCATCTCCCACTCCACCACCACCACAACCACCACCAAGGTCTTGCTTGAGGGACTTCGTGAATAATCAGCCTCCACGCTTCTCAGACGCAGTGGAGCCTATGGATGCAGACGATTGGATCAATACAATTGAGAACAAATTGAGGATTGTTCAATGTGAAGGTAGAGAATGGGTATTATTGGCATCACACCAACTCAATGGACCCACAGCTGATTGGTGGACTGCTTTCACAGCAGCCCATGCTAATGGAAACAACATAACATGGGAGGAATTCAGAGAAAATTTCAATAATCATCATGTACCTGAAGGAGAAATTCAAGCAAAGCATCTGGAGTTCCTAGCACTAAAGCAAGGGAACATGAACGTAAGGGGATATTTGAATAAGTTTATACAGTTGTCCCGATACGCCCCTGGAGATGTGGACACAGACACAAAGAAGCGATTCTACTTCAAAGAAGGGTTGGACAAGGAGATTCAATTGATGATGTCCTTAGCGATTATGCTACCTTTCAACATCTGGTGGATAAGGCTTTCACCGTGAAAAGAAAGAAGAAGGAGTGTGAAGGAGAAGATCGCAAGCGAAAGATGATCATGGGACAGTCCTCGAGCAACAACCGCCCTCGCTTTAACCCCCAGCAGTCGGGACACATGTGTCGTCCCATGGGTACTAATCAAGGCCAGCGATACTCCAACAACTCTTCTTTAGGCCTCAAGCATCGTATGCTTGCCAACAGCATCAAAGATCAACCACAGCGCCGCCAAATTATCAACAGCGCCCAATGTCTTAAACTCCCTGTCCTATTGGGCAACCACAGCAGGGTCAACAAAGAAACAAAGCACCAGATAGCAGCACTCGAGGAGCTTGCTACATCTGTGGTGACAAGGGACATTATTCCAACAATTACTCGAAGAAGCCACTGCAGCAGAATCCATCCAGAGGTCGGATTAATCATGTTGTTTCGGAGGAAGCTCAACACGCATCCGATGTGGTGATCGGTACGTTCTCAGCTGATTCCCACCCCTCTACGGTATTGTTTGACTCTGGTGCCACACATTCATTCATAGCAAAAGAATTCATGAGAAGACATGGAATGACTGTTATACTAATGACTCAAGTATTAGGTCAACTCTCCCGGAGGAGAGATGTTGACAAGGCAAGTATGCCCTAATGTAAGCATAAGAATTATGGGGGGTAGCATTCTTAGCAAACCTTATAGTGTCGGAGTCACAAGGGATAGACATTATTTTAGGAGTGGATTGGTTAACCAAGTACAAAGGGGTGATACATTGTGCTACCAGAACAGTGTGCTTAACTCATACAAATGATACAAAGGTTGAGTTTCCTCCTCACCAGGCACCAGTTCAATTGATATGACTCAATCAAGTTGAGGGAGTATAGGAGATTAAACTTGTCTGTGACTTTCCTGATGTGTTTTCGGAGGAACTACCGGTATGCCCCCTGATAGGGAAATCGAATTCATCATTAAATTAGTGCCTGGAAAAGCTCCAATATATATGCGAACATACAAGATGGATGCTAAACAATTGGCAGAATTGAAGAATCATATCAATGATTTGTTAGAAAAAGGATACATTCGTCCGAGTTCATCACCTTGGGGAGCTCCAGTGATATTTGTGCCCAAGAAGGATGGCACTCAGAGGTTGTGCGTGGATTATCGCGCTCTCAACATAGTAACTATCAAGAACAAGTATCATCTTCCAAGGATTGAGGATTTGTTTGACTAGTTGAGAGGCGCTTGTGTGTTATCAAAGATTGATCTACGTTCGGGGTATCCCTAGTTGAAGATACGACCCTCAGACATACCCAAGATGGCATTTGTCTCAAGATACGGACTATATGAGTATACAGTCATGTCCTTTTGTTTAACCAATGCCCCAACTTATTTCATGTACCTTATGAACAAGGTATTCATGGAATATTTGGAGAAGTTTGTTGTGGTGTTAATAGATGATATATTGATATTATCCGAAACAAAAGAGGAACAAGAGGAAAACCTAAGATTAGCTTTGCAGAAGCTTCGTGAACATCGACTATATGCAAAGCTTAGTAAATGAGAGTTCTGGTTGAAAGATGTGTCATTTCTAGGACATGTTATGTCACAAAGAGGAATAGCAGTAGAACCTCGTAAAGTGAAAAATGTTTTGAACTGGAAAACGCCAGAAAATGTTGGGGATATTAGAAGTTTCTTGGGAATGGCTTGCTATTATCGTATGTTTATTGAAGGATTCTCGTCCACCAAGTTACTTGAGAAGGGAGCTACATTCAAGTGGACACCGGAATGTGAAGCTAGTTCTATCGAGCTAAATAAAAGGTTGACTACTGCTCCAGTGTTGGTTATGCCAGATATGCAGAATAAATTTGCAGTCTATTGTGATGCATCTGGTCAAGGGCTAGGATGTGTATTGATGCGAGAGGGACATGTAGTGGCTTATGATTCACGCCAACTCAGAAAGCATGAAATAAATTACCCTACTCATGATTTGGAGTTAGCAGCCGTGGTTCATGCATTGAAGTTATGGAGGCATTATCTGATAGGAAAAAGAACTGAAATTTACACGGACCACAAGAGTTTGAAGTATATTTTCACTCAACCAGATTTAAACCTCAGACAACGCAAATGGTTGGAGCTTATAAATGATTTTGATGTTGGAATCAATTATCACCCTGGGAAAGCTAATGTGGTCACAGATGCTTTGAGTAGATCAACAAAATGCAACATGTTGACACTACAAGGTCAGCAACCGAAGCTATGTAAGGAATTCGCAAAACTAAACCTTAGTAGTGTGACTAATACTGAGGTGGTGTGTGTGGAAGTAGAGTCTACTTTAGAGAAGGATATTCGAGAAGGGAAAAAGCACGATCAGAAAATTCAAGAGATTAAGAATCAAATGATAGAAGGAAAAGCTTCGGACTTTAAAGAAGATGAGCAAGGAACACTATGACTAGGAAAGAGAATATGTGTACCTGACATCAAGGATATTCGAGAATTGATACTAAGAGAAGCCCATGATTCGTCATATTATATCCATACAGGAAGCACAAAGATGTATCATGATCTCAAAGATCGGTATTGGTGGCATGGAATGAAACTTGATGTGGTAGAGTATGTAGCCTTGTGTGACACGTGTCAGAAGGTCAAAGCATAAAACCAATGATCAGGAGGGTTACTACAAGCAATTAAAATTCTTGAATGGAAATGGGAAGAAATAAGTATGGACTTTATTATGGGGTTGCCAAGAACCTAGACAGGATACGACTCTATATGGGTTATAGTGGACCGCTTGACTAAAGCGGCTCACTTTATTCTAGGTAAAGAATGCTATACTGGTTCATGATTGGCATAATTATATATGTCAGGGATTGTATGTTTGCATGGAGTTCCAAAGAAAATAATATTAGATAGAGGTACTCAGTTCACTTCTCGATTTTGGAAAAAACTGCATGAGTCAATGGATACTCGTCTAAATTTTAGTTCAGCCTATCATCCGCAGACTGACGGCCAAACAAAACATACTAATAAAACCCTTGAATACATGTTGAGAGCATGTGCTTTGAGAAACAACAGAAGTTGGGATAAGAATGTACCATATGTTGAGTTTTCCTATAACAATAGTTATCAAGCCAGTTTGAAGATGTCTCTATTTGAAGCATTATATGGACGAAAGTGCAAAACACCAATGTTCTGGAATCAAACTTGAGAGAGTGAAGTATTTGGGCCCGAAGTATTGAGAGATGCTGAGAGGCAAGTGCAAGAAATTTGGAAGAATTTGAAGACGGCTCAATCAAGGCAGAAGAGCTATGCAGATACTCGACAACGTGATGTGTCATTCGAGATTGGTGATTTGTTTATCGCAAGGTGTCACCCGTGAGAGGATTGAGACGATTCAAGGTGAAGGGCAAATTATCACCCCGTTACATTGGTCCTTTCAAGGTGTTGGAGAAAAGAGGAGAAGTAGCCTAACAGATTGAGTTACCATCCCACTTATCAGATGTGCATGACGTATTTCATGTGTCGCAATTAAAGAAATGCTTGAGAGTGCCTGAGGAGCAGTTGCCAATGGAAGCAGTAGATGTGCAAGAGGACCTGACTTCTGAAGAACAACCTGTTAAGATTCTCGTGACATAAGAATGTTACGACGAATAAGGTTACTCGTATGTGCAAAGTTCAATGGAAACATCACTCAGAAGAAGAGGCAACGTGGGAAAGAGAAGAAGACATCAAGGCGGAGTTTCCCAATCTATTCTCTTAGGTCGTCTGAATCTCGAGGGCGAGATTCCTTTTTAGGGGGGTATAATGGTAACAACCAATTTTTTAGAGAAAAAAAATGTAAAATGAATTCTTTTACAAGAGATAAAATAATTTATTTTGGAATAAAATTCATATAAGGCAATTGCATCATGTTTAATTGATTGTGTGAAATTTTTCCAAATTTAAATTCATTAGAATTTTGGTTTTAAAATTCAAATCATAAAAGAAAAGAAAAACAAAACAGAAAAGAAAAAGAAAAAAAGGAAAAAGAAAAACGTACCTGGGCCGCCCATCCCCGCCTTCGGCCCAATTCCATTCTCCTCTCTGCACCGGCCCACTTCTCTCCCACTCGCTCTCACCGGGACCCACTTGTCGGCTTCTTCCTCTCCATCGAGGCGCCGCGCCTGGAAATGCTCGTGCCCAAGCCGCCCACTCGCCCCCAATTCAGTGTCGACAGTTTTGCCCTCAATCAAGCGCCGGCTAGTGCCCCATGATTTCACCGAACGTTACTCAACCAAACACCTATAAAACCCGGCCGATTCCACTCGTGTTTCATCGCTCGACACTCAAACCCTAGCTGCCGACGAGCTCGATAATGTCAACCTGGTTCCCGTCGTTTCACCCATTGACTGACCTCTAAAGCTCGCCTAACGCATTCGACGTGATCCCAGGAGCCAGCCGAACATCACCGTCGGGGAGGAACGCCGCTGCGTTGCCGACTTCGTCAGGCGCCGTCGAGTTCCACCGCCGTTTGCCATCGCTGCCACATTTCCGCTTCATTGAGTTCCTTTTATTATAACCTTTTTTCCATATCCCAGTTATGTGACAAGGGTTATAATTGTTTGTTCACTAACGAGGGTGTGACGGTGTCTAAAAGGAGTGATAACTCGGTTGCATTCAAGGGTGTGTGAAAGGAAAAGCTTTATCTAGTTGAATTCAACAGAGATAAAGATGAACTTGACACATGCTTGATTGCAAAAACCAACATGGGTTGGTTGTGGCATAGACAGCTAGCACATGTTGGTATGAGGAATCTTCAAAAACTCCTAAAAGGCAATCACATCCGAGGTTTGAAGGATGTTGTTTTTGAGAAAGACGGGCCTTGTAGCACGTGCCATGCCGGGAAGCAAGTACGAGCACCCCATCCCACGAAAAATGTCATGACAACAGCGAGACCGCTCGAGCTACTTCACATGGACCTATTTGGTCCAATTGCTTAAGTAAGCATCGGCAGTAACAAATACGGTTTATTAATTGTTGATGATTTTTCTCGCTTCATGTGGGTTTTCTTTTTTGCATGATAATACATAAACTCGAGGAACCCTCAAGAAGTTCTTCGAGCATGCTCAAAATGAATTCTCATTGAAGATCAAAAACATACGAAGTGACAATGGCACGAAGTTCAAGAACGCCCAAGTCGAGGAGTCTCTAGACGATGAGGGAATAAAGCATGAATTTTCAGCACCATATTCCCCTCAACAAAACAGGGTAGCCAAAAGGAAGAACCAAACCCTCATTGAGATGGCGAGGACAATGCTGGATCTATACTAGACTTCGGATCAGTTTTGGGCTGAAGCGGTCAACACTGCGTGTCACGCCATAAACCGACTCTATCTTCATCGCCTAATCAAGAAAACGTCGTATGAACTACTAACCGGTAACAAACCGAATATTTCCTATTTTTGAGTCATTGGTTCTAAATGTTATATCTTGAACAAGAAGCCTAGGACTTCAAAGTTTGCTTCAAAGGCCGATGAAGGTTTCTTGCTTGGCTATGATTCGAACTCTTACGCCTATCGTGTCTTCAACAAGGTCTTCGGACTTGTTGAAGTAGCACGTGACGTAGTGTTCGATGAAACTAATGGCTCTCAATGAGAGCAAGTTGATCAATGTGTGCTAGATAGAGAAGAAGCTCCATGTCGAGAGTTGAGAAAAATGGCGTTGGACGATGTTCGACTACAAGCGCCACCTCCAAATGCGAATGAGGAAGATGAACCACAAGTGGAGGAAAATGATCAAGGGGGAGCTTCTACCCAAGATAAACCTCATGAAGATCAAGGTGATCAACACATCAATGAGATCTCCCATCCAGGGGGAGATGTAGATGATCACAATGAAGATTTAATCGCAAGTGCCAGGTCCAAGAGTACATCAATGAATCCAAAGTGATCACCCCGTTGACAACATAGTCGGTGTCATCCAAAAGCGAGTAACAACCCGATCTCATATAGCCAATTTTTGTGAACATTACTCGTTTGTATCTTCTTTGGAACCACAAAGGGTTGCAGATGCATTAAAGGATCCGAATTGGGTGGTGGCGATGTAAGAAGAATTGAACAACTTCAAAAGGAATTAGGTATGGGAACCTGTTGAAAGACCGAAGTTCAACGTTCTCGGCACTAAATGGGTCTTTCGCAACAAGCAAGACGAACATGGGGTGGTGATAAGGAACAAAGCATGACTTGTGGCCAAAGGGTATCCACAAGTCGAAGATTTGGATTTCGACGAGACTTTCGGTCCCGTAGCTAGGCTCGAATGGATTCGTATATTACTTGCATGTACTACTCACCATGATTTCAAGCTTTATCAAATGGATGTGAAAATCGCCTTCCTGAATAGACCGATCAAGGAGGAGGTGTACGTGGAGCAACCCCCTGGGTTTGAAGATCAAGAGTTCCCCGACCATGTATACAAACTGCGTAAGGCTCTCTATGGCCTCAAACAAGCTCCTAGATCTTGGTATGAGTGCCTTAGAGATTTTTTAATTGAAAATGGTTTTAAGATTGGAAAAGTTGATTACACCCTGTTTACTAAGAATTTTTGATAATGATTTATTCATTTGCCAAATCTATGTTGATGATATCAGTTTTGGTTCAAATAACAAATCTTTTTGTCAAGAATTCAGTAAGATTATGACAGATAGATTCGAGATGTCCATGATGGGAGATTTGAGATACTTTTGGGATTCCATGTGAAGCAACAAAAGAAAGGGACGTTCATAAGACAAACAAAGTACACTAAAGACATTCTCAAGAAATTTGGCATGGACAAAGCAAAGCCCATAAAAACTCCCATGGTGACAAATGGACACATGGATCTCAATGAAGACGGACCAAACGTGGATCAAAAGGTATATTGCTCTACGATGGGCTCCTTACTTCATTTATGTGCATTTAGGCCTGATATCATGTTGAGTGTATGTTGTGTGCAAGATTTCAAGGAAATCCTAAGCAATGTCACTTGACAGCCGTAAAAAAGGATCTTGCAATATTTAGTTCATACACCCAACCTGGGCCTTTGGTATCCTAAATGTCTAAAATTTAATCTCATTGGATACTCCGATGAAGATTATGCCGGATGCAAGGTAGATAGAAAAAGTACCTCCGGCACTTGCCAATTCTTAGGTAGATCCCTAGTTTCTTGATCCTCCAAGAAATAGAATTCCATTGCCTTATCCACAGTGAAGTGAAGTATGTTGCTGTCGGGAGTTTTTGTGCACAACTCCTTTGGATGCGACAAACTCCAAGGGATTACAGTTACAATATGAGTCGTATTTCACTCCTTTGTGACAATGAGAGTGCAATTAAAATTGCCCATAATCCCGTTGAGCACTCTAGAACTAAGCACATAGACATCTGACATCACTTTTTGAGAGATCACTAAATGAAAGGAGACATAGCCATATCCCATGTCAACAATGAAAAAAAACTAGCCGATATCTTTACGAAGCCACTTGATGAAAAATGTTTTTGTGGGCTCTGGAATGAAGAAAATATCCCTGATGCTCGGAACGTGGCTTGACAACCTGGATACCTGTATGCCATCTTAAAAATCTATTGATTGTGTTATAAAAATCATCTCTCTCTATTTTCTCCAAAAACTATGTTAATTACTTGATCTTGGTGAATTTTGGTCATAGCTTGATTGTTGTAAGTTTACTGATCATATTCATCAAGATTATTCGTGTTTTGCCCGCTATTTTCTTTGTAAGAACCTTCAAATATATACGAATGGTCTAACTGTTTCCGTTCTGGTGACCACGGACTAGTTTATGGTTACCCGGACTAGTCCGCACAATGCAGACTAGCCCGCAGAGTTCCGGTAGTCCAGACTAGTCCGATCAACCAAGGACTAGTACAATTTGTCAAATCCATAACCCTAGGGCCACCAAAACCTAATCCTCTTCATCCGTAGAACACACCTCACGTTCTCTCTCCTCACTCAAGTGTGCCCAAGGTGATTTGGCGAGTTCCCCACCAAATCTGATCAAATCTCCATGGGAAACGATCTTCATCGCAAGGGGATCGAGGACCCAGGACTTTTCTGCATCAAAAATCCCTCCAATTCCGTGAATCAAAGGATTTTGTAATGTTTCTCTCCAAACCCTAGGACCTTCAATTTCTCTTGGATTTGCTCAAATAGCTTAGTTCCTCCTATTAATACATGATTCCTTGTTGTATTACAACTACATTGAGCCACTTTTGCATTGAGTAACACCATTGCTCTGCTAGTTAGGGTTCAAACTATCGAATATTGGACTAGTCCGTTCATAGTGCGGACAAGTCTGATACTCCATACTAATCCGCTCTTGAGCATCAAACAAGTCTAAATTTTGACTGGACACAACCCTAATTTCCTTCTACTCAATGCATTCCCTTGCCATCAATCCTTATCTATGTCATGTATAACCTCCTTGTCAGGACAGTGTCGAATGAAAACTTCTCCGACTTTGATGCCGAGAAGGATCAAGATGAGTTACCGTGTGTCTCAGAGTCCCGACCTAAAAAAAGGTAAGAGTGTGCTGCCGAGCCTTCGCCTACTCCACCTAGGGTGTGGCGGAAGGTTGCGGCCATGAAGACAGCTTCGAAAGCTCAAGATATGGTTGGTTCTAGCTCAGCGGCTCATCGCCAATCCAAAGGGAAAGGCAAAGGGATTGCCTCTGGCCCGATTGCCCCTCTCAAAATAACAGCTCCAAGGCAGGTAATAGAGACCCCTCAGAAGAAAAATTCAATGGCAAGGGGTGTGATGTGGCTTGGGTGCTGAAGAAAGTCGATGCATATAGCAGTAGCAAGAAGGTAGTTGATACAAGATTTTGGAGCAACTGCCACGCGGACTACTACAGTTTCGTGTACTTGTAGATGAAGACTCCAGTAGTCCGCAACCAATAGATTGACTGAAGCCATTTTGATAGAAAAAGTTGTGGTGTATTTGATGAAGTGGTAGAGGCTGCAGAAAGGCATGGTTTAAAGGACTTGTTTGCTTTCAGATACAACTGGAATGATGAAGTCATTGCTCAATTATATGCAACTTGCTATTTTGCCAACAATGAAGAGGAGAGGGTAACTTGGATGAATCATGGATCCAAGTACACAGTCAATGCCAGACTGCTGCATCTAGAGAAAAATGACAACAATGCAATTGTGTTTTAGAATATTGGTGTTCTGGAGAAGGATAAGATGGACTTTACCTATGACACTCGACTCAAGTACAATCATCCCTCAACCAAGAACATGAAGCCCTTCTTCATGGTTCTCAATAGCGTGCTCCGGAAGACCATTGCGGCAAAGGATGGAGATGCAGGGAGTGTCCAAGGTTACTTGAGAACCTTGATGAAAGTGATTATCAAGAAGAGAAAGTTTGACATCTTCGTCTACATCTAGAATTACATGGTAAACATCTCTTGCACCCCTAGTCGCTCCTGTGGCTATGCACCATACATCATGTTCATGATAGATAAGGTCACAGGGATCAAATTTGTGAAAGATGTTGAGCATACAGCTTTGAGGCCTCAGAAGACGCCTCAAGCTGTTCTTCCAACTGCTCCATTTCCTGTTTCAAGTGAAGAGGCTTCGAGGAGAGCTAAAGGAGATGCAAGGACTGCCTCTAACACTAGGGTCCCTCCTCACAAAAGGTCACCCAGTGGCATTATGAAGTACTTGGCCTCCATCTTTGGTTCTCGATGCAAGACAGAGGTGAAGGCCCATAAGATGAAGAAGGCAAGAAAAGAGGAAATGCGGTACATGAAGCAAAATGTCAAAGCCATATGCCAGAAGCTGGACATTGAGCCTGTTGGGTCTCCAGTTATCTCCGAGGACTCTCAATCTGACTTCTTGAAGCTTCCACTTTTATCTCCTTATGATCTTGCATACTTCGGCATTGGGTGATCGACGAGTGGTTTTCATCTTCCTCCTCCTCAGCCTGATGATGAAGACGATGAGAGGACCGATAGCGATGATTGAGTCGGCGATGACTAGTAGATCCCTCTTCTCCTTCTTTTTGGTGCATTGATGCCAAAGGGGTGGGAGATTGAGGGGGAGTCTTAGGTCCCAGCCGTAGATTGAGAGATGAGAGCTTCAATTGTGTTTCTTTTGCAATTTTGCTTCTTTTAGGTTGTAAAACTTCTATGATGCTTGCATTATGCTTCGGGACATGTTTATGGAGTTTGTGATAATGCCCTGTGATGATCTATGTTATATGCTCTGAATTTGATATTTATGCTTGATAATCCTAATGTTGTTATGTTTATGTTTTTGTCTTTTTCACATCAAGATTATTGCTCACACACACGTAGTTTCGCACCCCACCGTAAAGAGTGCACACATGTCCTATGTTTACATTGCCTACTTTGTTCAAAGCTCATATGTGCACACTTTATGAAAACCTGAATTTTTATCATATTTGTGTAAATCTCAACTGGTAGTCATAAATCACCAAAAAAGGGGGGGATTGAAAGTGCATCTAGGCATCCCTTGTGGTTTTTGGTTGACTTATGACAAGCAAATGAGATCCTAACAAAATTATTGAGATTAGCTCATGTTTTTAAGAAAATTAGGTGAAATGCTCAAAAAGAAAGGAAAATGAGGAATCAAAGGGAAAAGATCTCATGTGCTGATAAGATTAGACAATTGTGTATGGAGTGTGTTGGAGAAGCTCAAGTTAACAAACAATCTCATTTAGTGCACAATTCACAGGAAAATTGGACTAGTTCGATATGATCACAAACTAGTCTGATATGTCTCTAACTAGAAATGAACAAGTCTCCCCAGTGCGGACTTGTCCGCAATTACTCACGTTTTCATAGCACCAAACTAGTCCGATAACAACATGAAGTAGTCCGATATCTCTCTAACTATGATCGGACTAGTTCTCACTAGTGCGGACTAGTCCTTGTGGGGGCCGAAATCCCGACATCCGAGGATCTCATTGGGTGGTGTCGTGCGATGCGACACCCAACAGTATACAAGAACAGAACGAGAATAAAATACAAGACAAAGTCTTTTACTTATCTTACAGCGGAAGTTCTTACAATACTAGCGGAAGGAAAGATATATATATATATATATATATATATATATATATATATATATATATATATATATATATATATCTTAGCTACGCTCTCAGCACTAGCTATGAAAAAGCAAAGTTATCCATGCCCTGGATACTTCGCGGTGTGCAGGGTTCCCATTCAGCTGTATACTCTGGAGGGGGTGCAGCCTCATCATTAAACCCTTCATCGATTGTATAACCTGCAAAAACTCGTTAACTGCAAACGTGAGCATAAGGCTCAGCAAGACTAACCCGTCTCACTAGACATATGCAAGGGTGGACACTAAGCATAAGTAAGGTGAAGCATAAACGACTCGCCTACAAGTGGATCCTTATGATCAGGTTTTATGTAGCAAATGACATTATCCAATCATGGCACATCATGGACCCCACAATCAAACAAGAAACGCTTTGCCGATGATATGACATGCCCAGAGCACATAATGCTATTATAGCTAAAGTATGGGGAAACTGTAAACTTTAATGTGACTATCTCTAAATCATACATGGTTGCAAAGCAATTATAATTCAGTACAATATATTTTTCTTACTTCTTTAGTATTTACTACGTCATGGCGCAGTGAACAAGTGATACTCTATTACCGCGAGGAACAGTGATTGCAATCAGGACACACCTGGACAACACGACACATACGTCGTTCGGAAGTGTCAGCGAGTACACCTCTACCTACATAACACTTCAGTACTAGGCGTATATGGTCACCTTTCAAAAGAAACCCGAACGCCGAGCCCGTCTCACCTCCGCAAACAGAAGGTCTCCGCACAGAACACCTCATGTGTCGCCGACCGATTTACACCTTACTGTCCTTAACCCACCCCTAACGATGGTGAGTTAATGGGCCTCGACACCCCAGTTATCGAGTTATATTAGTTTACTGGATTCCATATGTCCATTTTGTCGCCGGTACAATTCAAGCTTGTCCGTAGCGGCCGCAAACAGACGGGCCTTAACTGACCTGTAACACCCTTATTTTCATGCATCATGCCCTACATACACTCATATACATGTTTAACATTAACCCACAACAAGAGGAACGAGTTTAAAATTGATTCGGAGCATTTAATATTGATTTGGAGCAAAACCGCACTTAAAATGGAGGAAAGTGCGGACTAGTCCGATTTTACTGAGGACTAGTCTGATTTCTCGCTGACTAAAAATAGACTTGTCCGTTTTCGCTGCGGACTAGTCCGATTTTTGGCACTGGAAACTTTCGGACTTGTCCGATTTTGTGCGGACTAGTCCGATATTCCAAGAATCCTTGAAAAATTCCCCTCTGTTTAAAGTCGGACTTGTCTGATTTTTGGCCAGGCATGTCCGATTTTCTCTCTGGACGACTTCGGACTAGTCCGGTCCTTTTTGGACTTGTCCGATATTTCGTGACTCCGAATTGATCTTTTGTTTTACGACTTGTTTCTTGGGTTTCACGTTAAATGGGCCTAGGGACATCGTGCCTAACTCTTTTAGAGCCCATGAGGGACTCTAAACCGGCCTCTACTCATCCCAAAACTCGAAATCCATCTAACCCTAGCCTCCACCTCTATATAAACAGCCCCACCCTTTGGCTTGACATCTATTTGCCACTTTTCCACCCACCCAAACCCTAGTTCATTGAGAGCCACCACCAAGGAGGGAGGAGAAGATCCCAAGCAAGAAGAAGAAGAGGAGAAAACGAAAGAGGATCAAGATCTCCATCAAGATTTCATTCTTCATGACCAATTCATCTCCAAGTTCATCACCAATCCTAGATCCTCAAGATCCAAGTGTTACCTACAAGTTTATTGATTCATTGGAGTCTTAAACACCTGGTATACCTTCTATTCTCATTTCCTTACATGAATTCAACCCCTAATCTTCAAGTTCACGTCGATCTAGAAAACCCTAATCTGCTGATCTCGTAAAGTGCGGACTTGTCCGGTCCCTAGCGGAATAGTCCGATCTTTCTGGTTAAATTGCGTTGAATTAATTCTAAAATTTGATCTAATGGAATCCAAACCTGTGTAAACTTGTTGAAAGCTATTAGAACTAATTAGTGATCATTAAAGGCAATCTGGTATCAAGTTCTACCTTGCATTTGCATCAAGCATGCATGTCATGTCATATTGGGTAATATTTGTGCACTTTTTGATTGTGTTTCTTGTCTTGTATGTTTATTGTGCAGATTAGACAGATTTGCGCTAGAGAGTGCCGCAGAGGATCTACAGCACCAAGAGTTTGAAGGCTTTGATCCTAATCAACAGCAAGAGCAAGGCAAGTGTCCTTCAAGCATGTTGATCCTGTTTTTAAAATAAATGTTTTGTTTGCAAAACTGCACGCTTGTGTCAATTTTGATGGGAATCCTATGGTAGGAAGTTTACTAGAGTTGTTAAACCACCCTTATCACCTGGAATATATGGTAGAGAGTCGGGAAGGGCTTTTTACCTTTTGCTTCGCTTAATCAACTGGGATGGAAAACAACTATACCACTCAATTTAGTTATGCATGGATGAGATTATGGTTAACATGAACTGGTTAAATACGGTATGGTAATGGGTGATCTAAGCAAGCCTGGTATGTGGATGGGTTGGATGTTATGGTGGTTTGCTTGCTTTAGATCTAAGGACCGGTTCATGCAAGAATAAGCCAGGATTACAATGCCACCATGAGGCCAAGTATGGGTGTGTCATAGCTGATTAATTAGGGCTTTGCCAGTGCTATTTGGACCATTAAGGATGCTCGGGGAAGGGGTAGTCGGATTGGGTTTGTTGATGATTGGTGGGACTACCCTGGGATCCGAATGGCTCAAAAGGGGGGCCCTTGGTTGAAGATGTGCTCTGCGGAAGACATCGCCACTAGTGAAACCTCAGTGGGGTCTAACTAGGCTAGTAATCCCTTTGTAAAGGCTATTTTGTGATCTCTTGGCCACACACCGATGGAAGTGAGATGGCATAATAGAGGTTCTAGTCATCGAAAGGTGATGAAATCACGAACACGTGGGTAACGAGGTACAAACTCTGCAGAGTTAAATAAAACTAGCATGATAGCCGTGCTCCCGGTTATGAGCACCTGGACAACTTCCATGATTAGAGGGAATTCGGTATTGGGATGGTCATGGTTTTGTAATGGTCATGGTTGGTTATGGATTAATTTCTGTTATTGAATATGGTTATTGGCAAATGGTGAAATCTGGAATTATGGATGAGGATGGTGAATTAAGGATTGGTGTAAAACCCCACTTTTATGGCATGTGAATTCAGTCATGAGTTTTGTGATCAACTATATTAGAGATCCAATATAGTGGTACACATGAACTTTATACCATCCAAACCTTTCTTGCACTCATGGTTAAATTTTATTAACATGAGTATTGGACATCATCACAAATTCTAGAATGATTCTATTCATCCCTTTTCAAACATTAGAATTATTTGAATGAAGTTTAGTAAGGCAATTCCAAGAGCAGTATTAAATGGGTCCTGCAAAAAACATTCAGATTAGAGGCTCTAAATTTTTCCCTTGCCTTCTAATATCCTCAATAGCTTGCCTGCAAAATTTCAAGATTTTAGGAACTCATTTGTTATTTTATTTGAGACGCTCAGTGAATTTGAATCAAGTTTAAATTCAAATTCAAAAGCTGGTCAAAATATATTCATAAAGATCTAAACACACCATTGTGTTCATCACAATTTTCTTGACTTAGCCCTGAAGTTTCATGATTTTTGGAGTTAATTTACTATTTTTAAGTTATTTACAAAAATAACAGTAGCTGTGGGGCTGACTGGCGGGGCCCACCAGTCAGCAGCCCATGTGCAGCCGCATTTCAACGCGCGCTGCGCGCGCCACCGCGACGGCGTGCATGCCCAGCGCGACAGCAGCCCTCCACCGCCGGTTGAGCTCTATAAATGGTGCCTTGGCTCTCCCTTATCACTTCCCAGTCGCCCTTATCGCCTCCCCTCTCGCTGAGCCGACGATGTGCACTGTTTTCATCCCGCGCGCGAGCTTCCGACCGCCGGCGCCGCACGCTCGTTTCTGGCCAACCGGTGACTCCTCGCGCCGAGCCTCCAACATCTAGGTGATTCCTCTCTTCCCCCTCTGTCTTCCGGATCAATCTTTTCGTAGCATAGTTGGCGGTTTGGTCGGTAATTTGGGGCTACACCAAAGGTCGCTGTCGTGTTCGCCGCACGCCTTCCCTACTCCACGTTGCCAGGCCGTTGCATGCGGTTTTGTGCTTCGACCCTCATAGCAAACTAGTGCACCGGGACACGCTCTACGCAATGGTGAAAGCCGTTCCTTGTTTACATAAGTATCGAGCAAGTTAGCTAGGTTTTTCTCTCGGCCGAAGCTTATGAATGCGCTCGGTTTTTCATGCAATTCGAGTTACGCACTTAGTCACTCTCCACAATTGCTAGAAAATAGTTTCTACACTTTTTTGTGCACCCTCTCGAACTGGAATCACCGAAAATGATCGACCGTAGCTCAAGAATCGCGAGTTATCCCCTCCACCGTTAAAAAGTGCCTCTATCGCCATCGACGACTACTTTGCCGACTGTTACACGGCGATATCACCTGCCCAACACGTTCCTCGTGGTTCCAGGATACTTCCCCAGCCTTTTTAGTAGGGTTTTAGCCACAGAGTGGCAGTTCCGACATAGCCGGAGCCCTAGCGGCCGCCGCCGCTGATGCACCATGGTTTTCGACCGTCGGCAGACCTCCCCGACCCCACCATCGTGCTCAGCACGTGATTTTACGGTTGGGTGCCCAAAGGTAGGAGCTGCGGTGGGCGGGAACTAAAAATCGGTGAGGCTCGCCGGAGAGCGCCGCCGCGGGAGCCCCGCGCGCCGCCCGCGTCCAGAGGTGGAAGACGACGCGGTGGGTCCTGCGTGTCAGTGTCTATCAGCCCCGTCGGATCGGGTGTGGCCACGGGATCCGTCGTTGCTACGCAGTGTATATCTGTGGACCCCCGTGTGGTTTAAATGCCATTGGTGCATTTTAAATCACTGGGGCCCACGGTTTAATTCAAATTAGAAATCAATTCCAGATTTGGCCCCAATTTAGAAAATCCATAACTTTTTGTAGGATGCTCCAAAAATCTTCAAACAAATTTTGTTTGAAATCTATTGAGCTCTAGTTTCTGTCAGTACGAGTTACCTTCTGTGAAACTCACAGTAAATTCTGTAGAATATAATCTTTCCAAATGCCAATACAATTTTTCCAGACAAGGTAGCCACTGGAAAAATCCCCAAAATTCACATACAACTTTTTTACCTTTTCTTGACTACCAGCAAAAGTTTGAGAGCCATTGCCCCTTTTTAACCCTCTGTATAGTTCAATTACCTTTTTCAGTTATTGAATTTTCACAGGTGTTCAGTTTGTTTATTATGTCCCAAAATTGGACTGAACCTTCCCTCCGTCATACACTAGTTCCTGTAAAAATCTTGGATTTAATTGACCTAATATCCTAGTCCTAATCCAGTTTCAAACTGACTATTTATTTAAAAGCCAATAATTCAAATATAAATAATTCCAGAAAGTATTGCCGACTTAGAAATTGAATAACTTCTTTACCAAAGATTAGAAAACTATGAAACAAATTTTGCTAGAACCAGGACAATTTCCTCTATCTTGATTATCAACTGTTAGCTAAGTTCAAGCTGCAGTTTCCTCTCTAGAATTTTTGGAAGTTGATTGCTTGCCATAATTTTGGAGACCACAATCTACTTTTATCGTCTCCTGTTCTTTGCAAGGGCCTTGATCATATTCCCTAGTATCTACCATCGAAGTTCCAAAGCCAATTAAGGTCCCTATCATATAATGATCACCATGGAATAAATTATGGTCTTAGTAATGATTATTTTTCAAAATCATTTATATACATGTTATATGCATATCGTATAGTGACCGAAGTCGAGGAGGAGCCAGAAGCTTTGGAAGAGCACCTTCCAATTATTAACTCAGACTCTGACCTGCAACAAGGCAAGCCCCGATTTGCATTTAAGAGCTTTTCAAAGTTTTTCCCATTTTATTCACTTACGTCTTCAGTTGATATTGTGCATTACGTATAAGGTGTTTGATACTCCACTTGCATGACCAAAAATCCCAGGGATTGGCTGGAACGAGTTACAACTTGACCTATAGTAACTGATTTGCTAATGTATAGGAAATCCAGTAGAAGTCGAGTAGTTGGAATCTACTCGCGAGAGATGTAGGACATACTCACAGAATTGGTTAGATAGAAAATTGATCAATATAAATGAAATTGGGACCGGGCAGGGAATGGATAGGAAGCGGCAAGAATTGAGTCTCGGTCGCATAGCCTTGCCTGTGTCGATTAAGGCCCGCTTCGTGTGCAGCCCCGCTGAACAAGCTTGACTTGTACTGGCAACATAATGGACATATGGGATCCAATAAACTGATGTAACTTGATAACTGGGATGTCGAGGCACACTAACTCACCATCAATAGGGGTGGGCTGAGGACAGTAAGGTGTAAATCGATCAGCGGACACATGAGGTGTTCTGTGCGGAGACCTTCTGTTTGTAGAGGTGAGACGGGCTCAGCGTTCGAGTTTCTTGTGAAAGGTGGCCATATACGCCTAGTACTGAAGTGTTATGTAGGTACAGGTGTACTCGCTGACACTTCCGAATGATGTATGTGGCGTGTTGTCCGGGTGTGTCCTGATTGCAATCATTGTCCCTCGCAGTAATAGAGTACCACTTGTTCACTGTGTCGTGACGTAGTAAATACTAAAGAAGCCAGAAAATCACATTGTATTGAATTATAATTACTCTGCAACCTTGTATGATTTAGAGATAGTATAACTAAAAGTTTATAGTTTCCCCATACTTTAGCTGTAATAGCATTATGTGCTCTGAGCATGTCATATCATCGGTGTGTTTCTTGTTTGATTGTGGAGCCTATGAAGTGCCATGCTTGGAGAATGTCATTTGCTACATAAAACCTAATTATAAGGATCCACTTGTAGGCGAGTCATTTACGCTTCACCTCACCTATGTTTTAGTGTCCCCCTTGCATATGTCTAGTGAGACGGGTTAGTCTTGCTGAGCCTTATCCTCACGTTTGCAGTTAATGAGTTTTTGCAGGTTATACAGTTGATGATGGGTTTGATCATGAGGCTGCACCCCCTCCAGAGTGTACAGTCGAGTGGGAACCTTGCACGCCGCCCTAATTGAGTGTTTCTAGTGCAAAGTATCCAAGGCATGGATAACTTTGCTTTTGCATAGCTAGTGCTGAGAGCATAGCTATGATATGTATATATTCCTTTACTTCCGCTAGTATTGTAAAAACTTCCGCTTTATGAAAAATAAAAGACTTCATCTTGTACTTACTCAGGTTCTATTCTTGTATAACTGTTGGGTGTCGCATCGCACGGCACCACCCAATGAGATCCTTGGATGTGTGGACTTCCGGTCCCCACAATTGGTATTATGACATTACTTATGATTATGATGGGTTTGATTCATATACATATAATATATTGCTTTTCAAATGTTTTAATGTACTTTTCAGCTCTTAACTGTTATTATTGTCGACATTTTAATAAGCCACATGTCATACTTTCCACACTTGCTGAGTACGACATGTACTCACTCTTGCAATCCCCCCCCAACAGTTGCAGGTCAGGATATAGAGTTTAATGGCGATAATGCGGAGTTCTAGGCCATGTCTACCATCAGCTTTGCCTGTGGTGTTGATTGGAGCTGCGCTATACCCTATTGCTTATGTTGCCTAGCTTTTTAGTTTGCTTATTTAGTCTATTTCTGCTGCATTAGTTGCACTTGTCACAAATATTCATTAGAGTTTGTATTCGAGGATAATCTAGTTTGTGTAATAAAATTTGGTTAATTAATCTTGTCTTGTGGTTATTTTTTGTATACTCTTTTGTGATTGCACTCGTGTATGTGTGATGAACATCCTGGCCACACATATGCGTGGCTTGGTTCATTTTTCAGAACCAGGCGTCACAGATTGGTATCAGAGCCACAGGTTGACCGTAGGATGCAACCTAGATAGAATGGACACTTTAGAGCACATAGGAGCACTCAGGAATCGATGTGTTTTTGTTGGGGGTGCTGTTTGCTATATATATTGCTTGATTGTGTGCTTAATAGAGGATTTTGGGGTGCTTTAGCATTGCCATGTCCACGTAGGCTAGCTAGTTGTTTATTTCATATCCCTTGATGCATATAGTTGGGGACGTTCTCTAATTCTTACCTATTGCTTTCCTTCAGATGGTGAGGACTCGCAACCAGAGGGATGGAAATGATGAGGAGGAGAACAATGGAGTGCCTCAGAACAACATCGGACAAGGATCTACTCAGGGAGCTATCAACATTGAGCAGCTATTGGCTATGCAAAACCAGCTCATGCGGACCATGATACAAACTATGGGACATCTGCAGGCTGGCAATATCAACAATCAGCCCCACATGCCTCCACCGCCAACCCCGCCTCCTCATAACTAGGCCACCAACCTTTGCTCAAGCTGCTGACCCTATGGATGCGGATGATTGGCTCATGTCTGTGGAGAAGAAGCTAGCTATTGTCCAATGCAGTGACCGGGAGAAGGTCTTGTTTGCTTCTGATCAACTAGTTGGAGCAGCTGCGGATTGGTGGGATGCTTATTGCAATGCTCATGAGAACCAAGAGAGAATTACTTGGGCTGAATTCAAAGAGAATTTTCGTTCTCATTATGTGCCTGAGGGTGTTATGATATTGAAGAGGCAAGAATTTGAGAATTTAAGGCAAGGAAGATCAAGCGTGAGTGAATATCTCAATAAATTCACTCAACTCTCAAGGTATGCGCCTGAGGATGTTAGTCGGGACAGCCGGAAGCAATACTTGTTCATGAGGGGCTTGAACAATGAGATCCAAGTGCAACTACTAAACTGCAATTATGCCAATTTTCAGAAGCTTTTGGACAAAGCAATTGTGGTTGAGAACAAGATCCGTGAGATGGAGCAAGAAATCAAGAGGAAGGTGCCATATCAAGGACAGCAACAAGGAAGTAATGTGCGCCCTCGCTTTGCGCCGCCCAATGCGCCTCATTTCAGCTCTTCTATTCCTGCTCAGCGCCCTGGTTGTGCATCACGCCCAACTCAGTTTGTGCAGCAGCGCCCTGTCATGCAAGCAACTAGGCCTCCAATGCCTTATGCACCTTGTGCTAATTTTCCTGCTGCAAGTGTTCAAAACCAAGCTCATCCCAATAATTCTGGTGGAGTTAAGAAGTGTTATACTTGTGGAGAAGATGGACACTTTGCGCATCAATGTCCTAAGTCAGGCCTTGGTCAAGGAAGCAATGCACCGAGGCAGAACCCAAGACCCAATGGAGGACAGCAACAAGGGAACCGTGGACAGTAGAATCTTGCTCGTGGCAATGTGAACCATGTCTCTACGAAGGATGCTCAACAAGCGGATGACGTGGTCATTGGTGTGTTTCTCGCCAACTCCAACCCTGCGACTATGTTATTTGATTCTGGAGCATCGCATTCATTCATTGCATCAAAGTATGTTGCCAAGTATAGTTTGCCTATCTCTCATATGAAGTTTACTCTATTGGTTAAGTCTTCTGGAGGAGAGATGAGGACAAATATAGTATGTCCAAAAGTAAGCCTTAGAATAAGGGGGTAGACTTCTCTGCCAACCTCATTGTTTTGGATTCTCAAGGATTGGACATTATACTTGGTATGGACTGGTTGAGGAAGCACAATGGAGTTATTGAGTGTGCCACGAAGACGGTGAAGTTGACCAACGAGGAAGGGATCACCGTAGAATTTGAAGCATCTCAAACGGCACCGAAGCGATTGGAGTTAAATCTTATGTATGGTGTCGCAATTGAGGAGATTTCGGTGGTTTGTGAATTTTTGGATGTTTTTCCAGACGAGTTGCCAGGTATGCCACCTGATCGAGACATTGATTTTGTGATTGATTTAATACCTGGAACTGCACCTATAGCTAAGAGGCCGTATAGGATGCCTCCTATGGAATTAGCGGAGCTCAAGAAGCAAATTCAAGAGCAACTAGAGAAAGGTTTTATTCACCCTAGCTCTTCGCCTTGGGGAGCGCCTGTTCTATTTGTGGACATGAAGGATGGGACTCAAAGGATGTGTTTATATTACCGAACTCTCAACGAGGTAAAAATCAAGAACAAGTACACCTTGCCACGCATAGAAGACTTGTTTGATCAGATGAAGGGTGCTTGTGCCTTCTCTAAGAAATAGTTGAGGTTGGGATATTTTCAAATGAAGATTAGACCATAGAACATACCCAAAACAGCTTTTAGGACACGGTATGGATCTTATGAGTACACCGTGATGTCTTTTGGATTGACAAATGCGCCTGCCTACTTTATGTACCTCAAGAATAAGGTCTTCATGGAGTACTTGGACAAGTTCGTCGTGATGTTTATTCATAATATTATGATCTACTCGAAGGATGAGAAAGAACATGAGGAACACTTGAGGCTTACATTGCAGAAATTGAGGGAGCATCGATTATATGCCAAGTTCAACAAGTGTCAGTTTTGTGTGAAATGGATCTGTACTTGAGGCAACGGAGATGGTCGGAGCTCATCAAAGATTATGATTTGGGGATCAACTATCATCCAGGAAAAGCCAATGTAGTGGCCCATGCTTTGAGTAGAAAGGGAGTAAGTCATGAACTCACAGTTCGAGAGTTACCATCCGAGTTATGTAAGGAGTTTGAGAGGTTGAACCTCGGATTTGTAAAAGAGATGGAGATGATGGAGTTAAACCCAACCTTGGAGCAAGAAATTCGAGAGGCACAAACCGCAGATGAGGAGATCAAGGAAATCAAGGAAAGGATCGAGGAAGGGAGAGAATTCAGATTTGATGAAGACGAACATGGTACCTTATGGCTTGGAAAGAGAATCGTTGTGCCTAATGTGAAGCATATTTGGGAGACAATATTAAAGGAGGCACATGACTCGCCATACTCGATTCACCTTGGTTGTACAAAGATGTACAAAGACTTGAAGACTTGCTATTGGAGGGATAGCGTGAAGAAGGACATAGCTGCATACGTAGCATTGTGTGATCTGTGCCAACGAGTCAAGGTGGAACATCAAAGGCCAGCCGGATTATTGCAACCGTTGAAGATTCCGGAATGGAAGTGGGCAGAAATTGGAATGGACTTCGTAGTTGGGTTACCACGTACTCAGTCCAGGTATGACTCAATTTGGATAATAGTGGATCGCTTAACCAGTTCAGCTTATTTTGTCCATGTGAAGACGAAATATACAGTTGCACGATTGTCCGAAATATACATGGAGCATATTGTGTGTCGATATGGAGTCCCTAAGAAGATAGTCTCGGATAGAGGTTCTCAGTTTACCTCTAGACTTTGGCAAAACTTGCATGAAGCTTTGGGAACGAGGTTGAATTTTAGTTCAGCATATCATCCTCAAACGAAGGGACAAACCGAGAGAACCAATCAGATTTTGGAGGACATGTTAAGAGCTTGTGCTTTAAAGCATGGGAAGAGTTGGGACAAAAGCTTGCCATACGCGGAATTTTCATACAACAATAGTTACCAAGCAAGTTTGAAGATGTCACCATATGAAGCACTTTATGGGAGGAAGTGTAGGACACCTTTATTCTAGAATGTGGCAGGAGAAACTCAAGTATTTGGACCAGATGTGTTGCAAGAATCCAAAAAGCAAGTCCAAATATTACGTCAAAACTTGAGGGTTGCCCAATCACGGCAAAAAGGCTATGCGGACAATAGAAGAGCCTTTGAAGTGGGAGATTTTGTTTACCTCAAGGTGTCACCAATGAGGGGTCATAAGAGGTTTAACATAAGAGGCAAGCTCGCACCTCATTATATTGGACCATTCAAGATTTTGGACAAAAGAGGAGAAGTAGCATATAAGTTGGAGATGCCAGCTCATCTTTCAGACGTACATGATGTCTTTCATGTTTCCCAGCTCAAGAAGTGCTTAAGAGTACTGGAAGAAGTGCCAATGGAAGGATTGGAAATTGAGGAAGATTTGACTTATGTCGAGCAACCGGTCAAAATCTTGGAAACCAAGGAGGGGGTAACAAGGAACAAGGTCATTAGATGGTGTAAAGTTCAATGGAAGCACCACACAGATAAAGAAGCAACTTGGGAGCTAGAAGATGATCTCAATAAGGACTTTCCATATATTTTCTCTTCCGCGTCGAATCTCGAGGGCGAGATTCATTTTAAGGGGGGTAGGTTTGTAACAACCTCATTTTCATGCATCATGCCCTACATACACTCATATACATGTTTAACATTAACCCACAACAAGAGGAACGAGTTTAAAATTGATTCGGAGCATTTAAATTTGATTTGGAGCAAAACTGAACTTAAAATACAGGAAAGTGCGGACTAGTCTGATTTTACTGAGGACTAGTCCGATTTTTCTCTGACTAAAAACAGACTTGTCCGTTTTCTCTGCGGACTAGTCCGATTTTCGGCACTGGAAACTTTCGGACTTGTCCGATTTTGTGCGGACTAGTACGATATTCCAAGAATCCTTGAAAAATTGCTAAGTCCTTGGACTTTTCCGGACTAGTCCGGTGTTCCAGCGGACTTGTCCGTTTTCCTCTCTGTTTAAAGTCGGACTTGTCCGATTTTTGGCCAGACTTGTCCGATTTTCTCTCTGGACGACTTCGGACTAGTCCGGTCCTTTTCAGACTTGTTCGATATTTTGTGACTCCGAATTGATCTTTTGTTTTACGACTTGTTTCTTGGGTTTCACGTTATGTGGGCCTAGGGACATCGTGTCTAACTCTTTTAGAGCCCATGAGGGACTCTAAACCGGCCTCTACTCACCCCAAAACTCAAAATCCATCTAACCCTAGCCTCCACCTCTATATAAACAGCCCCACCCTTTGGCTTGACATCTATTTGCCACTTTTCCACCCACCCAAACCCTAGTTCGTGGAGAGCCACCACCAAGGAGGGAGGAGAAGATCCCATGCAAGAAGAAGAAGAGGAGTAAACGAAAGAGGATCAAGATCTCCATCAAGCTTTCGTTCTTCATCACCAATTCATCTCCAAGTTCATCACCAACCCTAGATCCTCAAGATCCAAGTGTTACCTCCAAGTTTCTTGATTGATTGGAGTCTTAAACACCTGGTATACCTACTATTCTCTTTTCCTTACGTGAATTCAACCCCTAATCTCAAAATTCACGTCGATCTAGAAAACCCTAATCTGCTGATCTCGTAAAGTGCGGACTTGTCCGGTCCCTAGCAGACTAGTCCGATCTTTCTGGTTAAATTGTGTTGAATTAATTCTAAAATTTGATATAATCGAATCCAAACCTGTGTAAACTTGTTAAAATCTATTAGAACTAGTTAGTGATCATTAAAGGTAATCTTGTAACAAGTTATACCTTGCATTTGCATCAAGCATGCATGTCATGTCATATTGAGTAATATTTGTGCACTTTTTTATTGTGTTTCTTGTCTTGCATGTTTATTGTGTGAATTAGACGGATTTGCGCTAGAGAGTGCCACGGAGGATCTACAGCACCAAGAGTTTGAAGGCTTTGATCCTAATCAACAGTAAGAGCAAGGCAAGTGTACTTGAAGCATAATGATCCTGTTTTTGAAATAAATGTTTTGTTTGCAAAACTGCATGCTTGTGTCAATTTTGATGGGAATCCTATGGTAGGAAGTTTACTAGAGTTGTTAAACAACCCTTATTACCTGGAATATATGGTAGAGAGTTGGGAAGGGCTTTTTACCTTTTGCTTTGCTTAATCAACTGGGATGGAAAACAACTATACCACTCAATTTAATCATGCATGGATGAGATTATGGTTAACATGAACTGTTTAATTACAGTATGGTAATGGGTGATCTAAGCAAGCCTGGTATGTGGATGGGTTGGATGTTATGGTGGTTTGCTTGCTTTAGATCTAAGGACAGGTTCATGCGAGAATGAGCCAGGATTACAGTGCCACCATGAGGCCAAGTATGGGTGCGGCATAGCTGATTAATTAGGGCTTTGCCAGTGCTATTTGGACCATTAAGGATTCTCAGGGAAGGGGTAGTCGGATTGGGTTTGTTGATGATTGGTAGGACTACCCTGGGATCCGAATGGCTTAAGAGGGGGCCCTTGGTTGAAGATGTGATCTACGGGAGACATCGCCACCGGTGAAACCTCAGTGGGGTCTAAATAGGCTAGTAATCCCTTTGTAAAGGCTATTTTGTGATCTCTTGGCCACACACCGATGGAAGTGTGAGACGGCATAATAGAGGTTCTAGTCATCGAAAGGTGATGAAATCACGAACACGTGGGTAACGAGGTACAAACTCTGCAGAGTTAATTAAAACTATCATGATAGTCATGCTCCCGGTTATGAGCACCTGGACAACTGCCATGATTAGAGGGAATTCGGTATTGGGATGGTCATGGTTTGGTAATGGTCATGGTTGGTTATGGATTAATTTCTGGTATTGAATATGGTTATTGGCAAGTGGTGAAATCTGGAATTATGGATGAGGATGGTGAATTATGGATTGGTATTATGACATTACTTATGATTATGATGGGTTTGATTCATATACATATAATATATTGCTTTTCAAATGTTTTAATGTACTTTTCAGCACTTAACCATTATTATTGTCGACATTTGAATAAGCCACATGTCATACTTTCTACACTTGCTGAGTAGGACATGTACTCACTCTTGCAATCCCCCCCCCCAAAAGTTGCAGGTTAGGATTGGGAGTTTAATAGCGATAATTCGGAGTTCTAGGCCGTGTCTACCGTCAGCTTTGCCTGTGGTGTTGATTGGAGCTGCGCTATACACTATCGCTTCTGTTGCCTAGCTGTTTAGTTTGCTTATTTAGTCTATTTCGGCTGCATTAGTTGGACTTGTCACAAATATTCATTAGAGTTTGTATTCGAGGATAATCTGTTTTGTGTAATAAAATTTGGTTATTTAAACTTTTCTTGTGGTAATTTTCTGTATACTTTTTGTGATTGCACTCGTGTATGGTTGATGAACATCCTGGGCACACATATGCATTAGCTTGGTTCATTTTTCAGAACCGGGCGTCACACAGTCAGAGCTACGCGATCAAGACCACGTCTTGTCGCTTCCCATCCATCTCTGACCGTTCTCGAGTTTTAGATGTAACAGTTATTTTCTATAAATGTTATCCCAGTATAGATGCGTGTAAATTTCTATCTCGCGAGTACATTCCAACTACTCGACTTTTACCGCTTTACCTACTACATTAGCATAGCAATTCTACACGTGGACTGATTAACCTACCCAGTTAACCAATGGGATTTTTGGGTCATGCATCTGGAGTTTTTAATCATCCTAAACGTAATGCACAATTCGTATACTACTCATCATAGTGATAAAGCAAAATTTTTATAAACGACTTAAATGCAAACTGGGGCTTGCCTGGTTCCAGGTTAGAGTCGGGGTTAATATCTTGAAGGTGCTCTTCGAAGCTTCAGGTTCCTCCTCGACTTCGGTCACTATACGATATACATATAACATGTATATGAATGACTTTAAAAAATAATTATTACCAAGACCATAATTTAATCTATGGTGATCATTATATGATAGGGACCTTAATTGGCTTTGGAACTTTGATGGTAGATACTAGGGAATATGATAGATGCTCTTGCAAAGAACAGGAGATGATCAAAGTATACTGTTGTCTCTAAAATTACGGCACGTATTAAATTTCCAATAATTTTAAAGAAAAAACTGTAGCTTGAACATAGATGCCAGTTGATAACCATGATAGAGGAAGTTGTACTGGTTCTATAAAAATTTGTTTCATAAATTTCTAAGCTTTCGTGAAGGAGTTATTGAATTTCTAAGTTGGCAAGAATTTTTGGATTTATCTTATAGTTGAATTTTTATCTTTTAAATAAATTTTCAGATTGTAACTGAATTAGGACTATGATATTAGGTCAATTAAATCCTAGATTTTTACAACTAGTATATGACTGAAGAAAGGTTCAGTCCAAATTTGGGACATAATAAAGCAACTGAACATCTGTAAAAATTCAATAACTGAAAAAAGTTATTGAACTATACAGAGGGTGAAACAGGTGCAATGGCTCACAAACCTTTTCTGGTATTCTAGAATAGGACAATGCATTTTATGTGAATTTTGGGGATTTTTCCAGTGGCAAGTTCATCTGGAAAAATTGCATTTGCTTTTGGGAAAATTGTTTTATACAAAATTTAACTGTGAGTTTCACAGAACCTAATTGGCACTGATAGAAACTAGAGCTCAAGGGGTTTCAAATAAAATTTGTTTGAATATTCTACAGAGAGATATTGATTTTTAAACTTTGGAAATGGTTCTGCACCAAAGGGGAAATTTCAACTTTTAAATTTGGCGCCAGGGCCCACTAGATTTAAAATCATCCAATCAGGGGCTAGCCACACCGGGGGTTATAAAGATTCCCACGTGGCCGCACTAAATCCCTAGCCACAGACTGATCCGATGCCTTTTTCACTCGCTGGCAAGTGGGACCTGCGAACCCGATCATCTTCAACCTCGGTCCACGGCTCGGGCGGCGGCGTTCTCTCCGGCGCGCGGCCGTGCTTTCGCCGGCGATAGCTTCTGGCCCACGGGAGGCTTCGGGACTCGACGCTCCACCATATTTTCGCACGGGAAACACGATGGACCAACTCCCGACGGCGAGGGGTGACCGGAAAACCATTCCCAACGGCGACGGCGGGTGTTAGGGTTTCGGTGAAGTGGAGACCCTCGATTCCCTAGCTAAATCTCTCGTTTGAAAGCTCGGGAAGCATCATGGATGCATGGGAAAGGACTTAGGAGGGTCTAGAGCTCGTGCCATAGCCAGCAATACCGAAGTCGACGGTGAACCGAGCTCTAACAATGGCAGAAGGGGAAAACTCGAAGAACTTGCTAATTAGTCGATGGTTCTTTCTGATTTTTGGAGGGAATGTGTGCTAGGCTACATAGATCATGTCATCTAACTGGATCAAAGATATTTTGTGCATAAAATCGGAATTAAACCGACGACCTAGCCTCAACGTTATAAAAGGGCTTCGAGGTTTTAAGGAATATATAAGCTAGGATGCACAATAGGAATTCAAGCTTAACCAGAAGATGCACGAGGTTGTTGCGCACCTTTTTGCTATAGACCATAGAGGATGATGATGCTTGTATCGACGGCGATGCTGGGCGGCGTCGAGCGGCACGGGGGTGATCGCGGCGGCGATGAAACGGAGCGGCGCGGTGAAAAGTAAATGGGTGATGGACTTCGGGCGACGGGGGGTGGCTTTATAGCCTTCACCGCGGTAGATAAGGACGCGGGGGGGGGGGGGCAGCTGGAGGCGACCGACGGCCGACGATGCGCTGGCGACATGCAACGTCGCAGCGTCGCCCAGGGAAAGAAAACAGAGGCGGTGAAACGGTTTCACCGACTAACTTGTGGGCCCCACCTCTCTCCCTTATCCCTTCCTCTAATTTCTAGCATAAACATTGTCCAAAAATTCCCAAAATTTACAGGTATGCTAAGAAAAATATGGGGAATCCAATTAAGCAATCAGATTTCAATTTGGACATAGTTCGCATCAAATTCAAATTCAAATTTGAATTCAAATATGGGTATAAACCTTATTGAAATAAATAGTATCTGAGGTCCATAAATCTCCAAACTTTGAAGCGAAGTCCACTGAACCATAAAAGGCCTTATTAATAATTGGGGGTTGATTTGGGCAAAGTTTAGTGTAAAGCTAAATTTGATGTCGACACGAAATGAATCCTTTGTACGTGTCCAAACAAATGGAAGATGTACTTCAAAAATCTTGAAAATTTTCTCAGAAGCTATTTAGATATTTAGGAGTCCAAGGAAAAATTTGGAGCCTTGGATTTGAATCTTTTTGGCAGGGCCCAATATGCATAGCAACATAATCAAATTACATTTGTTTTGATTTTTATATTGCTGCCATATAATTTGCCCTAGCCATTGCGATCAATAACTTACCAACATTGTAGAAAAGGTTATTTAAAATGTTCTAGGGTTAGGGTGAAGTCCAGTCCTCATGTTGATAACATTAAATCATGAGTAGAAAGCAAACTTTTTAGTGAGGTCAAGTTTATGTGCACAATTATGTTGACCTCCATTATGTTTGATAAACAACTTGTAGTTGAACTTCACATAAAAGGAAAAAGTGGGATTTTACATTCCCCCCCCCTTAAAAGAATCTCATCCCGAGATTACAAAGGAAGGATGAAAGATAAAGATCTACTGAACATGTGCCGCTAACAAGTCCGGATAGTTCGTTTTAAGATATTCCTTGCTTTCCCACGTGGCTTCTTTAGCACTGTGGTTGCTCCACAAGGCTTTGTAGAAATGCAAAGTGCACCTTCTTGTGGTGTGAGTTCTCTCATCAACGATTTGGATTGGATGCTCGGAATACGTAAGATCTGGTTGGAGAGTTTCCAAATCCTCAATATGTATATTCGATGGGGCATTGAGACATTTTCGCAACTGGAAAATGTGAAACACATTGTGGACCCCTGCCAGCGACGGCGATAACTCCAATTGATATGCCACCGGTCCGCATCTTTTGATTATTGCGAACGGCCCAATAAAACGTGGAGCTAGCTTCCCTCTTACTCCAAATCGATGAATTCCTTTCATCGGGGATACCCGAAGATAAACTTGAACCCCATCCTCGAAGTGATGAGGTCGACGTCGTTTGTTCGAATAGCTCTTCTGACGAGACTGAGCGGCTTTGAGATTGGCTTGAATAAGACGTACTTGCTCTTCGGCTTCATATATCAAGTCGAAGCCATATACCACTCGTTCACCAGATTCGCACCAGTTCAAGGGTGTGCGACACTTCCGGCCATAAAGAGCTTCATATGGCGCCATCTGAATGCTAGCCTGGTAACCGTTGTTGTACGAGAATTCCACCAATGGTAGATGATCATCCAAATTTTTACCATGGTGGATTGCACAGGCACGAAGCATATCCTCTAGCACTTGATTCACCCGTTCGGTTTGACCATCAGTCTGAGGATGATAAGCCGAGCTTCGAATCAGTTTGGTACCCAATGCATCGTGGAGATGCTCCCAAAAGCGAGCAACAAAAATAGATCCACTATCTAAAATGATAGTGCGGGGTACTCCATGTAGACACAATATTCGGGAGATATAAAGTTCTGCATACTGCTTTACATCATACTTGACACTGACCGGTATGAAATGAGCTGATTTGGTCAACCGGTCAGTGACCATTCAAATTGAGTCGTGCTTATGGAAAGTGGGAGGAAACCCAACAATGAAACCCATGTTGATATCCTCCCATTTCCAAGCCGGTATGCTTAAAGGTTGAAGCTGCCCAGCTGCCTTCATATGGTCAGCCTTAACTCGCCGACACGTCTCACATTCGGATACATATTTTGCTACTTCTCTCTTCATCCGAGTCCACCAGAACTTCTTCCTCAAGTCTTGGTACATTTTGTTACTCTTCGGATGAATGGAATACTTTGATAAATGAGCTTCATCTAGTATCTTCTTCCGAAGTTCTATGTTTCGGGGTACCATTATGCGGTTTTTAAACCAGAGGGTACCTTCATCGTCACATCGGAAACATTTCATCTCCCCCTTCTCCATTCTTTGCCGAATGTGCGGCATCCCTTTGTCCTCCTTCTGAGCTGCCATAATATCCTCCCTGATAGTGGGAATGAGAGCTAGGTTGTAGAGTGCCCCACATGGAACCAAGTAGAGAATCAGTTCTTCTTCTCCCATTGAGGTAATGGAAAGATTGTTGACATGGGACTTGCGGCTCAGAGCATCTGCGACTACGTTCGCCTTGCCTGGATGGTAGTGGATCTCAATCTCATAATCCTTGATTAATTCCAACCATCTACGTTGTTGCATATTCACGTCTTTTTGTGTGAAGATGTACTTCAGGCTCTTGTGATCGGTGTAGAGATGTACTAGATTACCCAGTAGATAATGTCTCCACATCATCAATGCTAGTACCATAACAACGAGTTCTAGATCATGAGTCGGAGAGTGCTGCTCATGATTCCGAAGCTGTCGTGATCCATAAGCGGTCACTCGTCTGTCATGCATCAACACACAACCCAAACCAATTCCTGATGCATCACAATACACGTCAAAAGATTTGGTTGTGTCGGTTGAGCCAATACTGGTGCCGTTGTGAGGTGCTTTACCAATGCCTGAAAACCTCCCTCACATGCCTTAGTCCATACATACTTTGTCCCCTTCTTCAGAAGTTCTGTCATTGGTTTAGCTATTTTGGAGAAACTGGGAATGAACCTCCGATAATACCCAGCTAAACCTAGGAAACTTCCAACTTCATGTACGGATTTTGGAGACCCTCATTTGAGTACTTGCTTTATCTTGCTTCGATCAACTACAATCCCTTCTGCTGATATGATGTGCCCTAAAAATGGCACTTGGCTGATCCAGAATTCACACTTGTTGAACTTAGCATATAGCTGTTGGTCCCGTAATCGTTGAAGCACGATACGCAAGTGTTGAGCATGTTCTTCTTCGGATTTTCAATACACAAGGATGTCGTCAATGAAGACCACGACAAACTTGTCCAATTCCAGCATGAACACCGAGTTCATGAGATATATGAAATGAGCCGGTGCATTGGTCAATCCGAAGGACATAACAAGGTATTCATACAGTCCATACCTCGTCGAGAATGCTGTCTTTGGTATGTCTTCTGGTCGGATTCTAATCTGATGATAACCAGAACGAAGATCCATCTTTGAAAATACTTTAGCACCCACTGGTTGATCGAAAAGAATATCAATGTGTGGTAGTGGATACTTGTTCTTGATAGTGACAACATTGAGTGGACGATAGTCCACACATAGTCTCAAGGTCTTATCTTTCTTCTCTACGAACAATGCAGAACAACCCCATGGTGATGAACTTGGACGAATGAAACCATTATTCCCAAGTTTCATTAACTGCTCCTTAAGTTCTGCAAGTTCCTTGGGTGCCATCTTGTAGGGTTGTCTTGAGATGGGCACTATTTCCGGTACAACTTCAATCTTGAACTCTACATCTCTCTCTGGGGGCATACCAGGAAGATCTTTGGGAAACACGTCCGGGTATCCTTAAGTTCCATAACCTCGGTATTGTGAGTAGTTGAATTCACTAGAATGGCTCTCTCAAGATTGATGACTTGAGAAGGATGAAGTGGAGAATTTAGATATATTTTTCGAGGAACGAGATCTAGAATAGCACCATGGTATTGTAACCATGCCATTCCCAAGATGACATCTAACTTCTAATTCTCTAATATCATAAGTGAAGTAAGATATATGGTTCCATCTAGGTTAAGTGGTATCCCAGGAACCAACTCATTTGTCATTGTTTTCCCTGCCGGAGTGCTAATCACATATGGAGTTTTTGTGGAGATTATAGGAAATTGACTTTTAATGACAAAAGACATGCTAATGACATTGTGTGAAGCTCCGGAGTCAAAGAGTATGACTACGGGGTGATCAAAGATAGAGAACGTACCCGTGAGTACGGGTGCGCCTTCCGGAACGTCCTCAATGGCGAGGTGGTGGACGTTGCCGAGTCTGGGAGCTGGCTTCTTGGGCTGGTTGCGGGTTTGGTTGGCACCCTGGTATGATGACTGTCCTCCGCCCTGCCTACGCTGCGGGCAGTCCTTGGCGAAGTGCCCCGTGCGTCCACACGTGAAACACGTGTACGGGATTTGACCAGTATGAATGGGAGGACAGAATCCCGGTGCATGTGGTGAAGGTGAAAGTGCACGTGGGATCATCCCCTGCTATTGTTGCGGTCGGAAATCGGAGTTGCCGAACTGGCGACCACTGAACATTGGTGGTCGTGATGGCGGTTGCCACCTCTGGCCGGATGGTGATCGATACACCATTCGGTACTTCTGAGGAGCACCACCTCTGCTGCCCTACGGAGCACTCCTCTTCTTCATGTCTGAGGACAGCTCTCGAGTAGCGTCCTCTTGCATGATCACGGCGTTGACAAGGTCGATGAAACTGCTGCGGTTGAACAAGACAAGCTTGTCCTTCATCTTGGTGTTCATCCCCCAGTAGAAGCACTCTCGCTTCCTGTCTTCCGTGTTCACCTCGTTCTATGCATACTGGGCCATGTGGTTGAAGGTCTTGGAGTACTCGTAAGCACTCCTTCCTCCCTGCTTCAGCTCCAAGAAATCTTGAAGCTTCCTCCTCATAATCCCGGTAGGGATATGGTAGGCGCGGAACGCCTCCCGGAATTCTGCCCAACTCACGACATATCCTGCGGGGCGTGCGGCGAGGTAGTTTGCCCACCACGCACTAGCAGAACCCTGTAGTTGTTGAGCTGCAAATAGAGCCTTCTGTTGTTCGGTTATCTCGAGTAAACCGAACTTCCCTTCAATGGTGCGGAGCCAGTTGTCCGCCTCCAAAGGTTCGTCGGCCTCTCTGAAGACCGGCGGATGTGTCGATGCAAAATCCGAGTAGGAACTCAGATGTGACTGACGTGGCCCATCAGCATGTTGCCCCCCTTGACGGGACGAGTGCTGTACAAGGGTCCGCAACAACTCGGTTTGCTCGTCACGCGAGCCGAGTACTGCTGTGAGAACCTCCGCGAGACTTCTGGGAAGTGTAGGTGGAGGTGGTGGAGGTGGCTGCGTCTGGGGCGTATTCTGCCCCGGGGGTGGTGTGTCATCCCCCTACCCTCCACTTGAGCCTCCCACTTCCGAGGCTGTACGTGTATGCACCATGCTGCAATACAACATTTTACACCATAAGTCTCATTGCCTCAAGTTCATCCTTCCATATAAATAGTAATGCGGTAGACCACGATAGATAATATACAACATCAACATATATTTATAAAGTATAAGCTTTATACAAGATATATTATCTCTGACCAAGTTTACAGTAGTAAACTCCAAAATGATGGACTCCCACTATGGAAATACATCTCTACTATACTTGGTCCCCATGAGATGTCGTACATATCTTGTCATTGTAGACATAAACACTACTACTCTTAATATGACACAAACATGGTCACAAAAGAAAAACACGAGCAACTATTAAACTATATGCTTCCCTGTGTCGGCAGAAGTGCTGCCACATCCCACTTTAATATGTCCTACTCGACGTATTCAAGTTCCTCAGGATCCTCTTCTTCTTCTTCGTCCTCCGAAGGCAATTGTTCACCCATAATTAGTGGTGTGTTATGGGCCGGTGGATACACCACTGGTTGTAATTGTGCCTCAACCTCAATTACATTATCCTGCAGTTCTCCTGCCTCATACTCCCAATTTTGAGCTGTCTCAATGGCGGTTTCCCGCTCTTCAGTGACTACTAACAGCTGCTCTTGCTGTTGTTGCACCTCCAACTGACTTGCTTGCAGCTCACCACGAGCTTGCTGCAGTTCAGTGCGAGTCTGTCATCGTGTGGCACGAGGTTTCCGTAGCATACTTGGGAAACCCGGATGGTTAGCGCAAGAGGAAAATACCCATCCGTCCGGTAGCAGCATCCTCACTTCCGTCATATATAAAAAGAATAATGGAACAATGAGAAGGTTCCCAACTCTCAACAGTTTTAAGAAAATTTAAAACTGGAGCTGTAATCACAGTCTATTCCAGCTGACCTCCCTGTATAAATCCCACAGTTTCATACAGGAAACGTCAGACCCATGTGTTGGGCTGAATACAAAAATTGTCGTATACTTACCAAACTTTCCAGATTGTACTTATACAGCTACAAGTGAGCTAGGAAATAGAATCTATAAAGGTTTTAATTTGACCCATATTTTCTGGAAATTTTTGACAGAACCTCCCCTGCATATGTAGTGATGTCCACAATTTATACAGGGATATCATGACAATATTTTGAGGTAATGTCAAAATAAACTCTGTATAACATCAAGTTAACAATCCAGAAGAAGAAGATTTACCCCCTGAAAAGTTTGTTATACCGGTATTGCGCGCGAATTCACAAATAGGTGCAAACTGTTTTAAGTTCTGGACTGCCAGAACCAAGTATGCGACAAATGGAATTAGACGCTGCTATACCCAGATTCAGATCATGGATGCTAAATAAAGTTGATAGAGGACTTCCTAAGATTTCCATAAATGTATATATGTGACTAAGTCACTATTCTGGATTAAAAGTTATAACTATCCAAACTAAATAGTTGAACTGACTGGTTTGCACCAGCAGTCCTGCAGTCCACTGTTTTGACATCCAAATTTGATTTGACTAAAATTCGAATTAGGAAAAACTCTAAAAATAAAACCTGTAGATCTGCCTCTGCCCCTTTCATACATGTGTCACAATAAGGCAGAAGATATTTCTACAGCGGGTTATGGAAATATTTCTGGAACTGGTACAATGGTTGGGTTGTCTGGAGCAGTTATAGTATACTCCAAATTTCAACAGACTATCAAACTCTTCTGCCCTGATGGTCAACAGAAAAGTTGTAGAGGTCTTCACGATATTTCTACCCATATATGATACCCTTATGTTATCTATACGATAACCATGATTACAACCCGGCGAAGTCGAGCCACTTCTGCCAGAAATCAAGAATCTTGATTCTATCTACCTTATCGCGTCGGAGTCCCTTTTTACGGAGTCCAAACCTACCAGCATCTGATATTTGGACTTTCCAAAACATTATTTATCCATTCTGTTGTTGGGGATGGTCTAGCATCATGGTTGATACTGACGGTACTACGTATCCCACCAAAGAAAATACTATCCGGTATATCCGGTTACGTCTATCCGTGGTTCCTATATCGTCCTCTCGCAAATGGTTTCTACAGGGTCTTCTACCATAGTTAATGCTGCAAAAGACAAACAATCCCCTTTCACACTTTCACACCTCAAGGGTGATACGGGGAAGCACGACTGGTAGTCACAATAATACATAGGAAAATAAATGCATACGACTCTGGTGTGAGTTGCCCTCGAGCGAGGTCATGTCTCGAGGTACATGGCTGTAAATACGTCTGTACAGCAAAGACTCCCGTACGATCTGGCTCATACACACTCGGGCATACGTGTTTTGCATGCTCCCATAGAACATGAATGGTTCTAGAGAGGCATACTATCGGGTTATACACCACCCGACGGGGGCTCCCACTAATTTTGTGTCAGCTGGGGTACTGCGTGTCATAGGTACTCAGAAACATTGAAAGCTTCAGAGACTCCTATTAACTTCCCGTGCCAAGCCACAGAAATTTTACATACAATTTCTCGTATGCTGAGTTTACTGAGATTGATCTGCTCTCGGTGGCGTACCTTACCTCTTACCTGACGTCGGAGCGTCGTTACAGAATATAATAACACATAGTTATTTTACCACCTTTATATCTTATACTAATAATACTCCTTATAAGGGCATATAGCTAATCCCTCACTCAGATCCGAATTTTTTTTTTGAAAATATGTTCTTTTCAAGTACACTGTTCCCGATGATGCTCTGATACCATGTCTGTGGGGACCGGAATCCCGACATCTGAGGATCTCATTGGGTGGTGTCGTGCGATGCGACACCCAACAGTATACAAGAACAAAACGAGAATAAAATACAAGATGAAGTCTTTTATTTATCTTACAGCGGAAGTTTTTACAATACTAGCGGAAGGATATATATATATATATATATATATATATATATATATATATATATATATATATATATATATATATATATATATATATATATATATATATATATATATATATATATATATATATATCATAGCTACGCTCTCAGCACTAGATATGCAAAAGCAAAGTTATCCATGCCCTGGATACTTCGCACTAGCAACACGCAACTCACGGTGGCGTGCAGGGTTCCCATTCGGCTATATACCCTGGAGGGGGTGCAGCCTCATCATCAAACCCTTTATCAATTGTATAACCTGGAAAAACTAGACATATGCAAGGGTGGACACTAAGCATAAGTAAGGTGAAGCATAAATGACTCGCCTACAAGTGGATCCTTATGATCAGGTTTTAAGTAGAAAATGACAATCTCCAAGCACGGCACATCATGGACTCCACAATCAAACAAGAAACGCTTTGCCGATGATATGACATGCCCAGAGCAGATAATGCTATTACAGCTAAAGTATGGGGAAACTGTAAACTTTAATGTGACTATCTCTAAATCATACAAGATTGCAAAGCAATTATAATTCAATACAATATATTTTTCTTACTTCTTTAATATTTACTACGTCACGGCGCAGTGAACAAGTGGTACTCTATTACCGCGAGGGACGGTGATTGCAATCAGGACACACCCGGAAAACACGACACATACATCGTTCGGAAGTGTCAGCGAGTACACCTGTACCTACATAACACTTCAGTACTAGGCGTATATGGCCACCTTTCACAAGAAACCCGAACGCCGAGCCCGTCTCACCTCCGCAAACAGAAGGTCTCCGCACGGAACACCTCATGTGTCCGCCGACCGATTTACACCTTACTGTCCTCAACCCACCCCTATCGATGGTGAGTTAATGGGCCTCGACACCCCAGTTATCGAGTTACATCAGTTTACTGGATTCCATATGTCCATTATGTCGCTGGTACAATTCAAGCTTGTCCGAAGGGGCTGCATACAGACGGGCCTTAACTGACCAGTCAGACCTACGCGACCAAGACCACGTCTTGTCGCTTCCCATCCATCTCTGACTGTTCTCGAGTTTTAGATGTAACAGTTATTTTCTATAAATGTTATACCAGTATAGATGCGTGAAAATTTCTATCTCGCGAGTAGATTCCAACTACTCGACTTCTACCGGTTTACCTACTACATTAGCATAGCAATTCTACACGTGGAGTGATTAACCTACCCACATAACCAATGGGATTTTTGGGTCATGCATTTGGAGTTTTCAATCATCCTAAACGTAATGCACAATTCATATACTACTCATCATAGTGATAAAGAAAAAATTTATAAACAACTTAAATGCAAACTGGGGCTTGCCTGGTTGCAGGTCAGAGTCGGGGTTAATATCTGGAAGGTGCTCTTCCAAGGCTTCTAGTTCCTCCTCGACTTCGGTCACTATACGATATGCATATAACATGTGTATGAATGACTTTGAAAAATAATTATTACCAAGACCATAATTTAATCTATGGTGATCATTATATGATAGGGACCTTAATTGGCTTTGGAACTTTGATGGTAGATATTAGGGAATATGATAGAAGCTCTTGCAAAAAACAGGAGATGATCAAAGTATATTGTTGTCTCTAAAATTATGGCGAGTATTAAAAATCCAAGAATTTTAAAGAAGAAATTGTAGCTTGAACATAGCTGCCAGTTGATAACCATGATAGAGGAAGTTGTCCTGGTTAACCCAAAATTCGTTCATAAATTTCTAAGCTTTGGTGAAGGAGTTATTTAATTTCTAAGTTGGCAAGAATTTTTGGATTTATCTTATAGTTGAATTTTTAGCTTTTAAATAAATATTCAGTTTGTAACTGAATTAGGACTATGATATTAGGTCAATCAAATCGCAGATTTTTAAGGGAACTAGCATATAACTAAAGGAAGGTTCACTCCAAATATGGGACATAATAAAGCAACTGAACATCTGTAAAAATTCAATAACTGGAAAAGGAAATTGAACTATACAGAGGGTTAAACAAGTGCAATGGGTCCCAAACTTTTTCTGGGAGTCAAGAATAGGACAGTGCATTTTATGTGAATTTTGGGGATTTTTCCAGTGGCAAGTTCATCTGTAAAAATTACATTTGCATTCAGGAAGATTGTTTTATACAGAATTTAACTTTGAGTTTCACAGAACCTAATTGGTACTGATAGAAACTAGAGCTCAATGGCTTTCAAACAAAATTTGTTTGAATATTTTTGGAGCATTCTACAGAGAGATATTGATTTTTAAACTTTGAAAATGGTTCTGCACCAAACGGGAAATTTCAACTTTTAAATTTGGCGCAAGGGCCCACTAGATTTAAAATCATCCAATCAGGGGCTAGCCACACCGGGGGTTATAAAGATTCCCACGTGGCCGCACTAAATCCCTAGCCACAGGCTGATCCAGCGCCTTTTTCACTCACTGGCAAGTGGGACCCGAGAACCCGATCGTCTTCAACCTCGGTCCACGGCTCGGGCGGCGGCATTCTCACCGGCGCGCGGCGGTAGCTTCCAGCCCACGGGAGGCCTCGGGACTCGCCGCTCCACCATATTTTCGCACGGGAAACACGATGGACCAACTCCCAAGGCGAGGGGTGACCGGAAAAGCATTGCCGACGGCGGCGGCGGGTGTTAGGGTTTCGGTGAAGTGGAGAACCTTGATTCCCTAGCTAAATCTCTCGTTTGAAAGCTCGGGAAGCATCGTGGATGCATGGGAAAGGTCTTAGGAGGGTCTAGAGCTCGTGCCATAGCCGGCAATACCAAAGTCGACGGTGAATCGAGCTCTAACAATGGCGGAAGGGGAAAACTCGAAGAACTTGCTAATTAGTCGATGGTTCTTTCTGATTTTTGGAGGGAATGTGCGCTAGGCTACATAGATCATGTCATCTAACTGGATCAAAGAGATTTTGTGCATACAATCGGAATTAAACCGACGACCTAGCCTCAACGTTATAAAAGTGTATCGTGGTTTTAAGGAATATAGGAGCTAGGATGCACGATAGGAATTCAAGCTTAACCAGAAGCTGCAGGAGGTCGTTGCACACCTTTTTGCTATAGACCGTAGATGATGATGATGCTTGTATCGACGGCGAGGCTGTGCGGCGTCGAGCGGCACGGGGGTGATCGCGGCGGCGATGAAACGGAGCGGCGCGGTGAAAAGTGAATGGGTGATGGAGTTCGGCCGATGGGGAGTGGCTTTATACTCTCCACCGCGGTAGATAAGGACGCAGGAGGGGCAGGTGGAGGCGACTGACGGACGACGGCGCGCTGGCGGCATGCAGCGTCGCGGTGTCGCCCGGGGAAAGAAAACAGAGGCGGTGAAACGGTTTCACCGACTGACTTGTGGGCCCCACCTCTCTCCCTTATCCCTTCCTCTAAATTCTAGCTTAAACATTGTCCAAAAATTCCCAAAATTTACAGGTAGGCTAAGAAAAATATAGAGAATCCAATTCTACAATTAGATTTCAATTTGGACATAGTTTGCATCAAATTCAAATTCAAATTTGAATTCAAATTTGGGTATAAACCTTATTGAAATAAATAGTATCTGAGGTCCATAAATCTCCAAACTTTGAAACGATGTCCCCTGAACCATAAAAGGCCTTAGGAAAAATTGGGGGTTGATCTGAGCAAAGTTTAGTGTAAAGATAAATTTGATGTCGACGTGAAATGAATCCTTTGTACGTGTCCAAACAAATGGAAGATGTACTTCAAAAATCTTGAAAAGTTTCTGAGAAGCTATTTAGATATTTAAGAGTCCAAGGAAAAATTTGGAGCCTTGGATTTGAATCTTTTTTGCAGGGCCCAATATGCATAGCAACATAATCAAAATACATTTGTTTTGATTTTTATATTGCTGCCATATAATTTGCCCTAGCCATTGCAATCAATAACTTCCCAACTTTGTAGAAAGGTTTATTTAAAATGTTCTAGGGTTAGGGTGAAGTCCAGTCCTCATGTTGATAAGATTAAAACATGAGTAGAAAGAAAACTTTTTAGTGAGGTCAAGTTTATGTGCACAATTATGTTGACCTCCTTTATGTTTGATAAAAGACTTGTAGTTGAACTTCACATAAAAGGAAAAAGTGGGATTTTACAGTCCTCAGCACTTCACATCTGCACAAAAACGGACAAGTCTGATATCACCAAGGACAAGTCCGCTATCTTTGAGACTAAAAAAGGACATGTTCGCCCCAGTGCAGACTTGTCCTCAGGACCTCACACTTTACACAGAAATGGCCAAGACCGATATCATCACGGACTAGTCCGAAAACTATCTGACTAAAATTTGACAAGTCCTCCAACTACGCACTTGTCCTCAACTCTACATTAGGTTCACCAAACCGGACTAGTCCGATATGTGTTGGACTAGTTTGAACACTTCCAGTGATCAAATCAGACTAGTCCACTCATTGTCGGACAAGTCCGATATATTAGAACACTTGGGGGTTTTTCACACCCCGCACACCGGACTAGTCCGGAGTCCACCACGGACTAGTCTGGATATCGCAAACCCTAACGGCAACTCTTGGAAACCCTAGTATAAATAGAGGTGTACGGCCCTACAACCAACTCTATTAACCCCCTGTGCCCTCACACCTTCCAAGAGGCCAAAATACATGACTATCCACACAATCTAACCCTAGAAAGATCAAATATTTGAGGATTAGCAATTTATCAAAGGGGAGACTTGTTCTACTCGTCTTGAGCTCTTGGATTGGATTCTCTCGCAGACTCCTATTGTTTATTGCATATCATTCGAGTGTGTTTGGTGGTGTTCTCATTTGTAAATCTTGGAGAGCCCTCAACTTGTGAGAAGGTCTCTTGAACACGGTTATTTGCCCCCCTTGTCATTAGTGGAAGAGAATCGGCCTTTGTGGCGATTCGACGAGGGTAGGGTTGGTGAAGACTCGGTCCTCCGTGGACTCCTCAACGGGGATGTAGATTTCCTCTTTGGAATCGAACCACGGGATAAAAATATTGTATCGCATACTTTTGTTCTTATTGTTTAACATATTCTAGGGTTTACTCAATCTTGTATAACCTACCTTGAAACATTGAAATCAAAGTTAATTTGTACCATACATAGTTTCATTGTCGTGATACATCCAAGTTACAACTTACTTTCTGCTGCATAGAGTACATGACATGAAATCATCGATCAAACTTGATCGTTCTAGTCCGCACACACCGCACTAGTCCGCACCACACCGGACTAGTCCGATTTCTCTGTATTTGTTCAAGTTGTTAAGTGTTCGGGATCCGAGGAAAGTTCAAAAAGCCTATCCCCCCTCCTCTAGACTACATTCAGACTCTCCTCTCTACAGCCTATACTCCTCTAAACCTATGGATAATAGTGTATACAATGGATGAATACTCAAATGGTGTGTGTGTGAAGTGAGGGTAGGGGGTCCTATTTATAGCTGGAGAAGGGTCGGTTCCCGCCACCAAAAGTGCATGAATCATTCTTCATCGTTATCAGGGCACCACATGGAGTCGACACATGGAAGTTGACCGCGATTGGCACCAGGACCTAGTCAGGTGACTAGGGGGTCGGCCGACCTAGTCTTGGCTCCTTTTGCGGGGTGCTTTGTCCAGGTCACTTCCAGGTGGGTCCCCTTGACTGATATGGATGATACACCGTTGGATGGCCTCGATACTTCTGTTTGCGGGCCATTCGATCCATGTGGTGCCACATGTTGTCACTTGATTGGCTAGGATGGTATTTTATAGGATTGCTCCCCCTGTTTTACCTCACTTCCTATAATAATTCCCCGCATGCATTATTTCTCCAAGGACAAGTTTAAATAGGTTAAATAGAAAGGTGATGTGTGCAATAAATGACAATTCCTTCACATAATTGAGTTATATTGATGGGTGAATTTGGTATATAATAGCCATCAACAAACTCCACCAAGCTTATCCTTTGTTCGTCCCCAGCAAAGTGAAGAGTTTAGGTTGATGATCAGGAGTTGCTATAATGTTCTATTTTTCAAAATTACCATGTGCACAATAAAATACTCTACCTATTATTGCTAAAATTTGCATGGTACTTCACCCATCTCAAGTCATTATGGGGCCTATGCCTTTTATGTGTAGTGTAAATATGTTCTCACCAAGGCATTTTGCCTAATTTCATCCTACCTATACATAAGGCTTGTATGTGGAGCCTGGTAGGGAATATAGTAGGCATATTTGCGACACATAATATTGCTAAGTAAAAAAAGCAAGCCTTAGGAGAAATCTATTCAAAACAATTTGATTCAAGACTTGTGTGTGTGTGATGAAATGGAGGTGGATGTGATATTGAGATGACTCTTTTCTGAGTGGACTCTCTTATTCTGCAGGGATGAAACATGACTACTTTTTTCTTTTTTTTTCTCATGCTTTTGAGGTAGGAATGCATTTTCTTTTATTTTCATTTTTTTATAGCCATGTCTTCTACTCCCTTTTTATACAATAAATTGTAAGAGAGTACTAAGCATGAAGGATATGGAGATTCTCTTTTTATTGTGGAATGGTGGTATCATGGAATTTTGCTTACTTCTAGTGTAGAAGTATAGAATGTGCAAGTGAGGTCTTGAATTCAAAAAGTAATGAATGAAATCTGACATAGGTCTATACTAGTTTGACAAAGCTCGATGTGAAGACAAATAGCATATGCATAAGGTCTGTCAATGTAATATATCATATGGCTTTGGTAGGTACATACTATTAAGGCTTTGTTTGGCAATCTAGGATCAAAACACAAGTGTGAGTCAACCCACCCTGGGATTGGGTTGACACCCAATCCAGGCAGGGGTGATTCCACACCAGGTTTTTTCTTTGTCCATTTCAGTACTGGGGGTATTGTTTAACATGAGATGGTATTAAAATAAAAAATGTTGAACAATTGGGTGTGAACATGATGAACTCACAGGGGAGCATGCACGTACGCGTTCCTCAAGTTATCAGGAGAGAGTATTCTTTAATTAAGCCACAAAAAATTGTTCCACTGAAATTTACTTTTGAAAATGAGAAAAATAAAAAACAAGATTCTTGAACATGTTGCAGCCCATATTATGGAAGAAAATTGTGATTGCCAGTATGGACAAACTGTAAAATAAAATTAGAAAAATCACACAAATTGTTACACAAACTGCAAGAAGCATTTGTCCGGAGAAATTACAGCTTTTATATCCTCAGAGAGCATACACAGAATAAAAAATTGTCAACAACAAATGATCACAGTGATTTAATAATGTAAAAGTAGCACCGATGACTCTGAGCACCATCTAACTTGAGTTGAACTGTCTCTGCAGCAAAATGAACACTGCATGGTTAAAACACAATTACCATCATATTGTTCATATTATCCACATTATACAAATATCTAATGAAAATTTTCAAATCATTTGTGCGTTGTAGCAGGTGGAAGCAATGAGTTATCTGAGTTGCTGCTGTTATTGCCAAGATACAATGAAGCTATGTGTACAATGTGTAATTGATGGCTACTGGTACCAAGATACATGCACTGAGTTGAACCTGGAGGTATGTAGTTCGCATTGATGAAGATGCCTTCACTTCCTTGGCTGCAAGATGGCATCATTATTGGATCTATGACCAAGTTGTAAGTATCAAGCATTATTCAACTTATTGCTTCCATATTCAAAGAATGTATGATCAACTTGTACTAAACGGAGTTGGTCAGACACATTGCTTCCATATTACAGTTCAAACTTCAAAGATTTTTACTTTCTTTGATCATACCCACTGTCCAATTTGATAACAACTCACTGAATCACAGGCTAGGATTCCATTGATAATAAGTCCTTAAAAACACGAAACAAAACAACATGTGCCTCTGAGGAACTGAGGACACATGGAGCATACAAAAATTAAGCATCGAGTCTAAGAAATTACATTTTTATCCATAATTTGATCCTTGGAAAAGATGTCATGATTATCCATAATTTAATCCTTGACCAGTTAAGATTTAATATTGATATCACTGTATGTAATGATTAAAAGAAGGGATCATATGTAGGATTTCTTACTCAGTCATATATTCACTTGTACCATCAAGCTGCCAATCCAGATGGCCCTGGCTTCAAACTAAATTTGTGATTGGACCACCAATATTCTTATTATATATACACATTAGTATGTATTGTAATTTGTAAGGAACCACATAATCTGTGCTAATGTAAGGTCCGAGGGCAAGCAATAAGTCCAGGGACGATACATGAGATCATCACATTTCAAAATTATCATATTTGGTCCAACAGGATAGTTACACTTTCCCTGTCTCATTATAGTTATCTAAAGGCAAGGAATAGTCTTATCATGCATACATTTTATCACTGGTCGTTTGATCTTCTAATGGATCAAAAAATTATTCAAATGTTGATACACGTGATTAGGTCTAACGAAAGAGATAGTAGCAGAAATGTGTAGCCAACATGAACAACCAATACGATGATCCAGAAAAGGAAGTAATTGGTCTTTCATCACAAAATCCATGCACGTATACACATGCTAAATTAGCTGTCAAAACAAGCAAGAGAACCCTTACCATTGCAGCAGTAACAAGGAAGTCATCACATACGTGGCTGTGGGCGCAGGATCAAGATAATGATGTCGATGGCCATGAAGGCGACGAGCGGGCATGACCTCACGGCAGAGGGCGAGGAAGAGGTCCCAGAGGTCTCGCATCACTGAAAAGGGCTGGCGGTCCCGTGGTCGAGGGCTTGCACCGTCAGAGGGTGAAGTGGAGGCAGGTGCCGGGGTGAGTTTGGCGCCGCCGGGGATGCTGCAGCTGCTGTGCGAGGGATGATGCAAGGACTCTGCATCGTGTGTGCCGGTGGTGCGGTGCCGGAGGAGGCGACGAGCAGCTGAGAAGTGAAATCGCAAGAGCAGGCTTCACCATCGTAGGTCTGACAAAGGGCAGCATCGCTGCCGCCGTCGAGCTGCCGAAAGGGAAGTGTCGCCTTCACCAGAGTCTATCTGGAGCAGCGTCAAAAGAGGAGGGTGGGTGGCAGCGAGTCGCCGGAGAGGAGGGTGGGCGGCCGCGGAACCGTCGGGAAAAGAGGATGGGCGGCGGCGGCCGAGTTGTCGGCAGAAGAGGACTCGCGATGGAAGCGGGAAAGGAGGATGGTCGATTGCGGCGGGAGAGGAGGATGGGCGATGGCGGTGGAGACGAGGATGGGTGAGGGTTCCCGTCCCGATGGCGGCAGGGTCGCGAGTCGCGCGACTGCGCGAGGGTTCCCATCCCGATGGGAGGAGGAGTCGGTCAATTTCCACTTGCATTGGCGTGGATCAGGAGTCGGTGCAATGGATCCACTCCCTACCCAAACACAATTTCAGCACACGAAGAGTATTTTTGGTGGGCATGTATTTCAATAACTAGTTATGTGGATTGGGCCTGGATCCACTCGAATCCAATTGTTCCCAACCAAAGCCCGAATGAGAGTAACTTAAATCTTTTTATAATTTTTCTCCGAAAATCCAAGTTTCACTTTCAAACTATAAATAGCTGCCCTATCGCTATGTCATATCTCACAACAACTTAGAATGTATTAAGCTTTTGCTACCCATAATTTCTAAATCAAGGGAAAAGCAATTTTAGCCAATGAGAGCAATATGTTGGAGAGTAGTAAGTTGTAAACTAGGGACTTAGGAAAATTAGAACAGGGCAACTATTCTTCATTTCATCTATGTGAATTTTAAGTCATTCTTACCGCACATTTTTTATTTAATTTGAAAACAAATCTATACTTTATTATTATTATTCTCATTATTATTATTATATTTTTTATATATGCAAGGTGGATGATGGGTGGATGGAAAATAAATATGCAATGGGTGTGATACAATTTACCTCAAGCGGTCCTCCCCCAAGCTTGTTCTTCACTCAGCTCCGTGATGAGAGTTGAACCCTTGATGACAAAAGTATGTCGCGAGATCGGCTTTTTGTTATTGTAGCGTGGAGTTGAAGTTGGTGAATTGAGCGTCCATGTGTTGTTGCCAGTTTTGGTTACCTTGGACATGCCCTTGAAGAGTGTTGTAGATGTCACATGTTCTTACTTGAAGCTCTTCCATACATCTAGTGAGATCCGTCATTCCTTGGCTATAGCCACGATGACTTCTTGCCGAAGGGGAACGACATCTTCTCATGGACATTGGAGGCAAGCTGCTAGAGCTCCAAGTGGATAGGGGTGGCTCCCATGTGGCACCCGACCATCCATACCAAGACGGATCTTCGATCTCATACGATTGAGGTTGAGTCCATCTGGGTGCATTACATGTTGGGTTCTCTTCCTCTTCGTACTCAAGGACCGTGGAGGTTGTCGGGGGCATGGCCCCTCTCCTTGTACGGCTTCTAGTTACCCTGCCAGAAACATTACTTCTTCAGGCTTCCTCGACGGGAAAAAGGTCAATGGTTAGCCTCCGACATTTGTACAAATGATAATCCAAGTAAAGTAACTGAATTTCATTGACAAAGCCAGGATAATAAAAGAACAAAGAGCCATCTTCATCACGCTTAAGGCTATGTCCTTGCACTAAATAATCTTCATCAATTAATACTCTTTCATTTTCAATATACTCAAATGAAGACTATTCTAGTGCTCCTACCCTGCTAGCAATAGGAGTAATCAATGAAGTGCATTCAATTGGCCCTGTTCTTGGAATGAAATCTAACCATTGTGTCATCATGGCAATAACTGGAGCAACTTTTATCTTTTTAATAATGGTAAATAAAATTTTTAGCTCATCATCACGCACTACCCTCACATCTCCTCCAGGGAAGATAGTCATATCCACTCATCTATGCATGAAACGAAAAGTAGGGTTGTGTAAGTGGCTATTCCTCGGTGCACTACATCTGACCTCACTAGATTAATATTGCCAAAAACATTGTTTGTTAAACTTAGGCGAAGCGTCTAACTCTAGCAAAAAATGTTTATGGAAGCCTAGGGTTTCACTTAATTCTTTCCATAGGATGTTGTATTCTTTTAGAAATAATCTAAGAGTAATACCATCAAATCCTATTTTGAGTGTGCAAAGGATTTGCATGGAGAGAAGGCATGAACCTCTCTCCTCTATGTGAGCAAAGTTTTCCAATCATAGTGCACACCAAATGCAAAACAATTCAGAATCCATACCTATTTTGGAGATCAAATCCGGATCATAAGCTTCACTATGAGAAAACTCACGATCTTGGAGGAGCTTGCTTGCTTGATCTTCAACTTCACTTTGTATGTCGAGGTCGTCGTCGTGAAGAAGTTGGTTTGGGTTGCTCCTCTCACCCATGGGAGTGTCCTCACCTACACTCCTCCTCTGTGATCTTTTTGTCGCAACGGAAGAGGGACGTGCACTTGAATCTCCACCATGGCTTGAGCTTGCAGCCTCCTTCCCCTTCTCGAACAACCTCATTCCTTTCATAGCCACAACAAAAAAGAACACAACAAAGACAAAACTCGAAAGAGGTGATATTAGTAAAAGAAAAACCCCTGACATATTTTTCCTTGAAGAACTTGAGAGCAAATTGCAAATGCAAACAAAAGCAAATATTTTTGAGTTGGATTTTGAGCAAGAGTACTTCAATGAAGAGCAAGGAAAACATTGTGAGTATGAGTGTCTTTGGGGATGTATGAAATGAGGTGAAATGTGAGGAGGAATGTTCCTCACGGCCACAATTAATAGCGTGCACTCGCCAAAGGTCACTAGGGATCCAAATGTAGCCGTTGGGGGAGATAGAGCCAATATTACCCTTCCACCATGTCGGCCAAACAGGGGGGTCGGCCTAACTGACAAGTGGGCCCTCATGTTCTCCCTTTTGGCAGGTGGCTCCCCAACGGCTATTTAATTAGCACATTGGTGAATTACCACTTTTGCAGCGCAGAAAAATTGTTTTTCCTAATAAAAGCCCTTTTTTCAAAACCCAACAATTTTCATTTTTTGAAAAAATAAAGAAATAAAAATGATAGTTGATTATAGAAGTTTCTCAACTTGCTAAGAAAAACCAAATATGTCGTTGGGAAAATCAAACTAAATGGGGAAAACCAAATGAAGGGAAAAGAAAAATCAAAGAATGGATAACTACTTAACCTATTGGCTAGGTCTTACCACTGTCCGGCGAGATGGACATTCCCCCTTCTTCATTTCTTGACATTTGAGCTCGGAGGGATGGGCTAAAATGGCTTGTCTTGCTTTTTACGCCATTCCTTCTTTGGCGGTTTGGTGGAATTGGGCCTTTGGGGAGGCCTGGATTTCTCCGTCTTCTTGGGTTGTCGGCATGGACGAGAAGACAAGTTCTCCACATAGATTAATTTCCTCATGAATGCAATGAGTGGTCTACCTTCGGAGGTGTGATTTCGACCTCTTGAATGTGCTTAACATTCAGCCCATACATGATACGGATCATGGAGAACTGCTCCAACTTTGGGCGAAAGTTAAACTTCTCCTCCTTGCCATTGATATGGAAGTGGATTTCTCCAGCTTCCAAATCTATGTGAGACTTCGCGTTGCTAAGGAATGGTCGCCCAAGAATGAGTGGTGTATCCTTTTCGACCTCCATGTCGAGCACCACAAAATCCGCATGTATGAAGCAATTCCAGATTTTCACCTGAACGTCTTCAGCGATACCTACCGGATAACGAACTGAAGAATCAGCCAGTTGGAGCTACATTGGTGTTGGAGTAGGCTCCGTGAAGTTTAGCTGGTCGAAAACCATCTTGGCATCACACTCACACTTGCTCCAAGGTCACAAATGGCCTTATCAAAATGGTGAGCCCTACTCGAGCATTATATTGTAGGACATCCAGGGTCCTTCAGCCAGTTGCCTCCTTGAAGAGAAATCATATTGGCACTTTCCACGAAAGGTTTGGGCTGTCCCGAGATCTTGCCATTCTCCACTAGAGGAACAACAGCTGCCAGTTGAGCCAACAGAGTTTCCAACATCTTGTTGAAGCTCAATTGATTATTGAAGGCTGAGGACAGTCCTTCAATCTTGGCATTAATTCTCTCTAGGGTATTGTCATTAGGCGACAGTTTCATGGATAGAGCATCATTGATCTTAAGCTGGCTATTGTCAAGCTCTCTCGAGTTGGGTTTATTTCCATTGTTGGCACCCTTGTTGTACCCTCCTTGAAAGAAAGGGCAAGGTTGGACCCACCCTTGACGTCCTCGATGATAGCCAATGTTGTTTTCATTGTTGGCTATGTATAAGACATCCTCACGAGTTTCTGGGCAGTGATTGCCCAAATGACCAGTGTTGCCCCAGACTTCACAAGTGATGTGAGAGTCTAAAGCATAAGCATTATGACATACATCACCATTGCCTTCTCCATCAATCTTCTTCATAAGGAGGTCCGATTTGGTAGGGATCATGTCCACCTCCAGCAGGTTGTGTATGCCTCATTGGCGGGTATGGAGACGCTTGTCGCTCCAACCCATGTTTGACACCATCTTCACAATCAAATTTGTCGCTGTGGGCACGATCAATACCAAGAAGGCACCTCCAGTAGTAGCATCAACATGGTCACAAGCGGAAGAGATTAGCCCATTGTAAAAGTTTTGGATAATTAGCTAGGCATCCATCCCATGGTTGGGACAGGCTAGGATATATTCCTGAAGCCTTTCGCAAGCCTCGGGAATGGACTCATAGGAATCTTGTTGGAAGCTGCAAATTCTTCCACGTAGTGCATTGGTCTTGCCCAACTGGAAAAACTTGGCGAGGAATGCCGTATAAACTTCTCCCAAGTGTCTACAACACTTAGGTTTGCGTAGAACCACTATTTCGCTCTGCCAAGAAGAAAGAACGGAAAAACAGCCTAAGACTGACCGCATCAGGAGATATGTCCTTGATCTTAAAAGTGTTGCAGATCTCTAAGGATCGTTGCAGGTGAGCACTTGCATCCTCATTAGGCTTCCCACAACATGGGTTGGCTTGCACCATAATGATTAGGCCAGTATGATTTCAAAGTTCATGTCTCCTGTGGTAACAGTGGGCCCAACAAGCACATTGTTAGCATAGGGAGCCGAAAATTCACGAAGGGTCTTCAGGGCCATTGGTGTTTCGGTTGTTGGTGCAATTGCGCTGGCTTGCTTTGCCATACGAATTTTCTGAGGAGTAACGACACACGGTTGATCGCTAAGAAGGATTCGAGATCTTCAACAAAGTTTTCCGACAAGTGGAAACCAGACATACACTACCCCGTTTTCACATAAAGTGCGAATACAAGAAGGGTAATTGTCGTAATGTAGCAACTAAACTTCCTCCAGCACTACTAAAGTGTAGCCCGCGGAGGTTCTTGTTTCGGTTGGAGCACACAGAGATCAAGATCAATATGGCGACCCAGAGATTTACGTGGTTCGGGCTGCCTGAGCGTAATACCCTACTCCACGGGGTGTGTGTTTGTGTTATATTATGAATCGCCAGAAAGCGTAGTCTCTTGCTTAGCTTGGAGTTGTCCTTTGTATAGTACGGCTCAGTCCATTTATATCCAAAGACTGAGTGTCACATCATTAGCCTGGCCCGACATGTGGCGCTGGGATATTATATAGCCTAATACACTATCTACGGGTATTAAGTATGGTTAATAGTGTGATAACGTGCCTTAATGGTTGCGTTACCTCTATTAACAATGCTATAATAGTGTGTCGTTAATACAGCATTAACGACAAGTAATTATGTCTTGGAACTGCTGCTTGAATGTCCGTGTTGATGGAGATCCACCAATGTATTCGTTGATGAAGATCTGGAGGCTCCACACGAGACAACTTCAAAGCTTCCCTTTAGAGGGAGGTAGCTCCGGCACCGCTGTACACGTGTCAGCACTGGAGCTTCCCTCTGTTGGCGGTTAGGTCTGGGGTTATTATACACGTGTTGATCGCGGAGCTTCCCTGTGTCAAAAGTTTAGCTTTGGATTTACATTACACCCGTCAACCTCCAGAGCTACCCATATGAGGGATGAGGGTCCGGTGTAATATGACATGTGGGGCCTGAGGAAGCCTTCAATTTTTACGTGTAGAACTCTTTTGTACTTCTTGCAGTATCATAGGGTACCTGGTACGCAGGGTACTGACAGTGGCCCTGGGCCCACCTTTGGGAGAAACCCTTTGGGTTAAGTTATTCTACCCAAGGTGAGCGATCTTTGATTCCCGCGCTTAGAGTTCAAAAGTCTCATAATGTGCCCTTGGGGCGATGGTCAGGGGTTAAACCATCGCTACGTGGCTTGTTATGAATTTGGCAGATGAGATCATTGAGTGCGGATCTCATGCAATTGAAGGTCGCCAGTTCACGATACAAAAATCGTATCGGTTCCGAGCGCCTTATCATGGTGCCGCCTTTGGGTCTCCCACCGTTCATCGTAACAACAGTTCGCCTGGGGTAATAACCTCGATCTCTTCATCGGGGTGGCCCCAGGCCCATTGATCATGGACGGGGTAGATTTTCGAAATGTGACCCCACTCTAGTTGTTGTTTCCATCCAAGCATCGCGGAGGCTTACTTAAGAAGGAAAGTGTGCGCGGTTTGGGGACTCTTTACGCTTTAAATCAAACTTGCGCTCTGAGCCTCACAAACATCACCTAGGTTTCTCTTCCTTCGCTCCACTTTGCCACGATGGAGTTGGGTCTTCCCAAGAGCCTCCTCAAGAGCAAGGAAAATTTGATGAAGGTCCGGACCTACATAAGGTGGTCCAGTGACTCCTTCAGCCACCTGATCCGCGCCGGCGAGCTCCCGTTCAAGAAGGAGCGTAATGGCAAAATGGTGTACTTCTCTGCGTATGCCATGGTGGGATTGATCCCACCTTTTTCAACTTTTCATTCGATTCTGCTAGACTTTTATGGTCTCCAGCTGTATCACGTTGGCCCCCATTCTCTTCTTCTAGTGGCGACTTTCGTCCACTTTTGCGAGATGTGGGTGGGTGTTCCCCCCTGCGTCGAGCTGTTTCGTACCTTCTTCACCATCCACACCACAGGCAAGGGGACTGAGATTCTTGACTTCTACTATTTCGTGAAGTGCAAGAATTGCCCCTTCAAGTACTTGAAGTCATTTCCTTCTGGCAAATGGGATGACTGGAAGAAGGACTGGGTCATCATTGCAGTGGAGGAGCATGAGAGGTCGGAGGTGCCTGAAGGACTCCCCAACGTTGACACCGACGCGTGGAGTGTAGTTCCGGTGTTGTCAAATGCCTTCAACCCCATCCTGACCAAAATCTGCGAATGCGTGGAGGGTGGAGTGACCCCTCAGATAGTCTTCTGCAACTTCCTAGTCAACAGATGGGCTCTGCTGAGGAAGAGGGAGAAGCTAGCGTGGGCCCTCAATAGCGTGATGGATGACGACCGGATTGAAACTTGTTTGAAATCCAACTTGGATGACGAAGCTTTGAAGCTTCATCTCAAGAAATTCAAGCATGGGATAAACGTCGACGGTGATGACTTGGTTCCGCCTGTAGCTTTCCTTCCTCTGAACATGGAGGTGCAGTTTAGCAGGGAGCTCCGGAGGAAGGTGCCGGCGCTTGACGACCTTGGTGAGGTGGAAAGGAGTCCGACCTCAAGGGCGGTGCTCTTTGGAGCTTCCGAAGGAGGGCCTACCTCCACCCCAAGCCGGAGGGTTGAAGACATAGGCAAGGACAAGGGCAAGGAGCCAGCTGGACCCTCCAGACAGAAGAGAAAGCTGAAGCATGCTGATGGGAGGTCTGTCAGGGCAGCTCCCTCTACGACAGCTCCTTCTCCCCGGCGCAGGCGATCCCCTATGACTGCACCTTCTCCAACATAGGCATCTTCAATAGGCGCTAACTCTGGGCCGTCAACCCCGGCCTCGGTGCCGACTAAGAATTCTGGGTCCCGGAGTTCTTCTCGGCCAAGAAAAGCTCTAGCCGAGAGGACTCCACTGCTGCAAGTGGCTCTCAACTGAGGTCCGGAGCCGTTGTCTCACCAGACATGGTGGACTCTGGCTCCGGGCCTCAGAAAAAGAGGTTCCGAGGTGACTGGGGTGGTAGCATCCCTAGGTAAGCATTGATTGCTCACCTTAAAATGCTAGTCTTATTTTTGATGTGTGTTTAATATTCTCTTCCCTTTATTTCTAGGGTGTCAAAGAAGGGGTCAGGAACTTCGACGCCTGTCGCAACGATCGGGGCTGCGCATGCCGAAACTCCGGGTTCAAGCACCAAGCCTCCTCCTCAAGTGGTGGTAGAAGTCGCGACAGCTTCGACGCCAGCTGTCGTGGACTTGGATTCAGATTCCTCGCCTGAAGCTCCCGTGGTAGCGCCAAACCACTATGGAGAAGTTGGAGATGCTCCTCTGGCATCGGTGCCGGAGGCTGATGCTCCATTACCGGAGCCAGAAGCTCTAGCCTTTGAGCCGGAGGTTGTGGAAGCCCTGGCTGCTAAGCCAGAAGCAATCAAAGTCCCGGCCACTGAGTCAGAAATCATTGAAGTTCCAGCCCTTGTGCCAGAAGCAGTTGAAGATCCGGCGGCTGAGCCAGAGATGCCTGAAGCTCCGGTTGCTGAGCCGGAAAAAGCTGACGTGCCAGCGTCTGAGCCAGTGGCGGTACATGCCTCGGATGAAGCCCCTGACATTGCCCCAGAGGTAGCTGAACTAGAGCTGGAGCTGCCTGAAGAGGTGGCGACAGGTCCTCTGCCCTCGGAGCCGGTGACCGAAGACCCAAAAGCAGCGCCTTCAACTTCTGCTCAGGAGGTGGGAGTTCCCCAGTGGTTTCTTCTGCTATTGAAGGGCACCCGGAGAGCGGCCCTAGTGCTGCAGGAGCTCAGCGAACAACTCTTGTAGAGTGGGACCCAATTTTTGTGATGCAAAATCCTCTAGAACTAGTGGATATGGTCCCATCAGGTCTAGAGCCTATCCCTTTGGCGTTGTCCATAGATAACGCCTGCTCCAGCCTCCGACAAGTCCAAATCGCTTTCGATCATGAGAGCAAAGCCCTGGAGGAGGAGCGCAACACCTTAGAAGCGTTGGCGCAACAAACTCCACATCGAGCGTTGGCGCAACAAACTCCCAAACGAGGCTAAATGACCAGAAGGAGTGGATCAAGAGGGAGAAGACCCGATTAGAATACTGGGAAAAGCTGCTTGAGGAGAAGGAAGCCGCCATCCGCGCGCTCGACGCTAACTCCAGGGAAATCCATGAGCAAACCAAGGAGAAGCGTGATGATGCGGATGAGAATCACGAAAACCTCAATGAATTGAAAGAGGTTCTCCTGAAGTGCCGGGCGGACCTGGAGGCGAGGGAAGAAGAGCTCTTGGAGCAGCAGGAGGATGTTGTAAAAAGGGAGGTGGAGGTCACCCAGAAATTGACTCTGGGTGAATAGAATTTGGCAGATCGCAGCAAGAAGCTGAATCTAAGGAGCAAGGAGGAGAAAGAGAAATACTGGAAACTGGGGCAGGAGCTCTCGAAAAGAGAAGCTGACGTTGCCACCAGGGAAGGGGAGGTGAAAGGTAGGGAAAAGGACTTGGCGGAAAGGCGCAACCGCATCCACCTCCGGGAGACAGAGCTGACCGATCGTGAGAAGCAAGTTGCTGAGTGTATGGAGCAACATGCTAAATTGGTCGAGCGCCTCGCTCGAGAAGGTTTAGAGCTTGCGGCTGCATAGAAGTTGTCGGAGGAGCTACGGAGCTTAAAGAGACAGAGTCCATTCATGTGTGGGACTTCTTGGGGCTATCCAATGATACGCTAACACCACTAGGCTTCAGTCCCTTACGTCCGGACAACCAGGAGCTGGACATGGACCGAGCGCTGGTGGCCCTCAATGGTGCTAGCAGAAAACTCGACGCGATGGGCGACGTTATTGCGGACCAGCTCGAGACAGAGGGGCTGTCTTTTGCTACAATCTTCGCGGAATATGTACTGACGTTCTATGTAAGCCGAGACCCCCAATTCTCCCTGGACCCAGTGCTTGAAGGTCCTATTGGTGAAGAGGAAGACACCGCCAAGGCCAGCATCCAAGAGGTTGCCCAGAAAGTCACCACATTCTTCCGCAGGACGTAGATCATCCAGTAGGTAGGACTTCTTCCTTTTCCCTTTTACTGTAATCTCAATCTTGTAATCCAGTGCTTCAAATTAATGAAATCCATTTTGCCATGAACTTCACTTTATTTTTGTCTTCAATATAATGTGCTCTGTCTTGTTGGCCCCCTGGTATATATGCACAATTGAAGAGTGTACATGTACCAAAGGATTTGACAGTATATTGATGACTTGAATGCTTTGCACTTGTAGATTTTAGGTCTGAAGTCTTCATTTCTAATGCGTCGACGGGATTCCCCATGGGATTGGCAGAGCTTGGTAGCTCCGTCGGTACCCACTATCAACGTATAAAACGTTGATGATGGGCCCCTTAGGGGTTGTTGGAGCTTAGTAGCTCCGACGTCGTTTACCATCGCTATGAATTTCTATTTTTTATGGCACATTAAATACAAGGAAATAGTAAAATTCGTCCTCTTGCCTATAATTCATTTGTGACTTATTGTTCTTTCTTGAGTTTTTATTTCGAAGTAACTCGATATAGTAACAAGTATATTGATGTAACTCTTTCGGACCCATATGCTTTTTTAGTACATACCCTACTGATGTGTCCCAGAGTGTAGGTAGAGTGTAATACTTAGGTTGCAGGACCAGGCTAATTCGATAGCACACTCTGGACCTATGATGGCTTCGCGTTCAGAAAAGTAGACTATATAGCATGTTAAGATCAAAAGGAATCAACGATATAACTTGCAACACATATGAATAACTTGGGAAAAAACTAAAAAAGAATTGCACAACTTCATTATAGACAAGAAGGTTAAAAACAATAATTTGATAGATCGAGTCTTGTACAAAAATAAATGCACGTGGAGACTATTTTTACACAACAATGTCTTTTATTATAGGTTTGAATTACAGGGGAGACAAAGACACACTTAGGGTGCGAGACCAAGCTAAGTGTGCTATACATCTTGTTCTAACCCAGGGTAGGTAGTTACACTTTTAGTGATGTGACTATATGAAGTGCACTTGAACTTTCGGAGGGGTCCAGACGTTCTCCCGGAGGACCTACGCATGTCTGTTTAGCGACTCTATAACAAACATCGTGTGTAATTACAGACTCACCTCCGAGATTCTAAGCATAAAACTTACGGAGGTGCTCGATGTTCCAAGGATTAAGAAGTGGAATCCCGTCCTCAGTTGCAAAGCGAACGCATCCAGGTCAGGATACATTGATTACTCAGAAAGGACCTTCCCAGCCGGGGGAAAGTTTGTTCATCCCTTCACAAGTTAGTATCTTCCGAAGCACTAGACCGCCTTCCTCGAGTTGTCGGTTGCACACGTGCCTTTGATGATAGCGCCGGAGCGCTTGGCGATAACGTGCATTCCGAACAGCTGCTTGGCACCTTCCCTCGTCGATGAGGTCAAGGTCTTAATGCCGGAGCTGGTCCTGCATGGATTCTTCGAATGTCTGGACCCAGAGGGACCCCAAGGTGATCTCCGAAGGAAGGACTGCTTCAACTTCATACACCAGGAAGAATGGAGTTTCCCCGATTGACCAGTTTGGAGTTGTCCTATTCGCCCATAATGTGGACGGGAGCTCCTCAATCCAGTTGGCTCTGTGCTTTTACAGGCGCTCATATGTGCGCGTCTTGATTCCTTTTAATATTTATGGATTTGCTCTCTCGGCTTCGCCATTGCTTGCTTGATAAGCTACTAAGGCGTACCTGAGTTGAATGTCGAGGTCTTTGCAATATTCTTGGAATGCAGCACTTGTGAATTGGGTTCCATTGTCAGTTATGACTTTGTTTGGAACTCCAAATTTTTAAATAATGGACTTCAAGAACTTGATTGTTGATTGCTTGTTGATTGTCACAACTATAATTGCTTTCGACCACTTAGTAAACTTGTCAATGGCGACATAGAAGAAAATGTAACCTTCGACGACTTTTGGGAAAGGTCCCAAGATGTCCATGCCCCACACAGCGAATGGCCATGTAGGAGGTATCATTTGTAGTGATTGAGCTGGTGTGTGAATATGTTTTGTTTGGAACTGGCACACTTCACATTTTTTCACTAGCTCAACCGCATCTAGGAGTTCTGTAGGCAAGTAAAAGCCATGACGGAAGGCTTTACCGACCAGCGCGTGAGAAGAAGCATGGTTCCCCCACTAGCCTCCATGGATTTCCGCGAGAAGCTCGCGGCCTTCTTCCCTTGCAATGCACCGCATTAGGATGCCATTAGCACCGCGCCGGTAGAGATCCCCTTCTACCAACGTGTATCTTTTAGCCAATCTGACAATCCGATCAGCGGATACACTTTCTTCAGGAAGGATATTGTCTTTCATGTAGCTCCGGATCTCCGAGATCCATGCATTGGAGCTTACTTGAGCTTCTGAGTCTTGCGTGCTGGATTGCTCGGAGCTTCCAACAACACCTACGACCCTTGGTGGACGCCATGGTAATAGGGCCATCGGGACTGCCAGCTTCGTGGTGTTGGTCTCGCCCCTTTTGCTCAGTTCGGCAGGCTGAGCTGTTGGTTTTGACAACCTCTGAACGAAGATTCCGTCAGGAGCCGGAGCTCCAGTTGAGGCTTTTGTCAATAGTTTGTCGGCTTCAGCATTCTGAAGACGCTGAACATGGTGGAGATCTAGGACTTTGAAGTCCTTCTGAAGCCTCTAGACTTCAAGTAGATAAGAATCTAGTTGAGGATTGTTACAGGAGCATTCACCTTTGACTTGCTTGATGATGAGTTGTGAATCTCCCTTCACCAATAGCTATTTGACACCATAAGATAGTGCGACCTTGAGTCCGTAGATGAGAGCTTCATACCCCTCCATGTTGTTGGTCACCTTGAAGTCAAGGTGAACCATGTACTTGACTTTATCCACGGTCGGAGCGAGGAGAAGGATTCCAGCTCCAACCCCCTGCTTCTTCACGGAGCCATCAAAGTAAAGAGTCCAGTGAGGCTCAGTGAAGACCGAAACCATGGGTTCATGTTTCTTCTCACTGTGGCCCCCAGGGTTTGATGTAGAGGGAGTCCATTCTGCCATGAAGTCAGACAAAGCTTGACTTTTGATTGCTTGTCGTGACATGAATTCCAAATTGATCTCGACCAGTTTCATTGCCCACTTTGCAATGTTCCCAGTCGAGATAGAGTTATGCAGAATAGCACTCAGTGGAAAAGAAGGTACCACCGATATTTTGTGGGCTTGGAAGTAGTGACAAAACTTCCATGAGGCAATAAGAAATGCGTAAAGCAGCTTATGCACCTCAATGTATCTCGTCTTGGCGTTGTGGAGTACATTGCTGATGAAGTATACTGGGCGTTGGATGGTCCAGACCCTTTCAGAAAGACCCGAAGCTTCTTCTCCATCGACTCGGACCCTCATGGAGGGTTCCGAACCTTCAGGTTGTGCTTCTTGGACCCTCCCGAAGGGGTCCAAAAATTTTTCTTGTTCGACATGGACCTTGCTGGAAGGATCCAGATCATCTTGGTCAGTCAGGTGAAATACCTCAGATCAATGAGGTTGATCTCCTAGCATTTCATTTTGAGGTTTCGTATCTGGGAGCTGGGACCCAGACACGCCCATATTTAACTCCAGGCCCTTCCGGGGGGGTCTGGGTTCCTGGACTGGATGTGGCTCAAGTCTTTCCGCAACCAGGACCATACTAAGAACTTCAGTGGTTGTTGAAATGATGAGTAAGTTTAGGCCCGATCTTCCGAAAGGTAAGTCGATTAGGGTGGAGAACTAGACGTTGATGATCTGCGGCACTCGAGCGGTTTGAGTACCCCTGCAATCACTACACCACGGCTCTGTTGGTTATCAACCGTGCTGCACACGCCTGACCTCGCCAAGAAGGCTAATCCCTGCAAGTGCAACCGCAAACACGAGCAAGAACGTCGAAGACACGATCTGAAATCGTGAAGTTGGGGTCTCACAAACCGTAGAACATCGATATTATTGATCTAAGCAAAACCCACTGAATATGACTGGCGGCTGCAGTATTTAAAGGCTAGGTATTGACCAAAACACAATTAGACGCGTCCCTAATGGACTCGTATGGGATAGAAGGCCCAAAGGCCGACTCGGTGGCGCAGCACTGGACAGAAATCTGGACTCGACTTGTTTCAACGATTCCCAATGACTCCGGAGTAATTTTGATGTGGGACCAGATCCATTGGAAATTTTATCTTATCCTCTTTCCGTGCATATGTGGAATGTCGAAAACGGAGTTCGTATGCATCCTCGTAGTCCATTTTAAGGTGGAATGCTCCTGGACTCCGAGTTGAACTCGAGTCCGAGTTTTAAACTGCTTCCATCAACTTGTAGATGTCCCAGCTGATTCTCCACACTCCCAAGGCCCCTTTCCTTCACTTGTTGATCTTCTCCATTATTCCTAATAAAAGTTAAATCATCACATAGAAATCAATTCTCAAACTCACATGCAAAATAAGTTAGGAGCGAGTTCACCTGCTGATTTATTAACCGTGCTCGTGCTCTTGTGATTTGTCCTTGCATTTCAATATGTGTCTCCGCTGTTGTGATGCCCTCATCACCCTCCCACTCTTGAATTGGAGTCATCCTCGACTCAAGTTCATCTTCTTCTCCCAAGTACGGTCGCAAATATGAAATGATAAATGTAGGACTAACCCAAAATCGGGAGGCAATTCAAGCTTATATGCATTATCATTAATCTTTTCAATAATCTTAAAAGGACCAGCAGCTCGTAGCATAAGTTTAGTTTTTTTCAAGTCGGGGAATCGCTCTTTTCTCAAATGTAACCACACCAAATCACACGGTTCAAGTTTTACTTCTTTTCTACCTTTACTACCTGCAAAAACTTGGTTCCTAATTTATACCACAAAGTTATCCAAAAATGAATTAAAAATTTTGCGTCACGATCAGAAACAATGGTATTTAGCACACCATGTAAACAAACAATTTCCATCATAAATAAATCAGCAATGTGTGAAGTGTTATCATTCTTATGACAAGGTATAAAGTGTGCCATTTTGGAGAAACGATCAGCAACTACAAAAATACTATCCCTCCCCCTCTTAGTCCTAGGCAATCCCAAAACAAAGTCCATAGAAATATCCTCCCAAGGTACACTAGGAACAGGAAGAGGCATTTAAAGACCATGTGGGTTAAGGCGAGACTTAGATTTATTGCAAGTAGTGCATCATGACACGTAGCGCTCGACATCACGCCTCATCTTTGGCCAAAAGAAGTGTGTGGACAGCACATCTTCAGTTTTCTTCACTAAAAAATGTCCCATCAAACCTCCTCCATGTGCTTCCTGCAAAATTTATAGACGAGCGGAGCTAGCTAGAACGCATAGCTTGTTAGCACGATATAGGAGACCCTCTTGCAGCACATATTTATTCCATGTTCTTCCTTCTCTACAATTTTCAAAAGAATCTTTGAAGTCCAAATCAGTAGGATGTAATGCTTTTATTGTTTCCAAGCCAAAGATTTTATGACCAAGTTAGGACAGCATGGTATAATGCCTAGATAATACATCGGCAATGACATTTTCCTTCCCTTTCTTATGCTTAATGATGTATGGAAATGACACTACGAACTCAATCCATTTAGCATGTCGTTTATTGAGATTGGTTTGACACACTTAAGATACTTCAATGATTCATGATCGGAATGTATGACAAACTCCTCAGACGAAAGATAATGTTGCCAAATTTGTAATACTCACACTAAGGCATACAATTCCTTGTCATAAGTGGAATAATTCAGAGAAGGACCATAAAGTTTTTCACTAAAGAAAGCAACAGGTTTACCTCCTTGTATGAGAACGCCTCCAATACCAATGCCGCTTGCATCGCATTCTAGCTCAAAGGTCTTGTCAAAATCAGGAACTTGTAGCAATGGTGCTTGTGTAAGCTTTAATTTGAGAGCATCAAAAGCTTGTTGCCGCTGTTCCCCCATCGAAACGGCACTCCCTTCTTCATTAGCTCATGTAGAGGTGCTGCAATGGTGCTGAAAACCTGCACAAAATACCGATAAAAACCTGCAAGACCACGAAAACTACGAACCTACGTGACGGTTGTTGGGGCTGGCCAGCTGGTGATTGCTTCAATTTTTGCCTCATCCATCTCAATTCCCTGCGAGGAAATAAGATAGCCAAGAAACGAGACTCGATTGGTGCAAAAGACGCACTTTTCGAGGTTACCAAACAAACGTGCATCTCTCAAAACAGTAAAAACAGCATGTAAATGATCAAGATGTTCATCATATGACATGCTGTAAATGAGGGTATCATCGAAGTAAACCACCACAAAAGTGTCCAATGAAAGCACGTAAAACCTCGTTCATTAACTTCATCATGGTGTTGGGTGCATTATTTAAACCAAAAGGCATGACTAACCAATCATAAAGTCCAAACTTGGTTTTAAATGCAGTTTTCCATTCATCTCGTAGTGCCATTCTAGTTTGGTGGTAACCACTATGCAAGTTATTTTTTGTGAAGATGATAGCACCACTCAATTCATCAAGCACGTCATCTAAGCGAGGAATAGGATAATGATATCGAATGGTGATGTTATTAATCGCTCGACAATCAACACACATGCGCCAACTACCATCTTTCTTAGGAACCAAAAGAACAGGAATAGAACAAGGGTTAAGGCTTTCACGAATGTACCCGCGGTCGAAAAGATCTTGGTCTTGTCGCTGAATTTCCTTAGTTTCCTCTGGATTCACCCTGTATGCTGCACGATTTGGCAAACTTGCTCCTGGAATCAAATCAATCTTGTGTTTAATGCCCCTCATCGGTGGTAAACCAGGGGGTATCTCAGAGGGAAACACATCCTCAAACTCCTGCAAAAGGTTAGCAACAGCAGGGGGCAATGCAATAGACAATTCATGAAGTGAAAACATGGCTTCTTTTCATACTAAAGCATAGCATATCCCCTTAGCATCGAATAAATCAGCAAGGTCAGATTTAGTTTCAAGCAACGATGGTGATTTTAACTTAATGATTTGCTGTTTTTTAGATTCTAGTTTTGTTGCTTTGCCATCACGAATTTTACTCTTCTCAAAATGCACAATTTCAGCAGGAGTCATAGGGAGCAAAGTGATTTTCTTTCCCCTATGCATGAGAGTATATTTATTAGTTCTACCATGATGAATAGCACCTGTATCAAATTCCCAAGGACAACCCAATAAAAGAGAACAAGCATCCATAGGAACGACATCAAAATCAGCAAAATCATGGTAAGAGCCAATTGAAAAATGTATTCTCGCTGTTTGTGTTACCCGAACCATACCTCTGTTGTTGAACCATTGAATGTGGTATGAATGAGGGTGTGCTCTTGTTGTAAAACCCAGTTTCTTGATGACGTCCGTGTTCACCAAGTTATTGCAGCTACCTCCATCAATTATAGTGTCGACACGGCAGTCCTTGATGACGAGAAACATGTGGAAGAGGTTGTGTCATTGTAGCTTGTCGTCGGTCTCCACTTCGGGTCTGAAGGCACGCTGCATAATGATGCTCCTATAGTTCTCCGTCGCCACTGGACCAAATACCTATTCTTCAGTGTGTTTGTCATTTGGATCTGTAAAGTCAATAGCAAGAGAATATTCATCTTCAACATCCGAATTACTATCATACCCGCCATCGTTGCGTGCTATGTATGCTCGTTTGCTCGGGCAATATCTCATCATATGACCAAATCCCTTTTAACGGTGACACTTAATGTCGGAAGTACGAATCGTAGAAGGAGTGGACGATGAAGGCTTGAATGATGTCGCCTTGCTGCCTTTTGGCATGCGAGAAGGTGGAGCAGTAGGTATAGTTCGTTGGCCGCCATTGGATGGTGTAGTCACTGCACGGGGGCTCGAAGATGGTGCTGTTTTGGATGGTGTAGATGTCGAACGCGACGTGAAGTTGCTCCTCGTGCGTTTTTGCTGTTGTTGTTGGCCCTGCAATTCTTTTTCTGCCAACATAGCAAGCTGAAATAATCTGTTAACAGTATCATATTCCTTGTAATCAACAATGTCCTGAATTTCACGCCTCAACCCCCCCATAAAAACGAGCTATCTTATCATCCATGTCCTCTACTACCCCACAACACAGCATACCCTTTTGTAACTCTTGATAATACTCCTCTATGGACATGTTACCTTGGTCTAAGTGCTGCAATTTTTTGTGAAGGTCCCGCTGAAAAGATGGAGGAACAAATCGAACACGCATAGCTTCCTTTAATCTATCCCATGTTGGAGGATCAGTTCTAGTTTTAACATGTTCATTCCACCATATGATAGCAAAGTCCTTAAACTCACTAGTGGCTTGACGAACTCTATGTTGTTCAGGAACAAGATGAGCATTAAATTTTTGCTCTACTGTCATCTTCCAATCAAGATAAGCCTCAGCATCATAGGCACCAGAAAAAGGGGGTATAGTAAATTTCATTTTAGCAAAAGGATCATCAAGAGGATGATTATAATTGTTATGATGATTATTACCTCCCATACCTCAACGATAAAGTGGTAGTCTTGGCTGATTGTTGTGATCTTCAATTTCATCATAAGCATTGTCTTCATATCTTCCAGCAAGAGGCAATCGAGCCTCAAAAGTATTCATCCGAAGAGCAAGATCATCTAGTTGGCGAGTCAAGTTTGACAATGACTCCATCATTGTTGCGTTGTTTTGGCGAACACATCTGTCATGGTCTTCATCATATCACGTAACTCAGCATGTTGAACACATTCGTCATCATTGTCTTCTCCTGCCGTTGTTAGTAGGAAACAAAAGACAACAAAAATATGTTATCCCTATCAACTATAGTGACAATGTGAAAGGTGGAAGAAAAACAATCTCTATCGCTCAGGCATCTTACCACGCTCTTACAAGTGTTCTTACCGACACAGCAGCTGGTGTGGATGGTGAGATGAACAAATGAAGCGTGGGATGATTGCAAAGGTATTTGTTATGCTCAAGAGAAAGGTGAAGCTTGGATGGCACAATACGGTGACTAATAAGCAGCAAATCGCTAACAGGTAAACAAAGTTGAATAAGTATTCAATGTAGGAAACTGTTGCTGGTCAACCAAGTGCTCTAGGGCCTAGCAGAACACAAGGAAGTAGCAAGGTAGAAGGAAGACATAATGTTATAACCAACAATCACATCACAAGTAGTATAGGCCAATAGCTTTAATATGCGTGCTCTTCACTATTTTTTTGTAATATTTTTTTGATATTTTTCTTTACTCAGGAGCACGAAGATATGAAGCACACAAATTTGCAGCTCAATTGGATGTAATATGCGGCCTATAGAAAATCAAGAAGATTCTTTAAAATTTGTATTGAAACTTATGGAGGCCGAACAGCATATCTTCCGAGGGTAATTTGGGCAATCTAATTTCTTGCAACACGGCCATGTTGCAAAAAATCAAATGCGAAATTTGGCGTAGATGAATTAGAAAAAAATCGCCTGATTTTGAGTTCGTATGCGAAAGTTATGGTCGTTTTAAGATAGGTTGTCCGAGTTACGATTTTTGGATGTTGATTCCAACTCGGTTTGAGAACAGAACTCGCAGTCAGAAATGAAAACGATCGGTAATTTGCACAGCAACTAATGGGATGCTGTGTGTTGATTCAAGGATGAGTGGCGCAAAGGTTTGTCACCTAATCTAGGGCTGGCGATGCGGGAGTTCACGCAAGGCGGCTAGCTAGGGCAAACCAATGAACGTGGTGGATTGGTTTGTTATTTAGGGATTCTGGAATAGGTGTCGAACAGCAAGAAAACAAGGATGAAACACCATAACTAGGAGCCAAAACACAAAGCTAAACCAGCAACAAGACTCGACCACACGAATGCAAACTCAACAATGCAAACTGAAAAACGAAACTGCAGTCACTATAGTCTAGGAAGCGGGAAAAACGATCTAAATTTTATGTGGCTTTTCTGTGGACTCTAGGTACGAAACAAAATTGACCTAATGGAAGGAAAAAAAAAGATACCTCACGGGCAACCTGGAACTCTTAAACCAATTGATGAGTAAGTTTAGGCCCGATCTTCCGAAAGGTAACTCGATTGGTGTGGAGAACATGACATTGATGATCCGCGGCACTCGAGCGGTTCGAGTACCCCTGCAATCACTACACCACGGCTCCATTGGTTATCAACCATGCTGCACACGTTTGACCTTGACAAGAAGGCTAATCCCTGCAAGTGCAACCGAGAACACGAGCAAGAACATCGAAGACATGATCTTAAATCGCGAAGTTGGGGTCTCACAAACTGTAGAACGGCGATATTATTGATCTAAGCAAAACCCACCGAATATGACTGGCGACTGCAGTATTTAAATTCTAGGGTTTGACAAAAACATGATTAGACGCGTCCCTGATGGACTCGTATGGGATACAAGGCCCAAAGGCCCAACTCGGTTGCGCAGCATCGGACAGGAATCTGGACTCGAGTTGTTTTGACGATTCCCAATAACTCCGAAGGAATTTTGAGTCGGGACCAGATCCATTGGAAAGTTTATTTTCTCCTCTTTCCGTGTATATGTGGAACGTCGAAAACGCAGTCCGTATGCATCCTGAGCATCCATTTTAAGGTGGACTGCTCCTGGACTCTGAGTTGAACTCGAGTCCGAGTTGTAGACTGCTTCCATCGACTTGTGGACGTCCCAGCTGATTCTCCATGCTCCCAAGGCCTCTTTCCTTCACTTTTTGATCTTCTCCATTATTCCTAATAACAATTAAATCATCACATAGCAATCTATTCTCAAACTCACATGCAAAAGAAGTTAGAGCGAGTTCACCTGCTGATTTATTAACCGTGCTCTTGCTCTTGTGATTGGTCCTTGCATTTCAATATGTGTCTTCGCTGTTGTGATGTCCTCATCATGAAATGTAAAGCAGTAGAAGCTCACCAGGATTCAGAGCTACCAATATAGGTAGTGTGGTGAGGAGTTGTTTTAGCTCTTGAAACGCCTTTTCTGCTTCTTCTGATCAATGAAATGGTCCGGACTTCCTCGGCAATTTGAAGAATGGTAGTGCCCGTTCTGCCAGTCTTGAGATAAACCGGCTGAGTGCAGCTAGACATTGAGTTAACCTCTGGACATACTTGATGCTGGCTGGGGGCCGCATATCTTCTATAGCCTTGATCTTTGTCGGATTTGCTTCAATTCCTCGGAGAGTCACCAAGGAACCTAGAAGCTTTCTGGAGCTAACCCCGAAGAACCATTTGTCCAGGTTCAGCTTGGTGCGTGTGGTGCGCAACTTGTCGAAGACAGCTTGTAAATTGTCAAGGAGTGACTCCTTGTTTTTGATCATCACAACGGTGTCATCGACGTACACCTCCACCAAGTCTCTAATTGGCTCTCCAAATGTTTTGTACATAGCTCACACAAATGTTGAAGCAGCATTTTTAAGACCAAATAGCATGGCAGTATAACAGTACAATCCATCTACTGTTATGAAGGCAGTGTGCTCTTCATCTTCCTTAGACATTTGGATTTTATGATATCCAGAATATGCATCTAAGAAACACAATAGCTCACACCCAGAGGTGGATTCCACTATCTGACCTATTCTAGGTAGTGGAAATGGATCCTTCGGAAATGCCTTATTTAATATGGTGTTGTCGATACACATCTGAAGCTTCCCGTCGGCCTTGGGTACAACAACTGGGTTTGCCAGCCATTTTGTATGGAAGACTTCCCGGATAAATCCAGCTTCGAGCAACTTTTTGATTTCCTGTCGGAGGAAGTTTTGTCGCATGATTGATTGCTTCCGAGGCTTCTGGTGTACGGTCCGTGCGTCAAGGTAAATCTTCAGATTGTGATCAATCACCTCCCTAGGTATCCCAGACATTTGTGATGGTTGCCAGGCAAGCACATCGACATTAGCCCAGAGGAAAGTCATGAGCGCTAGTTCCTATTTGTTGTTCAGACCTCTCGATATACGGGTAGTCTGAACAACATTGGAACCAATTTGGATGACTTTGATGAGAATGTCGGTGTCGCCGCTTGGTTGCACACGGGGTGCAGAGGTAGAGACTTTATGACGAATGCTTGGAGGGTTCTAAGCTAGCTCCTTACCGGATGCTTCCTCTTGCACTATGGTAAGCGCATAGAGTTCTTCTAGAGCAGTGACTCCTGCAGTGCGATCTCCGCGGATCTAGGGAACACATGCAAGTGTTGGCATCTTCAACACTAAATAACCATAATGAGTGGCGGCCATGAACTTGTACATGGCTGGCCTGCCCAGAATAGTGTTGAAAGGCAGACTGACCTGCACAACGTCGGAGACTAATTTCTCAGTTCTGTAGTTCTCTCGAGTCCTGAAGGTCACTGGGAGTGTGATGGAACAGAGAGGAGTAAAGGTTCCTGGCCCTACCCCAGAGAAAGGTCGGGATGGGTGATGGTCCGAAGGCCGGAGCTGAAGCTTAAAGAAACTTCAAAGCTTATGAGGTTCAGCCCTGAACCTCCGTCCACCATTACATGGTGGAGTTGAATATTGTTAACGGTGGGTGACACCATCAATGGGAGTTGGCCAGCTCTGATCATGTTTCGGGGGCAGTCCAAAGCATCGAAAATGATGGGGGTATCCATCCACTTCCGATGGGGCTATGCCTTAGCAGTGGGTGCTGCCACGGCCATGTCCTGCCGCATTGTCTTGAGGATGTTGCAAGAGATGATGTCCCAAGAGCCACCATAGATGGTGTTTAGGGTCTTCCGGCGCTCATTGTCAAAGACATCAGAATTGTCATAAACAGTATTGTAGACGGCTTTCAAGACCTTTTTGGGGTATTGGGAACCTAGCTCCTCCTCAGCAGGAGCTTCGTCGAATTTTGGTTTTCCTTCCCGCTGACGGAAAGGAGCTTCTTCCCGGCGCTTGTTATAGCGCTCGGCAAGATTCTGGACCTCTCGGCATTCTTCCAGGTTGTGTCTGTCCGTCTTGTGAATCAGACACCATGCCTTTGAACTGTTGTTGTCTTCTGATGAAGGACGAGGTCGCTTCTCGAGGCATGGCCCCCGACCACCCAGATCTATAGCGGTTGTTGCGCCGGCCGACGACTTCTTCTTGCCGTTGGGCTTCTTTTTCTTTTTGCCACTACCTGAGGTGGTGGCTTCAGTTTTGGAGGACTTCTTGTTGGCCTCCGGAGCTGGCTTGGAGTGCATTTCACAGCCCCTCACAGCTCTAGAACATTTGTCTGCTAGGCTGAAGAGTTCTGTGATGCTAGTGACTTCTTTGATGGCCAGCTTCTCCAGCATCTTTTTATCTCGAACACCCTGTCTGAATGCAACGGTAACAAAATAGCTCAAGATCGACAGAATAGTATTCCGTACCTGAGAAAACCGCTAGATGAAGGATCGCAGCGATTCCCTAGACGTTTGCTTTACAGCAAACAGATCCAATTCGGTGTCAGGTCGGGTGTAAGAACTCCCGAAGTTGGCAGTGAATTATTGGCATAGCTCCGTCCAGCTATTTATGGAGTTGGGTGGAAGACTCATAAACCAAGAACTTGCAGTCCCTGTTAGAGCCACCGGGAAGTATATGGCCATCAAGGCCTCATCACCCCCCGCTGCCAGTATGTCAGTGGAGTAGATTTAAAGGAATTCGGCGGGGTTGACAGTCCCTTCGTATTTTTCCGGCAAGTGAGGCTGGAACTTCTGTGGCCATCTGACCATGCATAAATGCATGGTTACGGCAGAACAGCCTCCTCCTACTCCCTGAGGAGCGGGGTTGTCCCGAGCCTCCCGCCTCTCACGAGCACGCTCGATATGGACAAATCCGCCCTGCTGTCGGTAATGGCGATCAAGTTCTGACCGCAGGTCATGAGTCGAAATCCTGATGATGGTGTGGGTGCGTCATGCCCCGGGAGGCAACGAGGTCACCTGCTGGGATGCAGCACGTCTCCTCTGCTGTGAGACTTGTGGATCAATTTAGCCCGACAAGGTCCTTCATTTTGATGGTGCTCGCCCCGAGGGGGAGGACCTTGATTGCTGATGCCAGCGGCTGTAGCTGCAACCAGATGTTATACATCAGCTCTCCACTACTCCATAGCACCCTGGGGTGCTCCTAGAGGCGATGGGTGTTGTAGGAGAGCTCGTGCAGCAATGAGCGTGTGCTCTGGGTTGTTGTTCGTTGATAAAGTGATCGACGCAGATGCACCATCTTGTTGCCTAGCATTGTTTGCTGGATCAGATTGTCGTTGTGGAGCCATAGTGCCTACTGGAACAATGGCACCTGCTGGCTGGAGAGCGTTTGAGGGATTGCCTCTAGTAGGTTGTTCAGCACGATTGCCGTTGAAAGATCCTGCAACGGAATTCACCATCTTGAAATCTCGAGAAGCCCCCCCCCCCATCCTGGCGCGTCAAATTTCGAAGTGTAGCAATGACACTTACCTATGTTCTACTAACGTGTAGCCCGCGGAGGTTCTTGTTTCGGTTGGAGAACACAGAGATCAAGATCAAGATGGCGACCCTAGAGATTTACGTGGTTCGGGCCGCCTGAGCGTAATACCCTACTCAACGGGGTGTGTGTTTGTATTATATTTGAATCACTATAATGAGTAGTCTCTGGCTCAGCTTGGAGTTGTCGTTTGTATTGTGCGGCTCAGTGCTTTTATAGTCCAAAGACTTACCGTTACATCATAAGCCTGGCCCGACATGTGGCCCTGGCATATTAAATAGCCTAATACATTGTCTACGGGTATTAAGTATGGTTAATAGTGTGATAACGTGCCTTAATGGCCGCGTTACCTCTATTAACAGTGCTCTAATAGTGTGTCGCTTGAATGTCCGTGCTGAAGGAGATCCACCAATGTATTCATTGATGAAGATCCGGAGGCTCCACACACGACAGCTTCGGAGCTTCCCTTTGCAAGGACGTAGCTCCAGCACAGCTGTACACATGTCAACACTGGAGCTTCCCTCTGTTGGGGGTTAGGTCTGGGGTCATTATACACATGTTGATCGTGGAGCTTCCCTGTGTCGAGAGTTTAGCTCCGGATTTACATTACACGCGTCAACCTCCGGAGCTACCCATATGAGGGATGCAGGTCCGCCGTAATATGACATGTGGGGCCTGAGGAATCCTTCAATTTTGACATGTAGAACTCTTTTGTACTTCTTGCGGTATCATAAGGTACCCGGTACGCAGGGTACCGACAGTTATCCTACTAAAACCTACCAGTGTCCTATCCTATTCACTCGATCATGCAATACTTCTTGCTGCCTTCCCCGGCAAAGGCGCCAAAAATGCATGTTGATCTTTCCTACGCACTACTAACAATTCATCCCTAGCAGGTGTGCCATAAATGCTTGTTAATAGTATTTAGATCAAAGAAGTAAATCCTCATGCACACGGACACTATCGATTTATCATTTCTCCTTTTAGAGTATTCCCAAAAGTTGTCATTTATATTCTCCCAAAGGAAGGCTAGATGGAAGCAAAGCAATCATCAAATTGAGAGGTTAGGTTGATCTAGTTAGGGTTCTAGCAAGGATGGATAAAGGATAATTAGAGGTAGTGTGACACACACGAGAGCATTCTATCCTAAAGGGGTAAATGAAGTAAAGAGAAACTAGGCTAAGAGTTAGGTAGATACACCTACCATGCTTCTGATGTACATATTCATAGCCTATGTTAGTTACTAATGATCATATCAGTTATGAATTCTCATGCTAAGTGGATTAACACATCAGGTACGGTTTTACCCCTAGAAACACTAGGACGACTCCCGCCAATAGCCTGTGACATAGCCGAACGTCGAGGATTATAAAGGACAGATGGGGCTATCACCACCTACTGCCTACCTTTTTAATCTGTGGTCCTACGAGACATTCCATGCTACTTATCTATCCTCACACCATGCTAGCATATTAAGTAATTACCTTAAGAGCCTAGGCACAAGCCTTCCTAAGGCAATGAACTAAATCATCGTTGAACCAGTGTTAATTCATAGCATAAGTGATTCACATTAAAATAATCATATCATAGCTAATTAGACTATAGTGGGGGTTTGTAGTGTTTATGATGATATAATGAGAATGGTATAGCATAATCATAAATACTACTCCTACCACATATATGGAATCCACAATCAAACAAGAAACGCTTCATCCAAGTATATGAACAATAGAAGACTAAAGATAACATCTTTATCAAGAGCAAACTGACAAATACAAATAGGAATATGAGAGTCATACCACGCCCAATTAGGAATTGGGAAGAGACTCCTTCTACTCCTCTCCTACTTGGACTATGGATAGTGTAAAAGCCCTAAATTACAAAGGCAAAGTTCAGATGGGAGATATTGAAGTTTGGAGGGGAAAAAGAAATTTAATTTGAATCTGAAAAAATATTCAAATCAATTTAAACCTCATTTGAGAGAATTCAAAAAATCAAATTTAACTCACATCAAACTTTGCAAAGAAAAAAAATCTGAGTTCACCATTTTATTGCAAATATTCCAAATAGCACCCCTGAAATTTTCCTAATATTTGGAGCACTAATTGTATTTAATTCAATGGGTACATTGAATTCTAGTCAAATTCAAATTTGAATTTGAATTTCACATGATACATATCCAAACTTGAAATCCAATTTCAAAATCAGATCCTAGATTTTTGTTTGCGTCTATCTACAAAGTTTCATGAATTTTGGACAGAAGTTGGTGGGATATTTCTTTGTACAGAGAAGGTTTCAGTGGAGGGGGCTGTGGGACCCACTTGTCATACAGAGATGGAGCTCAACTGAACGTGTTTCACTTCTCTGCTTCTCCCATGGCGACACCATTCCATTTGCATGTGCCACCTCCTCTCCACAGCCTGTCCACAGCTGCCCCTGCCCTTATAAACTAAGCTTGTTGGCATTTCTTCATTCTTCTCCCTCTGGTCGGCATTTCTTCCCCGTTTTTCCTCCGCCCGCCGCACAGCAACACCTCGCCGTCGTTCAAGTGTGCCAGGCAAAAGAAGCAGTGTTGCACCCTGCCCCGAGAGGAGAAAAGTAACCCAACTTGTTGCTCTATCTTCTCCACCGATTGGTTCCTTGTTTCATTCCTTGTGTTAATTGTATTTTGAGGTTTTCTCGCCGCCGACGGAGAGGCCGCCGAGAGAGTCCTCTGCTGCTCCGTGGAACCCCAGCTACGGGCCTTATCATGCTTTGATCCTTTAAGTAAAAAGGTTCGAAATCATGCCTAGTTCATGCTCGTAAACTTTCATCTTTATCATAGCTTGTAGCTCAGGTTTTCCTCAAAGAACCGACGCTTAGTTCTTTTGCCCTCCTAGGTTCTTCACCAAAATTCAGTTTATACGTGCAATAATTATTTGAATTGCTTAGCAAGTAGCTTCTAAACATTCTCGCGCACACCCTAGCCAAAAATGCCCAAAAGTTATCGACCATACTCATAGGAATCAAAGTTCTTACGGCCGCCGGTTGAAAAGCCACGGGTCGTTGTTGAACTTGTATATGCAGCCATTTCCACCTCGATAGGAGTTTATTTTGGTCATCCTCGTGATCAGAGGATGCTCTCCGATCAATTTCCGAGTGGTTTTAGTCTTTGCCGAAGCAGATTCGTGTTGGACGAAACCCTAATCGCCGCCACCGCCGTCACGTGAGCTTTTCCGGCCATCCATCGCCGTCGGGAGGATCACCATCGTGTTCCTCGCCTGATTTTAGGTGGGGGCGGTGAGAGTTGGGTGCCGCCATGCCCTGGAGCGATCTGCGACAAATGGCCGCCGTCGGGCGCTGCCTGAGCGCCGCCGGCGCGAGGTTGAAGACGACTCAGTGTGGGCCCCGGTTGTTAGTCTAACCAACGCGCGCCCGGATCTGTGGCCCGGTATTGCTTCAACCCGATTGGCCCATTTTAAATCATGTGGGCCCAACCATTATTCAAACCTTTTCCAATTGAAATTTAAATTTCAGATTTAGTTCCCACTTCAAAAATCCATATCTCCCAGTAGAGATGTCCAACAATTCCCAAATACATTTTGTTAGGACCAGCATGAAGAATACTTTCCAGTGGTGCACCTGGATTTGGATGAAAGTCCATGTGAATTTCTCCATAATTAAACAAAAAATGCTTATAAAATTAATTCCTATAGTTTTGCTCATTGGAAAATTTCCAAATTTTTCCAGAACCTTCATTTGAATATCCTTGAACACCAGTAAATATTTCAGGGTCATTAGACTTCATTTACTTGGTCTGATCACCTGTGTATTCTCTATGCAAATAAAAATACTCAAATTCATTTAGAATTTGTAAAGAAACTTGTGCCAACTTCTAAATTGAATATCTCTCAGCATAAAGATTCAAAATTTGTCAAACCAAATTTATTGGTTTGGTCTTTATCCACACTAACCATAACTACAACCAAATCTTCATGAAAATCCCTAGATTTTCCTGTAGAGCTCTTTAAATCAAATTCATGTTTGATTTTTATCTGATGCTTCACTTCATAGAAACATCTGAAATTTTGCCAAAATGTTCTTTACTAGGTTTGAAATTCCTGTAAAATTTTCAGTTTAGTTGGACTTTATTAACCTAGTTCAATCTGAATATTTTCCTAACTTCCACATAATGCACAAAACTAATAGAAACAATTCAGTAAAATATCCCCCCACCCCTTGCAAACTCAATATCTCACAATATAATGCTTAGAAAATTATGAAACAAATTTTTGTAGAACCAGTGAGACCCCTATGTATGATACAACCATAGCCATGATTGATCTCCAGAATTTCAATGAAAATTCAGAGAAGGATAAACACTTAAGAAATTTTGTAGACCACTATATTCAATTGTTGTATCTGCAACTTACCTGGTTATTCCTACATGACTATGTGAACTCCCTGTAATTTTCTCAGGCTTAGGGAATCTGTTGAAATGTATAAAATTGAGATCACATCCCTATGTACAAAACAATATCTATTTCACTTCATATGTCTACTGCCTAACTTTATCTTGTTTCCTTTCTGTTGCTGTCCAGTCTAGCAACAGAACATCATGTCCTAACTAATATTAATCCTTCTTGAGGTATAATCAACTTCAATTGTTATATTAATAAATTGCAATCTTTTAATTGCATATCATTTCGATAGTGTTCACAACGAAGGTGGCCAACGAGAAGCACGATCTGGAGGAGTGCAATTCTCTATTGGATTTGCTGTGGCATGATTTTCTCATCGAAGAATACTGACTGATCGTCGCTGACTTTTATCGGAACCAAAAGGCAAGCACCGGTTTGCATTTAAGTGCCTTTTAAAGTTTTTCTTTTATACTTAATGTATTTAATAGACTTGATATGTGCATTAGGTCTATGTTTGATTGAATACTCCACATGCATGACCAAATTATCGTTGGAGTGGATGGGTAGTATAAGACTCCCTCGAGTTAAATTTCTATGCTTAATGTTTAGTTAGAAGATTGGTAGAAGTCGAGTATGTTGGATACTACTCGCGAGATTGGTCACAATTTATTGATCACAAGTCAAGTAGTTGAATTCTACTTGCGAACGAAGTCGAGTGAGGGAAACCTACTCGCGAGTTGTTACAATAACATTAACTCTTTAATATGAGATGTGGACAGGGATTTTTGTAAGTTGGTTTGCCCACATCGTGCCTGGGTCAGTAATGACGAGGCAGGTGTTGGGGAGATGGATTTGTAGCCCTGTCTGTGTCGGTTAAGGACCGTCTCGTGCTTGGCCCTATTGGACAAGTTTGCACTGTATCGGGTGCATACTGACTATCTGGAACCCAGGAAACCGACGTACCTTGAGGATCCTATGTTGGAACCTTTTCAATCGGCGTAAGCTGTCGGCTGTTAGTAAAGTGGGAGGTAACTCGCTCATGAACATCTCACAGCGGAGGTGTACCTTGAGGGAGCTCGCTGTTCGTATCAATTGAACAGTTTTGATATGGGTTAGTCTTGGGAAAGGTGGTTGCGTACGACATCAGGGGAGTGTGCCGTTGCAACTCCAAGTATGGGCATACATGTCGTGCAGTCCAGGTGTTTTTGATTCGAATCAGCATCGCTCGCGGTTATGGATTCAGTGTGTCGTTGCAACTCCAAGTATGGGCATACGTGTCGTGCAGTCCAGGTGTTTTTGATTCGAATCAGTGTCGCTCGCGGTTATGGATATAGCATACTCGGTCACTGAGTATTGACGTAGTAAGAAAGAGAAATGGAAAGATTATGAATATGCTGTTATGAATAATTCTTTGTATTGACATCTTGGCTGCTATAGAGATAGCAAAATCAAATTTACAATTTCCAAATATTTAACGTGGATAAGGCTTATGCAACCTTGAGCTAGTATCATCATGGATGGAGCGTTTCTTGTTTGATTGTGGAATTCACAATGATGCTATACCCATGGATTGCGTCTGCTACATTAAAAATGACAACTAAGGATTTACTTTTGGCAAGTCCCTTCCTGCAAATTAAGCTTTCCAGTCTTTAAATTTTCCAGCATGTAGAGTTTCATGTTTAGGTGAGACGGTTAAGTCTTGCTGAGCCTTGTTCTCACGGTTGCTATATTGTGGGTTTTGCAAGTATTATTAGCTTACGCTTATGTTCTGGTTGTCCATTAGATCTTGAGCATGTCGAGATGTATCTCTCACGGAAACCTTGCCGCTGCTCTCTGTTTCATGTTGCTAGTGAGAATCGTCTGTTGGCATGGACGAGTTCTCTTGTGCATAGCTTGATGAAAGTATGAGTATGTATTTTTCGCTGTGTTGTATATTGTGTTGTAAAAGAGAATCATCTTGTGAAATAAAATAGTTGTGTTGGTTATTTGTAAGGCTTTTCTTGTGTGTTGTTGGGTGCCGCATAGCACGGCACCACCCAATGCGATTCCTGGAATGTGCGGACCCTGGTCGTCACAGCTTGGTATCAGAGCCGTATTGGGAATAGCACACATGAAAATCACCTAATTTTGAAAACTACGAAGTAGTCGAGTGAGATTTAGTTATATGCCCACATATGGTCTATTATAGTATTAGTTACTTAAGGTGGCAAGGCTAACATATGTGTTATTATATTCTGTAACGATGCTCCGACGCCAGGTAAGAGGTAAGGTACGCCAACGCAAGCGGATCAATTGCAGTAAGATCACCATGCAAGAGGTAGCATGTGATTATTTCCGTGGCTTGGCACTGAAATGTCAATATGAGTCTCTGAAACTTTCCATGTTTCTGAGAACATATGACACGCGGTACTCCAGCGTGCTTCAAAGTTAGTGGGAGACCCCGTCGGATGGGACATAATCCGATGCGCCTTCTACTGGTGCAGCATTATGCAAAGACGTGGGACCCCGTCGGGTGGTAGGAAACCCAGTCATGTCCCTCGAGACGTGGCTTAACTCGAGGTGGCATGTATGGAATGATACGGGATGAATGTTTTTACTTTCAGATATATTATTGTGAATTGTTCGCCCGTGTGGGCTGTGGCATACGGTACCATATGATTGATCAGTAGTTTGGGTGTAGTGACAGGTACACTAACCACGTTATTCCTAGGTCGAGTAGAAAATGTTTGCAAGTGAACGTCATTACTGCCACCGTTGAGACGTATGCTGGAATACCGGCTAAAGATTTTTATTTGCTGAGGACGTAGTACCGGCATTGCATTCGGGTTACATCGGCACATCAATGGTTAAAAATCTGTGCCAAAGGTGTAGCTCGCCACAAAAGTGTCAAGTTAATATCCAAAGCAGATTTCTATCTTGAAATGATAAAAATGAAAATTGAACCAAAACTGTCAACCTCAGTTCTTCCCTGTATTATTCTGGCAGAAACTTAGCTCCAGTTTGAAAAATCATATCTCCTGATAAATTATCCCATGAAGGTGTTCCATACATGGTTGGAAATGTACGCGAGTCTTCTAAATAATTTCTGCTCATGACCAGAACAGAATCCCCCTGGATCATCGGTAAAATTTGGAAATTTCAAAAACTGTCAAAAATGGACAGAAATTGGAACTGTTTTGGTACTTCTCACCAATTTGATCATAACTCTCATTAGCAACATCGAATGAGGGCATATGATATATTTATGGAATCTATATGATATATGTGACAATTTTGTAATTTACAGTTTTGAAAAATTTGGATATTTTGTATATGAAAAACTGTGGACAAAACTGTCATATACAAAGGAGGTGCTGTCAAAATTTCTCAGAAAATCTGGGAACATTGTCAAATTTAGAAAATCATATCTCATTATCCAGAACTGACATTGAAGCAATTAAATACATCACGGAAAGGCTAGGAAGTGAACTACAACTTTGTTGTTCACCTCGAGGCAGGATTTTGCCTCTAACTGGATGAAATTCTCAAATTTATCCAGACTGGACATTTCTGGCAGAACAGTTCATCATTGAAGCATAAGTTTAAAAATTTGCGTGAACATGAATATTGTTATACTTTCACAAAGTTCTCGACATGTTCATGTTTTCCCTATCTTCACTTATTGCCGAGATCAAACTTTGACTCATCCCAAATTCATTTGTGCAGTATGAGTTCATACTCGCTCATCGAGTAAGGTCGGAAGTTCTCGTCAAGACGGTGATGATTCGGATCCACCGCAGGCACCACCATCAACGGTATTGGTGGATGTCATGTCAAAAATGTTCGAGCCTCACCAAGAGAACACTAAGCTACTTCAAGCTTTTGTGCAGGAAGGCCTAATTTATCAAATGCAGCAAGTTATTCCACCTCGAAACAATTATTTGGATTTCTTGGTAACACAACCGCCAATCTTCACGAAAGCAGCTGAACCATTAGAATCAGATCATTGGCTTCATGTAATGGAATCCAAATTTGGCGTGTTTCCCTGTGAAGATTATCAGAAGACATTGTTCGCTGCTCAACAACTCCATGGAGCTGCCGGAGCTTGGTGGGCAGAATATAGTGCGAATCACCCTGAAGGTCATCGCATAGCATGGATTGAGTTCTGTGAGGCTTTCCGTGCTCGTCATATTACGACAGGGATTATAAAGACCAAGTATGAGGAATTCGTTGAACTCAAGCAAGGAGATATGAGTGTCCATGAGTATTTTAAGGAGTTCAACCGCTTGGCACAATGTGCGCCCGACTATGTGAATATAGAAAGGTTAAGATGTGATCACTTCTTTAGAGGGCTAAGTGTCAAACTTCGAGCTAGGTTGGCGTTGTTCAATCACGGCAAGTACAACGAATTAGTTAATGCCGCTATCCTACAAGAAAAGGGAGATCTTTGTCTTCAAGCGGAGAAGAAAAAGCGGAGTATTCCGCAAGACACACTAGTGTGGTTGCTCAGAAATATCGTTTGGTATATCGTTCGCCATCCGGTCAAGAATGGCAGCCATCTGTCCAACCATCGTATCCAAGTCGCCAGCTGCTTGCATCAAGTTTTAAATCACCCCCACAGCAGCAACACATAAATTCTTATCAATCTCCACTGCAGCTAGAGATACCTAGTTTCCATACACAAGTCAGCGCAGAACCGACTAAATATCCGTGCTTCACTTGTGGACGTATGGGTCACTTTACTAGATATTATCCAGAGAGAAATTGAAGCTGCAGCCAGTCATCATTTCAACATTCAAGTCAGTTTCCCAATGAGCAGCAGAAGAAATCAAAGCTTGACAGTGTCCACTATACTACCATTGAGGGTGTACCGTAAGGAGAACCCGTGTTAGCGGGAATGTTCACTCTCAACCATATACCTATATTGATTCTCTTTGATTCCGGTGCTACCCATAGTTTCATAAGTCAATCCTTTGTGTTCAAGCACCAGCTTCCAACCACTACCACCAAACGTCACTATCTTGTATCTTCACTCGGAGGTAATATTACCGCAAGTGATGTTATGTAAAATCCCACATTTTCCTTCATATGAGGTGTCACACCCGGTCCCAACAAGACAATCGGATGGCTTCCACATGTATACCAGGATCGATTCACATCATACATGTGTAGACGAAAGTGTAATATCATTTATTACAAGCCATGTTCGAGTACATAAATGTCTTACAATAATGACCCGTAGGTCTAAAATAAGCTTACAGAGCAAAACAGCGGTAAAAGTAAACTAGTGTGGCTCCATGCACAGGCGTTGCCCGGGGGTTGCGCCAGCCTAGAACGTCTCCTCCGGATCAGCGAAGAAGTCTTCATTCTCCACCTCTTCTCCATTGTAGACTGAGGAAAGATAAGCAACAAGCAAGTTTGAGTACCAACGGTACTCAGCAAGTGGGAAAGAGATGACATGAGGGTATTCAGAAAGGAAGGCCAAATTTGGGTTAAGCACTATAGCATTACATCCTATCCTTAGCTTTCATAAGCACCTACTACTAAGTGTATGAACCCAACCATAACCCATTGGTAAACCAAGTCCCAACCAACCGATCCAATCCAAACCACCATTCCCAGACATTGGCTAATTATGAATTGGACACCAAGCCGCTCTTGTCCGTGAGCACGGCTGTCATGGCAGTTTCTAAATCTCTGCAGAGAATGTACCCTTTATCCACAAGCCGTGATTTCATCCCCTGTTGCCAGGTGGACTAAGGAAAACCTCCCTGATGCCCGTGGTCGCGAACCACATTGCACACTTCCTTTGGTGTGAGGCCAGGAGATCACTACGTGGTATTTACAAAGGATTCTCCCGACGCGTACTAGCCCTCTGAGGTTTCACCCCTGTGCAAAAGTGTGAGCCGTTACACCACGACTCAACACCCCAGTTGCCCCCTCTTGAGCCATGTGGATCCCAAGGCAGTACACCCTGAACCCATTCCCCGCACTATCCAACCACTAATACTACGCCGGGAGAGGCCTAATTAATTGACCAAGCTGCCCCATACTCAGTCTTGTGGCGATACTATAAGGCTTAGTGGCTTTCTCCATAAACCGGTCCTTAGAATCCGGCAAGGTTCATACCCCAAAACCCGGGTCTCGTGCGTACTGCACCATACCAAGCAAAACCCACCCGCCAGATTCCTATCCACTACAATTCAATTCATCATATCTCAACAAATAATTCACAATGATTAATGATAGAACTTGTGATGTAGAGATATTTCCCTCCCAAAGACTAAGCATGGCTAAGCGTAAAGAAATAATAGCATCTACCCAAGCCAACCCGGGGACAAGGAATTATATGGAAGGGTACAGTAAATAGGATTCAATTTATTAAGCATGCAGCTAACTAAAACTTAATAAAACAGGTGCAAAATGGTCAAGGAACTTGCCTTCTTCGGAGGGTGGGTCGGTGAAGTGGTAGTCTTGAAGGTCGTAGGTCGGCTCGGGAACCGACTCTAAATACGCCATCGCATGCGGAACGGAAAGTAGTAACACACAATAAGAGACAAGAAAGTAGGGCACACCACAAACAAGCAAACACAAAAGAAAACCTACGCAATCCCGTTGCTAACACAATGTCCTTAATTGAAGTTTTAATTAGAGGTGTGGGTGGAAATTTGGTTTTTAGGGTTGAGGTGGGGTTGATTGACAATTTATGGTTTTTATCTTTATTTTAGAGCATTGCATGGGTTTGCTACAATTTTCCTTAGCTAAATTTGAATAATAAAGTAATGAAGTGGTCCGCAACAGTATTAAATAAATTACTTTAATGTAAACAAATTAATAAATAAAGGCCAAGTAATTTCCCTAATTAATTTATGCAAAAGAGAGTGTAAATTCTATGATTTTATGTAAATAAACATGGATGCAGGGGTTTTTGTGCAAAACAGACATGATCAGAGGCTTGCAAATATTTTATAACATCACCAGGGGTTAAATCATAATTTACAGAGGCTAAAAATATAATTTATGGTGAAAACAGGGGCTAAAATGATTTATTTAATCAATTTAACAATGCTGACGGAATTTAATTAAAGACCAGGGGCTAGCTCATAAATTTCAGGACCTATCTGCAATTACTTAAAATAAGCGCAGGGGGCTACGCGCAAAAGGGCCAACGGCCATAACCGCATTCAATCTGGGCCGTCGGATCTAAAGTGGGCGGCCCAGATTTTAAATGGCCGAAGGGGTACGCCCCCTTCTAATCTCGGCCGTCGGCCTCAGATCGACGGCCGAGGATGGGCCACGTCGCCCCAGGGGCGGCGCGCACCCAGGGCGTGGCGGCGCGCGCGCCGAGCCGGCGGCGCACGGCGGCGGGGTCGCCGGAGGTTGGCCGGGATGGCCAAATTGGCACCCTAGGCTACACTGCAACGAGGGAAAAGAGAGAGGGGGAAAAGGGGAAGCTCACCGAGGGGTCACAGAGCCCGAATTGTGGCCGGAAAGTCGTCGGCGATGGTGAACGGCGGCGGAGGTCGTCGGTCTTCAGTGAATCCGCCGAAGCGACGACCAATCCTCCGAAAGAAAATGCCCGGCGAGTTCCTGGAGGCACGGGGAACACGGTGAGCCAAGAGGGAGGGAGAGAATGCGGGTGAATCGACGGGAACGCCAGCGACATACCTTGGCACGGCGGCTAGGGTTTGGAGCTTCGGGGAGGGGAAAAATGGGGGTCGCCGGCGGGTATTTGTAGGGGAATCGGGGGCGGAGAGAAGGGGAAAGCGATCGCGCGGGGAAGGAAGGTGACAGGGGGCATTGATGGGCGGCGATTTGCTGTCGGGGTTTTGAACCGGGCGGCATCCACGGCGGGGGTCGCGCGCGCGTCGGGAGGAAGAAGGAAAGGGGAGGGGAGAGGCTGACCGGCGGGGTCCACGCGCAGAGAGAGGGAGAGGGAGGCGCGGGGCCGAGCTGGGCCAGGGGAGTTGGGCCGGCGGGAGGGAAAGAAAAGGGGAGGGGAGAAGTGGGCTGGGGCTGGGTTAAGGCCCAGGGTGGGTTCCCTTTTCTTTTTCTTTTTGTTTTCTTTTTCCTTTTTCATTCTTTTGCGATATTTGAATTGTTTTTCAAATTCAAACAAATTCTAGTGCATTTTGAAATTGAATTTTCACTCAAATGCAACCATACATGATGCATCCCTAGTATATTTCTTTTGTTTTTAAAATTTTGAAAATTTGGGTGTTACAACTCTACCCCCCTTAAAAGGAATCTCGCCCCGAGGTTCGGACGTCCTAAGGGAAAAGATCGGGAAACTCGGCCTTGAGGTCTTCTTCTATCTCCCATGTTGCTTCTGCCTCCGAGTGATGTTTCCACTGCACTTTGCACATACGAATCGTCTTGTTTCTCATGACACGTTCTGACGTTTCTAGAATCCTGACTGGCCGTTCTGCGTAGGACAGATCCTCTTGCAAATCCACAGCTTCCATGGGTAACTGTTCCTCTGGTACTCTTAAGCATTTCTTTAGTTGCGACACGTGAAACACATCATGCACATCCGACAGTTGAGAAGGTAGCTCGAGACGATAGGCCACTTCTCCTCTTCTCTCCAATATCTTGAACGGACCAATGTAACGGGGTGCTAGCTTTCCCTTTACTTTGAACCGTCTTAGACCTCTTACTGGTGATACCTTGAGATATACAAAGTCACCTACCTCAAAGGTTAGATCACGACGTCGAGCATCTGCGTAACTCTTCTGCCTCGACTGCGCCGTTTTCAGATTATTCCGGATCTCTTGTACTTGTCGTTCGGCTTCTCGGAGTATCTCCGGTCCAAACACTTGACCTTCCCCAGTCTGATTCCAAAATAAGGGTGTTCTGCATTTTCGCCCATAAAGTGCCTCGAACGGGGACATCTTGAGACTAGCTTGGTAGCTGTTGTTATAAGAGAATTCCGCATAAGGCAAGTTTTTGTCCCAACTCTTACTATTCTTCAAGGCACATGCTCGCAACATATCCTCCAAGATTTGATTGGTGCGTTCTGTCTGACCATCTGTTTGCGGGTGATACGTTGAGCTGAAATTTAGACGAGTGTCCATTGACTCATGTAGCTTCTGCCAGAATCTCGAGGTGAACTGGGTACCTCGATCCGACACTATCTTCTTTGGGACACCGTGTAAACATACAATTCTTGCCATGTATAATTCTGCCAACCGCGAACCATTGTAACTTTCCTTGACCGGAATGAAGTGAGCGACCTTGGTCAACCGATCCACAACAACCCATATGGAGTCGTATCCTGACTGTGTCCTTGGCAATCCCACGATAAAGTCCATACTTATCTCTTCCCATTTCCACTCTGGTATCTTGAGTGGTTGAAGTAGTCCAGCAGGTCTCTGATGTTCCGCCTTAACCAACTGACACGTGTCACACAAAGCCACGTATTCGGCCACATCACGCTTCATACCAAGCCACCAACATCTATCCTTAAGGTCTTGGTACATCTTGGTACTCCCAGGATGGATAGAGTAGTACGAGTCGTGGGCTTCTCTCAGTATCAATTCTCGGATCCCCTTAACATTCGGCACGCATATCCTCTTCCCTAACCACAGGGTTCCATGTTCATCTTCCCTGAAGTCCGGAGCTTTTCCAGCCTTCATCAGCTTCTTAAGTTTTTGGATCTTCTTATCCTCTTTTTGGCCTTCTCTAATGTCTTGTTCCAACGTGGAGTCCACTTCCATAACTACTGCATCGGCATTGGACACTAGGCACAGATTTAATCTTGCAAACTCTTCACATAGCTGCGGTTGATTAGCCTGGATCGCCATGCTGTTACATTGGGTTTTCCTACTCAAAGCATCTGCGACCACATTCGCCTTTCCAGGGTGATAGTTGATCCCGACATCAATGTCATTAATGAGATCTAACCACCTTCGTTGGCGAAGGTTAAGGTCTGGCTGAGTGAATATGTACTTAAAGCTTTTGTGGTCGGTGTAGATCTCTGTCCTTTTTCCGATCAGGTAGTGTCTCCATATCTTCAATGCGTGAACCACAGCTGCTAATTCCAGATCATGGGTCGGATAATTCTTCTCATGCTTCTTGAGTTGTCTCGAGGCGTAAGCCACCACATGTCCTGCTTGCATCAACACACATCCCAGTCCCTGTCCGGAAGCATCACAATAGACCGAGAACTCCTTTTGCATATCTGGCATGACCAGCACTGGGGCAGTGGTCAACCTCTTCTTCAATTCGACAAAGCTTGCTTCACATTCTGGTGTCCACTTGAATGTAGCTCCCTTCTCGAGTAGCTTGGTTAGTGGCCGAGAGATCTTTGAAAATCCCTCAATAAATCGTCGATAATAACCAGCCATTCCCAGAAATCTTCTGATGTGTCCCAAATTTTCCGGCGTCTCCCACTTGAGAACATCTGCCACTTTACCCGGATCTACGGATATCCCTCCTTCTGATATGACATGTCCCAAGAATGATACTTGCTTCAACCAAAACTCACACTTACTGAATTTAGCATACAATTGGTGTTCTCTAAGTTTCTTTAGTGCCAACCTCAGGTGTTCCTCATGCTCTTCTTCACTCTTGGAGAATATCAGGATATCGTCAATGAATACTACCATGAATTTATCCAGGTACTCCATAAATACTTTGTTCATAAGGTACATGAAGTAAGCTGGAGCATTAGTCAACCCGAAAGACATAACAGTATACTCATAAAGACCATATCGAGAGACGAATGCAGTCTTGGGAATGTCCGATGGTCGAATCTTCAACTGGTGATAACCCGAACGAAGGTCGATCTTAGAGAATACACATGCTCCTCGTTGCTGATCAAACAGATCTTCAATCCTTGGCAGTGGATACTTATTCTTGATGGTCACTGCATTCAATGCACAATAATCCACACACAACCTTTGAGTGCCATCCTCCTTAGGCACGAAAATGACAGGAGCACCCCAAGGCGATGAACTAGGGCGAATGTATCCTTTCTCCAACAACTTGTTGATGTGATCCTTTAGCTCGGCTAACTGGTTAGCGTCCATTCTATATGGCCTCTTATATATCGGGGCCGTTCCAGGCACTAGGTCAATGATAAATTCAATTTCACGGTCAGGGGGCATACCCGGTAACTCTTCGGGGAACACGTCTAGGAATTCACTGACAACACGGATCTCTTCGGTGACCTCAGTTTGATTTAGCCTGATCCTCCGTGTTGGAGCTTGATCTGGAGTGAACTCTACCTTGGGACCATCGGGGTGGGTCAAGAAGACTGTTCTTGTGGCGCAGTGGATCACCCCATGGTACTTAGTTAACCAATCCATTCCCAGGATAATATCTAGCCCTTGGGATTCCAGAACAATCAGGTTTGCTGGGAAAACTACCCCCCTTATGTCTAGCCTTACATTAGGGCATACTTGCCGGGTTATCATTTCTCCCCCAGGGGAGTGAACTATAAGTTGGTGAGTCATTAAATGCACTACCATGTCATGCCTCCTCATGAATTCCTTAGATATGAACGAATGCGTAGCACCAGAATCAAACAACACTGTAGCTAGATGAGAGTCGGCAGGGAACGTACCAACAACCACATCTGGTGCATCGTGTGCCTCCTCAAGTGCCACGTTGTTGACTCACCCACGTGTGGGTTGCTGCAGCTGCTTCTTTGGGCAACGGTTGGCGAAATGTCCCATCTCACCATAGTTATAACATTGCACCGCCGCATTGTTACCTTGGGATCTGTTACCTCCTTGAGGGTTCTGTTGCGGCTGGCCATTAGGGCGGGGTGCTGGAGCTGCTGGGCGAGGGGGTTGCATTGGTTGGCGTGGAGGCTGTGGTGGTTGGCGCATCTGCTGGTTGTATGGTGTGGGCGGCCTGTAGGAGGAGTTTGGGTACCTTTGTCCCGTGTGAGGGTTCATAGGGCGTGCCATAGGTGCCGTAGGCTGAGGGGCATAGCGAGGGCGCACATTATTCCCAGAACTGTGTGCTTTAGCCAGCTTCCTCTTCCTATCATCATCATCCAGCTCCTTCTTGGTCCTTTCCACTTCAAAGGCCTTGTCCACCAACTTATGGAAACTATTGTAGTCACTGGAGACCATCGCGAACTTTAGCTCCTTGTCAAGGCCCTTGTTGAAACGAAACTGTTTCTTCGAGTCCGTGTCCACATCTTCTGGTGCATAGCGGGACAATTGTGTGAATTTGTTCAGATACTCTCACACACTCATGCGGCCTTGCTTTAGCATGAGAAATTCTTCACGTCTCGCCTGGATCTCTCCTTCGGGCACGAAATGACTACGAAAGTAATTCTTGAACTCGTCCCATGTGATATTATCCGGGTCCTGATGGGCTTCAATGAAGGCAGTCCACCAATCGACTGCAGGTCCCTGAAATTGGTGCGAGGCTAACAGCACCTTCTCTCGTCCTTCACATTGGACAATTCTCAGCTTCCTCTCAATGGTTCTCAGCCAATCGTCGGCCTCCATGGGCTCACTAGCAGTAGCAAAGGTGGGTGGATGGGTGTTGATGAAGTCTCTCATGCTGGATCGGGGTCCTGGTGCTGGCTGTGGGTGGGGCTGATTTGGTGGGGGTGGAGGGGCTTGCTGGGCTTGCTGCATGTTGGCCACCACTTGTGTTAAATTCTGCATCATTTGCATCTGCATGGCCATCATCTGCTGCATATGATTCATCGCAGGTGCTCCACGGGCACCTCTCCCATTCCATTGCGGTAGCTGGAATCCAGCTTCATCATCACCAAGGGGCATACCACGGCCACGACCACGGCCTCTTCCCCTGCCTGCCATCTGAGTACGAAGAGAGTAGAGTCTTAGATTCTACTATAACTAGTGGAAGACTTCTATGCAATACCCTTACTATATGCAAAAATCATAGCAAACATGCATATAAATGAAAATTCTTTAATATTAGCTCACTAATTAAAGAAGTATCAAAAAGGTGCGGTTGTGGACAAGTCGCCAAGGCGTTCCACAACTCACACGACACACCAAGACAAAAATCATAAAGAGAAATAACACAACTCAAGATCACACAAGTGCATCTACGTCGCTCTTATTTAACTAATGAGGGTGTGCCTATCCTTGAGTCGTGGCAAAGGTCAGGACTACTCGTCGTCAAGCGGGAACTCCTCCGGGTCCTCGTCGTCGTCATCGTCGTCGTCGTCCGCGGGGTCCTCCGGGTCCTGAGGTGGTGAGGCAGCAGGCGGTGGTGGTGCGGCAGATGCCACACTGGAAGGCTCCTCGTCAGAGGACTCCTCAGAAGACGACTCACGCTGGCCGCCACAGCGGTCTGGAGAGTCCGGGGTCCACGTCGATGTGTCGGACGCGTAGTCATCAGGATCCTCGTCGGTGATCCGACGATACCTCCTGATCACTGCCTCGTGGCACAGGGCGAGGTCACGTCCATCCTGAATCTCCTGCTGTGCCCTCTGAAGTCGGGCACTGAGCTCGGTCACGTAGCCAACAGTCTGACGAGACTGCGGGAGGTCCAAGGGTCTCTCCACGTGCCTGGAGACAAAGCCTGCAGTGCCACTGGGACGCTGCGGAACAAGGGCGTGCACCGTGTCCTCCAGACGGAAACGGCGGGCGTGACTCCAAAAAGTGGCTGCTTCCCAGCTAGCGTCCTGCTCCGCGTATCGGCGGGAGCTCCTCCAGGCAGGACTGCTGTGGGTCTTCACCAGCTCATCTTCATAGTAAATGTAGATCTTGCAGCTCCACTCCGTCCTGCCGGGGCGCTGCACTCCAGTGGTGTGGTAGGAGAGCGAGAGGCTGTGGTGACGGTAGCCAGCCTCACGGAGTATGGCCCGAAGGCGGAGTCGCAGTCATCCTGCGGCCTTGCCGTCAGAACGGATCACCACGGGGTGACGGGGGTCGACGGCTGGAGAGCGACTGGCCAGCCTACGCGGGGGCACAAGTCCACCGGTCGACTTACGGGGGGTCGTCTTGGTGCGGGCCATCTACAAATTTTGAAAACCGGAGAGTGTCAGTAACAAAACATATAAATAAAGGAGTAAATAAAACGAGTAGACAAGGTAGGAAGTACAAAGCAATTTTATAAATTACTTTTTAAAATATAATAGGGTCCTTAAGTCATCCCTTTCTAACTAGGCTTGCGTCCTACGGGCAACACGGCTCTGATACCACTTTGTCACACCCGGTCCCAACAAGACAATCGGATGGCTTCCACATGTATGCCAGGATCGGTTCACATCATACATGTGTAGACGAAAGTGTAATATCATTTATTACAAGCCATGTTCGAGTACATAAATGTCTTACAATAATGACCCGTAGGTCTAAAATAAGCTTACAGAGCAAAACAGCGGTAAAAGTAAACTAGTGTGGCTCCATGCACAGGCGTTGCCCGGGGGTTGCGCCAGACTAGAACGTCTCCTCCGGATCAGCGAAGAAGTCTTCATTCTCCACCTCTTCTCCATTGTACACTGAGGAAAGATAAGCAACAAGCAAGTTTGAGTACCAACGGTACTCAGCAAGTGGAAAAGAGATGACATGAGGGTATTCAGAAAGGAAGGCCAAATTTGGGTTAAGCACTATAGCATTACATCCTATCCTTAGCTTTCATAAGCACCTACTACTAAGTGTATGAACCCAACCATAACCCATTGGTAAACCAAGTCCCAACCAACCGATCCAATCCAGACCACCATTCCCAGACATTGGCTAATTATGAATTGGACACCAAGCCGCTCTTGTCCGTGAGCACGGCTGTCATGACAGTTTCTAAATCTCTGCAGAGAATGTACCCTTTACCCACAAGCCGTGATTTCATCCCCTGTTGCCAGGTGGACTAAGGAAAACCTCCCTGATGCCCGTGGTCGCGAACCCAATTGCACACTTCCTTTGGTGTGAGGCCAGGAGATCACTACGAGGTCTTTACAAAGGATTCTCCCGACGCGTACTAGCCCTCTGAGGTTTCACCCCTGTACAAAAGTGTGAGCCGTTACACCACGACTCAACACCCCAGTTGCCCCCTCTTGAGCCATGCGGATCCCAAGGCAGTACACCCTGAACCCATTCCCCGCACTATCCAACCACTAATACTACGCCGGGAGAGGCCTAATTAATTGACCAAGCTGCCCCATACTCAGTCTTGTGGCGATACTATAAGGCTTAGTGGCTTTCTCCATAAACCGGTCCTTAGAATCTGGCAAGATTCATACCCCAAAACCCGGGTCTCGTGCGTACTGCACCATACCAAGCAAAATCCACCCGCTAGATTCCTATCCACTACAATTCAGTTCATCATATCTCAACAAATAATTCACAATGATTAATGATAGAAAATGTAATGTAGAGATATTTCCCTCCCAAAGACTAAGCATGGCTAAGCGTAAAGAAATAATAGCATCTACCCAAGCCAACCCGGGGACAAGGAATTATATGGAAGGGTAGAGTAAATAGGATTCAATTTATTAAGCATGCAGCTAACTAAAACTTAATAAAACAGGTGCAAAATGGTCAAGGAACTTGCCTTCTTCGGAGGGTGGGTCGGTGAAGTGGTAGTCTTGAAGGTTGTAGGTCGGCTCGGGAACCGACTCTAAATACGCCATCGCATGCGGAACGGAAAGTAGTAACACACAATAAGAGACAAGAAAGTAGGGCACACCACAAACAAGTAAACACAAAAGAAAACCTACGCAATCCCGTTGCTAACACAATGTCCTTAGTTGAAGTTTTAATTAGAGGTGTGGGTGGAAATTTGGTTTTTAGGGTTGAGGTGGGGTTGATTGACAATTTATGGTTTTTATCTTTATTTTAGAGCATTGCATGGGTTTGCTACAATTTTCCTTAGCTATATTTGAATAATAAAGTAATGAAGTGGTCCACAACAGTATTAAATAAATTACTTTAATGTAAACAAATTAATAAATAAAGGCCAAGTAATTTCCCTAATTAATTTATGCAAAAGAGAGTGTAAATTCTATGATTTTATGTAAATAAACATGGATGCAGGGGTTTTTGTGCAAAACAGACATGATCAGAGGCTTGAAAATATTTTATAACATCACCAGGGGTTAAATCATAATTTACAGAGGCTAAAAATATAACTTATGGTGAAATCAGGGGCTAAAATGATTTATTTAATCAATTTAACAGTGCTGACAGAATTTAATTAAAGACCAGGGGCTAGCTCATAAATTTCAGAACCTATCTGCAATTACTTAAAATAAGCGCAGGGGGCTACACGCAAAAGGACCAACGGCCATAACCGCATTCAATCTGGGCCGTCGGATCTAAAGTGGGCGGCCCAGATTTTAAATGGTCGAAGGGGTACGCCCCCTTCTAATCTCGACCGTCGGCCTCAGATCGACGGCCGAGGATGGGCCACGTCGCCCCAGGGGCGGCGTGCACCCAGGGCGCGGCGGCGCGCGCGCCGAGCCGGCGGCGCACGGCGGCGGGGTCGCCGGAGGTTGGCCGGGATGGCCAAATCGGCACCCTAGGCTACACTGCAACGAGGGAAAAGAGAGAGGGGGAAAAGGGGAAGCTCACCGAGGGGTCACAGAGCCCGAATTGTGGCCAGAAAGTCGTCGGCGACGGTGAACGGCGGCGGAGGTCATCGGTCTTCGGTGAATCCGGCGAAGCGACGGCCAATCCTCCGAAAGAAAATGCCCGGCGAGTTCCTGGAGGCACGGGGAACACGGTGAGCCAAGAGGGAGGGAGAGAATGCGGGTGAATCGACGGGAATGCCGGCGACATACCTTGGCACGGCGGCTAGGGTTTGGAGCTTCGGGGAGGGGAAAAATGGGGGTCGCCGGCGGGTATTTGTAGGGGAATCGGGGGCGGAGAGAAGGGGAAAGCGATTGCGCGGGGAAGGAAGGTGACAGGGGGCATTGATGGGCGGCGATTTGCTGTCGGGGTTTTGAACCGGGCGGCATCCACGGCGGGGGTCGCGCGCGCGTCGAGAGGAAGAAGGAAAAGGGAGGGGAGAGGCTGACCGGCGGGGTCCACGCGCAGAGAGAGGGAGAGGGAGGCACGGGCCGAGCTGGGCCAGGGGAGTTGGGCCGGCGGGAGGGAAAGAAAAGGGGAGGGGAGAAGTGGGCTGGGGCTGGGTTAAGGCCCAGGGTGGGTTCCCTTTTCTTTTTCTTTTTGTTTTCTTTTTCCTTTTTCATTCTTTTGCGATATTTGAATTGTTTTTCAAATTCAAACGAATTCTAGCACATTTTGAAATTGAATTTTCACTCAAATGCAATTATACATGATGCATCCCTAGTATATTTCTTTTGTTTTTAAAATTTTGAAAATTTGGGTGTTACATGAGGTTCAGTAGTAAATTGGTTGTTAACCCTGATGGAGACCAATTATAGCCGTGCTTATAAACTTGATCTCATCAAATCTTATCTTCTACTCATGTTTAAATTTATAAACATGAGGAACAAACTTCACCAATAAACTTAGATTAATTCTTTTGACCTCTCTTCAAAGTTTGGAATTATTTGAAGAAAGATTGCTGGGCCAATTTAAAATGCAGTACCAAATAGATATTCAAATTAATATAAATTGAATATATACTACTGTATATTTTGCCCTGTCAAAATTATTCAATTCAGAGGCCATAAATTTTTCTATGGTTTTCTAATATTCCAAATAGACTTCCTGCAAAGTTTCATAAATTTTGAACTCCATTTGCTATTTTAATTGAGACGCTTAGCAAATTCAAACCCTGTTTTGAATTCAAATTTTGAATTCTGTTCAACTAGATTGAACATCAAGATTTGAACACACAGTCATGGTCAGCATAACTTGCTGACTTATCCTCATAGTTTCACAATTTTTGGAACTCAATTGCTATTTAAATCAGTGACACCATTGAATTTCCTCCAAATTCAAATTTGAATTTGAAATTCAATTGAAACTTGATCCAAATCAAAATCCAATTGCAGAATCAAATTCTATATATTTATTTGAGCCTCACCACAAAAATCTAGACTTTTTGGACAAAATTTGGTAGGAGAATGGAAGTTACAGAGAAGGGAAGTAGATAAGAGGAGGTGGGGCCCACTGTCAGCCAAAGCACTCCAGTGAAACCCACGGGGGGTGCCCTGTCTCCAGCTCGCCCCGCCGTTCGACGCCGGAAGTGCGCAACACCACGACGCGCATGCATCCACCGAGCTGCTTGCCTGCTTGACGCCGTGGCGCGCTCCCCTCTCCCCTCAGTCCCTATAAATACCCCTTGGTTGTCGCCGTTGGACACCATCCCGGTTCACGCCATTTTTGTCACCCCTGTTCGACCGAGCTAGCACTGACGATTGCAGCCGTTTCTTCCCGAGCTGTTATTAGATAAAAGGTGTGTCACAAACTCCTCTACGTATTCCATTTGGTCATTGATCGTGACATAGTTTCTGCTGGGCATATTTTGCAGTTTCCCAGTCGCTGCCGAGGAAGCTGCCGAGAACCTTCACTGTCTCGCCGTCGAACACACGTTCCAGACCATCTCCAGCCTCAATCCTTTAAGCAAAGAGGTTCACAATCCTCTCTAGTTCATGCTCACATAATCTAAGCTTATGACATGAAGTGTAACTTGATTTTTGTTCGAGAACCGAACGGTTTCTCAACAGAACAGCAAAGCCTCGCGCTTAAATTCACTTCATTCTTGCAATCATCCTTAAATAAGGTTAGCAGATAGTTTCTATGTGTCCTAAGGAAGCACCAAGCCCGAAAACCCTGAAAGTTATCAACCGAGCATCTTAGATTTCAAGTTTTCGAGGCCGCCGGTTGAAAAACCGCACTTTGCCAACGTACTCAACCTTGCCGACGATTTCACCCCAATCTGACACCCAAATCATAGTCCTGGTGCTTCCAGGAACCTTCCCTAGTTTTTTTTCCCGAGCCTATTGAGCCATTCCCGAGCATTTCCGACGAAGGCCGAAACCCTAGCTCCGCCGTCACCGTCGTGCAGCCGTCTCCGGCCATCGCCGGCGTGATTGGACACCACCATTGGCTTGCGCGGTCGATTTTAGGGTTGAGTGGTCATGGCGAGGCCGAACGGAGGTCGATGCACCTATGTCCGGCGATGCACCGCCGCGGTTCTGGCGAGGGGCGCTGTCGCGTCGCGAGGTAGACGAAGGCCAATGGGCCCCACTTGTCAGCGCCTATTCGAATGCCCGGGATCAGCTGCGGCACTGGATCCGGTGCGGCTGCACGATTGAGCCCGTGGCCCCCGGTGTGGCCCAGATGCGATTGGCCCATTCAAATGAAGTGGGACTGGCCCCTTCTATTTGAAATTTTCAATAGAAAAATAAATCCAGATTTAATCCAAACTTAGAAAATCCATAACTTCTAGTAGAATTATTCAAAAATTACCAAATTAATTTTGTTAGAACCAGCATGAAGAATACAGTCCCGTGGTGCACTTGGATTTATATGAAAAGCCACAGAAATTTCTCCATAATTCAGATAAACAAAATGCTTAAAGAATTCATTCCAACAATTCTATTAATTGGCTAATTTCCAATTTTGGTCAGAACACTATTGTTAATACCCTTGATCTCGAGTAAAAGTTTAAAGCTCTTTGGACTTAAAATACTGGGTTGATCAATGTTTCAAACCACTATGTAGTTATAAATTGAGAAAAATGGAAAATCAATTTCCAGAAATTTACCCAAATTTGAAAAATCAATTTCTCCCTGTAGGAAGCTCAGAAAATTGTGAAACAAATTTTCCTAGAACCAGTGAGACCCCCTCTACATGATACAACCCTTGGTAACCACAATACATCTCCAGAAATTTCGACCAAAATTTAGAGAAGTTTATTGTTTACCATAATTGTTAAGAATAACAAGCATCCTTTATCATCTGTTGTTCTTTGCAAGAATCTTCTCTATAATCCCTAGTATCCACCATAAAAATCCCAAAGTCAATTAAGACAATTATATCATTTTATCTTTATATACTCACCCCATCTTAAGCATATTAATTATTCACAAAATCATTTATACCTAGTATATGCATATCGTGTAGTAGCTGAAGTCGAGGAGCAGCCGGAAGCCTTGGAGGTCCAGCTGACAGAAACTAACATAGACTCAAACTCACATTCAGGCAAGCCCCGGTTTGCATATAAGTTCCTTACGGTGTTTTGCAGTTTTATTTCACCTTACGTCTTCAGATGATTGTGCATTAAGTTTAAGGTGTTTGACATCCACTTGCATGGCCCACAAATCCTATGGAGTCTTGGGTAGGTCTACGGCCTGTTGAGTAGACACTGCTATGCTTATGCTCATAGGAATTCGGTAGAAGTCGAGTAGTTGGAATCTACTCGCGAGATTGGAATTTTATCACGCGGGAGATTCTGGAATAAGAAAATGGTTTATGAATATGAAATTGAGACCGAGCAGTGGATAGGATGCAGTGAGATGTGGTCTCACGTGCGTAGCCCTGCTTGTGTCGATTGAGGACCATTTCGTGTGCGGTCCTGCTGGACAAGCATGAATTGTACCAGCGACATAGTGGAGGAATGGGCTCCAGTAAACTGACGTAGCTTGATACTGGTTTGTCGAGGCACTCCGTTCCGTTTTATAGGCGTGGGTTGAGGGCAGCAAGGTGTAAATCAGATGGTGGGCACGTCAGAGTACGCCCCAGGCAGTGACCTCCTGCTCGTGACGGATCGACCGGTTCGACATTCGAGTGTTTAGTGAAAGGTGGACATATACGACTAGTACTGAATTGTTATGTAGGTACCGCTGAAAGTACTCGTGTCGTGTTGTTCCGAGTATTTCCTGATTGCAATCACCATCTCTCGTAATAGAGTACCACTTGTTCACTGCGCCATGACGTAGTAAATACAAAAGAAGTCAGGAGAATATGATATATTGGTTTATAAATTGCTTGGACAACCTTGTTTGGCTTAGAGATAGTACAATTAAAAGTTTACAATTTCCCCATACTTTACCTGTAATAGCATTATGTGTTTTGTGCACGTCATATCATCGACAAAGCGTTTCTTGCTGATTGTGGAGTCTATGATGTGTCGTGCCTGAGGAACGTCATGTGATAATTAAAACATGACTATAAGGATCGACTTGTAGGCGAGTCCTTTATGCTAATTCTTACCTATACTTAGTATTCATCCTTGCATATGTCTAGTGAGACGGGTTAGTCTTGTTGAGCCTTATGCTCACGTTTGCAGTTAATGAGTTTTTGCAGATTATACGACTGATGACGGGTTTAATGATGAGGTTGCACCCCCTCCAGGGTTTACAGCCAAGTGGGAACCCTGCACGCCGCCGTGAATTGTGTGTTGCTAGTGCAAAGTATCCAGGGCATGGATGACTTTGCTTCTGCATATCTAGTGCTGAGAGCGTAGCTATGATGTATAGTACTATTTCCTTTCGTTAGTACTTTTAAACTTCCGTTGTGCTTTTCAATAAAGACTTGGTATTGTAAATTTGTTCTCGTCCTATTCTTGTATACTGTTGGGTGTCGCATCGCACGACACCACCCAATGAGATCCTTGGAGGTCGGGATTCCGGTCCCCACATGTCATCTCTCGAGCACCATTATGTCTGTGTGGTAGAATATATCCCACTACTCGTATCATCTTTGAAGGTAAAAAGATTGATGTAATCTTGGGAATGTCGTGGTTAAACAACCACGAAGCTGTTCTAAACATCAGTCCTCACACTGTTGAGCTCAACTCTTCAACTCACGGCCACCGCACCTTAATTCTTGAGAACACAGTTCAAGAAAGTGCAGCGGTGTATCATTTGGAAACAAATAAATTGCAAGACATTCTAGTGGTTTGTGATTTCCTGGATGTATTCCCTGATGATCTGACAGGTATGCCGCCCGACCGAGATGTGGAATTCAAGATTGAATTAATACCGGGAACTACACCCATCCCTCGACGACCATATAAAATGGCACCTAAGGAGTTAGCTGAATTAAAGGAGCATCTGAATGACTAATCGAGTAAAGGTTTCATTCGTCCGAGTTCATCACCATGGGGATGCTCGGCTCTCTTTGTCAAGAAGAAGGACAAGACATTGAGGCTATGTGTGGATTATCGTCCGCCTAATGTTGTGACTATCAAGAACAAGTATCCACTACCACGTATGGATCTGCTCTTCGATCAATTAGTGGGTGCTAAGGTATTCTCTAAAATGGATCTTTGGTATGGTTATCACCAGATTAAGATACGACCGGAGGATATACCGAAGACGACATTCTCAACAAGATATGGACTTTACGAGTATTTGGTTATGTCTTTTGGTCTCACAAATGCCCCAACGCATTTCATGTATTTGATGAATTCAGTATTCATGCCAGAGTTAGACAAGTTCGTCGTGGTGTTCATCGACGATATTTGGGTCTACTCCAATTTAGAGGAGGAACATACTGAACATCTCAAGATCATGCTTCAACAACTGCATGATCACAAGCTATGTGCCAAATTAAGTAAATGTGAGTTCTGATTAATCAAGTTCCATTCCTTGGTCATATTATTTCAGCAGAAGGCATAGCTGCCGATCCGAGTAAACTGGTACAGGTGCTGAAATGACAATCTGCCACCTCCGTACATGAAGTCCGTAGTTTCTTGGGTTTAGCAGGCTATTATTGCAGATTTGTCCCAAGTTTCTCAAAGATTGCTAAACCTATGACAGATTTATTAAAGAAGGGCAGCAAGTATGTATGGAGTGAATCGTGTGAGGAAGCCTTCAAAACTCTAGTGAATCATCTCACAACAGCCCCAATCTTTGCTCAACCCGATACGACGAAATCGTTTGATGTTTATTGTGATGCATCCGACATCGGATTGGGTTGCGTACTTATGCAAGATGGAAGAGTAATTGCATATGGATCAAGACAACTCCAAAATCATGAACACAACTATTCGACACATGATTTAAAGTTGGCGGCAGTAGTTCTTGCACTGAAGATGTGGAGGCACTACTTAATGGGAAATATAGTGCATCTCTGCAAAGATCATAAAAGTTTGAAGTACATATTCACTCACAAAGAATTAAATATGAGACAACAGAGATGGTTAGAGTTAATCAGAGACTATGACCTTGAGATTCATTATCATCCAAGAAATGGGAGGATCTGAGTATGGTTTTCATTGTGGGATTGCCTCTCACCTTTCACAAGCATGATTCTATTTGTGTGATCGTTGACCGGTTAACAAAGCCAGCACACTTCATTCCAGTGCATACCACTTACAATGCAAAGAAATATGCGGAGTTATACATAGCAAGAATTATGTGCTTACATGGAGTTCCCCGAACTATTGTATTGGATAGAGGATCACGTGTTTATTGCTCGTTTCTGGGAGCAGCTACATGCATCATTGGGGACGAAGGTAATTCGTAGTTCTGCATATCACCCTCAGACCGACGGACAAACCGAGAGGGTAAATCAGATACTTGAGGATATGTTAAGAGCATGTGCCATACATCACTTTAAAAATTGGGATGATCAATTACTGCTGGCGTAATTCTCCTAGAACAACATATATCAATCTAGTATCAAAATGGCACCCTATGAAGCTCTCTATGGCAGAAAGTGCCGCACAACACTCAACTGGTGCGAATCTGGTGAACAAGTGGTATATGGGATTGATCTGGTACATGAGGCCGAAGAGCAAGTAAAAGTTATTCTAGCTAATCTCAAAGTCGCTCAGTCTCGACAAAAGAGTTATACGGATAAAAGGCATCGTCATTTAAGCTTCAACATCGGAGACCACGTGTATCTCCGTGTGTCTCGGATGAAAGGAATTCATTGGTTTGGAGTAAAAGGAAAGTAGGCTTCACGATTTATCGGTCCATTTGCTATCAATGAAAGATGTGGTTCTGTTGCTTACAGACTGGAGTTACTAATAACTCTAGCTGGTGTTCGTGACATTTTCCCATATCCCAATTATGGAAATGTCTCAAACCATCTACCGACATCCGTATTGAAGAATTGGAAGAATTGAAACCGGATCTCACCTACGTCGAGCATCCAATCCGGATTATCGATGAAAAGTCTTGTGTCACAAGGAATTTGTCAGCGTTTGGATTTGGCAGATATCCCGACACTACCTTTGGTAGATCGAGGAGTTGTAGTTCGGTTAAGGGCGCGCAGAGATTCAAGAAGGTGAAAGACATGTGTACACAGAGATTTATGTGGTTCGGGCCGCCTGAGCGTAATACCCTACTCCACGGGGTGTCTTGGTGATGTATTAAGCGTGTGAGTCTAAAAGATGTTTTGAAAGAAGAAGCTCCTCTAGCTCAGGGAGTTCATTCGTGGTCTCGAACCGTCCCTTATGTATCATCGACTAGTCCTTTTATAGTACAAGGACTGGTCGTTACACCATTAGCCTGGCCCGTCATGTGGCCCCGGCGGTTACACATGCTTGATACAAAATAACTGAGGTTAATTACCCTTAATAGCCTGGTAATAGGCCTTAACAGTGCCGTTACCAGTATTAAGGGCCATCCGATCGTGTGTCATTAATATGTTATTAATGACATTTAATCGGGTCTTGAAGTCTTTTATTGCTCCTTGAAGGTCCGGCGCCTTGGGGGTCCACCAGCCTGATTGTTGAAGTTGAAGGTCCGGCGTTCGCCACGTGGCAGCACCGGAGTTTACTGTCGTGGACGAGTAGGTCCGGTGCTACTGGACACGTGTCAGTACCGGAGCTTCCCTCTGTCTGGGGTTAGGTCTGGGGGTGCCATACTGGTATTCTGGCCGGAGCTTCCCATGTGTGGGTGATAACTCCGGTCTTATGATACACGTGGCGGCACTGGGACTAACCATGTCAGGGAAGCAGGTCCAGTTACGCCTGACATGTGGGGCCTTCGGAGGTCTTCAAATATGGTAGATGGATTTTCCTTGTGATCTTTGCAATCCCAAGGGGTATCCGGTACAGAGGGTACCGACAATGGCCTCCTGGGCTCACCTCCGGGAGAGACCTTTTGGATGAAGTCATTCCGCCAGAGGTGGGTCCATTCTTCGGTTTTTGAGCTGTGTCTTCAAGGGTCTTTGGTTGTGTCATTGGCGATAGTTCGCAGTTAAACTTCCACCGCGTGGCATATCCAGGAGGCGGCAGGTGAGATCTCATCGTGCGGATCTCACGCAATTGAAGGTCGCCAGTTCCCGATACGAAAATCGTATCGGTTCCGCGCGCCATGTCAGGCCCCCGCCCTTGGGATTCCCGCCTTTCATGATGATAACTGTTCGCTTGGGGTATGAACATCGACTTGATCGTCGGGGTGGCCCCGGGCCCCCTTGTCATTGGCGGGGTGAAATTTTTGACTGGTATCGTCAGCTTCTCTGCGGTTTCCATCTAGGCGTTGCGGGGCTTACTTAAGAAGGAAAGCATGCACCGTTTGGGGTTCTTTATGCCTTTCATTCGAACTTGCGCTCAAACCTTCCAAACTTTCACTTGATTTTCCTCTGTTGCCTCACTATGCCGCGATGGAGTTGGGTCTCCCCCAAAGCCGACTGAAGTCTGATGATGATTTGAAGAAGGTCCGGACCCTCATGGGATGGTCCTCTGACTTCTTCAACCACTTGGTCCGCGCCGGCAAGCTTCCGTTCGAGAAGGAACACGCCAGTGACATGGTGTACTTCTTCGTGTACGCCATGGTGGGATTGATCCCACCTTTCTCCTCTTTCTTCTTGATGCTGCTAGACTTCTATGGTCTGCAGCTGTACCACCTTGGCCCCCACTCCATTCTGTTGGTGTCAATCTTTGTCCACTTCTGCGAGATGTGGGTGGGCATTCCCCCCTGCATTGAGCTCTTCTGCACCTTCTTTAGTGTCCAAACTACGGGAAGGAGTGAAGACTACCTTGGCTTCTACTATTTTGTGAAGCGCAAGAAGTGCCTGTACAAGTACTTGCGGTTGTTCCCTTCTGTGAAGTGGGACAACTGGAAGACGAATTGGATTGTCATCAGGATGGAGGAGAACGAGAGGTTGGAGCTGCCGGAAGGCCTCCCCAACATCGACACTTCAGTTTGGAGTGAAGCTCCGGTGTTATCGGACGCCTTGAACCCGGCTCTGACCAGGATCCGCCTGTGCGTGGAAGGAGGGGTGACTCCTCAGGCGGTGTTTTGCAACTTACTGACCAACAGGTGGGCTCCACTGAAGAGGAGGGAGAAGCTTTCTTGGGACCTCAACAGTATGCTGGACGACGACCGGATCAAGTTCGGTTTGAAGTCCAACATGGAGGGTGCAACTTTGGATTTCCACCTCAAGAAGTTCCAGCACGGCATGAACGTTGAGGGCGACGACTAGGCTCCACCGGCAGCTTTCCTCCCTCTGAACATGGAGGCAGAATTCAGTAGGGAGCTCCAACGGACGATGCCGGCGCTTGACGACCTTGGCGTCGTTGAGAGGCGTTCGACCACCGGGTTGGCAATATTCGAAGCTCCTGAAGGTGGCTTTGTTCTCGCCCCTAAGCCATGAACCAAATGTGTCGGCAAGGGCAAGGAATTGGCCGAGCCCCCGAGCCGTAAGAGGAAGCATGCCGACAGAAGGTCTGTCAGGCTTGCTTCTTCCGTGGCAGCTCCTTCTCCCCGGAGGGGGTGGTTTACAACGGCGGCATCTACTCCAGTAGCGGAATCTTCCTGGGGTGCTAGCTCCGGCCAAGTGACTCTGGTACCAGGGTCAGCTGAGGGCTCCGGGTCCAGAGGTCCTTCCCAGTCAAGGGGGGCCTCGACCAGAGCAACACCGATAGCAGCAGCAAGCTACGGGGGACCCTCCGGGACTACCACGCCAGTGGCAGCTTGGTCTAGTCCGGAGCGTTCGGAGAAATGGTTCCGTGGTAACTAGTGTGGAAGCCTTCCGAGTTAAATTTTGATTTTTTACCTCAGCCAGTTGTTTTATTGTTAACTGTATTTTGAGTTTCTTTGTCCTTCATCCACAGCGTGCCCAAGAAAAGGGCTGAAGCTCGGTCCCTGCAGCAGCGATTGAGGCTGTGCAGGCTGAAGTTCCGGCTCTGATTCCACCGCCGCCCCAAGAGGTGGGTGAGGATGCGGCAGCCCCAGCGCTGGTTGTCGTGGTTTTGGACCTCGACTCATCCCCAGAAGCTCCCGTGGTAGTGTCGGACCACGGGAATGAAGATGTACCAGAGGCGCCAACCCCAGAGGTTGAAGCTCCGGGATTGGATGCTGAGATGTTGGACGCTACGGCTGCAGAGCCAGAGGTAGCTGCGATTCCGGCCCTAGAGCCGGATGTTGTTAAAGCCCTGGCAGTCGAGCTGGTGGTTGATGAGGTCCCGGCGTTAGAGCTGGGTGTTGATGAAGCTCCAACACTTGAGCCGGTTGTCGAGGAACCTCCGGCAGTAGAGCCGATTACTGTAGAAGTTCCGGCTGTGGAGCCGGCCGTTGAAGAGGTTCTGGCATCCAAGCCAGTTGCTGCGGAGGTGTCAGAGCGTGAGCCTTTGGTAGTCAAAGCACCAGCGCCCGAGCCCATGATGGTCGAAGTGGCAACACCTGAGCCAGAGGCAGAGGAGGCGCCTGCACTGGAGCCAGAAGTAGCTTCTACTCCAACCGAACCTTCAACACCCGCTCTAGAAGCGATGATCTCGGAGGTGCCCGGTGCTGAGCCAGGGTGCCTAGATGAAGCTGCTGGCCCCCCGCCGGAGGGGCCAGTTGTTGATGACCTGGTGGCTGGGCCTTCGGAGTCAATTCCAAAGGTTGGAACTTTGGCTGCAAGTACTTCCTCGGTGGCGGCTGAGGCTATCCCGGAGGACGGCCCTAGTGCCGTGGAAGATCAGGGGACCGCTCTTGTAGAGTGGGACCCAATTTTTGTTGCTGAAGATCTGCTGGAGCCAGCGGAGAGGACCCCAGCAGGTCCAGACCCGATCCCCCTATAGTTATCTATCGACAACGCCTGCTCCATTCTTCGCGAGGTCCAGCTGGCCTTCTACCACGACAGCAAGGCCCTCGAGGAGGAACACCAAACCCTTAGGAGGTGGCGCAACCGACTCCATTTCGAGACCAAGCTGGCGCTGTCGAGGCTGGCTGACGACAGGGAGTGGGTGCAAATGGAGAAGGTCCGCCTGGAGTACTGGGGTAAGTTGTTGGATGAGAGGGAAAGCATGACGCGGACTCTCGACAACCAGTCCTGGGCCATCTATGAGCAGGCCAAGGCTGCAAATAGCATAGCGGATGATCGCCAGGAAAGGCTCACCGCCATCCACGATAGTCTCGTCAAGCGCCGGGGGGCTCTTGAAGTGCGGGAGAGATGGCTCGAAGATGAAGAGCAGAAATTCCTGGAGTTGCGGGACGACCTTGTGAAGAGGGAGGAAGAGCTTGTCCAAAAGACAGCTCTGGCTGACAAGAGCCTCGAAGAACACACCAAGAAATTGGAGGAGTGTTGCGAGGAGGAGGAGGAGAAGAAGGCTTGGGAGCGAGGGCAAGATCTCTACAAGCAAGAGAATGCCATCGCTGCCAGGGAGAAGAAATTACGGGGCTGAGAGAAGGATCTGGTCAACTGCCGGAATGAGATCCACCTCCGGGAGGAAGAGCTTAGCAAAATCAAAAGGCAGGTTGCTGAAACGATTCAACAGAATGCCAAAGAGGTGGAGCATCTTGCTCGGGAGAGCTTGGAGCTTGCGTCGGCCAAAAGATCCTTGGTGGAGATGCGTGGTGCAAGGGTTGCGGAATCCCAACAAATTTGGGACTTCCTGGGCAAGTCCAACGACGCGCTGACACCAGTGGGCTTCAGCCCCGTGCGTTTCTATGATTCGGAGCCAGAGCTGGACCAGGCGTTGGAGGCGCTGAGTGTAGCAGGCAACAAGCTCTCCAAGATGGGCAATGTCATCGCAGAGTTTTTGCTGATGTGCTACACCAGCCGGGACCCTCAATTCCCTCTGGACCCAGTGCTTAAAGGTCCCATCGAAGGAGAGGGTGAAGTCGCCCTAGCCAGCGTGTCGGAGGTGGCCCTGAAGGTCGCCCAGTTCTCCCATAGGGTCTAGGACCATCTCTCTGTAGCTCCCGCTTGTATTCTCTCTTCTTCTTCTCCAATTTTGTAATCTCTTATCTCTAGATGAATGATATCCAAATTTTTGTGAATTCGAATTACATTTTTTGTCTTCAACACCAACTTTGTCTCACTTGGCCCCCTGGTAGGTGTACACAATTTGATTGTGAACATGTACCAAGAGGATGTAACGGTTGTTGAAGACTTGCGTGCTTCGAACTTGTAGAATGTAGGTCCGAAGTCTTCGATAGTTTAGGCCCCCTGAGGCTGTCGGAGCTTAAGTGGATCCGACATTGACCATCGCTGGAGCTTAGTAGCTCCGGTAGTAGTCTCCATCAACACGTAAAGCATTGATAGTTAGCCTTATGGGGTGTCGGAGCTTGGCAACTCCGGCAGTGACCTCCGTCAACATGTGGTGTGTCAACGTAGAACTCCACTTTAGAGTCTTTCCACCATCTTCACGTTGACAGCTTGCCCCTTAGCTTTACCGGAACTGAGTAGCTCTAGAGATGCTCGATGTCAATGTTTGAACATCGACCACAAGCCGCCTAGAGGATGTCGGAGCTTATTTATTTTTCCTGCACACTGAAGTCAAGAAAAACAGTAAAATCCGTTTCCTATCTATAACTTCATTACGGCTTACTATTCTCGAGAAAGTTTTAGGCCGAACACAACTCTAAATACAATCAAGAGCGCTGTCTTGCTTCCTTCAGGTCCGATCGTTTCTGGACTCGCCTTACTTCGGCCTGCTGAGATGTAGGTAGTGGCGTACTTAGGGTGCATGACCAGGCTAAGTCGATAGCACACTCCGGCCCTAGTAGCTTGGCAGCATTCGGACGAGTAGGCCATCAACAATGTTTGAACCCGGAAGGATAGATAATGCAACTCGAATTGTACATGAACTGGTTGAGCTAAAGTTTCTTAAGAACTGCACAACTTTATTATAGACAAGAATGAGAAATATAAAAAATATTGAGACTGTACAATGTAAATGCACGTGGAGTCTGTTTTGACACAATGATGTCTTTCATTATAGGTCTGGGGTACAGGGGAAACAAGTACACTCTTAGGGTATGGAACCGGGCTAAGTGTGTTTCATTTCTCATTTGACCCAAGGTAGCTCGCTACACTTTCAATTCTGAGACTGTGACAAGTGTTGCATGGACGTTGCGGACCTAACGGGGTAGGTCTGGCTGCCCTCCCGGAGGAGCTACCCGACTCCGTACAATGACTCTATAACATACACCACATGTAATTGCAGACTCACCTTCGTGATATTAAGCGTAGAACTTACGGAGGTGCTCAATGTTCCAAGGATTTGGGAGAGGTGTCCCATCGTCGGTTGCCAAGCGAACGCATCCGAGACGGGATACTTTGATCACTCGGAAGGGTCCCTCCCAGCTGGGGGAGAGTTTGTTTAACCCTTCTCTGGATTGTATTCTCCATAGCACCAGATCGCCTTCCTCGAGCTGTTGGCTGTGAACATGCCGTTGGTGATAGCGCCGAAGAGCTTGGCGGTATCGGGCATTCCGAACAGCTTCTCGGCACCTTCCCTCTTCAAGGAGGTCAAGGTCTTCACGCCGGAGCTGGTCCTGCGTGGCTTCGTCGGAGGTCCGAACCTGGAGCGACCCCAAGGTGATTTCTGGAGGAAGGACTGCTTCAGCTCCGTACACCAGGAAGAAGGATGTCTCTCAAGTTCATCGGTTTGGAGTTGTCCTGTTGGCCCATAGAGTGGGCGGAAGCTCTTCAATCCAGTTGGCACCATGTTTTTTAAGGCGCTCATATGTGCGCGTCTTGAGTCCTTTCAGGATTTCTGCATTGGCTCTCTCGGCTTGGCCATTGCTTGCCGGGTGAGCTATGGAGGCGTAGCTGACTTGGATGTTGAGGTCTTTGCAGTATCCTTGGAAAGCAGAGCTTGTGAATGGGTCCCATTATCTGTTATGATTTTGTTAGGGACTCCAAATCTGCATACGATGGACTGCAAGAAGTTGATAGCTGATTTCTTGTTTATTGTCATGACTGGAGTTGCTTCCGGGCATTTGGTGAACTTGTCAATGTCAACATACAGGAAATTGTAACCTCCGACATCACTTGGGAAAGGTCCCAAGATGTCCATCCCCCACACAGCGAAAGGCCATGTAGGAGGTATCATTTGTAGAGGCTGAGCCGGTGTGTGAATTTGCTTTGGATGGAACTGACACGCTTTGCATTTCTTCACCAGCTCAGTTGCATCCTGGAGCGCTGTAGGCCAGTAAAAGCCATACCAGAAGGCTTTACCGACCAGCGTGCAGGAAGACGCGTGATACCCACACTCGCCTCCATGGATTTTTGCGAGGAGATCGCAGCCTTCTTCTCTTGTGATGCACCACATTAGGACGCCGTTAGCACCGTGCCGGTAGAGATCCCGTTCTACTAGAGTGTATCTTTTAGCCATTCTGACTATACGGTCAGTGGATACATGATCGTCAGGAAAGATGTTGTCTTTCATGTAGCTCCGGATCTCCGAGATCCATGTATCGGAGCTTGCTTGAGCATTTGGGTCTTGCATGCTAGGTTGCTCAGAGCTTTCGGCAGCACCTACGACCCTTGATGGCTGCCATGGTAATAGGGCCATCGGGACCGCCAGCTTCGAGATGCTGGTCTCGCCCCCTTCGCTCAGTTCGGCAGGCTGAGCTGTGGGTTTTGACAACCTTCGGACGAAGGCTCCGTCAGGAGCCGGAGCTCCGATTGACGCTTTCATCGAGAGTTTGTCAGCTTCAGCGTTATGGACACGCTGGTCATGACGGAGATCCAGGAATTTGAAGTCCTTCTGAAGCCTCTGGACTTCAAGGATATAAGCAGCTAGTTGGGGATTGTTACAGGAGCATTCACCCTTCACCTGTTTAATGATGAGCTGCGATTCTCCCTTGACCAACAGCTGCTTGGCACCATATGACAGTGCCACCTTTAGTCCATAAATGAGTGCTTCATACTCTGCCATGTTGTTGGTCGCCTTGAAGTCAAGGTGGACCATGTATTTTACCTTCTCATCGGTTGGAGCGAGGAGAAGGACTCCAGCTCCGACCCCCTGTTTTAGCATGGATCCGTCAAAGTAGAGGGTCCAGTGAGGTTTGGTGAAGACCGAAGCCTTGAGTTCCGGCTTCTGCTCACTAGGGCCCCAGGGTTTGATGGAGAGGGGGTCCATTCCGCCACGAAGTCAGCCAAAGCTTGACTCTTGATCGCTTGTCTTGGGACAAATTCAAGATCGAATTCAGCCGATTCCCCTGCCCACTTTGCAATGTTCCCAGTAGAGTTGGGATTATGCAAGATCGCATGCAGTGGGTAAGAGGTCACCACTGAGATTTTGTGAGCTTGGAAGTAATGGTGAAGCTTCCTGGAGGCGATGAGAACTGCGTAGAGCAGCTTGTGCACCTCTAGGTATCAAGTCTTGGCATCATGTAGTACTTCGCTGATGAAGTACATTGGGCGTTGGACTGCCCGGACCCTCCCGGAAGGGCCCGGAGCTTCCTCCACATCGACCCGAACCCTCCCGGAGGGGTCTGGACCTGCTTCGGGGACCTCCGGGTCCTTGCTTGAGGAACCTGAAGCTTCTATTGGTGGAACCCGGACCCTCCTGGAAGGGTCCGGATCTTCTGGAATAACTCCCTGTAGATCCAAGTCTGGGGGCTGGGACCCAAACTCACCTTCAGGAACCTCCGGACCCTCCCGGAGGGGTCTGGATTACTGAGCTTGGGATGGTTTTGGTCTCTTCTCAACCAGGACCATGCTGACAACCTCGTCGGTTGCTGAAATATAAAGCAATAAGGGCTCACCAGGGTTCGGAGCTACCAAGGTTGGTAGAGTGGTGAGGAGCTGGTTTAGCTCTTAGAACGCCTTTTCTGCTTCTTCAGACCATTAAAATGGTCCGAACTTCCTCAATAGCTTGAAGAAGGGTAGCGCCCGTCTGCCAGTCTTGAGATGAACCGGTTGAGGGTGGCTAGACATCCAGTCTGTTTCTGGACGTCCTTGATGCGGGCTGGTGGCTGCATCTCCTCAATGGCTTTAATCTTCACCGGATTTGCCTCTATGCCCTAGTGGTTTACCAGGAAACCGAGAAGCTTTCCTGAGCTAACCCCGAAGACGCACTTTTCTGGGTTCAGCTTCGTGCGGGTGACCCGCACCTTGTTGAAGACAGCTTGCATGGTGTCAAGGAGTGACTCTTTGTTCTTGATCTTGATGACGATGTCATCAACATACACTTCCACTATGTCTCTGATGAGCTCTCCAAAGGTTTTGTACATAGCTCGTACAAATGTTGAAGCTTCATTCTTGAGACCAAATGGCATGGCAGTATAACAGTACAATCCATCTACTATGATAAAACAAGTATGTTCTTCATCTTCCCTAGACATTCTGATTTGATTGTACCCATAATATGCGTCTAGGAAACACAGTAATTCACATCCGGAGGTGTAATCCACTATCTGATCTATTCTAGGTAGTGGAAATGGATCTTTTGGGCATCCCTTATTCAGTTTTGTGTAGTCGATACACATCCGAAGCTTCCCGCCGGCCTTGCGTACCACAACTGGGTTTGCCAGCCATTTTTGGTGGAAGAATTCTCGGATGAATCCAGCTTCGAGCAACTTCTTCACTTCTTTTCTTATGAAGTTCTGTCACTCTACAGATTGCTTCCGAGGCTTCTGATGTATGGGTCGAGCATCAGGATAGATCTTCAGATTATGCTCGATCACTTCCCTAGGGATCCTAGGCATTTGTGACGGTTGCTAGGCAAACATGTTGACATTAGCGTGGAGGAAAGTGATGAGCGTGAGTTCCTATTTGTCATTCAGACCTCCCGATATGTAGGTGGTCTGAGCGGTATCGGAACCGATTTGGACGACCTTGACGGGGATGTCGGTGTCGCCACTTGGTTGCACGCGGGGTGCAGAGGTTGAGCCTTTTTGACGAATGCTCAGGGGTTTCAGAGCTTGTTCCTACCTTAATTCTTCCACCTGCGCTGTAGCAAGCGCACGAAGTTCTTCCAGAGCAGTCATTTCGGCAGTACGGTCTCTGCGGATTCGGAGAACACCAGCTGGTGTTGGTATCTTCAACACCAGGTAGCCATAATGAGCAGCATCCATGATCTTGTACAAGGTGGGCCTGCCTAGAATGGCGTTGAATGGTAAGTTGATCTGAGCGACGTCAAAGATCAACTTCTCAGTGCGATAATTCTCCCGAGTCCCGAAGGTCACGGGGAGAGTAATTGCACCGACTGGGGTTATGCCCCCTAGACCAACTCCGGAGAATGGTCGGGAGGGGCGAAGGTCCAAGGTTGGAGCTGAAGCTTGACGACAGCTTTGAAGCTTATGAGATTCAGCCCCGAACCTCCGTCCACCATTACATGGTGGAGTTGAATGTTATTGAAGGTAGGTGATACCATCAAAGGTAGCTAAACAGCTCCGATCATGTTCCGAGGGCAGTCTGAAGCATCAAAAGTGATGGTGGTGTCCATCCACTTTCGATGAGGCTCCATCCTGGCTGTAGGAGCTACTGAGGCCATGTCCCATCGCATGGTCTTGAGGACACGGTGGGAGGTGATGTCCCACGAACCACCAAAGATGGTGTTCATGGTCTTCCGACGCTCATTGTCAGAGACGTCAGAGTCGTCGTCAACGGAGGTGTAAACAGCCTTCAGGACCTTTTTAGGTCCTGGAATCCTAACTCCTCTTCAGCCGGAGCTTCATCAACCTTCTGTTTTCCATCCCTCTGACAGAAAGGAACTTCTTCCCGGTGCTTGTTGTAGCGCACGACAATGTTTTGGACCTCCCGGCAGTCCTTCAAGTTGTGGCCGTTCGACTTATGGATAGGAAACCACACTTTGGAGTTGCCACCGTCTTCAGGGGACGGCCGACGTCATTTCCCGGGGCGTGGCCCCCGGCCACCCAAAGTTGTAGCAGCTGCAGCGGTAGATGTGCCGGCCGACGGCTTCTTCTCGCCGTTGGACTTTTTCTTCTTTTTGCCACTCTCGGAGGTAGTGTCTTCGCCTTTGGAGGATTTTTTGCCATCCTCCGGAGGTGGTTTGGAGTGCATTTCACGGCCCTCCGCAGCTTTGGCACACTTGTCTGCAAAGCTGAAGAGCTCCGTGACGCTGGTGATCTCCTTGACCGCCAGCTTCTCCAGCATCTTCTTATCTCGTTTGCCTTGTCTAAATGCCATGATAACAGAGGCGCTAGAGATGGAAGGAATGGTGTTTCGTACCTGGGAGAACCTCTGGATGATGAGCGCAGGGATTCTCCCCCTTCTACACGACTGCGAAAAGGTCCAGTTCGGTGCTTGGCCGAGTGTATGAACTCCCGAAATTGGCAGTGAACTATTGGCACAATTCCTCCCAACTATTGATGGAGTTGTGAGGAAGGCTCATGAACCAGAACCTGGCGGTCCCAGTCAAGGCCACTGGGAAGTAGTTGGCCATTACGGCCTCGTTACCTCCGGCCGCAAGGATTGCGGTGGTGTAAATTTGGAGAAACTCAGCGGGACTAACTGTCCCATCAAATTTCTCCAGTAGGTGAGGCCAAAACTTTTGTGGCCATCTGACCATGCATAGGTGCATGGAAAGACCAGAACAGCCTCCTCCTACACCCTCGGGAGCAGGACTGTCTCGAGCCTCTCGCCTTTCGCGAGCACGCTCGATATGGACATGATCGTCCTGTTTACAGTAACGACGATCAAGCTCCGCCCGGAGGTCATGAGTTGAAAGCCTGGTTACCGTATGAGTACGTCGTGCCCCAGAAGGTAGCGATGTAACTTGCTGTGATGCAGCACGCCTCCTATTTTGGGAAGCATCAAACCAATTCTACCAGACACGGTCTAGCGCTACGATGGGGCCCACCCCAACGGAGGAGGACCTTGGTTGTTGATGCGGTCGACTGCTGCTGCAACCAGATGTTCCACATCCATCCTCCACTGCTCCATTGCACCCTGGGATGCACCTGGAGGTGGTTGATGTTGGAGGAGAGCACGCGCTGCATGAAGCGCGTGTTCAGGGTTGTTGTTATTCACCGATGCGATGACCGACGCTGATGCACCGTCACGCTGCCCATCTTGATGTGTTGGTGTAGGCGGTGGAGGTGGAAGCGTGACTCCTGCTGGAGCCACGGCACCTGCTGGTTGCTGCATGTTGGAGGGATTGCCCCCAGCGGGTCGAATGGAAGGGTTGCCGTTGGATGATCCAGCAGCTGAGTTCACCATACTTGAAATCTCATGCGCCCCTACCTAGCACGCCAACTGTCGGCATCTGGATCCGGCAGATCTTCCGACACTACCTTTGCTAGATCGAGGAGTTGTAGTTCGGTGAAGGGCGCGCAGAGATTCAAGAAGGTGAAAGACACGTGTACAAGGAGATTTATGTGGTTTGGGCCGCCTGAGCATAGTAACCTACTCCACGGGGTGTGTTGGTGATGTATTAAGCGTGTGAGTCTAGAAGAAGCTCTAGAGGAAGAAGCTCGTCTAGCTCAGGGAGTTCAGTTGTGGTCTCGAACCATCCCTTGTGTATTGTCGACCAGTCCTTTTATAGTACAAGGACTGGTCGTTACACCGTTAGCCTGGCCCGATATGTGGCCCCGGTGGTTACACATGCTTGATACACAATAAATGAGGTTAATTACCCTTAATAGCCTGGTAACGGGCCTTAACAGTGCTGTTATCAGTATTAAGGGTCATCCGATCGTGTGTCATTAATATGGTATTAATGACACTTAATCGGGTCTTGAAGTCTTTGATTGTTCCTTGAAGGTTCGGAGCCGTTGGGGGGTCCACTAGCCTGATTGTTGAAGTTGAAGGTCCGCCGGTCGCCATGTGGCAGCACCGGAGCTTACCGTCGTGGACGAGTAGGTCCGGTGCTACTGGACACGTGTCAATACCGGAGCTTCCCTCTGTCTGGGGTTAGGTCTGGGGGTGCCATACTGGTATTCTGACCGGAGCTTTCCATGTGTGGGTGATAGCTCCGGTCTTATGATACACGTGGCGGCCTTGGGATTAACCATGTGGGGCCTTCGGAGGTCTTCAAATCTGGTGGATGGAGTTTACTTGTGATCTTTGCAATCCCAAGGGGTATCCGGTACGGAGGGTACCGATAGAATCGGACGATGTGGTTTTATAAAGTTCTATGGAGTAACCACACCGTCGGCGAAGCAACATGGGAGAGTGAAGATTATCTCCGCACAAAGTATCCAGACTTGTTATAGTCGTATCTTCGGTAAACTTTCACCTCCGTCTCTTTTATTTGTAATCTCGGGACGAGATTCTTTTAAGGGAGAGAGGAATGTAAAAGTCCTAAATTACAAAGGCAAAGTTCCTATGGGAGATATTGAAATTTGGAGGGGAAAAAGAAATTTAATTAGAATCTGAAAAAAATGAAACCAATTTAAACCTCAATTGAGAGAATTCAAAAATTGAAATTTAACTCATGTTCAAACTTTGCCAAGATAAAAATCTGAGTTCACCATTTAATTGCAAATATTCCAAATAGCACCCCTGCAAAATTTCCTAATATTTGGAGCACTAATTTTATTTAATTCAATGGGTACATTGAATTCTAGTCAAATTCAAATTTGAATTTGAATTTCACATGAAACATATCCAAACTTGAAATCCAATTTTAGAATCAGATCCTAGATATTTGTATGAGCCTATCTACAAAGTTTCATGAATTTTGGACACAAGTTGGTGGGATATTTCTTTGTACGGAGAAGGCTTGAGTGGAGGGGGCTGTGGGACCCACTTGTCTTACAGAGATGGAGCTCAGCTGAACGTGTTTCACTTCTCTGCTTCTCCCATGGCGACACCACTCCATTTGCATGTGCCACCTCCTCTTCACAGCCTGTCTACTGCTGCCATTGAACTTATAAACCAAGCTTGGTGCCATTTCTTCATTCTTCTCCCTCTTGTCGGCATTTCTTGCCTATTTTTCCTCCGCCCGCCGCACAGCACCACCTCGCCGTCATTCAAGCGTGCCGTCCAAAAGAAGCAGTGTTGGGACCTGCTCCAAGAAGAGAAAAGTAACACAACTCGTTGCTCTATCTTCTCCACCGATTGGATCCTTGTTTCATGCCTTGTGTTGACTGTATTTCGAGGTTTTCTCGCCGCCGACGGGGAGGCCACCGAGAGAGTCCTCTGCTGCTCCATGGAACCCCAGCTACGAGCCTTATCAAGCTTTGATACTTGAAGGAAAAAGGTTTGCAATCACGCCTAGTTCATGCTCGCAAAGTTTCAGCTTTTTTCATAGCTTGTAGCTCAGGTTTTCCTCAAAGAACCGACACTTAGTTCTTTTGCCCGCCTTGGTTCTTCACCAAAATTCAGTTTATACGTGCAATACTTATTCGAATTGCTTATCAAGTAGTTTCTAAACATTCTCGTGCACACCCTAGCCAAAAACGCCCAAAAGTTATCGACCATAAGCATAGGAATCAAAGTTCTTACGGCCGCTGGTTGAAAAGTCGTGGGTCGCCGTTGAACTTTTATATGCAGCCATTTCCACCTCGATAGAAATTCATTTTGGTCATCCTCGTGATCCCAAGATGCTCTCCGATCAATTTCCGAGTGGTTTTATCCCATGCCGAAGCTTATTCGTGTTGGCCGAAACCCTAATCGCCGCCGCCACCGTCACGCGAGCTTTTCTAGCCATCCATCGCCATCGGGAGGATCACCATCGAGTTCCTCGCCTGATTTTAGGTGGGGGCGGTGAGATTGGGGTGCCGCCATGCCCGGGAGCGATATGCGACGAGGGGCCGCCGTCGGGCGCCGCCCGAGCGCCGTCGGCCCAAGGTTGAAGACGACTCGGGGTGGGCCCCGGTCATCAATCTAACCAACGCGTGCCCGGATCTGTTGCGGACAAGGATCCCGTGTGGCTACATCCCTGAACCCTGTGGCCTGGTGTTGCTTCAACCCGATTGGCCCATCCTGTGGGCCCAGCCATTATTCAAACCTTTTCCAATTGAAATTTAAATTTCAGATTTAGTTCCCACTTCAAAAATCCATATCTCCCAGTAGAGATGTCCAACAATTCCCAAATAAATTTTGTTAGGACCAGCATGAAGAATAATTTCCAGTGGAGCACTTGGATTTGGATGAATGTCCATGTGAATTTCTCCATAATTAAACTAACAAAAATGCATATAAAATTTATTCCTATAGTTTTGCTCTTTGGAAAATTTCCAAATTTTTCCAGAACCTTCATTTGAATATCATTGAACTCCAGTAAATATTTCAGGGTCATTAGACTTCATTTACATGGTCTGATCACCTGTGTATTCTCTATGCACATAAAAATACTCAAATTCATTTAGAATTTGCACAAAAACTTGTGCGAACTTCTAAATTGAATATCTCTCAGTATAAAGCTTCAAAATTTGTCAAACTAACTTTATTGGTTTGATCTTTATCCACACTAACCAGAACTACAACCCAATCTTCATGAAAATCCCTAGATTTTCCTGTAGAGCCCTTTAAAGAAAAATCATGTTTGATTTTTATCTGATGCTTCACTTCATAGAAACATCTGAAATTGCCAAAATGATTTTTACTAAGTTTATACATTCTTGTAAAAATTTCAGTTTCATTGGACTTTATTAACCTAGTTAATTCTGAAGATTTTCCTAACTGGTCACATAATGCCCAAAAACAATAGAAACAATTCAATAAAATATCCCCCCTCGTAAATTCAATATCTCACAATATAATGCTTAGAAAATTATGAAAAGAAATTTCATAGAACCAGTGAGACCCCTATGTATGATACAACCACTGGTAGCCATGGTAGACCTCCAGAATTTCAATGAAAATGCAGAGAAAGCTAAACACTTAAGAAATTTTGTAGACCACTATATTCAATTCTTGTATCTGCAACTTACCTGGTTATTCCTACATGACCATGTGAACTCCCTGTAATTTTCTCAGCCTCAGTGAATCTGTTGAACTGTATAAAATTGAGATCACATCCCTATGTACAAAACAATATCTATTTCACTTCATATGTCCACTGCCTAAGTTCATCTTGTTTCCTTTCTGTTGCTGTCCAGTCTAGCAACCGAACTTCAAGTCCTAACTAATATTTATCCTTCTTGAGTTATAATCAACTTCAATTGTTATACTAATAAATTGCAATCTCTTAATTGCATATCATTTCGATAGTGTTCGCGACGAAGGTGGCCAACGAGAAGCACAATCTGGAGGAGTGCAATTCTCTATTGGATCTGTTGTGGCATGATTTTCTCATCAAAGAATACTGAATGATCGTCGCTGACTTTTATCAGAACCGAAAGGCAAGCCCCGGTTTGCATTTAAGTGCCTTCTAAAGTTTTGCTTTATACACAATGTATTGAATAGACTTGATATGTGCATTAGGTCTATGTTGATTGAATACTCCACATGCATGAACAAATAATCCTTGGAGTGGATGGGTAGTATAAGACTCCCTCGAGTTATATTGTTATGCTTAATGTTTAGGTAGAAGATCGGTAGAAGTCGAGTATGTTGGATACTACTCGCGAGATTGGTCACAATTTATTGAGCACAAGTCAAGTAGTTGAATTCTACTTGCGAAAGAAGTCGAGCGAGGGAAACCTACTCGCGTGTTGTTACAATAACATTAACTCTTTAATATGAGACGTGGACGGGGACTTGTGTAGATTGGTTTGCCCACATCGTGCCTAGGTCAGTAATGACGAGGCAGGTGTTGGGGAGATGGATTGGTAGCCCTGTCTGTGTCGGTTAAGGTCCGTCTCGTGCTTGGCCTTGTTGGACAAGTTTGAACTGTACCGGGTGCATACTGGCTATATGGAACCTTTTCAATCGGCTTAAGCTGTCGGCTGTTAGTACTGTGGGAGGTAAATCGCTCATGAACATCTCACAGCGGAGGTGTACCTTGAGGGAGCTCGCTGTTCGGGTCTATTGAACTGTTTTGATATGGGTTAGTCTTCGGAAAGCTGGTTGCGTACGACATCAGGAGAGTGTGTCGTTGCAACTCCAAGAATGGGTGTACGTGTCGTGCAGTCCGGGTGTTTTTGATTCGAATCACCGTCGCTCACGGTTATTGATTGTGCATACTTGGTCACTGAGTCTTGACGTAGTAAGAAAGAGAAATGGAAAGATAATGAATATGCTATTATGAATAATTCTTTGTACTGGAATCTTGGCTGCTATAGAGATAGCATAATCAAATTTACAATTTCCAAACATTTAACTTGTATAAGGCTTATGCAACCTTGAGCAAGTATCATCGTGGATGAAGCGTTCCTTGTTTGATTGTTGAATTCACAATGATGCTATGCCCATGGATTGCGTATGCTACTTTAAAAATGACCACTAAGGATTTACATTTGGCAAGTCCCTTCCTGCAAATTGAGCTTCCCAATCTTTAAAGTTTCCAGCATGTAGAGTTTCATGTTTAGGTGACACGGTTATGTCTTGATGAGCCTTGTGCTCACGGTTGCTATATTGTTGTTTTTGCAGTTATTATTAGCTTACACTTATATTGTGGTTGTCCGTGAGATCTCGAACATGTTGAGATGTATCTCTCACGGAAATCTTGCCGCTGCTCTCTGCATCGTGTTGCTAGTGAGAAGCGTCCGTGGGCATGGATGACTTCTCTTGTCCATAGCTAGTTGAGAGTATGAGTATGTATTTTCCGCTGCGATGTATATTATGTTGTAAAATAGAATCATCTTGTGAAATAAAATATTTGTGTTGGTTATTTTGTAAGGCTTTTCTTGTGTGCGGTTGGGTGCCGCATCCCACGGCACCACCCAATGCGATTCCTGGAATGTGCGGACCTCGGTCCTCATAGCTGGCTCTCCTCTCTACAACATATACTCCTCTAAACCTAAGGAGAATAGTTTATACAATGGATGAATACTCAAGTGGTATGTGTGAAGTGAGGGCAGGGGGGTCCTATTTATATCTAGAGAAGGGTCGGTTCCGGCAACCAAAAGCGCCAGAATCAGTCTTCATCATTATCAGGGCATCACAAGGAGTCGACACATGGAATTTGACTGCGTTTGGCGCCAGGACATAGAAGGTCGACTAGGGGGTCGGCCATCCTGGTGTTGGCTCCTTTTCTGGTGTGCTTCCTCCAGGTCACTTCCAGGTGGGTCCTCTTGACTGATATGGGTGATACATTGTTGGATGGCCTCGGATACTTCTTTTTGTGGGCCATTTGATCCATGTGATGCCACATGTTGTTGCTTGATTGGCTGGGATGGTATTTTATAGGATTTCCCCCTCTTTCACCTCATTTCCTTTAACAATTCCCTGCATGAACTATTTCTCCAAGGACAAGTGGAAATAGGTTAAATAGAAAGGTGATGTGTGCAAGAAATGACAATTCCTTCACATAATGGAGTTATATTGATGTGTTAATTGAGTTATATTTCTGCACTATTTCAACAAACGGTTGCAATTGTAGAAGCTCCCTTGGTCACTACAGAAAAGCCGATGATAGATGACGGCCGAAGACCGTCGTTAATAAGGTCAAAACCGTCGTAAATAAGCTATTGACAATGGTAAGGGATTATTTACGATTGTCTTCGATCGTCTCTGATTATTAGTCGTAAATAAGCTTATTTACAATGGCAGCCATCATAAATAAGCTTATTTACGACGGCTGGATATGCCCGTCGCAAATAACCACACCCTGCCACGTGGCAGTACAGGGAGCTTATTTACGGTGGCCTGGATCCTCATCGTAAATAAGATCATTGTTTATGACGGGGTTGGCAACCGTCGTAATTAATATAGGTTTATTTACTACAGCTTGGATGGCCATTGTAAATAATATTGCCTTATTAACGACTGCCAGTATGATAAACTATCGTAAATATGGAAGGTAATTTAAACAAAAGACAGAAAATGCTATCTTGACTTCGAGGACAGCGTTGGCTCGAAGGCCAGCTCACACAGGCATTCACAAAAAAAATAATACCACAATGTACACTATAAAACATGCCCAAAACACTAATTCACAAACACTATACACACACGACATGCTATACGCTACCCCGTCCGCTACCTCTAGAGCCTGGAAAGTCATCCTCAAGCCGTCGTCCAATTGCCGGAAGATGCAGCGATGGAGTGTGAGCCTCCATCGCTGATCCCTGTGATGAGCAAGTGTAGTTAGATAAGTTATAAGTTTACAAGGGCATTTTTAATTAAATTTGCTTATTACAAGCTAGAATGTTCAACTAGTTTTGGCTATGTTTGAGTGAGTTTGATCACAATTGACTAAGTTTGAGCAAGTTTAACTAGTTTTAGCTATTTTTAGTAAGTTTGATTATATTTTACTAAATTTGAGCTTTAACTAGTTTTGACTATATTTGAGTAAGTTTGATCATATTTTACTAAGTTTCAGCAAGTTTAACTAGTCTTGGCCCTAGCTAACCCTCGTCGGGATGCATCTTCAAGTATGCTCGCGTAGCTTGAATTCGGGCGTTTGATAGTGACTGTGTCATGAGCTTCCTGCCATTCCTGTAGGAGACGGTTCTAATGTGATCCAACTGGGCCTCGCCCTCCAAACGGTATCGTGCTTGGAAGAACATTGATACAAGTAATTGTATTTAACATATAATAGATTTGTATTACACAGATATTAGTCATACTTACTATAAAGTCATGCCACACAGCCTCCAGGTGGGCTCTGTGAGCAAGGTCCTCGGCAGTAGCGGGATCTTCGCGAGGCGTAGCAAGGACACCGTTCACTAAACCGATGTAGTGCAAACTGATCAGACAATTGAAGACACCGTTTGCCTTCTTATAGTATCCCTAAGCCATAAATGAGTCATCGTACCAAGACCTGATAGATAAATCTCAATTAGTACATATATAAGTCTAAAACAATCTAAATTGATTAGTTAGAAATTTACATACTTATCGCCAAATAAACGAATAATGGTCCTATCATATAGGTTTGCAGGAGCTAGAGAAGCCACATAATGGCTCCTCCTAGTCCACCACCTCAAAGCTGGATCCACTTCTGGTGACCTAGAAGAGGGGTCACCGGAGTTCCCTGGCTCGCTAGTTGGCTCTGAAGTTGGCTCCGAAGGCTAGCTACCCAACACCGAAGCATTGTCAGCCACCGGTGGCTGAAGAGGACCCCTCGCCACTGAGTCCTCGGACGTAGAGTCCTCATGACAATTTAAAAGATCCATAACATAGATGAATGAATTACTTGTGCAATTCAATAACTTATTTTATTTCATATAGATAAAAAATTTATTTACTTGTTTTGACCGCTGTAATGTGAGAGATCTGCGTGACGGCTCTAGTAGATAGATCAACAACAAAGCCCGTTTACCCCGCTAGACAGACTGCCCTTAAAGACCTCGTCTACTATCCTTGGTAGAAACCCCCTCGTCCCCCCCCCCCCCCTTCCTTTCCCCCTGCTCGACGACATCTTGCTGAAAGGAATTTTTTTTCTTAATTTAAAGGAAAATATAGAAGAAAGAATTAGATGAAGGAAACATTACTTGAACTCAATTTTAAAATTCATCGGTATCAGGACCATGTACTCTACTACTTAAGTCGGACCATCGATGGTTGTTTTCTTTCTGTTCTCGCATCTCACAAGTCTCTACATCTACATCTCCAACTTAGTCTTCGAAGCCTAGACAAGACTTGATGACAAAAGATGCCGGCTACTCTTGTTCTTGGTAAACAACATCAATCACACCATTCAACGACAATGGAGTATCATAGTACCCAACATCTTCTGTTGTATATAATTACTCACAAGGATTCACCTTGTTTACACCGCACCAAGCACTAAGCTTTCCGCATTGATAATGTAGATAACACACTTACTTGACTTGGTGTGCAAGGACGAAGGTGTCGTACCCTCATAGCCATTCGTTGTGTTTGACCTCTACCATGCCAAATTTGTTATGTCGAGTTCCATTATTATTATGAAACCAATTGAAGTCAAAGAAGACTACTTTAGGCTCCTTATTCCCTGTAAAAGTGAATTCATAGATTTCTTAATGACCCATAATAATTAGTTTCCCGTCCTTTGGCGTCGGCTACCCTTGTCAAAATTCTGGTATTAGATGTTGTCGTGAGAGGGCGAAGAGCTTCAAATTCAGTTGAGCAAAATTGGAACCCATTGACATCGTATCGACCATAGCTTCTAACTTTAATGGATCTGTAGGACAATTCTCGCAAATCATAATTAACATCGACCCTTTTTTCACTATCCAAAATATGAAGTTAGAAGTCTATTTTGTGCAATACTTATAAGTCTAAAGAGAAAAAAGACAAGAAAACATTACATGATCTCAAAACAAGGATTAGAAGTTAGGCTCTCCATTTACTCCATAATGTTGCATCGATTCTACTTGCTTGCTCATAGGTTGATGCTTGGATTTCCAATTTTGTTGGTCGAACTCACTAACTAAGGAAAAAATAGGATGACTAGCACATTTGTATAACACAACATACTAATTAATATAGATGTTTAACAAACACTTACTGAAAATATTTGTCCATCTAGTATATATTAGCGTACATGTATAGCAATGCATCCGTATTATCTTTTGTTGTAGAGCTTGTGCTACTACGAACAGTGGTGCTTCTCAATTCAAAAATGGAGAGGTCGCTACAAGGGGGTGCTTTATCCATATTTTGTTGCATCGTATAAGCATTAACATTGTGTTCTTCTACAAAGTAGACTCTTGAAAAGTATCCGATCTCCTGAACATAATGCTTTGGCGATGCACCCTTCAACCCTTGCCCAATTGTGAATCATTGGTTTACGACATTTGAGTGCTCTTTTAATGTGGTACATCCACCTATATTGCGCAGGGCCGTCCACTTTAGCTTCATATGGAAGATGGATTAGGAGGTGTTGCATTGGATTGAAGAATTCTGGAGGGAAAACTTTTTCCACCCTACATAAAGGCATTGGTATCTCCCTTTCCAATTTCTCCATCATCTCCTTTGTGATTTCTTTAGCACAAAGCTGTCTACAAAAGTAGCTAAGCTCGGCTAACACCTTCCACACTAAATCATCAAGACAGACCCAAAACATAACCGACTTAAGTCTTTCTATGATTATGTGATAATCATGACCTTTTAATCCAGTGATCTTTCCCGTCTTCACATTCACAGCTCATCTCAAGCTAGCATCATAACGATCTGGAAATTTCAACCTTTTCAACCATCTTAAGTCTTTTTCCTTTTCATTAGGTCAAAGACAAAAAGAAGCACGTGGTTTGCCACCAATTTTGGGAAGCATAAGAGTTGGACAATTACAAACCTCCGCCATATCCTTTTGAGCCTTCGTATTTTCTTTTGTTTTGCCTGTCATATCCAAGCATGTGCTTATGATGCATTCGCACATGTTACGCTCCTGGTGCATGACATCAATGTTATGTATTGGAATTAAGGACTTTACATACGGTAGCTCCCATAGTGCACATATATGAGTCCAATTGTAGTCCTCTCTGTAACAAACAAAATATTCAAGACGATCTTCATCTTGCACTAGTTTGTTCAACAGTTCAGTGATATCTGACCTGTTGAAACATTGTGGTGGTCTTTTAGCGACAATGGTATCCTTTCTAAAGGCATTCCTCTTCTCTCTAAACATGATTGGGAGGTAACCAAAAACTATGGCAATTAAAGTAGCATACCTTGCCACCATGACTAATACGAAAACATTCCTTGCCCGAAGCACATATCGGCATGTCAAACGACCATGAGTGCTCCAGCCAGAAAACAAATCGTATGTTGGGAAATCATGAACAAAACAGAAGTATGCAGCTCGAAGTTTGAAGTTCTATTTTTTGTAACAGCCATACGATTTGATTTCTATCATTACATTTTCAACTCTTCAATCAACAGCTTCAACATCACGTTGAGTAGTGAACCAAGATGATCTGGTTCAGGTATGATAAGGCAAAGGAACATGAACTCATACTTTATACAGAGAGATAGTGGTAAGTTGTCTGAAATAGCAAATACGAGCCAACAAGAGTATGGTGTGGCGTTTGTACTGATCGGTGAGCAGCCATCTGTCACCAATCCAATGCGAATATTTCTTACATCACTGGATAAATTTGGATCGAAGCGGTCAAGCACCTTCCATGCCTCATCGTTGAATGGATGCACCATCATTTTGTTGTTCTCACGTACACCTTCTTTGTGCCACCTCATGTGCCTAGCTGTTCTTTTCGAGAGAACAAGCGCTTCAACTGAGGTAGACAGGCAAGTAACAAAGCTGCTTATGTGCGACTTGAGTCATTACGTTTGCACCTTCGTCATTAACAACATCGACAAACTTCAATTTACAATATTTTAAGCACTTATTCTCATTGGCATGCTCTTTCTAGAAAAGCATGTTGTTGTCTTGGCACACATCAATCTTCTTATATTTAATATCAAGATCAGAAATCAATTTATTGGACTAATACATATCTTTAGGCAGTTTATGGGATGTGAAAGGATATCACTGATCAATTTAATGAGATCATTGTAATAGTTTTTGGAGAAGAAATACTTAGACTTAATTGTCATAAGTCTAGTCATGAAAGTGAGGAGGGTCACTTCAGTGTGTTCATGCAGCGGCCCTTTTTAAGCTTTAAGAAGCTTGAGGAATGCTTGAACCCTTGTTCTAGGATGATCCTTCATCAATTCAGGATTTATAGTTTCAATCATCACGTACATCCTATCGATCTCTGTGCTATCAGCCTCCTCTCGATCTTCTATGGTTTGAGAAGATGTCCTTCCGTGAAAGGTCCACACCTCATAATGCTGCGTGAAACCGTTTTGACACAAGTGGAATGACAATGTCACATTGTCGAAACACTTCAAATTTTGGCAACAACTACACGGGCACCGCACCTTACTGTTGTTTGATAACGGAAAAGCTCTTGTATGAAAGCATCTGTCTTGGTGAACCACTCCTCTTAGTGATCCCCATTCTTTGTCCAACCAGCATATTTCCAAGTGAGGTCCTCAGACATGTTTGAGGCTATACCTCCAAAGCAGACAAATCATTATTAGTTTAATTTTTATGTCATATCACAGCCCTAAAACTAGGCAGATTGGTCCTAAACCCACTCAAGAGTGACCGAGGGAACATCCTTATGACGAGACACGAGGTCCAAATCTGGATGAAATTTGGGCAGCATAACCCCGTTGTACTCGAATTGCACACCCAAAAATTGTGCTACGAAGAACATTAGGGTTACACTATCGAAGTCATGTCCGGATCTAAACACCGTACCTAGCTCGTCATAAGCACGCCCTCAATCACTCAAAGACTATCCAAAAAAAGGACAATTCCGAACCTGCATGCCTCGCATGATATTGCATGTGAGGCATGCCGATTCGAAACGAGTGACACATTTATATAGATTACATTACTCATTTTTATTTTTGAGTCCTTTACGAGAGAGGAAAGAATGAGAGAGAGGGAGGAAAGTTGGTCAAAGATGACACTTCCACGTCCGGATCCACCGTCCATGCACGCCCGAGTAATTGGCATCCTCACCGTTTTTGTTCGCCTCCATGCCGTCTCAAAGCATACATTACAACTGTGTCGGACCAAGCCCTAAGCAGAGTGTGTCGGGCCAGACCCTAAATAGCATGTGTCGGCCTGGGTCAGCCCGACTATATATATAGCGATTATTCACTTCAACAATCAATGTAATACTTAAACAATTTAACAATTACACTACTAATCAAATAATTAAACAATGAAACTACAAAAAAAAAAGAAATCAACTAATCGAACGACTTAGACAACTAATTATTCCGTTGCCAGAACTAATTAAATGATTCAAATAAACAAATTTAACTAATGAAACAAATAATTTAACAAGAAATCAGAAATTAATAAATAATTTAATATTTAAATAAACAATACATGATTAACATGCAATCCAAAATTAAACGAGAATAAGAACAATTATATCAACAATTAGACAACAAGAATGCATAATTCAGAATTTACATTGATGAAATAAACAATTAAACAACAACAAATACAATCCACAATGCACAACAATTTACAGTGCACAATTTAATGAACAATTAAATAGCATTGCATAATCGGGGTCTTCGATGAGGAGGGTTGGGCTGGTGGGGGCGGAGGACGAGTGTCGGCGTGCTGGTGGCCTCCATGGCTGCCGGTGGGGAGGTAAGGGGCGTTGAGGAGGCCAGGTGGTAGGGGGCTTGGGTGGAGGGCGTGGGGGGGGGGTGGGCTCGGGGTGGAGGTCGGTGTGTAGGGGGTCCTTGGGTGGAGGCTTGTGTGGAGAGGAGCTCGGGTAGAGCTAGGCCAACGTGCGTGAAGAGGGAGCTGGGGTGGAGATTGACCCGTTGAGAGGGGTGGCTCGAGTGAGGCCGGGCGAGAAGGGTGCTCGGGTGGAGGTTGCCGTTGAGGAGGGGGGAAGGGATGGAATCTTACTTTGTGTGGAGAGGAGGGTGATGGAGAGTGCTGGCGCGGCGGCGAGAGCGCGCCATGTGGGACCGCACGGCTACCGAGATTGGCAGTTAGGTGGGGCACGGCGTCGAGAGAGGGTGTGGCAACGAGCGATAGAAGGGTGATGGGCGATGCGAGCAACATCAACGTAGGACGCGTCGAGCGATGGCATGACGGGCAAGCTAGGTGCGGCGGCGCAAGTGGCGTGAAGGCGAACCGTTGTTCCTGGTTGGGCCGTGTATTAGGCCCCAATTTATGATGGTCCTCCAGAAAACAATAGTTTACCGTCGTAAATAATATCCTTAGAACTTGTTTACGACAGCCTAGGTTAACCATCGTAAATAAGGGGTTATTTACGACAGCTCAGGGCAACCGTCATAAATAATGGTCTTGTTTAAGACAGCTGGCGCTAGGCACATAATTTATGTTACAAATGACAATACCATTGCAAATTATTTTGGCCGTAGCAAAATGATATGTTTTCTTTGGTGGGTACAGGGAGATGAGCAAGAGACCATCGCAAGAAGCCCTGACCTGGAAGCTTAGATGGCAAAACGACGCGATGGGGTGAAGCTACACGGTGGCGTCGGCCGCCCGGAAGTCATAGGTGAGGAGGTATTGACCGCCATGGACTCGGGATGCGATGGGGAAAGACAGCTGGTGTCGGTGGTGCACGTGGAGAAAGTTGCTGGTGGAGGCGAGACGGCAGAAGGAGCAGCAGTGTTAGGATCGTTGCCGGCAGGGAGTAAGAAGGAGTTAGCATGTGCGGGAGAGAGAGTCTGGGTGCGTGCGTTTAAATTTGAAAAGTATAATCTGACGGGTGGGACCTCAGGTCATTATGTAACGAGACCACGAGCCAGAGCCAACAGGAAATTGAATCATTCTATTGCAGATATTTCCGATCTTCTTCATCCCCACTGCTCATAAAGCTCAGTGGCAATTTATCTCACTCTCTCATGTCCCGGCGATCTCGTCGGTGGCCACGGGTTGTTACATCTGATATCAGAGCTTGGACTATCCTTGGAGGCGGCCGAGACTCGCGGAACGTCAGCAACGTCGAGAGTCTGGCTCGTGCAGGGAAGGTGAGAGTTCAGATCCTGGTGGTGTTGGTGGCGGTAGACCTTGCTGCGTTTCGGGAGGCTAGTTGGTAGTGTACGCTGTTGGAGTCGGGTGACTTCAAGCCGTAAAATTCCGAGTCGAGTAGAGGTATGCGGATTTCCTGCTCGGGTGGAGTTTTCCCGGTTGGTTTGAGTTACTCTCTGATCATCACGGCGCCGGGGAAGCCTTCGGTGCTGTCTCGGATAATTCTGGACGCGATGGAGGAGATTGAGAAGTCAGGAGATGAACGGTGGGAGAAGGTGTGCCAGGCTCTGGATTGACTATCGGAGCGGTTTGAATGTGTTGAGACGTGCCTCGTTGGGGTGGAAGACACTCAGAACATGAATGGGGGCAGCAGCTCCAGCAAGACAGGTAGTCCTGCCGTAAAGAAGTCTTGTGGGAAAGGTGATCGCATCATGCCAGGAAACGACTCTAGTGGCACCAACTGAGGAAAACAGAGGAAAAGGGGAAGTTTGATATCACCAAGGTGAGATGCTGCAACTGCAATGAGAAATCATTTTCAGTCAGACTGTCCTGAGCTAAAAGAAGAGAAGGCAAACCCTGTTTGAAATGTGGATGATGATCCAGCATTGTTGATGTTGGAGGCCTGTAAAATTATGTAGCGGGACAGGAACTCGAGGAACAGGTGTTCCTCAATGAAGAGATGGTTGTGCCCGAATTGTCAAGTAAACATGATCAAAGTTGGTACCTAGACACAGGAGAAAGTAACAATATGACCAGCACCTAAGAGAAATTCGCCGAATTAGACCGATCAGTGGGCGGCAGGGTGCGTTTTAGAGATGGATCTGCATTTGAGATCTGTGGTTGTGCGTCTGGTGCTAATGCAGTGCTTTGACAGGTGAACACTGGGTTCTGTTCTATGTGTGTACATCGTTCCCAAGTTGAAGAACAATATAATCAGCCTCAGCCAGCTTGACAAATATGGATGCAAATAATTTAGTGAGAATAGTGTGATGACTGTCTGGAATAGGCAGAGGAATGTGCTAGTCCGGGTGCCATGCACACGCAACTTATGTACATTATGCAAATTCAGCAGACCCAGCCTATTTGTCTTCAGGCACTTGGAGGTGAAGATGCGTGGTTGTGGCATATGCACTACGGTCACATCAATTTCAGCTTCAGGTCTTTAAAAGTACTTGCAGATAGAGTCATTGTTGCAGACTTGCCACATACTGAACATGTGAACAACCATAAAGGAACAATTGAAGAGTACAGGGTTAACACTTAGGTCTAGTCTCGTGTCTAAATTTGCCTGGTGAACATGGAGTCGAAATGCTTCACTGGATTTATATGTTTTACAATTTTGTGAGGCCGAGTTCCAGTCACGTTGATTGTAATCTAGAGCACGCTTGCAAGACCTATATGGTTTTATAGTAATTGTTCATAGTATAAAACTCCTTTCATGTTGTTATGTGTACCAACTACTGATCCAGTAATTGATACGGAGAACACAAGTGGGCTTTAATGAGCTGCTCCTTATAATTAGTCCATCTAGTTAAGACAATGGCCACCAGGTCTCAAACCCTGGGTATAGTAAAAAAAAATACCATTGTAGGGGTATTATGACACGACACAATAAAACATGTCAGCATGATGCATCACTTTACTCTGCCAGTGAAAAAGTGTGTTCGGTAAATGTGTCCTTCAATCATTTTCTACGATATTGAAGATAAAATTATAATTGTTCACTTCTTCGTGTGGCAATGGAATAAAACATGTCAGTGTGATATATTTATTTTACTCGCACTAAAAAAAATGTTTTCGGCAAGTATGTCACTCAATCATTTTTTGTTCTATTAATTGAAGATGAAATTATAACTGTTCACTACATTGTGTCTTAGGGCTGTCAATGTCAATACACTACAAGAATCGAGCAAAGAAATGTCAGGAAAAGTATAATCGTCGGCCCCGACGATGTAAAGTGGGTTACATTCTTTGCTTATGAAAGCCAACATTGATATTTTTATAGCCGTCGGCGTCACGATGACAACCGAAGGCTTTAGTTATGGGTGTTGGTAATAGCTCCAGGGACGAGGGCCATAGAGTGGGCCCCGTGCTGCGAAAAAAAAGTTCCTGCCGAATTATAAAACTGTCGGCACCAACTCCAGGCTCGACGGCCATAAAGTGGGCTCGAGCGCCTAAATTATGGCCGTCGGTTCCAGTGCCGGGGCTGACGGCCATATGGTGGGCCCCGCACACCTTAACTAGAGCCGTCGGCCCGGGATTCCCGACGACTTTCATCCTGCTTACATCGCGTACAAGAAAAAAACCTAACACACTCGCCCGCGCACTGCTGCTGCGCTCCGCCGCTGCCTTGTCGGCCCTTCCATGAAGCCGCCGCGTGCCACCTCGCTGCCCCCTTCCGACGCAGCAGCCGCGCGACGCCTTCCAGGCCCACGTGCACGGGCCCGTGCTCCTCCTCCGGCCCGTGCATCTCCGCCGCCTACTCGCCCGCCGCCTCCTCACCAGACCGACGGCCGCCACCTCCTCGCCCGACCGACGGCTGCCGCTCCCTGTGCCGCCTCCTCTCCCGCGCTTGCCCGCGCCACTCCCGGCCCGCGCGTGTAACACCCTCATTTTCATGCATAATGCATTGCATACATCCTCATACGTGTTAACATTAAGCCATGTAAATTGAACAAGATTAAAATGAATTTAGGGTTAAAGTGGAAATTTCAGTCTGTCAGGGTGTGGACTTGTCCGGCATCCGAACCGGACTAGTTCGTGTAAAACCCCACTTTTATGGCATGTTAAGTTCATATGGGTTTTGTGATCAACTATTTTGGATCCCCAATATAATAGTACACATGAACTATGCCATCCAAAACTTTTCTTGCACTCTTTGTTAGATTCTTTTATCATGGGTATTAGACTTCACCATGAATCCAAATTATATTCTATTCACCTTTTAAGAATAAGAATTTTGGATAAGGATTAGTAAGCAATGCACAATGAAGCCCTAATAAGCTCTAAATCAAATATTCAAATTAAGGGCTCTAAATTTTTCCATGAGCTCCTAAATTCCTCAATAGCATGCTTACAAAGTTTCAAGATTTTAGAAACTCATCTACTATTTTTATTGAGGTGCTTGGCAAATTTGAATCAAATTCAAATCTGAATTTTAATTCTTCTCCAACTTCTTTAAACATAAGAATTGAATTCACCATTGTGTTCAGAATAATTCATTTGCCATCTCCACAAAATTTCATGATTTTTGGAGTTGATCTTCTATTTTTAAATGAATTAGTAACTGAACTGCGGGGAGAATCACTGGACAGTGGGCCCCACATGTCAGCTCCCCTTTTAAACGGATCAGCTCAACCCCGACACCTCTGCACCGCCGCGCCCCCGCTCGACACCGCGCGCGCATGCAGCTCCAGCGAGCTGCCTGCCTGCTCGCCGCGGCTCTATAAAAGGCCGGCCGAAGCCCCTTTAATCCTCATCCCCGGTCACAGCTCCACTGCCTCGCCATTTTTCTTCCGCCGCGCGCCATCGCCGCCGCTCGCCACTGCTCCGCGGGTGCCGCCGTTCCACGCCGTTTCAAGCCTAGCTCCAAAGAGCAAAAAGGTGCGCCTGATCAAACTCTAGCTCATGGTACAAACCGTTTCCATTATCGTTGAAGCCTGACCCAGATATTGATCGTTTCCTCTAAGGCCGAGGGTAGATAGCTAGCTATGATTTCATGTCAAATTCCTTTTCGACAAGCAATCATCCTTTGCAATTACTTAGAGATAGTTTCTATAGGCCCTAGCGATCCTGTCTGATCAAAAACCTTTAAGGATCATCAAGCAACGGCTCTGAATTTCGAGTTTTGCTCGCCGCCGGTGAGAAAACCTCGGTTCACCGTCGAACTCATGATTCCCGGCAACTCACTCCCCTTCTGCGCCCATATCCTTGAACTCCATCATCCCAGAAAGGTTTTGGAGCAATTCCCAAGTGATTTGAGCTACTCTTTAGAGAGTTCTATGATGCCCGAGCACTCATCGCCGCCACCGCCGTCGCACGACCTTTTCCGGCGAGTTTCAAGACCCGTTGACCTCACCACCGTGCTCAGCGACCCCAAAAACCCCCAGGCGGCAAGTTTCCGCGATTCTGGTGCGTTGGATTGGCCGGCGGCGAGGCTCGCCGGAGAGCACCGCCGCGGGAACCCCGCGCGCCGCCCGCGTCGGGAGGTAGAAGACGACGCGGCGGGTCCCGCGTGTCAGCGGCGGTAAACCCCGTCGGATCAGGTGTGGCCACGGGATTTGCTGTGGCTACGCGGTGGGAATCTGTGGCCCCCGTGTGGTTTAAATGCTATTGGTTCATTTTAAAACAGTGGGGCCCACGAGTTAAATCAAATTAGGAAATTATTCCAGAATAGGCTCCAACTTAGAAAATCCATAACTTTCTGTAGGATACTCCAAAATTCTTCAAACAAATTTTGTTCGAAAGATCTCGAGCTCTAGTTTCTGTCAATACCAATTAGGTTCTGTGAAACTCAGAGTTAAATTCTGTAGAAAATAATCTTTCCTAATGCAAATGAAATTTTTCCAGACAAGATATCCACAGGAAAGATCCCCAAAATTCACATAAAATTTATTGTCCTATTCTTGATTATCAGGCAAAATTTGGGAGCCATAGCACCTGTTTAACTATCTGTATAATTCAATTTCCTTTTTCAGTTATTGAATTTTCACAGCTATTAGGTTGCTTTATTAAGTCCCAAAATTTTACTGAGTCTTCCTTTAGTCATACCCTAGCTCCTGTTAAAGTCTTGGATTTAATTAACCTACTATACTAGTCCTAAATCAGTTACAAACTAAATATTGGTTTAATGTCTAGAAACTCAATCATAAAGTAAATCCAGAAATTCCTACCGAATTAGAAATACAATAACTCCTTCCCCACAGCTTAGAAAATTATGAAACAAATTTTGCTAAGACCAGAACCACTCCCTCCATCTTGATTATCAACTGTTAGCTAGGTTCAAGCTACAGTTTCCTCTCGGAAATTTTTGGAAGTTGATTTGCTTGCCATACTTTCGGAGACCACAATCTGCTATGATCATCTCCTGTTCTTTGCAAGAGCTTTGATCATATTCCCTAGTATCTACCATCGAAGTTCCAGAGCCAATTAAGGTCCCTGTCATATAGTGATCACCATGAATTAATTTATGGTCTTAAACTAAATAAATTTCAAAGTCATTTATATATCCATCTTATCTGCATATCGTATAGTGACCGAAGTCGAGGAGAAGCCAGAAGCCTTGGAAGAGAACCTTCCAATTTTTAACTCAGAACCTGACCTGCAACAAGGCAAGCCCCGGTTTGCATTTAAGTCGTTTATAAGCTTTTGCTTTATCACTATGATGAATAGTATATGAATTGTGCATTACGTTTAGGGTGTATGATACTCCACTTGCATGACCAAAAATCCCAGGGGTTTGTTTGGCACGAGTTACAGTTTGACCTGTAGTAACTGCTTTGCTAATGCATAGGAAATCCGGTAGAAGTCGAGTAGTTGGAATCTACTCGCGAGAGATGTATCTCACAGGATTGGTTGAAAAGAAAATGGTTTAATATAATGAAATTGAGACCGGGCAGGGATTGGATAGGAAGCGGCGAGAATTGAGTCTCGGTCGCATAGCCCTGCCTGTGTCGATTAAGGCCCGTCCGTATGCAGCCCCTTCGGACAAGCTTGAATTGTACCGGCAATATAATGGACATATGGAATCCAATAAACTGATGTAACTTGATAACTGGGGTGTTGAGACCCATTAACTCACCATCGATAGGGGTGGGTTGAGGACAGTAAGGTGTAAATCGGTCGGCAGACACATGAGGTGTTCTGTGCGGAGACCTTCTGTTTGCGGAGGTGAGACGGGCTCAGCCTTTGAGTTTCTTGTGAAAGGTGGCCATATACGCCTAGTACTGAAGTGTTATGTAGGTCCAGGTGTACTCGCTGACACTTCCGAACGACGTATGTGTCGTGTTGTCCGGGTGTGTCTTGATTGCAATCACTGTCCCTCGCAGTAATAGAGTACCACTTGTTCACTGAGCGGTGACGTAGTAAATACTAAAGAAGACAGAAATTCATATTGTATTGATTTATAATTATTTTGCAACCTTGTATGATTTAGAGATAGTATAATTAAAAGTTTACAATTTCCCCATACTTTAGCTGTAATAGCATTATGTGCTTTGGGCATGTCATATCATCGGTAAAGCGTTTCTTGTTTGATTGTGGAGCCCATGATGTGCCGTGCTCAGAGAATGTCATTTGCTACTTAAAACTTGATTATAAGGATCCACTTGTAGGCGAGTCCATTTATGCTATTCCTTACCTATGTTTAGTGTCCCCTTGCATATGTCTAGTGAGACGGTTAAGTCTTGCTGAGCTTTATGCTCACGTTTGCAGTTAACGAGATTTTGCAGGTTACCCTAATGAGGATGGGTTTGACGATGAGGCAACACCCCCTCCAGGGTGTACAGCCGAGTGGGAACCCTGCACGCCGCCATAGTTTGAGTGTGCTAGTGCAAAGTATCCCTGGCATGGAAAACTTTGCTTTTTGCATAGCTAGTGCTGAGAGCGTAGCTATGGTATGTATATATTTCTTTACATCCGCTAGTATTGTGAAAACTTCCGCTGTGTATTAAATAAAAGACTTGGTCTTGTACTTTATTCTGGTTCTATTCTCGTAAACTGTTGGGTGTCGCATCGCACGACACCGCCCAATGAGATCCTCGGATGTGTGGACTCCGGTCCCCACAGACATGGTATCAGAGCTTCGTTGGGAACAGTGTACCGGAAAAGAACATATTTTCAAAAATTAGGAACTTGAGTGAGGAATTAGTTATATGCCGTTATAAGGAGTATTATTAGTATAAGATATAAAGGTGGTAAACTAACTATGTGTTATTATATTCTGTAACGACGCTCCGACATCAGGTAAGAGGTAAGGTACGCTACCGAGAGTGGATCAATCTCGGTAAACTCAGCATACGAGAGGTGGTATGTGAAATTTCCGTGGCTTGGCACGGAAAGTTAATATGAGTCTTTGAAACTTTCCATGTTTCTAAAGAACATATGACACGCGGTACCCCAGCGTGACACAAAGTTAGAGGGAAACCCCGTCGGGTGGTATGTAACCCGATAGTGTGTTCTCATATCTGTGAGAACATGCGAACACGTATGCCCGAGCGTGTATAAGCCGGATCGTACGGGAGTCTTTGCTGTACAGACGTATTTACAGCCATGTACCTCGAGACATGGCCTTGCTCGAGGACGACTCACACCAGAGTCGTATGCATTTACTTTTAGTTATATATTATTGTGACTACCTGCCGTGTTTCCCCGTGCCGCCCTTGAGGTGCGAAGGTGTGAAAGGGGATTGTTTGTCTTCTGCAGGTAACCTAACTACGGTAGCAACCCGTGTAGAAGCCGTTTGCAAGGGAACGATATAGGAACCACCTATAGACGTAACCGGATGTACCAGATAGAATTTCCTTTCGTGAGGCACGTAGTACCGTCAGTATCAAACATGATACTAGACCCTCCCCACCGACAGAATGGTTGCATTGTGTTTTAAGAAAGTCCGGCTATCAGATACTGATAATTTCGGGCTCGACTTGATAAAATGGATAGGACCAAGATTCTTGCTTTCTGGTAGAAGTAGCTCAACTTCGCCAGGTTGTAATCTTGGTTAGCAATTAGATGACATAAGCATATCCTACATGAATGGAAAGCTCGTGAAGGTCTCTCCAACTTTTCCGTTGACCATAAAGACAGAAAAGCTTGTTAATCTGTTGAAAACTGGGGTTTACTGTAATTACTCCATATGAACCCACCTTTGTACCGTTTCTGTATTCTTGCCATAACTCACTGTAGAAAAATCCACTACCTTATTGGGATATATGTTTGAGAAGGGTAGGTGGAGATTCACGAGTTTGTTTGGGGAGTCCTTCCTGATTTTAATTAGAGTTTAACCAAATCAGGAAGTCAGCACAGTAAACTGCATGACTGCTGATGCAAACCAGTCAGCTTTACTGTTGGGTTTGGATAATTATAACCCCTAATCCAGAACAGTGATATGGTTACGCATATACATTTCTGGAAAGCTTAGGAAGCCATCTATCAACTTTATTTATCACTCCTGACCTGAATCTAGGTGTAGCTATGCCTAATTCCATTTGTCGCAAATTTGGTTCCTGCAGTCCAGAACTTGGAACAGTTTGCACATAATTGTGAATTGATGCATAATACCTTCATGACAAGGTTGTCGTGGTGGAACTTCTTTAGTTCTGGATTGTTAACACGATGTTACTCAATGTTTATTTTGACACTACCTCAATATCTTATCATGATGAACCTGTATAGAATGTGGAGATAAGCCCATATACAGGGGAGGTTCTGTCAAAATTTTCAGAACCCTTGAGTCAACTTAAAACTGGTATAGATTGTTCATACTAGTTCAACAGTGGCTGTATGGGTACAATCTGGAAAGGTTTTGAAGTGTACTACAATTTTTGTATTCAACATAAAGTTTAGTTCTGACTTCTTCTGTATGAAACTTACGGGTTACTGCAGATAGGTCAGATAAACCAGAACTATACTCATTTCCAGATTGCAGCTTTGACTGAACCAATTGATTATGGATATTTCTTTTTGTCCCACATCACCAGTGATTGGGTCGAATACTTAAACGGTGTATTGACATTCGGGTATATTTGTCCACAGATGGCAGCACCAAGAATTCAGTTGCCTAATGGATGGGTGTTCTCAACATGTACCGGGCACGCCGGTTTTCCGGACGTGTTTGCACGGTTGCTCGGCCAGTTTGGCTATTTGGTGTTACCTAGCTATTGGGGCAAGAAGTTCCAGGAGGGTGGTATGTGGAGTTGCACCATCTACGTCGATGTGCCTGCCGGTCCACCGCATCTCGGATGGGCTCCATACTCCATCAAGATCAAAGGATTGATATTAGAAGAAACATGGAGCTACGCCGCAAGTGTTGCCATAGGGAGGTTTTGCAAACTCCATTACCGTCATCTGGTGGGTACTCCGTATGAGTTCTTCCCAGTCAACGGCAGGGCTTCTGAAGCCTGGGCAACCCGCTTGCTTGCGGAGGTGGGAGAGCATGGCGAAACATCCGCAACGGCCTTAGCGATGTATGCGGCAGCCTCACATCGCGAGAAGGGTAATCAAAGGACATGCATAAAAGAATTGACAAATAATCTGAAGCAAGCCATGAAGCGAGCAAACCACTTTGAGTGGGCAAATGACGGACTTAGGGATATGATGGCTCCTCTTAATCATCGTTTGAACCTTAGGGAGAATCAATGGCATGACGCTGTTATGGATTTGGCCGCGTCTCGCCAGGAGACTCTAGAGAGAGATATTGATCTGGAGGCAAGCCTACTTTATGGGCACCAACGGGACACACAGTTGAACGTGGTGACTGCAGACAGGGATCAGTCCAGAGTAGAGGCTCAGAGCTGGAAGACCAGCTGTGAACAGGCTCAGCAAGAGAATGAGGCCTGGGGGATGTTTATGATACAGACAGATTGGCAAGCTATGGCTGCCAAGAGGACGTTGATGTTGAACGATGTATCAACTTCTACTCCAGCACCCGTATCAGAGGTGCCTAGCCCTGAAGATGAAGAAGAAGAAGAAGACCCAGAGGAACTTGAATACGTCGAGTAGAGCGTATTGAAGTTAGATGTGGTAGCACTTCCGCCAACACCGGGCGGCATATAGTTAAATGGTTGCTAGTGTTTCTCTTTTGTGACCATGTTTGTGTCATATTATGAGTAATGGTTGTGTTGCCTAGCTAATGAGATGAGTATGACATGTCAGGAAGGCCAAGTATGGTAGAGATGTATTTCCATAAAGGGAATCCATCATTTTGGGTTTACTACTGTAAACTTGGTCTTGAGATGATATATTTTGTATAAAGTTTGTGCTTTATCAATATATATAAATGTTATGTTTCGTCTATTATTGTCTACCGCATTTCTAAGAGAGGATGAACTTGAGGCAATGGGACTTACCGTGTTATTCATTATATTGCAGTATGGTGCGTACTCGTACAGCCTCAGAGGTGGGAGGATCTAGTGGAGGACAGGGGGATGACACACCACCCCCGGGGCAGAATACGCCTCAGACGCAACCACCTCCACCACCTCCAACCACACTCCCCAGGAGTCTCGCGGAAGTTCTCGCTGCAGTGCTCGGCTCGCGCGACGAGCAAACCGAGTTACTGCGGACGTTGGTGCAGCACTCGTCCCGTCAAGGGGGACGACAGGATGATGGACCGCGTCAACAATTTCAGAGTTCCTACTCTGATTTCTCATCGACACACCCACCGGTATTCAGAGAAGCCGATGAACCGTTGGATGCGGATAAATGGCTCCGCACCATTGAAGGAAAGTTCGGTTTACTCGCGGTAACCGAACAGCAGAAGACGTTGTTTGCAGCACAACAACTGCAGGGGTCTGCCGGTGCGTGGTGGGCCAATTACCTTGCCGCACGCCCCGCAGGCCATGTTGTAAGCTGGACCGAATTCCGGGAGGCATTTCGCGCCTACCACATCCCTCCCGGGATTATGAGGAGGAAGCTTCAAGAGTTCTTGGAGCTAAGGCAAGGAGGAAGGAGTGCATACGAATACTCCAAATCATTCAACCACTTGGCCCAATATGCTCATGACCAAGTGAATACCGAAGATCGGAAGCGGGAATGTTTCTACCGGGGTTTGAACCCCAAGTTGAAGGACAAGCTTGTCCTGTTCAACCGCGGCAGCCTCAACGACATAGTCAATGCCGCTATCATGCAGGAGGACGCTACGCGCGAGCTGTCCTCCGATAAAAAGAAGAGGGGTGCTCCACATAGCAGCGGAGGTGGTACTCCTCAGAAGTACCGTATGGTGTATCGATCACCATCCGGCCAGAGGTGGCAGCCGCCATCGCGACCACCAATGTTCCGTGGTCGTCAGTTCAATAACGGCGGATTTCGGCCGCAGCAACAACAGGGGATGGTTCCACATGCACTTCCACCTCCACCACGTGCACCGGGATTCCGTCCTCCCCTTCGTATTGGCCAAACCCCGTACACGTGTTTCACGTGTGGACGTACGGGGCACTTCGCCAAGGATTGTCCGCAGAATCGACAAGGTGGAGGGCAATCATCTTACCAGGGGGCCAACCAACCCCGCAACCCGCCCAAGAAGCTAGCCACCAGACCCGGCAACATCCACCACCTCGCCATCGAGGACGTTCCAGAAGGCGCACCCGTGCTCACGGGTACGTTCTCTATCTTTGATCAACCCGTAGTCATACTCTTTGACTCCGGAGCTTCACACAATGTCATTAGTAAATCTTTTGTCGTTAAAAGTCAATTGCCTGTTATCTCCACAAAAACCCCATATGTGATTAGCACTCCAGCCGGGAAAACGGTAACAAATAAATTGGTTCCTGGAATCCCACTTAGCCTAGATGGGACCATATATCTTACTTCATTTCTGATATTAGAACATCAAAAGCTTGATATCATCTTAGGTATGGCATGGTTGCAGTACCATGGTGCTATTCTTGATATCATTCCTAGAAAGATTTATCTAAACTCTCCACTCCATCGACCCCAAGTTCTCAATCTTAAGAACACCATTCCATTGGAACCATCTATTCTCCAAACCGAGGTTATGGAACTAGAGGATATTCCGGTAGTATGTGAATACCCCGACGTGTTTCCTGAAGATCTTCCTGGTATGCCCCCAGAGAGAGATATAGAGTTCAAGATTGAACTTGCACCAGGAACAGTACCAATTTCAAGACCACCCTACAAGATGGCACCTAAGGAACTTGCAGAACTGAAGGAACAATTAACTGAACTTGAGAGCAAAGGTTTTATTCGTCCAAGTTCGTCACCATGGGGTTGTTCTGCACTGTTTGTGGAAAAGAAAGATAAGACCTTGAGGCTATGTGTAGACTATCGTCCACTTAATGCTGTCACCATCAAGAACAAGTATCCACTACCGCGCATTGATATTCTTTTCGATCAATTAGTGGGTGCTAAAGTGTTCTCGAAGATGGATCTTCGTTCTGGTTATCATCAAATTAGGATCCGACCAGAAGATATATCCAAGACAGCATTCTCAACAAGGTATGGACTGTATGAGTATCTGGTTATGTCCTTCGGATTAACCAACGCCCCGGCTCATTTCATGTATCTCATGAACTCAGTGTTCATGCCAAAATTGGACAAGTTCGTCGTGGTCTTCATTGACGACATACTTGTGTATTCAAAATCCGAAGAAGAACATGTTCAACACTTGCATATTGTGCTTCAGCGATTACGGGACCATCAGTTGTATGCTAAGTTCAGCAAGTGTGAATTCTGGAACAACCAGGTGCCATTTTTAGGGCACATCATTTCAGCAGAAGGTATTGCAGTTGATCCAAGCAAGATCAAGCAAGTCCTCAAATGGGAGTCTCCAAAGTCTGTACATGAAGTCCGAAGTTTCCTGGGTTTAGCAGGATATTACCGGAGGTTTATACCCAGTTTCTCCAAAATAGCTAAACCAATGACAGAACTTCTGAAGAAAGGACAAAAATATGTATGGACTGGGGCATGTGAGGCAGGTTTCAAAGCATTGGTGAAACACCTTACAACGGCACCAGTTTTAGCCCAACCAGACACTACCAAAGCATTTGATGTCTATTGCGATGCATCTGGGATTGGTTTAGGTTGTGTGTTAATGCAAGAGCGAAGAGTGATCGCGTATGGATCGCGACAGCTTCGGAACCACGAGCAGCACTACCCGACTCATGATCTTGAACTGGCTGCTGTGGTGCTAGCATTGAAAATGTGGAGGCATTATCTACTGGGTAATTTAGTACACCTCTACACTGATCACAAAAGCTTGAAATACATCTTCACCCAGAAGGATTTGAATATGCGACAAAGGCGATGGTTAGAATTGATCAAGGATTACGAAATTGAGATCCACTACCATCCAGGCAAGGCGAATGTAGTCGCCGATGCACTGAGCCGCAAGTCCCATGTCAACAATCTTTCCCCCACCACAATGGAAGGTAAAGAATGACAGAGTCTTTACTTGGTTCCATATGCAGCACTCTACAACCTAGCTCTCATTCCTACCATCAGGGAGGATATTGTAGCAGCTCAGAAGGAAGACAAGGGGATGTCGCATATTCGACAAAGAATGATAAAGGGGGAAATGAAATGTTTCCATAGTGACAAAGAGGGTACCATCTGGTTTAACGACCGTATAGTGGTACCCCGAAACATGGAACTTAGAAAGAAGATACTGGACGAAGCTCATTTATCCAAGTATTCCATTCATCCGGGAAGCAACAAGATGTACCAAGATTTGAAGAAGAAATTCTGGTGGACTCGGATGAAGAGAGAAGTAGCTAAATACGTGTCCGAGTGTGATACATGCCGGCGAGTGAAGGCCGACCATATGAAGGCAGCTGGACAGCTTCAACCTTTAAGCATACCAGCTTGGAAATGGGAGGATATCAGTATGGATTTCATTGTTGGGTTGCCTCCCACTCTCCATAAACACGACTCCATTTGGGTGATCGTTGACCGATTGACCAAGTCGGCTCATTTCATACCGGTCAGCGTGGCATACGATGCGAGGCGATATGCGGAAATTTATATCTCCAGAATAATATGTCTACATGGTGTACCCTGTACCATCATCTCAGATCGTGGGGCTGTATTTGTTTCGCGATTCTGGGAACATCTTCACGATGCACTGGGGACAAAACTGATTCGGAGCTCGGCTTATCATCCTCAGACCGATGGTCAGACCGAACGGGTGAATCAAGTGCTAGAGGACATGCTCCGTGCCTGTGCCATCCACCAGGGAAAGAACTGGGATGATCACCTACCTTTGGCGGAGTTTTCATACAACAACGGTTACCAGGCTAGCATCCAGATGGCACCATATGAAGCTCTCTATGGCCGAAAGTGTCGCACACCCTTGAACTGGTGTGAATCAGGTGAACGGGCAGTGTACGGCATCGACTTAGTAAATGAAGCCGAGGATCGAGTTCGCACTATTCAGGCAAATCTCAAAGCTGCTCAGTCTCGTCAGAAGAGCTACGCGGACAAACGACGTCGACCTCTTCATTTCGAAGTTGGAGATCAAGTTTATCTCCGGGTATCCCCTATGAAGGGTATCCATCGCTTCGGGGTAAAAGGGAAGCTAGCTCCCCGCTTTATTGGGCCATTCGCAATAATCGAAAGATACGGACCTGTGGCATATCAATTGGAGTTACCAACGTCACTTTCAGGAGTCCACAATGTATTCCACATTTCCCAATTACGGAAATGCCTTAAGACTCCAGCTGATATCCGCATAGAGGATTTGGAAGCTCTCCAACCAGATCTCACCTATTCCGAGCATCCAACTCAGATCATCGATGAAAAGACTCGCACCACAAGAAGCCGCACCTTACGTTTCTACAAGATCTTGTGGAGCAACCACAGTGCCGAAGAAGCCACGTGGGAAAGCGAGGAATATCTTAGAACGAACTATCCGGACTTGTTAGCGGCATATATTCGATAGATCCTTTTTCCTTTGCCATCTTTTGTAATCTCGGGACGAGATTCTTTTAAGGGGGGAGGAATGTAAAACCCCACTTTTATGGCATGTTAAGTTCATATGGGTTTTGTGATCAACTATTTTGGATCCCCAATATAATAGTACACATGAACTATGCCATCCAAAACTTTTCTTGCACTCTTTGTTAGATTCTTTTATCATGGGTATTAGACTTCACCATGAATCCAAATTATATTCTATTCACCTTTTAAGAATAATAATTTTTGGATAAGGATTAGTAAGCAATGCACAATGAAGCCCTAATAAGCTCTAAATCAAATATTCAAATTAAGGGCTCTAAATTTTTCCATGAGCTCCTAAATTCCTCAATAGCATGCTTACAAAGTTTCAAGATTTTAGAAACTCATCTACTATTTTTATTGAGGTGCTTGGCAAATTTGAATCAAATTCAAATCTGAATTTTAATTCTTCTCCAACTTCTTTAAACATAAGAATTGAATTCACCATTGTGTTCAGAATAATTCATTTGCCATCTCCACAAAATTTCATGATTTTTGGAGTTGATCTTCTATTTTTAAATGAATTAGTAACTGAACTGTGGGGAGAATCACTGGACAGTGGGCCCCACATGTCAGCTCCCCGACACCTCTGCACCGCCGCGCCCCCGCTCGACACCGCGCGCGCATGCAGCTCCAGCGAGCTGCCTGCCTGCTCGCCGCGGCTCTATAAAAGGCCGGCCGAAGCCCCTTTAATCCTCATCCCCGGTCACAGCTCCACTGCCTCGCCATTTTTCTTCCGCCGCGCGCCATCGCCGCCGCTCGCCACTGCTCCGCGGGTGCCGCCGTTCCACGCCGTTTCAAGCCTAGCTCCAAAGAGCAAAAAGGTGCGCCTGATCAAACTCTAGCTCATGGTACAAACCGTTTCCATTATCGTTGAAGCCTGAGCCAGATATTGATCGTTTCCTCTACGGCCGAGGGTAGATAGCTAGCTATGATTTCATGTCAAATTCCTTTTCGACAAGCAATCATCCTTTGCAATTACTTAGAGATAGTTTCTATAGGCCCTAGCGATCCTGTCTGATCAAAAACCTTTAAGGATCATCAAGCAACGGCTCTGAATTTCGAGTTTTGCTCGCCGCCGGTGAGAAAACCTCGGTTCACCGTCGAACTCATGATTCCCGGCAACTCACTCCCCTTCTGCGCCCATATCCTTGAACTCCATCATCCCAGAAAGGTTTTGGAGCAATTCCCAAGTGATTTGAGCTACTCTTTAGAGAGTTCTATGATGCCCGAGCACTCATCGCCGCCACCGCCGTCGCACGACCTTTTCCGGCGAGTTTCAAGACCCATTGACCTCACCACCGTGCTCAGCGACCCCAAAAACCCCCAGGCGGCAAGTTTCCGCGATTCTGGTGCGTTGGATTGGCCGGCGGCGAGGCTCGCCGGAGAGCACCGCCGCGGGAACCCCGCGCGCCGCCCGCGTCGGGAGGTAGAAGACGACGCGGCGGGTCCCGCGTGTCAGCGGCGGTAAATCCCGTCGGATCAGGTGTGGCCACGGGATTTGCTGTGGCTACGCGGTGGGAATCTGTGGCCCCCGTGTGGTTTAAATGCTATTGGTTCATTTTAAAACAGTGGGGCCCACGAGTTAAATCAAATTAGGAAATTATTCCAGAATAGGCTCCAACTTAGAAAATCCATAACTTTCTGTAGGATACTCCAAAATTCTTCAAACAAATTTTGTTCGAAAGATCTCGAGCTCTAGTTTCTGTCAATACCAATTAGGTTCTGTGAAACTCAGAGTTAAATTCTGTAGAAAATAATCTTTCCTAATGCAAATGAAATTTTTCCAGACAAGATATCCACAGGAAAGATCCCCAATATTCACATAAAATTTATTGTCCTATTCTTGATAATCAGGCAAAATTTGGGAGCCATAGCACCTGTTTAACTCTCTGTATAATTCAATTTCCTTTTTCAGTTATTGAATTTTCACAGCTATTAGGTTGCTTTATTAAGTCCCAAAATTTTACTGAGTCTTCCTTTAGTCATACCCTAGCTCCTGTTAAAGTCTTGGATTTAATTAACCTACTATACTAGTCCTAAATCAGTTACAAACTAAATATTGGTTTAATGTCTAGAAACTCAATCATAAAGTAAATCCAGAAATTCCTACCGAATTAGAAATACAATAACTCCTTCCCCACAGCTTAGAAAATTATGAAACAAATTTTGCTAAGACCAGAACCACTCCCTCCATCTTGATTATCAACTGTTAGCTAGGTTCAAGCTACAGTTTCCTCTCGGAAATTTTTGGAAGTTGATTTGCTTGCCATACTTTCGGAGACCACAATCTGCTATGATCATCTCCTGTTCTTTGCAAGAGCTTTGATCATATTCCCTAGTATCTACCATCGAAGTTCCAGAGCCAATTAAGGTCCCTGTCATATAGTGATCACCATGAATTAATTTATGGTCTTAAACTAAATAAATTTCAAAGTCATTTATATATCCATCTTATCTGCATATCGTATAGTGACCGAAGTCGAGGAGAAGCCAGAAGCCTTGGAAGAGAACCTTCCAATTTTTAACTCAGAACCTGACCTGCAACAAGGCAAGCCCCGGTTTGCATTTAAGTCGTTTATAAGCTTTTGCTTTATCACTATGATGAATAGTATATGAATTGTGCATTACGTTTAGGGTGTATGATACTCCACTTGCATGACCAAAAATCCCAGGGGTTTGTTTGGCACGAGTTACAGTTTGACCTGTAGTAACTGCTTTGCTAATGCATAGGAAATCCGGTAGAAGTCGAGTAGTTGGAATCTACTCGCGAGAGATGTATCTCACAGGATTGGTTGAAAAGAAAATGGTTTAATATAATGAAATTGAGACCGGGCAGGGATTGGATAGGAAGCGGCGAGAATTGAGTCTCGGTCGCATAGCCCTGCCTGTGTCGATTAAGGCCCGTCCGTATGCAGCCCCTTCGGACAAGCTTGAATTGTACCGGCAATATAATGGACATATGGAATCCAATAAACTGATGTAACTTGATAACTGGGGTGTTGAGACCCATTAACTCACCATCGATAGGGGTGGGTTGAGGACAGTAAGGTGTAAATCGGTCGGCAGACACATGAGGTGTTCTGTGCGGAGACCTTCTGTTTGCGGAGGTGAGACGGGCTCAGCCTTTGAGTTTCTTGTGAAAGGTGGCCATATACGCCTAGTACTGAAGTGTTATGTAGGTCCAGGTGTACTCGCTGACACTTCCGAACGACGTATGTGTCGTGTTGTCCGGGTGTGTCTTGATTGCAATCACTGTCCCTCGCAGTAATAGAGTACCACTTGTTCACTGAGCGGTGACGTAGTAAATACTAAAGAAGACAGAAATTCATATTGTATTGATTTATAATTATTTTGCAACCTTGTATGATTTAGAGATAGTATAATTAAAAGTTTACAATTTCCCCATACTTTAGCTGTAATAGCATTATGTGCTTTGGGCATGTCATATCATCGGTAAAGCGTTTCTTGTTTGATTGTGGAGCCCATGATGTGCCGTGCTCAGAGAATGTCATTTGCTACTTAAAACTTGATTATAAGGATCCACTTGTAGGCGAGTCCATTTATGCTATTCCTTACCTATGTTTAGTGTCCCCTTGCATATGTCTAGTGAGACGGTTAAGTCTTGCTGAGCTTTATGCTCACGTTTGCAGTTAACGAGATTTTGCAGGTTACCCTAATGAGGATGGGTTTGACGATGAGGCAACACCCCCTCCAGGGTGTACAGCCGAGTGGGAACCCTGCACGCCGCCATAGTTTGAGTGTGCTAGTGCAAAGTATCCCTGGCATGGAAAACTTTGCTTTTTGCATAGCTAGTGCTGAGAGCGTAGCTATGGTATGTATATATTTCTTTACATCCGCTAGTATTGTGAAAACTTCCGCTGTGTATTAAATAAAAGACTTGGTCTTGTACTTTATTCTGGTTCTATTCTCGTAAACTGTTGGGTGTCGCATCGCACGACACCGCCCAATGAGATCCTCGGATGTGTGGACTCCGGTCCCCACAGTTCGATATCCCTATCCTCTGTTCAGAAAATTCAGTTTTCTTCAGAAGTGCGGACTTGTCTGGCCATAACCCCAGACTAGTCCGGTGTCTCCATTTTCATTCAGAAAATTCAGTCTTCTTCAAAGCCCGGACTTGTCCGGTACACTGCACATACTAGTTCCTTCATAGCTCTGATGCTTTCTTGGACTTGTCCGATCCTTAGCGGACTAATCCGATCTTGCCCGAAATTACAGTCCAGATCATCCTTTTTCCTTGAACCTCGGACTTGTATGGCCAAACCAGCCGGATTTTCCTAATTTCTACTCCGCTGCCGAGCGGACTTGTCCAGTCGGACTTGTCCGATTTTTCCCTCTGTTTCCAAATGGACTTGTCTGGCCCCTACTGTGGACTACTCTGTCCTTCAGAAGCCAACTCGAATTCTGTTATTTCTCCACAATTTATTTTTGTGTAATTGCTATAATTGGGCCCAAAAACATTGTGCCCAACCTCAAAGAAGCCCTAGTGGATCGCACCTCGGCCCCTACACGTCCTCCACCAAATTCCACTTGGAATTCACCCCAAAACCCTAACTCTCCACCCTAATATAAAGAACCCAATACCCCACACCTCTCCACCCCAATTGAAAACCCCTTGCTTCCACTTCTACCTTCTTGCCGACGTCCAAAAGGAGTCCAGGAGCAAGGAGGACGAGAGGAACACGAAGAAGGACCAGTCAAGATCGATCTTCATCAACTTTTTGACAAATTGACGTTATTCATCACTAATCTTCATCAACTCATCTCCACCAACCCTAGATCATCAAGATTCAAGCCTCACGTCTAATTCCTGATCTTTGGAGCTCTAGACATGTGGTATACACTTCACAACAAAGTTTTTCTGGAAATTCAACCCCAATTCTAGCATATCAAGAAAAACCTAATTCACAATTACTGGACAGGGCGGACTACTCCGGCCCTGGTAGCAGACTAGTCCGATTTCTGAATCTGAAAAATTCCATAATTCAACCCAATTTGATCTAAGTTGATTCCAAAGCTGTTGAAACTTGTTAGAAATCGTTGTAACTAGTTAGTAAACATTAATAGCAACTTATTAACAAGTTTTACCTCACAATGGCACTAATCGTGCATATCATGGCATATTGAGTACTATGAGGATTATTTGATTCAATCGTTTGTTTTGCATGTTTGTCGCTCGGAATAAAGGAATTGCCGTAGAGAGTGCTTTCGAGGAACTGCAGAACCAGAGTTTCGAAGCCTTTGATCCAAATCAAGCTCAAGAGCAAGGCAAGTGTCCCTGACCATATTGATCCCGTTTTAAAGGTCTTGTTTGCAAAATTGCATGCTTGTGTCGAATTGATGGAAAACCCAATTGTAGGAGTTTACTAGTTTTGTATGACCACCCTTGTCGTTTGAACACTATGTAGAGAGTCGGGAAGGGTATTTACACTCATTGCTTCGCGATGCTCAATTGCGTTTGGAAAACAATTAAATGGCTTAATTGTGAACTATTGAACACATGAATGATGAAAATTGATATTAATGACCCTTTAGCAACATGGTGCCTAGTGATCTAAGCAAGTCGGTTATGTGGAATGGGTTGTACTGTTTTTGGTTGTTTTGCTTGCTTTACATCTAAGGACCGGTTCGTGGAGCGACCATCCAGGATATACAGTGCCACCACAAGGCCAAGTATGGGTGCGGTTTAGCTGACTAATTAGTGTTTTGCTAGTACTATTTGGACCATTAAGTATGCTCGGGGAAGGGGTAGTCGGATGGGTTTATAGGGATTGGTGGGACTACCTTGGGATCCGAATGGCTCAAGAGGGGGCCCTTGGTTGGATGTGCTCAGCTATAGACATCACCACCAGTGAAACCTCAATGGGATCTAAATATGCTAGTAATCACTTTGTAAAGGCTATTGTGTGATCTCTTGGCCACACACCAAAGGAAGTGTGTGATGACAAAATTGAGATTCCATAGTCATAGAAAGGTGATGAAATCACGAACTTGTGGTAAAGTGGTACAAACTCTGCATAGTGTGTCTAAAAATATCACGATAGTCGTGCTCCCGGTTATGAGCAACCTAGAACCTCACATGATTAGAATTTGGACATTAACAAGGTGTAATTGTTGAAATTGAATTGGGAATTGGTATTTGTTAATTAATTGGCTTTGGTGTGTGGAATTGATGAAAATGAGACATATGAGTAGTTATGAGTTGGATATGGATTTTTATTGCTAGTATTTGTTATTTAAGTTGAAATAGATGTTATTTGGGTTATATGAGAAGGACCTCAATTAATGATAATATAATTGCATTTTCAACTATTTTGAATGTACTTTTATGCAATTAGACCATTTTATTATCATTCCTTGTTTAAGCTACATGTCATACTTTCCCACACTTGCTGAGTACGACATGTGCTCACCCTTGCTATACTCCCAAAAAATTCAGACGCAGACGACAATATGGAGTACCAGGAGGTATTTGAGGAGTTCTAGGCGCGCATGTTACTGTTAAGCTTGCATGTGGACTTGGTGTCCTTAGAGTTTAGAGTCTTTCCACTGCAGTTGTTTAGAGCTTGTAGTCGAGACTATTTGGTTTGTATTAAGGTACTATTATTAGTATTATTAATCGAGACATGGTTATATTTGTTTATCGTTTGTGAACCACTTATGTATATATGCTAAACATCCTGGGCACACATATGCATCATGCTTGGTTCATTTTCAGAACCGGGTGTCACAAATTGCTATCAGAGCCAGGTTTGACCGTAGGACACATGTCTAGGTAGAATGGACACCACAAATCACTTAGCACTTTTTTCCTATTCAAAATATGCCTGTTTTGCGCTATTTTGCCTTCCACTAGCCACATAATTGGGGAAAACTGTGCTTTTTGCTGCTGCTGCAATTTTTGCTACTTTTCCATTTTTTTGAGCAAATGCATGTCCTCTCATCTTAATTTGGCTGCTGCAATTTCAAAACTGATATATGTGTTTTCCTCCACTTTTATCATGTTTTCTTGTAGATGGCTCACACCAAAGTGACAGCCTGCAAGAGAGCTCATATGTCACCCCTTGGAAGCAAGCTTAGGCCTCGCAAGGAGCAGCAAATGAAACCAGCCCAAGATGAGGAAGAAATGAGTTGTCCCGCAAAGGAAGTTGAGCATGAACACTCCAACACGACGGAGGAAGATCCTGAAATGGTGGAGTCCTATGATCATGATGAGGAAGAGAAAGATCCGGAGATGGTAGAAATCTATGACGGTAAGGAAGAGGAAGGTGAAGCACATGAGGAGGATGATGATGAACCCGCTGCCCATGAAGAAGTACCAGAATCTCAAAGGAGTGCATCACAGCCTAGTGAAGCTAGAAAGGAGGATAAATGCATAGTTTACCGTGATGCCCAAGGAATCCATTCCGACGACACTAATGGAGGATTTGCAGCTAAGCAATTGAAGGAGTTCCTTGATCTATGCAATATGCATCCAGAGTACTATGTTAAGAGGATTCCTCGCCATGGACATGAAGAATAGAGGGCTCAAGTTACTTTGCTTGCTAGAGATGAGGTGGTCACCCGACACTTTGCATCCACATTGAGAGCCACCAGGGAGCAAGCTATTGATGATGTTGCTTGGGATGCACTTACTAGATTGTGCCACATCTATCGAGAGCAGGTTAGAGATACTAGTTTTGCACTACACCCGCAACGCAAGAAGGGAACAAGGGAAATCTTAATGCCACAAGATGGAGCTCAAATCAGTTCTTGTGCCATTGACAGATCTCAGGCAATATTGGTGAATTTGGAAAATCGCTATATTCATGCCATGGAAGAGATACACTATCTCTGTAAGAAGCTATTCATCATGGAGAAGCAAGAGGATGTTTGTACCGTCGTGTAGGTCAATGGTGTAGCAACCTCTGCAGTGCCCACATGGACGACCAACTCACCTTGGCGTGCGCCCATGTATCCTGGTCGCCGCCGTCGTCTTCACCGCCTCATAGCCACGACGCACATAATTAAGTCTAGGTCTCCTGCCTAGAAGTTAGAAAAGCATTTAGATCATTTTAGCTGTGTTTAGTATGGTGTGCTGAATATTTTTGGTGTGTGCTTGTCCTTGTGTGCTTGGTGCAAGTTGTGGGACATCTAGCGTTTTGTCCACATCCGCACGTAGTAGAGAGTTGTGGGATCCTTATCCACATCCTCAAATAGGGTTATTAGAATTAATAAATGAGTTGTTTAGTTACACATACCTTGATGCATATATTTAGGGCATTTCTTTTCAAATTATAAATTCTTCCATATCTACTATTCTTTCACCAACGGATGCAGTGGACCCACGACCAAATGAATGCCAATGGGGAGAATAAGAATGATGAGGTACCTAAGAATATTAACCTTGGGACAGTTGCAAGCTGGCAACAATAACCATTCACACGTGCCCCTACCACCTAACCCTCTTATGGTAATACTTATATGGAAGATGGACACAACTAGAAGGTTCACTATTTCGGACCAATCTACATGGGAGATGAGAAGTATGTCCAAGTGTAAGTCTCAAAATAAGGGGAGTAGATTTCCTCGCAAACGTCATAATCCTGAATTCCCAATGCTTGGACATCATACATGGAATGGACTGGTTAAGAAAGCATAACGGAGTAATTCAGTGTGCCACTTGGACAATGCATCTGACAATTGAAGGAGTCAGTATAGAGTTCAAGGCAGTTCAGCCGATGAATAAGAAGGAAATTATAAATCATGCTGAAGGAGTAACTTTGGGGGAAATTCCAATTGTTCGTGAGTACCCAAATGTGTTTCTCGTGGAATTGCCAGGTATGCTACCTGATCGTGACATCGAGTTCGTCATTGATTTAATACCTGGAACTGCACCTATAGCAAAGAGGCCATATAGGATGCCTCCTAAGGAATTAGCAGAGCTCAAGAAGCAGATTCAAGAGCAGTTAGAGAAGGCTTTTATATGCTCAAGTTCGTCACCATGGGGAGCCCCAGTGCTTTTCGTAGACAAGAAGGATGGATCCCAAGGAATGTGTTTGGATTACCGGTCTCTCAACGAGGTGACAATCAAGAATAAGTACACGTTGCCCTATATAGAGGACCTGTTTGACCAGATGAAGGGAGCCTGGATATTCTCTAATATTGATCTTCAGTAAGGATATTTCCAAATGAAGATTAGACCGTCAGAAATATCGAAACCAGCTTTCAGTACAAGGTATTGGTCATATGAGTACACGATCATGTCATTTTATTAACTAATGCACCTGCATACTTCATGTATCTCATGAATAAGGCCTTCATGGAGTATTTGGATAAATTCATGGTAGTGTTCATTGATGACATCATGATCTACTAAAAAAGTGAAGAAGAACATGAAGAGCATTTAAGGCTGACGTTGCAAAAATTGTGAGAGCACAAGTTTTATGCCAAGTTCAATAAGTGCCAATTTTGGTTGAGAGAGATATCATTCCTAGGCCATGTTATCTCTGGTGGAGGAGTGTAAGTAGACCTAGGAAAGGTTAGAGATGTGCTAAAGTGGGAACCGCTATGGAATGTAAAGGAAATAAAGAGTTTTCTTGGAATGGGTGGATATTACCGTGGGTTCATCAGGGACTTTTCCATGATAGCGAAGCCCATGACCGAACTGTTAATGAAGGAGAAGCCTTTTAAGTGGACTCAAGCTTGTCAAGACAATTTTGAGGAATTAAAGAAGCAATAGACAACTGCGCTAGTATTGACATTGGTAGACATAAGCAAGAGCTTTGACATTTATTGTGATGCTTCAAGGCAATGGCTTGGTTGTGTATTGATGCAAGAAGGCCGAGTAGTAGCTTACGCATCCAGGCAGTTGAAGAAACACGAGCATAATTATCCTACGCAAGATCTCGATCTTGCAGCCGTACTGCATTCTTTGAAGATATGGAGACATTACATTCTTGGTCATAGGTGCGAGATTTACACTGACCACAAGAGCCTCAAGTACATATTCACACAAACGGATCTGAATTTGAGGCAACGAAGATGGTTGGAACTCATCAAGTATTATGATGTGAGAATCAACTATCACCCAGGGAAAGCTAATGTAATGGCCGATGCCTTGAGTAGGAAAGGAGTGAGCCACCAATTCACGGTTTAGGAGTTGCCATCCGAGCTATGCAAGGAGTTTGAACGGTTGAATCTTGGATTTGTGAATGAGATGGGAACAATGGAGTTGAATCCAACCCTGGAACAAGAGATTCGAGAAGGTCAAATCAAGGACAAAGAAATCTAGGAAATCAAGGAAGGGACCCAAGAAGGGAGAGAATTCAGGTTTGATGAGGACGACTAAGGTACTCTATGGCTTGGAAAATGAAATGTTGTGCCTAATGAGAAGTGTCTCCGGTAGTTGATATTAAAGGAGGCACATGACTCGCTTTACACTATCCATGCCGGTTGTACAATGATGTACAAAGACCTGAAGACATGCTACTGGTAGGATGGTATGAAAAGGGACATAGTAGAATATGTTGCACTATGTGATATATGCCAATGAGTCAAAGCTGAACAACAAAGGTCAGTCGGATTATTACAGCCATTGAAGATTCTAGAATGGAAGTGGGAAGAGGTGTGTATGGAGTTCATAGTTGGTTTTCCTCAAACTTCAGTGGGGTATGAATCAATATGGGTTATTGTGGATCAGTTGACGAAATCAGAGCATTTCATTCCTATCAAAACTACTTATAGTAGAGCCAAGTTGGCAGAACTATATATTGGAAGAACAGTGTGTTTACACGAAGTGCCCAAGAAAATAGTGTCTAATAGGTGTTCTCAGCTTACCTCGAGGTTCTGACAAAAGCTGCATGAATCTATGGGAACTCAATTGAATTTCAATTCTACATACCACCCTCGAACGGATGGACATATCGAAAGAACAAATCAGATTTTGGAAGACATGCTAAGAGCTTGTGCTCTAAAGTATGGAGGAAGCTGGGACAAAAGTCTGCCATATGCTGAATTTTCCTACAATAACAGCTATCAAGCAAGTCTGAAAATGTGGCTGTATGAAGCATTGTATGGGAGAATGTGTAGAACACACTTTTTTTGGAATGAGACATGGGAAACTCAAGTGTTTGGACCTGACATGATCCAAGAGGCCGAAAAGCAAGTGCAGACCATTCATGAGAATTTGAGAGCTGCTCAGTCAAGACAAAAGGGTTATGCGGAAAATAGACGAAGAAGTTTATCTTTTGAGGTGTGAGACTTCGTATATTCTAAAGTATCACCCATGCAAGGTCACAAGCAGTTTAATGTCAAAGCCAAGTTGGCACCTCGCCATATCGGACCATTCAAGATTTTGGACAAACTGGGAGAACTAGCCTGTAAGTTGGAGATGCCAACACATCTTTCCGACATTCATGATGTGTTTCACGTTTCTCAGCTCAAGAAGTGCTTCAGAGTTCCAGAAGAGCAAATAACGATTAAAGATTTGGAGCCTGTGCAAGATTTGACCTATGTCGAGCAACCTATCGAAATTTTGGACACCAAGAAGAGGGTCATAAGAAACAAGATGATTCCATGGTTCAAAGTGCAATGGAAGCACCATACAGAATTGGAAGCAACTTGGGAGCGAGAAGAAGATCCAATGAAGAAATTTTTGTATCTCTTTCCTTTCACGTCGAATCTCGAGGGTGAGATTCATTTTCAGGGGGGTAGGTTTGTAACACCCTCATTTTCACGCATAATGCATTGCATACATCCTCATACATGTTTAACATTAAGCCATGTAAAAAGGAACAAGATTAAAATGAATTTAGGGCTATACTGGAAATTTTAGTCTGCCAGGATGCGGACTTGTCCGGCCTCTGAACCGGACTAGTACAGTATCCTTATTCTCTGTTCAGGAAATTCAATTTTCTTCAGAAGTGCGAACTTTTCCAGCCACAACCCTGGACTGGTCCGGTGTCCCCATTTTCATTCAGAAAAATTCACTCTTCTTCAGAGCCCGGACTTGTCCGGCACAATGCACAGACTAGTCCGTTGATGGCTCTCATGCTTTCCTGGACTTGTCCAATCCTTAGTGGACTAGTCCGATCTTGCCCAAAATTTCCCGGATCAGCCTCTTTCCTTGAACCTCGGACTTGTCCAGCCAAGCCAACCGGAATTGTCTGATTTGTACTCTATTAACGAATGGACTTTTCCGGTCGGACTTGTCCGTTTTTTTCCTCTGTTGACAAACGGACTTGTCCAGTCCTACTGCGGACTATTCCGTCCTTCAGAAACCAACTCGGATTATGTTATTTCTCCATGATTTATTTTTGGGTAATTGCCTTAATTGGGCCCAAGAACTTCGTGCCCAAACTCAGAGGAGCCCAAGTGGACCCCACCTCAGCCTCTGCACGCCCCCCACAAAATTCCACTTTGAATTCACCCCAAAACACTAACTCTCCAACCCTGTATAAACATTCCAATACCCCACACCTCTCCACCCCAATTGAAAACCCCTTGCTGCCACTTTTGCCTTATTTCCGATGTCAAGATGGAGTCCATGAGCAAGGAGGAAGAGAGGAACACGGAGAAGGACCAATTAAGATCGATCTTCATCGACTTTTCGACAAATTGACGTTATTCATCACCAATCTTCATCAACACACCACCACCAACCCTAGATTGTCAATATTCAAGTCTCACATCCAATTCTTGATTTTTGAAGCTCTAAACACGTGGTATACGCACTACAACCAATTTTTCATGCAACATTAACCCCAATTCTGGCAGGTCAAGAAAACCCTAATTCACAATTCCTGTACAGGGCGGACTAGTCCGTTGTCTAAATCTGAAAAATTCATGAATTGAACCCAATTTGATATAAATTGATTCCAAACCTATCCAAACTTGTTAGAAACTATTGTAGCTAGTTAGTAAACATTAATAGAAACTCATGAACAAGTTTACCTCACAATTGCACTAACCATGCATATCATGGCATATTGAGTACTATATGAGCATTATTTAATTGCATCATTTGTTTTGCATGTTTGTCACTCGAAATAGAAGGAATTGCCATAGAGAGTGCTTTCGAGGACCTGCAGAAGCAGAGTTTCGAAGCCTTCGATCCAAATCAAGCTCAGGAGCAAGGCAAGTGCCCATGACCATATTGACCATGTTTTAAAGGTTATGTTTGCGAAATTGCCTGCTTGTGTCGAATTGATGGGAAAACCCAATTGTAGGAGTTTACTAGTTTTGTATTACCACCCTTGTCGTTTGAACACAATGTAGAGAGTCGAGAAGGGTATTTTACACTTTTTGCTTCGCAATGCTCGATTGGGTTTGGGAAACAATCAAATGGCTTAATTGTGAACTATTGAACACATGAATGATGAAAATTGATTTTAATGACCCTTTAGCAACATGGTTCCTAGGGATCTAAGCAAGTCGGTCATGTGGAATGGGTTGGACTATTTTTGGTGGTTTTTCTTGCTTTAGATCCAAGGACTAGTTCGTGGAGCGACCATCCAGGATTTACAGTGCCACCACAGGGCCAAGTATGAGTGCGGCTTAGCTGACTAATTAGTGTTTTGCCAGTACTATTTAGACCATTAAGTATGCTTGGGAAGGGGTAGTCAGATGGGTTTTTAGAGATTGGTGTGACTACCCTAGGATGCGAATGGCTCAAGAGGAGACCCTTGGTTGGATGTGCTCAATTGGAGACATCACCACCGGTGAAACCTCAGTGGGGTCAAAATATGCTAGTAATCACTTTGTAAAGGCTATTTTGTGATCTCTTGGCCACACACCAAAGGAAGTGTGAGACGACATAATTGAGATTCCATAGTTATCGAAAGATGATGAAATCATGAACTTGTGGCTAAAGTGGTACAACCTTTGCAGAGTGTGTCTAAAACTATCATGATAGCTGTGATCCAGTTATGAGCAACATGGACCCTCACATGATTAGAATTTGGACTTTAACATGTTGTAATGGCTGAAATTAAATTGGGAATTGTTAATTAATTTGCTTTGGTATGTGGAATTGATGAAAACGAGACCTATGAGCGGTGATGAGTTGGATATGATTTTTATTGCTGGTATTGGTTATTTAAGTTGAAATTGATGTTATCTGGGTTATTTGGGATGGACCTCACTTAATGATAATATAATTGCATTTTCAGCTATTTTGAATGTACTTTTATGCAGTTAGCCCATTTTATTATCATTCCTTGTTTAAGCTACATGTCGTTCTTTCCACACTTGCTGAGTATGACATGTGCTCACCCTTGCTATTCCCCCAACAAATTTAGATGCAGGCGACAATATGGAGTACCAGGAAGTATTTGAGGAGTTCTAGGCGTGCGTGTTACTGTCAAGCTTGCCTGTGGAGTTGATGTCTTTAGAGTTTTGAGTTTTTCCGCTGAAGTTGTTTAGAGCTTGTAGTCGAGACTATTTGGTTTGTAAAAAGGTACTATTATTAGTATTATTAATAAAGACATGGTTATATATATTTATTGGTTTATAAAGATCGATCACAACCAAAGGAGGTGAAGGAGTTCTACGAGCTTCTTGCCACCACAGATCGAAAGTGTATGAGGGCACCAATGTGACTGTTTTGCAGTTGGTCACACAACTTATGGCGATGAAGTCTAAGTTCAATTTTGTGAACACTACGATGGTATCATTAAGTTGATTATTGATCTCATTCCATTAGTTCATAAGGTGTCGCCGGATCTATATCAATCTAAGAAAATTTTGGCTGGTCTGGGCATGAATTATGAGAAGGTTGATGTGCGCGAGAATAATTGCATGCTGTTTTGGAAGGAACACATGAACGATGCTCATTGTATGCATTGTAAGAAATCTAGATATGTGGACATCATGAGTGATGATGGAGAACTAATAACTACAAAAGTACTTATCAAACAACTTTGGTACATGCCAAGGCTTAAACCTTTGTTTCTGTCCCAAGAAACAACAAAGCACATGAGATGGTATTCTGAAGGGATACGTGAGAACGATGATAAAGATGTTATGGCGCATCTTTCGGATGTCGTGGCTTGGCAAACTTTACACTATTTTGATCTGAAGTTTGCAAGAGATTCGAGAAATGTTTGTCTCGAGTTGTCAACGGATGGTTTCACTCCATTCAACACCAGTAATAGCCCATACTCTTGTTGGCCTATTTTTATCATGCCCTACAATTTCCCTCGTAAAATGTGCGTGAATGAAGGATACATATCTTGCGGCGGCCATTCTTGGTTCTACACCTCCAGGCAAAAAAATCAATGTGTTTATGCAACCGTTGATTGAAAAGTTGAAAGAGTTGTGGCAAGGTGTAAAGGCATATGCCAGTCATATGAAATGTGAATTTGACTTATGTGTCGCGTATTTATGGTCAATTCATGATTTGCTGCCATATGGAATTTGGGCTCGTTGGTGTGTCCTCGGACAATTCTGTTGTCCCATATGTATGAGTGACACTAATGCCATAAGGTTTAGGTATGGGACAAAAGTCAGCCTTTTTGATTGTCATTGACGATGCCTTCCTTCAAATCATCCTTACAGGAGGGATACACAATCATTCCGGAAAGGCATAAGAGTTACAAAAGGAGCACCTCATCGATTGACAAGCGAACAAAAAATGGCACAACATGCAAAGTTAAAACAATCCAAAGAAGATGGTTTCAAAGGGTATGGTACAGAACATAACTGGACTCATATTTCTTTTATTTGGGAGATATGATATGCAAAAGTGCTGCTTCTACCGCACAACTATGAATTGATGCACCAGGAGCGTAATGTTGCTAAAAGCATCATAAGCATGTGTTTTTATTTTACCGATCAAACCAAAGATAATTTGAATGCGAAAAAAGATTTAGAGATCATCCTGGGTTTGATATTAGAACAAATGCAAGTGGAAATGAAATTAGGCCACGAGCTCCTGACTGTGGCAACCCAGAAGAAAGAAAGCAAATACTTGTTTGGTTGAAAACATTGAAGTTTCCAAACCGCTATGCAGCTAACATAAAACGATGTGTTAATCTCAGCAACGGTAAACTGAATTGGCTGAAGAGTCCCGATTACCATATTATGATGGAAAGACTTCTACCTGTAATGTTTTGTGGATACTTTAAACCTGACTTGTGGAAGATATTTGCTGAACTTAGCTATTTTGATAGGCAGATATTTGCTAAGGAAGTGTCGAATAAGATAATGCAGTTGTGGGAGAAAGAAATCATCATGCTTGTATGTAAGTTGGAAAATGTCTTTTCGCCTGGATTTATGAATGTTATGCAACATTTGCTGGTGCATTTTCCTTATGAAGCATTAGTAGTAGAGCCTGCACAGTTCAGGTGGATGTATAGTCAAGAAAGAGAACTAAAAAAAACCTAGAGTTACAGTGCGCAACAAGGCAAGAGTTCAGGGGTCTATTGCAGATGCATTTGTAGTTAAATAGATTGCAAACTTCTCTAGCAAATATTTTGCACGTGACAACAATGTGAATGCATCTACGACACGATATCATGATGCAGAAGAGCAGCCTATGACTGAGCTTAGAATTTTTCATTGGAAGGGTAAAGGTGTTGGGGTTGCCACTTTTCATTATATTTGGAAGCAAGAGAGGAACTGCACCATGCTATACATGTTTTTCAACATGGAAGAAGGTCGACGCAAAGTCAATTGGATACTGTACGTCAGCATGGTATAAAAGGTGGCAAAAACTTCGTGAACTAGTTCTGTGAACATGTAATTTTCTATCTGTCCTTTGTTCCTCAACCATAGTTCATATATTTATTATAAGATGCTAACTTTGTATATTGCTGTACATGTAGTTTATGAAGGATGTCAACATCTCTGATGACTTGCGACAGATCGCGAATGGTCAACTGAAAGCTAGAGAATTTAGTCGATACAATATCAATGGATACCTTTTTCGAATGGCAAGTTTGTAAGCAAATCGCCCACTTGCAGCCACATCAAACAGTGGAGCGTGTATAACGGCTGAAGAGGGTAGTGGAGAAGTGAAGAAATACTATGGTGTTCTTCAAAAAAATAATTGAGTACACATTTGGCGGTACGAAAGAACTGAAGCTTGTGTTTTTCGAATGTCACTGGTTTGATCCAACATCGGGCAAGCGAGTGGATGATTTTGGAATGGCGGAGGTCAACCACAAGTCGCGCTATACAGTCCCTAACAATAATGTTGTACTTGCGCGTCAAGTGGAACAAGTGTACTTTTTAAGTTATCCTCATCCAAGTTTGAAAAATTGGTGGGTTCTATATAAAGTTAACTGTGAAGTGCACCCTCATCGTTATGATGAGTACATAGACAATCAGGAAGACGATGATGGTGGTGTTTATAAAGATGAAGTCGAGGAAGTACAAGATATTAGGATATCTTCCGGGATAGGACATGCAGAAATAGCTAGTACTACTCTAGAGTTAATGTCTGAAGAACAAGCCGACCCTTCGAGAAAACGTCTTCGGCAATCTCAAAGGATTGTTGAAAAGCAAAATAGAATTATTGAAGAAGAGAGTGAAGGAGAAGAGTTTGAAGAAGAGATGGTAGAGGAAGAGAGACATGAAAATCTTCATGCACGTGTGATAGAAACAGATTCTGATGCTGATGATTTTTAGCAGATTTTGGTGCTTATGATTTTTAGTTCTTATTTTACGCATTCTTTGAGATTTTAACTTTTATTGTGTACATCCTTGAGTCTTTATCGTTTATTGTTTTATAATCTTGTATACTAATCATTATTTTGAAATTTTTACAGATGTGGAAGCATTTCAAAATAGGAAAGAAGCAAAGTGATGATACTTCTTCCTTCGCGTCTCATCAGAGTAGTGGTTCGGTTCACACATCCTTGTTTCAGGTACTTTGTTTTTTATAAACACTTCACTATCATAATCAGCTATTACTATTTGTTATATATTTTTTTTGCATTTGCAGGGCAGGACCGTGAGTGCAGATAGAGAAAGACAGCTCATGGGGTGTGTGACGGAGCACGCATCGAGCCAGCTAGCACCAGGTTCGTGTCCCACATAAGTCAAGGATGTTTGGAACAAGGTGTACTCGAAAGAGGCTCAGGAGCGGGGAGGATGCTTAGGAGCAGGCACAATGGAGGAGGCTCAGAAGCAGGGAGGAGGCTCAGGAGTAGAGGTGGCACAGGAGTAGACCTTTGGGTAGTCTTTTGAGGGTGGAAAAGGTGCTACTGAGGGTGGACAAGGTGATACTGAGGGCGAAGAGAGCGGCGAAGAGGAAGATGATCCAGAACAAGATGCAAGGTTGGCAAGATTGGCAGAGTTACAAGAGGCAACAGAGGGGCAGAGTGAACGATGCCCTTATAGGTATTTTTTGAATTATTTGATAAGCTATCTTATACATTTGGTTTTCTTGTCAAACTAACTAATGTTATTTGTACAGGCTGCGGAGACACCTTTTATGTACTCCAAGTAAAACTCCCGATACGCGGGTGGTTATAAGGCCAAAGGGTACTAGGTGTTGGATCGAGATTGGTTGGGATGGCAGGGGGCATCAACGCTGTGTTAACATGGAGTTGGGAAATGCCGACCGGTTTTGCTTCCCGGGGATGGTTCTTGCGAGCAGTCAACTAATTGTCACGCATAATTGGGATCACTATGCCCTAAAATCATATGGCACTGCAGGTACTTGTCAGGACAAAGTTTGGGAGAATTTTTGGGTAAGTTTGTTTTTATTGTTTAAATAATATTGCATCTTACATTGGTTGATACTAATTGATTGTTTTATGCACAATATATTTAAATTGGAGGAAGTTGTGGTTCTAGCATATGCGAGGTCCGTTTTCGAGACGTCAGCGAGAAATCTCATGAAGGACTCTTTCTTTGATGCATGGATCAAGGCTCTGATAGTGTATTACAAGACCACGTTGCGTCAGCCCATGACAAAAAAGCGAGCAGCTACATTTTATCTGCAGAAGAAGGAGTACATGGAGAGTAGTGTGGATTGGATCTGTGTAGATATGGCAGCTTGGGAATGGCTATGCTAATATTGGGCGTCGAAGGAGTTCAAAAGTATTTCGAAGAGAAACTGAAGCAACCGGAAGAGCAAGCTTGGACTACAATGTTATGGGGCAGACGGGCATGTGCGGATGGCACAATGAATGATATGAACTATTACAATCACTTGTAAATTGCTTCAAAAATTGCATTAATTGAAATGATGTTGCAGGAAGCTAAAACCGGTGTCACTCCTTTTATTGAGGTTTACCTCAAGGGGCGCAGAGGCACATATCCGACATGCCCGAAACAGTTGTGTGACGAGGCGGCAACACAAAAGTGATAACTGTGTTGAGTGCTATCTATCTATGAGTTGAATCTATCTTTTATTACATCTACTCGTGAACTTAATTTATTCTTGCAGACAAAATATGTTCAGTATCTCAAGAAAAAGCATGGAGATGACGTAGATTATCTAAGAGCAGCATTGGATGTGGGTGCGGCGTATGAAGCCAGCGGAGGAATACGACATGGGAGGTACGTGTAAAGATAATGATTATTTAAAGATTAATTATCATCGATTCATCACATTTATATTTTTTGTAGGTTTGCATTAGTTGATGTTATGTAGAGTGTGACGCTTGTGTGGGACGACGGTCTTCTACTTCCAGTTCGATTCGATCCCGTGTTGCAGACACAGGGGAATTGAAAGAAAAATTAAGACAGTATGAGGAGAATGTGGAACAGCAACAGCTGCATATGCAACAACAATAGCAAATGTAGATACAGCAGCAGATGCAGATGCAGTAGCTGATGCAATATTTGTATATGGTGTAGGTAACTTGTAATCTTAACAATTGAATTGTTTATTCATTTACAAAATTTTCTACTTAAGATCTCACCAATAATTTACTTCATGTAGTTCTTGGGTAAAGACAACACTGGAACTCACTGCAGTATGCCACAACGGTCTCAGTTCAAGATGATGTCGCAGGCAAACTATTGTTTTACTTAAGATGGTATACTTATTACCATATTCGTGTTAACGTTAGTAACTGAATATTTTTACTTTATGCAGTACTTCCCTCAAGGTGGCTTTGGATCGTAGTTCGGTCTGCCTCTTCCGATGCAACCCGGACAACATGTTGGCTCTTCTTCACAGGTATAACGGCATATCTTATTAACTCGACTTATAGTATGAAATAGTAATCATATTTGTCTCAGAGTTCCCATAGTGGTCAAGCCTATCCTCCACAATCTCATTAATTCATGTCAATGTTGGCCCCTGGATTTAAGCCTTATCCAGGTGTTCTACCACCGTTGCCCTTTGCTTCGGGGCATAGTCAACCGTCAACACCTTCGGGCGCCCTAGCAGTATGATTACTAAATCATTAGCTCTAATGCAAGTGTAGCTTAATTTCAACAATTCTTAGCGACTTATTTAATTACATAGTTGATAATATCTTTAAGTCAATTGCACATGTGAGTTGGGCATTTGTGAATTTTAGAAAGATTGAGACATATGTATTATATGTATTAATTTAAAGTTAACTTTTATTTGTTTCTCGTAAGGTTCCGGTCATGTAACGCTTACTGGTTGTGATGATTTTCTCAATTTGAATGCCGGAGGTGCAAGTGGTGGAGCTTCGAACAATGACATGGAAGCAGGTTAATCTTCATAATCGTGTTTATGTTGCCTTTCTCCTGGACTAATTTAGTATGGAACTTTGTACGGAACTTATTTGCATTGTTAAGAGTATGTTTTTTATATGTGTTGTTGATGTATGGAACTTAATTCATTGTACAAAGAATGTGCGATATATGGAACTTAATTGCATTGCGCAACAATCATTCAAAAGGAGGATGATCGCAGAAGGACCTTGGAACGAAGAGGAAGATGCAGATAGTATGTGGGAGAAGATGGCGACTTACATTAGGAAGACGGCTAGGGAGGTGCTTGGGTGGACAAAAGGTAAGAAACTTGTAGATAAAGACACTTGGTGGTGGAATGAAGATGTACAAAAAGCTATTAAGGAGAAGAAGGAGTCTTATAAGGGCTGGCATCATGAGAGAAGTACAAGTAACATGGCGAAGTATAAAGAGGCTAAGAAAAATGCTAGGCGTGTTGTGAGTAAAGCAAGGGGGCAGGCCTATGATGCGCTATATGAGAGGCTAGGGACAAAGGAAGGCGAAAAGGATATATACAAGATGGCCAAACTTCGCGAGAGAAAGGTGAGAGATCTCAACCAAGTCAAATGCATTAAGGATGAGGCAGGCCAAATTCTATTGAAGGAGGAAGAAATTAGGGACAGATGGCGGGACTACTTCAATGGACTATTCAATGACGGGAATGAGAGTATTAAGTTCGAGTTGGATGACTCATTTGATGACATCAACAGACGATTTGTGCGGAGGATACAAGAGTCCGAGGTTAGAGAGGCCCTAAAAAGGATGAAAGGAGGAAAGGCCCACGTCCCCTATGATGTCCCCATTGAGGTGTGGAGATGTCTAGGGGATGTAGCAATAGTATGGCTCACTAAACTATTCAACCGCATTTTTCAGTCAAACAAAATGCCTGAAGAGTGGCGGAAAAGTATTTTAGTACCCATCTTCAAAAATAAAGGAGATGTTCAAAGATGTACTAATTATCGAGGAATTAAGCTCATGAGTCATACTATGAAGCTCTGGGAGAGAGTGATTGAACACCGCTTGAGGAAAGTGACCAATGTCACTAAAAACTAGTTTGGTTTTATGCCTGGAAGGTCCACTATGGAGGCGATTTTCTTACTTTGTCAGCTTACGGAGAGGTATAGGGAGCAAAAGAAGGATCTACATTTAGTGTTCATTGACTTGGAGAAGGCATACGATAAGGTACCAAGACCGGTCATGTGGTGGGCACTAGAGAAACACAAAGTCCCAACAAAGTACATTAACCTTATCAAGGATATGTACGATAATGTGGTGACAAGTGTGCGCGTAAGAGATAGTGAGACCGACACTTTTCCTATCACAATAGGGTTACACCAAGGATGAGCCTTAAGTCCTTACATCTTTTCCTTAGTGATGGATGAGGTGTCGAAGGATATACAAGGGGATATCCCTTGGTGTATGCTCTTTGCTGATGATGTAGTGTTGGTAGATGAAACTAGGGATGGTGTTGATAGAAAATTGGAGCTATGGAGGCAGACCTTAGAGTCTAAGGGGTTTAGAATTAGTACAAACAAGACCGAGTATATGAGCTGCGACTTTAGTGATGTCGGGTGCGAGGATGATAATGTTAGTTTACAAGGACAAGTAGTACCTAGGAGGGACACATTTCGATATTTAGGATCAATGTTACAAAGCAATGGTGATATTGATGAAGATGTTTGCCACAGGATCAAGATCGGGTGGATGAAGTGGCGACAAGCATCTGGAATCTTATGTGATAAGAAAGTTCCAACAAAATTGAAAGGAAAATTCTATAGGACGGTGATCAGACCTGTGATGCTGTATGGAGCAGAATGTTGGCCAATTAAAAGGCAACATGTCCAACAAATGAGTGTTGCGGAGATGCGCATGCTACGGTGGATGTGCGGTCACACAAGAAGAGACAAAATTAGGAACGAAGTAATATGTGATAGGGTAGGGGTGGCACCGATTGAGGAGAAGCTAGTCCAACATCGCCTACGGTGGTTTGGGCATATCCAGCGGAGACCTCCAGACGCACCGGTTAACAGTGGGATTATAAAGAGTGGAGAAAATTTTAGGAGGGGTAGAGGTCGACCAAGGTTGACATGGCAGGAGGCGGTGAAACGAGATTTAAAGGAGTGGGACATACCTAGAGATTTGGCTCATGATAGGACTGCATGGAAATTAGCAATTCATGTGCCAGAATCTTAGTTTATTCGTAATTTGTTACTCTTATCTTCTTTCTTATTAACCCATTTCTAGAATAAATAAAATGTATATTTTTTTTACTTTCATCTTATTTTCTATTACTTTTCTTCAAAATTGTTGGGTTTCATTTCTAGCCGACCCCAACTTGTTTGGGACAAAGGCTTGGTTGTTGTTGTTGTTGTTGTTGTTGACGGCTGGTACATCACAGATGAAAATCCGCAAGCGCACGAAGAAACTGCTGTAGCACTTCCCCTTAAAGAGTATTCCTAAGGGTATCAAATCCAAGGAACATGTGTGATAATCTTCTAACTGGTTCACCCAAGGACACAAAGCTTGGTGGTAAGCAAGGGATAGAGTGGATTTCCTAGAAGAAGGGGTTTTAATTCAAAGCAAGTCAATCAATAGCAGCTTGTATTGGGCACGAGCTTACCCTGGTCTGCCATGCGACTCCCGCCAAGAGCCTACATCGTAGTAGAACGTGGAGGATTACAACGGACAAATAGGCTTGTCACCACCTACCGCCTACCTCTAAAACTCGTGGACTACGAGATAATCAAATGTAACGTCAAGCCTAGACACCACGCCTATGCTATCGATTACTTCCCTAACCTTTCGCGCAAAGACTAGGGCCTCTATATGAATAAAGCAATGAACGAACAAGCAACTAAGAACTTAACTTGCTTTAATTAAATAAATGATCTCAATTGGAAATCATGTACCTTAGTTGAGATGGGAGGAATTGTTGAGGTACAAAGGTGGAGAGGGTTTGACAAGCAAAAACCCTATCCTTAAGTGGAAGAATCCCGACAAGTCAGAGCCTCCTCCTCCTCCTCTTTCTGACTCTCTCCCTATATTCTAAGCACTTTGGCAGCGCTATGCCTTTGAAGTGGAGTACTAGACTCAAGCTTTTGGTGTGTGGAGTGAGGGAGCCCCTACCCCCTATTTATAACCTCCAAAGGTCGGCTTGACACCAGAATATGAGGGTGAATGAGTCACCATCGTGATATCAAAGTTGTTAGGAGCCAACACGTGGCGGTTGACTGCGTTTGGCACGAATAACAGGTCAGACGAACCCTGGCATCGGCCCAACCTCCAACGGCTCCAATCACGCTGAAACTTCTCTTTGACACTGTTATGTGGGCCCCCATCATGGGTATGGGTGATTCCAGTGATTTTTTAGTTGGTTTTCTCCTCCGAATGGGCCCATGAATCCTCATGCTTGCGCCTGATTGGTCGGAAGGTGTGTTTCTTAGATTGGTCCCTGTAAGTACCTCTAATTATGGACATAATTCACATGCATACACAATTGCACCAACACTTGTGGAGATAGTTAGTAAATAGCCTACCACTATGTTGGTTGTCCAATCCATAGCTTTTATGCAGGGAATTGACGGTCAGATTTGGCAATTAAGGACCTTCAACGATTGTGCTATTTATATGTATGAAGAATCTGTATAACCGGCTGCTTCCCAACGGGGGAGGGAGAGAAACCAGCTGCAATTTTTTTTTAAAAAAAAATTGCCAGTATGGCCGTCGATGTCCACTGACCGACAGTCATAAGTATCTTAAAGCCATTGGTTTGGCCCTCAAACCGACGGCTATGGGTCCACTAGAGCGCATATGTGGCGCCTATATGGCCTTAGGCCCCGATGACTTTATAGCACATTAAAGGCGTCGGGACCAGCGGGCCGATGGCCTTATTGCGTTAAGACCGTCAAGCTATCGCGGCTGATGTCCATACCGTGTTTTCGCAGTGAAGGTGTCGGGGAACGACACCCGATGACTTTAAAGCATTAAAGCTCTCACTCCCGAAGACTCTAAGTCGTTAAGAACATCAATCTGGATTCAACGGCTATGGCCGTTGGTAGGCCGACATTCTTAGTCTAAAGACGTCGGTTATTGTAGCTTACCGATGGCTACAAGGCCGACATTTCTTTGCTCGTTTTTTGTAGTGATATGAAGTGCTCGACAATGGTTCTTATCACTTTGTCCCTATGATTCTATAAGTTCATAATGTGCATGATCTGGAACCACTTCATTGGGCCACAACAATTACTTTGCAAGTGGTGAATCCTATCTGATAATATGTGTATGCTTGTTTCTTCTTATAAATAATTTTAATGATAATTTACTGATGCAAAAATGTAATTTACCTGTTCCTACAAAAGTTTTCTTTATTCTCAACATTTAACACACGTAGAGTAAATTTACTTACCAAGTGAATGGTTCAAACAAATTAACATAATGCAATTTCATAGAACATATTGTAGAATGCCTTTTTACATCCTTGCAAAGAATTGATACAATAAACGCCGAATCATGAATCTAGTGGCACTGGCAGGACAACCTAAAAAAGATAGCAATATATTGTGTACTGGATGAATCATTATGTTGGACCAAGTGTCCAAAAAGCTTGCTTCCATACAACTTGTCCTTCTTACACGAAAGTTTAGATAATACTGTGATGAAATACTAAACAAATTTTATTATGCCATTTGAAATTCTACATCAAATAAGGATTATCCCCCGAAAGATAAAAATTTTACATTGTATAGATAATGTAGGGATCCAATTTAAGATAAAAGAATTATTGCTTACAAAAATAAGAAACTAATAGTACGTCAAGTATTCTGTTTGTGTCTCAAATGTCATATATCATGCATGATTTCTGGTCCATTGTAATATGTTTGTGAACTCGTAGTTCAGTTACACTGATACTAAATATAACTCCCAGCAAACTTCATTTAGTAGACATTTTACAAATAGAGGATGGGACCTCATGAAGACACCTTCTGATAGATCTGTCGTAAGTGTATTCACGAGTAAAATATAAATTGAATGTTCAATATATTTAAGGTAACTTGTAGTCATGATTCTGGAAGCGGCGCATACTCTGATATGTTTACAAGTCAAAAAACATTAGGCTAGTACTCTATCTGCAGGGTTAGCTAAAACAGTCATGATCTCATATTTAATGAAGCAGATATCGTGCATGGTTTCATCTTGGTCCAGGAGGAATATTTCTTTAAAAAAATTCTATTGAACCTGCAATAGATTGCTATGTGAACACCATGCTGTGTTGTTGGTATTAGAGAAAGCTTATCTCTACACCTTGAGCGGCTATAAATATAGAGGGAATCATGGTAGCCAATATGTCCCACTTATCCTGTTACGTGTACAAACAGGTTGCTGATCAGTGGAACAAACGGAGGACAAGGAAAGCAGGCATGGTGAACCTCTACGCAAATGACATTCCCGATGCAACTGTCTGTAAATGATAGATCTTAGGTATAACTTTTTACAAGAAATGGTTGTGTGAATTTATAAGTATAGGAAACTTGGATGTAGATCTGCTTACAATGGACAAGTTAAAATTCAGTTTTTTGGAGGAAACAAATGTTATACGCAAGGTGTACTCGAATGCTCAAAGATGGTATTAACTTTTACTCACCACGTAGCTCTGACATTTTTCTAGCAAGGTAGCTGCTTAGGATGTCTTAACTGAAGGCTTGGGACTAACTGAATTGAACAAAAATAAAACATAAATTTCAAAAAATACCAGCTTTTAGAATTCTAAGCAGCCATTTGTATTTTCTTTGTCCATTGAAGGTTTGGAAATGTTTCATTCATCAGATAAATCAGTAAATTAGTGATTCCATTTGTCCATGGAACCAAGCAACGATATGTACGTGCAGCATCACAAGCCAGTCTGAAGAATAAATCTTGTGTTCGATCTGTTGGAATATTTGGGCTTTGGACCCAATTATTCTCTAATGAATTTCAAATGTTGTGAAGAAGACATTAATCCTACATTTAATATTTGAGGAGAGTAGCACCCATTTATAAGAGAAGCTCTTTTCTATATATGGAATATATTAGAGAAGGATGAGCTAGAGTCTTACACGAAATAACACACACGTGCGCGCTTATTCATGTATTTTCACGTGATTTGTCGCGTGACTTGTGACTTGCGACGTGATGACTGGTGTATTAATCCTGATATCTTTCTTTTGTAAAGTCAGATAGGAACATAACTTGACAGCTCGCAATACAGTGTTTTGTTTTGTGAAACGGTTTTTGAAGGACACTATGTAAGAAACACAAATTGGAGACAAAGAAGGACGACACGCTCGAAAGAGGGCGTCTCTGATATGGTTAAGCGAGACGTGCCCGCTTCAGCGAGGATCTGACATGGCTCGGTTGAACGTACAAGGAGACGAGTTATAATACATCCCTTCTTAGTTAATTAGGTATCCGCGATGCGCCCTCCTCTCTAAAAACGGGAGACGCGCTTCTGACAAAGCGAGTCTCATTTTTTGCAAAAGAAATAACACGAACTTTACAGAAAGCACGTCTCCTTTGTCCTTAGTTACAGACAGACATGAACACGTCGCTTAACGATGAAATTCATTCATTCGCAGTTGAAAACACAAGATACTCATCACACAAATGAACACAGATAACACATGCATTTATTAAAAAAAATATGACATAACACAAGAAAAAAGTACAAGACACAAGAAAAGAAAATATAACATCAACTATAAACAACAAAAGAAAACCTAAATCCTACTCCTCCTCCAGTGGCCATCCGACGCAGGTGCAACAGGAGTCCTGGCCAGCTGCTCCGGCTGCTTCGCCAATTGCTCCAGCTGGTCGATATCCGGCGGTGCAACCTCGCGATCGAGGTTGCTCGCCATCGCCTCCACCAGGATATTGCGGCCCTCGGCGCCGATCACCTCGGCCATTATCTCGAGCCGCCTTTGAAACCGGTCGAACACCCTGTCCAACATCATCTCGAGCAGCTCGTTGTTGAGCCTCCAGGGGGAGCGGCAGCACTGTTTCTTGCAGGGTGGCTCTCTCGGCATGCTTGGTGGCGGAACGTTGGCCATGATGGGTTTTCTGCATAGAGAAGACGAACGAAGAGAAGATTAGAGACTGATGGTGCCTTATATAAGCTTTGTGCAGAGAAGCAAAATGGAGACACACTTACAGTGAAGTGTGTCTCCTATGCTCGACCTCTACTAAAAGGGAGACGCGCTCTTACGAAAAGTGTGTCTCCTATTCCTGACGTCTCCTTTAGATTTGTGATATTCTCACTTTTGCTTCGGTTTATTGTTGATATCACGCATCACTAAATTTAGAGCACATTCACTTGATAACTAAATCATTCACTTGTCTAGAAAATAATCAAAATCCTTCATGTTTGTAATGGCTTTCACACAGTTCGCCGTCCACACAATGAACACACCACACATTCGTTCATTCACACGGTTTAAACACAAGAAAATATTCATTCACAACATTGGAACACACAATTAAACATAGATAAATTTCATTCATTAACACAATATATAACGAAACACGAGAAAAAAGTACAAGACACAAGAAAAGAAAAAAATCAACTAAAAATAGCAAATATAAACTAAATCCTCCTCCTCCTCCTCCCCCTCCTCCTCCTCCCCCTCCTCCTCCTCCTCCTCCTCCGGCGGCGACTCCGACACTGGTGCAACAGGAGCCCCAAGACCGAGGTTGCTCTCCATCTCCACCACCAGGTTTCTACAGATCTCGGCACCGAGCAGTAGGGCCATCGTCTCGAATTGATTGTCGAGAAGGTCTGTCACCCACGTGAGGGCATATAGGTAGTGGCCGAGGGTACCCATTCTAATAAATTGTTGAAGGGTACCCGGACCCAAGGAACTCATGGTGCGAGATGTATTGTTGTACACCTCTTGCGCCATAAAGAGGTGTTGCTTGGTGTTGAACCACTCGGGGGAGGTGCAACACAGTTTCTTGCACAGTGGCTCCCTCGGCGGGCTTGGAGGCAGAATTTTGGCCAAGGTGGTGGTGGATCATTAGCGCGAAGAAGACGAAGTAGAAGAAACGGATGCAATATGAGCGACGCGCTTGTGGAGAACTGACGGTTGACGGCGCATCTTATATATGGTCTGTACGGAGTAAACGATGGAGCGGTTGGTTTCTCGCGCATTGATAGAACAATGGGACACATCGATACCACAATGAAAGGTCGAACACACTAGTCGCACGCATCTCTACACAACCACCACCGAAATTAATTTCTCCGCAGTCCTCATGCCGCACATCTCTCTTTCAACAATTGAAGATGCGCTTTGATATCTCGTGCATCTCGCTTTAGTCTCTCACGCGTATCGCTTTAGTCTCATGCATCATGCATTTATATCACTCGTCTGTTCGCCTCCGATGCTCCTTTACTAATCGACCAACGCCTTTACAAATCGACCAACTCTAGTGCATGGTTGTATATATGTAGCTCTGAAATGGACTTATTAACTTAACTGTTGTTTTGTATTTCTGTATTGTTTGTTTTTGGTATTTCCAGTTTCTCTGCTTAGGGTTTCTCTGCGAAGCCTAAGTTGGGAGATTTATTGAAGTGGCAGTGCATCGTCCCCGGTAAAGAAGGGGTGAGTCATGAAGAACAAGCACAATCATATGAGTATAACCATCATCCTCTTATTAATGAATTTCCTTTGTAGACTGACTGAGAAGGTGGTTATTACCCCCTGACAATCTCCTTCTTGTAGGACTATCCGTTTGTGCCTCCAAGATGCACCTTTCCATGTGGTTTCTTATACCCAAATGTCAGTCGCTCAGGAGCACTCTGCCTTGGGATTCTTGATCAAGATATTGTAAGATTGACTTAATTTTCTCAAGTAATTAGTAATTGTTGCCGAACTTATTTGAACTGGTTTCTTATGTTGCTTAAATTGATATTTCGTAGGGGTGGTGGATTGATTTTACAGTCAAAACTATACTACTTGAAGTTCAGCATTTGCTTCAGCAGCCAAATGCAGCTGATATTGAAAAGGATTGGTATAATTTACTTATCAAGGTTAGTAAGTTTGTGTTAGCGACCAATGTAGGTTATTCATTCCTCATCAGACATTCGTTATTTTAAAAAATGTCAATATTTTCAGGATTCAGGGGAATATAAGAGACGTGTTCGAGAGCAAGCTGGACGGTACAATTTATATTGATCGATGGGAGCTTCATAAGAATAAGTAAAGAATCAAAATTAGTTTAGAGGGCACGCAATGTGTATGAACTATGAAATTCATTGAGTTGCATATAATCTCTGAATTGCAATATCATCGTGTTTGTTTATCCCTAAACTCGAATTATGTCCCTTAGTTGCAATGTAATTGCATTTGTTTATCCCTGCAACAGATGCTCACGATGTCATGTAAGTGGCAATAGAGAGACGAGCACATGAGAGACGAACTTTAACAAGGTGTGTCTCCGATTCCTGAGATCCGGCAAAAGGGAGATGCGCCTTACTCGAGCACGTTTCCGATTCATGCTAAATATCTTTTGTCCCACCTCAGAAAGTTGTGCGTGTTGCAACGACCATATAAGGCATGCAAGTTTGCTGGCGGGACATGCCGGATGCCAGAAGATGTTCCTGGCTTCAGCACACTATGGCGCATATTTTGGCATACAGGGTGCCCGTTCGGCCAAAACATAATACAAGATGCGCCTTATGTTGTGCGCATCTCCGATTCATGCTGAAGATCTTTTATCCCACCTCGGAAAGTTGTAGGCGTTGCAACGATGATATAAGACATTTCACACAATTGCCAATTAGACATGCCAGTATGCGAAAATGATGGGAAATGTCCGGCTATCAGGCTTTTAATTGTTATTATGTCATTCCAGTCATGCAGTTATATTTCACGAGTTTTTGATATTGGACTATTAATGCGTCAGTAGAATGTAAATTGTTTGTTTTTTTAGGGGACATGCACACCAGCTCACTACGATGTCCTTTGTATCGAGAACAATTTATCTCTGATGCTTTGCAGATGCTCACCAACTGTCTGTGATACAAGTAAGCTCAGTTATCCATTCACTAACAATTCCTGTGTTTATTACAATTGTATACCAATTTGTTCCCAAGCCTTCAGATATTTGCTCTCTTATGTGATTGTTTAAGCGAACGTGACTACAATTTGATAATGTTTTATATGATTTCAGTGATTTATTAAATTTGAGGATGTCTCAATCGGAGCATTAGAGGCTATGAAGGCTCATCGTTAATGAAGTCATTGATCGGGAGAATTTTCATTACAGTATAAACGATTAGATGATGCAGTTATGATGTGTGGAATTAGTTACTTTGTAATCAAGATGAACAGGTGGGCATTCTTTGTTGTGACGTATACTTGATAACCACGATTGACACTTTGTTAATATTTGAATTGTCAATATAATTTAAGGTGTGATATTTTTGGCTAAACATATGTTCATATATGTGTATGTTGCTGACAATAGCAATGTGGCTGTCAAATCCTAGCTAGCTCCAGGATGCTGCCAGCAACCAAGATAATCAGGGGTGAGGGGCATCTAATTAGAGACCCTTCATGTAAACAATCCGCCGCAAGCTGTAACGGAGAACATCTCGTATTATCTAAATAAAGGAGACAAGCTTCCTTAAAGCCCGTCTCAAATCAGTAAGCAAATCTGCGAAGTGCTGCAATAAAGAACGTCTCGGATTAGGCAATAAATCTGCGACGCACTATGTTAGTGCTTGTCTCACATGTATGTTGATGGGCGACGTGCAAGAATCGCATCTCCAGTGACACCGTAAAGAAGGTTTGTTATGACTAAAAGAAAGGAGACACGCTTCCTTTGAGCATAGCTCGCAATTTGGGTTATCGACGACGCGCCCCCCCGCTCGTCTACGATGACAACGTAATGCAAAACGTGACGAGGGAGATGCACAGTTTGTTTGTCTTCCTTCTTCTTTCGGGCACGTCTCGGATGAGCCTTTCTTACGCAGTTGGACGATCATGTTTCAGTTGCTACATGCTGACTATGTTTCAGTTACAGGAGCTTCATTGCTTTCAGTTACAAGAGCTGAAATATTCGGCACTATTGAGACTAATTATGTTCAGTTACTAGTGCTTTTGATGCAATATAGAGGAGTACTCTGCATGTACAGAAGAAGGCAAAGTCCACTCTGTTCTGAAAAGCAGTGACTGCACTCCAATCCAAGATGTTGCGTGCCAACATGGAGCCTCTCCATCCCTCTCAATGGCATATCACCGGTGTATGAGAGAGTAGTGTCTCCGAAACCCTGCACCACTGAGAACCTACACGGGTTGGGTTGAATCATGTTTTGGATAGCGTTCGTGCGACTGGTCAACTACGGATTTGGATACATTACTGTTTTAGTTTAAAGATGAGTTTTCTACGTATATATGAATGAGATAAATATCATGAGCTTTTTGTGTATATTATTGTTCATGTTTTATGAATTATATATCATGTGTATTGCTACAATTTTAGAAATTAATTTTATATCTAAAGTGCATTGTTTCCTAACAATCTAATAAACTGATGGCACTGTAATATGTGTCATAGCTTTGTTGATGCTATGAAACTGAAGAAGTTCGCTGGTTCAAACTTTACAAGATGATCTACAAAACATGATTTGTTTCTCACCTCTATGGACATATCATATGCCGTTAAGCATCTGGAAGGACCTCTTACTGTTGAAACACAGGCAGAGTTCAAAAAGCTAATGTGATGCCAGTGGTCTGCATCTTGAGTGTTCAATCCGACAAACTGTACGATGTGTATATGACCCATATGAGCACAAAAAAGCTCTGGGATGCCATAGAACAAAACTATGGTGCTTCGGATGTTGGACATATGTTGTAGTTCATGGAGCACTATTATGATTTCAAGATGGCTAACAATCATTCAATGGTTGAGAATGCTCATGAAATATAACTCATTGTTGGAGAACTCCAACGACTTGGACTAAACTTGTTAGATAGATTCATTGTTGGGGGCATTATATATACCGTGAAGTAGCTCCTGAACAAACAATACAGAATACAATATTTGATGAAGCAGCTCCAAAGTTTTTTGGCACAATTATGTCGATGGACTCCTGAAAATAAAATTTGGCACAATTATGTAGATGGACTCCCAAAAAAAAAGGATATTCAGCTTGAATGGGAAAACATATAATGTTGAAACAAATATTAGCACTGAGTATGATAGACTAACAAAGAATTATCATTGCCGATGCATACGATAATTATGGTCACTAAAAAGCAAAAAGGTGTAATCTAGGGATGATCTATACTAGGCTTTGCTGGCAAAGCAATGTCACTTTATGTGACGCCCGTTTCTGAAAAATGAACCAAGCTAACGCATATGTGTGCCCAGGATGTTCATCACACATACACGAGTGCATTCACAAAAGAGTATACAAGAAATTACCAAAGAACCAGATTAATTAATCAAATTTTATTAAACAAACCATATTTTCCTCAAATACAACCTCTAATTAATATTTATGACAAGTTCAACTAATGCAGCGGAAATAAACTAATTAAGCAACTAAGAAAACTAAGCATAAGGGATAGCGCAGCTCCAAAAACACCACAGGCAAAGCTGACGGTAGACACGGCCTAGAACTACGCATTATCACCATTAAACTCCCAATCCTGAACTGCAACTGTTTGGGGGAATTGCAAGAGTGAGTACATGTCGTACTCAGCATGTGTGGAAAGTATGACATGTGGCTGATTCGAATGACGACAATAATAATGGCAAAGTGCTGAAAAGTACATTAAAACATTTGAAAAGCAATATATTATATTTATATGAATCAAACCCATCATAATCATAAGTAATATCATAATACCAGTCCACAATTCACCATCCTCATCAACAATTCCAGATTTCACCATTGCCAATAACCATTTTCAATAACAGAAATAAATCCATAACCAACCATAACCATTACCAAACCATAACCATCCCAAATACCATCCCGATACCTAGTTCCCTCTAATCAAGGAAGTTGTCCAGGTGCTCATAACCGGGAGCACGGCTATCATGATAGTTTTAGACACACTGCAGAATTTGTACCGCTTTACCCACGTTTTTGTGATTTCATCACCTTTCGATGACTAGAACCTCTATTATGACGTCTCACACTTCCGTCGATGTGTGGCCAAGAGATCAAAAAATAGCCTTTACAAAGGGATTACTAGCCTATTTAGACCCCACTGAGGTTTCACCGGTTGCGATGTCTCCTACAGAGCACATCTTCAACCAAGGGCCCCCTCTTGAGCCATTCGGATCCCAGGGTAGTCCCACCAATCATCAACAAACCCAATCCGACTACTCCTTCCCTGAGCATCCACAATAGTCCAAACAACACTAGCAAAGACCTAATTAATCAGCTACGCCGCACCCATACTTGGCCTCGTGGTGGCACTGTAATCCTGACTTATTCTCGCATGAACCGGTCCTTAGATCTAAAGCAAGCAAACCACCATGACATCCAACCCATCCACGTACCGGGCTTGCTTAGATCACCCATTACCATATTATATTGACCAGTTCATGTTAACCAAAATATTATTAATGCATAATTAAATGTGTAGTATTGTTTTCCTATCCCAATTAATTAAGCGAAGCAAAAAGGTAAAAAGCCCACCCCGACTCTCAACCATAATTCCAGGTGACAAGGGTGGTTAAACAAAGCTAGTAAATTTCCTATCATAGGACTCCATCAAATTGACACAAGCATGAAATTTTGCAAACAAAACATTTATTTTCAAAACAGGATTAATATGCTTCAAGGACACTTGCCTTGCTCTTGCGGTTGACTAGGATCAAAGCCTTCAAACTCTTGGTGTTGTAGATCCTCCGCGGCACTCTCTAGCGCAAATCCGTCTAATCCACACAATAGACATACAAACAAAAAAAAACAACCAAAGAGTGCACAAATATTACTCAATGTGACATGACATGCATGATTTATGCAAATGCAAGGTAGAACTTGTTACTAGATTGCTTTCAATGATCACTAACTTGTTCTAATCGATTTTAACAAGTTTATACAGGTTTGGATGTGATTAGATCAAACTTTATAATCAATGCAACACAATTTAGCCAGGAAGACTGGACTAGTCTGCTAGGGTCCGGACAAGTATGCACTCTGTGAGATCAGCAGATTAGAGTTTTCTAGATCGATGTAAATTTGGAGATTAGGGGTTGAATTCTCGTAAGGAAAAGAGAATAGAAGGTATACCAGGTGTTTAGGACTCCAATGAATCAAGAAACTTGGAGGTAACACATGGATCTTGGTGATCTAGGGTTGGTGATGAACTTGGAGATGAATTGGTGGTGAAGGACGAAACTTGGTGGAGATCTCAATCCTCTTTGGTTTCCTCCTCTTCTTCTTCTTGCTTGGGATCTTCTCCTCCATCCTTGATGGTGGATCTCTACGAACTAGGGTTTGGGTGGGGTGGAAAAGTGGCAAATAGATGTCAAGCCAAGGGGTGGGGTTGTTTATATATAGGTGGAGGCTAGGGTTAGATGGATTTCGTGTTTGGGATAAGTAGAGGCCGGTTTAAAGTCCCACATGGGATCTAAAAGAGTTAGGCACGACGTCCCTAGGACCACTTAATGTGAAACCCAAGGAACAAATCGTAAAACAAAAGATAAATTCGGAGTCGCGAAATATCGGACAAGTCCGGAAAGGACCAGACTAGTCCGAAGATGTCCAAAGAGAAAATCGGACAAGTCTGGCCAAAAATCAGACAAGTCCGACTTTAAACAGAGAGGAAATCGGACAAGTCCGATGGAACACCGGACTAGTCCGGAAAAGTCCAAGGACATAGCAAATTTTCAAGGATTCTTGGAATATCGGACTTGTCCGCACAAAATCGGACAAGTCCGAAAGTTTCTAGAGTCAAAATCGGACTAGTCCGCAGCAAAAACGGACAAGTTTGTTTTTAGTCAGAGAGAAATCGGACTAGTCCTCAGTAAAATCGGACTAGTCCGCACTTTCCTGCGTTTTAAGTGCGGTTTTGTTCCAAATCAATTTTAAATGCTCTAAATCAATTTTAAACTCGTTCCTCTTGTTGTGGGTTAATGTTAAACATGTATATGAGTGTATGTAGGGCATGATTCATGAAAATGAGGGTGTTACACTTTACTAGTGGATCATACTCAAACAACAATATTTGATCTTTCTGTGCAATTGTTATACGAAATTATTTAACTATATTAGTACACGGTATGCACAAACTCAATTCAGTGACATAAATCAGGGATATTTTCCACATAGTTCTATACATGGGAGTGTGTATAGGATCGCCCTGCTCTTCAGTCATTTTCATGCTATTGGCGACATAATTATACCATTGCGATGGCATTTGTCTTATTTGGCCACATAGTTCTATTGACATAAATCGCTTATTTGCGACGGCATTTGTCTTATTTGCGACGGCCACGACCGTCGTAAATCATCGGGATTCCTGTAGTGTTCGTTTTATTGGCGTGTTTGCCATGTTATATTGGATGGTGTAATTCTTATCCGCACAAAAGTGTGCGTGCATAAATCCCACTACCCTAGATCGAGAAGGTTCTCTTGCACTGTCGTCTTGCCCATAATTTTTTCAGTCATTCTCCTATATATATCATGACCCCATTGTACCACATAGGGATACCTCCAAGGTGAACTAATATGGTACTTAAAATTCAATGTGAAGTGCTTGCAATCTTCTTCCCTTATGTCTTAGATAATTTTGTGCAAACTTCTTTTTTCATTAGATTTTAAATTCATATCAACCATTAAGTTTCGTGGGAAAATTTTCACTGTATGTGGGTACAGATAAGTGGATGTTGAGCGAAATAAAGATATTGAAACAAATTGGTCTGGTCAGGAAACAAGAAACTGATGATGGTTGCCGTATATGGTAATTCAGTTTGCACATAATTGCCCCAAGTGGTAGCTATTTTGTTAGTTTTACATGGTTGTGCTACATAAAAAAGATTGGTCAGTTTGCATAATGTGCCAGTGAAGAAAACAAATGGTCGATAATCAACTAAGAACTTCACCAGTTGAAAGGGATAACGAATAGAAACTCGTCTTCCACAATAGTCACATATAATGGCCATTTGTTAAATAGATTTTGTTCACCCTTCTCATACTATTGTAAATGAACTAAACAAACTGGTTGAAATGAGATAAACTATATTGTATTGATATACTAAAACTATTTTTGAGGAACTAATAGGACTTCCTATATGTATAGTCAGTTATAAAAACTTTGTTAGATATATTGCTGCTGTACTGGTTGCATTTATGATGATTCGTTTTCAAGAGATAATAAACTCTTGATGCCCACATGCTCTTAGTTGTGTTGATTAGCCACAAAATCGACCTTTAAAGTCAAACTCCTTGAATCATTGTTGAGTGCTTATAAACTATTGTACTATTGGTCGAGCGCTTTCATTTCCACCTACCTGGGTAGTAGATATTCATTGACTTCAACTGCAACAATTTAGATAATGGATGTTAAATTTACATGCATGTATTCAGCAAAAGACATGAGGGCACAAAGTATCCTTTTAGCGCTTGCCATGGTAATTATGATCTCCAGCAATGCTGTGGAGATTGGAGCATACATCAACCAAGGGATATATTCTCGCAAAGAACTGAAAGAAGAACGTAAACTAGTGACTACTCGAGTGAGTCCATCTCTTAGTGGTTTATCATCAGGACAGGCAACAGGCAATACTGATGCAGGACATGTGAACAGCAACGCCGGAGGCACAACACTGATTGGGCCGGTGTTGTCAGGGCATCTACCCCAGTGACTACTACTACCACAGATTCCCACCATGACATCTCTGTGGATCAGTACAGAAGGATCATTCACAACAATGGGAACAAAGCCTGATGAAGCATACAATCATCTCGACTATCATAAGTTGTACTTGTGTGTCATTTCTAATAAAACTTCCACCATGCTGTCCAGCTACTATTATGTGTAGTGCCATCTTCCTAGTACTATAAATCCATTTCGTTCATCTTATAGGTCTCTTGGGTTTTCACCCTCATGCATCAAATATGCATATTGTGTTAGTGCAAATAAATCAGACATCCATGCTTCATGGTTTGTGTGATTCTTTTGCTATTCAATCGTTGTATATCGTAGGTTTCTTCAACATTCTCATTTTCTTTCAAAACCTGATTTCTCTTGGCTCATATCCACATATGTTACTCTGCAATTTTAATCATGCTGTTTAATCTTAAGACCGCGCAAATTAGACGAGGCTAGACAATATCTTTGAAAGGCAAGAAAGCAGTAAATCCAATTCAAGAACTTTTTGGACCGTGCACTTAGGCAACTAGTATACGTATCTACCAAGTTATGTTACATTCATAGTTTGTGTGTACTATAAATTGCTTATCTTGCGAAAGGGGGCTTATCCTAGTGGTTAAGTATTCGGAATAGTATTACTCAGGTCTTAAGTTCAATTCCCAGTGGGAGCGAATTTCAGGCTGAATTTGAAAATACTAAACGCAAGTACTCTATAGAGAAAGTCATGAGCATTGGATCTACGGTGCACCTACCAAAAATGTGAGAGGGTGACATGCCGTAATGTTTGTCTATGAAGTCCAATCCGGAGTCGTGACCTTAGCCATCTAGTTATCCTAACCTTGTTTTTAACAATAGGTTGTGAGTGTCTGAATTCGTATTCGCCTGTAATAAATTGACCATAACTTCTTTGGAGGGGAAAGTTGGGACTTTACCCTTCATCTAAAAAAATTGCTTATCTTATTTGTGCTGTACCATTTTGTATGTAAAATAATGTAGTAAAAGAATCGATTCAAGGAGTCAAATATCCCTAAGGCTTACGCCAAAAGACAAAAAGGCTCCCCCGAAGTACGGCCATTGATGACACATGGCCAAGAGCCAATATGGCCACCAACCAATGAAACCAGGACACCATGGCGAAAACACTTGAGGCCATTGCCACCCAGTCCATATCTTCGATCCTTCCATTGTGCCTGTGTCAAGCACGGCCGAGTTGGATAGCAACAACATTGTTACTGTCTTTGCGCGATGCTCAATCAAAAGCTTTGGCGGCAGCTAGGAGAAAGGCAGCATAGGGGAGGGGTGTGGTAGTGGTAGCTTTGGTTTGCCATAGTCACCCTGGGAGCAGCGATGGATATGGGATCATGTTATTTTATTGTTCCGTAATTCACTCACAATATAGCAATATAGCATCTGGCTAGTGTGGCACTGCTAGGGATTGTAACGGGTCAGGTTCGGATCACGTATTGCAAAAATCCGGACCCGAAATCAAAAAGTGTGAGGGGTGATTTTTATACCCGCACGTGTACACGCCGGGTTTCAGACGGGTTTTTGGTACAGTCGGGTTTGAACAATTTTCATGAAAATTCAAAAACAATTGAAGCACACACACATTTTGTATGGATCAATCGAGGGCTATTGGAGCGACGCGGGCGACGGCCCGGGCCGGCGGCAACATCGACGGCAGAGGTGGCGATGAGAGAGGGCAGGGGTGCTCTTCATGGAGAGACAGGCAATGGCCAGCGACGGTGCCGATGGCCCACGGTGGTGACACCGATGACACGAGGTGGTGGCATGGACTGCCCGGGGTGGATGGCAGCCAAGGGCGACCACTCGAGTGGCCAAGCGGAGGTGGGGTGCGGGGTCAGCTCAGGCGGTAGGCTATGGGGCCGAGGGTTGGGAGTCAGGGCTTCGGGGTACGGGGTGTGGCACGTGTGTACACTTAGGAAGGGCGCTCGAGATTAGGGTTTGTTGTATGTTGGGTTGTTGTAGGTCGATTTGTAGGTCTTCCGTAACCCAACGGGTACCTGCGGATGGGGAAAAAACACGCACTTGTACCGTCGATAAATTTGGACGGGTTTGGGTCATAACCATGGGTGAAGATCTCACTACAACAATCGGTCAAAGAAATGTCGGTCATAAAATTGTCGATAAGCAACTAAAACTGACACCTATATAGTATAAATGTCGGTGAGCTAACGGTCATAGCCGACGAATCCTGCTCGACGTTTTTACCAGATACGGTCATCAGTCCCGACGACTTTAAAAGCTTAAAGCCGTCGGCCACTTAAACCCGACACCTTTACTGCGTAAAGCTGTTATAGACGTCGGCCCTCAACCCCGACGTTCTTATTATAAAAGTGTCAGCCACAGAACAACACCGACAGCTTTAACTTTCGACACAACAAAAAAAAAGTCACCGGTTGTTGATTACCCAACAGCTCAGATTTATTACAACAATATCACAAGATGGATTCATATGCTCAGGAGAATACAAGAACGAACATTTCAAAATCTGAAATATATTCATAAGCACGGACATTACAAGATATAGAATACACTAAGCACGACCATTACAAGATCAACAAAAACACAAAAAAAATGAACAAATGAACACAAGCATGGAGACTTTGGTTGACGTCCGCCGTGGAGACTTCGGTCACCTGAGCCGTGGAGGCGTCACCGAACTCGGTCGATGGCCGGCGGGGACGGAAGTTGACGGCCGGCGCGCGGCCGACTGGCAGCGGATGACGGCGACGAGGCGGCGCGTGACATACATGTGGCGGTGCTCAGACGACGGAGGCGCGCCGACGGAGATGCGACTTGCGGACTGGTCGACGGCTGGCGCTCGGCCGATGGTGAGTTGGCGCACGGACAACGGGAGATGGGGAGGAGGTGGAGCTGACCTCGATGGGCGGCGCAGATCTCGGTGTGCGGCGCACGGCCGACGGCGGTGCACGGTTGACGAGCGGCTAAGGAGGTGGAGCGCAGACAACGCGAATCTTGGCGGGCGATGCGGATCTCGATGAAGGAGGCAGCGCAGATCTCGGCTGGCGGTGTGAGGCCGACGGGTGGGAGGCGGCCCGCAAACGACGTGTGGTGGATGACGACGGGCGGCGCGGTCCTCCGGCGAAGGCATCGGTGCTGAGCGGCAGTGGCCAAGGGTTTGGTGGGCGGCGGGAGACTGTGAAGAAGAGGGAGAAGGGGAAAATGAAGATGGGGGCACGACGCAAATCCTGGGTGCGGGATAAGTAAACCGGGGAAGTGGGCCCACTCAGATTTTTAAATAAAGAAACAGATCATGAGGAGTTAAAGCCGGGGCCTGGACGCGGAACGCGGAAACGGGTCCACTTCCGACTCTACAGTTAAAGTCGTCGGCCTGGTATTGGGAACTGACGTGTATACTTTTAAATGTCAGTTATTTTAGGAGTACCGACGGCTATAATTTTAATCGTCGGTTCTCGACTGTTCACCGACACATTTAATGTAGCTCGTCGGCTTCTTCGAGGGCACCGACGATTCTAACATTGTAAATGTCAGCTGTCAAAACCGACCACTTTAAACCGGTTATAATCAACGGCCCCGACGAATATAATTTACCCGACACTTCTTTGCCTGATTCTTGTAGTGTCTCTACCCACACCCGTTAGGTGCAATACCCGACGGGTACCCAAACCCACCTGTAGAATCGCCATCCCTAGGCACCCCTGGTGTCTATAAGTGCATAAACAAAGCTTTGAATCATATGTCATGGCTAGGAGATCCCAAATGTTGAGTTTAAAATCTAAATTAAATCCGTTAAATTCAAATTCATGTCAAAATTAAGATTACAAAAGAACTTCTAAATTGTCAACATAAGGGTACCCTAGAAACATTTTTTGAATATAGAACTCAAACAATTTTTTGCTAAAAGTTTCAAGATTTTATTGAACCCTAATCTTAAATAATTCAATCACACTTTAACAGTTAGCTGTTTTAAAATTTTGTAATTTAAAATTTATAAGGAAGTCTGAAATTGAACTTCTAATTCGTTAAAGTAAATATTTTAAACTAAAATAACTATGAGAAGTTCCATCTACCCACTTGTACATGAACAGTTCTATCTACCCACTTGTACATCTATTTTAGTAAGCTCCTATTTAGTAATTTCTTATGGATTGGGTAACTTATTTGATCATTAATCCTGGCATCATTTGTGGATAACGGTAGAAAACCAAGGATACGAGCTGGACGATGAGCAAGGTCAGTACGGGCCTGTAGCTGTACAAGAATCAGTCCAGGAAGAAACTATCCTCGAGGCAACCTAAGACAAGCCTGGTAAATTTTAACCATGTTTTTGTACTATTTTATTTTATTATAGTCATTATTTTGGACTTCTGGATGTGCATTAGATTATTAGAAGTTGCTTGATATGGTAGATGTATTTATGCATTCCATATTATGTATGTATGTTGTATATATTTGTACCGTTAGCTCGATGCCATGCTATGCTTAATTTTATATTACTGTACAAGTCAAGCAGACTGGACGTTGCTTGCTACTTATGGGTCTCTGGAAGTATCTTGTTGGTTTTGTTGTAGAATCACATGATGATAACTAGCGACCGGCCCTGCATGTATAAGTGGAAAAGGAAGGCTAGGCCTCCAAGGTGGTAGCCTCATCTTTGTCGGTTAAGGATTGTTAATTGTTTTTCTTATTGATCAAGTATTGAATATATCAATTGCATGCTAGCTAGTGAAATGGACACTAGTGTACTGATGTAATCTGACTATCTCAATGCTTAGATTTATAGCACCACCATTCTATGGATGAATTTGAGAGGTGTGATACTACGTTCCAAAAATAAACCAAGCGTGATATATATGTGTGTCCAGGATGTTTAACACACATACACAAGTGATTCACAAACGATAGATAGATAAAACCATATCTCGAATAATAGTACCTTATTAGAAACTAAATAGTGTCGAATACGAGCTCTAAAAGACTGCAGCGGAAAATACTAAACACTAAAGACTCCAAACACCACAGGCAAGCTTGATGGTAACACGCAAGCCTAGAACTCCTCAATGAACTCCTGATACTCCACATTGTCGCATGCGTCTAGAATTGTTGGGGGAATAGCAAGGGTGAGCACATGTCGTACTCTGCAGGAAAGTATGACATGTAGTTTAAATAAGAAATGATAATAAAATGGTCTAATTGCATAAAAGTACATTCAAAACAGTTAAAAGTGCAATTATATCATCATTAAGGGTGGTCCTTCCCAAAATAACCCAAGTAACATTAATTTCCACTTAAGTAACCAATTCCAGCAATAATAATACATATTCAACTCATAACTGCTCATACGTCTCAATTTCACCATTCCATGTACCAAAACCAATTACTGAACCAATACCAATTTCCAATTCAATACTGTCAGTGGTTTGGATCTGGCAGATCTCTCGACACTACTAAAGTGTTAGAGGAGTTTCTGGTTCGGTACGGGCGCACGGAGATTCAAGAAGGTGAATTGGAAATGACTCAGGAGACACATAAGTTTACGTGGTTCGAGCCGCTTGAGCGTAATACCCTACTCCATGGGTGTGTTGGTGTTGTATTAGCTGTATAAGCTTGTGTCGAGCGTCTATCGAATGTGAGTAGCCTCCCTGAACGTGTCATCGACCTGTCCTTTATAGTACAAGGGCAGGCCGTTACAAGTTAGCCTGGCCCGACATGTGGCCCCGGCGGTTACTAGTATTGATACTCATTCAACACGTTTAATTGCCCTTAATGACCGGGTAATGGGCTTTGAAAGCACCATTACTGGTAATTAAGGTCGTCCGATCGTGTGTCATTAATATGGTATTAATGACACTTAATCGGGTCTTGAAGTCCTTGATTCCCCTTTGAAGATCCGGAGCCGTTGTGGAATCTTCCGGAGGTTCGAGGCTGAAGGTCCAACGGTTGGACATGTAGCGGCTCCGGAGCATACTGTGGGAAACAGGAAGCTCCGGAGCTACCTGACACGTGTCAGATCCGGAGCTTCCCTCGGTCTGGGGTTAGGTCCGGGGGTGCCATTTCGGTACATAGCCTGGAGCTTCCCCCTTGTGGACGGTAGCTCCGGTTTGATAGTACACGTGGCAACCCTAGGATTAACCATGTTGGAGAAGCGGGTCCGGTTATATCTGACATGTGGGCCTTCGAAGGTCTTCAAATCAAGTAGATGACTTTCCTTTGAGATCTTTGTAACCTCAAGGGGTGTACGGTTTCCAGGGTACCGACAGTGGCCCCCTGGGCCCACCTCTTGGGAAGACCCCTGGGGTGAAGTCATTCCGCCGGGGGTGGGTCCATCCTCGCGACTTTTGAACTGAGTCTTCAAAGGTCTTCGGATGTGCTGTTGGCGATGGTTTGGAGTTAAATCCTCGCCGTGTGGCGTATCCCGCGTGCGGCAGATGAGATCTTTGGCGTGCGGATCTCACGCAATTGAAGGGCGCCGGTTCCCGATACGAAAACCGTATCGGTTCCGCGCGCCTTGTCAGGCCGCCGCCTTCGGGCTTCCCGCCTCACGATGACAATTGTTCGCCTGGGTAAGAACCTCGATTTGATCGTCGGGGTGGTCCTGGGCCCTCTTGTCATCGGCTGGGTGGAATTTTTGAATGGTATCTTCGACTTCCTTGCGGTTTCCATCCAATCGTTGCGAGGGCTTACTTAAGAAGGAAAGCGCGCACCGTCGAGAGTTCTTTACGCCTCTCATCTGTTCTTGCGCTCAAACTCCCACCTTGTGCTTCGCTTTTCCTCTCCTGCCTTGCTGTGCCGCGATGGAGTTGGGTCTCCGTGAAAGCCGTTTGAAGACCGACGACGACCTGAAGAAGGTCTGGACCCTCATGGGATGGTCCTCGGACTTCTTCAACCGCTCGGTCCGCGCCGGGGGAGAGCTCCCGTTTGAGAAGGAGCACTCTGGAGAAATGGTGTACTTCTCCTCGTATGCCATGGTGGGGTTGATCCCACCTTTTTCTTCCTTTTTCTTGATGCTGCTAGACTTTTATGGTCTGCAGTTATACCACCTTGGCCCTCACTCCATTCTACTTGTGTCTATCTTCGTCCACTTCTGTGAGATGTGGGTGGGCATCCCCCCCCCTACACTGAACTCTTCCGGACCTTCTTCACCATCCATACCACCGGTAGGAGCAATGAGTACCTTGGCTTCTACTACTTTGTGAAGTGCAAGAAGTGCCCATTCAAGTACCTCCGGTCGTTTCCCTTTGGGAAGTGGGACGACTGGTAGAAGGACTGGATAGTCATCCGGGTGGAGGAGCACGAGAGGCTGGAGTTGCCCGAAGGCCTCCCCAACATTGACACGACGATGTGGAGTGAAGCTCCGGTGCTGACGAACGCCTTCAACCCTGTTCTGACCAGGATCCGCCAGTGCGTGGAGGGTGGATTAACCCCTCAGGCGGTGTTTTGTAACTTCCTGGTCAACAGGAGGGCACCGCTGAAGAGGAGAGAAAAACTCGCTTGGGCCCTCAACAGTGTGATGGACAACGACCGGGTCGAGACCGGGCTAAAGTCCAACATGGTGGGGACAACCTTGGAGTTTCACCTCAAGAAGTTCCAGCACGACATTTTTGTCGAGGGTAACGACTTGACTCTGCCATCAGCTTTTCTTCCTCTGAATGTGGAAGTAAAGTTCAGTAGGGAGCTCCTGCGGAAGATGCCCGTGCTTGACGACCTTAGTCTCGTTGAGAGAAGATCAACCACCAGGGTGGCGATCCATGGAGTGTCCGAAGGTGGCTCCGACCCTGCCCCGAAGCCAAGGGCCGAGGTCATCGGCAAGGGCAAGGAGTCGGCGGACGAACCCTTGAGCCGGAAGAGGAAGCTGCAGCATGCCGACGGAAGGTCCGTCAGGCCTGCCACCTCTGCATCGGCTCCTTCTCCCCGGAGGGGGAGGTCTTCTGCGACCGATGCGAATGTACCCGCAGTGGGGTCCTCCCGGGGAGCTAGCTCCGGGCATGCAACTCCAGCACCAGGGCCGGTTGAGGCCTCTAGGTCTGGAGGTTCTTCCCGATCGAGGGGGGCCTCGACTAGGGAAACGCCCGTGGCTGCAACGAGTTCCGGGGGGCCTTCCGGAGCTTCCACGCCGGCTATGACCAGCCCAGAACACCCGGGAAAGAGGTTCCACACAAGCTGGTGCGGAAGCCTCCCAAGGTAATTTTTAATCTTTACCTTGTGCAGTTGTTTTGTTGTAGTAACTATTTTTTAAGTTTCTTCGTCCATCATCTGCAGCGTTCCCAAGAAGAGGAGTGAGGCTCCACCCTCAGCCACAGCAACTGAAGCTGTGAGGGCGGAAGCTTCTGCTCCTGTCCCGGTGCCGCCCCAAGTGGTGGCTGAAGCTGCGACAGCTCCGGCGCCAGCTGTCGTGGTCATGGACCTCGACTCATCCCCAAAAACTCCCGTGGTAGCTCCGGACCGCGGGAGAGAAGATGCACCAGCGGCACCTGTCCTGGAGGATGAAGCTCTGGGTCCTGGTGCTGAGATGATGGAAGCTCCGGGTGTTGAGCCAGAGGAAGCAGTAATTCCGGCCTCAGAGCCAGAAATTGTCGAAGCCCCGGCGGTTGAGCCGGAGGTGATTAAAGTCCCGGCGTGCGCACCGGAAGCTGAGGAAGTTCCGACAGTTGGGCCGGCTGCCTCTGAAGCACCGGCCGCTGAGCTGGTCATTGTTGGAGCTCCGGCCGCAGGGCCGGTCGATGTTGAAGATCTTCCGGCTCCCGAGCCGGTTGTTGAAGAGGTGTCAGAGCTCGAGCCCCCATCGAAGGAGGTGCCCAGACCAGAGCCAGCAGCGACCCCTGCTCTGGAAGTGACGACGTCGGAGGTACCCGCGGCTGAGCCGGAGTGCCCTGGCGAAGTCGCTGGCCCCCTGCCTGAGGGGGTGAATGAAGACCTGGTGGCGGGGCCTTCCTCGATGGTGAGTGAGGTCATCCCGGAGGACGGCCTTAGTTCCATGGAGACCCAGGGGATCACTCTTGTGGAGTGGGACCCAATTTTTGTATCTGAAAATCCGCTAGAACCAGCGGAGGAGACCTTAGCAGGTCTGGAACCTATCCCGTTGTCACTGTCTATTGACAACGCATGTTCCAGTCTGCGTCAAGTCCAACTGGCCTTCTTCCACGACAGCAAGGCTCTTGAAGAGGAGCGCCAAACCCTTAGGCGGTGGCGTAACCGGCTCTACTTCGAGACCAAGCTGGCGCAGTCGAGGCTAGCGGATGACAAAGAGTGGATCAAGCGGGAGAAGGTCTGCCTGGAATACTGGGGTAAATTATTGGATGACAGGGAGAGTATGACTCGTGCCCTCGACGCTCAATCCTGGGAGATCTACGAGCAGACCAAAGCAGCTAACAGTGCGGCCGATGAACGCCAAGAAAGGCTTGAGGCCATTAACACTACACTCATCAAGCGCCATGAGGCACTTGAACAGAGGGAGAAACGGCTCGAAGATGAAGAGCAGAAACTCCTAGAGCTGCGGGATGACGTCCTGAGGAGGGAAGAGGAGCTCACCGAAAAGGTGGCTCTGGCTGACAAGGGCCTAGAGGAGCGCGCCAAGAAATTGGAAGAGCACTGCCATGAGGAAGAGGAGAAGGCCTGGGTGCGAGGAAAACTCGAAAAGCGGGTTGCTGAAAAGATTCAACAAAACGCCAAAGAAGTTGAGTGCCTCTCTCGCGAGAATTCTGAACTGGTGGCGGCCAGGAGATCCTTGGAAGAAATAAAGGGCTTGAGGACTGCAGACTCCCTACAGATTTGGGAGTTCCTGGGCAAGGCCAACGACGCGCTGACACCGATGGGCTTCAGCCCTGTGCGCCCGGATGACCCGGAGCCAGAGCCGGACCTGGCGTTGCAGGCGTTGAGCTCGACAGGCAGCAAACTCTCCAAGGTGGGCGATGTCATCGTGGACCAATTGGAGGTTGAGGGGCAATCCCTGGCGAAGAACGTCGCAGAATATGTGCTGACGTGCTACACCAGCCGGAACTCCCAATTTCCTCTGGACCCGGTGCTTGAAGGTCCTGTTGAAGGAGAAGGCGAAGCTGCCTGAGCCAACGTGTCGAAGGTTGCCCAGAAGGTCGCCCAATTCTTCCATAGGGTCTAGGACCATCTCTGTAGTTCTCACTTGTATTTTTTCTTCTTCTTCCTCAATTTTGTAATCCCTTGTCTCCAGGTGTAATCCCTTGTCTCCAGATGAATGAAATCCCCAAATTTTTGTGAATTTCACTTTTTGTCTTCAACACTTTTGTCTTCACTTGGCCCCCTGGTAGATGTACACAATTTGATTCTGAACATGTACTAAGAGGATATTGTGTTTTGTTGAAGACTCATTTGCTTCGAACTTGTAGAGTGTAATTCCGAAGTCTTCGATAGTGAAGGCCCCCTGAGGTTGTCGGAGCTTAGAAGCTCCGGCATTGTCTATTGTCAGAGCTTAGTAGCTCCGGCAATAGTCCCTATCAACGCATAGAGCATCGATAGTTAGTCCTCCGGGGTGTCGGAGCTTAGTAGCTCCGGCAGTGACCTTTGCCAGCACTTAGTTTGTTGGCAGCAGACTCCGTTTGCGGGGTCTTCTCACCATCTTTTATTTAGCGTTGACGACTGGCCTCCCTAGCTCTACCGGAGCTTGATTACTCCAGTGATGCTTGTTTTCAATTCGTAACATCGATTACAAGCCACCAAGGGGAGTCGGAGCTTTGTTAGCTCCGGCTTTTCTCCATCGACGTAGATTTTATTTTTCATACACACTGAAGTCAAGAAAAATAGTAAAATTCGTTTCTTGCCTATAACTTCGTTGCGACTTACGATTCTCAAGAAAATTTTAGGTCCAACGCGATTCTAAATACAATCGAATGCGTTGTCTTTACTTCTAGATCCAATTGTACTTGGACCCGCCTTACTTCGGCCTGTCGGGGTGTAGGTAGAGTGGCGTACTTAGGGTGCTTGACCAGGCTAAGCCGATAGCACACTCCAGCCCTAAATTGGCTTGGCAGCATTCAGGCGATTGGGCCATGAACAATATTTGAATTCAAAGGAATCGACAATACAATTCGAATCGTATATGAATCGGTCGAAATGAAATTTCTTAAGAATTGCACGTCTTTGTTATAGGCAAGAAAGAGAAAAAATGTTGAGCCTGTACAAAATAAATGCACGTTGAGTCTGTTTCACATGAAGATGTCTTTCATTATAGGTCCGGGGTACAGGGGAAACAAGTACACTCTTAGGGTACCGAACCAGGCTAAGCGTGTTTCATTTCTCGTTTGACCCAGGGTAGCTAGCCGCACTTTTAGTCCTGAGACTGTGACAAGTGTTGCATGAACTTTGCGGACCTTCCGGGAAAGGTCCGGCTGTTCTCCCGGAGGAACTACCCGACTCTGTACAATGACTCTATAACATACACCCCAAGTTAGTACAGACTCACCTCCGTGATATTAGGTGTAGAACATAAGGAGGTGCTCAATGTTCCAAGGATTTGGGAGAGGTGTCCCATCCTCGGTAGCAAAGTGAACGCTCCCGGGACGGGATACTTTAACCACTCGGAAGGGTCCCTCCCAGCTGGGGGAGAGTTTGTTTAACCCTTCTCTGGATTGTATTCTCCGTAGCACCAGGTCGCCTTCCTCGAGCTGTCGGTTATGTACATGCCGCTGATGATAGCGCCGAAGGGCTTGGCGGTATCGGGCATTCCGAACAGCTGCTTGGCACCTTCCCTCCTCGAGGAGGTCTAGGTCTTCACGCCGGAGCTGGTCCCGCGTGGCTTCGTCGAAGGTCCGGACCCGGAGTGACCCCATGGTGATTTCTGGAGGAAGGATTGCTTCAGCTCCATACACCAGGAAAAACAGGGTCTCTCCAGTTGACTGGTTTGGAGATGTCCTGTTGGCCCATAAGGTGGGTGGAAGCTCTTCAATCCAGTTGGCTCCATGTTTTTTCAGGCGCTCATAGGTGCGCGTTTTGAGTCCTTTAAGGATTTCAGCATTTGCTCTCTCGAAATGGCCATTGCTTGCTGGGTGAGCTACGGAGGCGTAGCAAACATGAATGCCGAGGTCTTCGCAATATCCTTGAAATGCAGAGCTTGTGAATTGGGTCCCATTATCAGTGATGATTTTGTTTGGGACTCCAAATCTGCATACAATGGACTACAAAAAGTTGATAGCAGATTGCTTGTTGATTGTCACAACTGGAGTTGCTTCCGGCCACTTGGTGAATTTGTCAATGGCAACGTACAGGAACTTGTAACCTCCGATGGCTCTTGGGAAAGGTCCCAAGATGTCCATCCCGCACACAGCGAAGGGCCATGTAGGAGGTATCATTTGTAGGGGCTGAGCCGGTGTGTGAATTTGCTTTGCATGAAATTGACATGCTTTGCATTTCTTCACCAGCTCAGTTGCATCCTGGAGTGCTGTAGGCCAGTAGAAGCCATGTCGAAAGGCTTTACCAACCAGCGTGCGGGAAGACCTGTGATTCCCACACTCGCCTCCATTGATTTTTGCGAGGAGCTCACAACCTTCTTCCCTTGTGATGCACTGCATTAGGATGCCGTTGGCACCGCATCGATAGAGATCCCCTTCTACCAACGTGTATCTTTTAGCCAATCTGACTACCCGGTCAGCGGACACGTCATCGTCAGGAAGGATGTTGTCTTTCAAGTAGTTCCGGATCTCCGAGATCCATGCATCGGAACTAACTTTAGCATTTGAGTCTTGCGTGCTGGGTTGCTCGGAGCTTCCGGCAGCACCTACGACCCTTGATGGCTGCCATGGTAACATGGCCATCGGGACCGTCAGCTTCGGGATGCTGATCTCACCCCCTTCGCTCAGTTCGGCAGGCTGAGCTGTCGGTTTTGACAACCTCCGGACAAAAGTTCTGTTAGGAGCCGGAGCTTCGGTTGACGCTCTCGTCGAGAGTTCGTCGGCTTCAGCATTGTGGGCACGCTGGACATGGTGGAGATCTAGGACTTCGAAGTCCTTCTGAAGCCTTTGGACTTCAAGGAGGTAAGCAGCTAGTTGGAGATTGTTGCAGGAGCATTCACCCTTCACTTGCTTAATGATGAGCTGTGAACTCCCTTGACCAGCAGTTGCTTGACACCGTATGACAGTGCCACCTTTAGTCCGTAGATGAGTGCTTCGTACTCCGCCATGTTGTTGGTCGCCTTGAAGTCAAGGTGTACCATGTATTTTACCTTCTCCCCGGTTGGTGCGAGGAGAAGGATCCCAGCTCCGGCCTCCTGCTTTTGCATGGAGCCGTCGAAGTAGAGGGTCCAAAGAGGCTCGGTGAAGACCGAAGCTTCGTGTTCCGACTTCTGCTCACTGGGGCCTCCAGGATTTGATGGAGAGGGAGTCCATTCCGCCACGAAGTCTGCCAATGCTTGACTCTTGACTGCTTGCCTTGAAATGAATTCGAGATCGAATTCAGCCAATTCCGCTGCCCACTTTGCAATATTCCCAGTTGAATTGGGATTATGCAAGATTGCTCGAAGTGGGTAAGAGATCACCACTGAGATTTTGTGAACTTGGAAATAATGGCGAAGCTTCCTGGAGGCAATAAGAACTGCATAGAGCAGCTTATGCACCTCTAGGTATCGAGTCTTGGCATCATGTAGTACTTCACTGATGAAGTACACTGGGCGTTGAATGGTCCGGACCCTCCCGGAGGGGCCCGGAGCTTCCTCTTCACTGACCCGGATCCTCTCAGAGGGATCCGGATTTTCTTTGGGGACCTCCGGGTTCTGGCTGGAGGAACTCGGAGCTTCTTCGGAAGTGACCTGGACCCTCCCTGAGTGGTCTGGGTCTGTTGAAGCAACTTCTTGTGGATTCGAGTCTGGGAGCTGGGACCCAGACTCGCTTTCAGGAACCTCCGGACCCTCCCGAAGGGGTCTGGATCCCTGAGTATGGGGTAGTTCTGGTCTTTCCACGACCAGGACCATACTGACGACTTCGTCAGTAGTTGAAATGTAAAGCAACAAAGGCTCACCAGGGTTCGGAGCTACCAGAGTTGGTAGAGTGGTGAGGAACTGTATTAGCTCCTGGAATGCCTTTTCTGCTTCTTCAGACCATTGGAATGGTCCGGACTTCCTCAATAATTTGAAGAAGGGGAGTGCCCGTTCCGCCAGTCTTGAAATGAACCGGCTGAGGGCTGCTAGACATCCAGTTAGCTTTTGGACGTCTTTGATGCGGGCTGGTGGCCGCATGTCTTCAATGGCCTTGATCTTCGCCGGATTAGCTTCTATGCCCCGGTGACTTACCAGGAAACCAAGAAGTTTTTCGGAACTAACCCCAAAGACACACTTGTCTGGGTTTAGCTTTGTGCGGGTGACCCGTAGCTTATCAAAGATAGCCTGTAAGGTGTCAAGAAGTGACTCCTTGTTCTTGACCATGACCACGATGTCATCAACAAACACTCCCACTATGTCTCTGATGAGGTCTTTAAAGGTTTTATACATAGCTCATACAAAGGTTGAAGCTGCATTCTTGAGACCAAAAGGCATCGCTGTATAACAGTACAATCCATCTACTGTGATGAAAGAGGTATGCTCTTCATCTTCCCTAGACATTCTGATTTGATGATACCCGGAATATGCATCTAGGAAACACAGTAATTCACACCCGGAGGTGGAATACACTATCTGATCTATTCTAGGTAGTGGGAATGGATCTTTTGGACATGCCTTATTTTGTGTTGTGTAGTCGATACACATCCGAAGCTTCCCACCGGCCTTGGGCACAACGACTGGGTTTGCCAGCCATTTTGGGTGGAAGACTTCTCGGATTAATCTAGCTTCGAGCAACTTCTTTACTTCTTGTCGAATGAAGTTTTGTCGCTCTACAGATTGCTTTCGAGGCTTCTGGTGCACTGGCCGGGCGTCAGGGTAGATCTTCAAATTGTGCTCAATCACTTCCCTGGGGATCCCAGGCATTTGTGACGGTTGCCAGGCAAACACGTCGACATTAGCCAGGAGGAAATCGATGAGTGTGAGTTCCTATTTGTCGTTCAATCCTCCCGATATACGGGTGGTCTGAGCGGCATCAGAATCGATTTGGATGACTTTGATGGGGATGTCGGTGTCGCCGCTTTGCTGCACACGAGGTGCAGATGTCGAGCCTCGTTGACGAATGCTCGGGGGTTTTGGAGTTTGCTCCTGCCTGGAATCCTCCTCTTGCGCTGTGGTAAGTGCATGAAGTTCTTCCAGAGCAGTTACTCCAGCAGTACAATCTCCGCGGATCCGGAGAACGCCTACTGGTGTTGGCATCTTTAACACCAGGTAGCCATAATGAGCAGCTGCCATGAATTTGTACAAGGCAGGCCTACCCAAGATGGCATTGAAGGGTAAGTTGATCTGAGCAACGCCAAAGACCAACTTCTCGGTGCGATACTTCTCCCGTGTCCTGAAGGTAACGGGGAGAGTGATAGCTCCGAGTGGGGTAATGGCCCCCGAACCTACTCCAGAGAAAGGTCAGGAGGGGTGGTGATCCGATGGTCGGAGCTGAAGCTTGGTAAAAGCTTCGAAGCTTATGAGGTTAAGCCCCAAACCTCTGTCTACCATGACATGGTGGAGCTGGATGTTATTGATGGTAGGAGATACCATCAAAGGTAGTTGACCTGCTCCAACCATGCTTCGAGGGCAGTCTGAAGCATCAAAAGTGATGGCTGTATCCATCCACTTCCGATGAGGTTCCGCCCTGGCTGTAGGAGCTACAGCAGCCATGTCCCGACGCATAGTCTTGATGACGCGGCGGGAGGTGATGTCCCATGATCCACCAAAGATGGTGTTCATGGTCTTCCGACGTTCGTTGTCAGAGACGTCGGAATCGTCGTCGACGGAGGTGTAGACGGCCTTCAGGACCTTTTTGGGATCCTGAAAACCTAACTCCTCTTCAGCCGGAGCTTCGTCGACTTTTTGTTTTCCTTCCCTCTGTCGGAAAGGAGTTTCTTCCCGGCGCTTGTTGTAGCGCTCGACAAGGTTTTGGACCTCCCGGCAGTCTTCCAAACCATGGCTGCCCGTTTTGTGAATTGGACACCACACTTTGGGTTTGCCACCATCTTTAGAAGACGATCGAGGTCGCTTCTCGTGGCATGGCCCCCGGCCACCCGGAGCTGCAGCAGCTGCAACATTGGATGTACCGGCCAATGGCTTTTTCTTGCCATTGGTCTTCTTCTTCTTCTTGCCACTCCCGGAGGTAGTGGCTTCTCCATTGGAGGATTTCTTTTGATCCCCCGGAGTTGGTTTGGAGTGCATCTCACGGCCCTCCGCAGCTCTGGCACATTTGTCGGCCAAACCGAAGAGTTCCGTGAGACTGGTGATCTCCTGGATCGCCAGTTTCTCCAGCATCTTCTTGTCCCGTACACCCTGTCTGAATGCCACAATGACAGAGGCACTAGAGATAGAAGGGATAGTGTTTCATACCTGAGAGAACCTCTGGATGAATGATCGCAGGGACTCTCCCCCTTTTTGCACGACGGCAAAAAGGTCCAATTCAGTGCCTGGTCGGGAGTATGAACTCCCGAAGTTGGCAGTGAACTGCAGGCACAGCTCCTCCCAACTGTTGATGGAGTTGGGTGGAAGGCTCATAAACCAGGACCTGTCGGTCCCAGTTAAAGCCACTGGGAAATAATTGGCCATTACGGCCTCATTTCCTCCAGCTGCCAAGATAGCAGTGGAGTATATCTGAAGAAATTCGACAGGATTGAAGGTCCCATCGAACTTCTCCTGCAGGTGAGGCCGGAACTTCTGTGGACACTTGACCATACGCAAATGCATGGCCAGGGCTGAACAGCCTCCTCCCACTCCTTCAGGAGCAAGAACGTCTTGAGCTTCTCGTCTTTCACGAGCACACTCAATGTGGACTCGACCGTCCTGTTGGCGGTATCGGCGATCAAGCTCCGCCCGGAGGTCATGAGTTGAAAGCCTGGATACCGTGTGAGTACGTCGTGCCCCAGAAGGCAATGACGTCACATGCTGTGAGGCAGCACGTCTCCTGTTGTTGGAGACGTGCGGACCAAGTCTACCAGACAAGGTCCGCCGCTGCGACGGGGCCCGTCCTGAAGGAGGAGGACCCTGGTTGCTGATGCGGTCGGCTGCTGCTACAACCAAATGTTCCACATCATCCCTACATTGCTCCAGTGCATTCCGAGATGCATCCGGAGGTGGTGGGAGTTGGAGAAGAGCACGTGCTGCATAGAGCGCGTGTTCCCGGTTGTCATGATTTCCCGCTGCAGTGACTGACGCCGGTACACCATCGCGTTGTGCAGCTTGATTTGCTGGTGGAGGTGGCGGTGGTGGCAGTGTGACTCCTGCTGGCGATGAGGCCTCTGCTGGTGGCTGCATATTGGAGGGATTGCCCCCATCAGCTTGAACAGCAGGATGACTGTTGGATGATCCAGCAGCTGAGTTCACCATTCTCGAAGTCTCAGGCGCCCCCTACCTGGAGCGCCAACTGTCGGTGGTTTGGATCCGGCAGATCTCTTGACACTACTAAAGTGTTAGAGGAGTTTGTGGTTCGGTACGGGCGCGTGGAGATTCAAGAAGGTGAATTGGAAATGACTCAGGAGACACAGAAGTTTTTGTGGTTCAGGCCGCCTGAGCGTAATACCCTACTCCACGGGTGTGTTGGTGTTGTATTAGCTGTATAAGCTTGTGTTGAGCGTCTATCGAATGTGAGTAGCCTCCCTGAACGTGTCGTCGGCCTGTCCTTTTATAGTACAAGGGCAGGCCGTTACAAGTTAGCCTGGCCTGACATGTGGCCCCGACGGTTACTAGTATTGATACTCATTCAACACGTTTAATTGCCCTTAATGACCGGGTAATGGGCTTTGACAGCACCGTTACTGGTAATTAAGGTCGTCCGATTGTGTGTCATTAACATGGTATTAATGAAACTTAATCGGGTCTTGAAGTCCTTGATTCCCCTTTGAAGATTCGGAGCCGTTTTGGAATCTTCCGGAGGTTAGAGGCTGAAGGTCCGACGGTTGGACACGTAGCAGCTCCGGAGCATACTGTGGGAAACAGGAAGCTCCAGAGCTACCTGACACGTGTCAGATCCGGAGCTTCCCTCGGTCTGGGGTTAGGTCCGGGGGTGCCATTTCGGTACATGGCCTGGAGCTTCCCCCTTGTGGGCGGTAGCTCCGGTTTGATAGTACACGTGGCAACCCTAGGATTAACCATGTTGGAGAAGCGGGTCCGGTTATATCTGACATGTGGGCCTCCGAAGGTCTTCAAATCAAGTAGATGACTTTCCTTTGAGATCTTTGTAACCTCATGGGGTGTACGGTTTCCAGGGTACAGACAAATACCAACCATTAAACCATGTTCGCGGTCCATAACTCTAATCATGTGAGTTTCAAGGTTGCTCATAACTGGGAGCATGGCTATCATGATAGTTTTTAACACACTCTGCACATGTTGCACCATTTTAACCACAAGTTCGTGATTTCATCACTTTGCGATGACTATGGAGTCTCCACTATGTCGTATCACACTTCCTTATGTGTGTGGCCAAGAGATCACGAAATAGCCTTTACAAAGTGATTACTAGCATATTTAGACTCCACTGAGGTTTCACCGGTGGTGATATCTCCAACTGAGCACATCTAACCAAGGACCCCCTCTTGAGCCTTTTAGATCCCAGGGTAGTCCCACCAATCTCTACAAACCCATCTGATTATCTCTTCCCAGAGCATTCTTAATGGTCCAAATAGTACTGGTAAAACACTATTTAGTAAGCTAAGATGCATCCATAGTTGGCCCTTTGGTGGCATTGTAAATGCTGGATGGTCGCTCCACGGACCGGTCCTTAGATCTAAATCAAGCAAAACCACAAAAACAGTCCAACCCATTCCACATAACTGGCTTGCTTAGATCCCTAGGCACCATGTTGCTAAAGGGTCATTATTATCAATTCTCATAATTCATGTGTCCATTAGTTACTTATTAAGCAATATGGTTAATTCTCGAACCCAATTGAGTATAGTGAAGCAAAAGTGTAAAATACCGTTCTCGACTCTCTATATAGTGTTCAAGCAACAAGGGTGGTCATACAAAACCAGTAGACTCCAATAATTGGGTTTTCTCATCAATTGACACAAGCATGCAATTTTGCAAACAAACATTTAAAAACCCATATCAAAATGATCAAGGACACTTGCCTTGCTCTTGAGATTGGATTGGATCGAAGGCTTCAAAATTCTGGTTCCACGGGTCCTCGAAAGCACTCTCTACAAGGAGACCTTCTATTCCGTGCGACAAACATACAAAATAACAATTACAATCAATAAATGATCATATATTACTCAATATGTCGTGATTTGCATGATTAATGCAATTGTGAGATAAAACATGTTAATCAGATGCTATTAATGTTTACTTACTAGTTACAATGGTTTCTAACAAGTTTGAACAAGTTTGGAATTGATTTGAGTCAATTTGGATTCAATTCAGCATTTAACAGATTAAGACACCAGACTAGTCTGCCCTGATGAGAACTGTGACTTTAGGGTTTTCTGTTCAGCTGGAATTGGGGGTTACTTTCATGTAGAAATGTGGATGTAGAAGGTGTACCACGTGTCTAGAGATCCAAGGGTCGAAGAGTGGATGCAACACTTGAATCTTGACATCTAGGGCTTGATGAAAATGAGTTAGTGAAGGTTTGATGATGAAGAATGTCAATTATCGAAAAGTCGATGAAGATCGATCTTGATTGAGCCTTCTCCCTCTTATCCTCCTTCTCCTTGCTTCTAGACATCATCTTGACGATGGCGCAAGGCAAAAGGTGGCAGTGAGGGTTTTTCTCAAAGGTTGGAGAGGTGAGGGTACGTTTTTGGGGTGAATTCCAAGTGGATTTCGTTGGGGGGGGGGGGGGGTAGGTGGGGAGGTGGCGAGTAGGGGCCTAGGTGGGGTCCACTTGGGCTCCTCCGAGGTTGGGCACGATGTTCTTGGGCCCAATTAAGGCAATTATTCAATAACCTATCTTGGATGATTAATATAATCTAAATGGAATTCAGCAATCAAAACTAGTCCGCAATAGGGACCGAACAAGTCAATTCTGGAACAGAGACTATTTCGTACAAGTCCGGTTTCATTGACTGGACAAGTCCGTTTGGAAATTGAAAAGTTTCCAAACAAGTCCAATGTGTATGACCGAACATGTCTGGGGTTGCAAAATACTAGGCTTCCGGATTGAAAGTTGGACCCAATCGGACTAGTCCGCTTGGAATCGGACAAGTTTGAAGAAATATCAGAAGCTCAATCGGACTAGTCCGTGCATTGTGTCAGACAAGTCTGTAGTCCTGAATAACTCTCAATTTCTGAAACAGAGAGGGTTACCGAACTAGTCCGGGTTTGAGGTCGGACAAGTCCGTTCCCTGACAGACTTGAATTCCTGATTAACCCTAAATTCATTTCAATCTTGTTCCATTTTATGTTGATTAAAGTTAAACATGTATGAGGATGTATGCAATGCATTATGCATGAAAATGAGTGTGTTACAAACCTACCCCCCTTAAAATGAATCTCGCCCTCGAGATTCGACGTGGAAGGAAAGGGATAAGGAAATTCCTTCTTGAGATCTTCTTCTGGCTCCCACGTCGCTTCTGATTCTGTATGATGCTTCCATTGCACCTTGCACCATCTAATCACCTTGTTCCTTGTGACCCATTCCTTGGTATCCAAAATTTTGACAGGTTGTTCAGCATAGGTCAAATCTTCTTTAAGCTCCAATTCTTCCATTGGTACCTGATCTTCAAGAACCCTCAAGCACTTCTTGAGGTGAGAAACATGAAACACGTCATGGACATAGGAAAGATGTGCAGGCATCTCCAGCTTATAAGCTACTTCTCACTTTTTGTCCAAAATCTTGAATGGTTCAATATAGTGAGGTGCCAACTTGCCTTTGACGTTAAACCGCTTGTGACCTTGCATTGGTGAATTTTGAGATATACAAAATCTCCAACCCTAAAAGACAATCTTCTTCGCCTATTATCCGCATAGCCCTTTTGTCTTGATCGTGCATCTCTCAAATTCTCGCGGATTGTCTGAACTTGCTTTTCGGCATCCTGGATTACATCAGGTCCAAACTCTTGAGTCTCCCCTGTCTCATTCCAAAACAAGGGTGTTCTACACCTTCTCCCAGAAAATGCTTCATATGGCGACATCTTCAAACTTGCTTGATAACATTTGTTGTAGGAGAATTCAGCATATGGCACACCTTTATCCCAACTTCCTCCATACTTAAGCGCACAAGGTCTTAGCATATCCTCCAATATCTTAGTTGTTCTCTCGGTCTGTCCATCCGTTTGAGGGTAATAGGAAAAACTGAAATTCAATAGAGTCCCCATAGACTCGTGCAGCTTTTGCCAGAACCTTGAGGTAAATTGAGAACCTCTATCGAACACAATCTTCTTGGGCACTCTGTGTAAACACACTATCCTTCCCATGTATAACTCTGCCAACGTTGCTCCACTATAAGTAGTCCTGATAGCAATGAAATGTGCTGATTTCGTAAGCCGATCCACAATGACCCATATTTAATCATAACCTGTTGTAGTGCAAGATAAGCCAACTATGTAATCCATACCAACCTCTTCAAATTTCCATTTCGGAATCATCAACGGTTGCAATAATCCAGCTGGTCTTTGATGTTCATCTTTGACTCGTTGGCATACATCACACAATGCAACATATTCAGCTATGTCCCTTTTCATACCATCTCACCCGTAGCGTGTCTTCAGGTCCTTATACATCTTCGTATAGCCGGGGTGGATGGAGTGAAGTGATTCATGTGCATCCTTTAATATCAAAGGTCGGAGTCGCTTCTCGATAGGCACAACAATACGTTTTCCAAGCCATAGAGTATCATGGTCATCGTCATCGAATCTGAATTTTCTCCCTTCTTGGGTCCTTGATTTCCTGAATCTCCTTGTCCTTTGTCTGACCTTCTCTTATTTCATGCTCCAGGGTCAAACTTACTTCCATTGCTCCCATCTCATTTACAAATCCAAGATTCAACCGTTCAAACTCCTTGCATAACTCGGATGGCAATTCCCTAACATTGAGTTGGTGGCTTGCTCCCTTTTAGCTCAAAGTATCAGCCACTACATTGGCTTTTCCTGGGTGATAATTGATTCCCATATTGTAATCCTTAATGAGTTCCAACCATCTTTGTTGCCTCAAATTCAGAACCGTTTGCGTGAAAATGTACTAGAGACTCTTATGATTCGTATAAATCTCGCATCTATGACCAAGAACATAATGTCTCCAAATCTTCAACGCATGAACTATGACTGTATGTTCGAGATAATGCGTAGGATAATTCTGCTCGTCTTTCCACAATTGTCTGGATGCATAGGCTACTACTCGGCCTTCTTGCATCAATACACTATCAAGTCCTTGTCTTGAAGCACTGCAATAGATATCAAAGCTCTTGCTCACATCTGGCAATAGAAACACAATTGCTTTTGTCAACCGCTTCATTAGCTCTTCAAAACTGTCCTAACAAGCTTGAGTCCACTTGAAAGGCTTTTCCTTCATTAAAAAATCAGTCATGGGGCTTCGCTATCTTGGAAAAGTTCTTGATGAACCGACAGTAATATCCAGCCACTCCAACAAAACTCCTTATTTCCTTCGCATTTTGTGGTGGTTCCCACTTTAACACATCCCTAACCTTTCTTGGGTCAACTGACACTCCTCCTCCAGTTATGACATGGACTAGGAATGATATCTCCTTCAACCAGAATTGGCACTTGTTGAACTTGGCATATAACTGGTGCTCTCACAATTTCTGTAAAGTCAACCTTAAATGCTCTTCGTGCTCCTCTTCACTTTTCGAGTAGATCATGATGTCACTAATGAACACTACCACGATCTTATCCAAACATTCCATGCAGACCTTATTCATGTGATACATGAAGTATGTGGTTGCACTAGTCAATTCAAATGACATGACCGTATACTCATAGGATCCATACCGTGTCCTGAAAGCTGTCTTAGGTATGTCTGATGGTATAATATTCATTCGGAAATATCCCGATCAAAGATCAATCTTGGGGAATATTCTGGCTCCTATCATTTGGTCGAACAGATCCTCTATGCGAGGCAGTGTATACTTTTTCTTGATCATCATCTCATTAAGAGACCAGTAATCAACACACATTCTTTGGGATCCATCCTTCTTATCTATGAAAAGCACTGGGTCTCCCCATGGTGACGAGCTTGGGCATATAAAAACCTTCTCTAATTCTCTTGAGTCTGCTTCTTGAGCTCTGCTAATTCCTTGGGAGGCATCCAATATGGCCTCTTTGCTATTGGTGCAGTTGCAGGTATTAAATCAATGACAAACTCGATGTCACGATCTGGTGACATACCTAGCAATTCCTCAAGAAACACATCTGGTTACTAACAAACAATTGGAATTCCCTCCAAAGTTACTCCTTCTGCATGATTTATTATTGCCTTCTCGGTTGTTGGCTGAACTATCTTGAATTCTATACTGACTTCTTCTTCGTTCATCAATTGCATTGTCCGAGTGGCACACTGAATCACTCCATTATGCTTCCTTATCTAATCCATTCGAAGTATGATGTCCAAGCCTTGAGAATTCAGGACTATAAGGTTGGCGAGTAAATCTACCCCTTTATGGAAATACTTACTTTTGGACATAGTATATTCGTCCCCATCTCTCTTCCAGGAGATTTAACCAACAAAGTATACTTCAGGTACGATATAGGCACGCTATGCTTTGCAACATACTTTGATGAGATGAATGAATGGGATGCTCCAGAATCAAATAATATCGTAGCGGGGTTGCAGTTTGCGAGAAACTTACCTATCACAACATCTTTAGCTTGTTGAGCCTCTTCTGTAGATACATGGTTCACCTTGCCACGAGCAAAATTTTGTGGTCCTCGGTTTGCTTGAGTTGCTTCTCCATTGGGCCTTGTATTCTGCCTTGGAACATTGTTCATCTGACCCTATCCTGATCTTGGGCATTGAATTGCAAAATGTCCCACTTGACCACAAGCATAGCAAGTCTTTCCACCAGTGGCACCAGCAAAGTTAGGACAAGGTTGGTTTTGAGCATAGGAAGGCATATTTTGGCGTGGCGCAGGCTGCATAGGTAAATGAGGTGCTTGCATGGGTAGGCGTTCTGCATTGGCTGTTGCGGTTGCAGTGGATAAGCAGGGCGGTATGCAACAGCGAACGGGTTGTAATATGGTGCAGCAGGCGGTGCATAGCGAGGATGGACATTGCTTCCTTGCTGCTGACCCTGATGTGGCATTTTCCTCTTGTGATCTAGATCCATCTCACGCATCTTGTTCTCAACCACAATGGCCTTGTAACCAGCTTCTGGAAATTTGCATAGTCGACATTGAGAAAATGAACTTGAATTTCATTGTTGAGACTCCTCATGAACAGATATTGGTTCCTGCTATCAGTGTTGAAGTCCTCTAGAGCATATCTAGACAGTTGAGTAAATTTGTTGACATACTCACTCACACTCATCCTTCCTTGCCCGAGATTTTCAAATTCTTGTCTTCTCAGAATAGTAACTCCCCTAGGTACATAGTGAGAACCAAACTTCTTCTTGAATTCAGCCCAGGTGATTCTCTCTTAATTTTCATGGGCATTGCAAAGTGTTCCCACCAATCTACAGTAGCTCCAACCAACTGGTGTGAGGAAATAAGAACCTTCTCTCTGTCACTGCACTAGACAATAGCAAGTTTTTTCTCTGCAAACATCATCCATTCGTCAGCTTCCATAGGGGTTGTGGCTTGAGCAAAGGTAAGCGGCCTGGTCCTCATGAACTCTCCCAAACGGTTGTGGGGTCGCGGGGGTGGCGGTGGTGGCGGCATGTGAGGCTGATTGTTATTGCCAACTTGTAGCTGTCCCATGATCTGTATCTTGATCTGCATGAGCTAGTTTTGCATAGCCAACAGTTGCTCAAGGTTGATAACTCCCTGTTTAGGTCCCAGGTTGTTCTGGGGTGCTTGGTTGTTCTCTTCCTAACCATTGGCATTCCATTGGTTGTGAGTCCTCGGATCTGTTGGTGAAAGAATAGTAGAGACGAAAGAATTTAGAATTTGGATAGAAATGCCCCATCCATATGCATCAAGGTATATGTACTAAGCAACTCTCTTATTAACTAAAAACCCTATTAGAGGATGTGGACAAGCATCCCACAACTCTCTACTACGTGCAGATGTGGACAAAACGCTAGACGTCCCACAACTCGCACCAAGCACACAAGCACAAGCACACACCAAGAAAATTCAGCGCACCACACTAAACATAACTAAAATGATCTAAATGCTTTTCTAACTTCTAAACAGGAGATCTGGACTTAATTGTGTGAACCGCGGCTGTCCTGGCCGTGAGGCGACGAAGGAGACGAGGCATACACGGGCGAACGCCAGGGTGACTTGGCCATCCATGTAGGCGCTGGAGAGGTTGCTACACCATTGGCCTCTACGGTGGCACAAATTTCCTCTTGCTTCTCCACGATGAATAGCTTCTTACGTAGGTAACGACCCTCTTTCATAGCATCAGCATAGCAATTTCCCAAACTCACCAATACTTTTTGAGATCTTTCAATGGCACGAGAACTGATTTCAAATTCATCTTGCAGCCCTAAGACTTCTCTTGTTCCCTTCTTGCATTGCGGGTGCAGCGCAAAACTAGTATCTCCAACCTTCTCCCGATTGATGTGGCATACTCTAGTAAGTGCATCCTAAGCGACGCCATCAATAGCTTGCTTCCTGGTGCATCTCCTTGTGGATGCAAAGTGTCAGGTGACCACCTCATCCCTAGCAGGAACAGTAACTTGAGCCCTCCATTCTTCATGTCCATGGCGAGGAATCCTCTTTACATAGTACTCCCGGTGCATTTTGCATAGATCAAGGAACTCCCTCAATTGCTTAGCTACAAATCCTCCATCAGTGCCTTCGGAGCAGATTTCTATGGCATCAAAACTAGGCATTTGTCCTCTTTTCTGGCTTCACTAGGCTGTGATGCATTCCTTTGAGCTTCGAATACTTCTTCTTGTCCAGTGGGTTCATCCTTTTGTGGTTCCTCCTCATCTTGGGCTTTATCTTCCTCATCCTCACTATCATAGATTTCCACAATCTTCGAATCTTCCTCTTTGTCATCATCATAAATTTCCACCTCCTCAGGATCTTCCTCCATCGTCGTGTTGGAGTGTTCACGCTCAACCTCTTTTGCGGGAGAACTCACTTCTTCCTCCTCTTGGGCTGGTTCCATTTGCGGCTCTTTGCGAGGCCTAAGCTTGCTTCCAAGGGGTGGCAACCGAGCTCTCTTGCGGGCTGCCATTTTGGTGTGAGTCGTGTACAGGAAATCATGAGAGAAAATAAAGCAAAACACAAATATCAGTTCTGAAACTGCAGATGCCATAAATTAAGATTAGAGTATGTGCATTTGCTTAAAAAGATGGATAATAGCAAAAATTGCAGCAGCAGCAAAATCACAATTTTTCCCCACTTATATAGCTAGTGAGAGGCAAAATAGTGCAAAGCAGGCTATATTTGTATAAGGAAGAAGTCCTAAGTGATTTGTGGTGTCCATTCTACCTAGGCTTGCGTCCTATAGTCAAACACGGCTCTGATACCCATTTGTGACACCGGTTCCAAATATGAACCAAGCGTGATGTATGTATGTGTCCAGGATGTTTAACACACATACACAAGTGATTCACAAACAATAATTAGATAAAACCATGTCTTAAATATTAATATTAATATAGTACCTTATTACAAAGTAAATAGTCTCGAATACAAGCTCTAAAAGACTGCGGTGAAAACACTAAACACTAAAGATTCCAAACTCCACAGGCAAGCTTGACGGTAACACGCACGCCTAGAACTCCAAAAAGACCTCCTGATACTCCACATTTTCGCCTGCGTCTGAATTTGTTTGGGGAATAGCAAGGGTGAGCACATGTCTTACTTAGAAAGTGTGGGAAAGTATGACATGTTGCTTAAACAAGGAATGATGATAACATTGGCTAATTGCATAAAACTACATTGAAAAAAATTGAAAATGCAATTATATCATCAGTAAGTGTAGTCCTTACCAAAATAACCCAAGTAACATTAATTTCAACTTAAATAACCAATTCCAGCAATAATAATCCATATGCAACTCTTAACTGCTCATACATCTCAATTTCACAATTTCCATGTACCAAAATTTATTATTGAACCAATACCAATTTCCAATTCAATTCCAACCATTAAACCATGTTCCAGGTCCATAACTCTAATCATGTGAGGGTCCAGGTTGCTCATAATCGGGAGCACGTCTATCATGATAGTTTTTAACACACTCTGCAGAGTTTGTGCCACTTTGCCCACAAGTTCTTGATTTCATCACCTTTCAATGACAATAGAGTATCAATTATGTCGTCTCACAATTCCTTAGCGGTGTCGCCAAGAGATCACAAAATAGCCTTTACAAAGTGATTACTAGCATATTTGGACCCCACAGAGGTTTCATCGATGGTGATGTCTCCAACTGAGCACATCCAACCAAGGGCCCCTTCTTGAGCAATTCCGATCCCATGGTAGTCCCAACAATCTCAACTAACCCATCTGACTACCCCTTCACCAAGCATTCTTAATGGCCCAAATAGTACTTGCAAAACACTAATTAGTTAGCTAAGCACACCCATACTTGGCCCTATGGACTGTAAATCCTGGATGGTCGCTGCACGAACCAGTCCTTAGATCTAAAGCAAGAAAAACCACCAAAATAGTACAACCCATTCCACATAACCGACTTACTTCGATCCCTAGGAACCATGTTTCTAAAGGGTCATTATTATCAGTTCTCATCATTCATGTGTCCATTAGTTCATAATTAAGCAATATGGTTAATTCTCAAACCCAATTGAGTATAGCGAAGCAAAAGTGTAAAATACCCTTCCCGTTTCTCTACATGGTGTTCAAGCGACAAGGGTGGTCATACAAAACTAATAAACTTCTATAACTGAGTTTTCCCATCAATTGACACGAGCATGCAAATAGACATTTAAAAACCCAAATTAAAATGATCAAAGACACTTGCCTTGATCTTGAGCTTGGTTTGGATCGAAGGGTTCAAAATTCTGGTTCTGCAACTCCTCGAAAGCACTCTCTACATCGATACCTTCGATTCCGCGCGAAAAACATGCAATATAACAATTACAATACGTAAATGCTCATATATTACTCAATAAGCCATGATATGCATGATTAATGCAATTGTGAGATAAAACTTGTTAATGAGTTGCTATAATGTTTACTAACTAGTTACAATTGTTTCTAACAAGTTTGAACAAGTTTGGAATTGATTTGAGTCAATTTGGATTCAGTTCACCATTTAATAGATTAAGACACTGGACTAGACCGCTGTTAGGTCCTGACTAGTCCGCCCTGACCAGAACTGTGAATTTAGGGTTTTCTCATTAGTGGGATTGGAGTTACTTTCACGTACAAAAGTGGATGTAGAGGGTGTACCACATGTCTAGAGATCCAAGGGTCGAAGAGTGGATGTAACACTTGAATCTTGACATTTAGGGCTTGATGAATATGAGTTTGTGAAGGTTTGATGATGAAGAACGTCAATTGTCGAAAAGTTGACGAAGATCGATATTAATTGAGCCTTCTCCCTCTTATCATCCTTCTCCTTGCTTCTAGACTTCCTCTTGACGCCGGCGCAAGGCAAAACGTGGCAACGAGGATTTTTCACAATGGTTTGAGAGGTAAGGGTATTGGGTTGCTTATAGTGGTGGAGAGGTAGGGTTTTGGGGTGAATTCCAAGTGGATTTCGGTGGGGGACGAGTAGGGGCCGAGGTGTGGTCCACTTGGGCTTCTCCGAGGTTGGGCACGATGTTCATGGGCCGAATTAAGGCAATTACCCAATGACCAATAGTGGAAGAATAATAGAATTCGATTGGAATTCAGGAGGCAACACTAGTCCGCAATCGGGACAGGACAAGTTCTTTGTGGAACATAGAATATTTCGTATATGTCCGGTTTGGATTGCCGGACAAGTCTGTTTGGCAACAGAAAGATTTCCGGACATGTCCGGTATGTATGGCCAAACAAGTCCGAGATTGCAAAATACTAGGCTTCCAGATTGAAAGTTGTCCCCGATCGGACTAGTCCGCTTGGAATCGGACAAGTCCCGAGAAACATCTCAAGCTCAATCGGACTAGTCCGTGCATTGTGCCGGACAAGTCCCTAGTCCTTAAGAACTCTGAATTTCTGAAACATAGAGGGTTACCGGCCTAGTTTGGGTTGGAGGCCCGACAAGTCCATTCCCTTGCAGACTGGAATTCTTAATTAAGCCTAAGTTCTTCTCAATCTTGTTCCATTTTATACTGATTAATGTTAAACATGTATGAGGATGTATGCAGTGCGTTATGCATGTAAATGAGGGTGTTACAGGAGGGCGGTGTGACAGACACTTAAGGATGATGTCTGGCTGCACGGGTATCATGTATAGGGAGCCCTGCTAGAGGGAGGTTAAACTGGATCAACTCAGTTGGTAGTTGGAAGGACAGGTTATCTCGTACAACTTTTGGGAAGTATGTATGTGTGTCATTGTTAGACTTAGAGGTTGCATCAGCGAGCTCCTGCGAGCACTTGTGAACTCAACGCACACACTAGACTGATGAACACAGAGCGAGTTTGGCATGAGGGAACGCCGTGCCTTTTGTGCATTGATTGATTCAAAATATATAAGCTACAATGATGTGATCATGGTCCATGGATCTTGTGTAACACGCCCACTCTGCTGCGTGAAACGCATCCAAGATGCAACTGCCCGAGCAAAGCTTGTCACACCCCTGCATGGCGACCATGAACCCTTCCTCATGCCTGTGTCTTTAGGGAAACATGAAACGTGCAATGCAGCTAACGGTATTGCTAATACATGTTCATTCTAATGCGCCGGGCTTACGTGGTGATCGGGTCAATTGTCATGTTCACGCCCTCATCCTCCCAGTTACTATTCCTCTCTTCTTCAAAGATCACATCTACATGATGTGAATCCGCCTTGTAGTAGGATCATATTCCCGATATGCCCTCGAGCCTAGTATGTGTCCCACGAAGATCATCGGCTTGCTTTGGTCGTCAAGTTTGCGCAGGTGTGGCCTCGTGTCCTTGACATGGGCCACACACCCAAAGGTGCATAGGTGATGGACCGCCGACGTGTTGCCGGTCCACAAATCGTACAGCGTCTTGCCGTCAGCCACCATTGATAACGAACGGTTGAGGATGTAGACGACCATCAAGACCCGTCCCCCCAGAACGTGCCCAGGAGCTCCTTTGCCTTCAGCATGAAGCACGCAGCTGTGACCACTGTCTGATTGCTCCATTCAACAATGCCATTTTGGGGGGTAAGTAAGGTGTGGTGAGCTGCCGTTGCACACCCAGTTCTGCAAAGTAGTCGTCGAAGTGGTTCGTCGTGAACTCACCACCACGGTCGTTCTACAACTCACGGAGCTTCTTGTCACTATTCCGTTCTGGTGCCGCCTGGACATTTTTTATGGCCGACGGCACACCATCCTTGGTTGGGAGAAGTACAATAATCCACATGTACCAGCTACAATCGTCCACTAGTAAGAGGAAGTAGCGAATACCACTTGGTGTCTCCAGAGTAATTGGACAGCAGAAGTCCCCATGTACAACCTCCAGACGCTCGGTCGCCCGGTGAAGTGCCTGCAGTGGAAACGGCGTCCTTCGGTGCTTTCCGGCGATGCACGTGTTACAGATCGTCTCCACCTGAGTCTGGACCGGGAGGCCTCGCACCAGTCCTTCTCTCCCCATTTTGCGCAGAGCGCGCCCCAAAATTGATATGGGCAAAGCGAGCATGCCACCTCTAGGAGTGCTCCCCGGCCAGCGCCGCTAGGCATATTGGTCGTGGTTTTGCAATGTGGAGCACGTACAAATGACCAGTGCTGCGATGGATTTTGGCCAGTAGTCTCCTTTGCTCATCGTAAATTCTCATCACGCTGCCCTCAACATGGATCTAGAATCCTCCTTCGTTGAGGTCATCGCAACTGACAATGTTGGTTGTCTGTTGCGGAATGTAGTACATGTTGAACAACTGTCCGTGATCTACATCTTTTATGGCAAGGAGAGTGGTGCCACACAATTCGATCCTGACAACAGACCCGTCACAGAACCGCACAGTGTCGACGATACCGGTGTCGAGGTCAGCAAAAGCTTCCTTGAGGCCCGTCATGTGATTTGAGGCCTCCGTGTTGAAGATCCATCTCTTCTTGTCAGCACTCTCCCCACCGTGATCTTTCTGTGCTGCAAACACTTCTTCCTCCCTCAGCTCAACATGCCGCCGAAGTACGCACCAAGTCTTAGTAGTCAGCTGGTCATGGCTGTCAAGCGAGACATTTGCTTCACCCGGCATGAGCATGGGCTCATCATCCTCGTCCAATGGGTATGTTCTTCATGCTTGGGTCGACTGTGGCGTTCACTGGCCCAGTGACCAGTTTTGCCACAGATGCGGCATTTGTCCTTGCTGCAGTTCGACAGCCCAGAGCGCTCTCCATTTGAACTAGGAGGAGTTGTCCTCTTCCTGCCACGAACTCCCCCACCCCCCCCCCCCCCCCCGCATTCCTCCTCTGTCGTTGCCAATGTCGGAGGATCGACCGTGCGACTGTTTGTAGCTATCGATCCACTCCTCCTCGGTGAGGTAGCGTTTGACTCTATCATCACCACGTTGCCCACCATCTTCCTCCACAGCCTTCAGCAATGTCGTGACTTCCTCAACCAACATGAATGAGATGTCAACTAAGGTTTCAATTGACACCAGAAGTTGCCCATACATTGGCCGTGTAGAGCGCGGATGTTTGGCGACCACTTTGTCATTGAGCTCAGCATCACTCAGGATGCACATCAGACACATGGTGAAAACCTCGACAAACTCTCCCTCGCGAAGCGCCAGTTGCTCGTACTTCCAGCGAAGTTTCTATGCACTTGCCTTCCGAACACGATCGATGCCGACTATCATGGACTTTATGCTCTCCCATGCCTCCTTTGCCGATGGCTTCGTCGCATGAGTGGAGATCATTTCAGGCGGGACCACGCTGCATATGGCGTCAAGCACCATGCGATCCACCTGAAAATCCGCATCGTCGGACTCAACTGCCATCCAGAGCAGATGAGCCTCAAGTTTGATCTTCCTCAGCAGCACCCAGTCGCTGTAGTTCCTCTTTGTCAGTATTGGGTAGTTTGTCGGGCCTGCCTATGCCACCTTGTCCCCCACCCGCTCTACCACCAGATGTTCGCCGCCATCGCATCCTCTCCGTGGCCTACACAACAGATATGCCATGGCAATCCTCGCCGGTCGGAGTGTGGGAACCAAGCCCACCATGGTCACTGGACCCATATTCTGGCTCTGGTACCAATTGTTAGACTCGAATTTTGCACCGGCAAGCTCAATGGAGCACTCATGAACTCGATGCACACACTGGACTTATGAACACACAACAAGTTTTGCACAAGGGAATGTCGTGCCTTTTGTGCATTGATTGATTCAAAATATATAGGCTACAATGATGTGATCATGGTGCATGGATCGTGTGGAACATGCCCACTCTGGCGCGTGAAACGCGTCCACGACGGAACTGCCCGGGCTAAGCTCGCCACACGCCTGCACGGTGATCATGAACCTATCGTCATGCCCATGTCTTTAAGGAAACAGAAAACGTGCGATGCAGCTAACGGTATGCCTAACACATGTTCATGCTAATGCGTCGGGCTAATGCGGTGATCTTGTCAACAGTAATGCGATCGAATTTTCCCGATAATCTTGTATTATTTTAGTTGTTATTGTAGACTAAGTTTATTTTCTTTCTAATGTTCACTTGATGATAAAACATGAAATTATGGAATAACACTTATCATTGTGTTTAACAAATTATTTCAGTCATCTTTGTTAGCCTTTGCATAATCTAATTCGGTTGTAGTTGACTACTTTGACACGTAAGCTTTCTAGAGGATTAGTTGCTCATTGTATATCTTGCTACTTTTTATGTTAAAATGAAGGTGTTTGTCGAAGTTTGGACTAGGACACTTCCCCCGGTACTACTAAGAAGTAGTCCGCAGAGTTTCATATTCTGTTGGGCCACGAGTCAAGATCCAGACAAGAGGTTAACACTGATAATTTTACATGGCTCGGGCCGCCTGAGCGTAATACCCTTCTCCACGGAGTGTTGATTGTATGAGCTTGAGATCTATTGTGATCGCTTCATATGGATTGAGATAGCTTGTCTTTCTAGTGTGCAGCGCAACCCTTTTATATGCCAAGGACTGGCTATTACAGTATATGTATGGCCTGACAAGTCTCACTGGTTGTAATAAACTACCGTATACATGATCTACAGTGTTATGGGTGGTGAATAACGTGATAACGTGCCTTAATACATCATTATCAGTCTTGACAGTCCTCCGATCATGCATCCTTAATATAGCATTAATGACACATTAACCATGTCTTGTAAAAGTTAATTGATGGCACTTGAATGTTCACGCTGTTGGAGATCCCGCTGTCTTCCCGTTGCTGACGTAGGTCTGGGCTTTGACACGTGGAAGATCCAGAGCTTCCCTCTACTGGGGGATATGTTTGGTGCTGTTGGACACTTGGCAATACCAGAGCTTACCTAAGAAAGGAGGCAGGTCTGACTCTGCAGGACACATGGTAGCACTGAACCTACCCAAACGAGGGATGCAGGTCAAGGTCTTTTGGACACGTGGCTACATCAGAGCCACCCTATGATGGGAGGTAGACCCAGTTCCGCGGGATGCGTATCCCCTTCGGACATTGGCCACTTGGGAATAGGAACTCATCAGCTTTATTAGCGGTGTCTTGGTGTACCCGGTAAGCAGGTTACCAATGGTGGCCCCCAGGCTCACCTCAGGAGAGGTCCTCAGTAAGTGGTTATGCTATTGGAGGTGGGTCCATCATCGACTCTCGCGTTGTAGCTTCAAAGTCTTTTCTTGGGTGGTTGGGGGTGACGGCACGCAGTTATGACGTTGCCATGTGGCCCTTCTTAATACGGTGAGTGGGATGCTGGTGTGCGGTTCCAAGCATAATCTTTGTATCCCTGTCAAGTTCCTTCCCTTGGGATTCCAACTTCTTATCATGACAATGGTTCACCTGGTGCGACTTTTTAAAAAAGTGGAACTGGGCCCCCTTGTCATTGATGAGCTTATTTGCGATTCGGGTACAGAGGTAGTTTCCATCCAGGCGTTGTGGATGCTTACTAAGGGAGAAAGTTTTCACGAGAAGATAATTCCTTACACTTTCATTAGTTCTTGCGTTTAGACCTCACCGCCTTTGCTGCGATGAAGCTGGGTCTTCCTCGCAGCTGGATCAAGAGCGACAAAGTGTTGTCGAGAGTTCGCACCTACATGGGGTGTTCGAGGGACTCGTTCAACAACTCAATTCTCCTCAGAAAGATACCCTTCAAGAATGAAAGCCTCGACGAGATTGTGTACTTCCTGGTGTTTGCCATGGTGGGGCTGATCCCACTGTTCTCCAGCTTCCTACTGATGCTGCTGGACTTCTACGGCCTTCAACTCCACCACGTCGTTCCCCACTCCTTATTGCTAGTGGCGAAATTTGTCCACTTTTGTGAGATGTGGGTGGGTGTGCCTCCCTGCATCGAGCACTTCTGGACCTTCTTCAAGGTCCACGTAACTGGGAAAGCGAATGAGCTTCACGGCTTATACTACTTCGTGAAATGCAAGAACTCGCCCTTGAAGTACTTGAAGATGTTCCCTTCCGAAAAGTGGTGTGGATTGAAGAAGGATTGGGTGGTCATGAGGGTGGATCACCATGAAATGTCGGAGCTGCCTGAAAGCCTTCCCGCCGTTGACACAGATGCTTGGGAGGTGGTCCTGAAGCTGACGGAGGAGTATAACCCGATATTTACAAGGATCCGGGAGTGTGTGGTAGGAGGAGTGACTCCCTTGATGGTGATTGCAAACTTCCTGACCAACCAGTGCGCTCCGCTAAAGACGAGGGAATGGCCAGCATGGGCATTTAGTGGAGAGATGGACCCATAAAGGATTGACATCTGTCTTGGATCAAATTTGGATGAAAAGGCTTTGAAGCTTCATCTCCAAAAGTTGCACCATAGATCCATTAATACCGACGATCTGACACCACTAGCGGAGTTCCTGCCCCTGAACATGGTTCTGGAGTTCAGGAGGGAGCTGCAGAAGATGTCAATGCTTCATGATTTGGGCATTGTGGATAGGCGTCGGTGCACTCCTCTAGCCGGGACTGTTATCCCGGAGCCCCTTGCCCTCATGAAGGCTCCGGACCTCCGCTAGTTAGCAACAAAGCAAAGGTCTCGTGACATCACCTCCTAAGGAATCAGCCTCGAGCCGAGGCATGGAGAAAGCTCCCATCGAAGCCCTGAGTCGCAAGCGGAAGTTGTCCAGAAGCAACGGGAGCCATGTGAGGGACACTCCGATAGAAGAAACTCCTCAGCCTCGGTTGAGGTCTATGGTGGTTGTACCCCCAGCTCTGGCTCATCCTTCAGCTCCAGTGTCCACAAAGAGCGCTAGGTCCCAAAAGTCGACTCCAATCCCGGTGCCAATATAGGGCTCTAGATCCGGAGCAATTCCTCCTACGACGGAGGTACCAGACATGGCAGCGCTGGCGACTGCCTCAACACCTGGTTCGTAGCCTGGAGCATCTGCCACACCGACGACAGTAGGCTCTAGCTCCAAACGCCCGAGAAAGAAGATTCGTGCTGATTGGAACTGCAACGTCCCTAGGTAAAGGTCAACTCTTAAGCTTATATCTTGGTTTTCTTTATTGATTTATTTTGAATTCTCTATCCTTTGTGTCCAGAGTATTGAGAGCTTCTGCTCTAGCACCGGCCAACGCCTCGGCCCCAGAAGCCACACTGTCCATAGCCTTCTCTGCTAAAACGGCTCCTCCGACGGTTGAGGCAGTAGACGCCGTAGCTCTGGAGCTAACTAGCACTTAGGCGTTCTCAGTACTGACGGCTGATGAAGAGGACACAGTGGTGCTGGAATGGGCTTCAAACATTCTTAATCCAGCACTGGAGGTACTAGCGCCATTGCCTATTTCTCCAGAGATAGCACAGGAGATACCGGCACTTGTACCGGAGGTTCCGGATTGTCCGGTTGAAACAATAAAACTGGTCTTGGATACAATGGAGCCTTTGGCGGAAGATCTGGTTGTTGAACATTTTTTCTCTGCACTGGTGGTTGAAGATTTGGTGGCAGGACCCTCCTCGTCGGCCCTGGAAGTAGATGATCCAACTTCGGGACCTTCTTCGACCGCACCTGATGTTGACAAGCTTTCAGAGATTGGCCCTGCCGATGTTGAGCTGCTGGAGAACACGCTCGCACCATGGGCTCCTACAGTTATTTTGGAACACCCGTTGGAGCCCGCGGAGGCACCTCAAGCGGGCCTAGAGCCTATTCCCCTGCTGTTGTCCATCGATAATGCTTGCTCAAGTCTCCGCGAGGTGCAGCTTGACTTCAACTACAAAAGCAAATCTGAATGTGGCCTAGAGGGGGGTGAATAGGCCTTTTTGAATATTGTTAGATCCTGCAACACTTAACAACCAGTTCAAAACCAGAGAAATCGGACTAGTCCGGTAAAGTGCGGACTAGTCCGGTGTATACGGACTAGACTGATTAGGTTTCATCGATTAACTTTATTTTTCAATATATGCAGCGGAAATATACGACTAAACAAAGTGTTACGAGGTTATGAATCAGGTTATATCACAATTCAATGTTATACTTGATATTTCAACGTAAAGTAATCAAGATCAATTGTAACCCTAGATCGATATAATGTAAAGGACAATGAACACAAAAGAGGACACAAGAGATTTATCCCGTGGTTCGGTTCCCACAGAGGCAACCTACATCCACGTTGAGGAGTCCACAAAAGGACCGGGTCTTCTCCAACCCTACCCTCATCGGATCGCCACGAAGGCCAATCCTCTTCCACTTATCTCAAAGGGGTGAATAACCAAATTCAAGGGGCCTTCTCACACGTTGAGAGCTCCCTTGGATTACAACACGAAATACCACCAAGAACACACTCAAAAATTTACAATTAAATAGAAGGAGTGTGTTAGAGAATCAAACCAAGAGCTCAATGTGGTGTTGAACGTGTCTCTCCAATGAACTAGAGTGAATCCCCAAGGGATTGATCTTTGTTGAACTTAATTCCATGGACAGATGTGGTTTTTGAGGCTCTTGAGAAGTGTGATGGCGCTAGGGCTTGAGAGAGAGCAAAATATGGCCGTGCAACTCTATTTATATGGGTTTCTAAAAGTGACCGTTATGGTTCAGAAAGATCGGACTAGTCCGTGGTGGTCACCGGACTAGTCCGGTGTGCTGTGTGTAGCAAACCCTAAGTGTTCCGAAATATCAGACTGGTCCGGCTAGGAACAGACTTATCCGATTTCGCTACTGGAAATCTTCGGACTAGTCCGATAGTCATCGGACTTGTCCGGACATGTGAAACCCTAAGTGTATAGGATGACAAGTCCGCACTTGGAGGACTTGTCCTATTTAGTTCAGAGGGTATTTCGGACTAGTCCGTGGAAATATCGGACTTGTCCGATATGGATCAGAGAGAATATCAGACTAGTCCGGTTGTGATCGGACTTGTCCAATTTTTTGTGACTTGTGAAGTGATTTGAGGACTAGTCCGCACTGGGGAGGACTAGTCTGATTCTAGTCAGAGAGGATATCGGACTAGTCCGATGGATATCGGAATTGTCCGATTTTGTGCAGAGAGGATATCGGACTAGTTCGGTGTCAGTCGGACTAGTCCGGTCATGTGTAACTTTGTGCAATGTGTGTGTTTAATTGTGATTGAGCTCTTGGGATGTGTTTTCTTAACACACTCCATACACAATGATCTACTATTCTTCTTCCTTGAGCTCATTTCCACTTTGCTCCTCATTCTTCCTTCTTTTTGGCACTTTTCTCATTTTTCTATTAAAAGCCTGCACTCATATCAACAAATAGGTTAGGATCCCAATTGCTTGTCATAAATCATCAAAAACCCACAAGGGAGTCCTAGATGCACTTTCAAAATCTCTTGAAGAAGAGGGCAACACCATTAGGCATTGGTGCTATATAATTAATTTAGATGCAGTCCCGGCTTGCAGACCAGCGGGAGTGGGTGGAGAAGAAAAAGGCTCGGCTGACACGCTTGAACAATGCGCTCAATGAGAGAGAGGCCATCATAAAGGCCCTCGATGAGAAGACCCAGGAGGTCTACGAGCACGCTCAGAAGGCCAACGAATTGGCTGATAGTCGCTCCAAGAGTCTCGATGTGTTGAGGGAACAACTCCTCAAGCGTCGGGAGAGACTTGATGAAAGGGAGGTTAAACTACAAGAGAAGTAGGATGAAATCCAGCAGAGGGAGGATGAGCTCTCCTAGAAGCTGGCACGCGGCAAGCAAGTCTTGGCTAACCGCGTGGAAGAATTCAAGTTAGGGTGCGAACAAGAGAAGCACTGATTGTGGCAGGCAGAGCAAGAAGTTAGCCAAAAATAATCTGCTACCTCTGCCAGGGAGGAGAGGGTGAAGGCGAAGGAGAAGGACCTTGCAGACAGGTGAGGCCGCATTCACCTCCGAGAGAAAAACGTTGCCAACCAAGAAAAGCTGCTGGCTGAGCGAATTCAACATCATGTCAAGGAGGTCGAGCGCTTCTCAAATGAGCATTCTGCAGAGCTATATTCTGCAAGGAGGCCACAGGAGGTGCTCCATAGTGCGAGAGCGATCAAGTCCCAGTAGATCTGGGACTTCCTCGGATGAGCAAATGAATCCATGGTGGCACCGAGATAGGAGTCTTGCTTTCAAAATTTCCAAGGACCCTTTGTTGCACTGACGACAAGTCCCCTGGGAGTTGTCGTAACATAATTCTTTGACAATGCCCACCGTCAACATGTGAAACGTCGATGGTGGGCTCCATGGGGGTTGTCGGAGCTTGATGCTTTTGACGACGCCCACTGTCAATGAGTGAAACATCGATGGCGGGCGCCCTTGGATTGTCGGAGCTTCATGCTTCGATAGCACCCGCTATCAATGTGTGAAATGATGATGGCGGGCCCCCTAGGGGTTGTTCGAGCTTGATGCTTTGACGGCGGCCACTGTCATCGCGTAGAACATCGACGGTGGCCCCCTTGGGGATTGTCGAAGATTGATGCTATAACGGCAATGTCAAAGTGTTAATGCGACACTTCCCCCCAATCTGCTAAGGAGTAGCCCGCGAAGGTTCTTGTTCGGCGGGGCTTAGGCCTCAATCAAGTGTACGAGCACGTGAGAGAGTATGACACGGTGGTTTTTACATGGTTCGGGCCACAAGGATCGGAGCACCCTACTCCATGGTGGATTGTATGTCTAGTGAGTGTGTATGCGTGTGTGTGTGGGCGGGGGATTTGATGTTCATCCTCTACCACTTTGGCGGTCTGGGCCTTTTATAGCTAAGGACGGATGCCTTAAAAATGGGATCTGGGGCCCGGCAGGTGGTTGTGGCGGTAACTGACATTAGGTGTGTGCCGCTCCATGCGTTTGGGGAAGCCGCGTATCTTCATTCCTTGATAGGGACAAGGTGCACCGCCGTCTTAACTCATGTGACCCTCCGTCTAATGCAAGTGGCTGGACTACATGACAGCTCGGGAGCTCATCTATGCGGAGGAGGTCATGTCCGGTCTTGCGGACCACGTGGCAGCTCAAGAGCTCACCTCCGCGGAGGTGGTCGGGTCCCGTCTTGCGGACCATGTAGCATCTTGGGAGCTCACCTTTGCGGAGGAGCTTGAGTCCCGTCATGCGGGACATGTGGCAGCGTTGGAGCCTGCCTATACGGGAGATGGCCCGTGTGATGCCTCGGACCACGTGGCAGCTGCGGAGCCCTGTCTCACGGGGGAGAGGGATCCTTCCCGGGTGGACACGTGGATGCTTGGGAGCTCGTCTCCGTGGGGGACCTGAACTCTTCTTCGTGGTCTCTTGCACGTACCTCGGACCCCATATCTGAGGCCGACAGGTCCGGGTCTTCAGAACATGTGGCGCCCTCGGTCCATGCCTCTGCGGAAGGCGGGGTACCTAGGCGGCTCTAGCTTGTGCGCGAGGGTACCCGGTATGCCGGGTACTGATAGTGGCCCATGTGTCCACCTTGGGGGGAGGCGACGAGCCCGAAGGTTGAATCCTACCCTGCTTTCCAGCGTGGCCTTTTAACTTTGTCTTGATTAGCCGAAGCGGTGCACACCTCCTCCATTGTGGCCATGCGTCCCTCTCTGGTTGAGGGCTCGTGGTGAAAGGATCTTTGCTTGATGCAGTTTCTTTCTATGATGGTTCAGAATGCAACTGTTGGACTTCTGCTCCTTCTACTCCCGCCTTGATGGGAACCGCCGGGTTGCCTTCTCGGGTTGATGCCCTTCAGGTCGGTATCTCTGTCAGGGGACCTGGGCCCCGTCGTCAGGGATGCTACGGGTTGAGCAGCGGGTTACGACCTCAAGCAATCCACTCGGTGCGCTCGAACGCCTAACAGGGAGTTAAGAGGATACCTTTAGGAGCAAAGGTGCTTCTTCCTTACGCACTCCCCAACGTTCGATCCTTTGTCTTTCACCTTGTGCACCAACTCTCTCCCCACCTTCATGGTTCTCGATTCCTGCCCCAATGGATTCAGCCTTGCCTCCTTCTCGCATTATTGACTTAACGCCTGTGAGACACTTGTCCAGCTGGGAGGACGAGGAGCGGCAGGATCCGATCCACCCAGGCACCCTGCCTCTGAAGTTGGGGGAGAAGGAGATTCACTTCTTCGAGGCGTACGCATACTACGGGTTTGTTCCCCCTGTTTCCTCCTTCCTGGTGACACTCCTTGAGGTCCTCGGGCTCCAGCTTCACCACTCGTCTTCGTACTCCATGGCGGTGGCGGCGGTGTTCTCGCACTTATGCTATATGTTCGGTAGGCTGTTCCAATCCGTGTCGGCGTTTCAGCAGTTCTTCATGCTGAGGCGCACAGGGAAGAAGAACAAAGCCAACTTCCTTGGCGGCTACTTCTTCCAGCATCGGGCCGACAACCCCTTCAAGTACATCACCCTACTCTTCTTAGTGAAGTGGGCCGATTGGAGGAGGGACTGGGTGATCGTACAAGTCGACACTCATTATCTCATGGTTACGCCATCCGTATGGGCGACAATCATGAAGGAGACCTGGGAGGAGCGGCCGGAGTTGGAGCATGCCTACACCCAGGTGATGGAGAGGATCCAATTCCTGGCGGATCATGGCCTGTCGGAGTTGACGATGATGCTGGACTTCGTTCGTTGACGCCTAGCTCCCCTTCGGCACCGTTGACGTCCTGCATGGCCTTACATCAGGATACACGATGGCACCCAGCTGGTGCGGAGTCGTGACACAGAGATGACCCCGCAAGAGGTGCTCGACGCAATGTCCAAGGCGTGTGGCGACCCGCTGTCGGACGACATCTTCAACTTACCGCGGTCTTGCCCACCACTTTGCATGGATCGGGACTTTCGACAAAGATTCTGAAGGAGATGCCAAACCTGGACGCGCTCGGTCTTGCGACGTGACAGGTAGGTGATGAGAGCCGTGGGATGGCCATTATGGACTCTCCACAGGAGTCCGCACCTGATCCAGGCTCCAAAGCTTCAAGGGAGGAGGATGCACCCTCTGTCCGAAGGGAAAGGCAGCCCGACATGGGCAAGAGAAATGCTCCGGTCCATGAAACGGGGAAGGGGATGTCGCCGATGGTTGAGGTTGTAAAGGAGAAACACCCTCGGTCGCCTCCGAAGGTGGCCTTTGCTCGAAGTCAACGTCTGCGGCTCTTCGAGGGGAGGCTCAGTCTGTCAAGCTGTGGGTCTGCTGGCGTTTGTGGTCGGCACATCATTCAGCATCCCCGCTGCCGGCGCAGTTCAAGGCTCCATAGGGTGCTCTGGGGGCGTTACGCCCACGGAGCCTCAGGCCAAGAGGCCTCGGGTCGAAGTTGGTAGCAGCTGTGGAGGAGGCTCCGGGGATGGCTCTGTTGGGGCCGGTGGAGGTACACCCATGCAGGTTGGCGGCATCGCTAATGGATTCGGTGGGCGCCTGGCTGGGGCGACCTCAGCTGCAATGCCATCATTAGGGCCTGCCACTTCAGGGCCGCCGAAGGTGGAGGCTCGCTGGAGCTTTCAGGGACGCCGGTAAGGTATTCTTACCAACGCTTGCTTTGTTATCCGGCCTGTCCTTATTGGTTGATCAGGACATGATTTTGATCTGCAGGGCCACGTCAGCTGTTGTGACACCCTTGCCGCCAGGGGTAGCACCCCAGAGCACTTTAAAGTTGGCCCAGGAGGCTACGGCTGTTCCGGCATGGCAGGTAGCAAAGCCAGCGTAGGAGAGTGCTGCTCAGGTGTCCGCACTCCACGTGGGTGGTGAAGCTTCTTCAGTTGCGTCTCCGGCTGTCATGCTGGAGGCACCCTCAGCTGTCGCGCCAAAGGTTATGTTGGAGCCGTCTTAGGGGAGCTGAGGGCTTGGCCTCCGCTGTTGCTAATCCGACGGGCGGCTCTCTGGGCGATGGTGATGCTGCCACCTCGGGTTGCACCGCCACTCCTAATCATCCTCCGGGGACAAGGTCTCTAGTACTGGTGGCCTTGCCTTCGCCACATCGGGAGGAAGAGGTCCCCGAGATGATTGCCGGGCGGCTCTCCATAGCTTCGGTGCAGCCAGAACACCTCTCTAGCATCATGGAATCGGCATAGTCCAGCATCCTCTAGGTGCAATCCAACCTCTACCGGGCGCAGGGGGCTCTCCCCTTGGAATGGGAGAAGATATGTGCTAAGGGCGAACGCCTCCAAGCCTGGGATGACCTTCTGAGGTCCAGGATCACCAAGGCAAAGGCGAAGTACAAGAAGGAGAGCAAGGAGCTAGAGGACAGGTACCGCTTGGTGAAGGCCCTGGACGTAATGTCCCAGGAGATCCAGGTCGACGACAAGGTGGCCAATGATACGGTCGATGCTCGTTTGCGTGCCGTGGAGGATGGTCGAGAGGCCCTGGATCGTTGTGAAGCTTCTATTGCTGAGCGAGTGACTGTTGTCGCTGAGCAAGAGGCGACGGCCCAGGTGATGATGGCTCGGGTTGAGGCTGATCGCGACAGGCTGTAGTCCCGCCTTGAAGATCTTGAGCTCCCGGAGAGGGACTTGGCACGCGATCGGGCGCATCACTCAGCTGAGCATCAGGAACTTCTCCTCAGCAATCTCGATGCCAAGCTCGGGAGTGCACGATGGAGCACCGCACCCGCGAGCTCGATCTACAGGAGCGTCACCTGGCTCAGCGCCTAGAAGCTGAGGGTAGGGTGGTGGCAGAGACGGTGGCATCCCATGTCCTGGTGTGCTACAAGAGTCGGTACCCTGATCTACCACTGGAGCCAGTTTTTGAAGGTCCTTCTAAAGAGCGCGAGGGGGCAGCAGCGGCAGAGGTCAAGAATGCCGCAAAACATGTCATCGCGCAATTTGCCAGGGACTGAGGCTGGCATCCCGACTTTGTATCTAGGGTTCACCCCTTTGTAAATATTCCTTAATGAATCTAAATTTATGTTTGACTTCTTGGCTTGTCTTTGTGCTTCTCAAATGTTGTTCTGAGTCCTTATCTAAGTAAGGGTTTGCAGAACCTTTGTTGAGCTCGTTAGTTTGTGAGGACCAACGATTGCACAATTGATATGGCTGAAGTGTTGTCTGTTGACTTCCTGCTTATGGAACCCCCTTAGAGGCCCCTTGGTAGATGTGGTTAGTTGGCTGGGCACATCTACCACTTGATCACAGGTTGTCTTTGACGGGCCCCCAGCGGAGAAGGGGAGTTTGAGTGCTTCAGTGTCGCCCACCATCGTCACGACAGCATCGACGGAGGGCCTCTTGGGAGGTGCCCGAGCTGGATGCTCCGGCGTCGTCAACCATCACCGTAGGGACGTCGATGACAGGCCCGCTTGGGAGGTGTCGGAGTTGGATGCTCCAGCGTCGTCCACCATCATCGTAGGGATGTCCACGGCAGAACCCTGGTGTACATGCTATCACAAGAGAATCCTATTAGCAACAAGAGCGGGGCTGGAGAGTTTACTCACATATCCATGCTTGTTGCTTTCGTCGGCGTACTTGGGACATCGACGGCAGGCCCCTTGCGAGGTGCCGGAGCTTGTTGCTCCGGCGTCGTCCACCATCACGGTAGAGACGTCGACGGCAGGCCCCAATGGAGGGTCCAGAACTGGCTGCTCCAATGTCACCCACCACCATCATAGAGACGTCGATGGCAGACCCCTTGGGAGGTGTGAGAGCTGGATGCTCCGGCGTGGTGCACCATCGTTGTAGGGACGCAGATGGCAGGCCCCTAGTGTACAGGCTATCACAAAGAAACCTGTTAGCAACAAGAGTGGGGGCAAGAGAGTTTACTCACTTATCCATGCTTGTTGTTGTTGTTGACGTGCTGGGACGTCGACGGCAGGACCCTTGCGAGGTGCTGAAGCTAGTTGCTCTGGTGTCGCCCACCACCATCATTGAGACGCTGACAGCAGGGCCCTTGGGAGGTGCTGAAGTTGGCTACTCTGGCGTCGCCCACAACCATCATAGAGATGTCAATGGCAGGACCCTTGGGAGGTGCTGGAGCTGGATGCTCCATTGTCATCGACCATTGTTGTAGGGATGTCGACGGCAGGCCCCTGGTGTACAGGCTATCACAAGAGAATCCTATTAGCAACATGAGCGAGTCAAGATAGTTTACTCACTTATCCATGCTTGTTCCTATCATCGGCGTGCTCGGACGTCGACGGTAGGCACCTTGCGAGGTGCCAGAGCTGGTTGCTCTAGTGTCGCCCACCACCATGGTAGAGACGTCGATGGGAGGCCCCTTGGGAGGTGCCGGAGCTTGCTGCTATAGTGTCGCCTAGCACCATCGTAGAGACATCGACAGTAGGCCCTTTTGGAGGTGCCGGAGCTGGATGCTTCGGCGTCATCCACCATCATCATAGGGACGTCGACGACAGGCCCCTAGTGAGGTGCCAGAGCTGGTTGCTCTGGTGTGGCCCACCACCATCGTCGATACGTCGACGTCAGGCCCCTTGGGAGGTGCCAGAGCTGGCTGCTCCAGCGTCGCCCACCACCATCATAGAGACGTCGACGACAGGCCCGTAGGGAGGTGCTGGAGCTGTATGCTCTGGCGTCATCCACCATCGTTGTAGGGACGTCGATGGCAGGCCCCTGGTGTACAGGCTATCACAAGAGAACCCTGTTAGCAACAAGAGCGGGGCAGGAGAGTTTAATCACTTATCCACGCTTGTTGCTGTCGTCGGCATGCTGGGACATCGACGATAGGCCCCTCGCGAGGTGCAAGAGCTGGTTGCTCTGGCGTCGTCCACCATCGTTGTAGATACATTGACGGCAGGTCCCTTGGGAGGTGCCACAGCTGGCTGCTCCAGTGTCACCCACCACAATCGTAGAGATGTCGACAGCAGGCCCCTTGGGAGATGCCATAGCTGGATGCTCCGATGTCGTCCACCATCTTTGCAGGGACGTTGACGGTAGGCCCCTTGGGAGGTGATGGGGTTGGCTATCCTACACATATGGTAGAAAGATGGGGGACTAGTCTTGCTCGCCGGTTCTACCTGTTCCTCTCTTTAGATCTGTCATGTCTTACTGTCCTGGACTGACGCACGGGGCTTGGGTAATTCGATGCGTTGGTGCTCCGGGGTCCTGCTCAAGCCATCTTCACGGTGTGAGCTTTCTGGCTCCAGTACTCAACTGAGCGCTGGGAGGCAGGGTGTGTATGCTTAGGGTGCATGACCAGGCTAAGCAGTTTACACCCCCTGGACCTCCTGCTCGGCACAAGCCTTTCTTTGGAAGCCTTTTGGCGCCACATGACCCTAATGACGCGAGCAGCAGGAAGAACCCCTTACACACAGCAGGTACCTCAAGAAAACCCGCCTGCAGCAGGACTGCATGACTTCAACATTGGTGAGTTACAAAGCATAAAACCGTGTATATAAAGATAATATACAATAAACGATGCTAGTATGGTATGATCATAAAACAAATGCGTAACCAAATGAATGCTGTTTTTATAAAAGCATTAAGTAAAATAGTGACTTTGTATCAGAGTTCATATGGGGAGACATGCTTTTTAGAAAAGTGGATAACTGCTTTCTTTTTGATGATCAGGGAGGCAGAATGTTCAGGCTTAGGGTTCGAGACTAAGCCATGTTGACTGCACACTCTGGACCTGACCCTCCCAGAGCTCGGTTGTCCTTAATGCTGCTCCTAGGTCCTATGAAAACCATTACACTATACTACTAAGCTTAATATTTACAATACAGGCGCCCAAAGCTCCAAGGGTAGCTGTGATGGTTGCGGGGCAACCTTCTTGTCAACAGCTACTAGAGGGGCGGTGAGCAAGCATCCCTACTTCCTACCTTAACCGCCCGCCTTGTGAGTGGCCTGAGCAGAGCCTGGACTAAGCTTGGTGAATGTGGGCCTAGAGGGGGGGTGAATAGGCTTTCTCGAAAATTGTCGGATCCTGCAACACTCAACAACAAGCTCAATACCAGAGATATCGGACTAGTCCGGTGTTCACGGACTAAGTTGATTAAGTTAATTCGATTAGGTTGATTCTTTTATGTGTGCAGCGGACAAATAGAACCAAATAAAGGTTTCACAGTTATATATTGGATTATATCACAGTTAACTCTTATGTTTGACAATTCAACGTAAGATGAGCAATGATTGTTGAAATCCTAGATTATATTGATGAATGAGAATGATGAGCACCAAAACAAAACACAAGGATTTATCCCGTGGTTCGACTACCACACAAGGCAACCTACATCCACGTTGAGGAGTCCACAAAGGACCGGGTCTTCTCCAATTGTCAGTGGTTTGGAACCAGCAGATCTCCCGACACTACTAAAGTGTTATAGGAGTTTGAAGTTCGGTGTGGGCGCGCGGAGATTCGAGAAGGTGAATAGTATATGACACAGGAGACACGGCAGTTTACGTGGTTCAGGCCGCCTGAGCGTAATACCCTACTCCACGGGTGTGTTGGTGTTGTATTAGCTGTATGAGCTTGTGTTGAGCGTCTGTGGCGCGTATGATGCCCTACTGAATCTCTGGAGTCCGTCGTTGGCCTGTCCTTTTATAGTACAAGGGCATGCCGTTACAAGTCAACCTGGCCCGACATGTGGCCCCGGCGGTTACTAGTATTTGATGTTCATTCAGTAGTTTTAATTGCCCTTAATGACCGGGTAATGGGCTCTGACAGCACCGTTACTGGTGATTAAGGTCATTGGACCATGTGTCATTAATATGGTATTAATGACACTTAATCGGGTCTTGAAGTCCTTGATTTCTCTTTGAAGATCCGGAGCCGTTATGATGTCTTCCGGAGGTTAGAGGCTGAAGCTCCGACGGGTGGACACGTGGCAGCTCCGGAGCATACTGTGGGAAACAGGAAGCTCCAAAGCTACCTGACACGTGTCAGGTCCGGAGCTTCTCTCTGTCTGGGGTTAAGTCCGGAGGTGCCATTTCGGTACATGGCCCGGAGCTTCCCCCTTGTAGGCGGTAGCTCCGGTTTGATAGTACACGTGGCGACCCTGGGATTAACCATGTTGGAGAAGCGGGTCCGATTACATCTGACACGTGGGCCTCCGAAGGTCTTCAAATCAAGTGGGTGACTTTTCTTTGATATCTTTGTATCCTCAAGGGGTGTAGGGTTTCCAGGGTACCGACAGTGGCCCCCTGGACCTACCTCCGTAGAAGACCACTGGGGTGAAGTCATTCCGCCGGAGGTGGGTCCATCCTCGCGACTTTTGAACAGAGTCTTCAAAGGTCTTCAGAGGTATCTTTGGCGAGGGTTTGGAGTTAAATCCTTGCCACGTGGCGTGTCCCACGTGCGACAGATGAGATCTTTGGCGTGTGGATCTCACGCAATTGAAGGTCGCCGGTTCCCGATACGAAAACCGTATCGGATCCGCGCGCCTTGTCAGGCCTCCGCCTTCGGGTTTCCCTCCTCTTGATGACAACCGTTCGCCTGGGTAAGAACCTCGACTTGATCGTCGGGGTGGTCCGGGGCCCCCTTGTCATCGGCTAGGTGGAGTTTTTGAATGGTACATTCGACTTCCTTGCGGTTTCATCCAAGCGTTGCGAGGGCTTACGTAAGAAGGAAAGCCCGCACCGTCGGGAGTTCTTCACGCCTCCCATCTGATCTTGCGCTCAAACTCCCAACTTGTGCTTCGCCTTTCTTCTCTTGCCTAGCCATGCCGCGATGGAGTTGGGTCTCAGCGAGAGTCGCTTGAAGACCGACGGCGACCTGAAGAAGGTCTGGGCCCTCATGGGGTGGTCCTCGGACTTCTTCAACCGCTCGGTCCGCGCCGATAGAGAGCTCCCGTTTGAGAAGGAGCACTCCGGCGAAATGGTGTACTTCTCCTCGTACGCCATGGTGGGGTTGATCCCACCTTTTTCTTCCTTTTTCTTGATGCTGCTGGACTTCTATGGTCTGCAGCTATACCACCTTGGCCCTCACTCCATTCTCCTTGTGTCTATCTTCGTCCACTTCTGTGAGATGTGGGTGGGCATCCCCCCTTGCATCGAACCTTTCCGGACCTTCTTCACCGTCCACACCACCGGCAGGAGCAATGAGTACATTGGCTTCTACTACTTCGTGAAGCGCAAGAAGTGCCCATTCCAGTACCTCTGGTCGTTCCCTTCTGGGAAGTGGGATGACTGGAAGAAGGACTGGATAGTCATCCGGGTGGAGGAGCACGAGAGGCTGGAGCTACCCGAAGGCCTCCCCAACATTGACACGACGATCTGGAGTGAAGCTCCGGTGCTGGCGGACGCCTTCGACCCTGATCTGACCAGGATTTGCCAGTGCGTGGAGGGGGGATTAACCCCTCAGGCGGTATTTTGCAACTTCCTGGTCAACAGGTGGGCGCCGCTGAAGAAGAGGGAGAAAGTCGCATGGGCCCTCAATAGCGTGATGGACGACGACCGAGTCGAGACCGGGTTGAAGTCCAACATGATGGGGAAAACCTTGGAGTTCCACCTCAAGAAGTTCCAGCATGGCATCGACGTCGATGGTGATGACTTGACTCCACCATCAACCTTTCTCCCTCTGAATGTGGAAGTGGAGTTCAGCAGGGAGCTCCGGCGGAAGATGCCCGTGCTTGACGACTTTGGTGTCGTCGAGAGAAGATCAACCACCCGGGTGGCGATCCCCGCAATGCACGAAGATGGCTTTGACCCTGCCCCAAAGCTGAGGGTCGAGGTCGTCGGCAAGGGCAAGGAACTGGCGGATGAACCCGAGAGTCGGAAGAGGAAGCTGCAGTATGCCGACGGAAGGTCCGTCAGGCCCGCTACTTCCGCCTCGGCTCCTTCTCTCCGGAGGGGAAGGTCTTCTACAACCGCGGCGACTGTTCCCGCAGTGGGGTCCTCCCGGAGTGCCACTGTTCCCGCAGTGGGATCTTCCCGGAGTGTTAGCTCCGGGCATGCGACTCCAGCACCTGGGCCCGTGGAGGCCTCCAGGTCCGAGGGTTCTTCCCGGTCGAGGAGGGCCTCGACTCGGGAAACACCTGTGGCCGCGACTAGTTCCGGCGGGGCCTTCCGGAGCTTCCACGTCGGCTATGACCAGCCCTGAACGTCCGGGAAAAAGGTTCCGCGCAAGCTGGTGCGAAAGCCTCCCAAGGTAATTTTTAATCTTTACCATGGACAATAGTTTTGCTGTAGTGATTGCTTTTTTATGTTTCCGCTTCCATCATTTGCAGCGTTCCCAAGAAGTGGAGTGAGGCTCCACCCTTAGGCGCAGCAACTGAAGCTGTGGGGGCAGAAGCTTCTGCTCCGGTCCCAGTGCCGCCCCAAGTGGTGGTTGAAGCTGCGACAGCTCCGGTGCCGGCTGTCGTGGTCATGGACCTCGATTCATCCCCAGAGGCTCCCGTGGTAGCGCCGGACCATGGGAGAGAAGATGCGCCAGCGGCACCTGCCCCGGAGGTTGAAGCTCCGGGTCCTGGTGCTGAAATGACGGAAGTTCCGGCTGTCGAGACGGAAGAAGCTGTGATTCCGGCCTTGGAGCCTGAAAGTGTCAAAGCTCCGGCGGTCGAGCCAGAGGTGATTGAAGTCCCAGTGCGCACGCCGGAAGCTGAGGAAGTTCCGGCAGTTGGGCCGGCTACCTCCGAAGCACCGGCCGCAGAGCCGGTCATTGTTGAAGCTCCGGCCGCAGGGCCGGTCGAGGTTGAGGATCTTCCGGCTCCCGAGCCGGTTGTTGAAGAGGTGATGGAGCTCGAGCCCCCATCGGAGGAGGTGCAAAGGCTGGAGCCAGAAGCGGCCCCTGCTCCAGAAGTAATGACGTCGGAGGTACTCACGGCCGAGCCGGAGTGCCCAAGCGAAGTCGCTGGCCCCCTGCCCGAGGGGTTGAACGAAGACCTGGTGGCGGGGCCTTCCATGATGGCGATTGATGCCATCCCGGAGGATGGCCCTAGTGCCATGGAGACTCAGGGGACCACTCTTGTGGAGTGGGACCCAATTTTTCTATCAGAAAACCCGCTGGAACCAGCGGAGGAGGTCCCAGCAGGTCCGGAACCTATCCCGTTGTCATTGTCTATTGACAACGCATTTTCCAGTCTGTGTCATGTCCAACTGGCATTCTTCGACGACAACAAGGCTCTTGAAGAGGAGCGCCAAACCCTTAGGCGGTGGCGTAACCGACTCTACTTCGAGACCAAGCTGGCGCAGTCGAGGCTAGCGGATGACAAAGAGTGGATCAAGCGGGAGAAGATCTGCCTGGAGTACTGGGGCAAATTACTGGATGACAGGGAGAGTTTGACTCGCGCACTCGACGCTCAATCCCGAGAGATCTACGATCAAGCCAAAGCAGCCAATAGTGCGGCCGAGGAACGCCACGAAAGGCTTGAGGCCATTAACACTACACTCATCAAGCGCTGAGGGGCACTTGAGGAGAGGGAGAAACGGCTCGAGGATGAAGAGCAGAGACTCCTAGAGCTGCAGGATGACTTCCTGAGGAGGGAGGAGGAGCTCGCCGAGAAGGTGGCTCTGGCTGACAAGGGTCTCAAGGAGCGCGCCAAGAAATTGGTAGAGCGCTGCCAAGAGGAAGAGGAGAAGGTTTGGGTGCGAGGGCAGGAACTCTACGAACAAGAGTGTGCCCTTACTGCCAGGGAGAAGAAAGTGAGGGGTAGAGAGAAGAACCTGGTCGACCGCCGGAACAAGATCCACCTCCGGGAGGAGGAGCTCGGAAAACTCGAAAGGTGGGTTGCTGAAAAGATTCATCAAAACGCCAAAGAAGTTGAACGCCTCGCCCGTGAGAATTCCGAACTGATGGCGGCCAGGAGATCCCTGGAAGAAATGAAGGGCTTGAGGACTGCGGACTCCCTACAAATTTGGGAGTTCCTGGGCAAGGCCAACGACGCGCTGACACCAATGGGTTTCAGCCCCGTGCGCCCGGATGATCCAGAGCCGGAGCCGGACCTAGCGCTGCAGGCGTTGAGCTCAGCAGGTAGCAAGCTCTCCAAGGTGGGCGATGTCATCGCGGACCAATTGGAGGTTGAGGGGCAATCCCTGGTGAAGAACGTTGCAGAATATGTGCTGACGTGCTACACCAGCCGGAACTCCTAATTTCCTCTAGACCCGGTGCTTGAAGGTCCCGTCGAAGGAGAAGGCGAAGCTACCCGAGCCAACGTATCGGAGGTTGCCCAGAAGGCCGCCCAATTCTTCCATAGGGTTTAGGACCATCTCTATAGTTCTCACTTATATTTTCTCTTCTTCTTCCTCAATTTTGTAATCCCTTGTCTCCAGATGTAATTCTTGTCTCCAGATGAATGAAATTCTCAAATTTTTGTGAATTTCACTTTTTGTCTTCAATGCTTTTGCCTTCACTTGGCCCCCTGGTATATGTACACAATTTGATTCTGAACATGTACCAAGAGGATGTTGCGTTTTGTTGAAGACTCATTTGCTCCGAACTTGTAGGATTTAGGTTTGGAGTCTTCGATAGTGAAAGCCCCCTCAGGTTGTCGGAGCTTAAAAGCTCCGGCATTGTCTATCGCTGGAGCTTAGTAGCTCCGGCAATAGTCTCTATCAACGCGTGGGGCATCGATAGTTAGTCCTACGGGGTGTCGGAGCCTAGTAGCTCCGGTAGTGACCTTTGCCAACACTTAGTTTGTTGGCCGCAGACTCCGTTTGCGGGGTCATCTCACCATCTTTTATTCATCGTCAACAGATGACCCCCCTAGCCTTACCGGAGCTTGATTACTCTGGTGATGCTCGTTTTCGATGCGTAACATCAATTACGAACCACCTAGGGGAGTCGGAGCTTTGTTAGCTCCGGCTTTTCTCCTTCAATGTGTATTTATTTTTCCTGCACACTGAAGTCAAGAAAAATAGTAAAATTTGTTTCTCGTCTATAACTTCGTCGCGGCTTACGATTCTCAAGAAAGTTTTAGGTCAAACGGGATTTTGGATACAATCGAATACATTGCCTTTTCTTCTGGATTCAATTGTATTTGGACTCGCCTTACTTCGGCCTGCCGGGGTGTAGGTAGAGTGGCGTACTTAGGGTGCTTGACCAGGCTAAGTCGATAGCACACTCCGGCCCTAGATTGGCTTGGCGGCTTTCAGGCGAGTTGGCCAGGAACAATATTTGAATCCAAAAGAATTGACAATACAACTCGTATTGTATATAAACCGGTCGAACTAAAATTTCTTAAGAACAGCACGTCTTCGTTATAGACAAGAAAGAGAAAAATAAAAAGTGTTGAGCCTGTACAGAATAAATGCACATGGAGTCTGTTTCACATGAGGATGTCTTTCATTATAGGTCCAGGGTATAGGGGAGACAAGTACACTCTTAGGGTACGGAACCAGGCTAAGCGTGTTTCATTTCTCGTTTGACCCAGGGTAGTTAGCCACACTTTTAGTCCGGAGACTGTGACAAGTGTTGCATGAACTTTGCGGACCTTTCGGGAAAGGTCCGGCTGCTCTCCCGGAGGAACTACCCGACTCTGTACAATGACTCTATAACATACATCTCAAGTTACTCAAGACTCACCTCCGTGGCATTAAGTATAGAACTTACGGAGGTGCTCGATGTTCCAAGGATTTGGGAGAGGTGCCATCCTCGGTAGCCAAGCGAACGCTTCCGGGACTGGATACTTTAATCACAAGGAAGGGTCCCTCCCAACCGGGGGAGAGTTTGTTTAACCCTTCTCTGGATTGTATTCTCCGTAGCACCAGATCACCTTCCTCGAGCTGTCGGTTGTGTACATGCCGCTGATGATAACGCCGTAGGGCTTGGCGATATCGGGCATTCCGAACAGCTGCTTGGCACCTTCCCTCCTCAAGGAGGTCTAGGTCTTCGCGCCGGAGCTGGTCCTGCGTGGCTTCGTCGAAGGTCCGGACCCGGAGTCAACCCAAGGTGATTTCCGGAGGAAGGATTCCTTCAGCTCCGTACACCAAAAAGAAAGGTGTCTCTCCGGTTGACCGGTTTGGAGATGTCCTGTTGGCCCATAGAGTGGGCGGAAGCTCTTCGATCCAGTTGGCTCCATGCTTTTTCAAGCGCTCATAGGTGCGCGTCTTGAGTCCTTTAAGGATTTCAGCATTTGCTCTCTCCGCTTGGCCATTACTGGCTGGGTGAGCTACAGAGGCGTAGCAAACTTGAATGCCGAGGTCATTGCAATATCCTTGAAATGCAGAGCTTGTGAATTGGGTCCTATTATCAGTGATGATTTTGTTTGGGACTCCAAATCTGCATACAATGGACTGCAAAAAGTTGATAGCAGATTGCTTGTTGATTGTCACAACTGGAGTTGCTTCCGGCCACTTAGTGAACTTATCAATGGCGATGTACAGGAATTTGTAACGTCCGACGGCTCTTGGGAAAGGTCCCAAGATGTCCATCCCCCACACAGCAAAAGGCCATGTAGGAGGTATCATTTGTAGGGGCTGAGCCGGTGTGTGAATTTGCTTTGCATGAAATTGACATGCTTTGCATTTTTTCACCAGCTCAGTTGCATCCTGGAGTGCTGTAGGCCAGTACAAGGCATGCCAAAAGGCTTTACCGACCAGCGTGCGGGAAGACGCGTGGTTCCCACAGTCGCCTCCATGGATTTCTGCAAGAAGTTCGTAGCCTTCTTCCCTTGTGATGCACCGCATTAGGATGTCGTTGGCACCGCGCCGGTAGAGATCCCCTTCTACCAACGTGTATCTTTTAGCCAACCTGACTACCCGGTCAGCGGATACATCAACGTCAGGAAGGATGTTGTCTTTCAAGTAGTTCCGAATCTCCGAGATCCATGCATCGGAACTAACTTCAGCATTTGAGTCTTGCGTGCTGGGTTGCTCGGAGCTTCCGGCAGCACCTACGACCCTTGATGGCTGCCATGGTAACAGGGCCATCGGGACCGTCAGCTTCGGGATGCTGATCTCGCCCCCTTCGCTCAGTTCGGCAAGCTGAGATGTGGATTTCGACAACCTCCGGACAAAAGTTCCGTCAGGAGCCGGAGCTCCGGTTGACGCTTTCGTCGAGAGTTCGTCGGCTTCAGTGTTGTGGGCACGCTGAACATGGTGGAGATCCAGGACTTCAAAGTCCTTCTGAAGCCTCTGGACCTCAAGGAGGTAAGCAGCTAGCTGGAGATTATTACAGGAACATTCACCCTTCACCTGCTTAATGATGAGCTGCGAATCTCCCTTGACCAGCAGTTGCTTGACACCATATGATAGTGCCACCTTTAGTCCGTAGATGAGTGCTTCATACTGTGCCATGTTGTTGGTCGCCTTGAAGTCAAGGTGCGCTATATATTTCACCTTCTCCCCGGTTGGTGCAAGGAGAAGGATTCCAGCTCCGGCCCCCTGCCTCTGCATGGAACCGTTGAAGTAGAGGGTCAAGTGAGGCTCGGTGAAGGCTGGAGCTTGATGCTCTGTCTTCTGCTCACTGGGGCCCCCAGGGTTTGATGGAGAGGGAGTCCATTCTGCCACAAAATCTGCCAATGCTTGACGCTTGACTACTTGTCTTGAAATAAATTCAAGATCAAATTCGGCCAATTCTGCTGCCCACTTTGCAATATTCCCAGTTGAATTGGGATTATGCAAAATTGCTCGAAGTGGATAAGTGGTCACCACTGATACTTTGTGAGCTTGGAAGTAATGGCGAAGCTTCCTGGAGGCAATAAGAACTGCATAGAGCAACTTATGCACCTCTAGGTATCGAGTCTTGGCATCATGTAGTACTTCACTAATGAAGTACACTGGGCGCTGAATGGTCCGGACCCTCCCGGAGGGGTCCGGAGCTTCCTCTTCACTGACCCGGATCCTCTCGGAAGAATCCGTATTTTCTTCGGGGACCTCCGGGTTCTGGTTGGAGGAACCCGGGGATTCTTCATAAGTGACCTGGACCCTCCCGGAGGGGTCTGAGTCTCCTGAAGTAACTTCTTGTGGATTCGAGTCTGTGAGCTGGGACCCAGACTCGCTTTCAGGTACCTCCGGACCCTCCTAAAGGGGTCTGGATTCGTGAGTATGAGGTAGCTCTGGTCTCTCCGCAACCAGAACCATACTGACGACTTTGTCAGTTGCTGAAATTTAAAGCAACAAAGGCTCACCAGGGTTCGGAGCTACCAGAATTGGTAGGGTGGTGAGGAACTGTTTCAGTTCTTGGAATGCCTTCTCTGCTTCTTCGGACCATTGAAATGGTCCGGACTTCCTCAATAGTTTGAAGAAGGGGAGTGCCCGTTCCGCCAGTCTTGAAATGAACCGGCTGAGGGCTGCTAGACATCCAGTCAACTTTTCGACGTCTTTGATGCGGGTTGGTGGCCGCATGTCTTCAATGGCCTTAATCTTCGCCGGATTAGCTTCTATGCCCCAGTGACTTACCAGGAAACCAAGAAGTTTTTCGGAGCTAACCCCGAAAACACACTTGTCTGGGTTTAGCTTTGTACGGGTGGCCCGCAGCTTGTCGAAGACAGCCTGCAAGGTGTCAAGGAGTGACTCCTTGTCCCTGACCTTGACCACGATGTCATCGACATACACTTCCACTATGTCTCTAATGAGTTCTTCAAAAGTTTTATACATAGCTCGTACAAAAGTTGATGCTGCATTCTTGAGACCGAAGGGCATGGCTGTATAATAGTACAATCCATCTACTGTGATGAATGAGGTATGCTCATCATCTTCCCTAGACATCCGGATTTGATGATACCCAAAATATGCGTCTAGAAAACACAGTAATTCACACCCGGAGGTGGAATCCACTATCTGATCTATTCTAGGTAGTGGGAATGGATCTTTTGGACATGCCTTATTTATTGTGGTGTAGTCGATGCACATCCGAAGCTTCCCGCTGGCCTTGGGCACAACAACTGCATTTGCCAGCCATTTTTGATGGAAGACTTCTAGGATGAATCCAGCTTCGAGTAACTTCTTCACTTCTTGTTGGATGAAGTTCTGTCGCTCTACGGATTGCTTCCGAGGTTTCTGATGTACAGGTCGGGCATCGGGGTAGATCTTCAGATTGTGCTCAATCACTTCCCTGGGGATCCCAGGCATTTGTGACGGTTGCCAAGCAAACAAGTCAACGTTAGCCTGGAGGAAAGTGATGAGCGCGAGTTCCTATTTGTCGTTCAATCCCCCCGATATACGGGTGGTCTGAGCGGCATCGGAACCAATTTGGACGACTTTGACGGGAATATCGGTGTCGCCGCTTGGCTGCACACGAGGTGTAGAAGTCAAGCATCGTTGACGAATGCTTGGGGGTTTTGGAGCTTGCTCCTGCCTGGATTACTCCTCTTGCGCCGTGGTGAGTGCATGGAGCTCTTCCAGAGTAGTTACTCCAGCAGTACGATCTCCGTGGATCCGGAGAACGCCTACTGGCGTTGTCATCTTCAACACCAGATAGCCATAATGGGCAGCTGCCATGAATTTGTATAGGGCAGGCCTACCCAAGATGGCATTGAAGGGTAAGTTGATCTGAGCAACGTCGAAGACCAACTTCTCGGTGCGGTACTTCTCCCGTGTCCCGAAGGTAACGGGGAGAGTAATAGCTCCGAGTGGGGTAATGGCCCCCGGACCAACTCCGGAGAAAGGTCGAGAGGGGTGAAGATCCGAAGGTCGGAGTTGAAGCTTAGTAAAAGCTTCGAAGCTTATGAGGTTAAGCCCCGAACCTCCGTCTACCATGATGTGGTGGAGCTCGATGTTGTTGATTGTAGGAGATACCATCAAAGGTAACTGTCCTGCTCCAACCATGCTCCGAGGGCAGTCCGAAGCATCAAAAGTGATTGTTGTGTCCATCCACTTCCGATGTGGCTCCGACCTGACTGTAGGAGCTACAGCAGCCATATCCCAATGCATAGTCTTGATGACACAGCGGGAGGTGATGTCCCATGATCCACCAAAAATGGTGTTTATGGTCTTCTGACGCTCGTTGTCAGAGACGTCAGAATCATCGTCGACGGAGGTGTAAACGGCCTTCAGGACCTTTTTGGGATCCTGAAATCCTAACTCCTCTTCAGCCAGAGCTTCGTCGACTTTTTGCTTTCCTTCCCTCTGTCGAAAAGGAGATTCTTCTCGGCGCTTGTTGTAGCGCTCGGCCAGGTTTTGGACCTCCCGGCAGTCTTCCAAACTGTGGCTGCCCGTTTTGTGAATGGGACACCACACTTTGGGTTTGCCATCATCTTCAGAAGACGGTCGAGGTCGCTTTTCGTGGCGTGGCCCCCAGCCACCCGGAGCTGCAGTAGCTGCAACATTGGATGCACCGGCCGACGGCTTCTTCTTGCCGTTGGTCTTCTTCTTCTTGCCGTTCCCGGAGGTAGCGGCTTCTTCTTTGGAGGATTTCTTGTGACCCTCCGGGGTTGGCATGGAGTGCATCTCACAGCCCTCCGCAGCTCTGGCACATTTATCAGCCAAGCTGAAGAGTTCCGTGACCCTGGTGATCTCCTTGATCGCGAGTTTCTCCAGCATCTTCTTGTCCCGTACACCCTGTCTGAATGCCACAATGACAGAGGTGCTAGAGATAGAAGGAATAGTATTCCGTACCTGAGAGAACCTCTGGATGAATGACCGCAGGTATTCTCCCCCTTTTTACACGACTGCAAAAAGGTCCAGTTCAGTGCCTGGTCGTGTGTATGAACTCTCGAAGTTGGCGGTGAACTGTCGGCATAGCTCCTCCCAACTGTTGAAAGAGTTGGGTGGAAGGCACATAAACCAGGACCTGGCGGTCCCTGTTAACGCCACTGGAAAATAATTGGCCATCACAGCCTCGTTTCCTCCAGCTGCCAAGATTGCAGTGGAGTAGATCTGAAGAAATTCGGCGTGATTGACAGTCCCGTCGAATTTTTCCGGCAGGTGAGGTCGGAACTTCTGTGGCCACCTGACCATACGCATATGCATGGCCAGGTCTGAACAGCCTCCTCCCACTCCTTCAAGGGCAGAAAGGTCCTGAGCTTCCCGTCTTTCACGGGCACGCTCAATATGGACTCGGCCGTCCTGTTGGCAATATCGGGGATCAAGCTCCGCCCGGAGGTCATGAGTCGAAAGCCTGGATACCGTGTGAGTGCGTCGTGCCCCGGAGGGCAATGATGTCACCTGTTGTGATGCAGCATGTCTCCTGCTGTTGGAAACGTGCAGACCAAGTCTACCAGACAAAGTTCGCCACTGCGATGGTGCTCGTCCGGAAGGAGGAGGACCCTGGTTGCTGAGGCGTTCGGCTGCTGCTGCAACCAAATGCTCTACATTGGCCCTCCACTGCTCCAGTGCATCCCGGGATGCATCCGGAGGTGGTGGGCATTGGAGAAGAGCACACGCTGCATCGAGCGCGTGTTCCGGGTTGTCATGATTTGCCGACGCAGTGATTGACACCGGCGCACCATCGTGTTGCCCAGCTTGATTTGCTGGTGAAGGCGGTGGTGGTGGGAGTGTGACTCCTGCTGGTGCTGAGGCTCCTGTTGGTGGCTGCATATTAGAGGGATTGCCCCCAACAGCCTGAGCAGCAGGTTGACCGTTGGATGATCCAGCAGCTGAGTTCACCATTCTCAAAACCTCAGGCGCCACCTATTTGGCGCGCCAACTGTCGGTGGTTTGGAACCGGCAAATCTCCCGACACTACTAAAGTGTTATAGGAGTTTGAAGTTCGGTGTGGGCGTGTGGAGATTCGAGAAGGTGAATAGTATATGACACAGGAGACACAGGAGTTTACGTGGTTCGGGCCGCCTGAGCGTAATACCCTACTCCACGGGTGTGTTGGTTTTGTATTAGCTATATGAGCTTGTGTTGAGCGTCTGTGGCACGTATGATGCTCTACTGAATCTCTGGAGTCCGTCGTCGGCCTGTCCTTTTATAGTACAAGGGCAGGCCGTTACAAGTCAACCTGGCCCGACATGTGGCCCCGACGGTTACTAGTATTTGATATTCATTCAGCAGGTTTAATTGCCCTTAATGACCGGGTAATGGGCTCTGACAGCACCGATACTGGTGATTAAGGTCATCCGACCGTGTGTCATTAATATGGTATTAATGACACTTAATCGGGTCTTGAAGTCCTTGATTCCTCTTTGAAGATCCGGAGCCGTTATGAAGTCTTCCGGAGGTTAGAGGCTGAAGCTCCGACGGGTGGACACGTGGCAGCTCCGGAGCATACTGTGGTAAACAGGAAGCTCCGGAGCTACCTGACACGTGTCAGGTCCGGAGCTTCTCTCTGTCTGGGGTTAAGTCCGGAGGTGCCATTTCGGTACATGGCCCGGAGCTTCCCCCTTGTAGGCAGTAGCTCCGGTTTGATAGTACACGTGGCGACCCCTGGGATTAACCATGTTGGAGAAGCGGGTCCGGTTACATCTGACATGTGGGCCTCCGAAGGTCTTCAAATAAAGTGGGTAACTTTTCTTTGATATCTTTGTATCCTCAAGGGGTGTACGGTTTGCAGGGTACCGACACCAACCCTACCCTCGTCGGATCACCACGAAGGCCAATCCTCTTCCACTAACCACGAGGGGTGAATAACCGAATTCACGGGGCCTTCTCACACGTTGAGAGCTCCCTTAGATTACAAATCAAATTTCCACCAAAAACACACTCAAAAGATTACAATTAAAATGTAGGAGTGTGTTAGAGAATCAAACCAAGAGCTCAATGTGATGTTCCAAGTGTCTCTCCAATGATCTAGAGTGAATCCTCAAAGGATTGATCGTTGTTGCACTTGATTTCATGGAGAGATGTAGTTTTTCAGGCTCTTGGGAGGTGTGACGGTGCTAGGGTTCGAGAGAGTTCAAAAGAAGGCCGTGCACCTCTATTTATATGGGGTTTCTAAAAGTGACCGTTAGGGTTCAGAAAGTTCGGACTAGTCCGGTGTGCTGTGTGTAGCAAACCCTAAGTACCCCGAAATATCGGACTAGTCCGGCTGAAAACGGACTTGTCCTATTTCGCTACTGGAAATCTTCGGACTAGTCCGATATTCATCGGACCTGTCCGGACATGTGAAACCCTAAGTGAGTTAGATGACAAGTACGCACTTGGAGGACTTGTCCGATGTAGATCATAGGGTTTTCGGACTAGTCCGTGTAGACATCGAACTTGTCCGAATTGGATCAGAAAGAATATCGGACTAGTCCGGATACGATTTTACTTATCCGATTTTTTGTGACTTGTGATGTGTTTTGAGGACTAGTCCGTACTGGGGAGGACTAGTCGCATTCTAGTCAGAAGAATATCGGACTAGTCCGACAGATATCGGACTTGTCCGATCTGGTGCAGAAAGGTTATCGTACTAGTCCGCTTGTGATCGGACTAGTCCGATCCTGTGTAACTTTGTGCAATGTGTGTGTTTAAATGTGATTGAGCTCTTGGGGTGTGTTTCCTTAACACACTCCATACACAATAATATATTACTCTTCTTCCTTGAGCTCATCTCCACTTTGCTCCTCATCCTTCCTTCTTTTTGGTATTTTGCTCATTTTCCTATCATAGGCCTGCACTCATCTCAACAAATAGGTTAGGATCCCAATTGCTTGTTATAAATCATCCAAAACCCACAAGAGAGTCCTAGATGCACTTTCACTTGGCAGCTTTGATGGCGGTGTCTGTGCTGCCGGAGGGCTGCAGCGAGGGCGCAGTGGGTGCTCCACGCTGACGCGAGCTCGGCCGAGGCTGACTTGATCCAGCGCTGCCCGTTACTGGTGCCGGGTCTTCTAAGAGGGTTTGGAGCTGCTCTAAGGCTGATACCGCAGCGGTGCGGTCTCTGCGGATCCTGAGTACGCCGAAGGGGGTTGGCATTTTCAGGACGAGGTAGCCGTAGTGGGCTACGGCCATGAATAGGTACGGGGCGGGCCTGCCTATGATTGCGTTGAAGGGGAGGCTTATGCACCGGGCCTTCGTCGGTAGTAGGTGGGTGACGTTGGCGCCTGTCAGAGTGTGGGGGGTTTTTCCCCACCAGTTGTTGCTGCTGCAGCGATGAGAGACCCATGCAGCGGCTTGTTCTGGCTGTCGCCCCGGTTCTTCTTCTTGCCGCTACCCGGCGTAACGGCACTATCGCCGGTTTGGCCGACTCCACTAGCTCCAGGGGTGGTCTGGGTGTGCCAGTCACGACCCTCAGCCACACGGGCACACACGGTCAGCGATGGAGAAGAGCTCAGAGACATCTTGCACGTTGTGCATGGCTAGCTTCTCGAGCATCTTCCGGTCACGCACTCCCTGCTGGAACGCTACTATGACAGAAGCATTCAGGATGTTGGGGATGGCATTGCGTACCTGGGAGAAGCACTGGATGAATGATCTCAAGGTCTCCTTGGGTTGTTGGCGCACGGCATGGAGGTCGAGCTCGGTGCCGGGTCGCGTGTAGAAGCTGCTGAAGTTCGTCGTGAACTGTCGGTAAAGCTCATCCAAAGAGGTTATGAACCCCTCGGGCAGGTTCATCCGCCATGACCGGGCTGAGCTGACCAGGGCGACGGAGAAGTAGTTCGCCAGGACCGACTCATTCACTCCTGCAGCTAGGAGTGTCGTGGTGTAGATCTGCAGGAACTATGCAGGGTTGACGCACCTATCGAACCATTCCGGCAGGTATGGTCGGAACATGAACGACCACGTCGCCGATCAGAGGTATGGCGCCAATGCCATGCACCCTCCAACGAGCTTCACCAGAGAGGTGTACAGGATAGCATACGCCAAGGAGGTTTGCTGTGCCACGTATGGCTGCTATGGGACCTGCTCCTGTGGCATGTACTGCTGCTGTATTTGTTGTATAGGGTAGTGCAGAGGTGCAGTCGACCCAACTTAGTCCTGGTTTGATGTTGGCAGTGGATGGTTTACCTTAGGTGCTTTTTGAATGCAGGACTTCTCTTGTTCATGCCCTCGAGGCCCGTACTCAACGTCGAGGTTGCGTCGTCTCTCCCGCTGCCGCTCGATAATGACGCGGCCATCTATTTGAGCTTGACGATGGTGATCTTGCCAGTGCTGGTAGGCCTGTAGATCTGGAGTCCGCGGTGCGACAGTCAATGGACGGCGTGCGCGATGGCGACACATGATGTCTCCCTCTATTTGGAGAGTTGATGGCCGCGACGACAAAGTGGTCAATGTCTTGGACCCACTGCTAAGTCGCCCCCTAGGAAGGGTTCTGCGACGGTGGGTGGTGGAGAATAGCCCTGGCTGCTGCCAGCGCACTCTCCGGGCTTGCTGTCGGCGGTGCCGGGTAGCCGACTAGGCCGGGATGTGTCTCGATGCGCCATCTTGGCCAGCCGTACCCGCACGGGGGCGTGATGGAACAGAGAGCGCCGCTCGAGCGATGGATCTGGTCACCGGATGATGATCGCGGAAACTGCCTTCCACAGGCCTGATGAACACCATGATGGTGAAAGCACTAACACTTTTTTTAAAGGAAAAATCCCCTACCTGGCGCGCCAAATGTTAAAGTGTTAATGCGACACTTCCACTGGATTTGCTAAGGAGCACCCCGTGGAGGATCTTGTTCGGTGGGGCTTGGCCCTCTATCAAGTGTACGAGAGCATGAGAGAGTGTGAGACAGTGGTTTTTATGTGGTTCAAGCCGCAAGGAGCATAACACCCTAGTCCACGGTGGATTGTATTGCTAGTGAGTGTCTATGCTTGTGTGTGATGTTGGGTCCTTTGTAATGGTGGCAGTCCGGGCCTTGTATAGCTAAGGTCGCACGCCTTACAAGTGGGGTCTGGGGTCCAACAGGTGGTCCCGGGGCAATCTTATCCTAAAGATCTAAGGCTTCTCGCATAAACTTGCTCTAACTGTGGACTTGAAGACTCACCGTCTTGCCGCCTGTGTCGTCAGTAGCCCATGCGCCATTGCTGACAATGGAAGGGATGTCCTGTCCAACTGTCTCTGTCACCGTAAGCTACCTACTTGGCGGTGTGGGGTAGGCCTACAGCGTCTTCACTATAATGCGATTGGTCGTAGCGGTACCTGACATTAGGCATGCGCCGCACCATGCGTCTGGGGAAGCTGCGTATCTTCAATCCTTGATAGGGACAAGGCGCACCTCCCTCTTAACTCCCACGACCCTCCGTCGAAGGCAAGTGGCTGGACTACGTGACAGCTCAGGAGCTCCTCTCTGCGGAGGAGGTCAGGTCCCATATTGTTAACCACGTGGCAGCTCGGGAGCTCACCTCCGTGGAGGGGGTCAGGTCCGGTCTTGCAGACCACGTGGCAGCTCGGGAGCTCACCTCTGCGGAGGAGGTTGAGTCCCGTCTTGCGGGAGATGTGGCAGCGCCGGAGCCCGCCTATACGGGAGATGGCCCATCTGACGTCTCGGACCACATGGCAGCTCTGGATCCCTGTCTCACGGGGGAGAGGGATCCTTCCCGGCAGGACAAGTGGCTGCTTGGGTGCTCGTCTCCGTGGGGGAGCTAAACTCTTCTTCGGGGTCTCTTGTAGGTACCCCGAAACCCATATAAGAGGCCGACGGGTCCGGGTCTTCTGAACACGTGGCGCCCTCGGACCCTGCGAGAATGGAAGGCGGGGTACCTAGGCGGCTCTAGCTTGTGCGCGAGGGTACCCGGTACGCCGGGTACTAATAGGCGCCCATGGTCAACACTTCAAATGTCGACGGCGGGCCATCTGGGGGTTGTCGGATCTTGATGCTTCGACAGCACCACTATCAACGAGTAGAACGTCCACGGTGGGCTGGTTGGGGGTTGTCGGCGCTTGATGCTTTGACGGCACCCATTGTCATTGCGTGAAACATCGACGGTGGCCCCCCTCTGGGTTGTTAGAGCTTGGTACTCCAGCAACGTCCATCATCACCCATGCAAATTGCCGTCAATTCTACATTTTTCCTTCGCATGAAAGACAACAGAAGCAATAAATTCACCCCCTTGCCTATAGGTTAGTTGCGGCTTATTTTCCTTACTTGAAATTTAGGTTCTAACAAATTCATTAAAAATACAAGTTTTATGATTAACTTCCCAAAGTTTTCTACGCTTTTAGGACAGTTGACGGCTCCTAAGATATACTAACAAATCGTCCCCGACAACGGCGCCAGAAATGCTTGTTGGTATTTCTTTTGCACCATTAACTAAACATCTCCAACTGATGTATCAGAAATGCTTGTTAATGGTTCTATTGGATCACAAAGTGAATTCCGCAAGCGCACGGAAATATCGTTGTAGCATTTCCCCTTAAGAGTATTCCCAAGGGTGTCATTTATTTGATCCCAAAGGAAGGCAGGAAAGAGATATAACAATCATAAAGTGGAAAGGGTAGAAAGGTTTAGGTAAGAATCTAGTAAGGATGGATAAAATAATAGTGGAGGTAGTGTGACACACACAAAAGCTTTCAAGTCTAAGGGGGATAAGAGGATCCTAGAGGTAAGTTAAGGTTGAGAGTTATGGAGGTACTCCTACTATGCTCTATTGTACATATACATAGTCTAAACTAATTAACCATAAGCTAGATCAATAGTCAATACTTATGCTATGTGGTTCAACACATCGGGCACGGGCTTACCCCTAGCAATACTAGGGCGACTCCTGCCAAGAGCCTGTGGCATAGCCGAACGTGGAGGATTACAAAGGACAGATAGGGCTATCACCACCTACTGCCTACCTCTTCAATCTGTGGGTCTACGAGACATCCAATGCTACTTAGCTATCCTAGCACCATGCTAGCATATTAAGTAATTACCTTAAGAGCCTAGGCACAAGCCATCCTAAGGCAATGAATTGAATCATCACTGAACCAATGTTGATACACAGCATAGTTATCCATACTAACCTAGTTATGTTATAATTAACTAGACTATACTCGGGGTCTATAGGTTCTATAATAATGAGATATGTTCATGATGAAACAGTCATAGAAGCTATACCTTCCACCTACATGGACTCCACAATCAAACAAGAAATGCTTTGCCCACGTATATGTAGAAGTGGAGACTAAAGATACTATCATTATTATGCATAAAGTCACAAATATAAGAAAGAATACATGAGCCATACCTTTCTCAATGTAGGATTGGGAAGAGAGAGACTTCATACTCCTTTCCCAATTTGGACTTGGGATTGGAGACTCTCCTCTCTACAACCTAACTCCTCTAAGACTATTGATGATAGTGTATACAATAGAGATGAAGCTCAAGTGGTGTCTGTTGAAGTGAGGGGTAGGGGGTCCTATTTATACTAGTGTTGAGGTTGGTTCTCGCCACCAAAAGCATGTGAATCAGTCACCATTGACTCCTTCAAGCCAGGAGGAGTCAACACGCGTCGTTTGATCGCGTTTGGTGCCAGGAAGGGGTCAGCCGAACCCCTGGTTCGACAGACCTGGTCAGCACTCCAAACGTGGAGTGCTTCCTCCAGGTGGCTGCCAGGTGGGCCCCCTTGATGTATCTGGGTGATTCACTGTTGGATCTCCTCGGATACTTCTGTTTGTGGGCCATTTTATCCATGGGATTCCACGTGTCATCGCCTGATTGACTGGGATGATATTTTATAGGATTGGCCCCCCTACATTTCCTCATTTCCTGCATAAAATGCTGCATACAGTGGGGACCGGAGTCCACACATCCGAGGATCTCATTGGGTGGTGTCGTGCGATGCGACACCCAACAGTTTACAAGAATAGAACCAGAATAAAGTACAATACCAAGTCTTTTATTTACTACACAGCGGAAGTTTTCACAATACTAGCGGATGTAAAGAAATATATACATACCATAGCTACGCTCTCAGTACTAGCTATGCAAAAAGCAAAGTTTTCCATGCCAGGGATACTTTGCACTAGCAACACTCAAACTATGGCGGCGTGCAGGGTTCCCACTCGGCTGTACACCCTGGAGGGGGTGTTGCCTCATCGTCAAACCCATCCTCAATAGGGTAACCTGCAAAAACTCGTTAACTGCAAACGTGAGCTTAAGGCTCAGCAAGGCTTAACCGTCTCACTAGACAGATGCACGGGGACACTAAACATAGGTAAGGAATAGCAAAAATAACTCGCCTACAAGTGGATCCTTATAACCAAGTTTTAAGTAGCAAATGACATTCTCTGAGCACGGCACATCATGGGCTCCACAATCAAACAAGAAACGCTTTACCGATGATATGACATGCCCAAAGCACATAATGCTATTACAGCTAAAGTATGGGGAAATTGTAAATCTTTAGTTATACTATCTCTAAACCAAACAAAGTTGCAAAGTAATTATAATTCAATATCATATGACTTTCCCGACCTCTTTAGTATTTACTACGTCACGACACAGTGAACAAGTGGTACTCTATTACTGCGAGGGACAGTGATTGCAATCAGGACTCACCCGGACAACACGACACATACGTCGTTCGGAAGTGTCAGCGAGCACACCCGTACCTACATAACACTTCAGTACTAGGCGTATATGGCAACCTTTCGCAAGACACTCAAATGCCGAACCGGTGGATCCGTCACGGGCAGGAGGTCCCTGCGTGGGGCGTACTCTGACGTGCCCACCAGCGGATTTACACCTTGCTACCCTCAACCCACACCTATAAAACGGAACGGTATGCCTCGACACCCAAGTGACCAAGCTACGTCAGTTTATTGGATTCCATATGTCCATTATATTGCCGGTACAATTCAAGCTTGTCCAGCGGGGCCGCATACGGACGGGCCTTAATCAACACAGGCAGGGCTATGCGACCGAGACTCAATTCTCGCCGCTTCCTATCCATTCCCTACCCGGTCTCAGTTTCATTATATTAAGCCATTTTCTATTCAACCAATCCTGTGAGATACATCTCTCGCGAGTAGATTCCAACTACTCGACTTCTACCGGATTTCCTATGCATTAGCAAAGCAGTTACTATAGGTCAAACTGTAACTCGTGCCAAATAAACCCCTGGGATTTTTGGTCATGCAAGTGGAGTATCATTCACCCTAAATGTAATGCACAATTCATATACTATTCATCATAGTGATAAAGCAAAAGCTCATAAACGGCTTAAATGCAAACCGGGGCTTGCCTTGTTGCAGGTCAGGTTCTGAGTTAAAAATTGGAAGGTTCTCTTCCAAGGCTTCTGGCTCCTCCTCGACTTCGGTCACTATACGATATGCAGATAACATGGATATATAAATGACTTTGAAATTTATTTATTTTAAGACCATAAATTAATTCATGGTGATCACTATATGACAAGGACCTTAATTGGCTTTGGAATTTCGATGGTAGATACTAGGGAATATGATCAAAGCTCTTGCAAAGAACAGGAGATGATCATAGCAGATTGTGGTCTCCGAAAGTATGGCAAGCAAACCAACTTCCAAAAAATTCCGAGAGGAAACTGTAGCTTGAACCTAGCTAACAGTTGATAATCAAGATGGAGGGAGTGGTTCTGGTCTTAGCAAAATTTGTTTCATAATTTTCTAAGCTGTGGGGAAGGAGTTATTGTATTTCTAATTCGGCAAGAATTTCTGGATTTACTTTATAATTGAGTTTCGAGACATTAAATCAATATTTGGTTTGTAACTGATTTAGGACTAGTATAGTAGGTTAATTAAATCCAAGACTTTAACAGGAGCTAGGGTATGACTAATGGAAGACTCAGTAAAATTTTGGGACCTAATAAAGCAACCTAATAGCTGTGAAAATTCAATAACTGAAAAAGGAAATTGAATTATCCAGAGAGTTAAACAGGTGTTATGGCTCCCAAACTTTGCCTGATAATCAAGAATAGGATATTAAATTTAATGTGAATTTTGGGGAATTTTCCCATGGATATCTTGTCTGGAAAGATTGCATTGGCATTAAGAAAGATCATTTTCTACAGAATTTAACTCTGAGTTCCACAGAACCTAATTGGTATTGACAGAAACTAGAGCTCAAGAGCTTTCGAACAAAATTTGTTTGAAGATTTTTGGAGTATCCTACAGAAAGTTATGGATTTTTCTAAGTTGGAGTCTAATCTGGAATAATTTCCTAATTTGATTTAACTCGTGGGCCCCACTGTTTTAAAATGAACCAATAGTATTTAAGCCACACGGGGGCCACAGATTCCCACCGCGTAGCCACAGCAAATCCGTGGCCACACCTGATCCGACGGGATTTACCGCCGCTGACACGCGGGACCCGCCGCGTCGTCTTCTACCTCCCGACGCGGGCGGCGCGCGGGGCTCCCGCGGCGGTGCTCTCCGGCGAGCCTTGCCGCCGGCCAATCCAACGCACCAGATTCGCGGAAACTTGCCGCCTGGGGGTTTTTGGGGTCGCTGAGCACGATGGTGAGGTCAGTGGGTCTTGAAGCTCGCCGGAAAAGGTCGTGCGACGGCGGTGGCGGCGATGAGCGCTCGGGCATCATAGAACTCTCTATAGAGTAGCTCAAATCACTTGGGAATTGCTCCAAAACCTTCCTGGGATGATGGAGTTCAAGGATATGGGCGCAGAAGGGGAGTGAGTTGCCGGGAATCATGAGTTCGTCGGTGAACCGAGGTTTTCTCACCGGCGGCGAGCAAAACTCGAAATTCAGAGCCGTTGCTTGATGATCCTTAAAGGTTTTTGCTCAGACAGGATCGCTAGGGCCTATAGAAACTATCTCTAAGTAATTGCAAAGGATGATTGCTTGTCGAAAAGGAATTTGACATGAAATCATAGCTAGCTATCTACCCTCGGCCGTAGAGGAAACGAACAATATCTTGCTCAGGCTTCAACGATAAGGGAAACGGTTTGTACCATGAGCTAGAGTTTGATCAGGCGCACCTTTTTGCTCTTTGGAGCTAGGCTTGAAACGGCGCGGAACGGCGGCACGCCGCGGAGCAGTGGCGAGCGGCGGCGATGGCGCGCGGCGGAAGAATTGTGGCGAGGCAATGGAGCTGTGATCGGGGATGAGGATTAAAGGGGGCTTCGGCCGGCCTTTTATAGGGCCGCGGCGAGCAGGCAGGCAGCTCGCTGGAGCTGCATGCGCGCGCGCGGTGTCGAGCGGGGGCGCGGCGGTGCAGAGGTGTCGGGGTTGAGCTGATCCGTTTAAAAGGGGAGCTGACATGTGGGGCCCACTGTCCAGTGATTCTCCCCACAGCTCAGTTACTAATTCATTTAAAAATAGAAGATCAACTCCAAAAATCATGAAATTTTGTGGAGATGGCAAATGAATTATTCTGAACACAATGGTGAACTCAATTCTTATGTTTAAAGAAGTTGGAGAAGAATTAAAAATTCAGATTTGAATTTGATTCAAATTTGCTAAGCACCTCAATAAAAATAGTAGATGAGTTTCTAAAATCTTGAAACTTTGTAAGCATGCTATTGAGGAATTTAGGACCTCATGGAAAAATTTAGAGCCCTTAATTTGAATATTTGGTTTAGAGCTTATTAGGGCTTCATTGTGCATTGCTTACTAATCCTTATCCAAAAATTCTTATTCTTAAAAGGTGAATAGAATATAATTTGGATTCATGGTGAAGTCTAATACCTATGATAAAAGAATCTAACAAAGAGTGCAAGATAAGTTTTGGATGGCATAGTTCATGTGTACCATTATATTGGAGATCCAAAATAGTTGATCACAAAACCCATATGAACTTAACATGCCATAAAAGTGGGGTTTTACATTCCTCCCCCCTTAAAAGAATCTCGTCCCGAGATTACAAAAGAAGGCAAAGGAAAAAGGATCTATCGAACATATGCCGCTAACAAGTCCGGATAGTTCGTTCTAAGATACTCCTCGCTTTCCCACGTGGCCTCTTCGGTACTGTGGTGGCTCCACAAGATCTTGTAGAAACGCAAGGTGCGGCTTCTTGTGGTGCGAGTCTTTTCATCGATGATCTGAGTTGGATGCTCGGAATAGGTGAGATCTGGTTGGAGAGCTTCCAAATCCTCTATGCGGATATCAGCTGGAGTCTTAAGGCATTTCCGCAATTGGGAAATGTGGAACACATTGGGGACTCCGAAAAGTGACGTTGGTAACTCCAATTGATATGCCACAGGTCCGCATCTTTCGATTATTGCGAAAGGCCCAATAAAGCGGGGGGCTAGCTTCCCTTTTACCCCGAAGCGATGGATACCCTTCATAGGGGATACTCGGAGATAAACTTGATCGCCAACTTCGAAGTGAAGAGGTCGACGTCGTTTGTCCGCGTAGCTCTTCTGACGAGACTGAGCAGCTTTGAGATTCGCCTGAATAGTGCGAACTCGATCCTCGGCTTCATTTACTAAGTCGATGCCGTACACTGCCCGTTCACCTGATTCGCACCAGTTCAAGGGTGTGCGACACTTGCGGCCATAAAGAGCTTCATATGGCGCCATCTGGATGCTAGCCTGGTAACCGTTGTTGTACGAGAATTCTGCCAATGGTAGATGGTCATCCCAATTCTTACCATGGTGGATGGCACAGGCACGAAGCATGTCCTCAAGCACTTGATTCACCCGTTCAGTTTGTCCATCAGTCTGAGGATGATAGGCCGAGCTCCTAATTAACTTGGTCCCCAGTGCAGCGTGGAGATGCTCCCAGAATCGCGAAACAAATACAGCCCCACGATCTGAGATGATGGTGCGGGGTATTCCGTGGAGGCATACGATTCTGGCAATATATAACTCCGCGTATCTAGAGGAATGATAGTTGGTATTGACGGGAATGAAATGCGCCGTCTTAGTCAGTCGGTCAACTATCACCCAAATTGAGTCGTGCTTATGGAGAGTGGGAGGCAACCCAACAATGAAATCCATGCTGATATCCTCCCATTTCCAAGCTGGTATGCTTAAAGGTTGAAGCTGTCCTGCTGCTTTCATATGGTCGGCCTTCACTCGCCGGCACGTATCACACTCGGATACATATTTAGCTACTTCCCGCTTCATCCGAGTCCACCAGAACTTCTTTCTTAAATCTTGTTACATTTTGTTACTTCCCGGATGAATGGAATACTTGGATAAATGAGCTTCATCCAGTATCTTCCTCCGAAGTTCCATGTTTCGGGGTACCACTATACGGTCGTTAAACCAGAGGGTACCTTCATCGTCACTTCGGAAGCATTTCATCTCCCCCTTCTTTATTCTTTGCTGAATATGTGACATCCCCTTGTCCGCCCTCTGAGCTGCCATAATATCCTCTCTGATGGTAGGAATGAGAGCGAGATTGTAGAGCGCCCCATATGGAACCAAGTAAAGACTCAGTTCTTCTTTTCCCTCCATCGAGGTAATGGAAAGATTGTTGATATGGGACTTGCGGCTCAGTGCATCGGCGACTACATTCGCCTTGCCTGGATGGTAGTGGATCTCAATCTCATAATCCTTGATCAATTCTAACCATCGCCTTTGTCGCATATTCAAATCCTTCTGGGTGAAGATGTATTTCAAGCTTTTGTGATCAGTGTAGAGGTGTACTAAATTACCCAGTAGATAATGCCTCCACATCTTCAATGCTAGCACCACAGCAGCCAGTTCAAGATCATGAGTCGGGTAGTGCTGCTCGTGGTTCCGAAGCTGTCGTGATCCATACGCGATCACTCTTCGCTCTTGCATTAACACACAACCTAAACCAATCCCAGATGCATCGCAATAGACATCAAATGCTTTGGTAGTGTCTGGTTGGGCTAAAACTGGTGCCGTTGTAAGGTGTTTCACCAATGCTTTGAAACCTGCCTCACATGCCTCAGTCCATACATACTTTTGTCCTTTCTTCAGAAGTTCTGTCATTGGTTTAGCTATTTTGGAGAAACTGGGTATAAACCTCCGGTAATATCCTGCTAAACCCAGGAAACTTCGGACTTCATGTACAGACTTTGGAGACTCCCATTTGAGGACTTGCCTGATCTTGCTTGGATCAACTGCAATACCTTCTGCTGAAATGATGTGCCCTAAAAATGGCACCTGGTTGATCCAGAATTCACACTTGCTGAACTTAGCATACAACTGATGGTCCCGTAATCGCTGAAGCACAATATGCAAGTGTTGAGCATGTTCTTCTTCGGATTTTGAATACACAAGTATGTCGTCAATGAAGACCACGACGAACTTGTCCAATTCCGGCATGAACGCTGAGTTCATGAGATACATGAAATGAGCCGGGGCGTTGGTTAATCCGAAGGACATAACCAGATACTCATACAGTCCATACCTTGTTGAGAATGCTGTCTTGGATATATCTTCTGGTCGGATTCTAATTTGATGATAACCAGAACGAAGATCCATCTTCGAAAACACTTTAGCACCCACTAATTGATCGAAAAGAATATCAATGCGCGGTAGTGGATACTTGTTCTTGATGGTGACAGCATTAAGTGGACGATAGTCTACACATAGCCTCAAGGTCTTATCTTTCTTTTCTACAAACAGTGCAGAACAACCCCATGGTGATGAACTTGGACGAATAAAACCTTTGCTCTCAAGTTCAGTTAATTGTTCCTTCAGTTCTGCAAGTTCCTTGGGTGCCATCTTGTAGGGTGGTCTTGAAACTGGCACTGTTCCGGGCGCAAGTTCAATCTTGAACTCTATATCCCTTTCTGGTGGCCTCCCAGGGAGATCTTCAGGAAACACGTCGGGGTATTCACATACTACCGGAATATTCTTAAGTTCCATAACCTCGGTGTTGTGAGTGGATGGGTCTAATGGAATGATGTTCTCAAGATTGAGAACCTGGGGCTGATGGAGTGGAGAGTTTAGATAAATTTTTCGAGGAACGATATCAAGGATAGCACCATGGTATTGCAACCATGCCATTCCTAAGATGATATCTAGCTTTTGAGTTTCTAGGATAATGAAAGAGGTAGGATAGACGTTCCCATCTAGGTCAAGAGGCACTTTATGGGCTACCTCATATGTTACTACCCTCCCTGCTGGGGTGCAAATCATATATGGAGTTTTTGTGGAGATAACAGGCAATTGACTTTTAACGACCAAAGATTTACTAATGACATTGTGTGAAGCTCCGGAGTCAAAAAGTATGACTACGGAATGATTTAAGACAGAGAACGTACCCGTGAGCACGGGTGCGCCTTCCGGAACGCCCTCGATGGCGAGGTGGTGGATGTTGCCGGGTCTGGTGGCTGGCTTCTTGAACTGATTGCGGGGCTGGTTGGCCCCCTGGTAAGATGATTGCCCTCCGCTTTGTCGATTCTGCGGACAATCCTTGGCGAAGTGCCCCGTACGTCCACACGTGAAACACGTGTACGGGGTTGGGCCAATACGAAGGGGAGGACGGAATCCCGGTGCACGTGGTGGAGGTGGAAGTGCACGTGGAACCACCCCCTGTTGTTGCTGCGGCCGAAATCCGCCGTTGTTGAACTGACAACCACGGAACATTGGTGGTCGCGATGGCGGCTGCCACCTCTGGCCGGATGGTGATCGATACACCATACGGTACTTCTGAGGAGTACCACCTCCGCTGCTCTGTGGAGCACCCCTCTTCTTTTTATCGGAGGACAGCTCGCGCGTAGCGTCCTCCTGCATGATAGCGGCATTGACTATGTCGTTGAAGTTGCCGCGGTTGAACAGGACAAGCTTGTCCTTCAACTTGGGGTTCAAACCCCGGTAGAAACATTCCCGCTTCCGATCTTCGGTATTCACTTGGTCCTGAGCATATTGGGCCAAGTGGTTGAATGATTTGGAGTATTCGTATGCACTCCTTCCTCCTTGTCTTAGCTCCAAGAACTCTTGAAGCTTCCTCCTCATAATCCCGGGAGGGATGTGGTAGGCGCGAAATGCCTCCCGGAATTCGGTCCAACTTACAACATGGCCTGCGGGGCGTGCGGCAAGGTAATTGGCCCACCACGCACCGGCAGACCCCTGCAGTTGTTGCGCTGCAAACAATGTCTTCTGCTGTTCGGTTACCGCGAGTAAACCGAACTTTCCTTCAATGGTGCGGAGCCAGTTATCCGTGTCCAACGGTTCATCGGCTTCTCTGAATACCGGTGGGTGTGTCGATGAGAAATCAGAGTAGGAACTCTGAAATTGCTGACACGGTCCATCATCCTGTCGTCCCCCTTGACGGGACGAGTGCTGCACCAACGTCCGCAGTAACTCGGTTTGCTCGTCGCGCGAGCCGAGCACTGCAGCGAGAACCTCCGCGAGACTCCTGGGGAGTGTGGTTGGAGGTGGTGGAGGTGGTTGCGTCTGAGGCGTATTCTGCCCCGGGGGTGGTGTGTCATCCCCCTGTCCTCCACTAGATCCTCCCACCTCTGAGGCTGTACGAGTACGCACCATACTGCAATATAATGAATAACACGGTAAGTCCCATTGCCTCAAGTTTATCCTCCCTTAGAAATGCGGTAGACAATAATAGACGATGCATGACATTTACATATATTGATAAAGCACAAACTTTATACAAAATATATCATCTCAAGACCAAGTTTACAGTAGTAAACCCAAAATGATGGACTCCCTTTATGGAAACACATCTCTACCATACTTGGCCTTCCTGACATGTCATACTCATCTAGTTAGCTAGACACCACAACCATTACTCTTAATATGACACAAACATGGTCACAAAAGAGAAACACTAGCAACCATGTAACTATATGCCGCCCGGTGTTGGCGGAAGTGCTACCACATCTAACTTCAATACGCTCTACTCGACGTATTCAAGTTCCTCTGGGTCTTCTTCTTCTTCTTCATCTTCAGGGCTAGGCACCTCTGATACGGGTGCTGGAGTAGAAGTTGATACATCGTTCAACATCAACGTCTTCTTGGCAGCCATAGCTTGCCAATCTGCCTGTATCATAAACATCCCCCAGGCCTCATTCTCTTGCTGAGCCTGTTCACAGCTGGTCTTCCAGCTCTGAGCTTCTACTCTGGACTGATCCCTGTCTGCAGTCACCACGTTCAACTGTGTGTCCCGTTGGTGCCCATAAAGTAGGCTTGCCTCCAGATCAATATCTCTCTCTAGAGTCTCCTGGCGAGACGCGGCCAAATCCATAACAGCGTCATGCCATTGATTCTCCCTAAGGTTCAAACGATGATTAAGAGGAGCCATCATATCCCTAAGTCCGTCATTTGCCCACTCAAAGTGATTTGATCGCTTCATGGCTTGCTTCAGATTGTTTGTCAATTCTTTTATGCATGTCCTCTGATTACCCTTTTCGCGATGTGAGGCTGCTGCATACATCGCTAAGGCTATTGCGGATGTTTCGCCATGCTCTCCCACCTCCGCAAGCAAGCGGGTTGCCCAGGCTTCAGAAGCTCTGCCGTTGACTGGAAAGAACTCATACGGAGTACCCACCAGATGACGGTAATGGAGTTTGCAAAACCTCCCTATGGCAACACTTGCGGCGTAGCTCCATGTTTCTTCTAATATCAATCCTTTGATCTTGATGGAGTATGGAGCCCATCCGAGGTGCGGTGGACCGGCAGGCACATCGACGTAGATGGTGCAACTCCACATACCGCCCTCCTGGAACTTCTTGCCCCAATAGCTAGGTAACACCAAATAGCCAAACTGGCCGAGCAACCGTGCAAACACGTCCGGAAAACCGGCGTGCCCGGTGCATGTTGAGAACACCCATCCATTAGGCAACTGAATTCTTGGTGCTGCCATCTGTGGACAAATATACCCGAATGTCAATACACCGTTTAAGTATTCGACCCAATCACTGGTGATGTGGGACAAAAAGAAATATCCATAATCAATTGGTTCAGTCAAAGCTGCAATCTGAAAATGAGTACAGTTCTGGTTTATCTGACCTATCTGCAGTAACCCGTAAGTTTCATACAGAAGAAGTCAGAACTAAACTTTATGTTGAATACAAAAATTGTAGTACACTTCAAAACCTTTCCAGATTGTACTCATACAGCCACTGTTGAACTAGTATGAACAATCTATACCAGTTTTAAGTTGACTCAAGGGTTCTGAAAATTTTGACAGAACCTCCCCTGTATATGGGCTTATCTCCACATTCTATACAGGTTCATCATGATAAGATATTGAGGTAGTGTCAAAATAAACATTGAGTAACATCGTGTTAACAATCCAGAACTAAAGAAGTTCCACCACGACAACCTTGTCATGAAGGTATTATGCATCAATTCACAATTAGGTGCAAACTGTTCCAAGTTCTGGACTGCAGGAACCAAATTTGCAACAAATGGAATTAGGCATAGCTACACCTAGATTCAGGTCAGGAGTGATAAATAAAGTTGATAGATGACTTCCTAAGCTTTCCAGAAATGTACCTGCGTAACCATATCACTGTTCTGGATTAGGGGTTATAATTATCCAAACTCAACAGTAAAGCTGACTGGTTTGCATCAGCAGCCATGCAGTTTACTGTGCTGACTTCCCAATTTGGTTAAACTCCAATTAAAATCAGGAAGGACTCCCCAAAACAAACTCGTGAATCTCCACCTACCCTTCTCAAACATATATCCCAATAAGGTAGTGGATTTTTCTACAGTGAGTTATGGCAAGAATACAGAAACGGTACAAAGGTGGGTTCATATGGAGTAATTACAGTAAACCCCAGTTTTCAACAGATTAACAAGCTTTTCTGTCTTTATGGTCAACGGAAAAGTTGGAGAGACCTTCACGAGCTTTCCATCCATGTAGGATACTCTCATGATATCTAATTGCTAACCAAGATTACAACCTGGCGAAGTTGAGCTACTTCTACCAGAAAACAAGAATCTTGGTTCTATCCACCTTATCAAGTCGAGCCCGAAATTATCAGTATCTGATAGTCGGACTTTCTCAAAACACAATGCAACCATTCTGTCGTTGGGGAGGGTCTAGTATCATGTTTGATACTGACGCTGCTACGTGCCTCACGAAAGGAAATTCTATCCGGTACATCCGGTTACGTCTATAGGTGGTTCCTATATCGTTCCCTCGCAAACGGCTTCTACACGGGTTGCTACCGGAGTTAGGTTACCTGCAGAAGACAAACAATCCCCTTTCACACCTTCGCACCTCAAGGGCGGCACGGGGAAACACGGCAGGCAGTCACAATAATATATAACTAAAAGTAAATACATACGACTCTGGCGTGAGTCGTCCTCGAGCGAGGCCATGTCTCGAGGTACATGGCTGTAAATACGTCTGTACAGCAAAGACTCCCGTACGATCCGGTTTATACACGCTCGGGCATACGTGTTCGCATGTTCTCATAGATATGAGAACATACTATCGGGTTACATACCACCCGACGGGGTTTCCCTCTAACTTTGTGTCACGCTGGGGTACCGCGTGTCATATGTTCTTAGAAACATGGAAAGTTTCAAAGACTCATATTGACTTTCCGTGCCAAGCCACGGAAATTTCACATACCACCTCTCGTATGCTGAGCTTACCGAGATTGATCCGCTCTCGGTGGCGTACCTTACCTCTTACCTGATGTCGGAGCGTCGTTACAGAATATAATAACACATAGTTAGTTTACCACTTTTATATCTTATACTAATAATACTCCTTATAACGGCATATAACTAATTCCTCACTCAAGTTCCTAATTTTTGAAAATATGTTCTTTTCCGGTACACTGTTCCCAACGAAGCTCTGATACCATGTCTGTGGGGACCGGAGTCCACACATCCGAGGATCTCATTGGGTGGTGTCGTGTGATGCGACACCCAACAGTTTACAAGAATAGAACCAGAATAAAGTACAATACCAAGTCTTTTATTTACTACACAGCGGAAGTTTTCACAATACTAGCGGATGTAAAGAAATATATACATACCATAGCTACGCTCTCAGCACTAGCTATGCAAAAAGCAAAGTTTTCCATGCCAGGGATACTTTGCACTAGCAACACTCAAACTATGGCGGCGTGCAGGGTTCCCACTCGGCTGTACACCCTGGAGGGGGTGTTGCCTCATCGTCAAACCCATCCTCAATAGGGTAACCTGCAAAAACTCGTTAACTGCAAACGTGAGCTTAAGGCTCAGCAAGGCTTAACCGTCTCACTAGACAGATGCACGGGGACACTAAACATAGGTAAGGAATAGCAAAAATAACTCGCCTACAAGTGGATCCTTATAACCAAGTTTTAAGTAGCAAATGACATTCTCTGAGCACGGCACATCATGGGCTCCACAATCAAACAAGAAACGCTTTACCGATGATATGACATGCCCAAAGCACATAATGCTATTACAGCTAAAGTATGGGGAAATTGTAAATCTTTAGTTATACTATCTCTAAACCAAACAAAGTTGCAAAGTAATTATAATTCAATATCATATGACTTTCCCGACTTCTTTAGTATTTACTACGTCACGACACAGTGAACAAGTGGTACTCTATTACTGCGAGGGACAGTGATTGCAATCAGGACTCACCCGGACAACACGACACATACGTCGTTCGGAAGTGTCAGCGAGCACACCCGTACCTACATAACACTTCAGTACTAGGCGTATATGGCAACCTTTCGCAAGACACTCAAATGCCGAACCGGTCGATCCGTCACGGGCAGGAGGTCCCTGCGTGGGGCGTACTCTGACGTGCCCACCAGCGGATTTACACCTTGCTACCCTCAACCCACACCTATAAAACGGAACGGTATGCCTCGACACCCAAGTGACCAAGCTACGTCAGTTTATTGGATTCCATATGTCCATTATATTGCCGGTACAATTCAAGCTTGTCCAGCGGGGCCGCATACGGACGGGCCTTAATCAACACAGGCAGGGCTATGCGACCGAGACTCAATTCTCGCCGCTTCCTATCCATTCCCTACCCGGTCTCAGTTTCATTATATTAAGCCATTTTCTATTCAACCAATCCTGTGAGATACATCTCTCGCGAGTAGATTCCAACTACTCGACTTCTACCGGATTTCCTATGCATTAGCAAAGCAGTTACTATAGGTCAAACTGTAACTCGTGCCAAATAAACCCCTGGGATTTTTGGTCATGCAAGTGGAGTATCATTCACCCTAAACGTAATGCACAATTCATATACTATTCATCATAGTGATAAAGCAAAAGCTCATAAACGGCTTAAATGCAAACCGGGGCTTGCCTTGTTGCAGGTCAGGTTCTGAGTTAAAAATTGGAAGGTTCTCTTCCAAGGCTTCTGGCTCCTCCTCGACTTCGGTCACTATACGATATGCAGATAACATGGATATATAAATGACTTTGAAATTTATTTATTTTAAGACCATAAATTAATTCATGGTGATCACTATATGACAGGGACCTTAATTGGCTTTGGAATTTCGATGGTAGATACTAGGGAATATGATCAAAGCTCTTGCAAAGAACAGGAGATGATCATAGCAGATTGTGGTCTCCGAAAGTATGGCAAGCAAACCAACTTCCAAAAATTTCCGAGAGGAAACTGTAGCTTGAACCTAGCTAACAGTTGATAATCAAGATGGAGGGAGTGGTTCTGGTCTTAGCAAAATTTGTTTCATAATTTTCTAAGCTGTGGGGAAGGAGTTATTGTATTTCTAATTCGGCAAGAATTTCTGGATTTACTTTATAATTGAGTTTCGAGACATTAAATCAATATTTGGTTTGTAACTGATTTAGGACTAGTATAGTAGGTTAATTAAATCCAAGACTTTAACAGGAGCTAGGGTATGACTAATGGAAGACTCAGTAAAATTTTGGGACCTAATAAAGCAACCTAATAGCTGTGAAAATTCAATAACTGAAAAAGGAAATTGAATTATCCAGAGAGTTAAACAGGTGTTATGGCTCCCAAACTTTGCCTGATAATCAAGAATAGGATAGTAAATTTAATGTGAATTTTGGGGAATTTTCCCATGGATATCTTGTCTGGAAAAATTGCATTTGCATTAAGAAAGATCATTTTCTACAGAATTTAACTCTGAGTTCCACAGAACCTAATTGGTATTGACAGAAACTAGAGCTCAAGAGCTTTCGAAAAAAATTTGTTTGAAGATTTTTGGAGTATCCTACAGAAAGTTATGGATTTTTCTAAGTTGGAGTCTAATCTGGAATAATTTCCTAATTTGATTTAACTCGTGGGCCCCACTGTGTTAAAATGAACCAGTAGTATTTAAGCCACACGGGGGGCCACAGATTCCCACCGCGTAGCCACAGCAAATCCCGTGGCCACACCTGATCCGACGGGATTTACCGCCGCTGATACGCGGGACCCGCCGCGTCGTCTTCTACCTCCCGACGCGGGCGGCGCGCGGGGCTCCCGCGGCGGTGCTCTCCGGCGAGCCTCGCCGCCGGCCAATCCAACGCACCAGATTCGCGGAAACTTGCCGCCTGGGGGTTTTTGGGGTCGCTGAGCACGATGGTGAGGTCAGTGGGTCTTGAAGCTCGCCGGAAAAGGTCGTGCGACGGCGGTGGCGGCGATGAGCGCTCGGGCATCATAGAACTCTCTATAGAGTAGCTCAAATCACTTGGGAATTGCTCCAAAACCTTCCTGGGATGATGGAGTTCAAGGATATGGGCGCAGAAGGGGAGTGAGTTGCCGGGAATCATGAGTTCGACGGTGAACCGAGGTTTTCTCACCGGCGGCGAGCAAAACTCGAAATTCAGAGCCATTGCTTGATGATCCTTAAAGGTTTTTGCTCAGACAGGATCGCTAGGGCCTATAGAAACTATCTCTAAGTAATTGCAAAGGATGATTGCTTGTCGAAAAGGAATTTGACATGAAATCATAGCTAGCTATCTACCCTCGGCCGTAGAGGAAACGAACAATATCTTGCTCAGGCTTCAACGATAAGGGAAACGGTTTGTACCATGAGCTAGAGTTTGATTAGGCGCACCTTTTTGCTCTTTGGAGCTAGGCTTCAAACGGCGCGGAACGGCGGCACGCCGCGGAGCAGTGGCGAGCGGCGGCGATGGCGCGCGGCGGAAGAATTGTGGCGAGGCAATGGAGCTGTGATCGGGGATGAGGATTAAAGGGGGCTTCGGCCGGCCTTTTATAGGGCCGCGGCGAGCAGGCAGGCTGCTCGCTGGAGCTGCATGCGCGCGCGCGGTGTCGAGCGGGGGCGCGGCGGTGCAGAGGTGTCGGGGTTGAGCTGATCCGTTTAAAAGGGGAGCTGGCATGTGGGGCCCACTGTCCAGTGATTCTCCCCACAGCTCAGTTACTAATTCATTTAAAAATAGAAGATCAACTCCAAAAATCATGAAATTTTGTGGAGATGGCAAATGAATTATTCTGAACACAATGGTGAACTCAATTCTTATGTTTAAAGAAGTTGGAGAAGAATTAAAAATTCAGATTTGAATTTGATTCAAATTTGCTAAGCACCTCAATAAAAATAGTAGATGAGTTTCTAAAATCTTGAAACTTTGTAAGCATGCTATTGAGGAATTTAGGACCTCATGGAAAAATTTAGAGCCCTTAATTTGAATATTTGGTTTAGAGCTTATTAGGGCTTCATTGTGCATTGCTTACTAATCCTTATCCAAAAATTCTTATTCTTAAAAGGTGAATAGAATATAATTTGGATTCATGGTGAAGTCTAATACCTATGATAAAAGAATCTAACAAAGAGTGCAAGATAAGTTTTGGATGGCATAGTTCATGTGTACCATTATATTGGAGATCCAAAATAGTTGATCACAAAACCCATATGAACTTAACATGCCATAAAAGTGGGGTTTTACACATATTTCTCCATGTCCAAGTGGAATTGGCTTAGATAGAAAGGTGATGTGTACAAGAAATGACAAAACCTTCACATAATTGAGTTAAATTGACAGATGAAATTGGTATATAACAGCCTTCAACAAGGACCCACCTTACTAAGACCTGCCGGAATAGGTAGGATGCCGTACTTAGGGTGCCAGACCTGGCTAAGTCGATAGCACACTCCTGACCTATGGTGGCTTTAGTTTTCAGGCGAGTAGACTGTGTAGCAATGACCGGAATCCAATGGAAAAATATCATTAAGAATTATATATTTCAAATGAATATTTAGGACCTCATTTCAAGCAGATTGCACAACATCACTATTGACAGGGAGATATAAAATGAAACGACTTGCACAAATGAGATGCACGTAAAGTCTGTTTGTATAAAATTTTTTTGTTAAGGTCCGAATAATAGGGTAATAGAAGGACACACTTAAAGTGTTGGACTAAGTTAAGTCTGTATTCATTTGTAATACCCAGGGAAGGTAAGGACACATCTAAAGTACAGGACCGAGTTAAGTGTGCTTTTGACCTAAGGCCCTCTCGACTCTGTTCATAGACTATAAGAGATACAACTTATACAAATACATACTCACCCCCGTAAACTAGGTGTATAACTTACGAAGGTGCTCAATGTTCCGGTGGTTGGGAAGTGGTATCCCATCCTCTGTTGCCAAGCAGACGCATCCGGGGCGAGAAACATTGATAACCTGGAATGGACTCTGCCAGCTGGGGGAGAGTTCGTTCATCCCTTCTCGAGTTAGTATTCTCCAAAGCACCAGGTCACCTTCTTCTAGCTGTCGGTTGCACACATGCCTTTGTTGATAGCACCGGAGCGCCCGGTGGTTTCACGCGTTCTGGATAGTTGCTTGAAACCTTGCCTCATCGACGAGGTCTGGGTCTTCACATCGGAGCTGGTCCTGCATGGCTTTGTTGAAGGTCCAGACCCAGAGGAAACCCATGGTGATCTCCGGAGGAAGGACAACTTTAGCTCCGTACACCAAGAAGAAGGATGTCTCTCATGTGGCCCGACTCGGTGTAGTCCGGCTCGCCCACAATGTAGACGGAAGCTCTTCTATCTAGTTGGCACCATGTTTCTTCAAGCGCTCATAAGTGCGCGTCTTGAGTCCCTTGAGTATTTCTGTGTTTGCTCTCTCATTTTGGCCATTGCTTGCCTGATGAGCTACAGATGCGTAGCTGACTAATATGCCGAGGTCTTCGTAGTACTCGTGAATGTTGCACTTGTGAATTGTGTTCCACTGTTAGTGATGATTCTATTTGGACCTACAAATTTGCAGACAATGGAAATTAAGAATATGATGGCTGATTGCATGTTGATAGTCGCAAGGAGTTGCTTCAGTCATTTTGTAAACTTGTCTATGGCGACATACAAGAACCGGTAACCTTCTATGGCTTTTGGGAAAGGCCCCAAAATGTCCATCCCCCACACAGTGAATGGCCACTTGGGAGGTATCCTCTGCAGTGACTGAGCTGGTGTGTGAATCTGCTTCACGTGAAACTGGCACACTTCACACTTCTTTACCAGCTTGACTGCATCCTGGAGCGTTGTAGGCAAGTAAAAATTGTGATGAAAAGCCTTACCGACCACCGTGCGAGAAGACGCGTGGTTCCGACACTCGCCTCCATGGACCTCTACAAGAAGCTCGTAGCCCTCTTCGCGGGAAATGTACTGCATTAGAATACTGTTGGCACCATGTCGGTAGAGATCCCCTTCTACCAACGTGTATCTTTTAGCCAATCTAATAATTCGCTCAGCAGATACACTGTCTTCAAGAAGGATGTTGTCTTTCAAATAGTCCTGGACCTGCGAGATCCATGCATCACCTCTAACTTGAGCTCCCGGATCTTGCGCGCTTTGCTGCTTGGAGCTTCCTGTAGCGCTTACGATCCATGGTGGGCGCCATGGTAACAGGGCCATCGAGGCTGCCAGCTTTGGGGTGCTAGTCTCACCCCCATCACTCAGTTCAGCAGGTTGAGCGGTAGGTGATGACAATCTCATGACAAAAACTCTATTAGGAGCATGAGCTCTGGTTGAAGACTTTGTTGAGAGGTCGTCAGCTTTAGCGTTGTTGAGACGCTGGACATGGCGAAGGTCGAAGATGTGGAAGTCCTTCTGCAACTTCTGGACTTCAGGTAAATATGCATCAAGTTGAGGGTTATTGCAACTGTATTAACCTTCGACTTGCTTGATGATGAGTTGCGAGTCGTCCTTCACCAGGAGATGTCGCACGCCATATGATAGTGACAACTTGAGTTCGAAGATAAGAGCTTCATATTCCGCCATGTTGTTGCTTGCCTTGAAGTTGAGGCATACCATGTAGCTGACCTTCTCCCCGGTTGGAGCCAGGAGAAGGATTCCAGCTCTGGCCTCCTGCTTCTGCACAGAGCCATCAAAGTAGAGTGTCCTATGGGGCTTAGGGAAGAACGAGACCTTATATTCCGGCTTCTGCTCATAAAGGCCCACCGAGTTGATGAAGAAGGTGTCAACTCCCACACAAAGTCAGCCAACGCTTGACTCTTGATCGCATGTCGAGGCAGGAATTTGAGGTCAAATTTTGCCAACTCTGCATCCCACATGGAGATATTTCCTGTAGAATTGGGATTATGCAAAATAGCTCACAGTGGATAAGAAGTTACCACTGATATCTTGTGGGCTTGGAAGTAGTGATGAAGCTTCCTGTAGGCAATAAGCACTGCGTATAGCAACTTATGCACCTCAATATTCCGAGTCTTGCCGTCGTGCAGTACTTTGCTGATGAAGTAAACAGACTGTTGAAAATTTCGGACCCTCTTAGAGGGGTCCAGAGTTTCTTGTTCATCAACCCGGACCTTCCTGGAGGTGTCTGGACCTTTTTCTTCTTGAGTGCGTACACCGAAGACAACTTTGTCCGAATTGAGCTTCGTGTGCATCCAACGTAGTTTGATGAAGACGACTTGGAGATTGTCGAGGAGTGAGTCCTGGTTCTTCACCTTGATGATAATGTCATCGACGTAGACTTCCACCACGTCCCTAATTAGCTCCCCAAAGGTTTTGTGCATGGCTCGCACAAAAGTTGAGGCAGCATTTTTAAGACCAAAAGGCATAGCTATGTAACAATACAACCCATCTACTGTGATGAAGGCAGTATGCTCTTCATCTTCCTTAGACATTGGAATTTGATGACATCCATAATAAGCGTCTAAGAAACATAGTAACTCACGCCTAGAGGTAGAATCCAATATCTGATCTATTCTAGGTAGTGGAAATGGGTCTTTTGGGCATGCCTTATTCAATGCAGTGTACTCGATGCACGTCTGAAGCTTCCCGTCAGCCCTTGATACAACAACTGGGTTTGCCAGCCACAGTAGATGGTGAACCTCATGAATGAATCCAACGTCAATCAACTTCTTCACTTCTTGTCTGATGAAATTCTGCTGCTCAACAGATTGCTTCCAAGGCTTCTGTTGTATAGGACGTGTGTGGGGGTAGATCTTCAGACGGTGCTCAATCACCTCGCAAGGGATCCCAGGCATTTGTGATGGTTGCCATGCAAACACATCGACATTCGGCCGTAGGAATGTGACGAGCGCGAGTTCCTATTTGTCAGTCAGTCCTCCTGATATTCGAGTGGTCTCAGCGGCATCAGAACAAATTTGGATGACTTTCATGGGAACACCAGTGTCGCTGCTTGGTTGCACACAAGGTGCAAAAGATGAGCCGCTCTAACGTGAGCTCGAGGGTTGTTGTGCAGCTTGCTCCTTGTCGGACCCTTCTTCTTGCGCAATAGCAAGTGCAAGAAGTTATTCCAACGCAGTCACCCTAGCAGTGTGATCCCCTCAGATTCGGAGGATGCTTGATGGAGTCAACATCTTGAACACATGATAGTCGTAGTCGACCACGACCATGAACTTATATAGGGCTGGCCTGCTTAGGATCGCGTTGAAGGGTAGGTTGATTTGAGCCACATCAAACACCAGCTTCTCGGACCGGTAATTGTCCCGTGTCCCAAAGGTCACAGGTAGAGTAACTCATCCAAGAGGTATGATAGCTCCCAGACCCACTCCGGAGAAAGCTCGTGAGGTCCTAAGGTCTAAGAGGTTGAGCTGGAGCTTCACAAAAGTTGCAAAGCTGAGGAGGTTGAGCGCTGCGCCTCCATCTACCAGTACATGGTACAGGTTGATATTGTTGATAGTTGGGGAGACCATCATGGGCAATTGTCCAGCTCCCACCATGTTGTTGAGACAATCCGAAGCATTGAAGGTGATGGAAGTCTCCATCCACTTCTGATTTGGCTCTGCCTTGGCAGTAGGAGCAGCAACAACCATGTCCTGATGCATAGTATTCAAGATGCGCCTAGAAGAGATATCCAAGGACCCACCCATACATCATATGGAGAGTCTTACGACACTCATTGTCTGAGATATCGGAGTCATCATCGACGGTGTTGTAGAGTTCCTTTAACACCTTTTGGCATCATAGAAGCCTGGTTCCTGATCAGATGGAGCTTCATCCACTTTCTGCTTCCCTTCCTGTTGGCGGAAAGGGTCTCGTAGTGACGCTTGCTGTTGCGTTCAACAAACCTATTGACACCGCGATAGTCTTCAAGATTGTGGGTTGTTGATTTGTGGATCAGACACCAAATCTTTTCACCGTCACCATCTTCAGACGATGGTCGAGGTCGTTTATTATGGCATGGCCCTCGACCACTCGGAGGTGTGGCAGTAGTAGCAGTAGGTGTATCGTCAAGTGACTTGACTTCTTTTTCTTTTTTTTTCCACTATCACAGGTAGTAGCTTTAGTTTTGGAGGAATGCCTTGCCTCCGCAGCTGGTTTGGAGTGCATCTCCTGGCCCACCACAGCTCTGGCGCATTTCTCTACCAGGCTGAAGAGCTTCGTGACTCTGCTGACATCTTGGTCACCAGCTTCTCCAACATCTTCTTATCTCGGACCTCGTGTCGAAATGCAATGACGACGGAAGTGTTGGAGATAGAAGGGATGGTGTTCCGTACCTGAGAGAATCACTGGATGAAGGATCGTAATGACTTCCCCGACATTTGTTGTACGACGAAGACGTCCATCTCGTTGTCAAGCCGGGTGTAGGAGCTCGCGAAGTTGGCGGTGAACTGGCAATAATGTTTCGCCCAACTATTGATGGAGTCGGGCGATAGGCTCCTGAACTAGGACCCTGCAGTCCGAGTTAAGGCCACACAGAAGTAGTTGGCCATGACGTCCTCATTGCCTCCAGCCGCAAGAATGGCGGTGGAGTATATATGAAGAAACTCGACGGGGTTGACTGTCCTGTTGTATTTCTTCAGCAGATGAGGCCGGAACATAGGTAGCCACTCCACCATGCAAAGGTGCAAGGCTAGAGCCAAACAACCGCCCTCGACTCCTAGAGGAGAAGGTTTTTCTCGAGCAATGCGCCTCTCGCGAGCACGCTCGATGTTTACACAGACATCTTGCCACATGTAGCAGCGGTCGAGCTCTGACCAGAGATCCTGAGTCGGGAGCCTTGTCACCGTATGAGTATGGAGAGCCCCGAAGGGCAATGATGTCACTTGCTGGGAGAGCGCACATCTCTTGAGTTGGGATGCCTAAGGATCAAGTCTAACAGAAATGGTCTTCTTCCGTGATAGTGCCTGCCCTGCATGGGGTGGACCTTGATTACTGATTGCATTGGTTGCGACTGCAACCAAATGCTCCACATCAGCGTGCCACTGTTCTAGGGTGGCGGGAGGAGCTTCCGGCGCCAGTGGACGCTGGAGTAGAGTCTGTGCTGCATTCAGCGCGTTCTTCGGGTCGTTCATCGATGTTGAGACCGACGCGAATACACCATCCTGCTGAGATGGTGGTCGTGGTGGAGGAACGACACCCATCGGAATGACAACATTGGATGGCTGCTGCACATTGGAAGGATTTCCTCTAGTAGGCAGCACAGCCGGTCCGTTGGATGAAGCGGCGCCAGAATTCACCATCTTGAATCTTGAAAGCGTCCCTTCCTGACGCACCAAATCTCAAAGTGTAGACTAGAACACTTCCTTCAGTACTACTAAGAAGTAGTCTGCGAAGGTTCGTATTCGGCTGGGGCGCGAGTCAAGATCCAACCAAGAGGTGAACACCGAGGGTTTTACGTGGTTTGGGCCACCTGAGCATAATACCCTACTCCACGGGGTGTGTGTTGATTGTATGAGCTTGAGATCAGTTGTGATCGCTTCAGATGGCTTGAGATAGCTTGTCTTTCTACTGCGTAGAGTAGCCATTTATATGCCAAGTACTGGCTATTACAGTATGTGCCTTGCTCGACATGTTGTCCCGGCTGTAAAAACTACCCTATACATGATCTACAGTGTTATGAGTGGTTAATAATGTGATAACATGCTTTAATAGCAGAGTTACCGATCTTTATAGTCCTCTGATCATGCGTCATTAATATAGCATTAATGACACGTTAACTAGGTATTGTAACAGCGAATTGATGACCCTTGAATGTCCGCGCCATTGGAGATCTTGCTGTCTTCCCGTTGATGACGTTGGTCCGGGCTTTTACACGCGGAAGATCTGGAGCTTCCCTCTACTGGAAGATAGGTCCGATGTCGTTGGACATGCGGCAGTAACGGAGCTTCTCTGAGAAAGGAGGCAAGTCCGGCTCTGCAGAAAACGTGGAAGCACCGGACTTACCAAAATGAGGGAGGCAGGTCCGAATCTTTTGGACACGTGGCTACATCGAAGCCACCCTATGGTGGGAGGTAGATGTTGACGGCTGTTATATACCAATTTCATCCGTCAATTTAACTCGATTATGTGAAGGATTTGTCATTTCTTGCCCAAATCACCTTTCTATCTAACCCAATTCCACTTGTACTTGAAGAAATATGTGTATGCAGCATTTTATGCAGGAAATGAGGAAATGTAGAGGGACCAATCCTATAAAATTTCATCCCAACCAATAAGGCGACGACATGTGGCATCCCACGGATCAAATGGCCCACAAAAAGAAGTATCCGAGGAGATCCAACGGTGTATCACACATATACATCAATGGGACCCACCTGGAAGCCACCTGGAGAAAGCACACGAGAATTGGTGCAATGACCAGGTCGGCCGAACCAGGGGTTCGGCCGACATGGTCTCTGCACCAAACTCGGTCAGCCTCCACGTGTTGGCTCCTCCCGGCTTCCTGGAGTCAATGGTGACTGATTCGCGCGCTTTTGGTGGTGGGAACCGACCTCAACACTAGTATAAATAGAACCTGTTACCCCTCACTTCAACACACACCACTTGAGCTTCATCTATACTGTACACACTATCATCAATAGTCTTAGACGAGTTAGGTTGTAGAGAGGAGAGTCTCTAGTCCCAAGTCCAAATTGGGAAAGGAGTAAGGAGTCTCTCTCTTCCCAATCCTACATTGGGAAAGGTATGGCTCATGTATTCTTTCTTGTATTTGTGACTTTATGCATAATAAAGATAGTATCTTTAGTCTCTACTTATACATATACTTGGGCAAAGCGTTTCTTGTTTGATTGTGGAGTCCATGTATGTGGAAGGTATAGCTTCTATGACGGTTTCATCATGAAAATATAGCATTATCATAGAACCTATAGACCCCCACTATAGTCTAGTTAATTATAACATAACTAGGTTACTATGGATAATTATGTTGTGTATCAACATTGGTTCAATGATGATTCAATTCATTGCCTTAGGATGAATTGTGCCTTGGCTCTTATGGTAATTACTTAATATGCTAGCATGGTGCTAGGATAGCTAAGTAGCATTGGATGTCTCGTAGACCCACGGATTGAAGAGGTAGGCAGTAGGTGGTGACAGCCCTATCTGTCCTTTGTAATCCTCCACGTTCGGCTATGCCACAGGCTCTTGGCGGGAGTCGCCCTAGTATTGCTAGGGGTAAGCCCGTGCCCGATGTGTTGAACCACATAGCATAAGTATTCAATATTGATCTAGCTTAAGAATCATTAGTTTAGATTATGTATATGTACAATAGAGCATAGTAGGAGTACCTCCATAACTCTCAACCTTAACTAACCTCTAGGATCCTCTTACCCCCCTTAGACTTGAATGCTTTTGTGTGTGTCACACTACCTCCACTATTATTTTATCCATCCTTACTAGATTCTTACCTAGATGATTGTTATATCTCTTCCCTGCCTTCCTTTGAGATCAAATAAATGACACCCTTGGGAATACTCTTAACGGGAAGTGCTACAATGATATCTCCGTGCGCTTGCGGAATTCACTCTGTGATCCAATAGGACCATTAACAAGCATTTCCGACACATCAGTTGGAGATGTTTAGTTAATGGTGCATAAGAAATACCAACAAGCATTTCTGGCGTTGATGCCAGGGATGATTTGTTAGTATATCTTAAGAGCCATCAACAAGCATTTCTGGCGCCGTTGCCGGGGAAGGCAAATAGATATATAACATGACTGAGTGAATAGGATAGAACCAAGGGTAGGATTTTAGTAGGATAACCATTCTTTTTTTTGCATTTTAAATGCGGAAACAAGGTAGTGTATGTCTGATTTCTGCCTGCCAGAAAACATTGTTGAAGATCCCGAATCTCTTTTGAGAGACCGACCCCATGTAGTTACTCCTCAAAAGATTCGAGCGGCAAAGCAAGCCAGCATTTCTGCACCAATAATCCAAACGCCAATGGCCCAGAAGACCCTTCATGAGTTCTCAGCTCCCTATGCTAACAATGTTCCTATTGGGCCCACTGTTAACACGGGAGATGTGAACTTTGAGATCAAAACTGGCCTTATCACTATGGTGCAAGCCAACCCGTTCTGTGGGAAGGCTAACGAGGATGCAAGTGCTCACTTGCAACAATTCCTTGACATTTGCAACACTTTTCCTGTGTCTCCGAATGCGGTCCGTCTGAGACTGTTCCTGTCCTCTCTCCTTGAGAGAGCAAAACAGTGGTTCTACGCGAACCGAAGTGTTGTAGACACTTGGGATAAGTGTTCTACGACATTCCTCGCCAAATTTTTCCCGTTGGGCAAAACCAATACCCTACATGGAAGGATTTCCAGCTTTCAGCAAGAGCACAAGGAATCTATTCCTGAGGCATGGGAAAGGCTTCAGGAGTACATCCTAGCCTGTCCCCACCATGGGATGGATGACTGGCTTATTATTTGGATGCTGCTACTGGAGGAGCCTTCTTCTCATTGACGGTGCCAAAAGCTAAAGATCTTATTGAGAAGATGGTGTCCAACATGGGATGGAACGATGAGCGTCTCCATACCCGACAGCGAGGCATGCACACCTTGAAGGAGGTGGACATGATCGCTGCAAAATTGGACCTCCTAATGAAGAAAATTAATGGACAAGCCAGTGGTGAAGTGTCTGGCAAGGCCTATGCCCTAGACTCTCACAAAACGTGTGAAGTCTATGGCAACACGGGTCATATGGGCAATGATTGCCCAAAAACTCGTGAGGATGCCCTATACCTCGCCAACAACGAAAATTTCAACAACAACAATGGCTATCGTCCAGGAGGTCAAGGGTAGGGTCAACAACACCCATTCTTTCAAGGAGGGTACAAAAACAAAGGCAACCCTGGAAATCAGCCCAACTTGAGAGAACTTGCCATTAGCCAGCTCAAGATTAACGAGGCCCTATCCAAGAAGCTGTCAGCTAATTACAAGACCCTAGAGAATATTAATGCAAAGATTCAAGGACTATCCTTAGCATTCAAGAATCAACTATGCTTCAACAAGATGTTGGAGACTCGGTTGGCACAACTCGCTGCGGTTGTCCCTCCGTTAGAAAACAACAAAATTCCGGGGCAGCCAGAAGCCCCAGTGGAGAACATCAGTGCAGTGGTTACGAGAGGAGGAAAGACCACTCGTGACCCACCATATCCCACACAAGAAAAGAGGACAACTGAGCCTGAGAAGGAGGATGTCCCAAGTGAATTACTTGGTGAGAGAATGGCCAAACACTTCGAAGACACCAACTTATTGCCATTCCCTCACAGACAAAGGAAGCCAACGGTGGATTAGCAATTCAGTTGTTTCGTTGAGATCATCCAAAAGATCCACATCAATGTGCCCTTGATTAATGTGATGCAAGTCCCCACTTATGCTCGCTATCTCAAGGAAATATTGAACAACAAATGGCCATTGCCCACCATTGAGTTCGTCAAGCTTACTGAAGACTGCAGTGCAGCCATCCTCAATAGGCTCCCAGAAAAGAAGAAGGACCCCGAATGTCCTAGCATTTCATGCTCAATTGAGGCACACTACTTTGACAAGGCACTTTGTAATTTGGGAGCAAGTGTTAGTGTGATGCCCAAGGTTGTGTTCGACCAGCTGAACTTCACAGAGCTGACTCCAACACCAATGCAGCTACAAGTGGTTGAGTCTTCAATCCGTTATCCAGCGGGTATTGCTGAAGACATCCCGGTGAAGATCCGGAACTGCTTCATACCCGTGGATTTTGTGGTGCTAGACATGGACACCAAGAAGGATACACCACTCATTCTTAGGCGCCCATTCAAAAGCACTGCAAAAGCTCGCATAGATGGGAGCTGGAGAAATCGACTTCCATATCAATGGCAAGGAGGAAAGGTTTAACTTTCGGCCAAAATCAAAACAACGCTCCATGATTCAAATCAACTATGGGCCGAATGATAAACACATCAGAGAGGTCGAAGTCACACATCCAAAGGTGGAATCACTCATTGCATTCATTAGGAGATTAATCTACGAGGAGAATCCGTCGTTTCGAGCACGCCGATATCCGAAGACGACAGAATCATATCGACCTTCCCAAAGGCTTAAGTCCGCCAAGCCGCCAAAGAAGGAACGGCAGAAGAAGAAAGACAAGTCGTCCAAGCCCGTCCCTCCGGGCCCGGATGTGAAATGAAGACGGAGGAATGTCCATCTCATCGGACGGTAGTGAGACCTACGCCAATAGGACAAATTGGTAGTTATCCCACTTTATTTTTCTTTCTTTCTTTTTCCTCCCCACATGGATTTTTCCCATTGCATATTTGATTTTTCCTAGCAAGTTGAGAATCTTATATTCTCAACTATCATTTTTTTCTTTCTTTCTTTTCAAAAGAAAATTTTTATTGGATTTGAGAAAAGGGTTTTATTTGAAAAACAATTTTTTCTGAGCTGCATATGTGGCATTTCACCAATGTGCTAACTTTATTGCCGTTGGGAAGCCATTTGCCAAAAGGGGGACAAGGGGGGGCCACCTGTCAGGTCGGTCGAACACCCTGGTCGACCGAACAGGGAGTGGAGCTAATTTGTCTCCCCTTCCTCAAACGGCTACATTTTCAACCCCAAGTGACCGTTGGAAGGTGCACCCTATAAATTGTGGCCGTGAGGAGCACCTCTCTTCACACACCAAATCATTTTACACCTCCCTAAGTCACTCTCTAGCTCACCTTGTTTTTCTTGCTCCTCATTAAAACACTCTTGCTCAAATCCACCCCCAAAAAGATTTTCTTTTGTTTGCATTTGCATTTTACACTCAAGCTTTCAAGAGGAGAAATTCGTTGAGAGTTTTTTTCCAAACATCGCTTCTTTTCAGATTTTTCTTACCTTGTTTTGTTCTTGCTTGTTGAACTCAAAAAGACATGAAGAGGTTGTTTGGAAAGAGGAAGGAGGCTGCAAGCTCAAGCCATGGTGAAGGTTCTAGTGCACGCCTCTCTTCCATGGGTACAAGCCCAAGGAGGAGAAGCAACCCACGCCAACTTCTTCATGACAACGACCTCGACATACGAAGAGAATTTGAAGATCAAGCACGCAGGCTTCTCCAAGATCGTGAGTTCCGCCACACCAAGGCTTACGATCCACATTTGATCTCCAAAATAGGTATGGACTCCGAATTTCTTTCCATTTGGCATGCAATTGGATTTGATGACTTTTCTCACATAGAGGAGAAAGGTTCACGCCGTCTCACTATACAATTCTTTTGCACGCTAAGAATAGGATTTGATGGTATTACTTTTAGATTATTTCAAAAAGAATACAACATCCTATGGAAAGAATTAGGTAGAATCCTAGACTTCCATAAATGGTGTTTGCTAGATTTAGACAATTTTCCTAAGTTTAACAAACAAATTTTTTGGCATGAGCTAACTAGTGAGGTCACATGTAGGGCTCCTAGGAATAGCCACATCCAAAATCCTACCTTACGCTTCATGCATAGATGGGTGGCTATGACTATCTTCCCTAGGGGAGATGTTAGGGTTGTGCGAGATGATGAATTGAAAATTTTGTTTGCCATGACTAAAAAGATAAAAGTTGCTCCAGTCAAAGCCATGATGACACAATGGTTATATTACATTTCAAAATCAGGACCAATTGAATGCACTTCATTGATTACTCATATTGCTGATAGGGTAGGAGCACTTGAATACTCTTCATTTGAATAAATTTAAATGAAAGAGAATTAATTGATGAAGACTATTTAGTGCAAGGACATACCCTTAAGCATGATCAAGATGGGTTCTTGATATTTTTCTATCCCCGCTTTGTCAATGAAATTCTGTTACCTAACCCGGATTTTAATTTGTACAAATGCCGGAGGATAACCATTAATCTTCTTCCCCTTGAGGAAGCAAGAAGAAGTAATGTGTCTGGCAGGGTAATAAGGAATCGTGCGAGGGCTGCAGCCACATGCATGCCACCGATAATCTCTCCGGTCCATGAATATCAAGAGGAAGAGAACCCAATAGGTTATGCGCCCGGATGGACTCAACCTTCGACATATGAGACTGGGGGATCATCTTGGCAAGAATGGCAAAGGGATCAACCCTTATCCTCTTCAAGCTTTAGCAGCTTGCCCCCAACGTCCATGAGAGGACATCGTTCCTTTTTGGCTAGAAGTCATCAAGACTATAGCCAAGGAATGACGGACCTCACTAGACATATGGGAGAACTTGAATTGAGAACGGGTGACATCTACAGCACACTCCAGGAGCATGTTCAAGGTACCCAGGATTGGCAACAACACATGGATGCTCAATTCACGAACTTCAACACGGCGCTACAACAACAACAAGTCGATCTTGCAGCAAACTTCCATCATCAAGGGTTCAACACTTATCACGGAGGTAGTTGAAGAACAAGCTTGGGGGAGGACCCCCACTTGAGGTAACATGTATCACATTCCTTGCATATTTATTTTCCATCCATCCATCCATCATTCACCTTGCATTCAAAAAAAAATATATGTTAGATTTGATTTCATCAAATAAAGATGTGCGGTAAGAATGATTTAGAATTCACGTAGATGAAATGATGAATAGTTGCTCTGTTTTATTTTCCTAAGTCTCTAGTTTACAACTTGCTACTCTCCGAATATTGCTTTCATTGGTTTGAAATACTTTTACCTTAATTTGGATGTTGTGGGTAGCAAAAGCTTGATCTTATTCTAGGTTGTTGTAATACTAGAATTGGTAATAGGGCTGCTAGTCGTAGTTTGAAAGTAAAACTTAGATTTCCGGAGAAATTCTAAAAAGATTCAAGTTCCCTCAATTTATTGGAAATACGTACCAAAGCCATATGATATTCATACATAGACAAAGCATTATGCATATGCTATTTGCTTTCACATTGAGCCTAGTCAAAATAGTATAGACCTATGTGAGAAATCATTTGACTTTTTTGAACTCAAGACTTCATGTGCACATGCTATACTTCTACACTAGAAGTAAGCAAAACGTCCATCATATCCACCATACCACAATAAAAAGAGAAACTCCATGTTATTCATGTTTAGCACTCTCTTCAAAATTCATTGCAAAGAAAGGTAGTTGAAGACATGGCTACAAAAATGAAAAAAACACATGCTTACATTATAAGCATAAGAAAAAAAAAAGAGAAAAAAAGTAGGCATGTTTCATCCCTGCAAAAGAAAGAGAGATTATACAAAAAAGGAGTTATCTCAAGTATCCACATCTACTTCCACTCCATCACACATGCACTAGTCTTGAATCAAAAAGATTTCATTTGAATTCTCCTAAGGCTTACTCTTTGACATAGCAATATATGTGACGCAAATATGCCTACTTACTTTACTTACCAAGCTCCACCTACAAGCCATCTTCATTGAGTAGGATGCTTTGGTAAGGAATATTTCCACTATCCACAAAGGAGTGATTGAGAGAATCAAGTTGAGGTACTTAATATCTAAATTGAATTCTCCGAGATTTAAGTGGAACTTGATTTCTAGGCTATGTTTTCTCCATTTGCTATTCTACTTTTCAACTACTCATGAATATGAGAAAGCATAAGCCCCATGATAACTTAAGAAAGGTAGGGTATCATAGCCAATTTCTGCAATACTAGGTAGATTATCTTGTTGTGCATTAGATACTTTTGAAAATAAGATATTGTAGCAACTCCTGATCATGAACCTAAAGTCTCGACTTTGCTCAGGACGAGCAAAGGACAAGCTAGGGGGAGTTTGTTGATGGTTGTTATATACCAATTTCATCCATCAGTTTAACTCGATTATGTGAAGGATTTGTCATTTCTTGCACACATCACCTTTTTATCTAACTCAATTCCACTTGTACTTGGAGAAATATGTGTATGCAACATTTTATGCAGGAAATGAGGAAATGTAGAGGGACCAATCCTATAAAATATCATCCCAGCCAATCAGGCAACGACACGTGGCATCTCGTGGATCAAATGGCCCACAAACAGAAGTATCTGAGCAGATCCAATGGTGTATAACCCATATACATCAATGGGACCCACTTGGCAGCCACCTGGAAAAAGCACACAAGAATTGGTGCAATGACCAGGTCGGCCGAACTAAGGGGTCGGCCGACCTGGTCTGTGCACCAAACTCGGTCAGCCTCCACGTGTTGGCTCCTCCCGGCTTCCTGGTGTAAATGGTGACTGATTCGCGCACTTTTGGTGGAGCGAACCGACCTCAACACTAGTATAAATAGGACCCCCTACCCCTCTCTTCAACACACACCACTTGAGCTTCATCTCTATTGTATACACTATCATCCATAGTCTTAGAGGAGTTAGGTTGTAGAGAGGAGAGTCTCTAGTCCCAACAAAAATTGGGAAAGGAGTAAGGAGTCTCTCTCTTCCCAATCCTACATTGGGAAAGGTATGACTCATGTATTCTTTCTTGTATTTGTGACCTTATGCATAATAATGATAGTATCTTTAGTCTCTACTTATACATATACTTGGGCAAAGCGTTTCTTGTTTGATTCTGGAGTCCATGTATGTGGAAGGTATAGCTTCTATGACGGTTTCATCATGAACATATCTCATTATCATAGACCCTATAGACCCCCACTATAGTCTAGTTAATTATAATATAACTAGGTTAGTATGGATAATTATGTTGTGTATTAACATCGGTTCAATGATGATTCAATTCATAGCCTTAGGATGGATTGTGCCTAGGCTCTTAAGGTAATTACTTAGTATGCTAGCATGGTGCTAGGATAGCTAAGTAGCATTGGATGTCTCGTAGACCCACGGATTGAAGAGGTAGGCAGTAGGTGGTCACAGCCCTATCTGTCCTTTGTAATCCTCCACATTCGGCTATCCCACAGGCTCTTGGCGGGAGTCGCCCTTGTATTGCTAGGGGTAAGTCCGTGCCCGATGTGTTGAACCACATAGCATAAGTATTCACTATTGATATAGCTTATGAATAATTAGTTTAGACTATGTGTATGTACAATAGAGCATAGTAGGAGTACCTCCATAAATCTCAACCTTAACTAACCTCTAGGATCCTCTTACCCCCCTTAGACTTGAATGCTTTTGTGTGTGTCACACTTCCTCCACTATTGTTTTATCCATCCTTACTAGATTCTTACCTTGACCTTTCTACGCTGTCCACTCGATGATTGTTATATCTCTTTTCTGCCTTCCTTTGGGATCAAATAAATGAAACCCATGGGATTACTCTAAAGGGAAAATGCTACAATGATATCTCTGTGCGCTTGCGGAATTCACTTTGTGATCTAAAAGAACTATTAACAAGCATTTCTAACACATTAGTTCGAGATGTTTAGTTAATGGTGCATAAGAAATGCCAACAAGCATTTCTAGCGCCGTTGTCGGGGATGATTTGTTAGTATATCTTAGGAACCGTCAACAGTAGACTCGATTCCACGGGAAGCATATCCCCTTCGGACGTCCGCCACTTGGGCATAGGAACTCATCGGGTTTACTTGCGGTGTCTGGGGGTACCCAGTACACATGATACCGACATGTATGTACATTATATGGTAGAATATTCCATTGGGAGGGTCAGGACCTTTTTTTTTTGAACGGCCGGAGGGTGCTAGTTTTAGTCCCACATCAGATATTGATGATGGGGGAGACCAACATATAAGATGGAGCGAACCTCACCTATAAGGCTAGTCTTTTGGGTTTACGTGATCCGGTACCTTGGTTGGGGCTCCGGTTGGGTCTGTTTCCGTACCATGCCTGTTGCAACTGTTGACGGCTCCTAAGGTATACTAATAAATCATCCCCGTAAACGGTGCCAGAAATGCTTGTTGGTATTTCTTATGCACCATTAACTAAACATCTCAAACTAATGTGTCAGAAAGGCTTGTTAATGGTTCTATTCGATCACAAAGTGAATTCCGCAAGTGCATGGAAATATCATTGTAGCATTTCCCCTAATGAGTATTCCCAAGGGTGTCATTTATTTGATCCCAAATGAAGGCAGGGAAGAGGTATAACAATCATCAAGTGGAAAGGTTAGAAAGGTCTAGGTAAGAATCTAGTAAGGATGGATAAAATAATAGTGTAGGTAGTATGGCATACACAAAAGCTTTCAAGTCTAAGGGGGATAAGAGGATCCTAGAGGTTAGTTAAGGTTGAGAGTTATGGAGGTAATCCTACTATGCTCTATTGTACATATACATAGTCTAAACTAATTATCCATAAGCTAGCTTAATAGTGAATACTTATGCTATGTGGTTCAACACATCGGGCACGGGCTTACCCCTAGCAATACTGGGGCGACTCACGCCAAGATCCTGTGGCATAGCTGAACGTGGAGGATTACAAAGGACAAATAGGGCTGTCACCACCTACTGCCTACCTCTTCAATCCGTGGGTCTACAAGACAACCAATGCTACTTAGCTATCCTAGCACCATGCTAGCATACTAAGTAATTACCTTAAGAGCCTAGACACAAGGCATCCTAAGGCAATGAATTGAATCATCATTGAACCAATGTTGATACACAACATAATTATCCATATTAACCTAGTTATGTTATATTTAACTAAACTATAGTGGGGGTCTATAGGCTCTACTATAATGAGATATGTTCATGATGAAATAGTCATAGAAGCTATACCTTCCACATACATGGACTCCACAATCAAACAAGAAACGCTTTGCCCAAGTATATGTATAAGTAGAGACTAAAGATACTATCTTTATTATGCATAATGTCACAAATGCAAGAAAGAATACATGAGCCACACCTTTCCCAATGTAGGATTGGGAAGAGAGAGACTCCTTACTACTTTCCCAATTTGGACTTGGGACTAGAGACTCTCCTCTCTACAACCTAACTCCTCTAAGACTATGGATGATAGTGTATACAATTGAGATGAAGCTCAAGTGGTGTATATTGAAGTGAGGGGTAGGGGGTCCTATTTATACTAGTGTTGAGGTTTGTTCTCGCCACCAAAAGCGCGCGAATCAGCCGCCATTGGCTCCTTCAAGCCAGGAGGAGCCAACACGCGTCATTTGACCGCGTTTGGCGCCAGGAAGGGGTCGGCCGAACCCCTAGTTCAGCTGACCTGGTCAGCACTCCAAACGTGGAGTGCTTCCTCCAGGTGGTTGCCAGGTGGGCCCCCTTCATGTATCTCGGTGAAACACCGTTGGATCTCCTCGGATACTTCTATTTCTGGGACATTTGATCCATGGGATGCCACGAGTCGTCTCATGATTTGCTGGGATGATATTTTATAGGATATGTCCCTCTACATTTCCTCATTTCCTGCATAAAATGCTGCATACACATATTTCTTCAAGTCCAAGTGGAATTGGTTTAGATAGAAAGTTGATTTGTGCAAGAAATGACAAATCCTTTACATAATTGAGTTAAATTGACAGATGAAATTGGTATATAATAGCCATCAACAAACTCCCCCAAGCTTATCCTTTGCTCGCCCCGAGCAAAGTCAAGACTTTAGGTTTATGATCAGGAGTTGCTACAATGTCTTATTTTCAAAAGTATCTAATGCACAACAAGATACTCTACATAGTATTGCAGAAATTGGCTATGATACTCTACCTTTCTTAAGTTATCACGGGGCTTATGCTTTTTCATATTCATGAGTAGTTGAAAGGTATAATAGCAAATGGAGCAAACATAGCCTAGAAATCAAGTTCCGCTTAAATCCTAGAAAATTCAATTTATATATTAAGTACCTCAATTTGATTCTCTCAATCACTTCTTTGTGGATAGTGGATATATTTCCTTACCAAAACATTGTGCCTCTACTATTCCTACTCATTGAATATGGTTTTATGTGGAGCTTGGTAAGGAAAGTAAGTAGGCATATTTGCATCACATATATTGCTAAGTCAAAAGAGTAAGCCTTAGGAGAATTCAAATCAAAACTTTTTGATTCAAGACTAGTGCATGTGTGATGGAGTGGAAGTGGATGTGGATACTTGAGATAACTCCTTTTTGGTATAATCTCTCTTTCTTTTGCTGGTATGAAACATGGCTACTTTTCTTTTCTCTCTTCTTTTTTCTCATTATGATGTAAGCATGCTTTTTTTCATTTTCTTTTTTTTTGTAGCCATGTCATTTACTCCCTTTCTCTGCAATGAATTTTGAAGAGAGTGCTAAACACGAATAACATGGAATTTCTCTTTTTTGTTGTGGTATGGTTGTAAGGATCGAATGCCCGAGAGGGGGGTGAATTGGGCTTCTTTTTAAAATATTAAAGCAATAAAAACTTAACAACTAAAAGCCCAATTACCTATGCAAACAACCTATGCATTTAAGTGAATAGTAAGAATGCGGTATATGAAATGCATAAGTGTAACGGGAGAGGAAGAAAGTGCAAACTCCCGAGGAGAAAAGAAGACACTGAGATTCATCCCGTGGTTCGGCAAGATCGTCAAGACCTTCCTACATCCACGTTGTGGCACCCACCGAAGGGTATAGCCACTCCCATGTCACCGAGACCAGGGATCTTCACTAAATGTCTCCGTTCGCCAACCTCGGCAAGGTGGAGCTCAAGCCTTGTACAAGTTAGATCCTCTGGGCTTCCACAACCGACTTGGCAAGCTCCGGAAGGCTCTCTCCAATCACCAACTGTTACACGGTGAATACAATCACCAAGAGACACTCCCTTAAATCTCTCGCTACACTAGAGACTCCAATCACCAAGAATGGAAGCACACAAGCGTTATCTCTAGCAAGTTCTAGCCTATCTCTTGGTGTACAAGTGGTGTAAATGATGTAGAAGTGGTAGCTCAATGTCTTGAATGCTTGGTAATGTGTAGAGTAGCTCTGGTTGTCAAGACTTATCGAAATGACTGGTTGAAGGGGTATAAATAGCTAGCTTCCACGAAATAGCCATTGGAAAAGTAGGCTAACATCACTGTTCTGCGAACACCGGATGATCCAATGTTCTCCCTTCAGTTGTAATCGATCGAATACAAATTAGCTGATGTCACTATGTCAGATATGACCGTTGATAGACCGATGTTACACTTTCCTCATCATCGGATGATCCAGTGACACTTTATCCAGAATTGGTCCAGAAATAATGCTTACTGGAGTGATTGACCGATATGTTGTAGTTATACATTGGATGATCCGGTGTTACACTTGGTCCAGGGTAATTGCTTACTGGAATGATCGACCAACGTAACACTTTCTTCATCATCGGATGATCCGGTGAGTACTCAGTTCTGAGGTCTTTTTCTTCTGTTAAACAAACTCGACCGATGTATTGTTTTCTGGAAACATCGGCTGATCCGGTGAGTTGATTTTGTCTGCTTCGAGTTGTTCTAAGTGATTCTTTTGGAATTTGCTCGAGTGACCTCTTATACATTGGTTTGAAATATTGTTCTGATGATTACCAAGTCTTGGGTGTTGTCAAATTCGATGGAATAACTTTGACATATGAGATTTTTCTTTTAGTCTTCATAAAAAATCGATTGACCTTGTGAAATAGTTTTTTAGGGGCCTCCAATTGTATCCAATTAGCAGAAGATGATATACATATAGATTTCATTAAATGTGATGAGATATACGAGAGACCTTCCATCCACAAACTCATTAGTAATATCCAACGGTTGTCATTAATCACCGAAACCATACCTCATGGGGGTCTAGATGCTATCAATCTCCCCCTTTTTGGTGATTGATGATAACACAACGAGTAAAGCATAACAGTAATGAATTAAAAATATGATACTCAAAAGGATATGCAATAAGTACAAGAATTTGCACATGAAACTTGAAGACTCAGAAGCGATCAATAAAGCATGAGAGAATTAAGTGGCACATGAATACTCAATAAATAGCAAAAGAGTAGCAAAACTACCAAAATACAAAAGACTCCAAAAAAAGATACACTCCTCCTACAACTAGGACTCCCCCTAGGACTAAGCTCCCTCCCCCTGACTCCTCTCCCCCTTTGGCATCAAGACACCAATAAGGGAAACCGAGTGCCTAAGGTTCCTGAGCGCTCGGGGTGATGACGAACTGGTCGCCATCGGGGGTGATGTCGTTGGAGCTGTTGCCTGCTGCTGCTGAGGCTGGAGTGGGGGAGACCGGTGCTATGGGAGCTGTTGTGTGGGGACCGGAGTCCACACATCTGAGGATCTCATTGGGTGGTACCGTGCGATGCGGCACCTAACAGCACACACAAAAAGGATACCAAAACATATAAAGTTTTCATTTCATAATAAGAAGAGTTTACAAAAGAGTGTACAATAGAAGTACACACGCAGCGGAAAATACATACTCATAACCTCACTTAATTAAGCAGGAGAGAAGACGTCCATGCCTTAGGACGATTCTCACTAGCAACAAGAAGAACATTCAGCAGCGGCGTGGTTCACATGAGATTTATCTCGACACCTCGAGTCTCATGTACAACCTGAACAGCAGAAATAAAACTAATACCTGCAAAAATCGTTAAAGCGCAAACGTGAGCATAAGGCTCAGCAAGACTAACCCGTCTCACTAGACATATGCAGGGTAAAGTCTAATCATAGGTAAGGAATAGCATAATTAGACTCGCGTACAAGTGGATCCTTATAATCATGTTTTAAGTAGCAAATGACATTCTCCAAGAATGGCACATCATGGGCTCCACAATCAAACAAGAAACGCTTTACCGATGATATGACATGCTCAGGGCACATAATGCTATTACAGCTAAAGTATGGTGAAATTGTAAACTTTTAATTGTACCATCTCTAAATCATACAAGGTTGCAAAGTAATTATAATTCAATACAATATGATTTTCTGGCTTCTTAAGTATTTACTACGTTGCCGCTCAGTGAACATGTGGTACTCTATTACCGCGAGGGACGGTGATTGCAATCAGGACACGCCCGGACAACACGACACATACGCACTTTCGGAAATGCCAGCGAGTACTTCGCGCAGTACCTACAAGCACTTCAGTACTAGTCATATATGGCAACCTTTCGCGAGACACTCAAATGCCGAACCGGTCGACCCGTCACGAGCAGGAGGTCCCTGCGTGGGGCGTACTCTGACGTGCCCACCAGCGGATTTACACCTTGCGGCCCTCAACCCACAACTATAAAATGGAACGGTATGCCTCGACACCCAAGTGACCAAGCTACGTCAGTTTATTGAGTTCCATATGTCCATTATATTGTCGGTACAATTCAAGCTTGTCCGAAGGGGCTACATACGGACGGGCCTTAATCGACACAGGCAGGGCTATGCGACCGAGACTCAATTCTCGCCGCTTCCTATCCATTCCTTGGCCGGTCTCAATTTCATTGTATTAAGCTATTTTCTATCTAACCAATCCTGTGAGATATATCCTACATCTCTCGCGAGTAGATTCCAACTACTCGACTTCTACCGAATTTCCTATGCATTTGCAAAGCGGTTACTATAGGTCAAATTGTAACTCGTTCCCACCAATCCCTGGGATTTTTGGCCATGCAAGTGGAGTATCAATCATCCTAAACGTAATGCACAATTCATAGACTACTCATCATAGTGATAAAGTAAAATTTTATAAATGACTTAAATGCAAATCGGGGCTTGCCTTAGTTTTTGACTCGAAAAAATGTCAATTGTTAGTGGCCCTTTTGTGCAGACTCTGCCAAGGACTTCAAGTGGACACCCTGGCCTCCTCATCCAAGCGAAACTCCTCGTCGATCACCTATCATCAGGTTCCTATCGACATGATATGCATATAAGTAATTAAGTAATTAAGTAATTTAATAACAAACTCCACAAGGTTGTGTAAACTTTAAGAACGAGGAGTTTGACTAGGAAGGATAGATATGCCTCTGTTGTGTGGATGAACAAAGGATGAAGTCAAGTGGCCATAGTAGTATTGAGATGTGAATTGAAAGGTGCAATGTAAGCACACATTGCAACTTGGCACTCAACACTCGACGCTATGCCACTCACGGATGATAAAGCTGAATGGTGTGGAAGTGTTGGACTGGTAGTGCAAGGAAGACTAAAGAATCAAGGGGGTCATTGAAAACTTGAGTATGAGTGGAGTTTACAAGACGAAGGTCGTGATTACGTAGTCGACCAATGAACATACCTTAACTCATAAAGGAGTAAACCTAGTAAAGTGAGTAGTGCTGTCGTAGGGTCCCGACTTAGGATGAACCATGATGGAACCTAATGACACTTGGGACTGAATTGAGATCAATATGGCTTGGACATAAGAAGTCATTACAAGCAATGTTAACTTAGCATGAGTACCATGACAACGTTCAAACCGCTTTTAGGTAAACCAGTTGCTACAACTAACGTCGCAAGCATTGTTCAGGTGCTTACACGACGACACTAATGTAGTGTCTCCCGCAAGCTTGTCCAAGTGAGCTCGGTAAGCTATCGGGACGTAAACATGATGCGAGACCTTGCCGTGAAGGCATGCATTTGCCATCTCGAGAAGATCGTCTTAGCGACGTCGACAACAACCCGAACTCGTCAATGGGGTGAGCGGAACCCTAAACACCGCCTTGTGAGTCTTAAGGCTTGTGATGTCGACTCGGTTGTTGATAAGCGACTCGACGAACCTGCCGTCAAAGAAGTGGTACACCAAGTTAACCAATCCTGTGCATCTCATTCATAACTTGCTTTGCTTCCAGGACCTAGCCATAGCATGGAACGCCGCGACGACAAGATCAAGGTGACGGCGTTGGCCGGAGCAGTAGGGTGACTGGGCACCGTCGGCTACAGGGGACGAATGACGACGGGGAGTCGAGGAGGCACGCTTGAGGCGGTAGACCGCCTCTCGCGCGGGCGCAACGCGGAGCCTGCCGGTGCTGCTGGCGGAAGTAGCGGGACGGGTCGTCGGAGGGACTGCAGGGGCGCCGAACGCGCGTTGGTGCACGGATGCGCGGTCGAGGGCGGGAGCGCGAGCAGGGGCGGCTGGCGGAGGTGAAGCCGGGTGCTGGCGGCGGTGTGCGCGCCGAGCGGAGCTGGGAGGCGAGAAGCAGAGACGGCCGGAGAGGAGGATGCAGCCAGGGGCAAGGGCGCACGGCTGCCGGCGATCGGGAGCGGCCAGGGCGAGCGGTGGCCGGGACGTAGGGCTGCAGGCGAGCCAGCGACCGGCGTAGGGCGACGTCGTGGCGGCCGGCGGCGTGCAGAGCCAGGAGCGGTGTTGTGGCCGGACGGGGTCGGGAGGGAAGATAAGGACCGATGTCTCTGTCTCCGTGGCACATGCAGCACGCCTGCGTGGAGGCAGGGGAGGAGGTGCCAACCTGACTGGTGGGGACCACCTGTGGGACCCACCTCCCTCACTCTTCTTTCCAAAATTCAATTAGGGCTAGCAAACATGCTTCAAAAATAGTCAACTTTGGCCCAGTGACTAAATAAAATGTGGAGAATTTTATGGTGCAACCAGATTTCAAAACTGAGCAAGTTGAATTTGAACTCAGGTTTGAATTTGAATTCAAGTGGTGATACTTGACTCAAGGAAATAAATAGTAGATTAGGTTAAAAAATCCTGAAACTTTGAAGTTAACCTTTTTGAACCATAAGGGACCTTAGGAAGAATTTGGAGTTGATTTGGACAAGGTTGAGCACAAAGTTTAAATTTGAAGTCGACGTTGATTAAACTCTCAGTAGGTGTCCAATAAATGGAAAATGTGCTTCAAAAATTTTGAAACTTTACCGAGAGTCTATTTGAAATATTAGAAGGTCATGGAAAAATTTACGGCATGAGATTTGAATATTTTTGGATGTCCCATTTTAGGGTTGGAATAATTCCTTTTTCTTTCTATCTATTTTGTTTTCTTTTCTCCTTTAAGTTTTCATTGAAAATGTGAATACTTGGAAATTAAGGATTTTACACCTTAAGTTCCAATATACATCAGCAAACATGTTCTGTATGTAAAATTTTAACAAGTCCCTATTTTAAGTGAACATTGGTTAACTCATATGGTTCATGTGAGTTTGGATTTCCAAGTCCATTTTCAGAATTTTTATGTTCACATTTTTGCGTTTTTGTTCTTCCGAAAAACGGACTTTTACATGCTGTCGGTGCCTGCTGAGTCTAGACTGCTGGTAACGGGGCACTGACAACAAAAGCCGGAGTCTGCTGGAAGAGTGTCGCAGCCGGCAGGGGAGAGTGGATCGGTGCACCTGGGGCAAGCAGTGGTGACATACTGATCGTCGATATAGGCGTGGTCGGCACTGGTGCTGAGACTAGAGCCAGGACAGGCGGACCTGGAGCTAGACCCAGAAGCTGAGACGGCAGGGCAATCCCGGTCTAAGTTTAGAGGTTGGTGATCACCCCCAGGATGCCCATCATGGCCTGCTGCGTCTTCTGCTGCTGGTCAAGAGAACGCTGGTGCATCTGATCAATCAGTCCAGTGAGCCTGTCAGTGTCCTCTCGCCTCTCGTGGGCTATTTGGCGCTGCATCTCCTGCTGCTGCTGCTGCTGGAGCTCCAAAAGACGCGCAGCCTGCTCAGCTCTGGCCTGCTCAGCTGCAAGCCGATCCAGTCGCTGCTGCTCAACCATCTGCTGAAGTAGGGAAGGGGGCTCAGATGGCTGAGAGACCTGTGCCTCGGACACCGGAGGTGGAGTTGGTGGTGGTGCAGTCGAGCCTCGAGCCTCCGTGTCGTGCTGCCTGGGTGAGGGAGGAGGTGGGAAGTACTCCTCGACACTGTCACTAGTGTCACTCTCTGACCAGATGTGCTGCAGATCCCCACCCTGAGCCTCAGCCTGTGCTAGGATCTCATCTTCCTTCTCCAGTGCTGATCAATCTTCTTCAGAAAGTCGAGCATGGACCTGATGCTCAACTAGACGGCCAAGGTGGCGGTCTCCATGAGCTGGAGCACGGTAGTGCCTGAACTGTGTGACGCTCTCGTCGGTGAGACTATCATGTACAGCGGACCCCTCTGGAGCTATCAAGTAGAGCAAGTGACTGATCCAGTGGCCAAACACAAGCTTCCTCATCATCCCAACTCCATAGGTAATGACGTCCTCCATCTCACAGATAAGGATATCCACAATGTTGAACTCCATCCCATTAATGACATCGAACAGGAGGGTCCACTACAAACTGGTTAACCCCTCAAGGTATCCAGACCTCGGCAGAAGTGTGCGGTGCAAGGCAAGGTGCACAGTGCGCGCAGCTGGAGTGAGGTGAGCCGGTACCCTTGGCTGGTCAGGAGAGAAGGGCTGAGCAAACAGTGATCGTATCTCCTCGAAAGGTGGTGCCACACCTCCAGCGAGTGGCCTCCTCGGTGGGTCATCCTGTCCATATACTCTCTCGTGCAGGCAAGTGTCATGGAGATCCACTCCTAGCAGCTGTCCCAAGGTCTGTCTGGTCAGGTGGTGATGCTGGCCCATGAACATGAAGTCAATGGATCTGCGGCCCTCAGAGACGTAGAGTGTGGCATAGAACACTCGGACCCAGTCCTCCACGAAGGCACCCCGATGGTAAGACATCAGCTCCACTAGCCCTCTATACCTCTCAATGTAAGGACAAATATTGGTCCCGGCTGCATGTGCGAGCTGATCCCAGTCAAGAAAGTTATGTTGGAAGAGCTTATGGCCCCAACGTCTGTAAGTCTCATACAGTGATGCTTATGTCAGGGTCCAGAAGAGACTGTCCATAAGTGACTCTCTGGGCCGCGGGAACCACTCCTCAAGTAGAATGCTCCATCTGAGCTTCCTGAGCTGCATAGCCTTCAACTTACTGTAATCGATTAGGCGGACACCCTCACCAACTCGGACATTGGTGTCCATCTCATAGACGGCTCTCTGGGCCGCCCTGTCCTACCGAAGGTCAGCTGCAGAGGGTCTCGGTCTCGGGGCTGCAGCTGGATGACCCCCACGGGTCCTGGCTGAGCGCCGGCGAACAAGTGGCACTTTAGGCTCCTCTTCCTCCTCTGGCTCCTCAGGCACCGGTGGCTGCCTTTGTCGGGCCTCCCGAATCCTCAGTGATCTTCCTCGGCCACGCTCTCGCTCCTCAGCAGCGCGAGCGGCCATCAAAGCTTTCTTCTCTTCCTTCGACAGCTTCTGCTTCTTAGCTGCCTACTTCTCAATGGCCTTGCCTTTTCCTTTCTTGTCACAGCCCATGACGACGACGAAGATGAGGTCGCGGGACAACAAAGCCGGTCGTACGAGACGGCGATGCAAGGAACGACACGGCCAGCGAACCCTAGCGGCTAAGAGGAGGCGGTGGTGCGACGGGGAGCACGGCGACCGGAGGGCAGCAGCACGGTGGCGCAGAGGGCGGCGGCGCGGCACCTAGGACGGCGGCGCAGGGCGGCGGCAGCGCTGCGTGGGGCGGTGGCGGCGGTGCAGCATGGGGCGGCGGCGGCGGCGCTGCGTGGTGAGGCAGCGGCGGCGCTGCGAGGTCGGGCTGAGGGTGATGGCGGCTGGAGGGCGGCGGCAGCTGGAGGGCAGTGGCGTCCGGAGGCAAGGAGCGGCGGCGGCGGAGAGGAGGGCGCGGAGTGGCGTCGGCGGAGGTGAGGCGTCTGGGAGAGAGAAACTAAGAACGAAGAGGCTCTAAATAGGTGGGGCCCGAACCCTAGCTCAAAATATAACACCGAATGAATCGACGTCAGTTGAGAGGTGCATCGGTCGAATGGTACAGTAAGGGTATTCCAGAGACACCTTCGGCATCGGATGATCCGACGTGTAAATGATTAGAATCCGTTGAATTTGGCACAACTCTAGAAATGTGAACATCGGATGCTCCGATGTTTCCCAGAATGAACTCATCGGTTGATTTGACTTTCTGACTGAGTTGACCCTTGGCACTTGAGCACAAGATGATCCGACGATGCTTCTGCCCTAAGCATCCGATAATCCGATGACTACAAAACAGCAACATCCCATATATGTCATTTGACTCAAATAAACAAACAATGAGAAACACAAGTCTTAGGACTTTTTGGGCAACCCCTTACCCCTCAAAAAGACTAGTTGCTAATAACTTGGCTAAGCCCTAAATCAAATAGAACACCAAAATGATCAAGGAAAGAATCAAAATAAAATGTAAGGCCCATGCTTTGTGAGCTAGAGGATGAAAACTTCTATCTCTTTAAAGCATGTTCCTTTAGGCATTAATGCACCTAACACTTTGTTCTTTCCACATCATATGAGTTGAGATATTGCATTTCAAACAAGTATCTTTCTCATGAAGTGGGTTCCCCTTTGTGACAATCTACCGTATGCAATGCCAAACAATTTTCAATGCAAGAAATTAAACGTGAGTGCAAGTCTACATGGCAGGCATCATGCAAGACACACATTAAATCTATCTTGCCAAATTTGAACCTTTCAAAGGCTTCTTCAGGGAGAGCCACACTCCAAGCCTTGGGGAAACCCAAAAGAACCTCCATCCCAAGCTAACCCTTGCTAACCCCTATACTTTGAAAGTTAGACAAGACCTATATGAGATGCATTCTTACATGACCATGGCAACTTACATGACGTTTGATGCATCTAGCACATTTAATTAACTTCTTAGTCTATAAAAAGTTTTCTCATCAAGTGGTTTAGTTAAGATATCCGCCAATTGTTCTTCGGACCTAACACCTCGCAAGGAGATGTCTCCCTTAGCTTCATGGTCCCGCAAGAAATGATGGCGAATACTAATGTGCTTAGTGCGGGAGTGTTGGACGGTGTTTTTAGCAATCTTAACCGCACTTTCATTATCACAAAGGAGAGGCACACAACCAAGTTTAACACCAAAGTCCAAAAGGGTTTGCTTCATATAAAGGATTTGGGCACAACATGCACCGGTCGCTATATATTCCGCTTCCGCAGTGGACAAAGCAACGGAATTTGCTTCTTGCTAGACCAAGATACTAGGGAACGCCCAAGAAAGTGGCACCCACCGGAGGTACTCTTGCGATCCACACGGCATCCGGCAAAGTCCGAATCCGAGTAACCAAGTAGATGGAATTTAGCACCTTTATGGTACCACAGGCCTACACTAGGGGTATGCTTGAGATACCGAAGTATCCTAAAGACCGCCTTCCGATGCGATTCTTTAGGTGCCGCTTGAAAGCGAGCACACAAGAATACACTAAACATGATGTCGGGCCTAGATGCGGTAAGATAAAGCAATGAACCAAACATAGAATGGTAATTAGATTGATCAATAGGTTTACCGTCTGTATCCGCGTCGAGATGACAATTTGTTTCCATTGGAGTGCTTCTGAAGCTACAATCTCCCATCTCAAATTTCTTCAAGATGTATTTGGTATACATTTATTGATAGATGCAGGTCCCCTCTTGAAGTTGTTGATTTGAAATCCAAGGAAGAAGTTGCGCTCTCCAATCATCGACATCTCGAATTCCCTAGACATCATTTTGCCAAACTCATGGCTAAGTGCTTCGTTAGTTGAGCCAAAAATAATATCATCGACATAAATTTGACAAATAAATAGTCCTCCGTCGATGTCTTTGGTGAAGAGTGTAGTGTCCACCCTCCCGATCTTGAATCCTTGAATGATCAAGAAATCCCGTAGTCGTTCATACCACGCCCTAGGTGCTTGCTTGAGCCCGTAGAGCGCCTTGTGCAACCTAAACACATGATTAGGATTCCTCGGATCTTCGAACCCGGGAGGTTGTTCAACATAAACAATCTCGTTAATATAACCATGAAGAAAGGAACTTTTCACATCCATTTGATAAAGCTTTATGTTGTGATGTGATGCAAAAGCAGGAAGTATACAGATAGCTTCTAGTCGAGCGACCGGAGCAAATGTATCTATAAAGTCTAGTCCTTCAACTTGCGAGAAACCCTTGGCCACAAGTCTTGCCTTGTTGCGGATCACAACACAGTTCTCTTCTTGTTTGTTGCGTTACACCCACTTGGTCCCAATGACGTTCTTGTCCTTGTGTCGCCCCTCCAACACCCAAACTTCATTGCGGATGAAGTTGTTAAGTTCTTCTTGCATGGCCATCACCCAATTTTGATCTTGGAGTGCTTTCTCAATGTGAGTGGGTTCTACACATGAAACAAACGGGTAGTGCTCACAAAACGTAGCGAAATGGCGAGAACGTGTACTTAATCCCCTTGACGGGCTTCCAATAATTTGGGCAATCGGATGTGCCTTGGAGATGTGTCCATGCCTCATAAGTGGTTGTGAAGCACTTGGCAGTGGTGATGCGTGTTGCTCTTCTTGTGGTTGGACATGATCATGGACTTGTTCTTCTTCTTGATGTTGTGTGGCTTGTGTATCTTGTGTCGGCAATGGATCATCCTTTTCTTCTTCATCAACTTGAGGTGTCATAGATGTGTTGATGTTGGAACTTGAAGCTCCCCCTTGATCATGGCTCTCCTCAACTTTAGGATTGATGTCTACAATGGTTATGTTCTTCATAGCTTCTCGTAGAGGCTCATCATCTATTTCATCATGACCGAAACTCTCCTCTTGGGAGCCATTAGTTTCATCAAACTCAACATCACAACTTTCCTCAACCAAACCACAGGTTTGGTTGAATACTCGATATGCTTTTGACTTTGATGCATAACCAAGAAAGATACCAACATCACATCTTCTTTCAAACTTACCGAGCCTTTTCTTGCGGTAGATGTAGCACTTGCACCTGAAGACTCAGAAATAGGAGATGTTGGGCTTTCTCCCAATGAGGAGTTCTTGCGGGGTCTTTTGAAGTAGTCGGTGTAGATAGAACCGATTTGCGGCATGGCACGCCGTGTTGATTGCTTCGGCCCAAAACTTCTCAGACGTGCCATAGTCACCAGGCATTGCTCGTTTCACTAGTCACAACAACATCATTCTTGCTAAAAGTGCACGTTAGTCCAAGATCACAAAATTGTGCAGTAGAACGCAAATTGAAACTAATTGACTTAACATACAACACATTTGAAGTAAATAAACCATGTGAAATTGCAATCATACCCAACTCAATTACCTTCCCCTTAGAGTTATCACCAAAGGTGACTTGTTCATAATTGTCGGGGTTCTCTATGGAGGCGAACATACCATCGTTGCCGGCCATGTGTTGAGTGCACCCGCTATCGAGTACCCAATGCTTTCCTTCGGCTTTGTAGTTCACCTACACTCATGAATTCAATTTTTGATTTTAGTCACCCAAGCCAACTTAGGTCCTTGTATGTGTGATACAAGTGTTTTAGGGACCCAAAGTTGCTTGGGGAGCTTCCCCTTCATGCCCTTCATGTCCTTGCCAATGAACCTTGCCTTCACCTTGCCATTTACTTTACTTAAGAGATAGTAATGATCATTAAAGGTAGACTTGTAGTAGGTAGGCAATTTTGGAGAAGGCCGGTTAGGAAGAGGACACTCCCTTGTACGGTGACCGGTGACCTCAAAATGTTGGCAATAGGAACCAACTTCCTTGATGAAGCTTGTTCTAAGCTCCGGTGAGGGCACCTTTCCTTTGTTAGGCACCGGGAAGGATCCAAGTCCTCTCTTGTTGAAGGCCCTTTCTTGTTGGAAGAGGATTTCTTTGTGCTTGACTTCTCCCTTAGATAGTCTTGCCACACTAGTGCGGAGACTTTCAATTTCATCCATCAAATCCTTCTCCCTAGCATTCTCTTTCAAAGGAAAAGACTTATGCAAGATATTAGTGGCATGAGAATTAATATATACCTTATCATTAAGGGTTTATTTCTTTGTAGTTTTCAATTCTTGATCAAGAACTTCATAAGAAAGGTTAAGTACTTGATGCTCTTAGATTAACTCGTTGTGCTTTCCCAAGAGTGCTTGGTGTGCTACGTCAAGCTCATGATAATCTAGCTTGATTTGAGCCTTATCCTCCTCAACATGTTTGACATGAGATTTGAGCGTGTCATGCTCCTTAAGTATGCTTTCATACTTGTCAAGCAAATCGAGGTTAGCACTCTCAAGCTTGGCACGAGTTTCTTCAAAGAGACTTGACCTTACTCTTTTCACTTTTAATGATAGTGTAGTATTCATTTATCAATGAAGTTTAGTCATTGGGGGAAAGCTCATCATTGCTAGAATCATCACATACCTTGGTGTTACCTTTTGCCATGAGGCACATGGGAGGTGGACGAAGAGATGAATCATCATTGTTGGCAATGGCAAGGCCGGCCAAGCTTTCTTCTTCCGCTTCACTCTCTTCATCACTGGATTCTTCGTCGGTGATCCATTCATTTGCCTCACACATGAACACCTTTTGTGGACCTTTTCTCTTCTTTGGGAAGAGTTTTGCCTATTTGCCTTTGTCATGCTTTTTCTTCCCAAAGGATCTTGGTTTGGGATTGTCCTCTTCATCATCCTCACTATCCTCAAGCTTGCGATGCTTGCCCTTGTGGTTCTCTCTTCTTTTGTCCGGTTTTGGACAATCATAGGAGATGTGGCCTTGATCACCACAATTATAGCAAGTCTTGTTGTCATCTCTACTTGGTAGAAATGTTTTATTTTTGGGATCAAAGGTGTATCTCTTCTTGGCAATCTTGGAGTTTAAGCGAGAGAATTTTCTCATCATCAATGCAAGCCCATCATCATCATCTTCACTTGATGCTTGCTCTTCTTCACTTGCCGATTCATTTTCTTAGTGGAAGCCTTTAGAGCAATTGTCTTTGAGGATGATTCCTCCATCATCCCAAGTACACTCATCTCATGAGCGTGAATCTCTCCAATAAGTTTTGAAACTTCAATGTGATCAAGAGATTCCTTTTGAAGCATGGAGTTGATGATGTTGTACTCTGGCTTAGGAAGGAGCATATGGATCTTGCGGATGATGAGTCCCTTTCCATGAGAAGCAATATCAAGAGCATTAGTTTCCTCAATAAGCACATTCAAGCAAGAAAACAATTCATTGACATTTTCATGAGGTAGCATTTTGAATTCATCATATTTGGTCTTAAGCATATGATACTTTAGTTCTTTGACACGAGAAGAACCCTCATGAATTTCAATCAAGCAAGCCCAAATTTCACAAGATTTTTCTTTGCTAGCAATCCTAGCAAACACATCTTGACTAATGCATTTGTAAATGGCATTTCTAGCTTTTGCATCCCATTTAACTTGATCACCTAGATAGTTGTGCTCACCAAACCCCGCATGGGTCGCTTCCCATACCTTGAGAGCAATAGCCTCTAGATAAGCACGCATGCGTGCTTTCCAATAGGCAAAGTCCTTGCCCTCGAAGATAGGAACCGAACCCCCAATCATGGCCATTTTAGCTCTCTAGCGGTGAGGCTAGAATGATCCAATGAGCAACCTTGCTCTGATACCAATTGTAAGGATCGAATGCCCAAGAGGGGGGGGGGTGAATTGGGCTTCTTTTCAAAAAATTAAAGCAATAAAAACTTAACAAATAAAAGCCCAATTCCCTATGCAAACAACCTATGCGTTTTATTGAATAGTAAGATTGCGATATATGAAATGGATAAGTGTAACGAGAGAGGAAGAAAGCGCATACTCCCGAGGAGACAAGAAGACACGGAGATTTATCCCGTGGTTCGGCAAGATCGTCAAGACCTTCCTACATCCATGTTGTGGCGCCCACCAAGTGTATAGCCACTCCCAAGTCACCAAGACCAGGGATCTTCACTAAATATCTCAGTTCGCCAACCTCGACATGGTGGAGCTCAAGCTTTGTACAAGTTGGATCCTCCGGGCTTCCACAACCGACTTGGCAAGCTTCGGAAGGCTCTCTCCAATTACCGACTGTTACACGGTGAATACAACCACCAAGAGACACTCCCTTACAGCTCTCACTACAATAGAGACTCCAATCACCAAGAATGGAAGCACACAAGCGTTATCTCTAGCAAGTTCTAGCCTATCTCTTGGTGTACAAGTGTTGTAAATGATGTAGAAGTGGTAGCTCAATGTCTTGAATGTTTGGTAATGTGTAGAGTAGCTCTGGTTGTCAAGACTTATCGAAATGACTGGTTGAAGGGGTATAAATAGCCAGCTTCCACGAAATAGCCGTTGGAAAAGTAGACTGACATCACTGTTCTGCGAACACCAGATGATCCGATCTTCTCCCTTCAGTTCTCATCGGTCGAATACAAATTAGCTAATGTCACTGTGTCAGATATGACCGTTGATAGACCGATGTCACACTTGCCTCATCATCGGATGATCCGGTAACACTTCATCCAGAATTGGTCTAGAAATAATGCTTACTGGAGTGATTGACCGATGTGTTGTAGTTATACATCGGATGATCCGGTGTTACACTTGGTCCAGGGTAATTGATTACTGGAATGATTGACCGACGTAACACTTTCTTTATCATCGGATGATCTGGTGAGTACTCAATTCTGAGGTCTTTTTCTTTTGTTAAACCAACTCGACCGATGTATTGTTTTCTGGAATCATCGGTTGAACCAGTGAGTTGATTTTGTCTGCTTCGGGTTGCTCTAAGTGATTCTTTTGGAGTTTGCTCGAGTGACCTCTTATACATTGGTTTGAAATATTCTTCTGATGATTACCAAGTCTTGGGTGTCGTCAAATTCGATGGAATAACTTTGGCATATGAGCTTTTTCTTTTAGTCTTCACAAAAATCGATTGACCTTGTGAAATAGTTTGTTTAGGGGTCTCCAATTGTATCCAATGAGCAGTAGATGATATACATATAGATTTCATTAAGTGTGATGAGATATACGAGATACCTTGCATCCACAAACTCATTAGTAATATCCAACGGTTGTCATTAATCACCGAAACCATACCTCATGGGGGCATAGATGCTTTCAATAGTGGATATGATGGAAGTTTTGCTTACTTCTAGTGTAGAAGTATAGCATGTGCAAGTGAAGTCTTGAATTTAAAAAGTGTTGAATGATTTCTCACATAGGTCTATACTAGTTTGACTAGGCTCAATGTGAAAGCAAATAGCATATGCATAAGGTTTTGTCTATGTATGAACATCATATGGCTTTGGTAGGTATTTCCAATCAATTAAAGGAAACTTAAATCTTTTTAGAATTTCTCCGGAATTCTAAGTTTTACTTTCAAACTAGGACTAGCAGCCCTATTACTAATTCTAATCTTGCAACAACCTAGAATTAGATTAAGCTTTCGCTACCCACAACTTACAAATTAAGGTAAAAGTATTTCAAGCCAATGAAAGCAATATTCGAAGAGTAGCAAGTTATAAACTAGAGACTTAGGAAAATAAAACAGAGCAACTATTCATCATTTCATCTATGCGAATTATAAATCATTCTTACCACACATCTTTATTTAATGAAAGAAAATCTAACCTATTTTTTTATATATATTTTTTTTAAATGCAAGGAGGATGATGGAAGGATGGAAAATAACTATGCAAGGAATGTGATACATGTTACCTCAAGTGGGGGTCCTCCCCCAAGCTTGTTCTTCAACTACCTCCGTGATAAGGGTTGAACCCTTGATGACGGAAGTACGCTGCAAGATCAGCTTGTTGTAGCTGTAGCGCCGTGTTGATGTTGGTGAATTGAGCATCCATGTGTTGTTGTGAATTCTGGGTACCTTGAACATGCTCCTGGAGTGTGATGTATATGTCACCCGTTCTCACATCAAGTTCTCCCATACGTCTAGTGAGATCCGTCATTCCTTAGCTATAGTCATGATGACTTCTAGCCGAAAAGGTGCGACGTCCTCTCATGGACGTTTGGGGCAAGCTGCTAGAGCTTGAAGTGGATAAGGGTGGATCCCTTTTCCATTCTTGCCAAGATGATCCCCCAGTCTCATACGTTAGAGGTTGAGTCCATCCGGGCGCATAACCCGTTGGGTTCTCTTCCTCTTGGTATTCATGGACCAGAGAAATTATCGGTGGCATGCCTATGGCTGTAGCCCTCACACGATTCCTTGTTACCCTGCCAGAGACATTACTTATTCTTGCTCCCTCAAGGGGAAGAAGATTAATGGTTAGCCTCCGGCACTTGTACAAATGAAAATACGGTTTAGGTAACCGAATTTCATAGACAAAGCCGAGATAGAAAAATATCAAGGAGCCATCATGATCATGCTGAAGGGTATGTCCTTGCACTAAATAGTCTTGATCAATTAATTCTCTTTCAGTTTCAATATATTCAAATGAAGAGTATTTAAGTGCTCCTACCCTATCAGCAATATGAGTACTCAATGAAGTGCATTCATTTGGTCCTAATTTTGAAATGTAATCTAACCATTGTGTCATCATGGCTTTGACTGGAGCAACTTTTATCTTTTTATTCATGGCAAACAAAATTTTCAATTCATCATCTAGCACAACCCTAACATCTCCCCTAGGGAACATAGTCATAGCCACCCATCTATGCATGAAGCTTAAGGTAGCGTTTTGGATGTGGCTATTCCTAGGAGCCCTACATGTGACCTCACTAGTTAGTTCATGCCAAAAACTTTATTTGTTAAACCTAGGCAAATTGTCTAAATATAGCAAACACCGTTTATGGAAGCCTAGGATGCTACCTAATTCTTTCCATAGGATGTTGTATTATTTTTGAAATAATCTAAAAGTAATACCATCAAATCCTATTCTTAGCGTGCAAAGGAATTGGATAGTGAGAAGGCGTGAACCTTTCTCCTCTATGTGAGCAAAGTCATCAAATCCAATTGCATGCCAAATGGAAAGAAATTCGGGGTCCATACCTATTTTGGAGATCAAATGTGGACCGTAAGCCTTGGTGTGGCGGAACTCACGATCTTGGAGAAGCCTCCATGCTTGATCTTCAAGTTTGCTTATTATGTCAAGGTCGTTGTCATGAAGAAGTTGGTGTGGGTTGCTTCTCTCTTCCATGGGAGTGTCCTCACACACACTTCTCCACCTTGGGCTTGTACCCATGGAAGAGAGGCGTGCACTAGAACCTTCACCATGGATTGAGCTTGCAGCCCCCTTCCTCTTTCCGAACAACCTCTTCATGTCTTTTTGAGTTCAACAAGTAAGAATAAAACAAGGCGAGAAAAATCTGGAAACAAGCGATGTTTGGAAAACAAAACTCTCAACGAATTTTCTGCTCTTGAGAGCTTGAGTGTAAAATGCAAATGCAGGCAAAATATAATCTTTTTGGGGATGGATTTGAGCAAGAGTGTGGCAATGAAGAGCAAGAAAAACAAGGTGAGCTAGAGAGTGACTTGGGGAGGTGTAAAATGATGTGGTGTGTGAAGAGAGGTGCTCCTCACGGCCACAATTTATACGGTGCACCCTCGAATGGTCACTTGGGGTTCAAAATATAGCCATTGGAGAAAGGGGAGCCAATTTGGCTCCGCTCCCTGTTCGGCCGACCAGGGGGTTCGGCCGACCCTACAGGTGGCCCCCTGGTTCTCCTTTTGGAGTGGCTCCCCAACGGCTATAAAGTTAGCACGTTGGTGAAATGCCGCATGTGCAGCTCAGAAATTTTTTTTTCAAATAAAAAATCTTTTTTCAAATCCAATAAAAAAATTTTCTTTTGAAAAGAAAGAAAGAAAAATGATAGTTGAGAATATAAGATTCTCATCTTGCTAGGAAAAATCAAATATGCAATGGGAAAAATCCAAATGGGGTGGAAAAAAAAAGAAAAACAAAGTGGGATAATTACCAATTTAACCTATTGCTGTAGGTCTCACCACCGTCCGATGAGATGGACATTCCTCCGTCTTCATTTCACATACGGGCCCAGAGGGATGGGCTCGGACGGCTTGTCTTGCTTCTTCCGCCATTCCTTATTTGGATGCTTGGTGGACTTGGTCCTTCGGGAAGGCCCAGACGATTTCGTCGCCTTTGGATATCGGCGTTGTCGAAACGACGGATTCTCCTCATAGATTAATCTTCTCATGAATGCAATGAGTGAGTCCACCTTTGGAGGTGTGACTTCGACCTCTCTGATGTGTTTATCATTCGGCCCATACTTGACTCGAATCATGGATCACTGCTCTGATCTTGGCCGAAAGTTAAACTTTTGCTCCTTGCCATTGATATGGAAGTGGATTTCTCTAGCTCCCACATCTATGCGAGCTTTTGCAGTGCTGTGGAATGGGCGCCCAAGAATGAGTGGTGTATCCTTCTCAGTGTCCATGTCTAGCACCACAAAATCCACGGGTATGAATCAGTTACGGATCTTCACCGGGACATCTTCAGCAATACCCACTGGATAACGGACTAAAGAGTCAGCCAGTTGTAGCTGCATTGGTGTTGGAGTCAGCTCTGTGAAGAGCTGGTCGAGCACAACCTTGGGCATCACACTGACAGTTGCTCCCATATCACAAAGTGCCTTGTCAAAGTGGTGAGCCCCAATGGAGCAAGAAATTGTTGGACATCTGGGGCCCTTTTTCTTTTCAGAAAGCCTATTGAGGATGGCTGCACTGCAGTCTTCCGTAAGCTTGACGACTTCAGTGGTGGGCAATTGTCGTTTGTTGTTCAGTATGTCCTTGAGATAGCGAGCATAAGTTGGTACTTGCATCGCATCCATCAAGGGCACATTGATGTGGATCTTTTAGATGATCTCAACAAAACGGTTGAATTGCTCATCCACTGTTGGCTTCCGTTGTCTGTGAGAGAATGGCAATAAGTTGGTGTCTTCAAATTGTTTGGCCATTCTCTCACCATGTAATTCACTTGGGACATCCTCCTTCTCAAGCTCAATTGTCCTCTTTTCTTGTGTGGGATATGGTGGGTCACGAGTGGTCTTTCCTCCTCTCGTAACCACTGCATTGACATTCTCCACTGGGGCTTCTGGCTACCCCAGAATTCTATTGTTTTCCTATGAAGGGACAACTGCAGCAAGTTGTGCCAGCTGAGTCTCCAACATCTTGTTGAAGCTTAGTTGATTCTTGAATGCTGAGGATAGTGGTTCAATCTCGGCATTGATGTCTTCTAGGGTCTTGTCATTAGCTTACAGCTTCTTGGATAGGGCATCGTTGATCTTGAGCTGGCTAATGGCAAGTTCTCTCAAGTTGGGCTCATTTCCATGGTTGCCATTGTTGTTGTACCCTCGTTGAAAGAATGGACATTTTTGACCCCACCCTTGACCTCCTGGACGATAGCCATTGTTGTTGTTGAAATTTCCGTTGTTGGTGAGGTATAGGGCATCCTCACGAGTTTCTGGGCAATGAAAAACGTTGGATATCACTAATAAGGTATGGTTTCGGTGATTAATGACAAACGTTGGATATCACTAATAAGTTTGTGGATGCAAGGCCTCTAATATAACTCATCACACTTAATGGAATCTATATTTATATCATCTACTACTCATTGGATACAATTGGAGACCCCTCAACAAACTATTTTACGAGGTCAATCAATTTTCATGAAGACTGAAAGAAAAAACATATATGTCAAAATTATTCCATCAAAATTGACAACACACGAGACTTAGTCGTCATCATAAGAACATTTCAAACCAATGTCTATGAGGTCTCTGGGACAAATTCCAAAAGAATGACTTAGAACAACTCGACGCAGACAAAATCAACTCACCAGATCATCCGATGTATCCAAAAAAATCTGCATTGGTCGAGTTGGCTTGGCAGCAGAAAAAGACCTCAATCTTGGGTATACGCCGGATCATCTGATGTTGAAGTATGTGTTACATCGGTCGATCATTGCAGTAAGCAATTTCCCTGGACCAAGTAACACCGGACCATATGATGTACAAATATGCCACATCGGTTGATCATTCCAATAAGCATTATTTCTGGACCATCCTGGACCAAGTGTCACTAGATTATCCGATGTACAGGTCTATACAACATCGGTCAATCAACGGTCATATATGACACAGTGACCTCAGCTAATTTGTATTCGACCGATGACAGCTGAAGGGGGAACATCGGATCATCCGGTGTTTGCAGGACAGTGATGTCAGCCTACTTTTCCAATGGCTATCTCGTGGAAGCTGGCTATTTGTACCCCTTCAACCAGTCATTTAGACAAGTTTGGATGCCCTGAGCTACTCTACACATTATCAAGCATTCAATACGTTGAACAACCTCTTCCACATCATTTACACCACTTGTACACCAAGAGATAGGCTAGAACTTACTAGAGATGATGCTTGTGTGCTTCCATTCTTGGTTATTGGAGTCTCTAGTCTAGTGAGAGTTGTAAGTGAGTGTCTCTTGATGATTGCATTCATCGTGTATCAGTCGGTGATCGGAGAGATCCTTTCGGAGCTTGCCAAGTCGGTTGTGGAAGCCAGGAAGATCAAACTTGTACAAGGCTTGAGCTCCACCTTGCCAGAGATGGTGAACGGATACCCTTAGTGAGATCCCTGGTCTTGGTGACTTGGGAGTAGCTACACCCTTGATGGGTGCCACAACGTGGACGTAGGAAGGTCTTGATGATCTTGCCGAACCACGGGATAAATCACCGTGTCTTCGTGTCTTCTCGGGAGTTTGCATACTCTTCCTTTCCCATTATACTTATGCATTTCATATACCTCAAACTTATTATTCACTTGAATGCATAGGTTGTTTGCATAGGGAATTGGGCTTTTAGTAGTTGAGTTTTTATTGCTTTAGTTTTTAAAAAGAAGCCCAATTAACCCCCCCCCCCCTCTTGGGCATTCGATCCTTACAATTGGTATCAGAGCAAGGCTGCTCATTGGATCATTCTAGCTTCACCGCTAGAGAGCCAAAATGGCCAAGACTGGGGGTTCGGTTCCCATCTTCGAGGACAAGAACTTTGCCTATTGGAAAGCACGTATGCGTGCTTATCTAGAGGCTATTGCTCCCGATGTATGGGAAGCAACCCATGCGGGGTTTGGTGAGCATAACTACATAGGTGATCAAATCAAGTGGGAAGCCAAGGCTAGAAATTCTATTTACGAATGCATTAGTCAAGATGTGTTTGCTAGGATTCCTAGCAAATAAAAACCTTGTGAAATTTGGGCTTGCTTGATTGAAATTCATGAGGGTTCTTCTCGTGTTAAAGAACTAAAGTATCACATGCTTAAGGCCAAATATGAGGAGTTCAAAATGCTACCTCAGGAGAATGTCAATGAAATGTTTTCTCGCTTGAATGTTCTTATTGAGGAAATTAATGCTCTTGATATTGCTCCTCTTGGCAAGGGACTCATCAACCGCAAGATTCTTATGCTCCTTCCTAAGCCAAAGTAAAACATCATCAACTCCATGCTTCAAAAGGAATCTCTTGATCAAATTGAAGTTTCTGAACTTATTGGAGAGATTCGCGCTCATGAGATGAGTGTGCTTGGGATGATGGAGGAATCATTTTCAAAGACAATTGCTCTAAAGGCTTCCACCAAGAGAATAAATCTCAAGAAAAAGAAAGTGATCGAGCCTAGCTCAAGTGAAGAAGAGCAAGCATCAAGTGAAGATGACGATGATGAGCTTGCATTGATGATGAGAAGATTCTCTCGCTTGAACTCCAAGATTGCCAAGAAGGGATACAACTTTGATCCCGAAAAGAAAGCATTTCTACCAAGGAAAGATGACAACAAGACCTGCTATAACTGTGGTGATCAAGGCCACATCTCCTATGATTGTCCAAAACCGAACAAAAGAAGAGAGAACCACAAGGGCAAGCATCGCAAGCTTGAGGACGGTGAGGATGATGAAGAAGAGGTCAAGCCCAAGCCAAGATTCTTTTGGAAGAAGAAGTATGACAAAGGCGAACAGGCAAAACTATTTCCAAAGAAGAAAAAGTTCCACAAAAGGTGTTCATGTGTGAGGCAAATGAATGGATCACCGACGAAGAATCTAGTGATGAAGAGAGTGAAGCTGAAGAAGAGAGCTTGGTTGGCCTTGCCATTGTCAACAATGATGATTCATCTCTTCGTCCACCTCCCATGTGCCTCATGGCAAAAGGTAACACCAAGGTATGTGATGACTCTAGCGATGATGAGCTTTCCCCCGATGACATAGCTTCAATATTTTAAGACCTATATGTGCTGAATACATTGGCTTGTAGTGAATACACTTGGATTTGATGATAAAAGTTTTAAATATCACCAAAACACCTTTTTATCAAGGTCCAACTCTAGCTCTGAGCTACAGCAAGGTCCGACGGTAGGTCCGGCTAGGTTTGGGTAGCTTCGGTTACGTTCGATGCTAGGTCCGACTAGCTTTGGTCAGCTCCGGTGAAGTTTTGTCTTTAGCTCCGGCATGTCTTTGATAGCTCTGACATGTTTTTTCTAAGCTCCAATTTAATTTTTCTAGCTCCAACTAGTTCTGGTTAGCTCCGGCGCTAGGTCCTGCTTGTTTTTTAAGCTCCGGCGGGAGCTTGGTTGTACTAGTTTTGGTAAGCTCTGGCACTAGGTTCTACTAGCTTTTGTTAGCTCCGGCTCAAGCTCCGGGTTGCTCTAGCAAGGTCCGGAACTTGACCGCAGTGCTTCTGCTTTTCATTTGCAATGTTTCGTACTTGCTTTACATTGTTGGAAAGATTTCTTAGTATTCATTTGCTAAGTTTTTCGTGCGTTTTGGTTGATATGGATGATATCGTGTTACTGTGGTTTTGCAACATGCTTATGTGAGGTTCTCACGTAAGGTGTTGTGTTCGGAACTAACTTGAGTCATGTCAAGGACTTGGGCTCGTATGGATTTGTTGTTTATTCATGTGCAGGTGTTGCTTGAGTTCAAGACATGACTGGTGACGGGATCCATTGGACTAGTCTCATGGAGGAGATGAGGTTCCAACAACCAAATTCAGAAGGAATTGTGGTTGAGCTGATCAGGAGGTTGCGCAACATGATTGAATCAAGAACAATGCATATGAAGGTATCGTGGACGTCACTGGAAGATGTTTGCACGTGTGAAAGAAGTGCATGGACGTGGCTACATGGTTCCGAGATGTGATGAAGAGATGTGGACGTAAAGAGTTGGTCGGAAAGGTCCAACCAACTAGGTTATGGACTCAGGCTGCGGCTGAGTCAGGTTTGACTCAAATATGGAAAGATTTGAGTTGGTTATGATAGGATTTCGTGTGGGTCACGAATTTGAGTTGTTTAGGAATGTGGGATACGTTCCTAAGGTGTTTGGAAGTCTTAAGATTGCTTCTATCTGCGTATAGAAGAATCCTAAGCAGTTATGGAATGTTACGATTCGTGATCTGAGTAGGATTGGAGTCCTAGTTGATATTGGGTTGGCCTAAGGGCTGGTTATATAAGCAAGGGAGCCCAGAGCTCGTGGGGCACGACTTTGGGGGATGTTCCTCTTGTGTTCTATTGAATAAAATTCGTAGGTTGAAGGAACTTTTGTGCCTTGTTCGTCCAACTTGTTCCAGACAAGTTTTACTCGTTGAGTTTCTGGACAGCACTACCTTTCGTCGGTGGTTTTATCATAACTTGATTTTTACAGATCCAATTGACGTTATTCTTTTTGGTTTGTCTTCACAACTTGATTATATATCATATGTCAAAATTTCACGGTCATTGGATTTGTGGTTTCTGATCTACATGAGTTTCTTTGCAGCATTCCAGAACTGTTTTTTCTCGGGTAGGGCAGATTGACCTTGTTTGATCTTTCGATCATAGCTTGGGTTTTTCTCGACGGATTTGAGTGATTCCTTTTGTGTTGTCTTCGTGACTTGATTCTCTCTGATATCCATCACATTTGTCATGGTGAAACACATTTAGATTAGTCTCACACACAATTTCTTTAAGAGATCGTTTTTCTGCCGAAGGGGTTGGGTTTTAATTGTTTCCGCTGCGTAAGATTTTTAAATCTACCATTCACCCCCCCTCTGGTAGCTTTTCACGTGCTCTTCGATACTACAAATAATGAATGAATACCACACTATCATTAAAAGGGAAAAGAGTAAGGTCAAGGCTCTTGAAGAGGATCGTGCTAAGCTTGAGAGTGCTAACCTCAATTTGCTTGACAAGTATGAAACCATACTTAAGGAGCATGACACGCTCAAATCTCATGTGAAGCAAGTTGAGGAGGATAAGGCTCAAATCAAGCTAGATCATCATGAGCTTGACTTAGCACACAAAGCACTCTTTGGAAAGCACAATAAGTTAATCAAAGAGCATCAAATACTTAACCTTGCCTATGTAGTCATTGATCAATATTTGAAAACCATAAAGAAAGAAACCCTTAATGATAAGGTATCCATTGTTTCACATTCCACTAATGTCTTGCATAAGTCTTTGCCTTTGAAAGAGAATGCTAGGGAGAAGGATTTGATGGATGAAACTGAAAGTCTCCGCACTAGTGTGGCAGGACTATCTAAGGGAGAAGTCAAGCACAATGAAATCCTCTTCCAACAAGCAAAGTCCTTCAACAAGAGAGGACTTGGATCCTTCCCGGTGCCTATCAAAGGAAAGGTGCCCTCACCGAAGCTTAAAACAAGCTTCATCAAGGAAGTTGGTTCTTATTGTCAACATTGTGAGGTCACCGGTCACCATACAAGGGAGTGTCCTCTTCCTAACCGGCCTTCTCCAAAATTGCCTACTAACTACAAGTCCACCTTTGATGATCACTATTATCTCTTGAGTAAAGTAGATGGCAAGGTGAAGGCAAGGTTCATTGGAAAGGACATGAAGGGCATGAAGGGGAAGCTTCCCAAGCAACTTTGGGTCCCAAAAACACTTGTATCACACATACAAGGACCTAAGTTAGCTTGGTGCCCAAAATCAAAAACTGAATTCATGTGTGTAGGTGAACTACAAAGCCAGAGGAAAGCATTGGGTACTCGATAGAGGGTGCACTCAACACATGACTGACAACGATGGTATGTTCACTTCCATAGAGAACCCCGGCAAACATGAACAAGTCACCTTTGGTAACCACTCTAAAGGGAAGGTAATTGGGTTTGGTAAGATTGCAATTTCACATGATTTATCTATTTCCAATGTGTTGTATGTTGAGTCACTTAGTTTCAATTTTCTTTATATTGCACAATTATGTGATCTCGGACTAACGTGCACCTTTGGCAAGAATGATGTTGTTGTGACTAGTGAATCAAGCAAAGAACTAATCTTCAAAGCGTTTCGGCATGGACACCTCTACTTAGTAGACTTCTCCGCCAAGGATGCTAGCTTGACCACTTGTCTTTTCACAAAGACGAGTTTGGGTTGGCTATAGCATCGACGCATCACTCACATTGGAATGAGCAAGCTCAAGAAGTCATTGAAGCTCTGGATGGTGACTGGCGTGAATGATGTCACATTTGAGAAGAACAAGCTCTGTTGCGCTTGTCAAGCCGAGAAACAAGTTGCTTCACACCACCCGATGAAGACAATAATGTCAACCTCCAAGCCACTTGAGTTGTTCCACATGGACCTCTTCGGACCATCCACATATCAAAGTCTTGGTGGTAATCTCTATTGTCTTGTTATAGTTGATGACTACTCTCGGTATGCTTGGATGTTGGTTCTTCGTGACAAGAGTGAAACTCCGGAAGTGTTCAAGACCTTTGCTAAATGTGCTCAATGGGAATTTCAACTTCCCATCATCAAGGTCCGGAGTGACAACGGCACCGAATTCAAGAACTACAACATTGGGGAGTGGTGTGATCATGAAGGCGTGAAACATGAATTTTCAGCCACATACACTCCTCGACAAAATGGTGTTGTTGAAAGGAAGAACAAGACTCTCATCACTCTTGCACGAGCAATGCTTGATGACTATGGCATGTCTGAGAAGTTTTGGGCCGAAGCAATCAACACGGCGTGCCATGCCACAAATCGGGTCTATCTACATCGACTACTTCAAAAGACCACGTATGAAATCCTCATTCGGAGAAAGCCCAACATCTCCTATTTCCGAGTCTTCGGGTGCAAGTGCTACATCTACCACAAGAAAAGGCTCGGTAAGTTTGAAAGAAGATGTGATGTTGGTATCTTTCTTGGTTATGCATCAAACTCAAAAGCATATCGAGTATTCAACCAAACCTCCGGTTTAGTTGAGGAAAGTTGTGATGTTGAGTTTGATGAAACTAATGGCTCCCAAGAGGAGAGTTTCGGTCATGATGAAATAGATGATGAGCCTCTACGAGAAGCTATGAAGAACATGACCATTGGAGACATCAAGCCTAAAGTTGAGGAGAGCCTTGATCAAGGGGGAGCTTCAAGTTCCAACATCAACACATCTATGGCACCTCAAGTTGATGAAGAAGAAAAGGATGATCCATTGCCGACACAAGATTCACAAGCCACACAACATCAAGAAGAAGAACAAGTCCATGATCAAGTCCAACCACAAGAAGAGCAACACGCATCACCACCGCCAATTGCTTCACAACCACTTATGAGGCATGGACGCATCTCCATGGCGCATCCGATTGATGAAATTATCGGTAGTCTGTCAAGGAGAGTAAGTACACGTTCTCGCCATTTCGCTACGTTTTGTGAGCACTACTCATTTGTTTCATGTGTAAAACCCACTCACATTGAGGAAGCACTCCAAGATCCAAATTGGGTAATGGCCATGCAAGAAGAACTCAACAACTTCCTCCGCAATGAAGTTTGGGTGTTGGAGGAGCGACCCAAGGACAAGAACGTCATTGGGACAAAGTGGGTGTACCGCAACAAACAAGGTTTTGTGATCCGCAACAAGGCAAGACTTGTGGCCACGGGTTTCTCGCAAGTTGAAGGACTAGACTTTGGAGAAACATTTGCTCCGGTCGCTCGAATAGAAGCCATCCGTATACTTCTTGCTTTTGCATCATATCATAATATAAAGCTTTATCAAATGGATGTGAAAAGTGCCTTTCTTAATGGTTACATTAACGAGCTTGTCTATGTTGAACAACCTCCCGGGTTTGAAGATCCGGGGAATCCTAATCATGTGTATAGGTTGCACAAGGCGCTCTACGGGCTCAAGCAAGCACCTAGAGCGTGGTATGAACGACTACGGGATTTCCTGATCATGGAAGGATTCAAGATCGGGAAGGTGGACACTACACTCTTCACCAAAGACATCGATGGAGAACTATTTGTTTGTAAAATTTATGTTGATGATATTATTTTTGGTTCAACTAACAAAGTTCTTAGCCATGAGTTTGGAAAAATGATGTCTAGGGAATTTGAGATGTCGATGATTGGAGAGCTTAACTTCTTCCTTGAATTTCAAATCAAGCAACTTCGAGAGGGGACCTTCATCTATCAATAAAAATATACCAAGGACCTCTTGAAGAAATTTGAGATGGGAGATTGTAGCTCAAGAAGTACGCCAATGGCAACAAATTGTCATCTCGACGAGGATGAGGACTGTAAACCTGTTGACCAATCTAATTACCGTTCCATGATTGCTTCATTGCTTTATCTTACCGCATCTAGGCCCGATATCATGTTTAGTGTATTCTTGTGTGCTCGCTTTCAAGCGGCACATAAATAATCGCATCGGAAGGTGGTGTTTAGGATACTTCGGTATCTCAAGCATACCCCAAGTCTAGGCCTGTGGTACCCCAAAGGTGCTAAATTCCACCGCTTGGGTTACTTGGCTTCGGACTTTGCTGGATGCCGTGTGAATCGCAAGAGTACCATCGGAGGGTGCCACTTGCTTGGGCATTCCCTAGTGTCTTGGTCTAGTAAGAAGCAAAACTCCGTTGCCTTGTCCACTGCGGAAGCGGAATATATAGCGGCTTGTGCATGTTGTGCCCAAATCCAATATATGAAGCAAACCCTTTTGGACTTTGGTGTTAAATTTATTGTGTGCCTCTCCTTTGTGACAACAAAAGAGCGGTTAAGATTGCTAAAGACCCCGTTCAACACTCCTGCACCAAGCACATTGATATTCGCCATCATTTCTTGCGGGACCATGAAGCTAAGGGAGACGTCTCCCTGCAAGGTGTTAGGTCCGAAGAACAATTGGCGGATATCTTCACTAAACCACTTGATGAGAAAACCTTTTCTAGACTAAGAAGTGAATTAAATGTTCTAGATGCATCGAACGTCATGTAAGATTCCATGGTCATGTAAGAATGCATCACATATAGGTCTTTTCTAACTTTCAAAGGATAGGGGCAAGCAAGGGTTAGCTTGGGATGGCGGTTTTTTGCGGTATCCCCAAGGCTTGCAGAATTGCTCTCCCTGAAGAAGCCTTTGAAAGGTTCAAACTTGGCAAGATAGATTTAATTTATGTCTTGCATGATGAATGCCATATAGACTTGCACTCACGTCTAATATCCTGCATTAAAAATTGTTTGGCATTGCATATGGTAGATTGTCACAAAGGGGAACCCACTTCATGAGAAAGATACTTGTTTGAAATGCAATTTCTCAACTCATATGATGTGGAATGAACAAAGTGTTAAGTGTGTTAATGCCTAAAGGAACATGTTTTAAAGAGATAGAAGTCTTCATCCTCTAGCTCACAAAGCATGGGCCTTACATTTTGTTTGGATTTTTCCTTGGTTTTTGTAATGTTCTATTTGCTTTATGGCTTAGCCAAGTTATTGGCAACTAGCGTTAAAGTATTTTTGAGGGGTTAGGGGTTGCTCAAAAAGTCTTAAGACTTGTGTTTCTCTTTGTTTGTTTAAGTCAAAGGACATATATGGGTTGTTGCTGATCTTTTGTAGTCATCGGAGTATCCGATGCTTAGGGCAGAAGCTTCATCGGATAAGCTTGTGCTTAAGTACAAGGGTCAGCTGACAGAAAGTCAAATCAACCGATGAGTTCATTCTGAGAAACATCAGAGCATCCGATGTTCACATTTCTGGAGTTGTGCCAGATTCAACCGATGATAAACTTTTCCAAATCAGATCATCCGATGCTGAAGGTGCCTCTGGAATAACCTTACTGTACCACTCGACCGATGCACCCTCTCAACTGACGTTGGATCATCCGATGTTAAAAATTGAGCTAGGGTTCGAGCTGCACCTATTAAGCGCGCCTCTCCATTTTTCTAAATTTTTTTTCTCTCTTCTCCCCGCCGCCACCGCTCCGCGCCCCTCGCCTTGCCGCTGCCCACCATCGCGCTCCAGCCGCCACTGCACTTAGCACCACCGCCGCCCTCAGTGCTGCCGCTCGTCGCGCCGCCACTCCTCGCGCCTGGCCGTCACGCTCCCCGTCGCGCCGCTGCCCTCCACGCTGCCGCGCCGGTCCTCTTCGCCTGGCAGCCGCAACTCCTCTTCACCGCCAGGGTTCGTCTGGCCGCATCACCCTCCGAGCCGTTGCTCCTTGCGCTCGGCTGCGTCGTACTTTGCGTCGCCGCCTCCTACACCTGGCATCGTCGCCCCGCGAGACCCCGTGACCTACGCCACTTCCTCGCGTTCGCCGTCGCACATTCTCCGAATTCGCTGTCGTCAACCCTAGCTCGCGATCTCATCCTTGCCATCGTCACTCCTCTCATCAAGATGGGCTGTGAAAAGAAAGGAAAGGGAAAGGCCACTGAGGAGCTCGCAACTAAGAAGTAAAAGCTGTCGAAAGAGATGAAGAAAGCTAGACAAGCTGAGATGGCCGCTCGCTCCGCTGAGGAGCATGAGCGTGGCCAAAGAGGATCCCTGAGGATCCGGGAGTCCCGACAGAGGCAGCTACAGCCACAGCAGACAGAGGAGACAGAGGAGTCTGAGGAGCCGCTTATGCACCGGCGCACAGTCAGGACCTGTGGAGGTCATCCAGCTGCAGCCCCGAGTCAGAGACCATCTGCAGCTGAGCTTCAGGAGGACAGAGCGACCGAGAGATCCGTCCATGAGATGGACACCAATGTCCGGATTGGTGAGGGTGTCTGCCTGACTGACTATAGGAAAATGAAGGCAAAGCAGCTCAGGAAGCCTCGATGGAGCATTCTGCTTGACGGGTGGTTCCCGCAGCCCAGGGAGCCACTTGTGGACATCTGCTTCTGGACCCTGACACAGGCGTTGCTGTATGAGACTTACAGACGTCGGGGCCATAATCTTTTCCAGCACAACATCATTGACTGGTATCAACTCGCACTTGCAACCAGCACTGAGATTCGCCCTTTCTTTGAGAGGTACAGAGGGCTAGTAGAGCTGATGTCTTTCCAGCAGAGTGCATACATGGAGGACTGGGTCCGAGTTTTCTTTGCCACACTCTACGTTTCAGAGGACCGCAGATCCATTGACTTTATGTTCATGGGCCAGCATCACCATCTGACTAGACAGACCTTGGGACAGTTGCTAGGCGTGGATCTCCATGACACTTGCCTACACGAGTTAGTCTATGGACAAGCTGACCCACCGAGGAGGCTGCTCACTGGAGGTGTGGCACCACCTTTGGAGGAGATTCGGTCATTGTTTGCTCAACCCTTCACACCTGACCAGCCTAGGGTACCTGCTCTACTCACTCTGGTTGCACGTACTGTTCACCTTGCCTTGCGCCGCATGCTACTACCCAGGTCAGGATACCTTGAGGGCTTCACCAGTTTGCAGCAGACCCTCCTGCTCTATGTCATGAACGGGATGCAGTTTGACATCGTGGATATCCTCATTTGTGAGATGGAGGATGTCATCACAGATGGAGTTGGGATGATGAGACAGCTCATGTTTGACCATTGGATCAGTCATCTTCTCTACCTGTTGGCTCCAGAGGGATCCGCCGTGCGTGACAGTCTAACCAACGACAGCGTCACTTGGTTTGGACACTACCATGCTCCAGCTCCTGGAGACCGCCGCCTTGACCTCCCTGTTGAGTGTCAGGTTCGAGCTCGACTTTCAGAAGAAGACTGGTCAGACTTAGAAAAGGAAGATAGGATCCTAGCACAAGCTGAGGCTCAGGGAGTGGATCTACAGCATATCTGGTCAGAGAGTGAAACTAGTGACAGTGTCGATGAGTACTTCCCACCTCCTCCCACACTCAGGCAGCATGACGCGAAGGCTGGAGGCTTGACTGCACCACCACCTCCTACCCCACCTCCGGTGTCCGAGGCACAGGTCTCTCAGCCATCCGAGCTTACTTCTCTACTACAACAGATGGTTGAGCAGCAGTGACAGGATCGGCTTGCAGCTGAGCAGGCCAGAGCTGAGTAGGCTGCACGTCTCGTGGAGCTCCAGCAGCAGCAGCAGGAGATGTGGTGTCAGATAGTCCGCGAGAAGAGAGAGGACACTGACAGGCTCACTGGACTCACTGACCAGATGCATCAGTGTACTCTTGACCAGCAGCAGCAGACACAGTAGGCCATTATGGGCATCCTGGGGTTGATCACCAACGTTGAAACTCATACCGCGATTGCCCTGGCCTCACAGCTTCCTGGTCTAGCTCCAGGTCCACCTTTCTTAGCACCAGTCTCAGCTCCAGTGCCGACCACGCCGATACCGACTATCAGCATGTCACCACTGCTTGCCCCAGGCACACCGATTCACTCTCCTTTGCCGGCTACGACCCTCTTTCAGCAGACTTCGGCTTCGGTTGTCAGCGCCCCGCTACCGGCAGTCCCGACTCAACAGGCACCCTCAGTACGGACAACGGCTCCCACAGTCTCGGTCTCCTCCACTCTAGCCTCAGCGGCAGTAGGCAGCAGCTCCATCTCTACAGGAGATGGGACCAATGACAGCACCCCTGACAGCGACCAGTTCGTCATTGCCCCAAGCGCTCAGGATCCTTAGGCACTCGGCTTCCCTTTTTGCTGTCTTGATGCCAAAAGGGGAGAAGAGTCAGAGTCAGGGGGAGGGATATCATTGTCTTAGGGGGAGTCCTAGTGTAAAACCACCCTTTTATGGCATGTGAATTCAGTTATGAGTTTTGTGATCAACTTTATTTAAGATCCAATATAGTGGTACACATGAACTTAATACCATCCAAACCTTTCTTGCACTCATGGTTGAATTTTATTAACATGAGTATTGGACTTCACCACTAATTCTAGAATGATTCTATTCACCACCTCTTCAAATTTTAGAATTATTTGGATGAAGTTTAGTAAGGCAATTTAAAGTGCAGTACTAATTGGACCTGCAAAAAATTTTCAAATTAGAGGCTCTAGATTTTTCCTTGACCTTCTAATATTCTCAATAGCTTCCCTGCAAAATTTCAAGATTTTAGGAACTCATTTGCTATTTTATTTGAGGCGCTTAGCAAATTTGAATCAAATTCAAATCTGAATTTTTAAATTCTTTTCCAACTTCTTTGAACATAAGATTTGAGTTCACCATTGTGTTCAGAATAATTCATATACCATCTCCACAAAATTTCATGATTTTTGGAGTTGATCTCCTATTTTTAAATGAATTTTTAACTTTACTGTTGGAGTCTGACTGACCTGTGGGCCCCAAGGGTCAGCCTCTGCTGAACGGGTAAGGTCGGCCGCCTGCCATCTCTGCACCGGCGCTCGCCCGCTCGACAGCGCGCGCACATGCAAGCTCCAGCGAGCTGCTTGCTTGCTTGCTTGCTGCGGCGCTATAAAAGGCCGGCCGCCGCTCCGATATTTCCCCTTCCCCGATCGGTGGTTCCCCCTCTCGCGATTCCTTCTCCGCCGCGCGCCATCGTCGCCGCCCACCTCTGCTTCGTGGTGCGCCGCCGTTTCGCGCAGTTTCAAGCCTCGATCCCAAAAGCTTAAAGGTGCGCCTAGTCGAGCTCTAACTCTCGGTGCAAACCGTTTCCCTTTTCATTGAGAAATGAGCAAGTTATCGGTCTTCTTCGTTCCGGCCGATGTGAAGAAACTTGCTAGGTTTCTGTTTCAATTCCGTTTCTACAAGTAAATATTCTTTGCAATTGCTTAGAGAGTGTTTCTATAGGTCCTAGCGCTCCTACCTGAGCAAAAACCCCTAAAAGTTATCGAGCAACGGCCGAGGAAATCGAGTTTTGCTCGCCACCGGTGAGGGAACCTTGATTCGCCGTCGAGCTCATAGTTTCCGATTGTTTCCTCCCCTTCCACGTCCAATTCCTTAATCTGCATCGTCCCAAGAAGGTTTTGAAGAAGATCCCGAGTGGTTTGAGCTACTCTGGAGCGAGTTCCAGGTTGCCCGAGTGCTCACCGCCGCCGCTGCCGTCGCATGGCCATTTCCAGCGAGTTTCTGTTCCCACCGATCTCACCGTCGTGCTCAGTGACTCCAAAAACCCCCAGGCAGCGAGTTTGAGCGAGTTTGGCCCGTCGGTTTAGCCGGCGGCGAGCTCGCCGGCGAGTCACCGCCGCGGGCGCCGCCTCGCGCGGGCGTTGGCCCGAAGTAGATGACAACCCCGTGGGCCCCACCTGCCAGTGGCTGCGGGATCACGATGCGGCTAGGATTCCGTGCGGCTGCGCGCGAATAAATCTGTGGACCGCGGTGTTGCATTGACCAGAGCACGCCACGTGGCCCATGGGACCCACCCGATTGAATTTTAATTCTGGCGCCGATATGTTATTAAATTAATTCCAGAAAATTGTTCAAACTTCTAAATTGAATATCTCTCTGTAGACTACTCCAAAAATATTCAAACAAATTTTGTTTGAAAGCACTTGAGCTCTAGTTTCTTTTAGTACCAGGTAGGTTCTGTGAAACTTAATTTTAAATTCTGTAGAAAATAATCTTTCCAAATACAAAAACACTTTTTCCAGATAAGATAGCCACTGGAAAAATCCCCAAAATTCAAAAAAAAATTAGTGTCCTATTCTTGACTACTAGAAAAAGTTTGGGAGCCATTGCACCTGTTTAAACCTCTGTATAGTTCAATTACCTTTTTCAGTTATTGAATTTTCACAGATGTTCAGTTGCTTTATTATGTCCCAAATTTGGACTGAGTTTTCCTTTAGTCATACTCTAGTTCCTGTATAAATCTTGAAGTTAATTGACCTACTATCCTAGTCCTAATTCAGTCACGAACTGAACATTGAGTAAAAGGTTAAAAATTTAATTACAAGATAATTCCAGAAATTCTTGCCAACTTAGAAATTCAATAACTCCTTCACCCCAGCTTAGAAATTTAGGAAACAAATTTTGCTAGAACTAGGACAATTTCCTCTATCTTAATTATCACATGTTAGCTATGTTCAAGCTACAGTTTCCTCTCTAAAATTTTTGGAAGTTGATTGCTTGCCATAATTTTGGAGACCACAATCTACTTTAATCATCTACTGTTATTTGCAAGAGCTTCTATCATAGTCCCTAATACCTACCTTCAAAGTTCCAAAGCCCATTAAGTCATTATCACATAATGGTCACCATAAATTAAATCATGGTCTTGGTAATAATTATTTTTTTCAAAGTCATTCATATACGTATTCTATGCACATCGTATAGTGACCGAAGTCGAGGAGGAGCCAAAAGCCTTGGAAGAGAACCTTCCAAATATTAACTCAGACTCTGACCTGCAACAAGGCAAGCCCCGGTTTGCATTTAAGTCATTTATAAAATTTTACTTTATCACTATGATAAGTAGTATATGAATTGTGCATTACGTTTAGGATGATTGATACTCCACATGCATGACCAAAAATCCCAGGGATTTGTTGGAACGAGTTACAGTTTGACCTGTAGTAACTACTTTGCTAATGCATAGGAAATCCGGTAGAAGTTGAGTAGTTGGAGTCTACTCGCGAGAGATGTAGGACATATCTCACAGGATTGGTTAGATAGAAAATGGCTTAATATAATGAAATTGAGACCGGGCAGGGAATGGATAGGAAGCGGCAAGAATTGAGTCTCGATCGCATAGCCCTGCCTGTGTCGATTAAGGCCCGTCCGTATGCAGCCCCTTCGGACAAGCTTGAATTGTCCCGGCAATATAATGGACATACGGAATCCAATAAACTGATGTAACTTGATAACTGGGGTGTCGAGGCCCATTAACTCACCATCGATAGGGGTGGGTTGAGGACAGTAAGGTGTAAATCAGTCGGCGGACATATGATGTGTTCCGTGCGGAGACCTTCTGTTCGCGGAGGTGAGACGGGCTCAGCGTTCGAGTTTCTTGTAAAAGGTGGCCATATACGCCTAGTACTGAAGTGTTATGTAGGTACAAGTGGACTCGCTGACATTTTCGAACGACGTATGTGTTGTTTTGTCCGGGTGTGTCCTGATTGCAATCACCGTCCCTCACGGTAATAGAGTACCACTTGTTCACTGAGCGGTGACGTAGTAAATACTAAAGAAGCCAGAAAATCATATTGTATTGAATTCTAATTACTTTGCAACCTTGCATGATTTAGAGATAGTACAATTAAAAGTGTACAGTTTCCCCATACTTTAGCTGTAATAGCATTATGTGCTTTGGACATGTCATATCATCGGTAAAGTGTTTCTTGTTTGATTGTGGAGCCCATGATGTGTCGTGCTCGGAGAATGTCATTTGCTACATAAAACCTGATTATATGGATCCACTTGTAGGCGAGTCATTTACGCTTCACCTCACCTATGTTTTAGTGTTCCCCTTGCATATGTCTAGTGAGACGGGTTAGTCTTGCTGAGCCTTATGCTCATGTTTGCAGTTAACGAGTTTTTGCAGGTTATACAGTTGATGAAGGGTTTGATGATGAGGCTGCACCCCCTCCAGGGTGTACAACCGAGTGGGAACCCTGCACGCCTCCCTAATTGAGTGTTGCTAGTGCAAAGTATCCAAGGCATGGATAACCTTGCTTTTGCATAGCTAGTGATGAGAGCGTAGCTATGATATATATATATATATATATATATATATATATATATATATATATATATATATATATATTTCTTTACTTCCGCTAGTATTGTAAAAAATTCTGCTGTATGATAAATAAATGACTTCATCTTGTACTTATTCAGGTTCTATTCTTGTATATTGTTGGGTGTCGCATCGCACGACACCACCCAATGAGATCCTCGGATGTCGGGATTCCGTTCCTCAGAGACATGGTATCAGAGCATCATTGGGAACAGTGTACTTGGAAAGAACATATTTTCAAAAATTAGGACTTGAATGAGGAAATAGCTATATGCCTCTATAAGGAGTATTATTAGTATAAGATATAAAGGTGGTAAACTAACTATGTGTTATTATATTCTGTAACGATGCCCCGACGTCAGGTAAGAGGTAAGGTACGCTACCGAGAGCGGATCAATCTCGGTAAGCTCAGCATACGAGGAGTGGTATGTGAAATTTCTGTGGCTTGGCACGGGAAGTTAATAGGAGTCTCTGAAGCTTTCAATGTTTCTGAGAACCTATGACACGCGGTACCCCAGCGTGCCTCAAAGTTAGTGGGAGCCCCCATCGGGTGGTGTATAACCCGATAGTATGCCTCTCTAGAACTATTCATGTTCTATGGGAGCATGCAAAACACGTATGCCCGAGCGTGTATAAGCCGGATCGTATGGGGGACTTTGCTGGACGGGCGTATTTACAACCATGTACATCGAGACATGACCTCGGTCGAGGACGACTCACACCAGAGTCGTATGCATTTATTTTCATATATATTATTGTGACTACCTGTCATGTTTCCCCGTGCCGCCCTTGAGGTGTGAAGATGTGAAAGGGGATTGTTTGTCTTTTGCAGCATTAACTACGGTGGAAGACCGTGTTGAAGCCGTTTGCGAGAGAACGATATAGGAACCACCTATAGACAAACCGGAAATACCGGATAGAATTTTCTTTGGTGAGATACGTAGTACTGTCAGTATCAAACATGATACTAGACTATCCCCACCGACAGAATGGATGCATAATGCTTTGGAAAGTCCGACTATCATGTGCTGGTAGGTTTGGACTCCGCAAAAAGGGTTCCGACTCGATAGAATAAATAGAATCAAGATTCTTGTTTTCTGGCAGAAGTTGGCTCGACTTCGCTGGATTGTAATCTTGGTTATTTAATATATAGTATAGGAGTATCATATATGGATGGAAAGCTCGTGAAGATCTCTACAAGTTTTCTGTTGACCATAAAGACAGAAAAGCTTGATAATCTGTTGAAATCTGGGGTGTATTGTAACTGCTCCAGATGACCTTACCATTGTACCAGTCTCTGTATTTTTGCCATCACTTGCTGTAGAAGAATCCACTGCCTTATTGTGATACATGTTTGGAAAGAGTAGGAGGAGCTTTAAAATTTTTTTATGGGAGGTTTTTCCTGATTTGGATTGGAGTTAAACCAAATTGGGAAGTCAACACAGTGAACTGCAGGACTGCTGGGGCAAACCAGTCAGTTCAACTGTTAAGTTCGGATAGTTATAGCTCTTAATCCAGAATAGTGACATGGTCACATATATACATTTCTGGAAAGCTTAGAAAGTCCTCTATCAACTTTATTTGTCACTCTTGACCTGATAGATATGCCTAATTCCATTTGTCACAAACTTGGTTCTTGCAGTCCAGAACATGGAACAGTTTGCACAGGGTTGTGAATTTGTGCGCGATACCTGTATAACAAAGTTTTTAGGGTGGAACTGTTTTATTTATGGATTGTTAACGCGATGTTATACAATTTTTTATTTTGTCATTACCTAAGTATATTATCATGATAAACCTGTATAGAATGTGGAGGTAAGCCCATATACAGGGGAGGTTCTGTCAAAATTTCCAGAAAACTTGAGTCAACTTAAAACCTGTATAGATTCTTCATATTAGTTCACATGGAGCTGTATGAGTACAATCTGGAAAGGTTTTGAAGTGTACTACAACTTTTATATTCAACTTAACTCTTAATCCTGGCATTTCCTGTATGAAACTTTTGGGTTGATACAGGAAGGTCAGCTGAACCAGAACTGTGATCACTTCCAGTTTGCAGATTTTCTTGGATCGATTGATTATGGATATTTTCTTTTGTCCAACATTATCATTGATTGAGTTGAATACCTATACTGTGTATTGACATCCGGGTATGGTTGTCCACAGATGGAAGCACCAAGAATTCAGTTGCCTAATGGATGGGTGTTCTCAACATGCACCGGGCAAGCCGGTTTCCCGAACGTGTTTGTTAGGTTGCTTCGCCAGTTTGGCTACCTGGTGTTGCCTAGCTATTGGGGCAAGAAGTTCCAGGAAAGCGGTATGTGGAGTTGTACCATCTACGTCGATGTGCCTGCTGGTCCACCGCACCTCGGATGGGCTCCATACTCCATCAAGATCAAAGGGTTGATATTAGAGGAAACATGGAGCTACGCCGCAAGTGTTGCCATAGGGAGGTTTTGCAAACTTCATTACCGTAATCTGGTGGGTACTCCGTATGAGTTCTTTCCAGTTAACGGCAGGGCTTCTGAAGCCTGGGCAACCCGGTTGCTTGCGGAGGTGGACAAGCACGGTGAAACATCAGCAACAGCCTTAGCGGTGTATGCATCCGCATCACATCGCGAGAAGGGTAATCAAAGGGCATGCATAAAAGAATTGACGGACAATCTGAAGCAAGCCATGATTCGAGCGGATCACTTTGAGTGGGCAAATGACGGACTTAGGGATATGATGGCTCCTCTCAACCATCGTTTGAACCTCAGGGAGAATCAATGGCATGACGCTGTTATGGATTTAGCCGCGTCTCGCCAGGAGACTCTAGAGATGGAAACTGAGTTGGAGGCGAGCCTACTCTATGGGCACCAGCTGGACACCCAGTTGAGTGCGGTGACTGCAGATCGGGATCAGTCCAGAGTGGAGGCTCAGAGCTGGAAGACCAGCTGTGAGCAGGCTCAGCAGGAGAACGAGGACTGGAGGATGTTTATGGTACAGACAGATTGGCAAGCTAAGATTGCCAAAAGGACATCGCTTTTGAATGAGGCATCATCTTCTGCTCCAGCACCCATACCAGTGGTGCCTAATCCTGAGGATGACGAGGCAGAAGAAGATCCTCAGGAGGTCGAGTTTTATGAGTAGAGGGCAGTGTTGATGTACTTATCACTTTAGGCCTAGTGTAAAGATGGGTAGTAAACACCACGCGTATTTTGCGACTTTTTGAGTCTTGTTGTTAATAGTAGCGAGGTGGGTGTACAATGACATAGACATGACGACTTGTGGTGACCAAGCATAGATAAGACGACTTCTTTAAATGAAGTCTGTCTATTTTTGGAGTTCTATTGTAAACTTGGGCCCAAGATAATATAGATTGTATAAAGTTTGTGCTTTATCAATATATGTGAATGTGATGCATCATCTATTGTTACCTACCGCATTACTATTTATATGGAAGGATGAACTTGAGGCAATGAGACTTATGGTGTGAATCGTTGTATTGCAGCATGGTGCGTACACGTGCAGCCCCATAAGTGGGAGGCTCAAGTGGAGGGCAGGGGGATGACACACCACCCCCGGGGCAGAATACGCCTCAAACGCAACCACCTCCACCACCTCCGCCCACACATCCGAGGAGCCTCGTGGAGGTTCTCGCTGCAGTGCTCGGCTCGCGCGATGAGCAAACTGAGCTACTGCGAACTCTGGTGCAGCACTCGTCCCGTCAAGGGGGATGACAGGATGATGGACCGCGTTAGCAATATCAGAGTTCCTACTCTGATTTCTCATCGACACAACCACCGGTCTTCAGAGAGGCCGATGCACTGTTGGAGGCGGATAATTGGCTCCGCACCATTGAAGGAAAGTTCGGTTTACACGAGGTAACCGAACAGCAGAAGACGCTGTTTGCAGCACAGCAACTGCAGGGGTCTGCTGGCGCATGGTGGGCCAATTACCTTGCTTCACGCCCCGCATGCCATGTCGTAAGCTGGTCCGAATTCCGGGAGACGTTCCGCGCCTACCACATCCCTCCCGGGATTATGAGGAGGAAGCTTCAAGAGTTCTTGGAGCTAAGGCAGGGAGGAAGGAGTGCATACGAGTACTTCAAATCATTCAACCACTTGGCCCAATACGCTCAGGACCAAGTGAATACGGAAGATCGGAAGCGCGAATGGTTCTACCGCGGTTTGAACCCCAAGTTGAAGGACAAGCTTGTCCTGTTCAACCGCGGCAGCTTCAACGACATCGTCAATGCCGCTATCATGCAGGAGGACGCTACGCGCGAGCTATCCTCAGATAAAAAGAAGAGGAGTGCTCTGCAGGGCAGCGGAGGTGGTGCTCCTCAGAAGTACCGAATGGTGTATCAATCACCATCCGGCCAGATGTGGCAACCGCCATCACGACCACCAATGTTCAGTGGTCGCCAGTTAAGCAACTCCAGCTTCCGACCGCAGCAACAGCAGGGGATGATCCCACGTGCACTTCCACCTCCACCACGTGCACCGGGATTCTGTCCTCCCATTCATACTGGCCAGACCCCGTACACGTGTTTCACGTGTGGGCGCACGGGGCACTTCGCCAAGGACTGTCCGTAGAATCGACAAGGCGGAGGGCAATCATCCTACCAGGGGGCCAACCAACCCCGTAACCAGCCCAAGAAGCCAGCCACCAGAACCGGCAACGTCCACCACCTCGCCATCGAGGACGTTCTGGAAGGCGCACCCGTGCTCACGGGTACGTTCTATATATTCAATCATCCCGTAGTCATACTCATTGACTCCGGAGCTTCACACAATGTCATTAGTAAATCTTTTGTCATTAATAGTCAATTGCCTGTTATCTCCACCAAAACTCCATATGTTATTAGCACTCCAGCCGGGAAAACAGCAACAAATGAATTGGTTCCTGGGATACCACTTAACCTAGATGGAACCATATAGCTTACTTCACTTCTGATACTAGAGCATCAGAAATTAGATTTCATCTTGGGAATGGCATGGTTACAATACCATGGTGCTATTCTAGATCTGGTACCTCGAAGAATATATCTAAATTCTCCACTCCATCCCTCTCAAGTCCTCAAGCTTGAGAAAGCCATTCTAGTGAATTCATCTACTCACAATAACGAGATTATGGCACTTAAGGATATTCCGGTAGTATGCGGATACCCGGACGTGTTTCTCGAAGATCTTCCTGGTATGCCCCCAGAAAGAGATATAGAGTTCAAGATTGAACCTACACCGGGAACGGTGCCAATCTCAAGACCCCCCCCCCTACAAGATGGCACCCAAGGAACTTGCAGAACTTAAGGAGCAGTTAACCGAACTTGAGAACAAGGGTTTCATTCGTCCAAGTTCATGACCATGGGGTTGTTCTGCACTATTCGTAGAGAAGAAAGATAAGACCTTGAGACTGTGTGTAGACTATCATCCACATAATGCTGTCACTATCAAGAACAAGTATCCACTACCACGCATTGATATTCTTTTCGATCAATTGGTGGGTGCTAAAGTATTTTCGAAGATGGATCTTCGTTCTGGTTATCATCAGATTAGAATCCGACCAGAAGATATACCAAAGACAACATTCTCGACGAGGTATGGACTATATGAGTACCTTGTTATGTCTTTCGGATTGACCAACGCACCGGCTCATTTCATGTATCTCATGAACTCGGTGTTCATGTCGGAATTGGACAAGTTTGTCGTGGTCTTCATTGACAACATACTTGTGTATTCAAAATCCGAAGAAGAACATGCTCAACACTTGCTTATCGTGCTTCAACGATTACGGGACCACCAGCTATATGCTAAGTTCAGCAAGTGTGAATTCTGGATCAGCCAAGTGCCATTTTTAGGGCACATCATATCAACAGAAGGGATTGCAGTTGATCCAAGCAAGATCAAGCAAGTCCTCAAATGGATGTCTCCAAAGTCTGTACATGAAGTCCGAAGTTTCCTGGGTTTAGCAGGATATTACCGGAGGTTTATACCCAATTTCTCCAAGATAGCTAAACCAATGACAAAACTTCTGAAGAAAGGGCAGAAGTATGTATGGACTGAGGCATGTGACGCAGGTTTCAAAGCATTGGTGAAACACTTACAACGGCACCAGTTTTAGCCCAACCCGACACAACCAAATCATTTGATGTCTATTGCGACGCATCTGGGATTGGTTTGGGTTGTGTGTTGATGTAAAGCGAAGAGTGATCGCGTATGGATCATGGCAGCTTCGGAACCATGAGCAGCACTATCCAACTCATGATGTAGAACTCGCTGTTGTGGTACTAGCATTGAAGATGTGGAGACATTATCTACTGGGTAATCTAGTACACCTCTACACTGATCACGAGAGCTTGAAATACAACTTCACCCAAAATGATTTAAATATGCGACAGTGTAGATGGTTGGAGTTAATCAAGGATTATGAGATTGAGATCCACTACCATCCAGGCAAAGCGAATGTAGTCGCAGATGCTCTGAGCCGCAAGTCCCAAGTCAACAATCTTTCCATTACTTCAATGGAAGGAGAAGAAGAACCGAGTCTCTACTTGGTTCCATATGGGGCACTCTACAACCTAGCTCTCATTCCTACTATCAAGGAGGATATTATGGCAGCTCAGAAGGAGGACAAGGGAATGTCGCATATTCGGCAAAGAATGAAGAAGGGGGAGATGAAATGTTTCCGAAGTAACGATGAAGGTACCCTCTGGTTTAACAACTGTATAGTGGTACCAAGAAACATGGAGCTTAGAAAGAAGATACAGGATGAAGCTCATTTGTCCAAGTATTCCATTCATCCAAGAAGCAACAAGATGTACCAGGATTTGAAGAAGAAACTCTGGTGGACTCGGATGAAGAGGGAGATAGCTAAATACGTATCCGAGTGTGATATGTGCTGGCGAGTGAAGGCCGACCATATGAAGGCCGCGGGACAGCTTGAACCTTTAAGCATACCAGCTTGGAAATGGGAGGATATCAGCATGGATTTCATTGTTGGGTTGCCTTCCACCCTCCATAAGAACGACTCAATTTGGGTGATCGTTGATCGATTGACCAAATCAGCTCATTTCATACCGGTCAGTGTGGATTATGATGCGAAGCGGTATGCAGAACATTATATCTCCAGAGTTTTATGTCTACACGGAGTACCCTGTGCTATCATTTCATATCGTGGATCTGTTTTTGTTGCTCGCTTTTGGGAGCATCTCCACGATGCATTTGGTACCAAACTGATTCGAAGCTCGGCTTACCACCCTCAGACTGATGGACAAACCAAACGGGTAAATCAAGTGCTAGAGGATATGCTTCGTGCCTGTGCCATCCACCATGGTAGCAATTGGTATGATCATCTACCATTGGCGGAACTTTCGTACAACAATGGTTACCAGGCTAGCATCCAGATGGCGCCATATGAAGCTCTTTATGGACGGAAGTGTCGCACACCCTTGAACTGGTGTGAATCTGGTGAACGAGTGGTATATGGCATCGACTTAATAAAAGAAGCCGAAGAGCAAGTACACATTATTCAAACAAATCTCAAAGCCGCTCAGTCTTGTCAGAAGAGCTACGCGGACAAACGACGTCGACCTCTTCACATCGAGATTGGGGATCAAGTTTATCTCCGGGTATCCCCTATGAAAGGTATCCATCGATTCGGAGTGAAAGGGAAGCTAGCTCCCCATTTTATTGGGCCGTTTGCAATAATCAAAAGATGCGGACCTGTGGCATATCAATTGGAGTTACCGCCATCGTTGGCAGGGGTCCATAATGTGTTTCACATTTCTCAGTTGCAGAAATGTCTCAAAATCCCAGCGAATATACGTTTTGAGGATTTGGAAGCTCTCCAACTAGATCTCACTTATTCTGAGCATCAACCTCAGATCGTCGATGAGAAGACTCGCACCACAAGAAGCCGCACCTTGCGTTTCTACAAGGTCTTGTGGAGCAACCACAGTGCTGAAGAAGCCATGTGGGAAAGCGAGGAGTATCTTAGAATGAACTATCCGAACTTGTTAGCGGCATATGTTCGTTAGATCTGTTCCTTTTGCCTTCTTTTGTAATCTCGGGACGAGATTCTTTTCAGTGGGGAGGAATGTAAAACCCCACTTTTATGGCATGTGAATTCAGTTATGAGTTTTGTGATCAACTATATTAAAGATCCAATATAGTGGTACACATGAACTTAATACCATCCAAACCTTTCTTGCACTCATGGTTGAATTTTATTAACATGAGTATTGGACTTCACCACTAATTCTAGAATGATTCTATTCACCACCTCTTCAAATTTTAGAATTATTTGGATGAAGTTTATTAAGGCAATTTAAAGTGCAGTACTAATTGGACCTATCAAAAATATTCAAATTAGAGGCTCTAGATTTTTCCTTGACCTTCTAATATTCTCAATAGCTTGCCTGCAAAATTTCAAGTCTTTAGGAACTCATTTGCTATTTTATTGAGGCGCTTAGCAAATTTGAATCAAATTCAAATCTGAATTTTTAAATTTTTTCCAGCTTCTTTGAACATAAGATTTGAGTTCACCTTTGTGTTCAGAATAATTCATTTACAATCTCCACAAAATTTCATGATTTTTGGAGTTGATCTTATATTTTAAATGAATTTTTAACTTTACTGTTGGAGTCTAACTGACCTATGGGCCCCACAGGTCAACCTCTGTTGAACGGGTCAGGTCGGCCGCCTGCCATCTTTACACCGGCGCTCGCCTGCTCGATAGCTCGCGCGCATGCAAGCTCCAGCGAGCTGCTTGCTTGCTTGCTTGCCGCGGCGCTATAAAAGGCCGGCCGTCGCTCTAATATTTCCCCTTCCCCGATCGGTGGTTCCCCCTCTCGCGATTCCTTCTCCACCGCGCGCCATCATCGCCGCCCACCTCTGCTCCGTGGTGCGCCGCCATTTCGCGCAGTTTCAAGCCTCGATCCCAAAAGCTTAAAGGTGCACCTAGTCGAGCTCTAACTCTCGGTGCAAACCGTTTTCCTTTTCATTGAGATTGAGCAAGTTATCGGTCTTCTTCCTTCCGGTCGATGTGAAGAAACTCACTAGGTTTCCGTTTCAATTCCGTTTCTACAAGTAAATATTCTTTGCAATTGCTTAGAGATAGTTTCTATAGGTCCTAGCGCTCCTACCTGAGCAAAAAACCCTAAAAGTTATCGAGTAACGGTCGAGGAAATCGAGTTTTGCTTGCCGTCGGTGAGGGAACCTCGGTTCGCCGTCGAGCTCATAGTGTCCGATTGTTTCCTCCTCTTACACGTCCAGTTCCTTGATCTTCATCGTCCCAGGAAGGTTTTGGAGAAGATCTCGAGTGGTTTGAGCTACTCTGGGGCGAGTTCCAGGTTGCCCGAGTGCTCACCGCCGCCGCCGCCGTCGCACGGCCATTTCCGGCTAGTTTCTGGTCCCACTGACCTCACCGTCGTGCTCAGCGACTCCAAAAACCCCCAGGCAGCGAGTTTGAGCGAGTTTGGCCTGTCGGTTTAGCCGGCGGCGAGCTCGCCAGCTAGTCACCGCCGCGGTCGCCGCCTCGCGCGGGCGTTGGCCCGAGGTAGAAGACAACCCCGTGGAGCCCCACCTGCCAGTGGCTGCGGGATCACGGTGCGGCTGGGATTCCGTGCAGCTGTGCGCGAATAAATCTGTGGACCGCGGTGTTGCATTGACCAGAGCATGCCACGTGGCCCATGGGACCCACCCTATTGAATTTGAAATCTGGCGCCGATATGTTATTAAATTAATTCCAGAAAATTGTTCAAACTTCTAAATTGAATATCTCTCTGTAGACTACTCCAAAGATCTTCAAACAAATTTTGTTTGAAAGCTCTTGAGCTCTAGTTTCATTTAGTATCAGATAGGTTCTGTGAAACTTAATTTTAAATTCTGTAGAAAATAATCTTCCCAAATGCAAATACAATTTTTCCAGATAAGCTAGCCACTGGAAAAATCCCCAAAATTCACAAAAAATTTAGTGTCCTATTCTTGACTACCAGAAGAAGTTTGAGAGCCATTGCACCTGTTTAAACCTCTGTATAGTTCAATTACATTTTTCAGTTATTGAATTTTCACAGATGTTCAGTTGCTTTATTATGTCCCAAATTTAGACTAAGTTTTCCTTTAGTCATACACTAGTTCCTGTAAAAATCTTGGAGATAATTGACCTACTATCCTAGTCCTAATTCAGTCACAAACTGAACATTGAGTAAAAGGTTAAAAATTCAATTACAAGATAATTCTAGAAATTCTTGCCAACTTAGAAATTCAATAACTCCTTCACCCCAGCTTAGAAATTTAGGAAACAACTTTTGCTAGAACCAGGACAATTTCCTCTATCTTAATTATCACCTGTTAGCTATGTTCAAGCTACAGTTTCCTCTCTAAAATTTTTGGAAGTTGATTGCTTGCCATAATTTTGGAGACCACAATCTACTTTGATCATCTCCTGTTATTTGCAAGAGCTTCTATCATAGTCCCTAATACCTACCTTCAAAGTTCCAAAGCCCATTAAGTCATTATCACATAATGGTCACCATAAATTAAATCATGGTCTTGGTAATAATTATTTTTTTCAAAGTCATTCATATACGTATTCTATGCACATCGTATAGTGACCGAAGTCGAGGAGGAGCCAGAAGCCTTGGAAGAGCACCTTCCAAATATTAACTTAGACTTTGACCTGCAACAAGGCAAGCTCCGGTTTGCATTTAAGTCGTTTATAAAATTTTACTTTATCACTATGATGAGTAGTATATGAATTGTGCATTACTTTTAGGATGATTGATACTCCACATGCATGACCAAAAATCCCAGGGATTGGTTGGAACATTACAGTTTGACCTGTAGTAACTGCTTTGCTAATGCATAGGAAATCCGGTAGAAGTCGAGTAGTTGGAATCTACTCGCGAGAGATGTAGGACATATCTCACATGATTGGTTAGATAGAAAATGGATTAATATAATGAAATTGAGACCAGGCAGTGAATGGATAGGAAGCGGCGGGAATTGAGTCTCGGTCATATAGCGCTGCCTATGTCGATTAAGGCCCGTCCGTATGCAGCCCCTTCGGCCATGCTTGAATTGTACCGACAATATAATGGACATATGGAATCCAATAAACTGATGTAACTTTATAACTGGGGTGTCGAGGCCCATTAACTCACCATCGATAGGGGTGGGTTGAGGACAGTAAGGTGTAAATCAGTCCGCGGACATATGAGGTGTTCCGTGCGGAGACCTTCTGTTCGCGGAGGTGAGACGGGCTCGGCGTTCGAGTTTCTTGTAAAAGGTGGCCATATATGCCTAGTACTGAAGTGTTATGTAGGTATAGGTGTACTCGCTGACATTTCTGAACGACGTATGTGTCGTGTTGTCCGGGTGTGTCCTGATTGCAATCATCGTCCCTCGCGGAAATAGAGTACCACTTGTTCACTGAGCAGTGACGTAGTAAATACTAAAGAAGCCAGAAAATCATATTGTATTAAATTATAATTACTTTGCAAACTTGCATGATTTAGAGATAGTACAATTAAAAGTGTACAGTTTCCCCATACTTTAGCTGTAATAGCATTATGTGCTCTGGGCATGTCATATCATCGGTAATGCGTTTCTTGTTTGATTGTGGAGCCCATGATGTGCCGTGCTCGGGGAATGTCATTTGCTACATAAAACCTGATTATAAGGATCCACTTGTAGGCGAGTCATTTACGCTTCACCTCACCTATGTTTTAGTGTTCCCCTTGCATATGTCTAGTGAGACGGGTTAGTCTTGCTGAGCCTTATGTGCACGTTTGCAGTTAACGAGTTTTTGCAGGTTATACAGTTGATGAAGGGTTTGATGATGAGATTGCACCCCCTCCAGGGTGTACAGCCGAGTGGGAACCCTGCACGCCGCCCTAATTCAGTGTTGCTAGTGCAAAGTATCCAAGGCATGGATAACCTTGCTTTTGCATAGCTAGTGCTGAGAGCTTAGCTATGTTATATATATATATATATTTCTTTACTTCCGCTAGTATTGTAAAAACTTCCGCTGTATGATAAATAAAAGTCTTTGTCTTGTACTTATTCAGGTTATATTCTTGTATACTATTGGGTTTCGCATCGCACGACACCACCCAATGAGATCCTCGGATGTCGGGATCCCGGTCCTCACACCTAGTTGTAGGGGGAGCATTTTTTTGGGAGCTTTATTTTTTTGGGAGCATTTGTAATTTGGGAGCTTTGCTATTCTTTTGCTATCCTTGAGTATCCGTGTGCTACTTAATTCTCTTATGTTTTATTGATCGTTTTTGAGCCTTCGAGCTTCGTGTGCTGGATCTTGTACTTGTTACATATCTTTTTGAGTAACATATTCTTAATTTCATTACTATTATGCTTTACTCGTTGTGTTGTCATCAATCACCAAAAAGGGGGAGATTGAAAGCATCTAGGCCCCCATAAGGTATGGTTTCGGTGATTAATGACAACCGTTGGATATCACTAATAAGTTTGTGGATGCAAGGACTCTCATATAACTCATCACACTTAATGGAATCTATATTTATATCATCTACTGCTCATTGGATACAATTGGAGACCCCTCAACAAACTATTTTACGAGGTCAATCAATTTTCATGAAGAACATTTCAAACCAGTGTCTAAGAGGTCACTCGGACAAATTCCAAAAGAATGACTTAGAACAACTCGAAGCAGACAAAATCAACTCACCGGATCATCCGATGTATCCAGAAAAATCTTCATCGGTCGAGTTGACTCTGCAGTAGAAAAAGACCTCAGTCTTGGGTATACGCCGGATCATCCGATGTTGAAGTATGTGTTACATCGGTCGATCATTCTAGTAAGCAATTTCCCTTGACCATGTAACACGGTACCATCCGATGTACAAATATGCCACATCGGTTGACCATTCCAGTAAGCATTATTTCTGGACCATCCTGGACCAAGTATCACTGGATTATCTGATGTACAGGTGTATACAACATCGGTCGATCAACGGTCATATCTGACACAGTGACCTCAGCTAATTTTTATCCGACCGATGACAGTTAAGGGGGAACATCGGATCATCCGGTGTTTGCAGAACAGTGATGTCAGCCTACTTTTCCAATGGCTATCTCGTGGAAGCTGGCTATTTGTACCACTTCAACTAGTCATTTAGACAAGTTTGGATGCCATGAGCTACTCTAGACATTATCAGTCATTCAAGACGTTGAACAACCACTTCCACATCATTTACATCACTTGTACACCAAGAGATAGGCTAGAACTTACTAGAGATGATGCTTGTGTGCTACCATTCTTGGTGATTGGAGTCTCTAGTCTAGTGAGAGCTGTAAGTGAGTGTCTATTTGTGATTGCATTCATTGTGTATCAGTCGGTGATCGTAGAGATCCTTCTGGAGCTTGCCAAGTCGATGGTGGAAGCCCGAAAGATCAAACTTGTACAAGGCTTGAGATCCAACTTGCCGGATATGGTGAACGGAGACCCTTAGTGAGATCCCTGGTCTTGGTGACTTGGGAGTGGCTACACCCTTGACGGGTGCCACAACGTGGACGTAGGAAGGTCTTGATGATCTTGCCAAACCACGAGATAAATCACCGTGTCTATGTGTCTTCTCGGGAGTTTGCATACTCTTCCTTTCTCATTATACTTATGCATTTCATATACCGCAAACATATTATTCACTTGAATGCATATGTTGTTTGCATAGGGGATTGGGCTTTTAGTAGTTGAGTTTTTATTGCTTTAGTTTTTAAAAAGAAGCCCAATTCACCCCCCCCCCCTCTTGGACATTCGATCCTTACACCTTCCCACAGAATGGGTTGGCTTGCACCATAGTGATAAGGCCAGTTTTGATCTCGAAGTTCACATCTCCCATGTTAATAGTGGGCCCAATAGGCACATTGTTAGCAGAGGGAGCTGAGAACCCACGCAGGGTCTTCTGAGCCAATGACGTTTGGATTGTTGGTGCAGAAATGTTGGCTTGCTTTGCTGCTTGAATCTTCTGAGGAGTAACGACACGAGGTCGGTCTCTCAGAAGAGATTTAGGATCTTCAACAAAGTTTTCCGGCAGGCAGAAACCAGACATACACTACCCTGTTTTCACATCTAAAATAAATGCGAAAATAAAGAATGGTTGTCCTACTAAAATCCTACCCAGGGTTCTATCCTATTTACTCAGTCATGTTATATATCTATTTGCCTTCCACGGCAACGGCACCAGAAATGCTTGATGACGGCTCCTAAGATATACTAACAAATCATCCCCGGCAACGGCGCCAGAAATGTTTGTTGGTATTTCTTATGCAGCATTAACTAAACATCTCCAACTGATGTGTCAGAAATGCTTGTTAATGGTTCTATTGGATCACAGAGTGAATTCCGCAGTTCACGGAAATATCATTGTAGCATTTCCCCTTAAGAGTATTCCCAATGGTGTCATTTATTTGATCCCAAAGGAAGGCAGGGAAGAGGTATAACAATCATCAAGTGGAAAGGGTAGAAAGGTCTAGGTAAGAATCTTGTAAGGATGGATAAAATAATAGTGGAGGTAGTGTGACACACACAAAAGCTTTCAAGTATAAGGGGGATAAGAGGATCCTAGAGGTTAGTTAAGGTTGAGAGTTATGGAGGTACTCCTACTATGCTCTATTGTACATATACATAGTCTAAACTAATTATCCATAAGCTAGATCAATAGTGAATACTTATGCTATGTGGTTCAACACATCGGGGACGGGCTTAGCCCTAGCAATACTACGGCGACTCCCGCCAAGAGTATGTGGCATAGCCGAACGTAGAGGATTACAAAGGACAGATAGGGCTATCACCACCTACTGCCTACCTCTTCAATCCGTGGGTCTACGAGACATCGAATGCTACTTAGCTATCCTAGCACCATGCTAGCATATTAAGTAATTACCTTAAGAGCCTAGGCACAAGCCATCCTAAGGCAATGAATTGAATCATCATTGAACCAATGTTGATACACAGCATAATTATACATACTAACCTAGTTATGTTATAATTAACTAGACTATAGTGGGGGTCTATAGGTTCTATGATAATGAGATATGTTCATGATGACACAGTCATAGAAGTTATACCTTCCACATACATGGACTCCACAATCAAACAAGAAACGCTTTGCCCAAGTATATGTATAAGTGGAGACTAAAGATACTATCTTTATGATGCATAAAGTCACAATTACAAGAAAGAATACATGATCCATACCTTTCCCAATGTAGGATTGGGAAGAGAGAGACTCCTTACTCCTTTCCCAATTTGGACATGGGACTAGAGACTCTCCTCTCTACATCCTAACACTTCTAAGACTATGGATGATAGTGTATACAATAGAGATGAAGCTCAAGTGGTGTGTGTTGAAGTGAGGGGTAGGGGGTCCTATTTATACTAGTGTTGAGGTCGGTTCCCGCCACCAAAAGCGCGCGAATCAGTCACCATTGACTCCTTCAAGCGAGGAGGAGCCAACACGCGTCGTTTGACCGCGTTTGGCGCTAGGAAGGGGTCGGCCGAACCCTGGTTCGGCCGACCTGGTCAGCACTCCAAACGTGGAGTGCTTCCTCCAAGTGGCTGCCAGGTGGGCCCCCTTGATGTTTCTGGGTTATACACCGTTGGATTTCCTCGGATACTTCTATTTGTGGGCCATTTGATCCATGGGATGCCATGTGTCATCGCCTGATTGGTTGGGATGATATTTTATAGGATTGGTCCCTCTACATTTCCTCTTTTCCTGCATAAAATGCTGCATACACAAATTTCTCAAAGTCCAAGTGGAATTGGGTTAGATAGAAAGGTGATGTGTGCAAGAAATGACAAATTCTTCACATAATTGAGTTAAATTGACGAATGAAATTGGTATATAACATCCTTCAATAGCAACCTGGACTGGCGGCAGGGGCCCGTCTGCGTGGCGGGCTGGGCCGCGTTCTAACAAGTGGTATCAGAGCCATAGTCAAAAGTCTAGAACATCTCTCGGGCCTCACGCGGATATCAGACCATCGGAACAGATCTCGCGGGCCATAGGAAATCGGGCTGTCAGAGTAGTGTTCACCAGAGTGTGAAGGGGAGATGGGCCACCCGATGTGTGACAGGGGAGATTGTTAGATTTAGTCCCACATCGTATATTGATGATGGGAGAGACCAACATATAAGGTGGAGGGAATCTCACCTATCAGGCTAGTCTTTTAGGTTGAGGTGGCCCAAGACCTTGGTTGGTTCTCCGGTTGGGCCTGTTTGCGTAGCAGATCCATTGCGACCTAGGCTAGCAGCAGGGGCCCATCTGCGTGACGGGCTAGACCGCGTTCTAGTAGAGCGTCGGGACTTGATGGTTAGAACCTTCTTCCTCATGCTCGCCATATGATGTTGGGTTATTGCTAAGTAATGCATCAGTGAACTTGATGCCTTACCTACCCTTAGATGTCTAGTTATAGGGAAGTTGTAACATATTTAGTTTATTGTCTATGCTTACGACTTGGTGTAATTCATGTTTTAATCATCAGAAGATGTACTTGAGTGGTGAAACCCCAGCATGTGTGTACCCTCTAGACTAGTTTGTGATATTTAGGCTATCTTTACCGAATGTGTCTCGAAATGGTTATGGCCATATGGCTAATTTTAGAATTCACCCCAATAAATTTGAGTGCGCGCTCCGCCACTAATTTGCTAGTTATGTATAGAGAGATGAAATTTTTCTGTGGTGTCCAGCGTCAGATATTGGTTTCAGTAATTAATTCCTTGCATGCAGCTCACCTCTGCTTGTATATAAGCATGGACCTTGGCCATCCGCTATTATGACCTTCAGCAATCAATATTTGCTGCTTATTAGATCTCAAAGTGTTTTTTTCCGTTGTGACATTGCAATAGAGTCATCTGGCAAGTTGTTTCCGGCTGTCGCCATCCTTGTGCTACTTGTCGTGGCCGCCGGTAGTTACAACGGGACATGGATTCTATACAAGCGCATCATGTCTTAGCTCTGCTGTTTCTATTCAAATAATATATATTGAAATCAATAATATATACTCGCCGGAATAATAAAGTATAAGATAAGAGACAATTCCTTGATACCACTCACCACTTACATTATGTGGTCATTGTTACATAATGCTGAACTAATCAAGAGGGCCATCAAAGAATGCTTACAAGTTGGGTGAAACTCCAGATTGATGATGGCCGCTGATGGAAATTGATTTCCAAAGGCTTTTAATTTGTCGTATGTGCCGTCTCTAGATATGGACTTATTACCAGATGCAGTCCATATGCGCAAGAAAAAAATTAAAATTACATCACTTCAAATTTCATGAGGTGTTAAAAATAGTGGTGCTTCCTTTGTGTGCCATCATTGGATATATGTTTTGGTGAGACATCAGAGAATTACATTTTAAGTGTACACAATTTTTTATGTTGTTTTTAAGTCTATTATGCTTGTACATTGCTTAGTATTGCAACCATCCCTGCTGTGTGTCATGCCCGGTCATCGTAAAGATGAACAGACGCTAATCACATGTACATTAGGATCAGTTTAATCGTACATGCGTTGACGAAAGTGAAATATCATTACATGGCCATGTTCGAGTACATAAATAGTCTTACAATACGACCCGAAGGTCTACAAATACACACCACAAACCTATATACAACATCTAAATAGTTCACAAAGATTAAACTACAGCGGAAGGCTAAATAGATAAGAACGGCTCCATCTCCACACGCAGTCGCGCGAAGGATCGCCTGCCTAGCCCAAGTCCTCCAGGTTGACGAAGAAGTCTTATGATGCTGCTTCTCCTTCATATTCTAATGGAAAAGTAAACGTTTGAGTACATAGAGTACTCAGCAAGTGCGGGAAGAGAATGACATGATTGGCTAAAGCAAGGGAAGGCCAAATATGGCTTATGCACTATGCTTAGAACCTAACCTTAGCTTTCAATTATTAATATCATAATTCAAGAAGTAATTCAACACATAATTAAAGATGATGAATGTAACTTGAATCATAAGCAACCACCATTTCCCAACCATAAGCTAATTATGAACTAGCCCCACGCCGCACTTGTCCGTGAGCACGGCTGTCATGACAGTTTTACCAAATCTCTGCAGAGAGTGTACCCTTTACCCACAAGTAGTGATTTCATCCTCTGTTGCCAGGTGGACTAAGTGAACCTCCCTGAATGCCCGTGGTAGCTAACCACATTACACACTCCCTTTGGTGTGAGGCCAGGAGATCACAACATGGTCTTTACAAAGGTACTCCCAACTAGTTCTAGCCCTCTAAGGTTTCCACCACTGAGGCATTCCTGGAGTAACCCTCCGCCTCAGAGCCCCCTCTTGAGCCTTGCGGTTCCCAAAGCAGTACCCCTGCATCATTCCCCGCACCATCCAACTACTAGCATTTCATCGGGAGAAACCTAATTAGTTGACCAAGCTGCCCCTTCTCAGTCTCATGGTGGTACTATAAAGCTTAGTGGCTTCCTCCATAAACCAGTCCTTAGAATCCAGTTGTACCAAACCCAATCCCGGGTCTCGTGCAAACTGCACCATACCAAATCTATCCAACCACCGGATTCCTATCCACTACTATTGTGTACCCACCACAATTAAAGTAATCATAAAGTTTAACATGTCACAATTGTAGGAAAACCCATTCCCAATATCTAAGCATGGCTAAGCATAATTAATACCTATCTACTTCCCAACCCACATCAGGTGACAAGGAATTATATGGAACAAGGCATGAAACATGAAATAGGACATCAATTTAATTAGCATGCATCTAACTAAAATCCTAAAATTGGTACAATATGGTCAAGGTCACTTGCCTTCATTGAAAACTTGGTTGTTGGTGAAGTCTTGGTCTTGGAGATTGAAGTTGGGGTCGTAATACGACTCTAAATATATTGCCCAAGCATGACAAGGAAAAATAAAGGCTAAAATAAGTAAAGTGCACACAATACACTGCATCACACATACACATAAGCATAAAATTCTTTACTAATGCGTCCCTACGAGGTATTTATTATTTTACATAGCCAAAATATGCATTTTATATTTAGCTTACATTTTTTAGATTTATGTATGGCCTAAATTCATTTTTATTGAATTTTCTATGGCTAAAATGTATTTTAAACATTTTTTAAAAATTTTCCATGGTCAAAATATTTTTTATTTGAACTCTACAAATTAATTACAGCATAAAAACATTTTATACAAATTTTCCTATTGTTTCTATATTTATTTATCATTTTTATCAATTTTCTACACATTAGATACTCCTAAAATCAATATTCAGCAATTAAATAAAAATACAGGGGCTGGTTAATAAGTTTCCTACAATGTACAGGGGCTAAATCCATAATTCTATAAATTTCAAGGGGATAGATTGATTATTTAACTGGTTAAATCCAATTCCAGAGAATCCAGGGGTTAGATTGCTAAATTCAGGGGCTAGACTAGAATTCCAGTAAAGGTCAGGGGGTAGCTAGTAAGATTCCAGGGGTTTGGGTGAAATTGTGGCGGCGGGAAAATGAGATTCAATGTGGGCTGTTGGATTTGAAGTGAACGCACGGGATTTTAGATAATCCGAAACGTTACGATGATCTAATCTCAGCCGTCGGCCTCAAGCCAACGGCCGGGATGCGGCCACGTCGCCCCGGCGGCGCTGATCTCGTGCGCGCGCGGCGGCGCTCCGCACCTGCGTTGGTGAGCTCGCCGGCGTTGGCCCAAACGGCCAAAACGCCACTGATTCTAAGCGCATAATACGATAAACAGAAGAAGAGAGGATGGGGAGCATATCTAGGGGGTTTTCGGAGTCCGAAATTGGCCGCAAAGTAGTCGGCGACGAGAGGTGGTGGCGGTTGGCATCGGCACTCGTCGACTTGGCAAGCTCTCTGCGCAAACTTGTCCGGCGTGCTCCTGGCGACACAGCGAAGAGGTTAGAGAAAGAGGGAGCAAGGATTAGGTACTGGATCGATGGGAACAAGTGCAACGTACCAAGAGAGACGGTGGGCTAGGGTTTGAGCGCGGGGAAGAAGAAACAGGGGGGGAAGGGGGAAATTTACAGCGGGGGAGAGCGGCGGCGGTTGATGGCGCGTGCGTGGGGCAGTTCTAAGGGGGGGATTGGCGTGGGTTGAAGCGGTTGGAGGGGGGTTGTGGCGTGGTGCGGCGCGGGAAGGAAAGGGAGGCGGTTGCCCAGGGAAGGGGATGACATGCGGGCCCTGCCTGGCAGAGAGAGAAAGAGGAGAGGGGAGCTGGCTGGGCCGCGGGTGAGGGGAGGGGAAGTTGGGCCAGGGGTGGTACTTTGGCCCAGCAGAGGGTTTTATTCTTTTTCTTTTTCTTTTTCATTTCTTTTCTTTTGTATTGATTTCAGATTCAAATTTCAACCGTTGGCTACGCGTTTGAACTTCAAAATTCACACAAAAATGCATACTAGAATGTACATTGGTTTGATGAATTTTATTCACATGAAATATGGATGTTGCAACTCTACCCCCCTTAAAAGGAATCTCGCCCTCGAGATTCGGACGTCCTAAGAGAAAAGATGAGGGAATTCAGCCTTGAGATCTTCTTCTCTTTCCCATGTTGCTTCTACCTCCGAATGATGTTTCCATTGCACCTTACACATGCGAATGACTTTGTTTCTGGTGACCTTTTCTAATGTCTCTAGTATCTTGACAGGCTGTTCCACATAAGACAAATCTTCTTGTACATCGACTGCTTCCATAGGCAATTGTTCCTCAGGCACTCTCAGACACTTCTTAAGTTGTGACACATGAAATACATTATGTACATCTGACAAGTGCGGCGGAAGCTCAAGCTGATAAGCCACTTCACCTCATCGTTCTAATATCTTGAACGGACCAATATAGTGGGGTGACAACTTGCCTCTTACTTTAAATCTTCTTAACCCTCTCATTGGTGACACCTTCAAGTACACATAATCACCGACCTCAAAGGTTAGATCATGTCTTCGAGTATCTGCGTAACTCTTCTGTCTTGTTTGGGTTGCCTTCAGGTTCTTTCAAATTTCTTGCACTTGTCTTTCAGCCTCTTTCAATACATCAGGACCAAAGACTTGGCTTTCCCCAGTTTGATTCCAAAAACACGGTGTCCTACATTTCCGCCCATACAATGCTTCAAAAGGAGACATCTTCAAACTGTCTTGGTAACTATTGTTGTATGAAAATTCGGCATATGGCAGATTCTTATCCCAACTTTGGCTATTATTTAGAGCACACACTCTTAACATGTCTTCTAATACCTGGTTGGTGCGTCCTATCTGACCGTCAGTCTGAGGATGATACGCTGAACTAAAATTTAGACGGGTATCCATTGATTCATGCAACTTCTGCCAGAATATTGAGGTGAATTGAGTGCCTCTGTCTGAGATGATCTTCTTAATAACTCCATGTAAACATACAATCCTGGAGATATACAGTTCCGCCAACTTGGGACCATTGTAGGTTTCTTTCACAGGAATAAAGTGAGCAACCTTAGTCAAACGATCCACTATAACCCATATAGAATCATATCCAGATTGTGTCCTTGGTAGTCCCACAATGAAATCCATGCTGATTTCTTCCCATTTCCATTCCGACACTTTGATTGGTTGTAACAACCCTGCTGGTCTTTGGTGTTCTGCCTTAATCAATTGCCATGTATCACATATGACCACATATTCTGCTACATCCCGTTTCATTCCATGCCACCAATATCGATCTTTATGGTCTTGATACATCTTTGTGCTTCCGGGATGAATGGAGTATGATGAGTTATGAGCTTCCCTTAGTATCAACTCTCTAATCTCCTTGATATCTAGAACACAAATCCTCCTTCCAAGCCATAGGGTTCCTTGTTCATCCTCCCTAAAGTTCGGAGCTTTTCCTTTCTTCATTAATTGTTTGATCTCCTTGACCTTCTCATCATTCTTTTGTCCTTCTCGTATATCACGTTCAAGGGTTGAGTCCACTTCCATAGCAACTGCTTCAGTACTAGACACGAGACGTAAGTTTAACCTTGCAAATTCTTCACATAACTGGGGTTGAAGAGCTTGTACTGACAAATTATTATATTGTCCTTTCCTGCTTAGAGCATCAGCGACCACATTAGCCTTTCCTGGATTGTAGTTGATTCCCACGTCGAAGTCATTTATTAACTCCAACCAACGACATTGCCTGAGATTAAGATCTGGTTGTGTGAATATGTACTTCAAGCTCTTGTGATCCGTGTATATCTCGGTTCTTTTTCCCATCAAATAGTGTCTCCATATCTTCAATGCATGGACAACAGCTGCTAATTCTAAACCATGTGTTGGATAATTCCTCTCATGTTTCCAATGCTGTCTTGAAGCATAGGCTACAACATGTCCTCCATGCATTAAGACACATCCTAAACCATGACCAGATGCATCACAATAAACTACAAACTCCTTCTGCATATTAGCCATTACCAATACCGGTGCACTGGTTAACCTTTTCTTCAACTCGGCAAAGCTCACTTCACATTTGGGGGTCCACTTGAAAGTAACTCCTTTCTCAAGCAACTTGGTTAGTGGTCGAGAGATCTTTGAAAATCCCTCGATGAATCGATGGTAATAACCAGCCATGCCTAAGAATCTTCGTATATCATGTACACTCTCAGGTGTTTACCATTTAAGGACATCGGCCACTTTGCCTAGATCCACTGCTATACCTCCTTCAGATATGACATGACCCAAAAATGACACTTCATTTAGCCAAAACTAACACTAACTATGTTTGGCATATAATTGTTGTTGGCGAAGCTTCTGTAGAGCCATCCTGATGTGCTCCTCGTGCTCTTCTTCAGTCTTGAAGTAGATAAGTATGTCGTCGATGAACACCACTACTAACTTGTCCAAGTACTCCATGAATACCTTGTTCATTAGATACATAAAATATGCCGGAGCATTGGTCAATCCAAACGACATAACTGTATACTCATATAGTCCATATCGAGAGACAAATGCAGTCTTGGGAATATCTGAGGGCCTAATCTTCAATTGGTGATAACCCGAGCGAAGATCAATCTTAGAGAACACACATGCTCCTCTCAACTGATCAAATAAATCTTCAATCCTCGGAAGTGGGTAGTTATTCTTGATTGTTACCACATTTAAGGCACGATAATCCACACACAACCTTTAAGTACCATCCTTCTTGGGTACAAATATGACTGGTGCACCCCAAGGCGATGAGGTAGGATGAATATATCCTTTCCCCAATAACTCCTCAATATGATCCTTTAGTTCAACTAGTTGTTTAGCATCCATTCTATACGACCTCTTATATATTGGGGCCGTTCCAGGTACTAATTCAATGAAAAACTCAATCTCTCGGTCAGGGGGCATACCTGGTAAGTCATCTGGGAATACATCCGGAAACTCACTCAAAACCCTGATGCATTCTATACTCTCAAGATGCTTAAGTTGTACAACTGCTTCTTGTGTCTGTTCTGGCTTGAACTCCACTGTCGTGCCATCTGGGTGTTTTAAGCAAACTATCCTAGTTGCACAATGAGTTACTCCATGATTCTTTGTCAGCTAGTCCATCCCCAGAATGATGTCTAATCCTTGTGAGTCCAACACTATTAGGTTGGCCCAAAAGACTACCCCCCTTATGTTTATACTCACTTTACAGCATAGATGCCTTGCCACCATCTCTCCTCCAGGAGAGTTTATCAATAATGGCCGGTTCAAGAATGCAACTACCATGTCATGCTTATTTATGAAATCTTTGGATATAAATGAATGTGTAGCACCCGAATCAAACAATATTGTGGCAGGGTGGGAATTAGAAGAAAACATACCGATCACCACATCAGGTGCTTCCTGCGCTTGCTCCAAAGTCACATGGTTGACACGTCCAGGTGGTCCAGGTGCATTCTGCTGCTTCTTTGGACAATTGTTGGAATAATGTCCCCATTCTCCACACTTGTAGGATTGAACTCCCGCAGCATTGTTCTAGCTCTTGCTACCTCCTGGTTGATTTCTTGGGGGTTGACCATTGGGACGGTTAGCTGGCGCTGAAGGGCGAGGGGGTTGCATCTGCTGGCGAGGGGGTTGCATTGGCTGGCGTGGAGGCTGTTGTTGCTGTCGCATTTGCTGATTGTAGGGAGTGGGTGGCCTGTAGTTGGAGTTTGGAAATCTCTGTCCAGAGTAGTTCATAGGACGAGTCATCTGGTTTGCAGGCTGAGGGTTGAGATGAGGGCGTACATTGCTACTAGACGCATGGCCCAAAGCCAACTTCCTCTTCCTTTCATCATCATCCAGTTCCTTCTTAGTCCTCTCCACCTCAAAAGCTTTGTCAACCAACTTCTGAAAGTCGCTGTATTCGCTGGAAGACATGGCAAACTTCAACTCCTTGTCCAGTCCATTCTTGAAACGGAATTGTTTCTTCGAATCCGTATCTAAATCTGTTGGGGCATAGCGAGATAACTGGGTGAATGCATTCAAGTAGGCTCTCACAGTCATACGGCCCTACTTTAACATAAGGAACTCCTCACGTCTTGCTTGTATTTCTCCCTCAGGCACAAAGTGATTGCGGAAATTGGTCCTGAATTCTTCCCAAGTAATGTTCTCCGGATCCTGGTGGGCTTTAGTGAAGGCGGTCCACCAGTCAGCTGCCGGTCCTTGGAGTTGATGAGAGGCTAGAAGTACCTTCTCTCTTCCTTCACAGTGTATGAGCCTCAACTTGCTTTCAACCGTTTGAAGCCAATCCTCGGCATCCATTGGTTCAGTGACTGTGGCAAAGGTGGGTGGATGAGTGTTAAGGAAGTCCCTTAGAAAGGATCTGGACGGATAAGGTGGTGGTGGTGGAAGGTTGTATTGTGGTGGTGGGGGTGGGGCTTGCTGCATATTGGTAACAATTTGGGTGAGGTTGGTGAGTAATTGTGTTTGTATGGCCATCATCTGCTGCATCTGTTGCGCTGCTCGGGCTCCTCGAGCACCCCTACCATTCCATCCTGGCACACATCCAAGTCCTTCCTCTTGGGGCATAGCACCCCTTCCACGACCTCTACCTCTACCTCTTCCAGCCATCTGTATAGGGAATAGTTGATACTTTAGGATAATAGATAAGATATAGAAGGGTACGCTATGGTAAACGATCCCAACTACATGCATCAAGGGAAACATATATATATATATAGCAAGCAAATTCATTAAACAACTAGTGCGGATGTGGACGGGATGCTAATGCATTCCACAACTCGCACGACACACTAACCAGCCTATATACAAATGACGTGGATGTGGACAGGATGCCGAAGCATTCCACAACTCACGTCGCACACACACACACAACATGAAGCAAACTAATACAATACCATAGATAATACAACTCAAGACTAGAGAGGGCGCAGCTACACGCTCCTACATACTAAGGGTGGGTGTCTTGAGTCGTCCAACAGGGTAACAAGTGTACCCCTACTCGTCGGAGTCCTCCTCGGTCTCCTCCTCGGGGTCCTCCTCCTCCGTGTTCTCCCCCGATCTCACGGGTGAGTTCTCATGACGATCTGGAGAGTTTGGGTCCCACGGCTCAACGTCCGAAGGGTACTGAGGAGAGTTCGGGTCAGCTGCAGTGATCCTCGCGTAGCGTCGACGAAGTCGCTTTTAGCTGTCAACAAGGTCCCTGTTGTCCTGAAGCTCCTGCTAACAACGCTGGAGTCATGAAGACAACTCCACAACGTCGTCCACAAGCCTCTCGCTCTGAGCGAGGTACAGAGGCCCCTCGACGTCACGTCCAGTGAAGTCGGCTGTGCCACTAGGGCGCTGAGGGGTGTAGGCGTGCTCCGGGCACCCGAGGCGGAACCTGTCGGTGTGACTCCAGTAGGTAGTCGCCTCCCACGTAGCATCCTCCTCAGCCGCACGCTGGGAGCTCCTCCAAGCCGGAGAGAAGTGTGAGTGCAGCAGCTCCGAGTCGTACTAGACGGACAGCTGAGAAAACCACTCCAGTCCACAAGTAGAGGGTACAGAGACCCTAGTGGTGTGTTAGACGAAGCGAACACGGTACTCACGATACCCTGCAGCACGAAGAAGGGAACGAAGACAGGCACACATCCTCGGAACAACACGTCCAGAAGAGATCAACACTGTCTCCCTCCTCGGTGTGTGAGGTGCGGAGCGACTGGCTAGGGCGTGGGTAGGAACACGACCGCCTGTCGACTTACGTGCCGTCTGCTTGGTGCACGCCATCTACAAACATTTGAAAATAAGAGAGAGTAAGATCAATAATCAATAATTTAAGTTAGAATTAAAACAATAAGTACAACAAGATAAGAAGCACAAGGATTGAGATGGAAAGCACGAAGTTTTGGAAATACTATTTTATAAGAAAATAGTATAGTCCTTATTTTCGACCATTTCTAACTAGGCTTGCGTCCTACGGGCAACACGGCTCTGATACCACTTTGTCACACCCAGTCATCGTAAAGATGAACAGACGCTAATCACATGTATGCCAGGATCAGTTGAATCGTACATGCATTGACAAAAGTGAAATATCATTACATGGCCATGTTCGAGTACATAAATAGTCTTACAATACGACCCGAAGGTCTACAAATACACAACACAAACCTATATACAACATCTAAATAGTTCACAAAGATTAAACTACAGCGGAAGGTTGAATGGATAAGAACGGCTCCATCTCCACAGGCAGTCGTGCGAAGGATCGCCAGCCTAGCCCAAGTCCTCCAGGTTGACAAAGAAGTCTTCTGGTGCTGCTTCTTCTTCATATTCTAATGGAAAAGTAAACACTTGAGTACATAGAGTACTCAGCAAGTGCGGGAAGAGAATGACATGATTGGCTAAAGCAAGGGAAGGACAAATATGGCTTAGGCACTATGCTTAGAACCTAACCTTAGCTTTCAATTATTAATATCATAAATCAAGAAGTAATTCAACACATAATTAAAGATGATGAATGTAACTTGAATCATAAGCAACCACCATTTCCCAACCATAAGCTAATTATGAACTAGCCCCAAGTCGCTCTTGTCCGTGAGCACGACTGTCATGACAGTTTTACCAAATCTCTGTAGAGAGTGTACCCTTTACCCAGAAGTAGTGATTTCATCCCCTGTTGCCAGGTGGCCTAAGTGAACCTCCCTGGATGCCCCTTGTAGCTAACAAAATTACACACTTACTTTGGTGTGAGGCCAGGAGATCACAACATGGTCTTTACAAAGGTACTCCCGACTAGTGCTAGCCCTCTAAGGTTTCCACCACTGAGGCATTCCCGGAGTAACCCTCCACCTCAGAGCCCCCTCTTGAGCCTTGCGGTTCCCAGAGCAGTACCCCTGCATCATTCCCCGCACCATCCAACTACTAGCATTTCATCGGGAGAAACCTAATTAGTTGACCAAGCTGCCCCATCTCAGTCTCGTGGTGGTACTATAAAGCTCAGTGGCTTCCTCCATAAACCATTCCTTAGAATCCGGTGGTACCAAACCCAATCCCGGGTCTCGTGCAAATTGCACCATACCAAATCTATCCAACCACCGGATTCCTATCCACTACTATTGTGTACCCACCACAATTAAAGTAATCATAAAGTTTAACATGTCACAATTGTAGGAAAACCCATTCCCAATATCTAAGCATGGCTATGCATAATTAATACCTATCTACTTCCCAACCCACATCAAGTGACAAGGAATTATATGGAACAAGGCATGAAACATGAAATAGGACATCAATTTAATTAGCATGCATCTAACTAAAATCCTAAAATTGGTACAAGATGGTCAAGGGCACTTGCCTTCGTTGAAGACTTGGTTGTTGGTGAAGTCTTGGTCTTGGAGATTGAAGTTGGGGTCGTAATTACAACATAAAAACATTTTATACAAAATTTCCTACTGTTTCTATATTTATTTATCATTTTTATCTATTTTCTACACATCAAATACTCCTAAAAACAATATTCAACAATTAAATAAAAGTCTAGGGGCTGGTTAATAAGTTTCCTACACTGTACAGGGGCTAAATCCATAATTCTATAAATTTACAGGGGCTAGATTGATTATTTAACTGATTAAATCCAATTCCAGAGAATCCAGGGGTTAGATTGCTAAATCCAGGGGCTAGACTAGAATTCTGGCAAAGGTCAGGGGGTAGCTGGTAAGATTCCAGGGGTCTGGGTGAAATTGCGGCGGCGGGAAAACGAGATTCAATGTGGGCCGTTGGATTTGAAGTGAACGCACGGGTTTTTAAATAATCTAAAATGTTACAATGATCTAATCTCAGCCGTCGGCCTCAAGCCAACGGTCGGGATGCGGCCATGTCGCCCCGGCGGCGCTGATCTCGCGCGCGCGCGGCCGCGCTCGGCACCTGCGATGGTGAGCTTGCCGGCGTTGGCCCAAACGGCAAAAACGCCACTGATTCTAAGCGCATAATACACTAAACAAAAGAAGAGAGGATGGGGAGCATACCTAGGGGGTTCTCGGAGTCCAAAATTGGCCGGAGAGTAGTCAACGACGAGAGGTGGTGGCGGTTGGCATCGGCACTCGTCGACTCCGGCGAAACCTCGGCGATCTCTCCGCGCAAACTTGTCTGGCGTGCTCCTGGCGACACAGCGAAGAGGTTAGAGAAAGAGGGAGCGAGGATTAGGTACTGGATCGAAGGGAACGTGCGCGACGTACCAAGAGCGACGGTGGGCTATGGTTTGAGCGCGGGGAAGAAGAAACAGAGGGGGAAGGGGGAAATTTATAGCGGGGGAGAGCGGCGGCGGTTGATGGCGCGTGCGTGGGGCAGTTCCCAGGGAGGAATTGGCATGGGGTGAAGTGGTTGGAGGGGGGGTGCGGCGTGGTGCGGTGCGGGAAGGAAAGGGAGGCGGTTGCCCAGGGAAGGGGATGACATGCGGGCCCCGCCTGGCAGAGAGAGAAAGATGAGAGGGGAGCTGGCTGGGCCGCGGGTGAGGGGAGGGGAAGTTGGGCCAGGGGTGGGATTTTGGCCCAGTAGAGGGTTTTATTCTTTTTCTTTTTCTCTTTCATTTCTTTTCTTTTGATTTGATTTCAAATTCAAATTTCAACCATTGGCTACGGGTTTGAACTTCAAAATTCACACAAAAATACATACTAGAATGTACATTGGTTTGATGAATTTTATTCACTTGAAATATGGATGTTACACTGTGTTCCATGTATCTTCAGATCTGGCACCAGTCCAGGTGAGGGAGTGTGAGATGAACAGCGACAAAATCAATGGTCTGTGCATTAGCTCAGAGAACTGCACCAACGTATGCCGCACGGAGGGGTTCTACAGTGGCAGGTGCAGCCACTTCAAACGCAGCTGTGTGTGCATGAAGCCATGCTAGGTGAATCGATATATGATGCTGTCGAAATGATGGATTGATCGCGAAAAACATCCATGGAATTCGTCTTCTCCAGGTGCCTTCAGGCTTCATCGCCCATATACCATATCAAATATTCTGTAACACATCCTCAACGAGTCTTCAGCATACTGCAACGTTTTGTCTTGTTTCCTTTCAGAATAACTACAGAGTCTGTTTCTTATTTGTTCTATTGATAATGAATTGTGTACTACCTGCAAAAGGATGTAGATTTAAGGTCCATTTACAATAGTTTTCACTCTATTTTGATTCAGTGTGATATTGTCCTCACTTCTAGAGATTCATCACTCCTAAAAAAAAATAGTTACAAGAGTCCGGAGCTGCAACTGCTCCGGCACATTAGCAGAGATCGTGGACAAGGAGATCCAGGGAGTGGCGGTCGTTCACCATGTGACGGAAGCATGATAAAAGGGGATGCTGGGTGGTGATGGTTGTGAGCGAGGAGTAATGAGAGGCATGGGAGGCAACCGGTCGGGGATCTCACAAACAATCATCTCCTCCGGGAGGCTGCTGCGGACGCTGCCATGGTCACTGGGGCTGAGTCCTGTTCTTGATTTCTTCCCGAGCAAGACGGGGACGGAGGAGAGCAAGTAGGATGCAAACAGTTTTTTATCTAATAGTATAAACTCTACTAGTTCAGGTCAGTGTCCATTTTTACTTAAATAACTCATCCATCTCTGTAATGGTATTGAGCCTCCACTTTTTAATTTGTGTTGGTGGATGAATGATATTAAATAAAAAATATAGTGATTGTAGAATATAGATCATATGATTTTTAAGATAATCATAGATCATATGAATTAGTAGAGTTATTTGCATGATTGTTAAAAGAAAAATTAAAAGTTTTACTTTCTAGTTGTCCCTGATGGACGGGGTATTTGGATTTTGGAAGGCATCCAAAATTTGTCAAGCCGTAATCGTGCCCGTGTGGAAAGTTTGATGAACAGTCCGCATCCAAAGTTTGGAATTTTATTTTTCTTTCTTCCGGTGTTAGCAAGAATGAGTCAAAGGATTTCCAGCTGACTGCCCTCAAGTATCAATATTACAATATGCAGACACAATAGGATCATTTTTATGGACAACGACCTAGAATAGGCCATAACTAAAACAACTATTGTGCGCTTTTGAGCAACTCTGTGGACTAAAAATAAATTTTAACAAAAGTGAAATATATTGCTTTGGAAATGCCCAATTTGTAGAACATCAATGTTCTTGCTTATTCCTGTGTCAAATCGAGACATACTCATATAAATATTTAAGAATTCCAGTGCATTATAGTAAATTGAGTAATAGTGACTGGAGAATCATTGATGAGAGAGATGAAAAGAAACTTTGTGGTTGAAAAGGAAAATATTTGTCAGTAGGTGACCGTTTAATATTGACTAATTTGGTACTAACAAATTTAACAATGTTCATGCTCTCCTTCTTTGAGGTTCCTAAAGAAATTCTTGAAAGGCTAGATTATTATAGATCAAGATTTCTTAGCAGGCTCATAATCATAAGATGAACTTTAGGCTAGCTAAATAGAATCTTGTTTGTCAGCCTATGGACCAAGGAGGTTTGGATATACAAGAGATCTATATCCAAAATCAATGTTTATTAATCAAATGGCTATTCAATTGATAATGAAGATGGACTGTGGCAAAGACTTTTGAAAAGGAAATATTTGAGAAATAGAACAATTGTACAAACAGAATGGAAACCAAGGGACTCGCATTTTTGGTCAGGATTGATGGAAGTAAAGAAAAACACATGGTGTTTGGAAAGTTTCAAGCTAATAATGAAGTAGCAACAAGGTTTTGAGGGGACAGATGGTTAGGGAATTTCGTTATTATGGAAAATTTCCGAGCTCTATACAATAATGTTAGACATAAACATGCTACCATTGCACATGTGTTTGTCTCCATCCCACTAAACATCTCCTTCCGTCAAGGCCTGGTAGGAGATAATTTGGAAAGATGGAACATGTTAGTTGCAAGGTTGATACATGTTAGTCTATATAATACAGAAGATGCTTTTAGATAGAATCTACATCCAAATTGTATATTTTTTGTAAATTCAGTGTATAGAGTGATGATCTCAAATGGAAATATGAGGACAAATAGAATTTTATGGGGTCTAAGTTACCACTTAAAATTAAAATTTTCATGTGGTAATTAAGTCGTCGACTAGGATTGACAAGGGGTAAGATAGTGAGACGTAATCAGAATGGAGACAAGAAAATTGTATCATGTACTCCAAATAAAACTATTAACATCCCTTTTTTATTGCCACCATCGCTACTACAAAAAGTATGTTCACAAGTGCTCGATTTTTCAAACGCATGCGGTCCGTAAAAAAATGCGACTGTGATGAAGAATGATACAATAACACCCTGTGATGACCGAACATCACAGGCGGATTTTAAAAAACAACCGCCTGGGTAAATACATGATTTTCTCAGGCGGCTATTAATTAAGAACCGCATGTACTCTAACAAACTTCATAGATGGTTTTTTATTAACCAATGCGTAGGTAAATACATGATTATCACGGGCGGTCATTGTTTAAGAACTGTATGTACTGGTTCAAACATCACAAGCGGTTATTGTTTAAGAACCGACTGTGCAAAGTCATTGTTTTCACAGGCTGCTTGTCAATTAAGAACCGCCTGTGATGCTGATAGCTCCTATCAAGCTAATTCTTGCACAGCAAGCTCTTGTAGATGCAAGTAACGCCTGTGACTCATCATTTGGATTGTTGAAAGCCCTTATTGAAGTCTGACAATCCCATGGAAGAATTTTCCAATCCATTTGAAGGATTTATTTCCCTCCTGTCCATTTGAAAACCTAGGAAGATGCTTCTTTATCAGTTTTCATGCCTAAATATATTGACTAAAAATCAGTACCTTCTCTCTTAGTGTTTCACACAAGCGAGGAAGCGAACAACTTCAATCACAAATCTTGTGTTTACCCTTTCATAGGAATTGACCTTAATCTTTCAAGCATTGATTTATCAATAAGTGAAGCTTCCTTATCACTCATGTTAATGACAGTTATAAGCGAAGTGTGTGCCGAAGCTAACGAAATCTGAATTGAACTGAAGATAAAGAGATCCTGCATATGAGTGACAATGTCAAAGGTTAGACATTGTGATGCTATAATGGCAACCTTCAACATCATGAAAAGTGATGCTAAGGTTAAGCTTGCATCAACCAAGGCATGTTTTGAAGGCATAACACTTGTTGGGGCAAGCATAACCGTGATGCCCCAACAGGTGTTATGCCCTCACAACAAGTCTTGGTTGATGCAAGAATAACCTTGGCATCACTTTTTATGTTGTTCAAGGCTGCCATCATAACTTCATGCTATCTAACCTGGACATGGCCACCCATATACAACATTTCTTTGGAGGCATGCACACTCCATAAAACGAAACTGAAAACGGGACAACAAATTGAAAACGTGATAGTGAAGAAGGAGTCACTTCTAACCTTTTCTCTGTTCGAAGCTTGATCAACTGATGAATACAAGACTGGCCCACGCAGGATGAAAAATTTGCCAGCCTGGCGGCGTTGATGAAAAATCTCTTGGGTTAGGTTTTCTATGGTGCCCGAGGAGAACATTATATAGGCGTCCGTTTTCAATGGTGGGTTTTAACGAAAAAACCATTTGTGGTGAAAATTAATTAATTTTAGGCAGGTTTTAGGTGGTTTTTAACTGCTACACAGGCGGTTGTTTCTAAACAACCGCCTACGATAATTGCCCAAACCTGTTCTTCAGTTTTTATTCCCTTACTTCTTTTTTATTTAGATTCCAATATAAATACTCAAACATGTATAGATTCCGCAAAGTGAGTGCAAGTTCAATGATTATTTCTTCTATATTTTGAAAAATTAATATCTACCACGTAGACCAACTATTTTAAAACTTGTATAGCTAACATTGTAATGTTTTGGTAAATATTTAAATTAATTTATACTCACATATTATTCACATTTCTGTATCTCATAAAAAACGGATTCATCACTGAAATTGGTTTGTATGAACATATTTGTCTTATTTATACATGTATGAATTTTGTTAATTTTTTTAAGCATTCCAACATGTCAAAATTCAAGTTATCCATCATTCTAATCAAATGCTCATATACATATGAGGCTTTCATCAAATTTTGAACACACATTGGTTCAAAAATATTTAAAAAAATCAGACAAAAATCATAGAGGTTGGTATGATGACCAAAAAGTTCCGATGAAAAACTAAATGAAAAAATTATTATATTCATCAAGATAGAAAAATGACAAATAGCCATTCTTATTTGTTTTTTATGTTCTCGCCAATTTCAAAGGCTTTCTGAAGTGAAATTTAATGGAAAGCTTTAATACTAAACAATATTACAAGAAAGTGGAATTTGGTCCTTCAAAAGGCCCCTCATTTTAGAGAAGAATATTAATAAAGCCTAGACTCAGTATTTTTTTTCACACGGTTTTTAACTCTTGCACAGGCTGTTGTTCCTAAACAACTGCCTGCGATAACGTTCTGAGCCTGTTCTTCAGTTTTCTTTTCCCCTGCTTCTTTTTTTATTTAGATTCTAATATAAATACTCAACCATGTATAGATTCTGCAAATTGAGTCCAAATTCGATGATCCTTTCTTCTATATTTTTCAAAAACTAATATCTACCATATGGACCAAATATTTAAAACTTGTATAGCTATCATTATAATGTTTTGGTAAATATCAAATTAACTGATATTCACATATTATTCATATTTCTGTATCTCCTAAAGAAAATGGATCCTTCACTAAAATTAGTTTGTATGAACATATATTTCTTATTTATACATGTATGAATTTTGTTATTTTTTAAAGCATTCCAACATGTCAATATTCAAATTATCTATCATTCTAATCAAATGCTCATATACATATGATGGTTTCATCAAATTTTGAAAACACATTGATTCAATTTTTTTTTAAAAATGAAAAAATTCATAGAGGTTGGTATGATGACTACAAAATTCCATTGAAAAACTAAATGAAAGAATCATTATATTCATCAAGATAGAAAAATGAAAAATAACCCGTGTTATTTGTTTTTTATGTTCTGACCAATTTCAAAGGTTTTCCCAAGTGAAATTTAATGGTAACCTTTAATACTCAAGCATATTACAAGAAAGTGGAATTTGGGCTTTTAAAAGGCCCCTCATTTTAATCAAGAATATTAATTAACCTACATAAAATCTTTTCAGGAGGTTGGTTATGAATAACCGCCTGAGAGAAGTCTTTATCTCAGGCGGGTATTACTTACCAACCGCCTAAGATAAATATATTTTCTCAGGCGGGTGGTAAGTAATACCTGCCTGAGAGAAGTCCTCTTCTCAGGCGGTTGGTTCTTAATAACCGCTTAAGAAGATAGGCGTCTATATATAGAGCTCGACTTCATTGGAAAAACCTAACTCGGGCAAAATCACTTACATGTCATCAGGCTGCCAAAATTTCGTTTGCCGCCAAGTCTTCGCCGCCCTCGCCACCGAGCTTCGCCCTCGCCGATTCCTTCCATTTCGTCCAGGTACAACGAGCTTTGCCCTTGCCTGCCGCTACGCCTGCACTCGTCGTCGCCCTCTCTCCCTCCTCCACTCCAAGTAAGCTCATCTCCCTCTCACCCTCCCCCACAGTGGCCTCAAGCTGACCTCACTCGAGCCCCCCCTCTTACTCGGCCTCACCCGAGCTCTCTCCATGGACGTCGGCCGTGCTCCTGCAGGGACCGGAATCCCGACATCCAAGGATCTCATTGGGTGGTGTCGTGCGATGCGACACCCAACGGTATACAAGAAAAGGACGAGAACAAGTTACAATACCAAGTATTTATTGAAAAGCACAACGGAAGTTTTAAAATACTAACGAAACGAACGAGAACTATAATCCATAGCTACGCCCTCATCACTATCTATGCAAAAGAAAAGTCATCCATGCCCTCGATACTTCGACCTAGCAACACACAATTTTACGGCGACGTGCAGGGTTCCCGCTCGGCTGTAAACCCTGGAGGGGGTGCAACCTCATCATCAAACCCGTCATTAGACGTATAATCTGCAAAAACTTGTTAATTGTAAATGTGAGCATAAGGCTCAGCAAGACTAACCCGTCTCACTAGACATATGCAAGGGTGAAATACTAAGCATAGGTAAGGTAAAGCATAAAGGACTTGCCTACAAGTGGATCCTTATAGTCATGTTTTAAGTAGCACATGACATTCTTCAGGCACGACACATCATAGGCTCCACAATCAAACAAGAAACATTTTGCTAATGATATGACGTGCACAAAGCACATAATGCTATTACAGGTAAAGTATGGGGAAACTGTAAACTTTTAATTATACTATCTCTAAGCCAAACAAGGTTGTCACAAAAAATTGTAATCCAACATATCATATTCTCCTGACTTCTTCAGTATTTACTACGTCGTAGCACAGTGAACAAGTGGTACTATATTACCGCGAGGGACGGTGATTGCAATCAGGACATACCTGGAACAACACGACACATATGCACTTTGGGAAATGTCATCGAGTACTTACAACAGTACCTACATAACATTTCAGTACAAGTCGTATATGGCCACCTTTCGCTAAACACTCGAATGTCAAGCCGGTCGATTCGTCACTGCGTGGGGCGTACTCTGACGTGCCCACCAGCTGATTTACACCTTGCTGCCCTCAACCCACGCCTATAAAACGGAACGGAATGCCTCGACAAACTAGTATCAAGCTACGTCTGTTTACTAGAGCCCATTTATGCAATATGTCGCCGGTACAATTCAAGCTTGTCCAGCAGGGCCGCATACGAAATGGTCCTCAATCGACACAAGCAGGGCTATGCATGTGAGACTACGTCTCGTTGCATCCTACCCACTACTCGGTCTCAATTTCATATTCATAAACCATTTTCTGAATGCAGATCCTCCCGTGTGATAACATTCCTATCTCGCTAGTAGATTCTAACTACTCGACTTCTACGGAATTCCTATGAGCATAAGCATAGCAGTATCTACTCAACAGGCTGTAGACCTTCCCAAGACTCCATATAATTTGTGGGCCATGCAAGTGGATGTCAAACACCTTAAACGTAATGCACAATCATCTGAGGACGTAAGGTGAAATGAAAATCTGTAAATACACTATAAGGAACTTAAATGCAAACCGGGGCTTGCCTAAATGCGAGTCGAAGCCTATGTTAATTTCTGGCAGCTGGACTTCCAAAGCTTCCAGCTGCTCCTCGATTTCAGCTACTACACGATATGCATATACTAGGTATGAATGACTTTAAAAATAATTAATATGCTTGAGGTGATTGAATATCCTAGGATGAAAATAAGATGATTTTCTTAATTGGCTTTGGGACTTTTATGGTAGATACTAGTGACTATAGAGAAGACTCTTGCAAAGAACAAGAGATGATCAAGGAAGTTTGTTGTTCTTAAAAATTATGGTAAGCAATAACCTTCTCTAAATTTTGGTTGAAATTTTGGAGACCTATGATGGCTACCAGGGTTTGTATCATGTAGGGGGGTCTCACTGTTTCTAGGAAAATTTGTTTCACTATTTTCTAAGCATCTTATAGGGAGAAACTGATTTTTCAAGTTTGGGGAAATTTTTGGAAATTGATTTTTTCCATTTTTCTCAATTTATAACTTCATAGAGATTTGGAATATTGATCAACCTAGTAATTGAAGTCCAACGAACTTGAAATTTTTACTCGAGATGAATTGTATTAATGATAGGGTTCTGACCAAAGTTGGGAATTTTCCAATTAGCAGAACTTAGGAATGAATTATTTAAGCATTTTCCTTATCTGAATTATATAGACATTTCCATTGCTTTCCATACAAATCCAAGTTCCACCACTGGAAAATATTCTTCATTCCGGTTCTAACAAAATTTATTTGGGAATTTTTGGATAATTCTTCTAGAAGTTATGGATTTTCCATGTTTTGATTGAATCTCGATTTATTTTTCCTATTGGAAATTTCAAATAAAAGGGCCAGTCCCACATCATTTGAATCGGGCCAATTAGTGCTGAGCCACATCGGGAGCCACAGGGTTAACCCGCGCAGCCGCACCGGATCCGTGTTCATAGCTGATCCCGTGCGAGAGGGACGTCGTTGACAGGTGGGACCCGCACCCTTCGTCTACCTCCCGACGCGGAGGCGTTCCTCGCCAGAACCGCGGCGGCGCTTCACCGGACTAGGTTGCGTCGACCTCCTTCCAGCCTCTCCTTGACCGCTTAACCATAAAATCAACGGCGCGAGCCGATGGTGGGGTCCAATCGAGTCGGCGATGGCTGGAGACGATAGTGCGACGATGACGGCAGAGCTAGGGTTTTGACGATCGTCGGAAATGCTCGGAAATGGCACAATAGGATCGGGACAAGGTTGGGAATGTTCCTGGAAGCACCAGATGATGATTTGAGGGTTAGAATGGGGTGACATCGCCGGCAAAGCTGAGTTCGACGACGAAGTACGGTTTTTCAACCAGCGGCCGCGAAATCTCGAAATCTAAGGTGCTCGGTTGATAACTTTCAGGGTCCTTGGGCAGGGAGCTTCGTTAGGACATATAGAAGCTATCTGCTAACCAGATTAAAGGATGATTGAAAGAATGAAACGAATTTAGGCGCGAAGCCTTGCTGTTCTTTTGAAAAATCATTCGGTTATCGAATAAGAACTCGAGCTACACTTCGTGTCATAGGCTTAGATTCGGTGAGCATAAACTAGAGAAGATTGTGAACCTTTTTTCTTAAGGAATCAAGATTGGAGATGGCCTGGAACTGGAGCTCGACGGTGAGACAGTGAAGGTTCTCAGTGGCTTCCTCGAAGGCGACCGGAAAACTTCAAAATATCCAAAGAAGAAGCTATGTCACGATCAATGACCAAATAGAATACGTAGAGGATGCTGTGACAAGCATTTTATCTACTTACACCTCGGGGAGAAACGACTTCAATCATCGGCGAAAGCTCGACGAATAGAGGCAGTGGCAATGGTGCGAACCGAGGTGGAGTTCAATGGCGATGGCCAAGGGGTGGTATTTATAGGTACGGAGTGATGAGGGGAGCGCGCCATGGCACAAACAAGCAGGCAGCTCTATTGTTGCATGCCGAGTCGTGGTGTCGCGCGCTGCTGGTGTCGATCAGTGGGGAGAGCTGGATACAGAGCACCCCGTGGGTTGCACTCGAGTAGGTCAGGCTGACAGTGGGTCCCACAACTTCTTTTCCTCTTCCCCTCTCTATAACATCAATTCTCCTACCAAACTTGATCCAAAAATTATAGATTTTTGTGGGGAGGGCAAAGAAAATATCTGGAATTTGATTCTGCAATTGGATTTCGAATTGGAGCATGCTATTGAACTTCAAATTTGAATTTGAAATTGGATGAAATTCAATGGTGTCACTGAATTAAATAGCAATTGAGTTCCAAAAATTGTGAAACTCTGAGGATAAGTCAAGCAAGCCAAGCTGACCATGATGGTGTGTTCAAATCTTGATGTTCAATAAGGTTGAACAGAATTCAAAATTTGAATTCATAATATGGTCTGAATTTGCTAAGCGTCTCAAATAAAATAGCAAATGGAGTTCAAAATTTATGAAACTTTGCAGGAAGTCTATTTGGAATTTCAGGAAACCATAGAAAAATTTATGGCTTTAGATTTGAATATTTTTGATAGGGCCAAATGTGAAGTAGCATATTCAATTTGTAATTAATTTGAATATTTATTCGGTATTGCATAATAATTTGACCTAGCATCCTCCATTCAAATAATTCCAAACTTTGAATAGATGTCAAAAGAATTTATCTAAGATTATTGGTGAAGTCCATTCCTCATGTTAATAAAATTTAAGCATGAGTGGATGAAAAGATTTGATGAGATCAAACTCATAAGCATAGCTATAATTGGTCTCCATTAGGGGTGATAACCAACTTACAACTGAACCTCAAATGAAGATAAATGTGGGATTTTACATTCCACCCCCCTTAAAAGAATCTCGTCCCGAGATTACAAAAAGAAGGATAAAAGAAAAAGATCTAATGAACATATGACGTTAAAAAGTCCGGATAGTTGGTTCTAAGATATTCCTTGCTTTCCCACGTTTCTTCATCAGCGGTGTGGTTTCCCCACAAGACCTTATAGAAATGCAAGGTGCGGTTTCTTGTGCTACGAGTCTTCGCATAAACTATCTAAGTTGGATGCTCGGAGTAAGTAAGATCTGGTTGACGAGCTTCCAAATCCTCCATACGGACTTCCGCTGGGGCCTTGAGACATTTTCTCAATTGTGAAATGTGAAACACATTGTGGACCCCTAAAAGCTACACTGGCAGGTCTAGTAGATAGGCTACAGGTCTGCATTGCTCACTTATTGTGAATGGTCTAATGAAATGCGGAGCTAGCTTTCCTTTTACTCCGAAGCGATATCAAAGTGAAGGGGTCGACGTCGTTTGTCCGCATAGCTTTTCTGACGAGACTAAGCAGCCTTGAGGTTGGCTTGAATAACTCGCACTCATTCTTCAACTTCCTTCACCAAGTCTATACCATATATTACTCGTTCACCAGATTCACACAAATTCAAAGGTGTGCGGAACTTCCGCCCATAAAGAGGTTCATATGTTGCCATTTGGATGCTAGTCTGATAACCATTGTTGTATGAAAACTCTGCCAATGGTAGATGATCATCCCAATTCTTACCATGGTGAATGGCACAGGCGCGGAGCATATCCTCTAGCACTTGGTTTACTCGTTCTGTTTGACCATCAGTTTGTGGATGGTCAGTTGAGCTTCGAATCAACTTGGTACCCAAAGATGTGTGGAGTTGCTCCCAAAATCAAGCAACGAACAAGGTTCTACGAGCCGATATGATAGTGCAGGGTACTCCATGTAGGCATAGGATCCTAGAAATATACAATTCTGCATATTGTCAAGCCACATATTTGAGATGGACTGGAATAAAGTTAGCCGACTTGGTGAGTCGGTCGACTATCTCCCAAATCGAGTCATGTTTGTGAACGGTGAGAGGTAATCCAACAATGAAATTCATGCTGATGTCCTCCCATTTCCAGGCCGGTATGCGTAAAGGTTGTAGCTGTCCGGCTGCCTTTAGATGATCAGCTTTCACTCGTCGACACATATCACATTCGGATACATACTTCGCTATTTCCCTCTTCATCCGAGTCCACCAAAATTTCTTCCTCAAGTCTTGGTACAATTTGTTACTTTCCGGATGAATATAATATTTGTACATGTGAGCTTCGTCCAAAATTTTCTTCCGAAGTCCCACATTGCGGCGTACCACGATGCGGTCTTTGAACCAGATGGTACCGTCATTGTCACCTCGGAAACACTTCATCTCCCCCTTTTTCATTCTTTGGCGAATATGTGATATGCCCTTGTCCTCCTTTTGAGCCTCCACAATTTCCTCCCTTATGATAGGAATGAGGGCTAGATTGTAGAGCGCCCCATACGGAATCAAGTAGAGATTCAGTTCTTCTTCCTCTATCAAGGTGATAGAAAGGTTATTGATATGGGACTTGCGACTTAGCGCATCTGCGACTACATTTTCCTTTCCAGAATGGTAGTGGATCTCAATTTCATAGTCTTTGATTAATTCTAACCATCTGCGCTGTTGCATATTCAAATCCTTTTGGGTGAAGATGTACTTCAAGCTTTTGTGATCGATGTAGAGATGTACTAGGTTGCCCCAGAGATAGTGTCTCCACATTTTTAATGCAAGCACCACGGCAGCAAGATCAAGATCATGAGTCAGATAATTCTGCTTGTGGTTCCAAAGCTGTTGAAATCCATAAGCGATCACCCTTCTGTCTTGCATTAAAATGCAATCCAAACCAATGCCAGATGCATCACAATAAACATCAAAAGACCTAGTTGTGTTTGGTTGGGCCAATATTGGAGCTGTTGTGAGGTATTTTACTAATGCTTGAAAACCATCCTCACATTCCTTTGTCCATGCATATTTATTTCCTTTCCTCGAAAGTTCCATCATTGGTTTAGCTATCTTGGAAAAGCTTGGGATGAACCTCTGGTAATATCCTGCTAAACCCAGGAAACTTCAAACTTCCTGCACAGACTTAGGAGACTCCCATTTGAGTACTTGTTTAATCTTGCTTGGATCAACTGCAATTCCCTCAGCAGGGATGATGTGCCCCAGAAAAGGCACTTGGTTGATCTAGAACTCACATTTGCTGAACTTAGCGTACAGCTTGTGGTCCCGCAATCGCTGAATCACGATGTGCAAATGTTGTGCATGTTCTTCTTCGGATTTTGAGTACACAAGGATGTCATCGATGAATACCACGGCAAAGTTGTCCAAATCCAGCATGAACCCGAATTCATGAGATACATGAAATGGGCCAGTGCGTGGGTTAATCCGAAGGACATGACAAGGTACTCATACAATCCATACCTCGTCGAGAATGTTGTCTTAGGTATATCCTCTGGTCGAATCCTTATTTGATGATACCCAGAGCGAAGATCCATCTTTGAAAATACCCGAGCACCCACTAATTGATTGAACAGAATATCGAGACGGGGTAGTGGATACTTGTTCTTGATCGTGACAACATTGAGTGGATGATAGTCCACATATATTCTCAATGTTTTATCCTTCTTTTCCACGAATAATGCAGAACAACCCCAAGATGATGAACTTGGACGAATGAAACCCTCGTACAAAAGATCCTTCAGCTGCTCTTTTAGTTCTGCAAGTTCCTTAGGTGCCATTTTATACGGCTTTCTCGAGATTGGCACTGTTACCAGTACAAGTTCAATCTTAAACTCGACATCTCTTTCTGGTGGCATGCCAGGAAGATCTTTGGGAAAAACGTCTGGATACTCACATACTACTGGAACGTCTTCGATTTTATAGGCCTCGGTGTTATAAGTAGTTGGAGTCACGTGGATATTACTATCAAGAGTGAGAGTTTGGGGAGAGTGGAGCGGAGAATTTAGATATATCCTCCGAGGAACGATGTCAATAATAGCACGGTTGTATTGCAACCATGTCATCCCTAAGATGACATCTAACTTCTGATGCTCTAGTATAATGAGAGAGATAGGTTATATGTTCCCACCCAGATTAAGAGGTACCCTATGAACCATCTTATCTGCTACTACTTTACCACCCGGAGAACAAATAATATATATGGGGTTTTTGTGGAAATGATAGGCAACATGTATTGATTGACATAAAACTTGCTAATAAAGTTGTGGGAAGCACCGAAGTCAAAAAGGATGACTACGAGATGACCAATGATATAGAACGTACCCGTGAGTACGTGTGCGCCTTCCGGAACGTCCTCGATGGTGAGGTGGTGGACGTTTCTGGTTCTGGTGGCTGGCTTCTTGGGCTGGTTGTGAGGCTGGTTTGCCACCTGGTATGATGACTATCCTCCGCTTTGCGGGCAGTCCTTGGCAAAGTGCACCATACATCCACACGTATAACATGTGTACGGGTTCTGACCGGAATAGAATGGAGGACGAAATCCCGGTGCACGCGGTGGAGGTAGAGGTGCATGCAGAATCATCCCTTATTGCTGCCGTGGGTGAATGGTGATCGATACACCATGCAGTACTTTTGAGGAGTTCCCCCTCTGATGCCCTGCAGAGCAGTCCTTTTCTTCTTGTCGGAGAACAGTTCCCTAGTAGTGTCCACCTGCACGATCGCGGCATTGACCATGCTGTTGAAACTTCCGCTGTTGAACAAGGCAAGCTTGACCTTCATCTTGGGGTTCAAACCCCGATAGAAGCATTCCTGCTTCCGATCTTCAGTACTGACTTGGTCCTGAGCATATTGGGCCAAGTGGTTGAACATTTTGGAGTACTTGTAAGCACTCCTTCCTTCTTGCTTTAACTCCAGGAACTCTTGAAGCTTCCTCCTCATAACACAGAGAGGTATGTGATAGGAGCAAAAAGCCTCCCGGAACTCCTCCCAGCTCGCGACATAGCCGGCTGGTCGTGCGGCAAGGAAATTTGCCCACCACGCGCCAGCAGACCCTTGTAATTGTTGGGCCACGAACAAGGTCTTCTGATGTTCGGTCACTCGTAGCGAACCGAACATCCCTTCGATGGAGCGGAGCCAGTTGTCCGCCTCCAACGGTCCATCGGCCTCCATGAAGACCAGCGGGTGCGTTGACATGAAGTCCAATTATGAACTTGGAGAAGGTTGTCGTGGACCCACATCTGGTCGCCCTCCCTAACAGGATGAATGCTGAACCAAAGTCCACAGTAACTCTGTTTGCTCATCGCGCGAGCCAAGCACTGCGGCGAGAACCTCTGCTAGACACCTTGGAAGTTCAGGAGGTGGTGGTGGAGGAACTCGTTGCTGCGGTGTCGCAGCTGTCTCCTAGGTCGGAGATTCGTCCTCACGACCACGACTTGATCCTCCCATTTCATGCGTCGAGCGCGTACGCACTATTCTGCATCCAAATGACTTAAAATCAGCACATGCTTTCTTTTCCTTTATCCATTTCATTATTCAGTAGCACGACTATTGACAAGGAAATAAGTGCATAACATTCACATATATTGGCAAATACAATCTTTATACAAGATATATTATCTCATGACCAAGTTTACAGTAGTGTACTCCAAAATGATGGACTCCCAGTACGGAAGTGCATCTCTACCATACTTGGTCCCCATGAGATGTCATACACATCTTGACATCTTAGCCATACCCACTATTCTTAATATGATACAAACATGGCCACAAAATAAACACGAGCAACTATTAAACTATACGTTGCCCCGTGATGGTAGAATTGCTGCCACATCCCACTCCAATACGTCCTACTCGATGTACTCTAGTTCCTCAGGATCTTCTTCTTCTTCCTCTTCATCGTTCGAAATTGGTGCTACAAGTGCGGTTGCGGGAGCAAGAAATGCTACCTCACCCACCATAGATGATGTCGCGGCAATTAAAGACTTCACATCAGCCTGCAAAAGAAACATCCTCAAGTCTTCCAGTTCTTTCTGTGCATTTTTGCAACTGGACTTCCAATCCTGAGTCCCCCCTCTGGACTGATCCCTTTCTTGAGTCACCTCACTCAACTGTTATCCAACAGTTGCACCTCGAGTTGACTCGCTTCCAACGCACTTTCCGCATGTTGCGCTTTCATGCGAGCCTCCGATCGAGCTTTAACAGCCCGGTGCCACTGATTCTCCCTTAAGTTTAGACATAGATTTAGGGAAGCAACTGTGGCCCTAAGTGAGTCATTGGCCGCTTCAAAGTGACCCCGTCAAATCAAAGCTTGCTTCAGGTCACTCATCATTTTTCCAAGGCTAGCATGCTGATCAAGGCTCTCTTGACACGCTGATGCTGCATATGATGCTAAAATCATCTTGGGTACTTCTTCAGTATGTCCATATGCTGCAACCATCTGACTTGCCCACTCGTCACCGGCTCTACCGTCGACCGGAAAGAGCGCGAATGGAGTGCCCGCCATAGCACGGTAATGAAGTTTGCAAAACCTCATTATGGCAACACTTGTGGCATAAAACCACGTGTCTTCCAATTGAATCCCTTGCACTTGGATGGAGAAAGGAGCCCATCCAATGTTCAATGGAGCAGCAGGCACATCGACATAAATGGTGCATCTTGTCACACCTCCGTCATCGATCTCCTTGCCCCAATAGTCTGGTATTTCACGATAACCGAACCGTTGAAGTATTGCTATTTACAAATCCGGAAAACCCATCAGAAGAGTACACTTCGTAAACACCCATCCGTTTGGTAAGTATACTATAGAATCAGCCATCTGTGAAAAAGATACTGGAACAATGAGAAGGTTTCCAACTCCCAATAGTTTAAGAAAATTTTAAAACTGAAGTTGTAATCACAGGCTGTTCCAACTGACCTTCCTGTATAAATTGAAAATTTTCATACAGGAAACTTCAGAACCAGAAGTTGGCTTGAATACAAAAGTTGTAGTACACCTCACCGCCTTTCCATATTGTACTCATACAGCTCCAGGTGAACCAGAAAATAGAATCTATACTGGTCTAAATTTGATCCAATTTTTCTGGAAATTTTGACAGAACCTCCCCTGTATATGTGGTGATTGTCCACAATTTATACAGGTATATCATGACAATATATTGAGGTAATGACAAAATAAACATTATATAACGTGAAGTTAGTAATCCAGAGGTAAAATATTTCGGCAATGAAACATTTGTTACATAGTATAGTGCGCTAATTCGAAACTATGAGCCAACTGTTTCAAGTTCTGATCTGCCAGAACCTAGGTTGCAACCATAGGAATTAAACACAGCTACACCAAGATTCAGGCCATGAGTGCAACATAATGTTGATAGAGTACTTGCTAAGATTTCCATAAATGTACATATATGACCATGTCACTATTCTAAATCAAAAGCTATAGCCATCTAAACTTGACAGAAGAACTGACTGTTGTTCCACAGCAGCCCTGCAGTTCACCGTTTTGAGCTCGAGATTTAAATTGCCTCAAATTCGAATCAGGAGAAACTTTAAATAACAAAACTGTAGATATGCGTCTACCCTTTACATATATATATCACAATAAGGCAGAATATTTTTCTACCGTGAGTTATTGCAAAAATACAAAGACTGGTACAATGGTAGGGTTATCTGGAGCAGTGAAAGCATACCCCAAATTTCAACAGAATATCAAGCTTTTCTGCCGTAATGGTCAACAGAAAAGTTGTAGAGGTCTTCGAGAACTTTTCATACATATAGCATACCCCTATGTTTATTCCTAACTAACCAAGATTACAACCTGGCGAAGTTGAGCAAACCTTAGCCTGAAATCAAGAATCTTTGTGCTAACCCAATGTCGAATCGAAACTCATTTTGCGGAGTCCAAACCTACCAGCACCTGATAGTCAGACTTTCCAAAATATAATGCATCCATCTTTCTCGTTGGGGAGGGTCAAATATCAAAGTTGATAACAACGGTACTGCGTGCCTCATCAAAGAAAATTCTAACTGGTATTTCTAGATACGTTTATAGGTGGCCCTAGTATCATTCACTCGCAAACATTTCTATACGGGTCACTACCATAGTCAATGCTGCCGAAGACAAACAATCCCCTTTCACACCTTCACACCTCAAGGGCGGCATGGGGAAACATGACAGGCAGTAACAATAATATATATGAAGGTAAATGCATACGACTCTGGTGTGAGTCGCCCTTGAGCGATGTCATGTCTTGAGGTACATGGTTGTAATACGTTTGTACAGCAAAGACTACCACACGAACCGGCTTATACACGCTCAGGCATACGTGTTTCGCATGCTCCCATAGAACATGAATGGTTCTAGAGATGCATACTATCGGGTTATACACCGCCCGACGGGGGCTCCCAGTAACTTTGAAGCACGCTATGGTACCGCGTCTCATAGGTTCTCAAATACATAGAAAGCATCATAGACTCATATTAACATTTCCGTGCCAAGCCACAGAAAAATTTCCATGCTACCTCTCGCATGGTGAGCTTACCGCAATTGACCCGCTTACGGTGGCGTACCTTACCTCTTACCTGACGTCAGAGTGTCGTTACAGAATGTATAACATATAAGTTAGTTTACCACCTTTATATCTTATACTAATAATACTTCTTATAAGGGCATATACTAATTCCTCACCCAAATCCTAATTTTTGAAAATATGCTCTTTTCAAGTACACTGTTCCCAATGATGCTCTGATACCATGTCTGCTGGGACCAGGATCCTGACCTCTAAGGATATCATTGGGTGGTATCGTGCGATGCAACACCCAACAGTATACAAGAAAAGGACAAGAACAATTTACAATACCAAGTCTTTATTGAAAAGCACAACAGAAGTTTTAAAATACTAACCAAAGGAACGAGAACTATAATCCATAGCTACGCCCTCAACACTAGCTATGCAAAAGCAAAGTCATACATGCCCTGGATACTTCGCACTAGCAACACCCAATTTTACGGCGGCGTGCAGGGTTCCCACTCGGCTGTAAACCGTGGAGGGGGTGCAGCCTCGTCATCAAACTCGTCATCAGTCGTATAATCTGCAAAAACTTGTTAACTATAAATGTGAGCATAAGGCTCAACAAGACTAACCTGCCTCACTAGACATATGCAACGGTGAAATACTAAGCATGGGTAAGGTAAAGCATAAAGGACTCGCCTACATGTGGATCCTTATAGTCATGTTTTTAAGTAGCACATGACATTCTTCAGGCACGTCACATCATAGGCTCCACAATCAAACAAGAAACGTTTTGCCGATGATATGACATGCACAAAGAACATAATGCTATTACAGGTAAAGTATGGGGAAACTGTAAACTTTTAATTGTACTATCTCTAAGCCAAACAAGGTTGTCACAGAAATTGTAATCCAACATATCATATTCTCCTGACTTCTTCAGTATTTACTACGTCACAGCGCAGTGAACAAGTGGTACTCTATTACCGTGAGGGACGGTGATTGCAATCAGGACATACCTGGAACAACAAGACACATACGCACTTTCGGAAATGTCAGCGAGTACTTACAGCAGTACCTATATAACATTTCATTACTAGTCGTATATTGCCACCTTTCGCTAAACACTCGAATGTCGAACCGGTCGATCCGTCACGAGCAGGAGGTCACTGCGTGGGGCGTACTGTACGTGCCCTCCAGCTGATTTACACCTTGTTGCCCTCAACCCACGCCTATAAAATGGAACGGAATGCCTCGACAAACTAGTATCAAGCTACGTCAGTTTACTGGAGCCCATTTCTCCAGTATGTCAGTACAATTCAAGCTTGTCCAGCAGGACAGCACACGAAATGGTCCTCAATTGACACAAGCAGGGCTACACACGTCAGACCACGTCTCGCTGCATCCTACACACTGCTCGGTCTCAATTTCATATTCATAAACCATTTTCTGATTCCAGATCCTCCCGTGTGATAACATTCCTATCTCGCAAGTAGATTCCAACTACTCATCTTCTACCGAATTCCTATGAGCATAAGCATAGCAGTATCTACTCAATGGGCCGTAGACCTACCCAAGACTCAATAGGATTTGTGGGCCATGCAAGTGGATGCCAAACACATTAAACGTAATGCACAATCATCTAAAGACGTAAGGTGAAATGAAAAACTGCAAATACACTGTAAGGAACTTAAATGCAAACCAGGGCTTGCCTGAATGCGGGTCTGGGCCTATGTTAGTTTCTGGCAGCTGGACTTCCAAATCTTTCGACTACTCCTCGATTTCAGCTACTACACGATATGCATACACTAGGTATGAATGACTTTGAAAATAATTAATATGCTTGAGGGGATTGAATATCCTAGGATGAAAATAAGATGATTATCTTAATTGGCTTTGGGACTTTTATGGTAGATACTAGTGACTATAGAGTAGACTCTTGCAAAGAACAGGAGATGATCAAGGAAGTTTGTTGTTCTTAAAAATTATGGTAAGCAATAACATTCTCTAAATTTTGATTGAAATTTTCGAGACCTATCATTGCTACCAGGGGTTGTATCATGTAGAGTGGGTCTTACTAGTTCTAGGAAAATATGTTTCGCTATTTTCTAAGCTTCCTACAGGGAGAAACTGATTTTTCATGTTTGGGGAAATTTCTGGAAATTGATTTTTTCCATTTTTCTCAAGTTGTCACTACATAGAGATTTGGAATATTGATCAATCCAGTAATTGAAGTCCAATGAACTTGAATTTTTTACTGGATATCAAATGTATTAATAATAGGGTTCTGACAAAAATTGGGAATTTTCCAATTAGCAGAACTGTAGGAATGAATTCTTTAAGAATTTTTTATCTGAATTATAGATAAATTTATATGGCTTTTCATACAAATCCAAGTGCACCACTAGAAAGTATTCTTTATTATGGTTCTAATAAAATTTATTTGGGAATTTTTGTATAATTCTTTTGGAAGTTATGGATTTTCCAAGTTTGGATTGAATCTGAATTTATTTTTCATATTGGAAATTTCAAATAAAGGGGCCAGTCCCACTTCATTTGAATTGGGCCAATCAGTGCTGAGCCACACCGTAGCCACGGGGTTAACCCGCGCAGCCACACCGGATCCGAGTTCATAGCTGATCCCGTGCGAGAGGGACGTCGTTGACAGGTGGGACCCGCACCCTTCGTCTACCTCCAGACGCGGCGGTGTTCCTCGCCGAAACCGCGGTGGCGCTTCGCTGGACTAGGTTGTGTCGACATCCTTCCGGCCTTGCCTTGACCGCTTAACCATAATGTCGAGCGTGCAAGCCGATGGTGGGGTCCAATCGAGTCGTCGATAGCCGGAGACGGCGGTGCGACGGTGACGGTGGAGCTAGGGTTTCGGCGATCGTCGGAAACGCTCGGAAATGGCGCAATAGGGTAGGGGTTAGAACGGGGTGACATCGCCGGCAAAGCTGAGTTTGACGGTGAAGTACGGTTTTTCAACTGGCAGCGGCGAAATCTCGAAATCTAAGGTGTTCGGTTGATAACTTTCAGGGTCCTTAGGCATGGAGCTTCTTTATAACATATAGAAGCTATTTGCTAACTAGATTAAAGGATGATCGCAAGAATGAAACGAATTTAAGTGTGAAGCCTTGCTGTTCTTTTGAAAAATCATTCGGTTATCGAATAAGAACTCGAGCTACGCTTCATGTCATAGGCTTAGATTCGGTGAGCATAAACTAGAGAAGATTGCGAACCTTTTTGCTTAAAGGACCGAGACCGGAGGCAACCTAGAACTGGAGCTCGATTGTGAGACAGTGAAGGTTCTCGGCGGCTTCCTCGACGGCGACCGGAAAACTTCAAAATATCCCAAGCAGAAGCTATGTCACGATCAATGCCCGAATAGAATACGTAGAGGATGTTTTGATAAGCCTTTTATCTACTTACAGCTCAGGGAGAAACGGCTTCAATCGTCGGTGAAAGCTCGACGAACAGAGGTAGCGGCAATGTCGCGAACCGAGGTGGAGTTCAATGGCGACGACCAAGGGTGGTATTTATAGGGACGGAGGGATCAGGGGAGTGCGCCACGGCACAAGCAAGCAGACAGCTCGGTGGTTTCATGCCGCGTCACGGTGTCGCGCGCTGCCGGCGTCGACCGGCAGGGAGAGCTGGATACAGAGCACCCCGTGGGTTGCACTCGAGTAGGTCAGACTGACAGTGGGTCCCACCTCTTCTTATCCTCTTCCCCTCTCTGTAACATCAATTCTCCTACCAAACTTTATCCAAAAATTCTAGATTTTTGTGAGGAGGCCAAAGAAAATATCTGAAATTTGATTCTGCAATTGTATTTCGAATTGGAGCAAGTTTCAATTGAATTTCAAATTTGAATTTGAAATTGGATGAAATTCAATGGTGTCACTGAATTAAATAGCAATTGAGTTCCAAAAATTGTGAATCTCTGAGGATAAGTCAAGAAAGTAATGCTGACCATGATGGTGTGTTCAAATCTTGATGTTCAATAAGGTTGAACAGAATTCAAAATTTGAATTCATAATATGGTCTAAATTTGCTAAGCGTCTCAATTAAAATAGCAAATGGAGTTCAAAATTTATGAAAATTTACAGGAAGTCTATTTGGAATTTTAGGAAACCATAGAAAAATTTATGGCCTCAGATTTGAATATCTTTGACGGGGCCAAATGTACAGTGGCATATTAAATTTGTAATTAATTTGAATATATATTGGGTACTGCATAATAATTTGACTTAGCATCCTCCATTCAAATAATTCCAAACATTGAAGAGAGGTCAAAAGAATTCATCTAAGATTATTGGTGAAGTCCATTCCTCATGTTAATAAAATTTAAGCATGAGTGGAAGAAAAGAATTGATGAGATCAAACTCATAAGCATAGCTATAATTGGTCTCCATTAGGGGTGATAACCAACTTACAACTGAACCTCATACGAATAAAAATGTGGGATTTTACAGCTCCCCTCCACGCCGGCCTCCAATCGAGCACCCCCTCCCCCCTCCCCCCCCCCACCTCCCCCTCCCTCCCACCCGACCTCCTTAGCGCCCCCTCGCTCCCCACCGGAGGTCGTGGCGGCGGCCAACACATCGATGCTCATTCTCCTCCCTAACCAACATATCCCTCCTCATCGGCGACCCGATTAGGCTATGCAATGTTGTTTAATTGTTGATTTAATTGTGCATTGTGAATTGTTGTACATAACATTTAGCATAAATTGTGGATTGAATTGTTATTGTTTAATTGTTGATTTAATCAATACTCATTGCGAACTGTGAATTTTTTTTAATTGTTGATATAATTGTTCTTGTCGGCCTTTGATACAAGAAATACGCATGTCTAGCTAATGCCTTGGTCAGTCGCCTCAAACCCTAGAATGGAGCTTGGTCAGTCACCTTGGTCAGTCGCCTTAAACCCTAGAATGCCATATCAAACCCTAGAGTGCTTCCATCTTTTTCTATCATGCAACAATTCATGTAGAGTTAATATGCCATTAATTATATTTCTATTGGGTATCTGCAGATTGAACCTTGTGAATAGGCCATTCATGCAACCCTAGATTGCAGACCGAACCTTATGAATTATTTTATCTGCCACTTTCTCCATTCTTAGTGTTAATATCTTTGTAAACTATTTAAAAACACAGTTTAGGAGGCATATTGGTTTGTATATATTTCAACCTTTTGATATCCAGCTTCCCTTCATAAACATCATGACCTGCTTGATTATAACCCCAACCGTTTAAGAATTTTTTATTTTTTCTTAATTTGAACATGAATCTACTCAAAGCCTCTCTATCTCTGGTTGGCTTAGACAAGATCTCTTCCATCTTTTTGAGAAATTCAGGATTTTGAGAGCATTTATTTTTTTTGCTTGGATGGAAGTGAGACATATTTTTTGTCTTATTAGTTCTAGCATGGAAAGCCCTAAGAACACTATTGATGGTCGTAACAATGAAGAAGGCAATATGGAGTTTAGTGACTCCAGCAGTTCAGGCTCCTTTCACCGTTCATCAGATCCTTTTCCGAATATAAAAATTAAAAAGACTTCAGAGGATTTTGACCTAGAATATGATCCTGCCGACGAGTAATGGATCACAAATCGTAACTTCAGCACTTCAGGTTAATGTTGGTTTTCAAGTATACGAAGTCTTATAATTCTTTTCTTCCTGCATTAGTCGCGAAGACAACAAGGGGACATCGGCTTCTAAAACCGCAGAAGGTTCTCCAATGGATGAATCCTCAGGTTCACTCAAGCAAAAACGAGGGCAACAAGGTTCCAATAAGGGTCCATTGAACCACATCATGTACATAACAAGGGTCGATCCAGTTGGGCTTCCTCGAGAACCACTAGATTCAATTACAAAGTATCGAAATACATGAAGTTTTCTCGTTAGAGAGCTCATGTCGATCACAACAAAGAATTGGAGAAAATTACCTGAGGAGAACAAGAATGAGTTGTGGCAGAGGATAAAGAAATAATTCAAGTTCCCAAAAGGCACAAAAAAAGCTGTAAAGAAAGCAACATTGGTCTCTTGCGACAAGAAGTTTTGTGGCCGAAAGAGTGAAATGAATGCTTATGTTAAGGTCGATAAGATCCCTAGCCCGAGGAAGATGGGAAAAATCACACAATCCCAGTGGCAAGAATTTGTTCATCAAAAGACCACACCTGATGCTAAAGCCCTAAGTGCAACTATGTCAGAGAATGCCAAAAAGAACAAATAACACCATCGCTTGGGTTCTACCCGATATGCTCCAAAAGTCCAGAAATGGTATATGATATCAGAGGAAATTACCAGTAAGGGCAATCCTCACCCGTTAGAAGGCTGCGATGAGAGAACTCAGCAGTGGGTCTTTGCTAGGACAGGTTTGACCAGCGAGGCCAAACTTGAAAAACCCGACTGTGTGAACAAAGTACAACAAAAAATGAAAGAAGTAATTGAAAAGCAACCGAAGGGTCTCTTCAAGCCGAAGAGGGAGAGTAACCAACTTACCGCTATCCTAGAAACCTTGAACACAGTGGACAGATTCGAGCAATCTCTTCTCAGATGTCTTGGCTAGATAGTTTCCTGAAAGATAAAGGCCCTGTTTGGAACAACATCTACTGCGGCTTCTTCATAAAAATAAGCTGAGGGTGTGCCAAACAGAAAAATTTTGTAACAGCTTATTAGTTCAGCTGCTTTTCAGAATGAACTAAAAGCAGGACATAAGCTGAAGCTATTTTCCACCAGCCTTTCAAATAAGTTGCTTTCGTAACAAGTTCCAGCTGTGCCAAACAGGGCCAAAGAGACATATAGAAGATGTGTGAAGTTCAAGAAAAATTTTGATGAAACAATTGCTCAAAAGGTCAAGGAAAATGTGCAAGAAATAATGGAACAACTTAGACAATCAGGACAATTAGTAGCACCAAATATAGCGATGGTTCTTGTGCCAAAGGAGCATTTGATATCTCCAACTGCCTACCCTAGCAGCGTAGGTTATGTTCTAGGCTCAGTGTCAACCCATAAGTTCGCTGTCGATGGTATTGTCAAGGACATATCTTGTCGTCTTCTTGTCTCGACCGACGGAGTAGGGAACAAAACCAACCTGGTTGCCACTGCTATGGCAAAGCCTAGTCGTGACTTCAACGGCAATTCACTTATGTTTTATTATGCTGTGGTGCATGTTCTTCAGATCATTGTTAATGATTATGAAGATTATGAAATAGACCACATAACACATGAGGGGATCACGACTCTGGGGCAGGCTGTCAACCAATTAATGCTTTGGCACCAAGGCGATATCGTGTTGGACGATGAGCCGATTTCTAGCCCCGTCGCTCTCAAAATACTGCAACCCCGTCTTCTAAGATGAAAGTGCAGGAAGATCCACTCCCAATATAGGAGATCCACTCCTACTATGTATCGGCAAGGATGATAGTCACCTTGCTATTAAAGATAACCAAGAGCAACCTGTTGAATATTCAACAGCTTGAAGGATTACCAGAGCAAGCTGTTGTTAGTAATGAGCAACTAGTTGAGCAACAACATGAAGTAGTACTAGAGCAAGCTACTCGTAGTAAAGAGCAATCAGTTGAACAATAGGTTCAACAACAAGCCAGTGTCCAACTTCTGACAACTACTCCTCAGTCATCAGTGCCTATGAAAGCTAGCTCATACGAAAATAAGAAACCATATAAAGAAGTGTCAAAATATTTATAAAATCTTAAGGAAAATATTAGAAAATCGAGTGCATCTCTTTCTTCACATGAGGCAACATTAAAGATATTGAGGAGTGGGAAGAAGATGATGTCATGTATAATCGACGGACGGCTTTAGTGAAATAAGGAGTTCCAATATACAAGCTTGAGGATGTTCTTCCTGAATATGAGAATGGGAAGCCGTTCTTGACATCGGTACAACTTAGCAAACAACATGTCCCGCTCAAAATAATGCACGAGTGGTACATCACTGCCGGCACAAAATATGAACTTTCTTACGTCACATTTCGTGTGCCAAAAGAAGAATTCTAGAGCACTAGAGCAGATAAACGAGCCCTTTTCTTTGAAGATCTACATACCCTTTTCCATCAGAGCATGCTCGAAATCAACCTGCTACTCATCTGGTGCTTGTAGTTGCCTCTAATATTTTGTATTTGCTTTTCTTACTACACTCTACACATTTCATGAGTTATAACAATTCTGGACTTCTTCAATAGAATGCAATACATGTATAAAGAAAAGATGAAACGCAAGATATGTATCCTTGACCCTACACGGATTGCAAAGACGCTATTTGACGTTAAGGTGGATCGAGACTCAGAACAGTACAAGCACATGAAAAAAAAAAGAATTTGATAAGTCAATCGCAAAACAAAAGAAGAATAAAAGGACAGAAGTTGCAGCTTACATAGGACATACCATGTTTCACTTTGTCAGAGATGGCAATGACCTCGTAAAGGTTCCGTACCACTTCGAGTAAGTTTGACACATGACATTGAAGTAGCACTTAACACGTGTATTTGTACGTGTGCAGTAAACACTACATAATGATCTTCATCAGGCCAACACAGGGTTTGGCAACAGTCTTGGACTCAACCGCTTACTCACCAGATTGTTACAAAGATTTCCTTTTCATTTTGAAACTGTACGTTTATTCGATACTTGTAATTTACACACATTTAGAATTTGTTGACAAGTTTAATGACATTTCTTGTATTACTTCGCTTCGCGGTTTTACGCGGAACAGCTTGGCGCTCAGAGACCTCCTAATACGAATGTATTGGACATTAAAATATATTATCCTTGTCCCAAGCAGCTGTTGAGAGCGTCTTATGTGGGTATTATGTACACGAGCATCTTTGGACCGCTAGTGAATATAGAGTGAATCATGAGGATGTAAGTTATTCTTAATGTTGATATCATATTTTCTTACTTTTGAGTTTAATTTTCATTGTATTTAGTGTATTTTAATACTTATATTCTCTGCTGTTCAACATTAACAAAAATATTATTTTCATATTTTGATTCCAACTTCAAAATTCAATTGCTCATAGTACAACTGCTCCAAAAATACCAAATAAATTCCTGTATACTCAATTTGATCTATACTTTTAGATTGTTCAAACCAACATATTCTAAACCATGTTATGTGTTTCATTGCAGCACACGAAGAATGTGAACCAAGAATGGTCGGTTTCTAGAAGTACGCCTAGTGGAGGAGCCGACAAGATTGCCAGTGAACTTTGTCAATTCATGCATCGTAAATTTTGCACAAAAGAGGGATGTTCTTTGATATGGAAGGTGTAATAGCTGATGTGCCAGAACTTTGGACTATGACAATAGAAACTGTTTTTAGTGAAACTTGTAAACTATGAGATGACTTGCATGTGTAACTTGTACATATGTATATTGTTTTAGTAAAATTAACTTCTATGAGATGACATTTGTGATTATATTGTTTACTTTTGTGATTATATTGTTGACTTCTATGATTATATTGAATTGACCTAGAAATTAGAAATAACAACAGGTAGTACTGCATAGGGTATACTTTATCACAGACAGTTCATTACCTACGGCTAGACCTGCCTCTAAAATTATATTATCACATGCGGCTAGAAACAGGTAAACAGCAACCTGTGATAACTCAATTATCACAGACGGTTGCTATTATGGTACAAACCGGCTGCGATAAATTGTCTCCACAAGCGGCTTGTCTTAGGTAAAGATCCTCCTGTGATAACAGAATTATCATAGGCGGTTACATATATTGTATGATCCGCTTGTGATAATGTGTCTTCATAGGCGGCTAGTCATATGTAAAGAACTGCCTGTTATAATACCATTATCATAGGCGGTTTCACTTTTCCGCCTGTGAAATTGCAGATTATCACAGACTCTTCATTTCAGGCGGTTTTAGAAACCGCGTGTGATAATACATTTGGAGCCGCCTGAGATGAGGCTTATTGTAGCAGTGTATGCTTGGTTTATTTGGCATGCTGTTAATATTACTTTAAATGTAAATATTCCGATTTCTATTTCTAATCACATGTTTCATATCTGGTTACTCTCTTATCATAGCAGCCACAAGAAACTGGTATTAGCTGGAGTTGCAGCTCTATTATGGGCTATGGGGTTGAGTAGAAATGGTACTAATTTTTACTATTGCCCCATGAAAACTTATATGCAGGTTCTTTTTAGGAACACATATTGGTGCTGCACATGGGTGCCATTGCAAAAGCGTGAGAATTGGACTAAAATGATGTAGGTGCCATGCAACAAACTGGAGCTTTAGCCATAGGCTCACATATTAATAAATATATCAGGTTTTCCCTCTTCCAATTTTGCTGTGTTAACTGTAAATATTAATTGTGTCATTCAGAGCTATTGTAAAACTCCTGTAATAATTTTGTCATGACCTCTTTTTTTTGGAGGGGGGGGGGGGGGGGGGTCAGGTTGATCCCATTATTAAAAAAAGTACCATCGTCGATCAGTGGCATGCATCTTTTATCTTCCCTGGACTCCGTGTCCTGTTCTCTGCTTCCCTTTGCTATCAGCGCAGGAGTTCTATTGCCAGGCTTGGAATAGAGAGACAATGTACGGTTCCAGAACTGAGCCAACAGCAGGTGTAACTTCTCCAGCTTAAAATACATTATCCGAAAATCCAGGCATGCCCTATGCACCTCCTGCTCCTAAACCAAATCGCCGCGGTACAGCAGCCTGTACTCGCCGGAAATGACCATGACGATAATCCCCCAAAAGGTCCAGAACACAAAGGGGAGAAGAACCTGTTCCGGGAAACCGGCGGTCACTGGCAGCTACGAACGTGAACACACATCATCAGGAAAGAAACGGGAATAGTCCTGTACACTCAAACGAGAGAGCATGAGAGGATTTTTCTTGGTGCACTTTCAATCCAGTGCTTCACCAATCTATTTATATCCAACTACATACAATGGAATACAAAGAAGTCCTGGCCATACGGCCACTATCGTCCGTATCTCACGCCATGCCCCCCATGAACGCCATTCACAGATCAACCCACGAGCCGTTCCATAAAAAGACCACTTGTTGCACACGAGCTTGCAGCTGCCGTTAGTGCCGCGAGATACGAAAGGGATACAACACGTTTCCATGTGAACTGAGCGCATGACATCCGCCGACGGGCCTTCATAATGGGCAGGCTTGTTAGTTAATCTGCTTGCACGTGTGAGTCATTTGCGCGTTGCATGTAGTGTTAGTAGCATCGTGTGTGTACTGGATCAGCAGAAGTTAGTTCCTGCATGTTTGCTTGTATCGACCGAGTCAAGCGCAGCTTGTGCCATAGTGGTCGGGTGCCGTGTGCATTCTGTTAGTCATGCATGAGACTGGGTAATGGGTGTTCGTGGGTCAAGTGTAACTGTGCACTATGTGCGTATAAAATATATTAGGCAACATAATACAGAGTTACGCCATTTGAAAAAAAGTGTTCATCTGTTCTCCTCCTCTGGTTTGGTGAGCTGAGCAGCAACACCAACGTTCCGGCATGAGCTCGGCGAGATCCTCGTCCGAAGCTGCACCAGCGCGTGTTCCAGCTCTAACACGTGGCATCAGAGCCAAGTTTGAAGCTGTGGATCAGAGGAAGATTGTCGGTGCTGATGAAACACCTTCAATGCACAAGAAGACGCTTACAGGCGGCCCAAACAGCGGAATTGTGAATCCGTTCGCCGTCGAGCGAGTTGTGAAGGAAGCTGGTAGCTCACTCCTTTACCCCATGCTCACGCGCTCAAATTACAACCAGTGGGCACTCGTGATGCAGATTAACCTTGAAGCCCAAGAGTTATGGCATGCGGTGGTGTCCGGCAGCGTCGCTCGCCATGAGGACAAATTTGCTCTCACAGCCATACTCAGGTGTGTTCCAAGTGACATGCATATGGCGTTGGCAGCCAAGCTGGCGTCAGAAAAGGCGTGGGAGGCTTTGAGGAGTATGCGGGTAGGTGATGATCGTGTTCGGGAGGCGAACGCCCAAGAGTTGTTGAAAGAATTTGAAAATGTGGAGTTCAAGGAGGGAGAGGCAATTGATGAATTTGCCATGAGGATATCTAGACTTGCCTCAAGCCTCAGATCTCTGTGAGACAACATTGAGGAGGTACGTGTTGTAAAGAAGTTCTTCCGTGTGGTTCCCGCACGCTATATGCAGATTGCCCTCTCAACTGAGACACTCCTTGGTCTCAACAAGATGAGTGTGGAAGAATTGGTTGGAAGGTTACGTGCTGCAGAGAGTTGCCATGGGTAACCATGGAGATCTTGGACAAGGGAGGCAGGTTATTGCTGGCCAAGGAAGAATGTTTAGCAAAGTACAAGCACAAGCTCACTTCCGATACTGCTTCAACCAACAACAAGGCTGGAATATTCACAGAACCAAAAGGCAAGGGCGCAGCACGGCCTGTTGGCCGTGACAACTCAAAGGAACTGACATCGGAGGGCACCACGAGGAGGAAAGGAAAATGCAGGAATTGTGGCATTTGGGGCCACTGTATGAAGGAATGTAGAAGACCTTGCAAGGATCACAAGGAGGAAGCACACTTGACTCCAACAGAGACAGATCAACCAACACTTCTGCTGGCTGCCAAAACTGAAGACACCCCTGCATCTGAATGTCAAGATCAGGTGATGAGGCAACCAACAAAAAACACCAAGTGGTACCTGGACTCTGGGGCCAGCAACCACATGACTGGCGACCAGTCAGTACTGAATTCATTGAATATTTCAGCCAGATGTATTGTAAGCTTCGGGGATCTGTCTTCTGTTGAGATAAGTAGTGTAGGCTCAGTGATTATCCAAGGGAGATTCAGTGAGCACAAGGTACTCTCAGATGTATACTATATTCCTAAACTGCAGACTAACATATTTAGTCTTGGTCAGTTGGCCGAAGGGGGGTGCAGAGTCTCCACGAATGGAAGCCATCTGTATGTATTTGGGTCTGATGGTTCTCTGCTCATTGAGACTTAGTTCAGTGGCAACAGGCTTTACATTGTTAATTTGCATGTTGTCCATCAAGTTTGTCTACTGATAAGAGTGGAAGAGGAGGCTAGGTTATGGCATGCCAGATTCGGGCATCTCAACTTTAGAGCTTTGAAGGACTTGGGAAGAAAGAACATGGCTCATGGAATAACTGTCATTGAACAAGTGGAGCAGGTATGCGATGGGTGTGCTGTTGGGAAACATCACGGGAATCCATTACCTCATGTCTCTAAGTATAGAGTAGACAGGACACCTAACCTCTTCCATGGTGACTTATGTGGGCACATTGAGCCTCCAACCCCAAGAGGTAAAAGGTACTTTCTTCTCATTGTGGATGACTTCAGTAGATTCGTGTGGCTGGAATTACTGACTGCTAAAAGTGAAGCTCTTCACTATTTTAAACTGATCAAAACTCAAGCAGAGACTGCCTCAGGTCATAAGCTCAGAGCATTGAGGACTGACGAGGGGGGGGGGCGAATTTAATTTCCATATTCTTCAAAGCTTATCTTGATGAATATGGGGTTAGACAGTATACTACAGCACCCTACACTCCTCAGCGGAATGGGGTGGTTGAGAGGAGAAACCAGACTATTGTAACGATGGTCAGATGCATGTTTAAAAGCATGTCTGTTCCTGCAAGGTTTTTTGGGGAGAGGTTGTAAAAATAGTTGTTATGTCCTCAACCGATCACCTACTAAGAGCCTTCAAGACATGACTCCTTATGAAGCTTGGTCAGGTAAAAGACCCTCTGTCAAACATTTAAAAAACTTTGGATGTGTGGCTTTCGTCAGAACCGCAGGTCCAGGAATATCTAAGCTAACTGACAGAGAGTCAGAGGTGTGTTCATTCGATATGAAACAAACTCGAAGGCTTACAAAATTTTTGATCCTGTATCAAGAAGGTGATAGTATCCAAATATGTCATGTTCGGTGAAAAAAAAACCTTGGCCGTGGGGTGAAGTAACTCAGGGTGTGGAGGAAGCTTATTCAGTATTTAGTGTGCAGTGGGAAACCATAACTGAAACTCCATGTGCAGATATTGAAAACCTGACTCCAGTAGCTCAGTTACCAAGGACACCACAACAGGAGCCATAGGTGGGAAGTTAAGATGGAATTTAGTGGGCAACACCTCCCACTGGACAAGAGGTTGACTCTGAAGGAGTTCCTCAAAGATTCAGAAAACTGTCAGATGTGTTCACTACAGCTGATAAAGTACAAGATTTTGAGAACAGTGGTCTCTGTCTCTTAACTGCTGAAAAACCAACTGATATACTTGAAGCCATTCAGCATTAGAACTGGAAAAATGCCATGTTAGATGAGTTAAAAGCTATTGATGATAATCAGACATGGTCACTGGTGAACTTGCCACCTAACTGTATAGCTATTGGCCTCAAGTGGAATTACAAAGTGAAGATAGACCCTTCAGGCAATATAGTCAGATAGAAAGCTAGGTGGTGGCTAAGGGATATGCTCAAATGCAGTGAGTTGACTTCGATGAAGTGTTTGCTCCTGTGGAAAGGTTGGAGACAGTGAGGATTATACTTGCACTGGCTGCTAATGAGAAATGGGAGATCCATCACATCGATGTTAAATCTGCATCTCTCAATGGGGAGCTGCTTGAGGATGTATATGTAATCCAACCACCTGGTTTTGTTGATGAACACAATCCAGAGAAAGTCATGAAACCTAAAAAGACACTGTATGGCCTTAAACAGGCCCCAAGAGCATGGAACGCCAGACTGGATCAGGAGCTCAATCAACTTGGTTTCACCAGACCAGATGTTGAGCATGCATTATACAGAAAAGGTGTTGGACCAGACCTACTTGTTATAGGAGTCTATGTTGATGATCTGGTGATCAGTGGACCATCTAAGAATAAAATTAGTGGGCTCAAAATAGAGATGAAGAATAGTTTCATGATGAGTGATCTGGGGAAGCTGAGTTATTACTTGGGGATAGAAGTAAGTCAAAGAAAAGGAGAAACATTCCTACGTCAGAAAGCCTATGCAGTCAATGTTGGAAAATACACGTGGCATGCAATTAATTTAATGATCCGAAATAGCAAAACAACTAGAACAGTTCTTCTAGCAGTCAAAATAGACAGTGCTAGTATTACACAAAAATGAATTGAAATGAATGCAACCATATTGCTCATCGCAAGCGTTGAAATAGCCTTTGTTCGAGTAGTTACTTACAAAGAATCCCACTAGAAAGTAGAGGATCCGATGACAAACTCGACAGAGAAGTTGAGGACAACATAAGTGCTGCGAGCGGCCGTGCGAGCGCACTTCCTAGAAACCAGATCACCAGCACCCATGCAGGTCTTTAGATCACCAACGTCGGTTCAGAGACACCGCTATCCCTTAATCCGCTACGCGATGAACGGAGGGACGAAAAGGCAAAAAACAGCGATGTAGAGAAGTTCTTTTTGATGCTAGTTTCTCTGTGTATGTTTGTGCTCCAGCATCCAGGACGTCTCCTATATACTCGAGCCAGCCAATCGCCTCAGATTCGATCTGCCATAATTTCAGGAAATGGCTCCCTAAAATCCCTGAACGTGCAACTAATGGCAGCAGTTATGAGACATTACACACATTAAACGTGCGGCTGCAGTTATGCCTCAAATTACCCCTCAAGTTGATGTGGCAGTCTGAGTGTTGATGAAATATTCCCTTTTATATATGTGGCAGAAAAATAACTGCTTATTAGAACACCACTGGTCATGATGCACACGCGCTACGCTGCAAGTCACAAGTCGTACGACAAACACGCGTAAAATCCCAAAACGCGCACGCGTGCGTGTGTTTAAGTTTGTGTCCATAGCAGCAGCCTTCATCTCTATGTATTCTCATGTTGAGAACCACTACAAGGGCAATTATATATATTGGGGTACACCCATCTAGGTGGGCAATTGTGGGGACCGGAATCCCGACATCCGAGGATCTCATTGGGTGGTGTCGTGCGATGCGACACCCAACAGTATACAAGAACAGAAACAAAATAAAATACAAGACGATGTCTTTTATTTATCTTACAGCGGAAGTTTTACAATACTAGCGGAAGGAAAGAAATATATATATCATAGCTACGCTCTCAGCACTAGCTATGCAAAAGCAAAGTTATCCATGCCCTGGATACTTCGCACTAGCAGTACGCAAATCACGGCGGCGTACACCCTGGAGGGGGTGCAGCCTCATCATCAAACCCTTCATCAATTGTATAACCTGCAAAAACTCGTTAACTGCAAACGTGAGCATAAGGCTCAGCAAGACTAACCCGTCTCACTAGACATATGCAAGGGGGACACTAAACATAGGTAAGGTGAAGCATAAATGACTCGCCTACAAGTGGATCCTTATAATCAGGTTTTAAGGAGTAAATTACACTCTCCAGGCACGGCACATCATGGACTCCACAATCAAACAAGAAACGCTTTGCCGATGATATGACATGCCCAGAGCACATAATGCTATCACAGCTAAAGTATGGGGAAACTGTAGGCTTTAATGTGACTATCTCTAAATCATACAAGGTTGCAAAGCAATAAATATTTCAATACAATATAGTTTTTTGGCTTCTTCAGTATTTACTACATCACAGCTCAGTGAACAAGTGGTACTCTATTACCGTGAGGGACGGTGATTGCAATCAGGACACACCAGGACAACACGACACATACGTCGTTCGGAAGTGTTAGCGAGTACACCTGTACCTACGTAACACTTCAGTACTAGGCGTATATGGCCACCTTTCACAAGAAACCCGAACGCCGAGCCCGTCTCACCTCTGCGAACAGAAGGTCTCCGCACGGAACACCTCATGTGTCCGCCGACTGATTTACACCTTACTGTCCTCAACCCACCCCTATCTATGGTGAGTTAATGGGCCTCGACACCCCAGTTATCGAGTTACGTCAGTTTATTGGATTCCATATGTCCATTATGTCGCCAGTACAATTCAAGCTTGTCCGAAGGGGCCGCATACAGATGGGCCTTAACTGACCAGTCAGAGCTACGCGACCAAGACCAAGTCTTGTCGCTTCCTGTCCATCTCTGACCATTCTCGAGTTTTAGATGTAACAGTTATTTTCTATAAATATTACCCCAGTGTAGATGCGTGTAAATTTCTATCTCGCGAGTAGATTCCAACTACTCGACTTCTACCGGTTTACCTACTACATTAGCATAGCAATTCTACACGTTGAGTGATTAACCTACCCAATTAACCAATGGGATTTTTGGGTCATGCATCGGAAGTTTTCAATCATCCTAAACGTAATGCACAATTCATATACTACTCATCTTAGTGATAAAGCAAAATTTTATAAATGACTTAAATGCAAACTGGGGCTTGCCTGGTTGTAGGTCAGAGTCGGGGTTAATATCTGGAATGTGCTCTTCCAAGGCTTCTGGTTCCTCCTTGACTTCAGTCACTATAAGATATGCATATAACATGTATATGAATGACTTTGAAAAATAGTTATTACCAAGACCATAATTTAATCTATGGTGATCATTATATGATAGGGACCTTAATTGGCTTTGGAATTTTGATGGTAGATACTAGAGAATATCATAGAAGCTCTTGCAAAGAACAGGAGATGATCAAAGTATTTTGTTGTCTCTAAAATTATGGCAAGTATTAAACTTCCAAAAACTTTAGAGAAGAAACTGTAGCTTGAACATATCTGCCAGTTGATAATCATGATTGAGGAAGTTGTCTTGGTTCTAGAAATTTTTTTTTTTCATAAATTTCTAAGCTTCGGTGAAAGAGTAATTGAATTTCTATGTTGGCAAGAATTTCTAGAATTATCTTATAATTGAATTTTTAACTTTTTCATCAATATTCAGTTTGTAACTGAATTAGGACTAGGATAGTAGGTCAATTAAATCTAAGATTTTTACAGGAACTAGTGTATGACTAAAGGAAGGCTCAGTCCAAATTTGGGACATAACAAATCAACTGAACATCTGTAAAAATTCAATAACTAAAAAAAGGTAATTGAACTATACTGAGGGTTATACAGGTGCAATGGCTCCCAAACTTTTTGTGGTAGTCAAGAATAGGACAATGCATCTTTTGTGAATTTTGGGGATTTTCCAGTGGCAAGTTCATCTGGAAAAATTGCATTTGCTTTTGGGAAGATTGTTTATACAGAACTTAACTGTGAGTTTCACAGAACCTAATTGGTTCTGATAGAAACTAGAGCTCAAGGGCTTTCAAACAAAATTTGTTTGAATATTTTTGGAGCATTCTACAGAGAGATATTGATTTTTAAACTTTGGAAACGGTTCTGCACCAAAGGGGAAATTTCAATTTTAAATTTGGCGCCAGGGCCCACTGGATTTAAAATCATCCAATCAGGGGCTAGCCACACCGGGGGTTATAAAGATTCCCACGTGGCCGCACTAAATCTCTAGCCACAGACTGATCCGTCGCCTTTTTCACTCGCTGGCAAGTGGGACCCGCAAACCCGATCGTCTTCAACCTCGGTCCATGGCTCGGCGGCGGTGTTCTCACCAGCGCGCGGCAGCGCTTTCGTCGGCGATGACTCCCGCCCCATGGGAGGCCTCGGGACTCGCCGCTCCACCATATTTTTGCACGGGGAACACGATGAACCAACTCCCAACGACGAGGGGTGATCGGAAAACCATTCCCGACGGCTGCGGCGGGTGTTAGGGTTTCGGTGAAGTGGAGACCCTCGATTCCCTAGCTAAATCTCTCGTTTGAAAGCTCGAGAAGCATCGTAGATGCATGGGAAAGGTCTTAGGAAGGTCTAGAGCTCGTGCCATAGCCGGCAACACCGAAGTCAACGGTGAACCGAGCTCTAACAAAGGCGAAGGGGAAAACTCGAAGAACTTGCTAATTAGTCGATGGTTCTTGCTGATTTTTGGAGGGAAGGTGCGCTAGGCTACATAGATCATGTCATCTAACTGGATCAAAGAGATTTTGTGCATACAATCGGAATTAAACTGACAACCTAGCCTCAAAGTTATAAAGCGCTTCGGGAATTTAAGGGATACAGAAGCTTGGATGCACGATAGGAATTCAAGCTTAACCAGAAGCTGCACGAGGTCATTGCGCACCTTTTTGCTACAGACCGTAGAGGACGATGATGTTTGTATCGACGGCGAGGCTGCGCGGCGTCGAGCGGCACGGGGGTGATCGCGGCGGCGATGAAATGGAGCGGCGCGGTGAAAAGTGAATCGGTGATGGACTTCGGTCGACAGGTAGATAAGGACGCGGGAGGGGGGGGGGGCAGCTGGAGGCGACCGACGGTCGACGGCGCGCTGGCGGCATGCAACGTCGTGGTGTTGCCCAGGGAAAGAAAACAGAGGCGATGAAACGGTTTCACCGACTGACCTGTGGGCCCCACCTCTCTCCCTTATCCCTTCCTCTAAATTCTAGCTTATACATTGTCCAAAAATTCCCAAAATTTACAGGTAGGCTAAGAAAAATATGGGAAATCCAATTCTTCAATCAGATTTCAATTCGGACATAGTTTGCATCAAATTCAAATTTAAATTTGAATTCAAATATGGGTATAAACCTTATTGAAATAAATAGTATCTGAGGTCCATAAATCTCCAAACTTTGAAACAAAGTTCCCTCAACCATAAAAGGACTTAGGAAAACTTAGGGGTGGATTTGGGCAAAGTTTACTACAAAGCTAAATTTGATGTCGATGCGAAATGAATCCCTTGTACATGTCCAAACAAGTGGAAGATGTACTTCAAAAATCTTAAAATTTTTTTTAGAAGCTATTTAGATATTTAAGAGTCCAAGGAAAAATTTGGAGCCCTGGGATTTGAATTTTTTTGGTAGGGCCATATATGCATAGCAATATAATCAAATTACAATTGTTTTGATTTTTATATTGCTGCAATATAATTTGCCCTAGCCACTTTAATCAATTAACTTCCCAACTTTGCAGAAGGTTTATTTAAAATTTTCTATTCTTAGGGTGAAGTCCAGTCCTCATGTTAATAAGATTTAAACATGAGTAGAAAGAAAACTTTTTAGTGAGGTCAATTTTATGTGCACAACTATATTGACCTTCATTATGTTTGATAAACCACTTGTAGTTGAACCTCACAAAAAAGGAAAAAGCGGGATTTTACATTCCCCCCCCCCCCCTTAAAAGAATCTCGTCCCGAGATTACAAAGGAAAGACAAACGGTAAAGATCTACCGAACATGTGCTGCTAACAAGTCCGGATAGTTCATTTTAAGATACTCCTCGCTTTCCCACATGGCTTCTTCAGCACTGTGGTTGCTCCACAAGAATTTGTAGAAACGCAAAGTGCGCCTCCTTGTGGTGCGAGTTTTCTCATCAACGATCTGGGTTGGATGCTCGGAATACGTAAGATCTAGTTGAAGAGCTTACAAATCCTCAATACGTATATTCGCCTGGGCTTTGAGACATTCCCACAACTGAGAAATGTGAAACACATTGTGGACCCCTGCCAGCGACGGCGGTAACTCCAATTGATATGCCACAGGTCCGCATCTTTTGATTATTCTGAACGGCCCAATAAAACGTGGAGCTAGCTTCCCTCTCACTCCGAATCGATGAATTTCTTTCATCGGGGATACCCGGAGATAAACTTGATCCCCAACATCGAAGTGAAGAGGTCGACGTCGTTTGTCTGCATAGCTCTTCTGACGAGACTGAGCGGCTTTGAGATTGGCTTGAATAAGGCGTACTTGCTCTTCGGCTTCATTTATCAAGTCGATGCCATATACCACTCGTTCACCAGATTTGCACCAGTTCAAGGGTGTGCGACACTTCCGGCCAAAAAGAGCTTCATATGGCGCCATCTGGATGCTAGCCTGGTAACCGTTGTTGTACGAAAATTCCGCCAATAGTAGATGATCATCCCAATTTTTACCATGGTGGATGGCACAGGCACGAAGCATATCCTCTAGCACTTGATTCACCCGTTCGGTTTGTCCATCAGTCTGAGGATGATAAGCCGAGCTTCGAATCAGTTTGGTACCCAATGCATCGTGGAGATGCTCCCAAAAGCGAGCAACGAAAATAGATCCACTTTTCGAAATGATAGTGCGGGGTACTCCATGTAGGCACAAAATTCTGGAGATATAAAGTTATGCATACCGCTTTGCATCATAATCCACACCGACTGGTATGAAATGAGCTGATTTGGTCAATCGGTCAACGACCACCCAAATTGAGTCATGCTTATGGAGAATGGGAGGCAACCCAACAATGAAATCCATGTTGATATCCTCCCATTTCCAAGTCGGTATGCTTAAAGGTTGAAGTTGTCCAGCTACCTTCATATGGTCGGTCTTAACTCGTCGACACGTATCACATTCAGATACGTATTTTGCTACTTCTCTCTTCATCCGAGTCCACCATAACTTCTTTCTCAAGTCTTGGTACATTTTCTTACTTCCCGGATGAATGGAGTACTTGTATAAATGAGCTTCATCCAGTATCTTCTTCCAAAGTTCCATGTTTCGGGGTACCACTATGCGGTTTTTAAACCAGAGGGTACCTTCGTTGTCACATCGGAAACATTTCATCTCCCCCTTCTCCATTCTTTGTTGAATGTGCGACATCCCTTTGTCCTCCTTCTGAGCTGCCACAATATCCTCCGTGATAGTAGGAATGAGAGCTAGGTTGTGGAGTGCCCCATATGGAACCAAGTAGAGACTCGGTTCTTCTTCTCCCATTGAGATAATGGAAAGATTTTTGACATGGGACTTGCGGCTCAGAGCATCTACGACTACATTTGCCTTGCCTGGATGGTAGTGGATCTCAATCTCCTAATCCTTGATTAATTCCAACCATCTACGCTGTCGCATATTTAAGTCTTTTTGGGTGAAGATGTACTTCAGGCTCTTGTGATCGGTGTAGAGATGTACTAGATTACCCAGTAGATAATGTCTCCACATCTTCAATGCTAGTACCACAGCAGCGAGTTCTAGATCATGAGTCGGATAGTGCTGCTCATGATTCTGAAGCTGCCGTGATCCATAAGCAATCACTCGTCTGTCCTGCATCAACACACAACCCAAACCAATTCTTGACGCATCACAATATACGTCAAAAGATTTGGTTGTGTCTGGTTGAGCTAATACCGGTGCCGTTGTGGGGAGTTTTACCAATGCCTGGAAACCTCCCTCACATGCCTCAGTCCATACATACTTCGTCCCCTTCTTCAGAAGTTTTGTCGTTGGTTTAGCTATTCTGGAGAAACTGGGAATGAACCCCCGGTAATACCCAGCTAAACCTAGGAAACTTCAAACTTCATGTACAAACTTTGGAGACTCCCATTTGAGTACTTGCTTTATCTTTCTTGGATCAACTACAATCCCTTCTGCTGATATGATGTGCCCTAAAAATGGCACTTGACTGATCCAGAATTCACACTTGCTGAACTTAGCATATAGTTGGTGGCCCCGTAATCGTTGAAGCACGATACGCAAGTGTTGAGCATGTTCTTTTTCGGATTTTGAATACACAAGGATGTCGTCAATGAAGACCACAACAAACTTGTCTAATTCCGGCATGAACACCGAGTTCATGAGATACATGAAATGAGCCGGTGCGTTGGTCAATCCGAAGGACACAACAAGGTATTCATACAGTCCATACCTCGTCGAGAATGCTGTCTTTGGTATGTCTTCTTGTTGCATTCTAATCTGATGATAACCGGAATGAAGATCCATCTTCGAAAATACTTTAGCACCCACTAGTTGATCAAAAAGAATATCAATGCGTGGTAGTGGATACTTGTTCTTGATAGTGACAGCATTGAGTGGACGATAGTCCACACACAGTCTCAAGGTCTTATCTTTCTTCTCTACGAACAATGCAGAACAACCCCATGGTGATGAACTTGGATGAATGAAACATTTGTTCTCAAGTTCCGTTAACTGCTCCTTCAGTTCTGCAAGTTCCTTGGGTGCCATCTTGTAGGGTTTCCTTGAGATCGACACTGTTCCCGGTACAATTTCAATCTTGAACTCTATATCTCTTTCTGGGGGCATACCAGGAAGATCTTCGGGAAACACGTCCGCGTATTCACATACTACTGGAATATTCTTAATTTCAATAACCTCGGTATTCCGAGTAGATGGATTCACTAGAATGGCTCTCTCAAGAATGATGACTTGAGAAGGATGAAGTGGAGAATTTAGATATATTTTTCGAGGAACGAGATCTAGAATAGCACCATGGTATTGTAACAATGCCATTCCCAAGATGACATCTAACTTCTGATTCTCTAATATCAGAAGTGAAGTAAGATATATGATTCCATCTAGGTTAAGTGGTATCCCAGGAACCAACTCATTTGTTACTATCTTTCCTGTCGGAGTGCAGATCATATACGAAGTTTTTGCGGAGATAATAGTCAATTGATTGTTAATGACAAAAGACTTGCTAATGACATTGTGTGAAGCTCCGGAGTCAAAGTGTATGACTACGGCATGATCAAAGATAGAGAACGTACCCGTGAGTACGGGTGTGCCTTCCGGAACATCCTCAATGGAGAGGTGGTGGACGTTGCCGAGTCTGGGGACTGGCTTCTTTGGCTGGTTGCGGGGTTGGTTGGCGCCCTGGTATGATGACTGTCCTCCGCCCTACCTAATCTGTGGGCAGTCCATGGCAAAGTGCCCCGTGCGTCCACACGTGAAACACGTGTACGGGGTTTGGCCGATACGAATGGGAGGATGGAATCCCGGTGCACACGGTGGAGGTGGAAGTGCACGTGGGATCATCCCCTGCTGTTGTTGCGGTCGGTAACTAGAGTTGCCGAACTGGCGACCACTGAACATTGGTGGTCGTGATGGCGGTTGCCACCTCTGCCCGGATGGTGATCGATACATCATTCGGTACTTCTGAGGGGCACAACATCTGCTGCCCCGCGGAGCACTCCTCTTCTTTTTGTCTGAGGACAGCTCTCGAGTAGCGTCCTCTTGCATGATCGCGGCAATGACAAGGTCGTTGAAACTGCCGCGGTTGAACAAGACAAGCTTGTCCTTCATCTTGGTGTACAGCCCCCGGTAGAAGCACTCTCGCTTCTTGTCTTCCTTGTTCACTTCGTCCTGTGCATACTGGGCCAAGTGGTTGAAGGTCTTGGAGTACTCGTAAGCACTCCTTCCTCCCTGCTTCAGCTCCAAGAACTCTTTAAGCTTCCTCCTCATAATCCCAGGAGGGATATGGTAGGCGCGGAACGCCTCCCGGAATTCTGCCCAACTCACGACATAGCCTCCGGGGCGTGCGGCGAGGTAGTTTGCCCACCACGCACCAGCAAAACCATGCATTTGCTGAGCTGCAAATAGTGTCTTCTGTTGTTCGGTTATTTTGAGTAAACCAAACTTTCATTCAATGGTGCGGAGCCAGTTGTCCGACTCCATAGGTTCGTTGGCCTCACTGAAGACTGGTGGATGTGTCGATGCAAAATCCGAGTAGGAACTCGGATGTGACTGACGTGGCCCATCAGCATGTCGCCCCCCTTGACGGGACGAGTGCTGTACAAGGGTCTGCAACAACTCGGTTTGCTCATCGCGCGAGCCGAGTACTGCTGCGAGAACCTCCGCGAGACTTCTGGGAAGTGTAGGTGGAGGTGGTGGAGGTGGTTGCGTTGGAGGCGTGTTTTGCCTCGGGGGTGGTGTGTCATCCCCCTGCCCTCCACTTGAGCCTCCCACTTCCGTGGCGGTTCGTGTACGCACCATGCTGCAATACAACGATTTACCCCATAAGTCTCATTGCCCCAAGTTCATCCTTCCATATAAATAGTAATGCGGTAGACCACGATAGATAATATACAACATCAACATATATTGATAAAGTACAAGCTTTATACAAGATATATTATCCCTGACCAAGTTCACAGTAGTAAACTCCAAAATGATGGACTCCCACTATGGAAATACACCTCTACTATACTTGGTCCCCATGAGATGTCGTACACATCTTGTCATCTTAGACATAAACACCACTACTCTTAATATGACACAGACATGGTCACAAAAGAAAAACACAAACAACTATTAAACTATATGTTGCCCCGTGTTGGCAGAAGTTCTGCCACATCCCACTTCAATACGTCCTACTCGACGTATTCATGTTCCTCAGGATCCTCTTCTTCCTCTTCGTCCTCCGAAGGCAATTGTTTACCCATAATTAGTGGTATGTTATGGGCCGGTGGATACACCACTGGTTGTAATTGTGCCTCGGCCTCAATTATGTTATCCTGTAGTTCTCCTGCCTCAAACTCCCAATTTTGAGCTGTCTCAATGGCGGTGTCCCACTCTTCAGTGACTACTAACAGCTGCTCTTGCTGTTGTTGCACCTCCAACTGACTTGCTTGCAGCTCACCACAAGCTTGCTGCAGTTCAGTGCGAGTCTGTCATTGTGCGGCACAAGCTTTCCGTAGCCTAATGCGAGCATAATGCAATTGACTCTCGCACTTATCTAGCCGGTGATTTGCTGGGGCTATGAGCGAACGTAGACCCTCGTTGATATAATCAAGGGTATCACCCCGCTCCGTTGCTTCCCGCAAGGCTTCGACTTGTTCCAAAATAATGGTGCCTTGCGTAGCAACTACCATATTGGAAGCAGCCGCATATGTCACAAGTGTCGTCGAGATTGTGTCGCCATGCGGTGTATAGGCAGAAATCATACGACGTTGCCACTCAAATCCGGCCATACCACGGACTGGAATAAGGGCAAATTGAGTCCCTGCCATAGCATCCTGATGAAGCTCACAAAGCTTCATAAGTGCTTCGCCTGCAGCAATTGCCCAAGTGTCCTCTAACTGAGCCCCCTCGATGGTAACCGAGAAAGGAGCCCATCCATATTGACGTGGACTAGCCGGGATGTCTACCAAGATGGTGCACGACCGAACACCTGTGTTGATCGTTTCTCTACCCCAATAGCATGGCATCTCGATGAAGCCAAACTGCTGGAGCACTTCCCATAGCATACTTGGGAAACCCGGATGGTTAGCGCAAGCGGAAAATACCCGTCTGTCCGGTAGCAGCATCCTCACTTTCGTCATCTATAAAAAGAATACTGGAACAATGAGAAGGTTCCCAACTCTCAACAGTTTTAAGAAAATTTAAAACTGGAGATGTAATCACAGTCGTTTCCAGCTGACCTCCCTGTATAAATCCCCCAGTTTCATACAGGAAACGTCAGACCCAAGTGTTGGGCTGAATACAAAAATTGTAGTATACTTCCCAAAATCTCCAGATTGTACTCATACAGCTACAAGTGAGCTAGGAAATAGAATCTATACAGGTTTGAAGTTGACCCATATTTTCTCGAAATTTTGACAGAACCTCCCCTGTATATGTAGTGATGTCCACAATTTATACAGGGATATCATGACAATATTTTGAGGTAATGACAAAATAAACATTGTATAACATCAAGTTAACAATCCATAAGTAAAAGAGCTATCCCCTGAAAAGTTTGTTATACAGGTTTTGCGTGCGAATTCACAATAGGGGCAAACTGTTCCAAGTTCTGGACTGCTAGAACCAAGTTTGCGACAAATGGAATTAGACACCGCTATACCCAGAATCAGATGATGAATGCAAAAGAAAGTTCATAGAGGACTTCGTAAGCTTTTCATAAATGTATATATGTGACTATGTCACTATTCTGGATTAAAAGTTATAACTATCCAAACTAAACAGTTGAACTGACTGGTTTGCACCAGCAGTCCTGCAGTCCACTGTTTTGACTTCCAAATTTGATTTGACTCAAATTCGAATTAGGAAAAACTCTAATATCAAACCTGTAGATCTGCCTCTTACCTTTCCATAAATGTGTCACAATAAGGCATAAGATGTTTCTACCGCCAGTTATGGCAATATTTCTGGAACTGGTACAATGGTTGGGTCGTCTGGAGCAGTTTTAGTATACTCCAAATTTCAACCGACTATCAAACTCTTCTGCCCTGATGGTAAACAAAAAAGTTGTAGAGGTCTTTACGATCTTTCTACCCATATATGATACCCTTATGTTATCTATACGATAACCAAGATTACAACCCGGCGAAGTCGAGCCACTTCTGCCAGAAATCAAGAATCTTGATTCTATCTACCTTATCGAGTCGGAGTCCCTTTTTACGGAGTCCAAACCTACCAGCATCTGATATTTGGACTTTCCAAAACATTATGCATCCATTCTATTGTTGGGGATGGTCTAGCATCATGTTTGATACTGACGGTACTACATATCTCACCAAAGAAAATTCTATCCTGTATATCCGGTTACGTCTATAGGTGGTTCCTATATCGTTCTCTCGCAAACGGTTTCTACACGGTCTTCTACTGTAGTTAATGCTGCAAAAGACACAAACAATCCCCTTTCACACTTTCACACCTCAAGGGTGGTACGGGGAAGCACGACAGGCGGTCACAATAATACATATGAAAATAAATACATACGACTCTGGTGTGAGTCGCCCTCGAGCGAGGTTATGTCTCGAGGTACATGGCTATAAATACCTCTGTACAGCAAATACTCCCATACGATCTGGCTTATACACGCTTGGGCATACGTGTTTCGCATGCTCCCATAGAACATGGATGGTTCTAAAGAGGCATACTATCGGGTTATACACCACCCGACGGGGGCTCCCACTAACTTTGAAGCACGCTGGGGTACAGCGTGTCATAGGTTCTCAGAAACATTGAAAGCTTCAGAGACTCCTATTAACTTCCCGTGCCAAGTTACGGAAATTTCACATACCACTTCTCGTTTGCTGAGTTTACCGAGATTGATCCGCTCTCGGTGGTGTACCTTACCTCTTACCTGACGTCGGGGCGTCGTTACAGAATATAATAACACATAGTTAGTTTACCACCTTTATATCTTATACTAATAATAATCCTTATAAGGGCGTATAGCTAATTCCTCACTCAGATCCTAATTTTTTTTGAAAATATGTTCTTTTCAAGTACAATATTCCCAATGATGCTCTGATACCATGTTTGTGGGGACCAGAATCCCGAAATCCGAGGATCTCATTGGGTGGTGTCGTGCGATGCGACACCCAACAGTATACAAGAACAGAACCAGAATAAAATACAAGACGAAGTCTTTTATTTATCTTACAGCGGAAGTTTTACAATACTAGCGGAAGGAAAGAAATATATATGTCATAGCTATGCTCTCAACACTAGCTATGCAAAAGCAAAGTTATCCATGCCCTGGATACTTCGCACTAGCGACACGCAAATCACGGCGGCGTGCAGGGTTCCCATTCGGCTGTACACCCTAGAGGGGGTGCAGCCTCATCATCAAACCCTTCATCAATTGTATAACCAGCAAAAACTCGTTAACTGCAAACGTGAGCATAAGGCTTAGCAAGACTAACCCGTCTCACTAGACATATGCAAGGGGGACACTAAACATAGGTAAGGTGAAGCATAAATAACTCGCCTACAAGTGGATCCTTATAATCAGGTTTTAAGTAGTAAATGACATCTCCAGGCACGGTACATCATGGACTCCACAATCAAACAAGAAACACTTTGCTGATGATATGACATGCCCAGAGCACATAATGCTATTACATCTAAAGTATGGAGAAACTGTAAACTTTAATATGACTATCTATAAATCATACAAGGTTGCAAAGCAATAAATATTTCAATACAATATAGTTTTCTGGATTCTTTAGTATTTACTACGTCCCAACTCAGTGAACAAGTGGTACTCTATTACTGCGAGGGACGGTGATTGCAATCAGGACACACCCGGACAACACGACACATACGTCGTTCGTAAGTGTCAGCGAGTACACCTGTACCTACGTAACACTTCAGTACTAGGCGTATATGGCCACCTTTCACAAGAAACCTGAACGCCGAGCCCGTCTCACCTCCGCGAACAAAAGGTCTCCGCACGGAACACCTAATATGTCTGCCGACCGATTTACACCTTACTGTCCTCAACACACCCCTATCGAAGGGGCCGCATACAGACGGGCCTTAACTGACCAGTCAGGGCTACGCGACCAAGACCACATCTTTTCGCTTCCTATCCATCTCTGACCGTTCTTGAGATTTAGATGTAACAGTTATTTTCTATAAATGTTATCCCAATGTAGATGCGTGTAAATTTCTATCTCGCAAGTAGATTCCAACTACTCGACTTCTACCGGTTTACCTACTACATTAGCATAGCAATTCTACACATTGAGTGATTAACCTACCCAGTTAACCAATGGGAGTTTTGGGTCATGCATCTAGAGTTTTCAATCATCCTAAACGTAATGCACAATTCATATACTACTCATCATAGTGATAAAGCAAAATTTTATAAATGACTTAAATGCAAACCTGGGCTTGCTTGGTTACAGGTCAGTGTCGGGGTTAGTATCTGGAAGGTGCTCTTCCAAGGCCTCTGGTTCCTCCTCGACTTCGGTCACTATACGATATGCGTATAACATGTATATGAATGACTTTGAAAAGTAATTATTACCAAGACCATAATTTAATCTATGGTGATCATTATATGATAGGGACCTTAATTGGCTTTGGAGTTTTGATGGTTGATACTACGGAATATCAATAGAAGCTCTTGCAAAGAACAGGAGATGATCAAAGTATTTAGTTGTCTCTAAAATTATGGCAAGTATTAAACTTCAAAAAATTTTAGAGAAGAAACTGTAGCTTGAACATAGCTTCCATTTGATAATCATGATAGAGGAAGTTTTCCTGGTTCTAGCAAAATTTGTTTCATAAATTTCTATGCTTTGGTGAAGGAGTTATTGAATTTCTAAGTTGGCAAGAATTTCTGGAATTATCTTATAATTGAATTTTTAACTTTTTCATCAATATTCAGTTTGTAACTGAATTAGTACTAGGATAGTAGGTCAATTAAATCCAAGATTTTTACAGGAACTAGTGTATGACTAAAGTAAGGTTCAGTCCATATTTGGGACATAACAAAGCAATTGAACATCTGTAAAAATTCAATAACCAAAAAAAGGCAATTGAACGATACAGAGGGTTATACAGGTGCAATGGATCCCAAACTTTTTCTGGTAGTCAAGAACAGGACAACACATCATATGTAAATCTCTGGGATTTTCCAGTGGAAGTTCATCTGGAAAAATTGCATTTGCATTTGGGAAGATTATTTTATACAGAATATAATTTGTACTGATAGAAACTAGAGCTCAAGGGCTTTCAAACAAAATTTGTTTGAATATTTTTGGAGCATTCTACAGAGAGATATTGATTTTTAAACTTTGGAAATGGTTCTGCACCAAAGGGGAAATTTCAACTTTTAAATTTGGCACCAGGGCCCACTGGATTTAAAATCATCCAATCAGGGGCTAGCCACACCAGGGGTTATAAAGATTCCCACGTGGCCACACTAAATCCCTAGCCACAGACTGATCCAGTGCCTTTTTCACTCGCTGGCAAGTGGGACCCGCGAACCCGGTCGTCTTCAACCTCGGTCCATGGCTCGGCGGAGGCGTTCTCATCGGCGCGCGGCGGCGCTTTCGTCGGCGATGACTTTCGGCCCACGGCAGGGCTCGGGACTCGCCGCTCCACCATATTTTTGCACGGGGAACACGATGGACCAACTCCCGACAGCGAGGGGTGACCGGAAAACCATTCCCCACGCCGGCGGCGGGTGTTAGGGTTTCGGTGAAGTGGAGACCCTCGATTCCCTAGCTAAATCTGTCGTTTGAATGCTCGGGAAGCATCGTGGATGCATGGGAAAGGTCTTATGAGGGTCTAGAGCTCGTGCCATTGCCGGCAACACCGAAGTCGACGGTGAATCGAGCTCTAACAACGGTGGAAGGGGAAAACTAGAAGAACTTGCTAATTAGTCGATGGTACTTGCTGAATTTTGGAGGGAAGGTGCGCTAGGCTACATAGATCATGACATCTAACTAGATCAGAGAGATTTTGTGCATCGGAATTAAACCAACAACCTAGCCTCAAAGTTATAAAGCGCTTCGGGAATTTAAGGAATACAGAAGCTAGGATGCACGATAGGAATTCAAGCTTAACCAGAAGCTGCATGAGGTCGTTGCACACCTTTTTGCTACAGACCGTAGAGGACGATGATGTCTGTATCGACGGCGAGGCTGCGCAGCGTCGAGCGGCACTGGGGTGATCGCGACAGCGATGAAATGGAGCGGCGTAGTGAAAAGTGAATCGGTGATGGACTTCGGTCGACGGGGGGTGGTTTTATAGCCTCCACCGCGGTAGATAAGGACGCGGGGGGGGGGGGGGGGGGGGGGGCAGCTGGAGGTGACCTACGGTCGACGGCGTGCTGGCGGCATGTAACGTCGCGGTGTCGCCCGGGAAAAAAAAAACAGAGGCGGTGAAACGGTTTCACCAACTGACCTGTGGGCCCCACCTCTCTCCCTTATCCCTTCCTCTAACTTCTAGCTTAAACATTGTCCAAAATTTCCCAAAATTTACAGGTAGGCTAAGAAAAATATGTGGAATCCAATTCTGCAATCAGATTTCAATTTGGACATAGTTTGCATTAAATTCAAATTTAAATTTGAATTCAAATATGGGTATAAACTTTATTGAAATAAATAGTATCTGAGGTCCATAAATCTCCAAACTTTGAAACAAAGTTCCCTGAACCATAAAAGGTCTTAGGAAAAATTAGGGGTTGATTTGGGCAAAGTTTAGTGCAAAGCTAAATTTGATGTCGACGCGAAATGAATCCCTTGTACGTGTCCAAACAAGTGGAAGATGTACTTCAAAAATCTTAAAAATTTTCTGAGAAGCTCTTTAGATATTTAAGAGTCCAAGGAAAAATTTGGAGCCCTGGGATTTGAATCTTTTAGGTAGGGCCAGATATGCATAGCAATATAATCAAATTACAATTGTTTTGATTTTTATATTGCTGCAATATAATTTGCCCTAGCCACTTTGATCAATTAACTTCCCAACTTTGCAGAAAGGTTTATTTAAAATGTTCTAGGCTTAGGGTGAAGTCCAGTCCTCATGTTAATAAGATTTAAACATGAGTAGAAAGAAAAATTTTTAGTGAGGTCAAGTTTATGTGCACAACTATATTGACCTTCATTATGTTTGATAAACCACTTGTAGCTGAACTTCACAAAAAAGGAAAAAGTGGGATTTTACAGCAATGTGGGACTAAGTACCCAGACACCTCTCGATACAACCTTGGCTTTCCATTAGGGGAGTTGGCCCAAATAAATAAGCCCACAAGTGGGCTGTAGGTAAGGGAAAAATCTCAACAATCCCCACCAAAAGCCGAGGTCTACAAGTAACAATTTTGCGCTTCAATATACCAGCTTTGCAGCGCAGGCCCGTTACGGGTTGAGCTGCTTCTAGCATTCCATGATTCACATACTCACAACTTTGCGATACAGCCTTGAATTGCTAGTTTTGTGTAAGCAAGTTTCACATGAAAGAATCGCTGACACTATGCTGCCTAAAGCCATGCCTATAGTTGGAGCATTACAGTCTGGTCCCGTGTCTGTTCATAAGTTTATTTGAGATTACCCACATCTCATAGACTGCGACCTCACAATCAAACTCACATAGATGTGTTCTTACTAGTATACCCTGCAGGACAGTACCTTGCCAAAATATACCTCAGAACACATTAAGATTTTAAAGTCAACCTTCCATGCAGTACTGAGAGTAAGCATTTGCTAGCGGAAATGACTGATAAACAAGTACTCTCCAGTTATCCATACAACTTGTTTTTCCCAAGGTCTACTTCACGGGATATCCAATCAAATAGTTTGGGTTACTATTTTATGATAACATCACGTGGTTTCAAACCCGTGTCCCTTGATGCTTCTTCAAGTACATCATGTGCTAGTCTGTCGGTACCCTGCGTATCGGGTACCCCATGATACCGCAAGAAAAGCTAAGGGGTTCCCCCCATTCAAGTTGAAGACCTCTGAAGGCCACACGTGTTGCAAAGTACTGGACTCGCCTCCCTCGTTTGGATAGCTCCGACACTGACACGTGCATCACAAGGCCGGATTTAACACTCATCATAGGGAAGCTCTGGTCTTGCCACATGTCCAGTGACCCCGGACCTAACACCCAGTAGAGGGAAGCTCCAGTGGTACCACATGTATAGTGGCTCCGGACCTACCTCCCCATGACGGGAAGCTGTGGAGCTGCCACATGTTGAACCTCCGGAGATAGGACTTTAACGGAAGACAGAGACATCTCCAATAGCTCGAACCTTCAAGGGACAGTTAAAGCGACTGTTACAAGACCTAATTACGTGTCATTAATGCCATTTCAATGACACGCGATCAGTAGACTGTTAATAGGGGTAACGCCATGATTAAGGCGCGGTATCAACTTACTAACCACTCTTAATATTCAGCGGTCATGTATTAGACAATTAACTACGCCAGGGCCACATGCCGGGTCAGGCAAGTGTTGTAATGGCCAGTCCTTAGACTATAAAAGGGCTGCATCACACGATATAGGGGGGCTGATACGCACATAAGACCACAAACACATTTTTCATGCATACAACACACAACCTATGGAGTAGGGTGTTAAACTCAGGCGCCCCGAACCACATAAATCCTTCGTGTCACTGTCTTGTCCAAATGATACGCGCCCCAACCAATCAGGAACTTCCGCGGGCTACGATCTAAGTAGTACCAGGGGAAGTGTCGATCGCACACTTCAACATTTGGCGCGACAGATAGGTGGCACTTTTGAGATTTCAAGATGGTGAACTCCACCACCAGATCATCCAACGGCAATGCTGCGCAACCTGCTGGGGGAATCCCTCCAATGTGCAACAGCCAGCAGAAGCTGTTATCTCGGCGGGTGTCGCACCACATCCAGCTGCTTCATCTAACAATGCTGGGTAGCAGGATGGAGTTCTTGTGTCGGTTACTGCATCGACGCACAATAACCCCAAGAATGCACTGATTGCCGCGCGGACTCTTCTGGAGCGCCCACCTGCGCCCGGAGCACCTTAGGGTGCGATGGAGCAGTGGCGCGCTGATGTGCAGCATCTAGTTGCAGCTGCATCTAATGCCATCAGCAACAAAGGTCCTCCCCCTTTTGGGCAGGCACCTTCTCAACATAGGACCTTGTCCGGGGGACTTGGTCCTCATGCGTCACAGCACTGGAGGCGTGCTTTCTCTCAGCAGGTGACTTTGCTGCCCTCCGGGGCTCGTCGCACCCATACTGTGTTGAGACTCTCGATGCACGATCTACGTTCAAAGCTTGACCACCGCTATAGACAGCAGAACGGTTGTGTGCACATCGAGCGCGCTCGCGAAAGGCGGGAGGCTAGGGAAAACCCACTTCATTCGGGAGTAGGGGGCTGCTGTTCAGCCTTGGCCATGCACTTAAGCATGTTCCGCTGGCCCCATAAGTTCTGGATTTATCTGCCAGACAAATTTGATGGGACTGTTAACCCCGTCGAGTTCCACCAGATATACTCCACCGCCATTCTAGCGGTGGGTGGCAATGAGGAAGTGATGGCCAACTACTTCTCGGTGGCACTAACTGGGAATGCTAGGTCCTGGATCATGAGTTTGCCTCCTGACTCTATCAATAGTTGGGTAGAGCTATACCAGCAGTTCATCGCCATCCTTGGGAGTTCCTACACCCGAGCAGGCATCGAACTGGACATGTTTGTTGTGAAGCAAACATCGGGAGAATTGCTGCGGTCTTTCATCCAGCAATTTTCTCAAGTACGCAATACCATTCCCTCCATCTCTAATGCATCTGTCATCATGGAATTTAGATAGGGTGTCAGAGATAAAAATATGTTGGAGAAGATAGCGACGAAGGAGGTCACCAGCATCACGGAGTTATTCAGCCTGGCTGATAAGTGCACTTGGGCCGCAGAGGGCCAAAAAATGCACTCTAAGCCAGCTTTGGAGGCTAACCAAAAGCCTTCTAATGTTGAAGCCACTACCTTCGATGGTGACAAGAAGAAGAAAAAGTCTAACGGCAAGAAGAAGTTGTTGGTCGGCACGCCTACTGTTGCAGCAGCTGCAGCTCCGGGTGGACGGGGGCCACGCCCCAAAAAGCGATCTCAACCTTCGTCCGAAGACCGCGGTGGCCCAAAGGTGTGGTGTCAAATCCACAAGATGGACAAACACATCATAGAAGACTGCTGTGAGGTCCAAAACCTCGTCGAGCGCTACAACAAGCATCAAGAAGAAGCTCCTTACTGTCAACAGGAAGGAAAACAAAAAGTCGATGAAGCTCCGGCTGAGATGGAGCTAGGTTTCCAGTACCCCAAGAAGGTCTTGAAGGGCATGTACAACGGAGTCGATGATGATTCGGATGTCTATGACAATGAGCATTGGAAAACCCTCAACACCATTTATGGAGGGTCTTGGGACATCACATCTCGCCGCGTCCTCAAGACATTGAGGTGGGAAATGGCTGTTGTAGCTCCTGCTACCAAAGCAGAACCACATCGGAAGTTGATGGATACTCCCATCACATTCAATGCAACAGACTACCCTAGGAACATGGTCGGAGCTGGCAAACTGCCACTAATGGTGTCTCCAACCTTCAACAACGTTCAACTCTACCATGTCTTCGTAGACGGAGGCACAACACTCAATTTTTTGATCTTTGAAGTGTTCATGAAGATCCAGCTTCAACTCTCGGACCTTTGCCCCTCAAGACCTTTCTCTGGGGTAGGTCCAGGGGCCATTAGCCCTCTTGGATCTATTACACTCCCAGTGACCTTTGGGACTCAGGAGAAGTACAAGACCGAGATGCTGGTCTCCGGGTTAGGTCCGGGGGCCATCAGTCTACCGTTAAACGCCATCCTGGGCAGGCCCGCCTTATACAGGTTCATGGTCGCAGCTCACTACGGCTAACTGGTCTTGAAGATGCCAACACCTTCAGATGTTCTCCGGATCCACGACGATCACGCTGTAGGAGTTACCACGCTGGAGGTACTCCATGCACTTGCCACAACGGAGGAAGGAACCTCTGGCAAAGAGCTAGCTGCTCAACCTCCGAGCAGTCGTCATCGAGGCTCCACCTCTGTACCACGTGTGCAGCGAAGTGGCGAGACCGACGTTCCCATCAAAGTCGTCCAAATCAGGTCCGATGCTGCCCAAACCACTCGTATATTGGCAGGTCTAGACAAAAAATAGGAACTCGCGCTCATCACTTTCCTCTGGGCGAATGTTGACGTGTTTGCCTGCCAACCATCACAAATGGATGGGATCCCTAGGGAGGTTATTGAGCACAATCTGAAGATTTATCCCGATGGACGACCAGTACACCAGAAGCCCCGGAACCAATCAATTAAAAGGCGGAACTTCATTCGACAAGAGATCAAGAAGCTGATCGAATCTGGTTTCATTTGGGAGGTTTACCACAGAAAATGGCTGGCAAACCCAGTCGTTGTGCCCAAGGTCGGTGGGATGCTTCGGATGTGTATCGACTACACCAAGGTGAATAAGGCATGCCGAAAAGATCCATTTCCACTACCTAGAATAGATCAGATAGTGGAATCTATCTTCGGGTGTGAGCTATTGTGTTTCCTAGATGCCTACTCCGAATATCATCAAATCCAGATTTCTAGAGAAGATGAAGAGCATACTGCCTTCATAACAGTAGATGGATTATATTGTTATATTGCTAAGCCATTTGGTCTCAAAAATGGTGCTTCAACTTTTATGCGAGCTATGCAAAAAATCTTTTGAGAGCTAATCAGGGACTTGGTGGAGGTGTATGTTGACGACATCGTTGTGAAGGTCAAGAACAAAGAGTCACTACATGACAACTTGCAAGTCATCTTCGATAAGCTACGCATCACGCTCACCAAGCAGAACCCAAACAAGTGTGTCTTCGGGGTTACCTCTGGGAAGCTCCTCGGTTTCTTGGTCACTCACCAAGGAATTGAGGCAAATCCGGCTAATATCAAGGCTATTGAAGATATGCGGCCCCCATCCCGCATGAAGGACATCTGAAAATTGACTGGATGTCTAGCTGCGCTCAGCCGGTTCATCTCAAGATTGGTAGAGCGGGCACTTCTATACTTCAAGCTATTGAGGAAGATCAGGCCTTTCCATTGGTCCAAAGAAGCAGGAAAGGCGTTCCAAGAGCTCAAGCAGCTCCTCACCACAGTACCAATCTTTGTACCTCTGAACCCTGGTGAGCTACTACTGCTTTATAATTCTGCAACTACAAAGGTTGTCGGCATGGTCCTGGTCGCGGAAAGACCGGAACCACATCTAGTTCAGGAGCCCACACTGCTACGAGAGGGTTCGGAGCAACCTGAAGACGATTCTGGGTCCCAGCCCCCAGGCACGTATCTTCAAGGAAAAATGCTAGAAGATCAACCTCTCTCATCTGAGAGAGTTCTCACGGCTGATCAGGAAAATCCGAACCCCTCTGGGAGGGTCATGATTGAACAAGAAGAAGTTCTAGACGCCTCCGGGAGGGTTTGGGAAGATCAACAAGAAGGTTCAGACCCCTCCGGGAGGGTCCGGATCGATGAAGAAGAAGCTTTGGGTCCCTCCGAGAGAGTCCGAATCGTCTAGCGGCCAGTGTACTTCATCAGTGAAGTACTCCATGACGCCAACACAAGATACATTGAGGTGCAAAAGCTGTTGTACGCAGATCTTATTGCCTCAATAAAGCTTTGTCATTACTTCCAAGCCCATAAGATATTAGTTGTATCTTCTTATACACTGTGTGCTGTCCCACATAATCCTAATTCTACTGAGAACATAGTCAAGTGGGCAGCGGAGCTAGCAGAATTCGATCTCGAATTCCTGCATAGACAAGCAATCGAGAGACAAGCCTTGGCTGATTTTGTGGCCGAGTGGACTCCTTCTCCATCAAACCTTGAGGGCCACATTGAGCTGAAGCCGGAACCTAAGGACCAAATCTTCACTGAGCCTCATTGGACTCTCTACTTCGACGGCTTTGTGTAGAAGCAGGGGGCCAGAGCTGTAATACTTCTCCTCGCTCCGACCGGGGAGAAGGTCAAATATATGGTGCACCTTGATTTTTTGGTGACCAATAATATGGCAGAATATGAAGCTCTCATCTATGGGCTCAAGGTGGCGCTGTGTTTTGGCGTCAAGCAGATGCTAGTGAAGGGTGACTCGCAGCTCATCATCAAGCAAGTCAAAGGCAAATGCAGCTGCAACAACCCTCAACTCGTTGCTTATCTCCTTGAAGTCCAGAAGCTCCAGAAGGACTTCCATGTCGTGGATTTCTGCCATATCCAGCGTCTCAACAACAAAAGAAGCTAACGAACTCTCGACGAAGGCTTCAACCAGAGCTCCGGCTCCCGACGGAGTTTTTGTCCTAAGATTGTCAAGACCAACCGCTCAGCCCGCCGAACTGGGCGAAGGGGGCGAGACCAACACCTCGAAGCTGGCGGTCACGATGGCCCTGTTACCATGGCGTCCACCAAGGGTTGTAGGTGCAGCAGGAAGCTCCGAGCAACCTGGCACGCAAGACTTAGAAGCTCAAGTTAGCTCCGATGTATGGATCTCGGAGATCCGGAGCTACTTGAAAGACAACCACGTTCCTGAAGACAGTGTACCTGCTAATCGGATCGTCAGATTGGTTAAAAGATACATGCTGGTATAAGGGGATATCTACCAGCGCGGTGCTAATGGTGTCCTAATGCGGTGCATTGCAAGGGAAGAAGGTTGCATGCTCCTCGCAGAGATCCATGTAGGCGAGTGTGGGAACCACGTGTCTTATGACACACTGGTTGGCAAAGCCTTTCGGCATGGCTTCTACTGGCCTACAACACTTTAGGATGCAGTAGAGTTGGTGAAAAAGTATGAAGCGTGCTAATTCCACTCAAAACAAATTCGCACACCAGCTTAGTCACTGCAAATGATTCCTCCTACAGGGCCTTTCTTTGTGTGGGGCATGGACATCTTGGGACCTTTCCCAAAAGCCGTCGGAGGTTACAGGTTCCTGTATGTCGCTATCGACAAGTTCATCAAGTGGCCGGAAGCTACTCCAGTTGTGACTATCAATAAGCAGTCAGCAATCAAGTTCTTGAAATCCATAGTCTGCAGATTTGGAGTTCCGAACAAAGTCACGACTGACAATGGAAACCAATTTAAAAGTGCAACATTTCAAGAGTCTCGCAAAGACCTCAACATTCAAGTCAGCTACACATCAGTGGCTCACTCGGCATGTAATGGCCAAGCTGAAGGAGCAAATGCAAAAATCTTAAAAGGACTCAAGATGCGAACTTATGAGCTCCTGAGAAAAACATGGAGCCAACTGAATCGAGGAGCTTTCATCTCCACTATGGTCAACCAAGACCACACCTAACCGCTCTACTGGAGAGACACCCTTCTTCCTGGTGTACGGAGCTGAAGCGGTCCTTCCTCTGAAGATAACCATGGGGTCACTCCAGGTCCAGAACTTTGACAAAGCCACGTAGGACCAGCTCCGGCGTGAAGACCTTGACCTCATCGACGAGGGAAGGTGCCAATTAGCAGTTTGGAATGCACATTATCGCCAGGCGCTCCGGCGCTATTATTGAAGGCACGTGCATAACCGACAACTTGAGTAAGGTGATCTGGTGCTGAGGAAAATACCGACTCTAGATGGGATGAACAAACTTTCCCCCAACTGGGAAGGTCCCTTCCGAGTGATCAAAGTACGCCGTCCCGGATTCGTTCGCTTGGCAACAGGGGATGGGACCCCGCATCCTAATCCTTGGAATATCGAGCACCTCCGTAAGTTTTACGCTTAGTATCATGGAGGTGAGTCTGTAATTACATGCAATGAAAATTATAGTCTATACATAGAGTCGGGTAGGTCCCCCGAGAGAACATCTGAAACCCTCCGAGAGGGTCCGAGAAGTTCAAGCAACACTTGAGACAGTTGCAGCACTAAAAGTGTAGCTTCCTGCCCTGGGTTAGTAAAAGATGTATAGAATGCTTAGCTTGGTTCCGTACCCTAAGTGTGTTCATGTCTCCCTGTAATCCGGACCTATAATGAAAGGCATTGTTGTATAAAAGCAGACTCAACATGCATTAATTTTGTGCAGACTCATTCTCTTTTATTTATCCTTGTCCTTCATGTCTATAACGAGTTGTGCAATTCTTTTTGAGTTTTAGTCCAAGTTACTCATATGTTTTTTCTTGATGTAAGACCTATGTGTGTTGAATACATTGGCTTGTAGTGAATACACTTATCAAGGTCCGACTATCTTTGGTTAGCTCTGGTGAGCTTTATCTTTAGCTCCGGCATGTCTTTGTTAGCTTCGGCGTATCTTTGATAGCTCCGACATATATTTGATAGCTCCGACATGCTTTTGCTAAGATCCGACGTACTTTGTCTAGCTCCGGTTTTGGTTGACTAGTTTTGACTAGTTTTTGGTAAGCTCCGGCGCTAGGTCCTGCTAGTTTTGTAAGCTCCGGCAGGAGCTTGGTTGTACTAGTTTGGTAAGCTTCGGCGCTAGGTTCTACTAGCTTTTGTTAGCTCCGGCTCAAGCTCCGGGTTGCTCTGGCAAGGTCCGAAACTTGACCGCAGTGCTTCTGCTTTTCATTTGCAATGTTTCGTACTTGCTTTACATTGTTGGAAAGATTGCTTAGTATTCATTTGCTAAGTTTTTGGTGCGTTTTGGTTGATATGGATGATATCGTGTTACTGTAGTTTTGCAACATTCTTATGTGAGGTTCTCACGTAAGGTGTTGTGTTCGGAACTAACTTGAGTCAAGTCGAGGACTTGGGCTCGTATGGATTGGATGTTTATTCATGTGCTGGTGTTGCTTGAGTTCAAGTCATGGCTGGTGATGGCATCCATTGGACTAGTCTCAGGGAGGAGATGAGGTTCCAACAACCAAGTTCGGGAGGAACTGGTGTTGAGCTGATCAGGAGGTCGCGCAGGATGATTGAATCAAGGGCAGTGCATATGAAGGTTACTGAACGTCGAAGGAAGGCGTTTGCATGTATGCATGTGGTGCATGACGCGGCGACATGGTTCCGAAGATGGGATAAGGAAGGAAAGATCTGGTCGGAAGGATCGGATCGTACCGGTTGATGACTTCGGCTGCGGCGGAGTCGGTTATGGCTCGGTATGGAAAGTATCGAGTTGGTTATGTTAGGATTTCGTGTGTGTCACGAATTTGAGTTGTTTAGGAATGCGGGATACGTTCCTAAGGTGTTTGGAAGTCTTAAGATTGCTTCCATCTGCGTATAGAAGAATCTTGGGCAGTTATGGAAAGTTAGGATTCGTGATCTGAGTAGGATTGGAGTCCTAGTTGATATTGGGTTGGCCTAAGGGCTGGTTATATAAGCAAGGGAGCCCAGAGCTCGTGGAAGAGGACTTTGGGGCTGTTCCTCTTGTGTTCTATTGAATAAAATTCGTAGGTTGAAGGAACTTTTGTGCCTTGTTCGTCCGACTTGTTCCAAACAAGTTTTACTCGTCGAGTTTCTGGACAGCACTACCTTTCGTCGGTGGTTTTATCATAACTCGAGTTTTACAGATCCAATTGACGTGATTCTTTTTGGGTTGTCTTCAAAACTTGATTATCTATCATATGTCAAATTTTCACGGTCATTGTACTTGTGGTTTCTGATCTACACGAGTTTCTTTGCAGCGTTCCAGAACTGTTTTTCTCGGGTAGGACAGATTGACCATTGTTTGATCTTTTGATCATAACTTGAGTTTTTCTCGACGGATTTGAGTGATTCTTTTTGTGTTGTCTTCGTGACTTGATTCTCTATGATATCTATCACTTTTATCACGGTTAAACACGTTTAGATTAGTCTCACACAAGATTTTTTTAACAGATCGTTTTTCTGCCGAAAGGGTTTGGGGTTTAATTGTTTCCGCTGCGTAAGATTTTTAAATCTACCATTCACCCCCCCTCTGGTAGCTTTTCACGTGCTCTTCGATCCTAAAATTGGTATCAGAGCCACGGTGCTCTAATCTTTGTGATTTGCACGTGTTTTTGACTAATCATCATGGAGAAGTACTCTGCCAAACCTTGTGTGTTTGCTGGTATTGATTTTCAGGTTTGGAAGGCACGCATGGAGGCTTTTATCCAGGCACAAGGCTTTGCAATATGGGAGAAGGTGTATAAGCCTTATGAAGTGCCACCCAATGATCAAGTCACAGCCACAAACCTACGGGACGTCGACAACAACAACAAAGCCCGAAACTTGATCATCCAAGGATTCACTCAAAGCGACTTTGATCGTGTCGAGCACCTCCGATCAACATATGATGTTTGGAGAGCTCTCTGTGATTATCATGAAGGCTCCAACACAATCAAGGAGGTAAAATGAGATACGTTCAAAAAGGAATATATGCGCTTTGAGATGCAACCAGGAGAGACTATCGATGACCTCTTTGCTCGTTTCAATAAAATTCTCAGCAACTTACGTAGTGTCAATGTTAATTTTTCTGATGCTGAGAATGCTAGGCAACTTCTTAGTCCTTTAGACATGTCAATTTGGGAGATGAAAGTAACATCTATTCGTGAATCAACTGTCATGAGTTCTCTTACATTAGATGTACTTTATTCTAAACTAAAAACTCATGAAATTGACATCCTAGCACGTAAGAACCCAAATAAGTCTATTGCATTTGTTTCACAACGTGATATGTCTAGCTCCGGCCAATCATCATCTTGCAATACTCTTGCTTTGTTGTCCTCACTAACCCTGGAGCAGATCGAAGAATTTCCAGAAGAGGAGTTGGCACTCATCTCTACTAGATTCTCAAAAGCATTGCAAAATGTGCGAACTAGAAGGAGAGGAAGCTCCGGACCTCAATGCTGTTTTGAATGTGATAAAACAGGACGCATTCGTACATAATGTCCTAACCTTTCAGGTCCGACCACCCGGGAAGAAAAACAAAGCAAGGTCCGGACCTCCTCTGGAAATTCCAACAACATGATGAAAGGTACCATAGGATGAAAGATGATCAACAGTTTCATCACCACGCTTCAAGAGTTCAGTTCCAGTGACGTGGACTTTGAAAGTTATGAAGATAATGATGACCTGGCCAACATATGCTTCATGGCGGGCAAAGCAAGATCAAGATCAAGTCAGGAGGAAGCAGAACACAACAGTGGTGATGATGAGGTATGTTCAACCTGGAATGAAATGTGTGATGCTATTTCTCGTGCCACTGTTATTGTCAAGAAAAAGGACAAAAAGCTTAGGGACAATGCTGCTAAAATTGAGTCACTAGAATCTGAAATTAATCGTTTGAAATCCTTAATTCCTAGTGATGATTCTTGTTCCTCATGTGACTTAATATATGAACAATTGTCCTCCCTAAGAAGTAAACATTCCTCCACTCTAGACAAACTTGATAAAGAAATTGAAAAGAACAAAAAGTGTGCTGCACTTAGTGATAAAAACTTAAAAGATGCTTCTTGTTCTACAGATGATTTGCATTGTTCTGCATGTGAAAATCTCGATAAGAAACTAAAAGATGCAATGAATGAAATTTCCATTCTGAACAATGCTTTACGATCTCATGAAGTTAAAAATTGTTCCAATTGCAAACTAAAAGGAAAAACTTCATGTGCAAACTACCTAGACTTGTCTAAGAAACTTGATGACATGAATAGGACGCTAGGTCGGTTTTGTAATGGGAATAAGAATCTAAACTTGCTGCTGAATTCTTCCAAGTCTTGCAAAGATAAAACTGGTTTAGGTTTTGATTCTCATGTTCATGCTAAGGCACATCCACCTAAAATTGTAAATTCATTAGGAAGTGGTTTGATTCAAACAGTTCCTAAACAAAAAGAAGTTGTTTTCAAATCTGCAGGAGTGCTTTCTAATCCTGTTTCTAATGTTGGGTGCTCATCGTGACATGATTACAAAATTAAGTTTCATTGTACCTACTGTGGTAGAGATGGTCATGTCATAGATTTTTGTTATAGACTAGCTAAACAACAGAAAAGGGAAAGAATGTCTGCTAGATCTCATAACTTTCATGCTAAACCGAAAATTAGAAACATGCAACCTGCTTTAATGAGTCAGAAATTTGAAAAGGTAGCTTCTGGAACTTTTGGCAAGAAATCTACAAAGGCAGCTCCGGTAGTTCTGATAGCTCCGAGAGCTCCCGGATCTTCTGTTGTTCCCTCCGGAGTTCAGTTTTTGCCTCCGGACCTGCTGCTTTTACCTCCGGAGCTACTGGTTTTTGTGCTACAAGTGTTAAGAATAGAAAACCTCAAACTTTGACTCATAAACCTGCTGTTTTGTCTTAGCTTTCGCGTGTTTTTCCTACTGCACGTCGCGTGACTCAGTACTAGATTCCTAAATGCCTTTTGACTAACCCCAGTATTGAGTCATCGACGTATTGTGCTTTTATGTAGGTTACACGTTTGAGGAAGGAGAATATTTGGATTGTGGATTCAGGTTGCTCACGCCACATGACCGGTAACAAAGATTGGTTCTCCTCCCTCTCTTTTGTGTCACATGTAGAGAATGTTACTTTTGCCGATAATTCTTCAACTCCTATAATTGCTAAGCGTTCGGTTAGAGTAAATGATCACTACACTTTGAAGGATGTGGCACTTGTAAAAAATTTGAAATACAACTTGCTTTCTGTTGCACAATTGCTAGATGAAAATCTAGAAATTATCTTCAATAAAAACTGCTGCAAAGTTGTAGGTTCAAATAGTGAGCTTATTTTCAACATGTCTCGGTTTGGAAGAGTTTTTAAAGCTGATTTTGATATGTCTTCCTCTAAGCATAGGTGTCTAGTTGCTAATGATTCAAAGGACTTATATTTTTGGCATCGTAGACTTGGTCACGTAGGCTTTGATCACATCACGCGTGTTAGTGTTCTTGATCGCATACGTGGGCTGCCTAAGATTAAAGGGGACAAAGAAATTGTGTGCTCTTCTTGTAGACATGCTAAGATAGTTGCAGGTTCACATACTCCTCTCACAATGATCATGACAACTGAACCATGTCAACTTTTGCATCTTGACACCGTAGGACCTTCACGTGTTCAATCTTTCGGAGGTAAATGGTATGTTCTTGTTATTGTTGATGATTATTCTAGATACTCTTGGGTTTACTTTATAGCGTATAAGAATGAAGTTTTTAGTCATTTTAGAACTTTATTTCTTAGATTATCAATTGATCACGGATCATTAAAAGCAATTAGAAGTGATAACGGAACTGAATTTAAAAATCAATCTTTTGATCACTTTTGTGCTGAAAATGGAATAGATCATCAATTCTCTTCACCATATGTACCTCAACAAAACGATGTTGTAGAAAGAAAGAATAGAACCTTAGTTGAGATGTCTAGGACCATGCTTGATGAATATCAAACTACTAGGAAATTTTGGGCTGATGCGTTAGCAACCGCTTGTTATGTCTCAAACCGTGTTTTCTTGCGTGCTAAGCTAGGTAAAACACCATATGAGCTTCGGTTTGGACATAGGCCTAGTGTTACACACTTCGGATCTTTGGTTGCAAATGCTTTGTTAAGAAACATGGTAACCTTGATAAATTTGAACCTAGATCCATTGATGGCATGTTTCTTGGTTATCCATCTCATACTAGAGGCTACCGTGTGCTTTTATTTGACACTAACAAAAATGTGGAGACTTGTGAAGTGCCTTTTGATGAAGCTAGCCAAGGTACTAGCTCCGGTGTTGCAGGACCAGATCCGTATCCTCAGGGGGAGGGTATTTTCGAAGATGAAGAAGAGCCGATGATACTGTCTGGTAGTTTTGAAGCTGACACGTGTCCAGCTCCGGACATTGAACAAGCTCCGCCTATCACCTCTGCTGGTCCTGATCGACCACAAGTCACAAGCTCATCAATCTACGATGAACCTAATGAAGAAGAAGCTTGTGAGACATCTGTTCCCCTACGGTTTTACAAAGATCATCCCCCACAACATATGATTGGAAGCTTGCACGAACGAGTCACACAGTCCAAGTTTTGCGATCCAAACTCTCATGCTCATTCTGCTTTTGTTGCTTCTTTTGAACCCAAAGATATATCACACGCACTCACTAATGAATCTTGGATTATTGCCATGCAAGAAGAGTTAGAAAATTTTGAAAGAAATAATGTTTGGAAACTTGTACCTCCACCTCATGGTCACACTTTAATTGGAACTAAATGAGTATTTAAAAATAAATAAAGTGAGGATGGGGTTGTGGTTAGGAATAAGGCTAGGTTGGTTGCTCAAGGGTTCACTCAAGTTGAAGGTCTAGATTTTGATGAAACTTTTGCTCCTGTTGCTAGATTAGAAGCCATAAGAATTTTGTTAGCTTTTGCAGCATCTAAAGGTTTTAAGCTATATCAAATGGATGTTAAAAGTGCTTTTCTTAATGGCTACATAGATGAGGAGGTTTATGTCAAACAACCACCGGGTTTTGAAAATCCAGATTTTCCTAATCATGTTTACAAACTGTCCAAAGCCTTATACGGTCTAAAACAAGCCCCTAGAGCATGATAAGATAGGTTAAAAACATTCTTACTTGAAAAGGGGTTTACCATGGGCAAGGTTGATAAAACTCTTTTCGTGCTTAAGCATGGCAATGACTCATTATTCGTTCAAGTGTATGTGGATGATATTATCTTTGGTTGTGCTTCTCATGATCTTGTGTCCAAGTTTTCAGCAATGATGAGTTTCGAATTTGAAATGAGTATGATGGGTGAACTCACTTAATTTTTGGGGCTGCAAATCAAGCAAACCAAGGAGGGTACCTTTGTGCATCAAACGAAGTATACCAAAGACCTCCTAAGGCGCTTCAACATGGACAAAAGCAAGCCTCTTCAGACACCAATGGGAACAGCAACAACACTTGAACTTGATGAAGATGGTGAATCCGTGGATCAAAAAGAATATAGAAGCATGATCGGATCACTTTTGTACCTCACGGCATCAAGACCGGACATACAATTCAGCGTATGTCTTTGTGCACGGTTTCAAGCTTCCCCACGTGCTTCACATCGTCAAGCCATCAATAGGATTCTCAGGTACTTACATGGAACTCAAGAATTTGGCATTTTTCTTCCTTCTTCCTCAACCGTTACTTTGAAAGCTTTTTCGGATGCTGATTTTGGGGGTTGTAGGATTGATAGGAAAAGTACTTCCGGTGCTTGTAATTTTGTTGGTAATTCTCTTGTTGCTTGGTCCACTAGAAAACAAAATTCAGTTGCACAATCCACAGCCGAATCTGAATATGTAGCTGCTGCTAGTGCTTGCTCACAAATTCTTTGGATTGTTCAAACACTTAAGGACTATGGGGTTGATCTAGATAGTGTTCCACTATTATGTGATAACACTAGTGCCATTTGTATTGCCAAAGACCCCGTGCACCATTCTAGAACTAAGCACATTGATATTAGGTATCACTTTCTCCGAGATAACGTTGAAAAAGGAAACATTGTGCTTCACCATGTAGATACCGAATATCAATTGGCTGACATTTTTACAAAACCTTTGGATTTCACTCGTTTTTGTTTCATTCGTAGTGAAATAGGGGTTATGCATCCTCATGGCTTAAATTGAGGGGGAGTTTTTGAAACTTGGGAAGTCTATGTGTGAATCTGAAATTAAAATAATATGAGCATAGTATTTCATACATATATGACTTTGTGATTCCTTTTACATGCTGAAAGTTCTTACTACATTACTCGTGTTATACATTTTGTAGTTTTTTCCATGTCTAGTAATTGGAATAACTACTTACACTAAAACTGGTCATGGTCGAAATTTCTTGCTGTTTTGAACTTGTTACTTGTTCACAAGTGCTTTTAATCATAAAGAATTAATCAAGTAATCAACTCACATGTTGAGTTTTTATGAACAAATATAAATTGAGAAAAGATCAAGAGAATATGCATGCATCGCACTTCTTCTTTTGAGATGGCTTGTCATTGCACTTAGATATGAACTTGGAAGAAGGTGTGTATGACTAAAACCATGTCCTTAAGCTTCTGATTGTCAAATGACATAGGCTTGGCTTGGTTGGTTAGAATAAGGAAGATGCGCATATAATCTCTTGCAAATATCATGTGATATAAATTTATGGTTTGAAAAATAATAAAATGCAGCAACTAGTGTCATGCTATCAGGTTTTGAGATAGTTAAGTTTGTGAGATTTTGACTTGCTTAAATTGAAAATTACATTTGATCTCGAGCATGGCTTACACTACTTTATGTATTTCATCGACGTGATAATGTAAGGTACTTGATAGTATGACTTGGATGAGCATTGTTTCTATGTATATGTTATAATATGCTCATAACAACTAAAGGGGGAGAGATAATTTGTTTATATGCTCATAACTTGCTGAATACATTGTCAAAGGGGGAGAGATAAGCATGGAGAGAGAGAGAATATGTGCATAAGGAGAGATAATATGGGATAATTAATATGGGTAATTTTTCTTCTCATTTTACTTTTGATTTACAAAAGGGGAGAAATTGCTTTCAAAACTTTTATGTGAACAAGCCAATGTTCGGATTTTAAATGGCGCTGCCAATGCATTCATCAAGGGGGAGATTGTAAGACCTATGTGTGCTGAATACATTGGCTTGTAGTGAATACACTTATCAAGGTCCGACTGGCTTTGGTTAGCTCCGGTGAGCTTTATCTTTAGCTCCGGCATGTCTTTGTTAGCTCCGGCATATCTTTGATAGCTCCGGCATATATTTGATAGCACTGGCATGCTTTTTCTAAGCTCCGACGTACTTTGTCTAGCTCCGGTTTTGGGTTGACTAGTTTTGACTAGTTTTTGGTAAGCTCCGGCGCTAGGTCCTGCTAGTTTTGTAAGCTCCGGCAGGAGCTTGGTTGTACTAGTTTGGTAAGCTCCAGCGCTAGGTTCTACTAGCTTTTGTTAGCTACGGTTCAAGCTCCGGGTTGCTCTGGCAAGGTCTGGAACTTGACCGCAGTGCTTCTGCTTTTCATTTGCAATGTTTCGTACTTGCTTTACATTGTTGGAAAGATTGCTTAGTATTCATTTTCTAAGTTTTTGTTGCGTTTTGGTTGATATGGATGATATCGTGTTACTGTGGTTTTGCAACATGCTTATGTGAGGTTCTCACGTAAGGTGTTGTGTTCGGAACTAACTTGAGTCAAGTCGAGGACTTGGGCTCGTATGGATTGGTTGTTTATTCATGTGCAGGTGTTGCTTGAGTTCAAGTCATGGCTGGTGACGGGATCCATTGGACTAGTCTAAGGGAGGAGATGAGGTTCCAACAACCAAGTTCGGGAGGAACTGGTGTTGAGCTGATCAGGAGGTCGCGCAGGATGATTGAATCAAGGGCAGTGCATATGAAGGTTACTGAACGTCGAAGGAAGGTGTTCGCATGTATGCATGTGGTGCATGACATGGCAACATGGTTCCGAAGATGGGATAATGAAGGAAAGATCTGGTCGGAAGGATCGGATCGTACCGGTTGATGACTTTGGCTGCGGCGGAGTCGGTTATGGCTCGGTATGGAAAGTATCGAGTTGGTTATGTTAGGATTTCGTGTGTGTCACGAATTTGAGTTGTTTAGGAATGTGGGATACATTCCTAAGGTGTTTGGAAGTCTTAAGATTGCTTCCATCTGCGTATAGAAGAATCTTGGGCAGTTATGGAAAGTTAGGATTCGTGATCTGAGTAGGATTGGAGTCCTAGTTGATATTGGGTTGGCCTAAGGGCTGGTTATATAAGCAAGGGAGCCCAGAACTCGTGGAAGAGGACTTTTGGGCTGTTCCTCTTGTTCTATTGAATAAAATTCGTCGGTTGAAGGAACTTTTGTGCCTTGTTCGTCCGACTTGTTCCAGACAAGTTTTACTCGTCGAGTTTCTGGACAGCACTACCTTTCGTCGGTGGTTTTATCATAACTAGAGTTTTACAGATCCAATTGACGTGATTCTTTTTGGTTTGTCTTCACAACTTGATTATCTATCATATGTCAAAATTTCACGGTCATTGGATTTGTGGTTTCTGATCTACACGAGTTTCTTTGCAGTGTTCCAGAACTGTTTTTCTCGGGTAGGACAGATTGACCTTTGTTTGTTCTTTCGATCATAACATGAGTTTTTCTCGACGGATTTGAGTGATTCTTTTTGTGTTGTCTTCGTGACTTGATTCTCTCTGATATCTATCACTTTTGTCACGGTGAGACACGTTTAGATTAGTCTCACACAAGATTTCTTTAACAGATCGTTTTTCTACCGAAAGGGTTTGGGGTTTAATTGTTTCCGATGCGTAAGATTTTTAAATCTACCATTCACCCCCCCCTCTGGTAGCTTTTCACGTGCTCTTCGATCCTACAATTGACCAATAAGTTACTCATATGTTGTACAAGTTATATTGGTGGTCTCTTCAGATCTTAGCATTGTTGCATGGTCTACTCGCTTGAATGCCAAGCCAGCACAGGTTCGGAGTGTGCTGCCGACTTAGCCTGGTCCTGCACCCTATGTACACCACTCTACCTACATTCCGGCTGGCCTCAGTAGGGTGGGTCCTAAAAGCATTAGGATCTAGAAAGATTATATCAATGTGCTTGTTATCATATCGAGTTTCTTCGGATCTAAAATTCAAATAAGAACAGTAAGTCGCAAACGTGTTATAGACGAGAAGACGAATTTCACTATTTTTCTTGTATTTGATGCACAGGAAAAATGAAAACTCATACGATGGTGGACGATGTCGAAGCTACCAAGCTCCAATATCCTCCAAAGGGGGCCCGATGTCGACGTTTAAAATGTTGAAAGTGGGCGCCGTTAGAGCTAAGAAGCTCCGCAACTCCCATGGAAGCCCGCCGTCGACGTGGAACATAATAGCAATTAAAGTGAAGATGGTGGAACCACCTAAAGGGATTCATTGTAGACGTATTTAACAATTGACAGTTGGTACCGTCGGACCTAAAAAGCTCCGACAACCCCAGGGGGCCTGCCGTCGACATTATATGCTTTGACAGTGGGTGTTGTCAGACCTACCAAGCTCTGACAACCCCAGGGGGCTCTCCATCGACGTTCTATGCATTGACAGTGGGTGTCGTCAGACCTACCAAGCTCCGACAACCCCACGGCAGCCCGCCGTCGATGTTCTGCGTGTTAACATTGGGTATCGTCGGGCCTACTAAGCTCTGACAACCCATGGGGGGCTGCCGTCGACGCAACAAAAGGTCCCTCGACAAAGTCAAAAATAAACTTCGGACCTAAAAGCTACAAGTGCAAAGCATCTATGTCATCAACACATCGTCATATCCTTTTGGTACATGTTTGCAATCAAATTGTGTACATCTACTAGGGGCAAACAAGATAAAAGACAATGTAATGAAGACAGGGACAAAATTTAATTCATTTCAAAAAGATTGGATTTCATTCATTCGAGGAAATTATAAAATTGGAGAGTTACAAGTGGGAGCAAAAGAGAAAAGTCCTAGGTTCTGCGGAAGTATGTGGCAGTTTTCTGGGCAATCTCTTGAACGCTGGCCTTGTCGGCATCCTCCTCTTCAGCAATGGGTCCTTCGAGCACCGGATCCAGAGAGAATTGGGGATCTCAGCTCTTGTAAGATGTCAGCACGTATTCTTCGACGTTCTTGGCCAGATATTTCCCCTCCGTCTCCAGCTGTTCCACGATGACGTGACACATCGCGTGGAGTATGGTGCCGGCAGAGCTGAGTGCCACCAGCGCTTGGTCCAACTCCGGCTCTGCATTATTCGAACGTTCTGGACCGAAGCCCAGCAGCATCAAAGCGTCATTGGCTTGCCCAAAGAAGTCCCACACATGCTGGGACTTAGTCTCCCTCAAACTCTGAAACTCCTCTAGTGACCTACTGGCGGCCACAAGTTCCAATCCTTCGCGGGTAAGGCGCTCAACCTCTTTGGCATGCTACTGAATGCTTTCAGCAACTTTCTGCTCGTGTTTGGTGAGCTCTGACTCCCAGAGGTGGATACGGTTCCGCCGGTCGGCTAGGTCTTTCTCCCTGCCCAGCACTTTCTCCTCTCTAGTGGAGACTCCGACCTCTCTTTTGTTGAGGTCTTGTACCCTCTGCCAGAGCTTATCTTCCTCTTCCTTGCACCGCAGATCAAGATTTTTCATTCGGTCAGCCAAGTTTTGCTCTCCCAGAGTCAGGTTCGGATGAGCTCCTCTTCTCTTTTCAAAACATCCTCCTGCTGTTCTACGAGTTTCTCTTCCCCCGCATCGAGGTCTGCTCGGTGCTTCAGGATAATCTCGTTTAATGTATTGAGGTTGTTGTGACGTTCGTTAGCAGCATCATTCCTTTCCTTTGCATGCTCAAGAATCTCCCGAGAATTAGCGTCGAGGGCCCTGATGGCGGCCTCCTTTTCCTCCAGCAACTTGCCCCAATATTCCGTCCGGGCCTTCTCCTTCTCGACCCACTCCTTCTGATCAACAAGCCTCATTTGTGCAAGCTTGTTCTCGAAGTGGATCATGTTGCGCCAGCGCCTCAATGTGTGGCGCTCTTCATGAAGGACCTTGTTGTCGTGGTCGAAGGTGAGCTGGACCTGTTGGAGGCTTGAGCAGGCATTATCAATAGACAACGCCAAGGGAATAGGCTCCGGACCTGCTGGGGTCATCTCCGCCGACTCCAGAGGGTCTTCAAGAACAAAAATTCGGTCCCACGCCACAAGCATGGTCCCCTGTGGTTCTGCGGCACTAGAGCCCCCTTCAGGAGGTACCTCAGCCTCCACTATCGCTGAAGAAGGCCCCACCAGTGGGACTTCAACTTCTGGAGCTGATGACGAAGGATCCCCCGCCGAAATAATCACCATTGGCTCGGCGGTTGGAGGGCCTACCACAGACTCCTTAGGGTGTTCCGGCTCGGACATGGGCGCCTCTGGAGCTAACAACTCCGAGGCGGATGCTGGAGCTTCGTCCGAAACCCCCATCATGTCTGGATCTGGCGTCGGAACATCAACCAACTCCGAAATGGAGGCCGGAGCTTCGGCTATCTCTGGCACAAAGGCCGCGACTGCGAGCACCTCTGGCTCGATTGCCGTCCCTTCTACAACTTCTGACACAAGAGTTGGAGCTTCGGTTGCCTCTGGCTCAATTGTCGGAGCTTTCGCCATCTCCGTTTCTTAATTCGGAGTTTCAGCCGCCGGCGCTACCGTTGCCGGCGCGTCTTCACAAATGTCTTCCCTGTGGTCCGGCGCTACCACGGGAGCCTCTAGTGTCTCTTTGGGATCCAGATCCATGACAGCCATCGTCGGAGCTGTCGTGACCTCGGCCACCACTTGGGGACGAGTTGGAGTTGGAGCTGGAACTTCTGCCTGCACAGCCCCAGTTGCTGGGGCGGGTGTCAGAGCTTCCTAGCTCATCCTCGTTGCTCTGAAAACAAAGATTTGGAAGATTCAATACAATACAAAAAATGAAAACAGCAACTCAAGGTGAGGACGCAATGTCTACCTTGGAAGGTTACTGCTCCAACTGGCGCGGAACTTCTTCACTGGGCGATCAGAGCCAGAGCCCGCTACGGTTGCCATGACTAGAGCTCCAGGTTGCTGCCTGAAACTTGTCGTTGTCTTCGGCGTCGTCTTAGTTGGGTCCTCCCTCGGCTGGGAAGGACCTCTAGACCTAGAGCCCGCAGCTGGTACTGAAGCTGGGGTTGATCTACCGGAGGTGGCGCCCCTTGAGGATGCCTGCACCAGAGGAGGTGTGGCCGCTGATGATCTACCTCGCCGCAGAGAAGGAGCAATTGTAGTCGGAGCTGACCTTATGTGGCTACTGTCAGCATGCCTCAACTTCCCGGCTAGAGGATTCAGTTGGCTTCTTGCCATTACCCTTGCATTTGCCGACGTCATCGACTTTATGGCTTGCATGAAGGGTAATCACTCTTTCAGAAGCTCCGAATATCATAATCCTAGAGATGGGGCGCCTCCGGACGACGCGCGAGTCGTCCAATGCCGGCATTCTCCTCGGGATCTCCCTCCTGACCTACGAAACCATGTTCAGAGGCATGAACGCAGCCGGTGGAGTCAGGGCATTGTGGGAGATACCCCATTTTGATTTTTTTTGAGATGGATCTTCGAAGATTCATCGTCCAAGTTTGTGTTCAAACTTACTTTAATTTCGTCATGATCCATCTCACTATTGAACGCCCATGCGGGCCGTTACCTAGTCTTCAGTGAGGCCCACCTATTCAACAAGAAATTTTTGAAGACCATTTGGGGGGTCACTCCTCCCTCTGTGCTTTTTTCGATCCTTTCCAGGATGGGCTTGTACGCATTCGACAGCTCCAGAACTACGTTCCAGGCATCGGTGTCGACATTGGGAAGGCCCTTTGGCAGCTCCAGCTTATCATGCTCCTCCACAGTGATGATCACCCAATACTTCTTCCAATATTCTCACTTGCCAGAGGGGAAGGACTTCAAGTACTTGAAGGGGCAATTCTTCCACTTCACGAAATAGTAGAAGCCGATGAGCTCTATCCCCTTGCTAGTGGTGTGGACCGTGAAGAAGGTCCGGTACAACTCGATGTAGGTACGCACGCCCACCCACATCTCGCAGAAGTGGACAAAAGTCGCCACTAGCAAGAGGGAGTGGGGGCCGATATGATAAAGTTGGAGGCCATAGAAATCCAGCAACATCAGGAAAAATCTTATTAAAAGGCGGGATCAGACCCACCATGGCGTACGCCAAAAAGTACACCATATATCTGGTGCACTCCTTCTTGAAGGGGAGCTTGCCGAAGTGGATGTCCTTGTTACAGGAGTCGCTGGACCAACCCATGTAGGTTCGGACACTCGCCATCTCCTCCTTGGTCTTGACCTTGCTGCGGGGAAGACTCAAGTCCATCGCGGCAAAGTGGAGCAAATGTTGGAATGCTATGCGGGGGTTGGGAGGCTCTTAGCGTGAGTTCGATTGAAAGAGAAATTGCAATGGGACCGAGGTTACGCTCTCAAAAATCTACCTTGCCAATGATGAATGGACCCTGGTCCGCTTAGGCGGAAAAGCTGAAGATTTTGGCCCAGGTGAACTGTTGCCATGATGGGAGGTTGGAAGCCCGAGGGCAGCGGCCTGACGAAGCACGCGGAACCGATACGGTTTTTGCATCGGGAACTGGCGACCTTCAATTGCGTGAGATCCGCACGCAAAGATCTCACCCTTGCCACTGTCGGTACGCTGCGTACCGGGTACCCCATGATACCGCAAGAAAAGCTAAGGAGTTCCCCCCATTTAAGTTGAATACCTCTGAAGTCCACACGTGTTGCACTGTACGGGACTCGCCTCCATCATTTGGGTAGCTCCAACACCAATGCGTGCATCACAAAGCCGGACCTAACACTCATCACAGGGAGGATCCAGGTCTTGCCACGTGTCCAGTGACCCCAGACCTAACCTCCAGTAGAGGAAAGCTCCGGTGCTACCACTTGTATAGTAGCATTGGACCTACCTACCCATGATGGGAAGCTCCAGAGCCACCACGTGTGGAACCTCTAGAGCTAGGACTTCAACAGAAGAAATAGAGATCTCCAACGGCACAGACCTCCAAGGGACAGTTAATGTGACAGTTACAATACCTGATTACATGTCATTAATGTCATATTAATGACAAGCGATCAGTAGACCGTTAATATGGGTAATCCATCATTAAGGCATGTTATCACCATATTAACCACTTTTAATATTCAGCGATCGTGTATTAGACAATTAACTACGCCAGGGCCACATGTCGGGCCAGGTAAGTGTTGTAACAGCCAGTCCATAGACTATAAAAGAGTTGCGTCACACGATACAAGGGGGTTGATACGAACATAAAACCACACAATTTTCATGCATACAACACACAACCCATGGAGTAGGGTGTTACTCTCAGGCGACCCGAACCACGTAAATCCTTCGTGTCACTGTCTTGTCCAAATCTCATGCGCCCCAACCAATCAAGAACCTTCGCGGGCTACAATATAAGTAGTACCTGGGGAAGTGTCGATCGCACACTTCGACATTCAAAATGTCGAAATGTGCGATCGACACTTCCCCTGGACCTGCTAAGGAGCAGCACACTAAGGTTCTTTTTAGGAGGGCGAATTTTCTGGAACTACGAGCTAGATGAACACGGAGGACTTTTATGTGGTTCGAGCTGCCGAGAGGCATAATACCGTACATCCAGTGGGGGTTGTGTTTTATTGTATGAGCGAGGTGTGAGAGATCCCTCCTTTCTATGTCATGGCTGCCTGGTCCTTTTATAAGTGAAGGGTCAGCAGGTTACATTATGATCGGGGCCCAACAGGTCGTCCTATGTTAATTAGTCATAAAAGTGAATTAACATCCCCTAATGACACATTAATGACGCTTGATGGTGTACTAACATGTCCTGATGACACGTTAATGGTCTTGATGGATCTTCATGGTGTATTAATGTGTCTTGATGACATATTAATGGTGACTTGAAGTCACGTTCTTGATGACACACTAATGTTGCCTTGAGTGCACTCGTCGTCTTCATGATCCACGGGACGCGTGACAGCACCAGACCTTTCCTCAGTGGGGAGGCTGGGTCCGAAGCCGCGGGACTCGTGGCAGCACCGGACCTCTCCTCAGTGGGGAGGTTAGGTCTGGATCCGCGGGTCGCATGGCAGCATCGATGGTCTAGAGCTGCAGAGCACGTGGCAGCACTGGAGCCACCCTTTGCAAGGAGGCAGGTCTGGAGCTACGGGACATGTGGCAGCACCGGAGCCACCCTTAGTAGGGAGGCAGGTCTGGAGCTACGGGATACGTGGAAGCACCGGAGCCACCCTTAGTACGGAGGAAGGTACGGAGCTACGAGACACGTGGCAGCTTCTGGGTACTTCCCCTCTTGGGAGGTGGAACCCAGCGTCTTGTCCTCCTTGTATGCGGGGGTACCCGGTCTGCAGGGTACCGACAGTGGCTCCTAGGCCCACCACGAGAGAGGCGACGATCCCATAGGTGGGGCCACCATCATCAACATCGATGGCGAGCTTCCTCGGAGGTGCCAGAATTTGGTGAAGGTGCGGGAACGTCCACCATCGATGCAATGAACGTCAACGGCGGGCCCCATGGGAGGTGCCAGTGTTGGATCTTGAGGTCCGACGACGGAGCTTGGCGAAGGGTGAAGTCATACACAAGAGTGACAACTGAAAGAGTAATATTGCTCATTGGTTACAATCATCCTGCCCCCAGTTTTGTTGTGGCATATGGTCCTTAGCCGGGCTACAGGGCCTGAGTAATTCGGTGCGATAGTATTCGGGTACTGGTTGCCGCCTCACCTAGGAACATGTGTTGTCCCGACCCGCCTTACTGTGATGCAACACCAAAATAGGTAGAGTGGTGTACATAGGGTCCTGGACCAGGCTAAGTCTTTAGCTGACTCCAGACCTATTATTGGCGTTGTATTTCAGGCGAGTAGGCCATTCAGCGGGCATGAGATCCCAAATGAGGAACTACCAGAAATACCCAAAGACATCACAGGTACTCCAATCTGTCCGTCTGCAGCAAGATAGCAGAAGTCCTACTTTGGGCAAACAAAAAGATGTAGCAGAGTGAAAAAGGGAATAATATGCATAGTATTTAAGCATAATTATGTGAACATGGTGACAGTATCCAGATTTTGGTTATTGCTTTGTCCAGGAGCATGTGCCTTTCAGTCCTTGGTATTGAACCGCAGTTCTCGGGAGGAAGAGTGCGCTGGCTTAGAGTCACTGGGCACGACTTTGGGTGCCTGACCAGGCTAAGCAGTCTGCACACTCTTGACCTCCGTTGACATTAGTCTTTCGGGAGACGTCTGACCCCCAGTACTCAGCCGTAATGTTTGAAAGGCAGAGTGTGCATACTTAGGATGCAGGACCAGGCTAAGTAGGTAGCACAATCCATACCCCCAGTATTCAGCCGCAAGAAAGGTAGAGTGCACATACTTAGGGTGCAGGACCAGGCTAATGAGACAGCGCACTCTAGACCCTCTATTGGCATTAGCTTTTCATGGGAGTGACTGTTCAGCGCCATGGGACTCCAAATAGGAAAATAACCAAGGTTACCGGATACGTCACAGGTACCTGGTGGCATCATTGTTGCCATGGTCGCAGGTAGTAATCGCATGGTTGCGGAAGTAGCCACGAGGCAAAGTGTACAGTCTTAGGGTCACGGGGCACGGTCTTAGAGTGCAAGACCAGGCTAAGCAGGCTGTAAACTTTGGACCTCCCACTCGCAGTAGTGGCGGTAGAATGTTGTCGTGTCGTGAAAGCAGTAGCCACCAGAACACAGAGCATGTGTCCATCGGGTCAGCCCGCTATGGAGAGAGAAGTAGCACCATCTTCCAAGCTCCCTTCGTGGCGCGGGGGTCGCGAAGAGTTGGCGCTGGACTGAAGATTCACCATCAAGGTGAGGATTGTTGATCCAAAAAAGTGCTCCCTTCCGGACGCGCCAAAATGTCGAAGTGTGCGATCGACACTTCCCCTGGACCTACTAAGGACCAGCCCGCGATGGTTCTTTTTAGGAGGGGGGAATTTTCTGGAACCACGAGCTAGATGAACACGGAGGATTTTTACGTGGTTCGGGCTGCTAAGAGGCATAATACCCTACATCCATGGGGGTTTGTGTTGTATTGTATGAGCGAGGTGTGAGAGATCCCTCCTTTCTTAGTTGTGGCTGCCTGGTCCATTTATAGGTGAAGGGCTGGCAGGTTACATTATGATCGGGGCCCAACAGGTGTTCTCGGTTTAATTAGTCCTAAAAGTGGATTAACATCCCTTAATGACACATTAATGGCTCTTGATCGTGCACTAACATGTCCTGATGACACGTTAACGGTCTTGATGGGTCTTCATGGTGTATTAATGTGTCTTGATGACACATTAATGGTGTCTTGAAGCCGCGTTCGTGATGACGCACTAATGCTATCTTGAGTGCCACGTGGTCTTCATGATGCGCGGGACGCGTGGTAGCACCAGACCTTTCCTCGGCGGAGAGGCTGGGTCCAGAGCCGCGGGATGTGTGGCAGCACCAGACCTCTCCTCGGCGGGGAGGTTAGGTCCAGATCCACGGGTCGCATGGCAGCACCGGAGGTCCGGAGCTACGGAGCACGTGGCAGCACTGGAGCCACCCTTGGAAGCGAGGCAGGTCTGGAGCTACGGGACACATGGCAGCACCGGAGCCACCCTTAGTAGGGAGGCAGGTCCGGAGCTACAGGACACGTGGAAGCACCGGAGCCATCCTTAGTAGGGAGGCAGGTCCGGAGCTACGAGACATGTGGTAGCTTATGGGTACTTCCCCTCTTCGGAGGTGAAACCCAACGTCTTGTCTTCCTTGTACGCGGGGGTACCCGATCTGCAGGGTACCGACATAATCCCTTAGTAAAAGGGCCCACAAGATTTCTTTTAGTATTAATATACTAAATAGCAATCTCTCTTGTATTTCTCGAATGTCCCACGGATTTTATTCGCCTTTTCACATATCTTGAGGAATTCAAATTTTCTTTTGCATTGCCAACAGTTGTGATCACACTTTGATTATCACAATGCAAAAGAATGGCCGGCACATGTTTATCGATGAACGGCAAGTACATCAAGAGCTATTTCATCCACTCCGCTTCAGTTGTGGCTGTCTTAAGTGCTACAAGTTCCGCCTCCATAGCTGACTTTGTCAATATAATCTACTTGAGAGACCTCCATGAAATTGCAACACCACCAATAGTGAAAACGTATCAACTAGTGGCTTTGATCTCATCACCATCTGAGATCCAATTTGAGTCACTATACCATTCTAGTACAGATGGGTATCCTGTATAGTGAAGTCCATATGTTCATGTTCCTCTCAAGTATCTCATTACACATTCTAGTGCACACCAGTGATCTCTTCCAAGATTGGAAGTAAATCTGCTCAATTTGCTTACTGCAAATGAGATGGCAGGTCTGGTTGCACCAGCAGATACATGAGAGAACCAATAATCTGGGAATATGTCAACCGTTTAATCCCTTGTCCCATGTTCTTGCAAAGCTTTAGACTAGGATCATATGGCGTTGGAGAAGCTTTAGAATCTGAGTACCCAAATTGACTCAGAATATTCTCTACATAATGAGATTGTTTCAAAGTAATCTCATTCTTGCCCTTAATCAGTTTAATGTTTAGAATAACATCAGCCACTTCCAAATCCTTCACATCAAAATTTTGCGACAAGAATAATTTTACATAATTTATCACATCGATACTAGTCCAAAAAATTAATATGTCATCAACATAAAAGCTCAGTATTACTCCCTTAACCCCACCAAATCGATAGTACACACATGTGTCAGCGTCATTTACCACAAAGCCTGCTGGGGTCATAGTTCTATCGAACTTCTCATGCCACTGCTTTGGTGCCTGCTTGAGGCCATACAAGGATTCCCATAACTTACACATTTTGTTCTCTTGCCGAAGCATCACAAGACTATCAGGCTGCTTCATATAGATCTCCTCATCGAGCTCGCCATTTAGGAATCTTCACATCCATTTAATGGATGAGGAGATCATGACATGCAGTAATTGCAACAAGCACACCAACTGTGGTTAGCCTAGAAACAGGTGAATTAGTATCGAACAAAAATCCTCGCCTTCCTTTTAGGTAAATCCCATAGCTACAAGTCTAGCCTTATATTTATCGACTGTACCATCTTGTTTGAGTTTCTTTTTGAATATCCACTTACACCCAACAGGTTTACACCCATCAAGACAATCACATATTTCCCAAGACTGATTAGTCAAAATGGACTTGATTTCATTATGTACTGCCTACTTCCAGTGCTCTGCATCTGGCGATGCATATGCCTTTGAAAGTGTTTTGGGTGTATCATCAACGAGGTAGAAAATAAAATCATCACCAAAGGATTTTTCAGTCCTTTGTCTCTTGCTCCTTCAAGGAGCAATATTTGTATTGTCATTCTCAATTGGGTTTTCAATGTAAGAACAGGTATGAATATTGGAACAGGATCACGAGTAAAACTAGTAGATGCCTCGCTACAATCTACAACTCTATCCTTCATTGGAAAAATATCCTCGAAAAATGTGGCATCACGAGATTCAGTCACGTGTTAACGTACACATCAGGAACCTCAGATTTAATCACTAAAAATCTACAGGTTGCACTATGTTGTGCGCATCCTAGAAAGACACAATCTACTATTTTTGGTTCCAATGTTTGTTTCTTACATGCAGACACATTAACTTTGTCCTAACAGCCCCATGCACGTAACAAACCGAGAGCAAGCTTTCTTCCTTTCCATCCTTCATATGGGGTTATTTCACCCTTGGATGATGGAACTTGATTCAACACAAAACATGCGGTCAAAATGGCTCCACCCCACCATGAGTTGGATAAACCCGAACTGTCCAACATGGCATTAACCAAGTCCGTTAGTGTTCGGTTTTTCCTCTCAGCCACCCCATTAGTTTGGGGTGAGTAGGGAGCAGTTGTCCCGTGGATAATTCCATGCTCCTTGTTGATATTTCCTATGCACTACTAACAATTTATTCCTAGCAAGGGTGCCAAAAATTCTTGTTAATAGTTTTTAAATCATAGATGTAAATCCACAAGAGCACGAAATCTATCGATGTAGCATTTCCACTTTTAGAATATTCCGAAAGGGTATCATTTATATTCTCCCAAAGGAAGGCTAGGTTCAAGCAAAGCAATCATCAAATAGAGACGCTAGGTCTATCTAGGTAGGGTTCTAGCAAGGATGGTTAAATGATAATTGGAGGTAGTGTGACACACAAAAGAGCATTCTATCCTAAATGTGTAAATGAGGTAAACAGGGACTAGCCTAAGAGTTAGATATATACTCCTACTATGCTTCTAATTTACATACACATAGAGTAAGATAGTTACTAATGATCATATCAATATTGAATTCTCATGCTAAGTGGATTAACACATCGAGCACGGGTTTACCTCTAGCAATACTAGGACGACTCCCGCCAAGAGCCTGTTGCATAGCCGAACGTGGAGGATTACAAAGGACAGATAGGACTGTCACCACCTGCTGCCTACCACTTCAATATGTGGTTCTACGAGACATTAAATGCTACTTATCTATACTAGCACCATGCTAACATATTAAGCAATTACTATAAGAGCCTAGGCACAAGCCATCCTAAGGCAACGAACTAAATCATCGTTGAACCAATGTTAATTCATAGCATAAGTGATTCATATTAACATAATCATGTCATAGCTAATTAGACTATAGTGAGGGTTTGTAGTATTTATGATGATATAATGAGAATGGTATAGGATAATCATAAATACTACTCCTACCACATATATGGAATCCACAACCAAACAAGAAACTCTTCATCGAAGTATATGAACAAAAGAAGACTAAAGATAACATCTTTATTAAGAGCAAAGTCACAAATACAAATAGGAATATGAGAGCCATACCTTTCCTAATAGGAATTGGGAAGAGACTCCTTCTACTCCTCTCCTACTTGGACAATGGACTAGAGGCACTCCTCTCTACAGCCTACACTCCTCTAAACTTATGGAGAATAGTGTATAAAATGGATGAATACTCAAGTGGTGTGTGTGTGAAGTGAGGGTAGGGGGTCCTATTTATAGCTTGAGAAGGGTTGGTTCCCACCAACAAAAGCGCGTGAATCAGTCTTCATCATTATCAGGGCACCTCAGGGAGTCGGCACATGGATGTTGACCGCGTTTCGTGCAAAGACCTGATCGGCCGACTAGGAGGGTCGACCGACCTGGTATGAGCTCCTTTTGCGGTGTGCTTCCTCCAGGTCACTTCTAGGTGAGTCCCCTTGACTATTATGGGTGATATGCGGTTGGATGGCCTCGGATACTTCATTGTGGGCCATTTGATCCATGTGGTGCCACATGTCATCACTTGATTGGCTGGGATGATATTTTATAGGATTGCTCCCCCTCTTTTACCTTATTTCCTGTAATAATTCCCTACATGCGCTATTTCTGCAAGGACAAGTGGAAATAGGTCAAATAGAAAGGTTATATGTGCAAGAAATGACAATTCATTCACATAATTGAGTTATATTGCTGATTCAAATTGGTCTATAACAGTCGTCAAGAAACTCTCCCAAGCTTATCCTTTGCTCGTCCCAAGCAAAGTCAAGACTTTAGGTTGATGTTCAAGAGTTGCTACAATGTTCTACTTTTCAAAAGTACCATGTGCATAACAAAATACTTTACCTAGTATTGCAAAAATTGGCATGGTACTTCACCCATCTCAAGTCATTATGTGGCCTATGCCTTCTCCTATTCATGGGTGGTTGAAAGATAGAACAGGGTACTAACCATGGCATTAACCAAGTCTATTAATGTTCGGTTTTTCCTCTCAGCCACCCCATTAGGTTGGGGCGAGTAGGGAGCAGTTGTCTCATGGATAATTCCATGCTCCTTGTTGATATTTCCTATGCACTACGAACAATTCATTCCTAGATAGGGTGCCAAAAATGCTTGTTAATAGTTTTTAAATCACAGATGTAAATCCGCAAGAGCACGAAATCTATCGATGTAGCATTTCCACTTTTAGAGTATTCCCAAAGGGTGTCATTTATATTCTCCCAAAGGAAGGCTAGGTTCAAGCAAAGCAATCATCAAATGGAGAGGCTAGGTCTATATATGTAGGCTTCTAGCAAGGATGGTTAAATGATAATTGTAGGTAGTGTGATACACACAAGAGCATTCTATCCTAAAGGGGTAAATGAGGTAAACAGGGACTAGTGTAAGAGTTAGATATATACTCCTACTATGCTTCTAATGTACATACACATAGCCTAAGTTAGTTACTAATGATCATATCAATTTTGAATTCTCATGCTAAGTGGATTACCACATCGAGCACGGGTTTACCCCTAGCAATACTAGGATGACTCCCGCCAAGAGCCTGTTGCGTAGCCGAATGTGGAGGGTTACAAAGGACAGATAGGACTGTCACCACCTGCTTCCTACCTCTTCAATCTGTGGGTCTACGAGACATTCAACGCTACTTATCTATCCTAGCACCATGCTAACATATTAAGTAATTACTCTAAGAGCCTAGGAACAAGGCATCCTAAGGCAATGAACTAATCATCGTTGAACCAATGTTAATTCATAGCATAAGTGATTCATATTAACATAATCATGTCATAGCTAATTAGACTATAGTGAGGGTTTGTAGTGTTTATGATGATATAATAAGTATGGTATAGGATAATCATAAATACTACTCCTACCACATATATGGAATCAACAACCAAACAAGAAACTCTTCATCGAAGTATATGAACAATAGAAGACTAAAGATAACATCTCTATTAAGAGCAAAGTCACAAATACAAATAGGAATATGAGAGCCATACCTTTCCTAATAGGAATTGGGAAGAGACTCCTTCTACTGCTCTCCTACTTTGGACTATGGACTAGAGGCGCTCCTCTCTACAGCCTACACTCCTCTAAATCTATGGAGAACAGTGTATACAATGGATGAATACTCAAGTGGTGTGTGTGTGAAGTGGGGGTAGGGGGTCCTATTTATAGCTTGAGAAGGTTTGGTTCCCGCCACCAAAAGCCCGTGAATCAGTCTTCATCGTTATCAGGGCACCAGAGGGAGTCGGCACATGGAAGTTGACCACGTTTCGCGCCAAGACCTGATCAGCCGACTAGGAGGGTCAACCGACCTGGTCTGGGCTCCTTTTGCGGTGTGCTTCCTCCAGGTCACTTCCAGGTGAGTCCCCTTTTCTATTACGGGTGATACGCGGTTGGATGGCCTCAGATACTTCTGCTTGTGGGCCATTTGATCCATGTGGTGCCACAAGTCATCACTTGATTGGCTGGGAAAATATTTTATAGGATTGCTCCCCCTCTTTTACCTTATTTACTATAATAATTCCCTGCATGCGCTATTTCTCCAAGGACAAGTGGAAATAGGTCAAATAGAAAGGTGATATGTGCAAGAAAAGACAATTCTTTTACATAATTGAGTTATATTGCTGAAAGAAATTTGTATATAACAGTCATCAAGAAACTCCTTCAAGCTCATCCTTTGCTCGTCCCGAGCAATGTCAAGACTTTAGGGTAATGTTCAGAAGTTGCTACAATGTTCTACTTTTCAAAAGTACCATGTGCATAACAAAATATTGTACCTAGTATTGCAAAAATTGGCATGGTACTTCACCCATCTCAAGTCATTATGGGGCTTATGCCTTGTCCTATTCATGGATGGTTGAAAGATAGAACAGGGTACTAACCATGGCATTAACCAAGTCCATTAGTGTTCAGTTTTTCCTCTCAGCCACCCCATTACGTTGGGGTGAGTGTGGGGACCGGAGTCCACACATCCGAGGATCTCATTGGGTGGTGTCGTGCGATGCGACACCCAACAGTTTACAAAAGTAGAACCAGAATAAAGTACAATACCAAGTCTTTTATTTACTACACAGCGGAAGTTTTCACAATACTAGCGGATGTAAAGAAATATATACATACCATAGCTATGCTCTCAGCACTAGCTATGCAAAAAGCAAAGTTTTCCATGCCAGGGATACTTTGCACTAGCAAAACTCAAACTATGGCGGCGTGCAGGGTTCCCACTCGGCTGTACACCCTGGAGGGGGTGTTGCCTCATCGTCAAACCCATCCTCAATAGGGTAACCTGCAAAAACTCGTTAACTGCAAACGTGAGCTTAAGGCCCAACAAGGCTTAACCATCTCACTAGACAGATGCACGGGGACACTAAACATAGGTAAGGAATAGCAAAAATAACTCGCCTACAAGTGGATCCTTATAACCAAGTTTTAAGTAGCAAATGACATTCTCTGAGCACGGCACATCATGGGCTCCACAATCAAACAAGAAACGCTTTACCGATGATATGACATGCCCAAAGCACATAATGCTATTACAGTTAAAGTATGGGGAAATTGTAAATCTTTATTTATACTATCTCTAAACCAAACAAAGTTGCAAAGTAATTATAATTCAATATCATATGACTTTCCCGACTTCTTTAGTATTTACTACGTCACGACACAGTGAACAAGTGGTACTCTATTACTGCGAGGGACAGTGATTGCAATCAGGACTCACCCGGACAACACGACACATACGTCGTTCGGAAGTGTCAGCGAGCACACCCGTACCTACATAACACTTCAGTACTAGGCGTATATGGCAACCTTTCGCAAGACACTCAAATGCCGAACCGGTCGATCCGTCACGGGCAGGAGGTCCCTGCGTGGGGCGTACTCTGACGTGCCCACCAGCGGATTTACACCTTGCTACCCTCAACCCACACCTATAAAACGGAACGGTATGCCTCGACACCCAAGTGACCAAGCTACGTCAGTTTATTGGATTCCATATGTCCATTATATTGCCGGTACAATTCAAGCTTGTCCAGCGGGGCCGCATACGGACGGGCCTTAATCAACACAGGCAGGGCTATGCGACCGAGACTCAATTCTCGCCGCTTCCTATCCATTCCCTACCCGGTCTCAGTTTCATTATATTAAGCCATTTTCTATTCAACCAATCCTGTGAGATACATCTCTCGCGAGTAGATTCCAACTACTCGACTTCTACCGGATTTCCTATGCATTAGCAAAGCAGTTACTATAGGTCAAACTGTAACTCGTGCCAAATAAACCCCTGGGATTTTTGGTCATGCAAGTGGAGTATCATTCACCCTAAACGTAATGCACAATTCATATACTATTCATCATAGTGATAAAGCAAAAGCTCATAAACGGCTTAAATGCAAACCGGGGCTTGCCTTGTTGCAGGTCAGGTTCTGAGTTAAAAATTGGAAGGTTCTCTTCCAAGGCTTCTGGCTCCTCCTCGACTTCGGTCACTATACGATATGCAGATAACATGGATATATAAATGACTTTGAAATTTATTTATTTTAAGACCATAAATTAATTCATGGTGATCACTATATGACAGGGACCTTAATTGGCTTTGGAATTTCGATGGTAGATACTAGGGAATATGATCAAAGCTCTTGCAAAGAACAGGAGATGATCATAGCAGATTGTGGTCTCCGAAAGTATGGCAAGCAAACCAACTTCCAAAAATTTCCGAGAGGAAACTGTAGCTTGAACCTAGCTAACAGTTGATAATCAAGATGGAGGGAGTGGTTCTGGTCTTAGCAAAATTTGTTTCATAATTTTCTAAGCTGTGGGGAAGGAGTTATTGTATTTCTAATTCGGCAAGAATTTCTGGATTTACTTTATAATTGAGTTTCGAGACATTAAATCAATATTTGGTTTGTAACTGATTTAGGACTAGTATAGTAGGTTAATTAAATCCAAGACTTTAACAGGAGCTAGGGTATGACTAATGGAAGACTCAGTAAAATTTTGGGACCTAATAAAGCAACCTAATAGCTGTGAAAATTCAATAACTGAAAAAGGAAATTGAATTATCCAGAGAGTTAAACAGGTGTTATGGCTCCCAAACTTTGCCTGATAATCAAGAATAGGATAATAAATTTAATGTGAATTTTGGGGAATTTTCCCATGGATATCTTGTCTGGAAAAATTGCATTTGCATTAAGAAAGATCATTTTCTACAGAATTTAACTCTGAGTTCCACAGAACCTAATTGGTATTGACGGAAACTAGAGCTCAAGAGCTTTCGAACAAAATTTGTTTGAAGATTTTTGGAGTATCCTACAGAAAGTTATGGATTTTTCTAAGTTGGAGTCTAATCTGGAATAATTTCCTAATTTGATTTAACTCGTGGGCCCCACTGTTTTAAAATGAACCAATAGTATTTAAGCCACACGGGGGCCACAGATTCCCACCGCGTAGCCACAGCAAATCCCGTGGCCACACCTGATCCGACGGGATTTACCGCCGCTGACACGCGGGACCCGCCGCGTCGTCTTCTACCTCCCGACGCGGGCGGCGCGCGGGGCTCCCGCGGCGGTGCTCTCCGGCGAGCCTCGCCGCCGGCCAATCCAACGCACCAGATTCGCGGAAACTTGCCGCCTGGGGGTTTTTGGGGTCGCTGAGCACGATGGTGAGGTCAGTGGGTCTTGAAGCTCGCCGGAAAAGGTCGTGCGACGGCGGTGGCGGCGATGAGCGCTCGGGCATCATAGAACTCTCTATAGAGTAGCTCAAATCACTTGGGAATTGCTCCAAAACCTTCCTGGGATGATGGAGTTCAAGGATATGGGCGCAGAAGGGGAGTGAGTTGCCGGGAATCATGAGTTCGACGGTGAACCGAGGTTTTCTCACCGGCGGCGAGCAAAACTCGAAATTCAGAGCCGTTGCTTGATGATCCTTAAAGGTTTTTGCTCAGACAGGATCGCTAGGGCCTATAGAAACTATCTCTAAGTAATTGCAAAGGATGATTGCTTGTCGAAAAGGAATTTGACATGAAATCATAGCTAGCTATCTACCCTCGGCCGTAGAGGAAACGAACAATATCTTGCTCAGGCTTCAACGATAAGGGAAACGGTTTGTACCATGAGCTAGAGTTTGATCAGGCGCACCTTTTTGCTCTTTGGAGCTAGGCTTGAAACGGCGCGGAACGGCGGCACGCCGCGGAGCAGTGGCGAGCGGCGGCGATGGCGCGCGGCGGAAGAATTGTGGCGAGGCAATGGAGCTGTGATCGGGGATGAGGATTAAAGGGGGCTTCGGCCGGCCTTTTATAGGGCCGCGGCGAGCAGGCAGGCAGCTCGCTGGAGCTGCATGCGCGCGCGCGGTGTCGAGCGGGGGCGCTGCGGTGCAGAGGTGTCGGGGTTGAGCTGATCCGTTTAAAAGGGGAGCTGACATGTGGGGCCCACTGTCCAGTGATTCTCCCCACAGCTCAGTTACTAATTCATTTAAAAATAGAAGATCAACTCCAAAAATCATGAAATTTTGTGGAGATGGCAAATGAATTATTCTGAACACAATGGTGAACTCAATTCTTATGTTTAAAGAAGTTGGAGAAGAATTAAAAATTCAGATTTGAATTTGATTCAAATTTGCTAAGCACCTCAATAAAAATAGTAGATGAGTTTCTAAAATCTTGAAACTTTGTAAGCATGCTATTGAGGAATTTAGGACCTCATGGAAAAATTTAGAGCCCTTAATTTGAATATTTGGTTTAGAGCTTATTAGGGCTTCATTGTGCATTGCTTACTAATCCTTATCCAAAAATTCTTATTCTTAAAAGGTGAATAGAATATAATTTGGATTCATGGTGAAGTCTAATACCTATGATAAAAGAATCTAACAAAGAGTGCAAGATAAGTTTTGGATGGCATAGTTCATGTGTACCATTATATTGGAGATCCAAAATAGTTGATCACAAAACCCATATGAACTTAACATGCCATAAAAGTGGGGTTTTACATTCCTCCCCCCTTAAAAGAATCTCGTCCCGAGATTACAAAAGAAGGCAAAGGAAAAAGGATCTATCGAACATATGCCGCTAACAAGTCCGGATAGTTCGTTCTAAGATACTCCTCGCTTTCCCACGTGGCCTCTTCGGCACTGTGGTGGCTCCACAAGATCTTGTAGAAACGCAAGGTGCGGCTTCTTGTGGTGCGAGTCTTTTCATCGATGATCTGAGTTGGATGCTCGGAATAGGTGAGATCTGGTTGGAGAGCTTCCAAATCCTCTATGCGGATATCAGCTGCAGTCTTAAGGCATTTCCGCAATTGGGAAATGTGGAACACATTGTGGACTCCGAAAAGTGACGTTGGTAACTCCAATTGATATGCCACAGGTCCGCATCTTTCGATTATTGCGAAAGGCCCAATAAAGCGGGGGGCTAGCTTCCCTTTTACCCCGAAGCGATGGATACCCTTCATAGGGGATACTCGGAGATAAACTTGATCTCCAACTTCGAAGTGAAGAGGTCGACGTCGTTTGTCCGCGTAGCTCTTCTGACGAGACTGAGCAGCTTTGAGATTCGCCTGAATAGTGCGAACTCGATCCTCGGCTTCATTTACTAAGTCGATGCCGTACACTGCCCGTTCACCTGATTCGCACCAGTTCAAGGGTGTGCGACACTTGCGGCCATAAAGAGCTTCATATGGCGCCATCTGGATGCTAGCCTGGTAACCGTTGTTGTACGAGAATTCTGCCAATGGTAGATGGTCATCCCAATTCTTACCATGGTGGATGGCACAGGCACGAAGCATGTCCTCAAGCACTTGATTCACCCGTTCAGTTTGCCCATCAGTCTGAGGATGATAGGCCGAGCTCCTAATTAACTTGGTCCCCAGTGCAGCGTGGAGATGCTCCCAGAATCGCGAAACAAATACAGCCCCACGATCTGAGATGATGGTGCGGGGTATTCCATGGAGGCATACGATTCTGGCAATATATAACTCCGCGTATCTAGAGGAATGATAGTTGGTATTGACGGGAATGAAATGCGTCGTCTTAGTCAGTCGGTCAACTATCACCCAAATTGAGTCGTGCTTATGGAGAGTGGGAGGCAACCCAACAATGAAATCCATGCTGATATCCTCCCATTTCCATGCTGGTATGCTTAAAGGTTGAAGCTGTCCTGCTGCTTTCATATGGTCGGCCTTCACTCGCCGGCACGTATCACACTCGGATACATATTTAGCTACTTCCCGCTTCATCCGAGTCCACCAGAACTTCTTTCTTAAATCTTGGTACATTTTGTTACTTCCCGGATGAATGGAATACTTGGATAAATGAGCTTCATCCAGTATCTTCCTCCGAAGTTCCATGTTTCGGGGTACCACTATACGGTCGTTAAACCAGAGGGTACCTTCATCGTCACTTCGGAAGCATTTCATCTCCCCCTTCTTTATTCTTTGCTGAATATGTGACATCCCCTTGTCCGCCCTCTGAGCTGCCATAATATCCTCTCTGATGGTAGGAATGAGAGCGAGATTGTAGAGCGCCCCATATGGAACCAAGTAAAGACTCAGTTCTTCTTTTCCCTCCATTGAGGTAATGGAAAGATTGTTGATATGGGACTTGCGGCTCAGTGCATCGGCGACTACATTCGCCTTGCCTGGATGGTAGTGGATCTCAATCTCATAATCCTTGATCAATTCTAACCATCGCCTTTGTCGCATATTCAAATCCTTCTGGGTGAAGATGTATTTCAAGCTTTTGTGATCAGTGTAGAGGTGTACTAAATTACCCAGTAGATAATGCCTCCACATCTTCAATGCTAGCACCACAGCAGCCAGTTCAAGATCATGAGTCGGGTAGTGCTGCTCGTGGTTCCGAAGCTGTCGTGATCCATACGCGATCACTCTTCGCTCTTGCATTAACACACAACCTAAACCAATCCCAGATGCATCGCAATAGACATCAAATGCTTTGGTAGTGTCTGGTTGGGCTAAAACTGGTGCCGTTGTAAGGTGTTTCACCAATGCTTTGAAACCTGCCTCACATGCCTCAGTCCATACATACTTTTGTCCTTTCTTCAGAAGTTCTGTCATTGGTTTAGCTATTTTGGAGAAACTGGGTATAAACCTCCGGTAATATCCTGCTAAACCCAGGAAACTTCGGACTTCATGTACAGACTTTGGAGACTCCCATTTGAGGACTTGCCTGATCTTGCTTGGATCAACTGCAATACCTTCTGCTGAAATGATGTGCCCTAAAAATGGCACCTGGTTGATCCAGAATTCACACTTGCTGAACTTAGCATACAACTGATGGTCCCGTAATCGCTGAAGCACAATATGCAAGTGTTGAGCATGTTCTTCTTCGGATTTTGAATACACAAGTATGTCGTCAATGAAGACCACGACGAACTTGTCCAATTCTGGCATGAACACTGAGTTCATGAGATACATGAAATGAGCCGGGGCATTGGTTAATCCGAAGGACATAACCAGATACTCATACAGTCCATACCTTGTTGAGAATGCTGTCTTGGATATATCTTCTGGTCGGATTCTAATTTGATGATAACCAGAACGAAGATCCATCTTCGAAAACACTTTAGCACCCACTAATTGATCGAAAAGAATATCAATGCGCGGTAGTGGATACTTGTTCTTGATGGTGACAGCATTAAGTGGACGATAGTCTACACATAGCCTCAAGGTCTTATCTTTCTTTTCTACAAACAGTGCAGAACAACCCCATGGTGATGAACTTGGACGAATAAAACCTTTGCTCTCAAGTTCAGTTAATGGTTCCTTCAGTTCTGCAAGTTCCTTGGGTGCCATCTTGTAGGGTGGTCTTCAAACTGGCACTGTTCCGGGCGCAAGTTCAATCTTGAACTCTATATCCCTTTCTGGTGGCATCCCAGGGAGATCTTCAGGAAACACGTCGGGGTATTCACATACTACCGGAATATTCTTAAGTTCCATAACCTCGGTGTTGTGAGTGGATGGGTCTAATGGAATGATGTTCTCAAGATTGAGAACCTGGGGCTGATGGAGTGGAGAGTTTAGATAAATTTTTCGAGGAACGATATCAAGGATAGCACCATGGTATTGCAACCATGCCATTCCTAAGATGATATCTAGCTTTTGAGTTTCTAGGATAATGAAAGAGGTAGGATAGACGTTCCCATCTAGGTCAAGAGGCACTTTATGGGCTACCTCATATGTTACTACCCTCCCTGCTGGGGTGCAAATCATATATGGAGTTTTTGTGGAGATAACAGGCAATTGACTTTTAACGACCAAAGATTTACTAATGACATTGTGTGAAGCTCCGGAGTCAAAAAGTATGACTACGGAATGATTTAAGACAGAGAACGTACCCGTGAGCACGGGTGCGCCTTCCGGAACGCCCTCGATGGCGAGGTGGTGGATGTTGCCGGGTCTGGTGGCTGGCTTCTTGAACTAATTGCGGGGCTGGTTGGCCCCCTGGTAAGATGATTGCCCTCCGCTTTGTCGATTCTGCGGACAATCCTTGGCGAAGTGCCCCGTACGTCCACACGTGAAACACGTGTACGGGGTTTGGCCAATACGAAGGGGAGGACGGAATCCCGGTGCACGTGGTGGAGGTGGAAGTGCACGTGGAACCACCCCCTGTTGTTGCTGCGGCCGAAATCCGCCGTTGTTGAACTGACGACCACGGAACATTGGTGGTCGCGATGGCGGCTGCCACCTCTGGCCGGATGGTGATCGATACACCATACGGTACTTCTGAGGAGTACCACCTCCGCTGCTCTGTGGAGCACCCCTCTTCTTTTTATCGGAGGACAGCTCGCGCGTAGCGTCCTCCTGCATGATAGCGGCATTGACTATGTCGTTGAAGTTGCCGCGGTTGAACAGGACAAGCTTGTCCTTCAACTTGGGGTTCAAACCCCGGTAGAAACATTCCCGCTTCCGATCTTCGGTATTCACTTGGTCCTGAGCATATTGGGCCAAGTGGTTGAATGATTTGGAGTATTCGTATGCACTCCTTCCTCCTTGTCTTAGCTCCAAGAACTCTTGAAGCTTCCTCCTCATAATCCCGGGAGGGATGTGGTAGGCGCGAAATGCCTCCCGGAATTCGGTCCAACTTACAACATGGCCTGCGGGGCGTGCGGCAAGGTAATTGGCCCACCACGCACCGGCAGACCCCTGCAGTTGTTGCGCTGCAAACAATGTCTTCTGCTGTTCGGTTACCGCGAGTAAACCGAACTTTCCTTCAATGGTGCGGAGCCAGTTATCCGCGTCCAACGGTTCATCGGCTTCTCTGAATACCGGTGGGTGTGTCGATGAGAAATCAGAGTAGGAACTCTGAAATTGCTGACGCGGTCCATCATCCTGTCGTCCCCCTTGACGGGACGAGTGCTGCACCAACGTCCGCAGTAACTCGGTTTGCTCGTCGCGCGAGCCGAGCACTGCAGCGAGAACCTCCGCGAGACTCCTGGGGAGTGTGGTTGGAGGTGGTGGAGGTGGTTGCGTCTGAGGCGTATTCTGCCCCGGGGGTGGTGTGTCATCCCCCTGTCCTCCACTAGATCCTCCCACCTCTGAGGCTGTACGAGTACGCACCATACTGCAATATAATGAATAACACGGTAAGTCCCATTGCCTCAAGTTTATCCTCCCTTAGAAATGCGGTAGACAATAATAGACGATGCATGACATTTACATATATTGATAAAGCACAAACTTTATACAAAATATATCATCTCAAGACCAAGTTTACAGTAGTAAACCCAAAATGATGGACTCCCTTTATGGAAACACATCTCTACCATACTTGGCCTTCCTGACATGTCATACTCATCTAGTTAGCTAGACACCACAACCATTACTCTTAATATGACACAAACATGGTCACAAAAGAGAAACACTAGCAACCATGTAACTATATGCCGCCCGGTGTTGGCGGAAGTGCTACCACATCTAACTTCAATACGCTCTACTCGACGTATTCAAGTTCCTCTGGGTCTTCTTCTTCTTCTTCATCTTCAGGGCTAGGCACCTCTGATACGGGTGCTGGAGTAGAAGTTGATACATCGTTCAACATCAACGTCTTCTTGGCAGCCATAGCTTGCCAATCTGCCTGTATCATAAACATCCCCCAGGCCTCATTCTCTTGCTGAGCCTGTTCACAGCTGGTCTTCCAGCTCTGAGCTTCTACTCTGGACTGATCCCTGTCTGCAGTCACCACGTTCAACTGTGTGTCCCGTTGGTGCCCATAAAGTAGGCTTGCCTCCAGATCAATATCTCTCTCTAGAGTCTCCTGGCGAGACGCGGCCAAATCCATAACAGCGTCATGCCATTGATTCTCCCTAAGGTTCAAACGATGATTAAGAGGAGCCATCATATCCCTAAGTCCGTCATTTGCCCACTCAAAGTGATTTGCTCGCTTCATGGCTTGCTTCAGATTGTTTGTCAATTCTTTTATGCATGTCCTCTGATTACCCTTTTCGCGATGTGAGGCTGCTGCATACATCGCTAAGGCTGTTGCGGATGTTTCGCCATGCTCTCCCACCTCCGCAAGCAAGCGGGTTGCCCAGGATTCAGAAGCTCTGCCGTTGACTGGAAAGAACTCATACGGAGTACCCACCAGATGACGGTAATGGAGTTTGCAAAACCTCCCTATGGCAACACTTGCGGCGTAGCTCCATGTTTCTTCTAATATCAATCCTTTGATCTTGATGGAGTATGGAGCCCATCCGAGGTGCGGTGGACCGGCAGGCACATCGACGTAGATGGTGCAACTCCACATACCGCCCTCCTGGAACTTCTTGCCCCAATAGCTAGGTAACACCAAATAGCCAAACTGGCCGAGCAACCGTGCAAACACGTCCGGAAAACCGGCGTGCCCGGTGCATGTTGAGAACACCCATCCATTAGGCAACTGAATTCTTGGTGCTGCCATCTGTGGACAAATATACCCGAATGTCAATACACCGTTTAAGTATTCGACCCAATCACTGGTGATGTGGGACAAAAAGAAATATCCATAATCAATTGGTTCAGTCAAAGCTGCAATCTGAAAATGAGTACAGTTCTGGTTTATCTGACCTATCTGCAGTAACCCGTAAGTTTCATACAGAAGAAGTCAGAACTAAACTTTATGTTGAATACAAAAATTGTAGTACACTTCAAAACCTTTCCATATTGTACTCATACAGCCACTGTTGAACTAGTATGAACAATCTATACCAGTTTTAAGTTGACTCAAGGGTTCTGAAAATTTTGACAGAACCTCCCCTGTATATGGGCTTATCTCCACATTCTATACAGGTTCATCATGATAAGATATTGAGGTAGTGTCAAAATAAACATTGAGTAACATCGTGTTAACAATCCAGAACTAAAGAAGTTCCACCACGACAACCTTGTCATGAAGGTATTATGCATCAATTCACAATTAGGTGCAAACTGTTCCAAGTTCTGGACTGCAGGAACCAAATTTGCGACAAATGGAATTAGGCATAGCTACACCTAGGTTCAGGTCAGGAGTGATAAATAAAGTTGATAGATGACTTCCTAAGCTTTCCAGAAATGTACATGCGTAACCATATCACTGTTCTGGATTAGGGGTTATAATTATCCAAACTCAACAGTAAAGCTGACTGGTTTGCATCAGCAGCCATGCAGTTTACTGTGCTGACTTCCCAATTTGGTTAAACTCCAATTAAAATCAGGAAGGACTCCCCAAAACAAACTCGTGAATCTCCACCTACCCTTCTCAAACATATATCCCAATAAGGTAGTGGATTTTTCTACAGTGAGTTATGGCAAGAATACAGAAACGGTACAAAGATGGGTTCATATAGAGTAATTACAGTAAACCCCAGTTTTCAACAGATTAACAAGCTTTTCTGTCTTTATGGTCAACGGAAAAGTTGGAGAGACCTTCACGAGCTTTCCATCCATGTAGGATACTCTCATGATATCTAATTGCTAACCAAGATTACAACCTGGCGAAGTTGAGCTACTTCTACCAGAAAACAAGAATCTTGGTTCTATCCACCTTATCAAGTCGAGCCCGAAATTATCAGTATCTGATAGTCGGACTTTCTCAAAACACAATGCAACCATTCTGTCGTTGGGGAGGGTCTAGTATCATGTTTGATACTGACGGTGCTACGTGCCTCACGAAAGGAAATTCTATCCGGTACATCCGGTTACGTCTATAGGTGGTTCCTATATCGTTCCCTCGCAAACGGCTTCTACACGGGTTGCTACCGGAGTTAGGTTACCTGCAGAAGACAAACAATCCCCTTTCACACCTTCGCACCTCAAGGGCGGCACGGGGAAACACGGCAGGCAGTCACAATAATATATAACTAAAAGTAAATACATACGACTCTGGCGTGAGTCGTCCTCGAGCGAGGCCATGTCTCGAGGTACATGGATGTAAATACGTCTGTACAGCAAAGACTCCCGTACGATCCGGTTTATACACGCTCGGGCATACGTGTTCGCATGTTCTCATAGATATGAGAACATACTATCGGGTTACATACCACCCGACGGGGTTTCCCTCTAACTTTGTGTCACGCTGGGGTACCGCGTGTCATATGTTCTTAGAAACATGGAAAGTTTCAAAGACTCATATTGACTTTCCGTGCCAAGCCACGGAAATTTCACATACCACCTCTCGTATGCTGAGCTTACCGAGATTGATCCGCTCTCGGTGGCGTACCTTACCTCTTACCTGATGTCGGAGCGTCGTTACAGAATATAATAACACATAGTTAGTTTACCACCTTTATATCTTATACTAATAATACTCCTTATAACGGCATATAACTAATTCCTCACTCAAGTTCCTAATTTTTGAAAATATGTTCTTTTCCGGTACACTGTTCCCAACGAAGCTCTGATACCATGTCTGTGGGGACCGGAGTCCACACATCCGAGGATCTCATTGGGTGGTGTCGTGCGATGCGACACCCAACAGTTTACAAGAGTAGAACCAGAATAAAGTACAATACCAAGTCTTTTATTTACTACACAGCGGAAGTTTTCACAATACTAGCGGATGTAAAGAAATATATACATACCATAGCTATGCTCTCAGCACTAGCTATGCAAAAAGCAAAGTTTTCCATGCCAGGGATACTTTGCACTAGCAACACTCAAACTATGGCGGCGTGCAGGGTTCCCACTCGGCTGTACACCCTGGAGGGGGTGTTGCCTCATCGTCAAACCCATCCTCAATAGGGTAACCTGCAAAAACTCGTTAACTGCAAACGTGAGCTTAAGGCTCAGCAAGGCTTAACCGTCTCACTAGACAGATGCACGGGGACACTAAACATAGGTAAGGAATAGCAAAAATAACTCGCCTACAAGTGGATCCTTATAACCAAGTTTTAAGTAGCAAATGACATTCTCTGAGCACGGCACATCATGGGCTCCACAATCAAACAAGAAACGCTTTACCGATGATATGACATGCCCAAAGCACATAATGCTATTACAGTTAAAGTATGGGGAAATTGTAAATCTTTAGTTATACTATCTCTAAACCAAACAAAGTTGCAAAGTAATTATAATTCAATATCATATGACTTTCTCGACTTCTTTAGTATTTACTACGTCACGACACAGTGAACAAGTGGTACTCTATTACTGCGAGGGACAGTGATTGCAATCAGGACTCACCCGGACAACACGACACATACGTCGTTCGGAAGTGTCAGCGAGCACACCCGTACCTACATAACACTTCAGTACTAGGCGTATATGGCAACCTTTCGCAAGACACTCAAATGCCGAACCGGTCGATCCGTCACGGGCAGGAGGTCCCTGCGTGGGGCGTACTCTGACGTGCCCACCAGCGGATTTACACCTTGCTACCCTCAACCCACACCTATAAAACGGAACGGTATGCCTCGACACCCAAGTGACCAAGCTACGTCAGTTTATTGGATTCCATATGTCCATTATATTGCCGGTACAATTCAAGCTTGTCCAGCGGGGCCGCATACGGACGGGCCTTAATCAACACAGGCAGGGCTATGCGACCGAGACTCAATTCTCGCCGCTTCCTATCCATTCCCTACCCGGTCTCAGTTTCATTATATTAAGCCATTTTCTATTCAACCAATCCTGTGAGATACATCTCTCGCGAGTAGATTCCAACTACTCGACTTCTACCGGATTTCCTATGCATTAGCAAAGCAGTTACTATAGGTCAAACTATAACTCGTGCCAAATAAACCCCTGGGATTTTTGGTCATGCAAGTGGAGTATCATTCACCCTAAACGTAATGCACAATTCATATACTATTCATCATAGTGATAAAGCAAAAGCTCATAAACGGCTTAAATGCAAACCGGGGCTTGCCTTGTTGCAGGTCAGGTTCTGAGTTAAAAATTGGAAGGTTCTCTTCCAAGGCTTCTGGCTCCTCCTCGACTTCGGTCACTATACGATATGCAGATAACATGGATATATAAATGACTTTGAAATTTATTTATTTTAAGACCATAAATTAATTCATGGTGATCACTATATGACAGGGACCTTAATTGGCTTTGGAATTTCGATGGTAGATACTAGGGAATATGATCAAAGCTCTTGCAAAGAACAGGAGATGATCATAGCAGATTGTGGTCTCCGAAAGTATGGCAAGCAAACCAACTTCCAAAAATTTCCGAGAGGAAACTGTAGCTTGAACCTAGCTATCAGTTGATAATCAAGATGGAGGGAGTGGTTCTGGTCTTAGCAAAATTTGTTTCATAATTTTCTAAGCTGTGGGGAAGGAGTTATTGTATTTCTAATTCGGCAAGAATTTCTGGATTTACTTTATAATTGAGTTTCGAGACATTAAATCAATATTTGGTTTGTAACTGATTTAGGACTAGTATAGTAGGTTAATTAAATCCAAGACTTTAACAGGAGCTAGGGTATGACTAATGGAAGACTCAGTAAAATTTTGGGACCTAATAAAGCAACCTAATAGCTGTGAAAATTCAATAACTGAAAAAGGAAATTGAATTATCCAGAGAGTTAAACAGGTGTTATGGCTCCCAAACTTTGCCTGATAATCCAGAATAGGATAATAAATTTAATGTGAATTTTGGGGAATTTTCCCATGGATATCTTGTCTGGAAAAATTGCATTTGCATTAAGAAAGATCATTTTCTACAGAATTTAACTCTGAGTTCCACAGAACCTAATTGGTATTGACAGAAACTAGAGCTCAAGAGCTTTCGAACAAAATTTGTTTGAAGATTTTTGGAGTATCCTACAGAAAGTTATGGATTTTTCTAAGTTGGAGTCTAATCTGGAATAATTTCCTAATTTGATTTAACTCGTGGGCCCCACTGTTTTAAAATGAACCAATAGTATTTAAGCCACACGGGGGCCACAGATTCCCACCGCGTAGCCACAGCAAATCCCGTGGCCACACCTGATCCGACGGGATTTACCGCCGCTGACACGCGGGACCCGCCGCGTCGTCTTCTACCTCCCGACGCGGGCGGCGCGCGGGGCTCCCGCGGCGGTGCTCTCCGGCGAGCCTCGCCGCCGGCCAATCCAACGCACCAGATTCGCGGAAACTTGCCGCCTGGGGGTTTTTGGGGTCGCTGAGCACGATGGTGAGGTCAGTGGGTCTTGAAGCTCGCCGGAAAAGGTCGTGCGACGGCGGTGGCGGCGGTGAGCGCTCGGGCATCATAGAACTCTCTATAGAGTAGCTCAAATCACTTGGGAATTGCTCCAAAACATTCCTGGGATGATGGAGTTCAAGGATATGGGCGCAGAAGGGGAGTGAGTTGCCGGGAATCATGAGTTCGACGGTGAACCGAGGTTTTCTCACCGGCGGCGAGCAAAACTCGAAATTCAGAGCCGTTGCATGATGATCCTTAAAGGTTTTTGCTCAGACAGGATCGCTAGGGCCTATAGAAACTATCTCTAAGTAATTGCAAAGGATGATTGCTTGTCGAAAAGGAATTTGACATGAAATCATAGCTAGCTATCTACCCTCGGCCGTAGAGGAAACGAACAATATCTTGCTCAGGCTTCAACGATAAGGGAAACGGTTTGTACCATGAGCTAGAGTTTGATCAGGCGCACCTTTTTGCTCTTTGGAGCTAGGCTTGAAACGGCACGGAACGGCGGCACGCCGCGGAGCAGTGGCGAGCGGCGGCGATGGCGCGCGGCGGAAGAATTGTGGCGAGGCAATGGAGCTGTGATCGGGGATGAGGATTAAAGGGGGCTTCGGCCGGCCTTTTATAGGGCCGCGGCGAGCAGGCAGGCAGCTCGCTGTAGCTGCATGCGCGCGCGCGGTGTCGAGCGGGGGCGTGGCGGTGCAGAGGTGTCGGGGTTGAGCTGATCCGTTTAAAAGGGGAGCTGACATGTGGGGCCCACTGTCCAGTGATTCTCCCCACAGCTCAGTTACTAATTCATTTAAAAATAGAAGATCAACTCCAAAAATCATGAAATTTTGTGGAGATGGCAAATGAATTATTCTGAACACAATGGTGAACTCAATTCTTATGTTTAAAGAAGTTGGAGAAGAATTAAAAATTCAGATTTGAATTTGATTCAAATTTGCTAAGCACCTCAATAAAAATAGTAGATGAGTTTCTAAAATCTTGAAACTTTGTAAGCATGCTATTGAGGAATTTAGGACCTCATGGAAAAATTTAGAGCCCTTAATTTGAATATTTGGTTTAGAGCTTATTAGGGCTTCATTGTGCATTGCTTACTAATCCTTATCCAAAAATTCTTATTCTTAAAAGGTGAATAGAATATAATTTGGATTCATGGTGAAGTCTAATACCTATGATAAAAGAATCTAACAAAGAGTGCAAGATAAGTTTTGGATGGCATAGTTCATGTGTACCATTATATTGGAGATCCAAAATAGTTGATCACAAAACCCATATGAACTTAACATGCCATAAAAGTGGGGTTTTACAGTGAGTAGGGGGCAGTTGTCTCGTGGATAATTCCATGCTCCCTGTTGATATTTCCTATGCACTACGAACAATTCATTCCTAGCAAGGGTGCCAAAAATGCTTGTTAATAGTTTTAAAATCACAGATGTAAATCCGCAAGAGCACGAAATCTATCGATGTAGCATTTCCACTTTTAGAGTATTCCCAAAGGGTGTAATTTATATTCTCCAAAGGAAGGCTAGGTTCAAGCAAAGCAATCATCAAATGGAGAGGCTAGGTCTATATAGGTAGGCTTCAAGCAAGGATGGTTAAATGTTTATTGGAGGTAGTGCGATACACACAAGAGCATTCTATCCTAAAGGGGTAAATGAGGTAAACAGGGACTAGGGTAAGAGTTAGATATATACTCCTACTATGCTCCTAATGTACATACACATAGCCAAAGTTAGTTACTAATGATCATATCAATTTTGAATTCTCATGCTAAGTGGATTACCACATCGAGCACGGGTTTACCCCTAGCAATACTAGGATGACTCCCGCCAAGAGCCTGTTGCGTAGCCGAATGTGGAGGATTACAAAGGACATATAGGACTGTCACCACCTGCTTCCTACCTCTTCAATCTGTGGGTCTACGAGACATTCAACGCTACTTATCTATCCTAGCACCATGCTAACATATTAAGTAATTACTCTAAGAGCCTAGGAACAAGGCATCCTAAGGCAATGAACTAATCATCGTTGAACCAATGTTAATTCATAGCATAAGTGATTCATATTAACATAATCATGTCATAGCTAATTAGACTATAGTGAGGGTTTGTAGTGTTTATGATGATATAATAAGTATGGTATAGGATAATCATAAATACTACTCCTACCACATATATGGAATCAACAACCAAACAAGAAACTCTTCATCGAAGTATATGAACAATAGAAGACTAAAGATAACATCTCTATTAAGAGCAAAGTCACAAATACAAATAGGAATATGAGAGCCATACCTTTTCCTAATAGGAATTGGGAAGAGACTCCTTCTACTCCTCTCCTACTTTGGACTATGGACTAGAGGCGCTCCTCTCTACAGCCTACACTCCTCTAAATCTATGGAGAACAGTGTATACAATGGATGAATACTCAAGTGGTGTGTGTGTGAAGTGAGGGTAGGGGGTCCTATTTATAGCTTGAGAAGGTTTGGTTCCCGCCACCAAAAGCCCGTGAATCAGTCTTCATCGTTATCAGGGCACCAGAGGGAGTCGGCACATGGAAGTTGACCACGTTTCGCGCCAAGACCTGATCAGCCGACTAGGAGGGTCGACCGACCTGGTCTGGGCTCCTTTTGCGGTGTGCTTCCTCCAGGTCACTTCCAGGTGAGTCCCTTTTTCTATTACGGGTGATACGCGGTTGGATGGCCTCAGATACTTCTGCTTGTGGGCCATTTGATCCATGTGGTGCCACAAGTCATCACTTGATTGGCTGGGAAAATATTTTATAGGATTGCTCCCCCTCTTTTACCTTATTTACTATAATAATTCCCTGCATGCGCTATTTCTCCAAGGACAAGTGGAAATAGGTCAAATAGAAAGGTGATATGTGCAAGAAAAGACAATTCTTTTACATAATTGAGTTATATTGCTGAAAGAAATTTGTATATAACAGTCATCAAGAAACTCCCCCAAGCTCATCCTTTGCTCGTCCCGAGCAATGTCAAGACTTTAGGGTAATGTTCAGAAGTTGCTACAATGTTCTACTTTTCAAAAGTACCATGTGCATAACAAAATACTGTACCTAGTATTGCAAAAATTGGCATGGTACTTCACCCATCTCAAGTCATTATGGGGCTTATGCCTTGTCCTATTCATGGGTGGTTGAAAGATAGAACAGGGTACTAACCATGGCATTAACCAAGTCCATTAGTGTTCAGTTTTTCCTCTCAGCCACCCCATTACGTTGGGGTGAGTAGGGGGCAGTTGTCTCGTGGATAATTCCATGCTCCTTGTTGATATTTCCTATGCACTACGAATAATTCATTCCTAGCAAGGGTGCCAAAAATGCTTGTTAATAGTTTTAAAATCACAGATGTAAATCCGCAAGAGCACGAAATCTATCGATGTAGCATTTCCACTTTTAGAGTATTCCCAAAGGGTGTAATTTATATTCTCCCAAAGGAAGGCTAGGTTCAAGCAAAGCAATCATCAAATGGAGAGGCTAGGTCTATATAGGTAGGCTTCTAGCAAGGATGGTTAAATGTTTATTGGAGGTAGTGTGATACACACAAGAGCATTCTATCCTAAAGGGGTAAATGAGGTAAACAGGGACTAGGGTATGAGTTAGATATATACTCCTACTATGCTTCTAATGTACATACACATAGCCTAAGTTAGTTACTAATGATCATATCAATTTTGAATTCTCATGCTAAGTAGATTACCATATCGAGCATGGGTTTACCCCTAGCAATACTAGGACGACTCCCGCCAAGAGCCTGTTGCATAGCCGAATGTGGAGGATTACAAAGGACAGATAGGACTGTCACCACCTGCTACCTACCTCTTCAATCTGTGGGTCTACGAGACATTCAACGCTACTTATCTATCCTAGCACCATGCTAACATATTAAGTAATTACTCTAAGAGCCTAGGCACAAGGCATCCTAAGGCAATGAACTAATCATCATTGAACCAATGTTAATTCATAGCATAAGTGATTCATATTAACATAATCATGTCATAGCTAATTAGACTATAGTGAGGGTTTGTAGTGTTTATGACGATATAATGAGAATGGTATAGCATAATCATAAATACTACTCCTACCACACATATGGAATCCACAACCAAACAATAAACTCTTCATCCAAGTATATGAATAATAGAATACTAAAAATAACATCTTTATTAAGAGCAAAGTCACAAATACAAATAGGAATATGAGAGCCATACCTTTCCTAATAGGAATTGGGAAGAGACTCCTTCTACGCCTCTCCTACTTAGACTACGGACTAGAGGCGCTCCTCTCTACAGCTTACACTCCTCTAAACCTATGGAGAATAGTGTATACAATGGATGAATACTGAAGTGGTGTGTGTGTGAAGTGAAGGTAGGGGGTTCTATTTATAGCTTGAGAAGGGTTGGTTCCCGCCACCAAAACCGTGTGAATCAGTCTTCATCGTTATCAGGGCACCACAGGGAGTCGGCACATGGAAGTTGACCGCGTTTGGCGCCAAGACCTCGTCGGCCGACTAGGAGGGTCGACCGACCTGGTCTGGGCTCCTTTTGTGATGTGCTTCCTCCAGGTCACTTCCAGGTGAGCCCCCCTGACTATTAGGGGTGATACGCGGTTGGATGGCCTCAGATACTTCTGCTTGTGGGCCATTTCATCCATGTGGTGCCACATGTCATCACTTGATTGGCTGGGATGATATTTTATAGGAGTGCTCCCCTCTTTTACCTTATTTCCTGTAATAATTCTCTGCATGCGCTATTTCTCCAAGGACAAGTGGAAATAGGTCAAATAGAAAGGTGATATGTGCAAGAAATGACAATTCTTTCACATAATTGAGTTATATTGCTGATTGAAATTGGTATATAACAGTTGTCAAGAAACACCCCAAGCTTACCCTTTGCTCATACCGAGCAAAGTCAAGACTTTAGGTTGATGATCAGGAGTTGCCACAATGTTCTACTTTTCAAAAGTACCATGTTGTAAGGATCGACTGCCCAAGAGGGGGGGGGTGAATTGGGCTTCTTTAGAAAATCTAAGCAATAATACTTAATTCCTAAAAGCCCAATTCCCTACGCAAACTATCTATGCATTCAAGTAAATAGGAACTTTGCGGAATGTAAAATGCATAAACGTAAGGTAAAGGAGGAGGATGCAAACTCCCGAGGTGACACGAGGATTTATCTCGTGGTTCAGAAAGATCGTCAAGATCTTCCTACATCCACGTTGTGGCACCCACCAAAGGGTTTTGCCACACCCAAGTCATCGAGACGAGGGATCTTCACTATTCCTCTCCGTTTGCCAACCTCGGCAAGGTGGAGCTCAAGCCTTGTACAACTTCGACCCTCCGGGCTTCCACAAATGCCTTGGCAAGCTCTGGAAGTCTCCTCACAGTTACAAACACCAAGGGCACTCCCTTGAGGCTCTCTCACTATCCTAGAGAGTCCACTCACCCAGAATGGAGGCACACAAGCTCTCTCTCTAGCTAGTTCTAACCTAATTCTTGGTGTATATGTGATCAAAATGATGTGGAAGTGATTGCTCTTGGTCTTGAACGCTTGTGGATGTGTTGATACTGTCTGGTGATCAAGACTTGGCAAAATGACAGGATTAGGGGGTACTTATAGCCAGCCTCCCCGAAATAGCCGTTGGAAAAGTAGGCTGACAGAACTTTATTGTGAACACCGGATGATCCGATGTCTCCCCTTTAGTTATCATCGGTCAAGTTTACTTTAGCTGACGTCATTGTGTCAGATATGACCGTTGTTAGACCGATGTTGCTCCTGTCTTCTCATCGGATGATCCGGTGGCTCTTCCTCCAGAATTGACTCAAACTTGATTCTTACTGGAGTGATTGACCGATGTGTATATTTCTGTACATCGGATGATCCGGTGCTACACTTGGTCCAATGATATTGCAAACTGTACTGATGGACCGATGTAGATGAGCCATTCACATCGGATGATCCGATGAGTTCTTTGTTCTGATGTCTTCTTCTTCAGCTGATCCAACTCGACCAATGTGTATATTTCTGGAACCATCGGTTGATCCGGTGAGTTGATTTTGTTTGCTTCAAGTTTTTCTAAGTGATTTTGTATCTTGCTCGATTGACCTCTTTGATATTTGTTGCAAAGGCATTTCTGATGATCTTCAAGCATTGAATGTTGTCAATTTAAAGTTGAATGATTTTGACATAAGAGCTTTCACTTCATGTCTTCATATAATTGATATGATCTCATAAATTGATTGTATATGGGTCTCCAATGACATATTGATTTCATTTGATTGAGTGATTATGGGGACCTTGCATTCACAAATTCATTAGTAAAATCCAATGGTTGTCATTAATCACCGAAACCGTACCTCATGGGGGCCTAGATGCTTTCGATCTCCCCCTTTTTGGTGATTGATGACAACACAACAATTTAAGCACAATATTAATGAATTTGATAGAATGAAACTTAAACGGATATGTAATGAATACAAGATTATCACACTTAAAATTTGAAGGCTCAAAATCAAGTGATCACAAGATATAGATAGACATCAAATAAGCTCAATCTATTATAACTTAAGAGTACTTAATAAACACCAAATGAGTAGCAAAAGCATTGAATTACAAATATGATACAAAAATGATAAGGGCTCCCCCTAAAGCTAAGACACTCCCCCTGAGTCTAAGCTCTCCTCCCCCTGACTCCTCTAACTCTTCTCCCCCTTTGCCATCAAGACACCAAAAAGGGATACGAGTGCCTAAGGTCCCTGAGTACTAGGCGCGATGATGAACTGGTCACCATCACTATCGTCGGAGCTGCTGCCTGGAGTAGTGGAAGGAGCTGTCGGAGCCGTAGGAGCCGTAGGGGCCGTCGGAGGTGCCTGCTGGGTAGGTGCTGCTGGAACAGGGGCACTGGCGACGGATGCCGGGGTCTGCTGGAACAGTGTCGTGGCCGGCATCGGAGAGTGAATCGGTGCGCCCGAAGCCAGTAGTGGAGACATGCTGATAGAAGGAATCGGCGTAGTCGGCACCGGAGCGGCAGCTGGAGCCAGGACTGGTGGTGATGGAGCAACTCCTAGCAGCTGCGATGGGAGGGCAATCCCGGTCTGGGTGTAGAGGTTGGTGATCAACCCCAGGATGCTCATCATCGCCTGCTGCGTCTGCTGCTGCTGGTCGAGGGTTCGCCGGTGCATCTGGTCTATGAGCCCAGTCAGCCGGTCAGTGTCCTCACGCCTCTCACAGCCGATCTGGCGCTGCATCTCCTGCTGCTGCTGATGGAGCTCTAGAAGTCGTGCGGCCTGCTCCGCTCGGGCCTGCTCAGCTGCAAGCCGGTCCAGGCGCTGCTGCTCAACCATCTGCTGCAGGAGCGAAGTGAGCTCTGACGGCTGAGTGACCTGTGCCTCTGTGACGGGAGGTGGAGTAGGTGGTGGCACTATAGAGCCTCCAGCCTCCGCGTCATGCTGCCTGGGTGAGGGTGGAGGTGGAAAGTACTCTTCGACACTGTCATCGGTGTCGCTCTCGGACCAGATGTGCTGCAAGTCCTCAACCTGTGCCTCTGCCTCAGCTAGCCTCTCATCCTCCTTCTCCAAGTCCGACCAGTCCTCCTCAGATAGGCGTGCACGGACCTGACACTCGACTGGACGGCCAAGGCGGCGGTCTCCAGGAGCTGGGGCACGGTAGTGACCGAACTGTGTGACACTCTTGTCAGTGAGACGGTCATGCACGGCGGACTCCATAGGGACCATCATGGAGAGCAGGTAGCTGATCCAGTGTCCATACACGAGCTGCCTCATCATCCCCACTCCGTCAGTGATCACATCCTCCATCTCGCATATGAGGACGTCCACTATATCAAACTCCATCCCTTTCATGATGTAGAACAAGAGGGTCTGCTGCAGGCTGGTGAACCCCTCTAAGTAACCTGACCTCAGAAAGAGCGTGCGGCGCAAGGCAAGGTGCACTGTGCGCTCAGCTGGAGTCAACAGAGCCGGTACCCTCGGCTGATCTGGAGAGAAGGTCGGGCCAAACAAAGAACATATCTACTCCAGTGCTGGTGCCACTCCTCCAGTGAGCGGCCTCCTCGGTGGGTCTGCCTTACCATACACCCTCTCAAGCACGCAAGTGTCGTGCAGGTCCACTCCCAGCAGCTGTGCCAGTGTCTGCCTCGTCAAGTGATAGTGCTGGCCCATGAACATGAAGTCAATCGACCTACGACCCATAGAGACGTATAGGGTAGCGTAGAACACGCGTACCCAATCCTCCACATAAGCACTCCTCTCATAGGACATCAGGTGCACGATCCATCTGTACCTCTCAAAGTAGGGGCGAATCTTTGTCTCTGCTGCGAGGGCAAGCTAATGCAAATCCAGAAAGTTGTGTTGGAACAACTTGTGGCCTCGACGTCTGTAGGTCTCGTAGAGGGACGTCTGCGTCACAGTCAAGAAACGACTGTCCACAAGTGCTTCTTTGGGCTGCGGGTACCACTCCTCAAGCAGCACACTCCATCTGAGTCTTCGGAGCTGCTTGGCCTTCATCTTCCGGTAGTCAGTCAACCGGACTCCTTCAGCGACATGGACAGTGGTGTCCATCTCGTAGATGGCTCTCTGGGCCTCCCTGTCCTCACGACGATCGGCAGCCATCGGTCTCGGACGTGGTGCTGCCGGGGGATGTCCCCCACGGGTCGGGGTTGAGCGCCGGCGGACAAGTGGCTCTTCCGGCTCTTCTTCGGCCTCGAACTCATCGATCACGGGAGGCTGCCTCGGACGAGCCTCGCGGATCCTCAGTGATCCTCCTCGGCCACGCTCACGCTCCTCGGTGGCGCGAGCGGCCATCAACGCCTTCTTCTCCTCCTTGGAGAGCTTCTGCTTCTTCGCGGCCGGCTCTGCAATGGCCTTGCCCTTGTTCTTCTTGTCGCGAGCCATTGCGATCGGGTGATGCATGAGAATGAAGAACGATCACGGCCGGCAACTCTAGCGATGAAGAAACAGCGACCGTGGAGGCACCACGATGGCGAGGTGTGCGCGTGGGGCGGCTGGTGGTGCACGGGAGAAGGCGGCAGTGTCGCTTGGGTGGAGGCGCGGCGGCGGCTGGGTGAAGCGGCGTCGGCGGTTGCGATGGAGTGGCGGCGACGGCTCGGTGGAGGCGAGTGGCGGCGGTGCTAGGGGACGGCAGCGCTGGAGGGCGGCGGCGACCGGAGATCGACGGCAGCGGCCAGAGGTCGGCGGCGGCGGCGGCTGGAGGTCGGCGACGGCGGCGGCAGTCGGCGGTGGTTGCGGGAGGGCGGTGACCGGAGACGACGGTGGCGCAAGTGAGAGGATCGGCGGTGGTGTGATTTGGCGACGGGATCAGGAGAGAGAAAACGGCAGAGACAAAACGGCATTTAAATAGTGGGTCCCAAACCCTAGCCGTAAATTTAGCACCGGATGGACCGATGTTGAACATGAGAAGCATCGGTCGAATGGCACAGTAAGGTTATTCAAAAAAGTGCCGTTGACACCGGATGGACCGACGCGTAAAGAAATAGCATCGGTCGAATGTCACAGTATAGATATTCAAAAAGATACATTTGACATCGGATGGACCGACGTGGAAGGGAATATCATCGGTGCAGTTCATCAAAGTTCCAGAATTGTACACATCGGAGGGACCGATGTTTTTCAGAATGAACTCGTCGGATCATTTGAGATAGTGACTGAACTGGCCCTTGGCTTTTGAACATCAACTAATCCGATGATGGTCTGACCTAAGCATCGGATAGTCCGATGACTACTGAACAGCAACATCCCATATATGTCCTTTGACCAAACAAACAATCAATGAGAAACACATGTCTTAGGACTTTTTAGGCAACCCCTTACCCCTCAAAAATACTAATATGCCAATAACTTGGCTAGGCCTTAAAGCAAATGGAACATCGAGAAAATATGAGGAAATTATCCAAATAAAATCTAAGGCCATGCTTTGTGAGGTAGAGTGTGAAGACTTCTATCTCTTTAGAGCATGTTCCTCTAGGCATTAACGCACCTAACATTTTGTTCTTTCCACCTTGTATGAGTTGATAAATTGCATTTCAAACAAGTCTCTTTCTCATGAGGTGGGTTACCCTTTGTGACAATGTACCGTATGCAATGCCAAACATTTTACAATGCAATAAATTATAAGTCTATATGGCAGGCATCATGCAAGGCATAAAATAAATCTATCTTGCCAAATTTGAACCTTTCAAAGGCTTCTTCAGGGAGAGCCACTCTCCAAACCTTGGGGAAACCCAAAAGAACCTCCATCACAAGCTAACCCTTGCTCACCCCTATCCTTTGAGAGTTAGGCAAGACCTATATGAGGTGCATTCTTACATGACGTTCGTTGCATCTAGCACATTTAACTCACTTCTTAGCCTAGAAAAGGTTTTCTCATCAAGTGGTTTAGTGAAGATATTCGTCAATTGTTCTTCGGACCTAACACCTCGCAATGAGATGTCTCCCTTAGCTTCATGGTCCCTCAAGAAATGATGGCGAATATCAATGTGCTTAGTGCGGGAGTGTTGAACGGGGTTTTTAGCTATCTTAACCGCACTTCCATTGTCACAAAGGAGAGGCACACAACCAAGTTTAATACCAAAGTCCAAAAGGGTTTGTCTCATATAAAGAATTTGGGCACAACATGCACCGGCCGCAATATATCCCGCTTCCGCCATGGACAAGGCGACGGAATGTTGCTTCTTACTTGACCAAGATACTAGGGAACGCCCAAGCAAGTGGCACCCACCGGAGGTACTCTTGCGATCCATGCGGCATCCGACAAAGTCCGAATCCGAGTATCCCAAGAGGTGGAATTTTGCACCTTTAGGGTACCACAAGCCCATACTAGGGGTATGCTTAAGATACCTAAGTATCCTAAAGAACGCCTTCCTATGTGATCCTTTAGGTGCCTCTTGAAAGCGAACACACAAGCATACACTAAACATGATATCGGGCCTAGATGCGGTAAGATAAAGCAATGAACCAATCATAAAACAGTAGTTAGATTGATCAATAGGTTTACCGTCCTTGTCCGCGTCGAGATGGCAATTAGTTTCCATTGGAGTGCTTCTTGAGCTACAATCTCCCATCTCAAATTTCTTCAAGAGGTCCTTGGTGTACTTCTCTTGATAGACGAAGGTTCCCTCTTGAAGTTGCTTGATTTGAAATCCAAGGAAGAAGTTGAGCTCTCCATTCATTGACATCTTGAATTCTCTAGACATCATTTTGCCAAACTCATGGCTAAGAGCTTCGTTAGTTGAACCAAAAATAATATCATCAACATAAATTTGACAAATGAACAAATCTCCGTTGATGTCTTTGGTGAAGAGTGTGGTGTCCACCCTCCCGATCTTGAATCCTTGCATGATAAGGAAATCCCGTAGTCGTTCATACCACGCCCAAGGTGCTTGCTTGAGACCGTAGAGCGCCTTGTGTAACCTATACACATGATTAGGATTCCTCGGATCTTCAAACTCGGGAGGTTGTTCAACATAAACAAGCTCGTTAATGTAACCATTAAGAAAGGCACTTTTCACGTCCATTTGATAAAGTCTAATATTATGACGTGAAGCAAAAGCAAGGAGTATACGGATGGCTTATAGCCGGGCGACCGGGGCAAATGTCTCCCCAAAATCTAGTCCTTCAACTTGCGAGAACCCTTTGGCCACAAGTCTTGCCTTGTTGCGGACCACAACGCCATTCTCGTCTTGTTTGTTGCGGTACACCCACATTTTTCCGATGACGTTCTTGTCCTTGGGTCGCTCCTCCAACACCCAAACTTCAATGCGGATGAAGTTGTTGAGTTCTTCTTGCATGGCCATCACCCAATTTGGGTATTGGAGTGCTTCCTCAATGTGAGTGGGTTCTACACATGAAACAAACGAGTAGTGCTCACAAAATGAAGCGAAATGGCGAGAACGTGTACTTACACCCCTTGACGGACTTCCAATGATTTGGTCCATGGGATGCGCCTTGGAGATGCGTCCATGGCTCATAAGTGGTTGTGAAGCACTTGGCGAAGGTGATGCGTGTTGCTCCTCTTGTGGTTTGACTTGATCATAGACTTCTTCTTCTTCTTGATGTTGTTGTGCCTGTGAGTCTTGAGTCGGCAATGGATCATCCTTCTCTTCTTCGTCAACTTGAGGCGCCATGGAGGTGTTGTTGTTGGAACTTGAAGCTCCCCCTTGATCATGGCTCTCCTCAACTTCAGGCTTGATGTCTCCAATGGTCATGTTCTTCATGGCTACTCATAGAGGCTCATCATCTATTTCATCATGACCAAAACTCTCCTCTTGGGAGCCATTAGACTCATCAAACTCAACATCACAACTTTCCTCAACTAAACCGGAGGTTTGGTTGAATACTCAATATGCTTTGGAGTTTGATGCATAACCAAGGAATATACCAACATCACATCTTCTTTCAAACTTACCGAGCCTCTTCTTGCGGTAGATGTAGCACATGCATCCAAAGACTCGAAAGTAGGAGATGTTGGGCTTTCTCCCAATGAGAAGCTCGTACGGGGTCTTTTGAAGTAGTCGATGTAGGTAGACCCTATTTGCGGCATGGCATGCCGTGTTGATTGCTTTGGCCCAAAACTTCTCCGACGTGTCGTAGTCATCAAGCATTGCTCTTGCAAGAGTGATGAGTGTCCTGTTCTTCCTTTCAGCGACACCATTTTGTTGAGGAGTGTATGTGGCCGAAAACTCATGTTTCACTCCTTCACGATCACACCACTCCCCAATGTTGTAGTTCTTGAATTCGGTGCCGTTGTCACTCCGGACCTTGATGATGGGAAGTTGAAATTCCCTTTCAGCGCGGTTGGCGAAGGTCTTGAACACTTCCGGAGTCTCACTCTTGTCACCTAGAAATAATGTCCAAGCATAGCGAGAATAGTCATCAACAATAACGAGACAATAGAGGTTACCGCCAAGGCTTTGATATGTGGACGGTCCGAAGAGGTCCATGTGGAATAGCTCAAGTGGCTTGGAGGTTGACACCATTGTCTTCATTGGGTGGTGTTAAGCAACTTGCTTCCCGGCTTCACAAGCGCTACAAAGCTTGTTCTTCTCAAATGTGACATCCTTCAAGCCGGTCACCATCCCAAGCTTGAATGACTTCTTGAGTTTGTTCATCCCTATATGTGCTATGCGTCGGTGCCATAGCCAACCCAAGCTTGTCTTAGTGAAAAGACAAGTGGTCAAGCTAGCATTCTTGTTGGAGAAGTCTACTAGGTAGAGATGTCCATGCCAAAATCCTTTGAAGACTATGTCTTGGCTTGTTTCACTACTCACAACAACATCGTTTTTGCTAAATGTGCACGTTACTCCAAGATCACATAGTTGTGCAATAGAAAGTAAATTAAAACTAAGTGACTTAATGTACAAAACATTAGAAATGGATAAATCATTTGAAATAGCAATTTTACCTAACCCAATTACCTTTCCCTTAGAGTTATCACCAAAGGTGACTTGTTCATGATTGCCGGGGTTTTCTATGGTGGTGAACATACCATCATTGCCGGTCATGTGTTGGGTGCACCCGCTATCAAGTACCCAATGCTTTCCTCCCGCTTTGTAGTTCACCTACACACATGAATTCAATTTTTAACTTTAGGCACCCAAGCCAACTTAGGTCCTTGTATGTGTGATACAAGTGTTTTTGGGACCCAATGTTGCTTGGGGAGCTTCCCCTTCATGTCCTTCATGTCTTTGCCGATGAACCTAGCCTTCACTTTGCCATCTACTTTACTTAAGAGATAATAGCGATCATTGAAAGTAGATTTGTAATTAATAGGCAACTTTGGAGAAGGTCAGTTAGGAAGAGGACACTCCCTTGTGTGGTGACCGGTGACCTCACAATGTTGGCAATAAGAACCAACTTCCTTGATGAAGCTTGTTCTAAGCTCCAGTGAGGGCACCTTTCCTTTGCTCGGCACCGGGAAGGATCCATGTCCTCTCTTGTTGAAGGCCTTTGCTTGTTGGAAGAGAATTTCCTTGTGCTTGACTTCTCCTTTTGAAAAGTCTAGCCACACTAGTGCGGAGACTCTCAATTTCTTCCAACAGGTCCTTCTCCCTAGCATTTGCTTTCAAAGGCAAAGACTTGTTCAAGGCATTAGTGACATGAGAAGTAATGGATATCCTATCATTAAGAGTTTGTTTCTTTGCATTTTTCAACTCTTGATCAAGCACATCATGAGCAAGGTTAAGTGTTTGATGTTCTTGTATTAGCTTGTTGTGCTCTTCCAGGAGTGTTTGGTGTGCTAAGTTAAGCTCATGTTTATCTAACTTGATTTTAGCCTTTTCTTCCTCAATTTGCTTAACATGAGATTTGAGCGTGTCATGCTCTTTGAGTATGCTTTCATACTTGTCAAGCAAATCAAGTTTAGCACTCTCAAGTCTAGCACGAGTTTCTTCAAGAGCTTTAACCTTACTCTTTTCCCTCTTTATGATAGCATGATATTCATTTATCAAGGAAGTTAAATCATCGGGGGAAAGCTCATCATCACTAGAGTCATCACATACCTTGGTGTTACCTTTTTCCATGAGGCACATGGGCGGTGGATGAAGAGGTGAGTCATCATTGTTGGCAATGGCGAGGCCGGCCAAACTTTCTTCTTCAACTTCACTCTCTTCATCACTTGTTTCTTCGTCGGTGACCCATTCATTTGCCTCACACATGAACACCTTTTGTGGGCCATTTCTCATCTTTGGGAAGAGTCTTGCCTTCTTACCCTTGTTATGTTTCTTCTTCCCAAAGGCTCTTGGTTTGGGTTTGGCCTCTTCTTCATCATCATCACTCTCTTCAAGCTTGCGATGCTTGCTCTTGTAGTTCTCTCTTCTTTTGTCCGGTTTTGGACAATCATAGGAGATGTGGCCTTGATCACCACAATTGTAGCAAGTCTTGTGATCATCTCTCCTTGGTAGAAACACTTTCTTCTTGGGATCAAAGGTGTATCCCTTCTTGGTAATCTTGGAGTTCAAGCGTGAGAACTTTCTCATCATCAATGCAAGCTCATCATCATCATCTTCACTTGATACTTGATCTTCTTCACTTGAGCTAGGCTCAACCACCTTCTTTTTCTTGAGGCTTGTTTTCTTGGTGGAGGCCTTTAGAGCAATTGTTTTTTAGGATGATTGCTCCATCATCCCAAGCACACTCATCTCATGAGCGTGAATTTCTCCAATGAGCTCCGAAACTTCAATGTGGTCAAGTGACTCTTTTTGGAGCATGGAGTTGATGATGTTGTACTTTGGCTTGGGAAGGAGCATGAGGATCTTGCGGTTGATGAGTCCCTTGCCAAGAGAAGCAATGTCAAGAGCATTAATTTCTTCAATAAGTACATTCAAGCGAGATAACATCTCATTGACATTTTCATGAGGTAGCATCTTAAATTCATTATATTTTGTTTTAATCATGTGATATTTAAGTTCCTTCACACGAGAAGAACCCCCATGAATTTCTATCAAGCAAGCCCAAATTTCACATGCCTTTTCTTTGCTAGCAATCCTAGAAAAAACATCTTGACTAATGCACTCATAGATTGCATTCCTAGCTTTAGCATCCCATTTAATTTGATCACCAACATAGTTATGTTCTCCAAACCCCATGTAGGTCGCTTCCCATACTTCGGGAGCAATAGCCTCTAGATAAGCATGCATGCGTGCTTTCCAATAGGCAAAGTTCTTGCCCTCGAAGATAGGAACCGAACCCCCAACCTTGGCCATTTTAGCTCTCTAGCGGTGAAGCTAGAATGATCCTATGAGCAACCTTGCTCTGATACCAATTGTAAGGATCGAATGCCCAAGAGGGGGGGGGGGTGAATTGGGCTTCTTTAAAAAATCTAAGCAATAAAACTTAATTCCTAAAAGCCCAATTCCCTACGCAAAATATCTATGCATTCAAGTAAATAGGAACTTTGCGGAATGTAAAATGCATAAACGTAAGGTAAAGGAGGAGGATGCAAACTCCCGAGGAGACACAAGGATTTATCCCGTGGTTCGGCAAGATCGTCAAGATCTTCCTACATCCACGTTGTGGCACCCACCAAAGGGTTTTGCCACACCCAAGTCACCGAGATGAGGGATCTTCACTATTCCTCTCCGTTTGCCAACCTCGGCAAGGTGGAGCTCAAGCCTTGTACAACTTTGACCCTCCGGGCTTCCACAAACGCCTTGGCAAGCTCTGGAAGTCTCCTCACAATTACAAACACCAAGGGCACTCCCTTGAGGCTCTCTCACTATCCTAGAGAGTCCACTCACCCGGAATGGAGGCACACAAGCTCTCTCTCTAGCTAGTTCTAACCTAATTCTTGGTGTATAGGTGATCGAAATGATGTGGAAGTGATTGCTCTTGGTCTTGAACGCTTGTGGATGTGTTGATAGTGTCTGGTGATCAAGACTTGGCGAAATGACAGGATTAGGGGGTATTTATAGCCAGCCTCCACGAAATAGCCATTGGAAAAGTAGGCTGACAGAACTTTACTGTGAACACCGGATGATCCGATGTCTCCCCTTTAGTTATCATCGGTCAAGTTTACTTTAGCTGACGTCATTGTGTCAGATATGACCGTTGTTAGACCGATGTTGCTCCTGTATTCTCATCGGATGATCCGGTGGCTCTTCCTCCAGAATTGACTCAAACTTGATGCTTACTGGAGTGATTGACCGATGTGTATATTTCTGTACATCGGATGATCCGGTGCTACACTTGGTCCAATGATATTGCAAACTGTACTGATGGACCGATGTAGATGAGCCATTCACATCGGATGATCCGGTGAGTGCTTTGTTATGAGGTCTTCTTCTTCAGCTGAACCAACTCGACCGATGTGTATATTTCTGGAACCATCGGTTGATCCGGTAAGTGATTTTGTATCTTGCTCGATTGACCTCTTTGATATTTGTTGCAAAGGCATTTCTGATGATCTTCAAGCATTGAATGTTGTCAATTTAAAGTTGAATGATTTTGACATAAGAGCTTTCACTTCTTGTCTTCATATAATTGATTTGATCTCATAAAATGATTGTATATGGGTCTCCAATGACATATTGATTTCATTTGATTGAGTGATTATGGGGACCTTGCATTCACAAATTCATTAGTAAAATCCAATGGTTGTCATTAATCACCGAAACCGTACCTCATGGGGGCCTAGATGCTTTCACATGTGCGTAACAAAATATTCTATCTAGTATTGCAAAAATTAGCATCGTACTTCATCCATCTAAAGTCATTAGGGGGCTTATGCCTTCTCCTATTCATGGGTGGTTGAAAGATAGAACAGCAAATGGAGCGCACACACCCTAGAAATCAAGTTCCACTCAAATTCTGGAGAGTTAATTTTAGATTTAAAGTATCTCAATCTGATTCTCTCAGTCTCTCCTTTATGTGTAGTGGAAATATGTCCTCACCAAGGCATTTTGCCTAAAATTCACCCTACCTCTAAAAAAGGCTTGTATGTTGAGCTTAGTAGGGAATATAGTAGGCATATTTGCAACACATAATATTGCTATTAAAAAAGCGAGCCTTAGGAGAAATCAATTCAAAACAATTTGATTCAAGGCTTGTGCATGTGTGATGGAATGGAGGTGGATGTGAACATTGAGATAACTCATTTTTGAGTGGACTCTCTTATTTTGCAGGGATGAAACATGGCTACTTTTCTTTCTCTTTTTTTTTCTAGTGCTTATGATGTAAGCATTCATATATTTTTTTTCTTTTTCTTTTTCTTGTAGGCATGTCTTCTACTCCCTTTTTATGCAAGAAATTTTTGAGAGAGTACAAAGCATGAATGATATGGAGTTTCTCTTTTTATTGTGGAATGGTGTTATGATGGAATTTTGCTTACTTCTAGTGTAGAAGTATAGCATCTGCAAGTGAAGTCTTGAATTCAAAAAGTACTGAATGAAATCTCACATAGGTCTATACTAGTTTTTCAAAGCTCAATATGAAGACAAATAGCATACGCATAAGATCTATCAATGTAATGTATCATATGGCTTTGGTAGGTATTTCCAATCAAATGAGAGTAACTTAAATCTTTTTAGAATTTTCTTCGCAAATCCAAGTTTTACTTTTAAACTAGGAATAGCGGCCTTATCACTATATCATACCTCACAACAACATAGAATGGATTAAGATTTTGCTACCCACAATTTCCAAATCTAGGCAAAAGCAATTTTATCCAATGAGAGCAATATGTTGGAGAGTAGTAAGTTGTAAACTAGGGACCTAGGAAAATTATAACAGAACAACTATCCATCATTTCATCTACATGAATTCCAAGTCATTCTTACAGCACGTCTTTTATTTCATTCAAAAACAAATCTATACTGCATTATTTATTTATTTATATATGCAAGATGGACGATGGGTGAATGGAAAATAAATATGCAAAGGGGTTGATACAATTTACCTCAAGTGGGGGTCCTCCCCCAAGCTTGTTCTTCACTCACCTCCGTGATGAGGGTTGAACCCTTGATGACGGAAGTATGCCGTGAGACGTCTTGTTGTTGTCGTGGCATGGAGTTGAAGTTTGTGAATTGAGCATCCATGTGTTGTTGCAAGTCTTGGGTACCTTGGACATGCCCTAGCAGAGTGTTGTAGATGTAACCCGTTCTCACTTCAAGCTCTTCCATACGTCTAGTGAGATCCGTCATTCCTTGGCTATATTCACGATGACTTCTAGCCGAAGAGAAATGACATCCTCTCATGTACGTTTGAGGCAAGCTGCTAGAGCTTGAAGTGGATAGGGGTGGCTCCCATGTGGCACCTGGCCATCCATGCCAAGACGGACCTTCGGTCTCATACGATGGAGGTTGAGTCTGTCCGGGTGCATCATTGTTGGGTTCTCTTCCTCTTCGTACTCATGGAACGTGGAGATTGTCGGAGGCATGGCCGCTCTCCCTGTACGGCTTCTTGTTACCCCGCCAGAGACATTACTTCTTCAAACTTCCTCGATGGGAAGAAGGTCAAAGGTTAGTCTCCGACATTTGTACAAATGATAATCTTGGTTAGGTAACCAAATTTCTTTGAAAAAGCCTAGATAATAAAATATCAAAGAGCCATCTTGATCATGCTTAAGGGTATGTCCTTGCACTAAATAATCTTCATCAATTAATTCTCTTTCATTTTCAATGTACTCAAGTGAAGAATATTCTAGTTCTCCTACCCTACTAGCAATACGGGTAATCAAAGAAGTGCATTCAATTGGCTCCATTCTTGGTATGTAATCAAACCATTGTGTCATCATGGAAATATCTGGAGAAACTTTTATCTTTTTAATCATGGCAACTAAAATGTTCAGCTCATCATCACGTACTACCCTTACGTCTCCTATAGGGAACATAGTCATAGCCACCCATCTATGCATGAAGCGTGAAGTAGGGTTGTGCAAGTGGCTATTCCTAGGTGCACTACATCTGACCTCACTAGTTAAACCTTGCCAAAAAACATTATTTGTTAAACTTAGGCAAAGCGTCTAAATCTAGCAAACAACATATATGGAAGCCTAGGATTTCACTTAATTCATTCCATAGGATGTTGTATTCTTTTTGAAATAATCTAAAATTAATACCATCAATCCTATTTCGGGTGTGCAAAGGAATTCCATGGAGAGAAGGCGTGAACCTCTCTCCTCTATGTAAGCAAAGTTTTCCCATCCTAGTGCATGCCAAATGAAAAATAATTCGGAATCCATACCTATTTTTGAGATCAAATTCGGATAATAAGCTTTCGTATGAGAAAACTCAAGATCTTGGAGGAGCTTGCGTGCTTGGTCTTCAACTTCACATTGTATGTCGAAGCTGTCGCAGTGAAGAATTTGGTGCGTGTTGCTCCTCTCAGCCATGGGAGTGTCCTCACATACACTCCTCCATGAACTTGGTGTAGCAACGGAAGAGGGATGTGCACTTCAGTCTCCACCATGGCTGTAGCTTGCAACCACCTTCCTCATTCCAAACAACCTCTTCATTCCTTTCATGGCCACAACAAGCAAGAACGTAACAAATCAAAAACTCGAAAGAGGTGCCGTTAGTAAAAGAAAAACCCCCAACGAACTTTTCTTTGAAGAGCATGAGAGAAAATGGCAAATGCAAACAAAAGAAAATATTTTTGAGTTGGAATTTGAGCAACAGTACTTCAATGAAGAGCAAGAAAAACAACGTGTGTATGGAGTGACATTGGGGACGTGTGAAATGAGGTGAAGTGTGAGGGGGAATGCTCCTTACGACCACCATTTATAGTGTGCACTCCCCAACAGTCACTAAGGAATCAAATGTAGTCGTTGGAGGAGAGAGAGCCAAAATGGTCCTTTCCCTATGTCGACCGAACAGGCGGGTCGGGCGAACTGACAAGTGGGCCTTTCTGTTCTCCTTTTTGGCAGGTGACTCCCCAACGGCTATGGAAATTAGCACGTTGGTGAATTACCACTTTTGCAACTCAGAATTTTTTTTGAATAAAAATTCTTTTTTCAAAACCCAACATTTTTCTCTTTTTTGAAAAATAAAGAAATAAAAATGATAGTTGAGAATAGAAGATTATCGACTTGCTAAGAAAAACTCAAATATGCAGTGGGGAAAATCAAACTAAATGAGGAAAACCAAATGAAGAGAAAAAGTCAAAGAAAAGGATAACTAAGAAGTTAACCTATTGGCTAGGTCTCGCCACCGTCTGATGAGATGGGCACTCCTCCTTCTTCATTTTTTTGACATTCGGGCCCGTAGGGATGGGTTCAAACGGATCATCTTACTTCTTATGCCATTCCTTTTTTGGCGGCTTGGTGGACTTTGGCCTTTGGGGAGGCCCGTACTTTTCCGTCTTCTTAGGGTGTCTACGTGGACAATAAGACGGGTTCTCCATAGAGATCAAACTCTTCATGATTGCAATGAGCAGGTCCACCTTTGGAGGTGTGACTACGACCTCTTGAATGTGTTTAACATTTGGACCATACTTGATAAAAATCATGGAGCATTGCTCCAACTTTGGGTGAAAGTTGAACTTCTCCTCCTTGCAATTGATATGGAAGTGGATTTCTCCAGCTCTTACATCTATGCGAGCCTTCGTGGTGCTAAGGAACGGTCACCCAAGAATGAGTGGCGTATCCTTCTCGACCTCCATGTCGAGAACCACAAAATCCATGGGTATGAAGCAATTCCGGATTTTCACCGGAACATCTTCAACGATACCCGCTGGATCACGGACTGAAGAATCAACCAGTTGGAGCTGTATTAGTGTTGGAGTAAGCTCCATGAAGTTCAGCTGGTCCGAAACTACCCTCGGCATCACACTCACACTTGCTCCAAGGTCACAAAGGGCCTTGTCAAAGTGGTAAGACCCAATCCAGCATGATATCGTAGGACATCGAGGGTCGTCCTTCTTTTCTGGAAGCCTGTTAAGGATGGCTGCACTACAGTCTTCCGTGAGCTTAACAACCTTAGTGGTGAATAATGACTGCTTGTTATTAAATATGTCCTCGAGATAGCGAGCATAAGTGGGTACTTGCATCGTGCAATCAAGGGCACATTGATGTGGACTTTCTAAATAATCTGAACAAAGCGGTTGAATAGCAACTGTTGTCTATATCCCAATAGAGCTGCACATAACATATAAGTTAATAAGTATATAAGGCAAGAACAAATCACAATGCTGAAGGAGTTCATAAATCATTTTCAACCAGTTTCACTACCTGAGCATCTTTTCTTTGTGGGCAAACCTTCCTCCAATCATCATGTGCAATCGGAAGGCCCTTTGTTCTCACAAGTGCAGCAATAAAGTTGGCAAATTCAGTGCTTGAAGGTCCACAAGGTTGACCATTTTCATTTATCTGTACTTTGAGTTTTGGCTTGTTTTGTCTTGCAAATATGTCAGCCTTTGTAGTTGGTCCTCTAACCTTTTTCTTTTCATGTACACACAACTCTGCATCAAAACAATGTATCTAATAAGACCAACACAAGAAGACAACAATTCATTTAACCAGATATAGATCAAATAAGAAACATACCTTCATTCCTTGAAGTATTAACATTCCTTGGCTGTAGATGAACACTTGTTGCACTACTGACATTCCCTAGATGTAGGTCACCACTTGGGCCATTCCTTGGTTGTAGGTGAGCACTTGCTGCACTACTATTATTCCCTAGCTGTAAATCACAACTTGGAATACTACCATTCTTTGCTAGCTGTAAATCACCACTTGGAATATTCCCATTTAATGGATGTACATCAGCCCGTGCAGAACTCAATCTTGAGCTTGTTCATAAGTTGTGCTGAATTGTAGCATCAGCTTTCATCCGGTTTTGTTGATGGCTCATAGCATCCACCTTTTTCTTTTTCTTTATCATAGCTGGTGAGGAAACTTCCTGTCCAAGCTCCTGAAGCTGCAAAGCTTTCATCTTCATCTTATTGGCTAGGACATTTGCATTTCTTTGTGATTCATACTCGTAAACTGGAACATCCTTTCTTTTTTCTCCTGCAATCACCATCTTTCCTCCTGAAAATATTAAATAATGGTTCAGTAATTATAATTAAATAGTCTACAAGTGCAAGTATAGAAGAAAGAAAAGGTAGAACATGCAAAATGATGAATTGTTGCACCATTGAATTTTTACAACACACAATTGTTACTTACTTCCTCTTTCTTTTTTCAGCAACAATGGTACCATCAATATCTGTCCTGACATAGTTCATATCTCGAAGAAACATATTTAGGTCATACACTTTTGTATGCAGATCAGAATTGGACTATGAAACTCACTTTGAGGATCTGCTTGTTCACTATCACTTGCAGCCATGTCATAAATTTCTCGTGGTTTTGACCAAACAACAACACTCCATTCTCTATCAATGGGATCTTGAACATAGTAAACCTGTGTGGCTTGCGATGCTAAAATAAAAGGTTCATCTAATAATCTCTCTGCTCTATTGTATAAATGATTGAAATTAACAACTGTGATCCCAAATTAATCAGTTTTCACCCATGCATCTTGAATGCGGTTGTCAACCCAATCACATTTCAAGAGCACTATATTTCCCTTATTGCGATAGTTTAGCTCAATGGTTTCTTTGATCCTGCCATAATATGTCTTGTTGTGCACTATCGGGTCTATGTCTCCATTTTCAAAGCAAGAGGTTTGGGCAACTAGGGCTACTCCACTATTTTGATATGGCCTACCCTCACCACTAGAGTATGTATGGAAATTGAACCCATTTATAGTATAGCTATTATACATTGTGGCAATCATGAATGGCTCATTGGCCAAAATTCGCATCTCTTTTGGTACTTCAATACCATTTTCAACTAATCCTTCCACCTGTGATACAGGACATTCTAATCAACTTAAATTCCAATCAGACCTAACAAAACAATTGAAAACACAAATGATTGATCATGTAAGGACTTACATGCTTTCTAAACCACCCAGGAAGCATTTCATGATGAATATTATTGATTTTTTGTTGATTGCAATTGCCAACTGATCAAAGGTACTCAATATGCTTGCTGAAAATGTTTTGTAAAAATTAAAAGACCGACAATATACATATGCATAATGGGGTCCAATCTATAAAAAAGCTTGAGCATCTTACTCCAAGTATGGTTCTATTTTGTCATAGTTGAACAACACATATCTATGTGCTTGAAGCCATGTCTTGTAGTCTAACGATGTAGTGCATTTGCCACTTAATCCTCGCCCAAGGCTTCTAAAGAAGGATTGATATTGGACATTGCATTATCCAAATCCTCCCCATTTCATACTTGCCTAGTAAATCTGGTCTCACAACCACGTAAAAATTGTGAGCAAAATGTAAGGCTTTCATCAAATTTATATGACTCACAGATTGAATCCTCCGGATGACTTTTGATGCGAACTTATCCTTTTAACCTCATCAAAAACCTAAGAATAAAATTTGTACACTATGTTAACTTAGCCATAGTCGACAAGCACAAAATAGATATTGCTAATAGAATATGTATTATAGTAATACCTCTCTATTGCCCACATGCTACGGTACTACTGGACCACCAATTCTTGCTTGAGCAGAAAGATGAACCATCAAGTGTACCACAGTATCAAAAAATGCCGGTAGAAATATAGTTTCTAGAATGCTTAGTGTCTCAGCGATTTCAGCCTCAAGTTTCTCCATATCACTTACTCGAATAGTAGATGAGTATATTTTTTTTTGAAAAATTGCTCACACGAATTAGTACTGCAGTTACTTGTGTTGGTAATATCCTTCTTATAGCAAGTGGTAGTCATTGTTGCAACAAAACGTGGTTGTCATGCCTCTTTAGTCCAATCAATTTCATTTCTGAAACATGGACATTGTTGTGAATATTTGACGCAACGCCATCCGGTAACCTAACATCCTTTAATACTTGGCAAAATAACTTCTTCTCATCTAGACTCATTGAATATTGTGCTGGAGGCATGTAGAACCTATCATCTACATCAATAGGATGAAGATCTTCTCTAATGCCAAGGTTTTCAATGTCCAAGCGAGGATTTAAACTATCCTTTGACTTCCATCATTGTTCAAAAATATATTAACAATGTTGTCACAAACATTTTTTTCAATGTGCATAACATCAATATTAAGTCTATGTAATAAACTCTTCTAATATGGCAACTTAAACCAGATAGATTTCGTTTTCCAAGTAAGTGGTGCCTCGTTTTTACCCCTACGTCGTGGGTTTGTTGGCTTCTTTGTAGTTGGATCCTTTCCAAAACTTGTGTACATGTTTTGTCAGCTCCAAATTTTCCTCTCCACTAAGTGGGATAGGTGCTGTCCTATGTTTCTCAGTACCATCAAATAGTTCTTTAGCAGACCTCAATATGTGATCATCATCTAAGAACCTACGATGGCACATAATGACATACTTGCCTCCCTTTTTTAGTTGGAGAGAACAATCATGTGAGTGGCATTCAGGACAAGATACTTTACTAGAGGTAACAACCGCATGCAAATAGCCTAAGCCAGGAAGATCTATGATGCTGCATAATATAGCAGCACGTAATTGGAAGCACTCGTCCTTGTAAGCATCATACGTCCTAACACCATCAACAAACATATCTACCATGTCATTGACAAGCGGCTCAAGGTAAACATCCATATCAGCCCCAGGTGCCATATGACCAGGAATTACTGGAGAGAGGATAAAATTTGTTTGCTTCATACACTTCCATGGTGGCAGATTGTATTGAATCAAAATAACAGGCCAAATGCTATAGATTGAATTCTAGGTCCTAAAAGGACTAAATCAATCACTAGCAGATGCAAACTCTGGATATGTAGAGTCAAAATCCTTCCAAAAAGGAGCATCTGTTGGATGTCTAAGCAAACCATCTTTCGTGCGTTCTTCATCATGCCACCTTGCATCAGCCGCTATTTTTGAAGATATAAAGTACCTTTGAAGCCTTTTCTTTATTTGAAAGTACCGAAGTACTTTCATAGGAACTCTATGCGCAGGTTTTCCATTAGGAGTTATCTTTTCTGTTTTCCACCTTGAAGTCTTGCACTTTGTACAAACATCTTCATTTTTATTATCTTTCCAAAATAGTATGCAATCATTATCACAAGCATGAATATTGGTGTACCCAAGACCAGGGCATTTTATCATATTTTTAGCTGCATTGAAAATTTTTGGAAGAGATGACCCGTCTGGCAAAACATCCTCAAGTAACTCTAGTAGCATGTTCAAAATTTTTATCACTCCACCCCCCCCCCCCCAAGAAATTTTATATGCAGCAATCTAATCACGGAACGAAGCTTTAAAAAGTTTCTAGAACAAGGATATAATTCTTTGGCCGCATCTTCTACCAATTTGTAGATGGATTCCATATCCTCATCATGTTCTCCTACATACCCTTCTAAGTCACCCATGTTATCTAAACCCCCAGCTAAGTCTCTTAGTAAATCTGAAATGTCACCTTCTTCATTGGACTTCTGCACTTCTACTCTATCAGACAGCTGGCTGTTTGGAAAAAAAAAACTGGAGCTTGATTCTCCATGATATAACCAGGTTATGTACATGTAACACCCTGATTTTCGAGTTTTGACAAATTAAAAACTTAAATGGGAATTTAGAGTTAATATTAGGAGGAAAATATTTTTATAAGAAAATTATAAAATATATGCATCCCATATTGCATTTTGCATTCATCCTCAAGCATTGAAAAAAAAATTGTTACAAGAATAAATTTGCCAAAAGTAATCTATTTTCCATAATAAATATGAGATAAAGAAGTAAATAAACTAAAGGTATATATAGAAATAAAAAGTTTAATTATATGATGAACACATGCAAAAAGAATTAAGTAGGATAAAAGAAAAATAATAAAACATAAAAGATGGAGCATATATATATATATACAAATGTATGAAGCAAAAAAAGAAATAGAAAATAATAATTATAGCCTAAATCTTGTATTAGAGAATAAATATAAAATAATAATAATAATATATAAAAAGAAATATATAAATAAATTATATAATAATAAATATATATAAAAAAATGAATAAAAAAGTAAATTAAATAAATATAAATTATAAAATAATAATAATACTAAATGAAAAAAAAGCTACCGGCCAGCGGTCGAGCCGCCAGCTGGCCCCGCGCGCCGACCGAGGCGCCTGGCCCGAGCGCCTCCCACGGCCCCGCCTCGATCGCCCTGCCGCCTTGGCCTCCGCGCCACCCGGGCCCTGCCGCCTGCCGCCTGATGCCCCCGAGCGCGCGCCCTCCCACGCTGGCCCCGCCGCCTGCCCAGCCCCGCCTCCTCTGTCCCCCACGCCCGACGCAACCCGCCAGCCGCCCGAGCCCCACCCCGCTAGCGCCCGCCCCCGCACGCCCCGCCTCCCGCCCGGCTCGGCGCCCGCTCCCGCGATTCCCGGTCCCGCCCCGACACCGTAACGCCCCCGATTTTCCCGACGCTCCCGCCCGCCGTTCGCTCCCGGCCTCGCCAAAAATCCCGCCCCCGCGTCCGACTTTCCCGCCCCCGAGTCCCGTTCCGCCCCGATTTCCTCCCGATCGCCTGTTCCGCCGCCCCTATAAAAAGGGACCGAAGCCCCACGATCCCAGCCGCCAGAAGCACCCGCCAGAACAGAGGAAAAAAAAAGGGGAGTCCAGAGAGCTGCGCCCAGGGAAGAAAAAGGAGAAAAAGAAGGGGAAGAAGAGGAAGAAAAAGAGAAGGGCGCCACCGTTCGCTGGAGATCGTCGCCGACATCGCGCCGCCGTCGTCGTGCCGCCAAAGGACTGCTGCACCATCTACTTCGTCTACGCGTCGCATTTGTTCCGCGACCGTCAAACCGTCAGATCTACGGTAGGATTCGTTCCCGATGCGAATTTTGGCGACGCATTAGATCTGATAGACATAAATTGATTTTAGTTGCACCATAATTTTATTTTCAGCAGCATTAATCCACCATAAAACCCTCGTAAACCCGTATGAACACGTATGAACTAGTCGCATCTAATTAATAAACAACCGTAGTTAATTAATTAATTGGTCCTTGCATGCATGCATATCATCACATATTGATTAATGTGTGTGCATCATGTTGAATTGTATGTATTTTCTTGTATGTGTGATCACGAGTAGAGGGAAGTGGTCAAGAGATCGTGTACGAGGATTTCCAGAACCAAGACTTTGGAGCGCTTGAGCAACCCCATCCGCCGGAGCAAGGCAAGTGTCCTTGAAGCATATTGATCCTATTTTAAAATAAATGTTTTGTTTGCAAAACTGCATGCTGTGTCAATTTGATGGGAATCCTATGATAGGAAGTTTACTAGATTTGTTGACCACCCTTGTCACCTGGAATTTATGGTAGAGAGTCGGGAAGGGTTTTTACCTTTTTGCCTTGCTTGATTAATTGGGATGGGAAAGCGACACTACATATTTAATTATGCACCAATGATATTCTGGTTAGTGTGAATTGGTCAATACGATGGGTGATCTAAGCAAGCCTGGTATGTGGATGGGTTGGATGTTATGGTGGTTTGCTTTCTTTATATCTAAGGACCGGTTCATGCGAGAATAAGCCAGGACTACAGTGCCACCACGAGGCCAAGTATGGTGCGGCGTAGCTGATTAATTAGGGCTTTGCTAGTGCTGTTTGGACCATTGTGGATGCTCGGGGAAGGGGTAGTCGGATTGGGTTTGTTGATGATTGGTGGGACTACCCTGGGATCCGAATGGCTCAAGAGGGGGCCCTTGGTTGAAGATGTGCTCAGTTGGAGGCATCGGCACCGGTGAAACCTCAGTGGGGTCTGAATAGGCTAGTAATCCCTTTGTAAAGGCTATTTTGTGATCTCTTGGCCATACACCAAAGGAAGTGTAATTGGCATAAGGGAGGTTCTTTAGTCGTCGACGGGTGATGAAATCACAAACACGTGGGTAAAGTGGTACAAACTCTGCAGACTATTAAAACTATCATGATAGCCGTGCTCCCGGTTAAGAGCGCCTGGATGACCTACATGATTAGAGTTGGAAATTGGGATTTGGGATGGTTATGGTTTGGTAATGGTTATGGTTGAAATCATGATTATGGTTATGGTTATGGGATGGAATCATGGTTTATGACATTGATTATGGTTATTGGCAATGGTAAATTATGGACTGGTATTATGATGGTTACATGGTTTATGATGGGTTTACATACACATAATACATATATTGCTTTTCAAATATTTTACTGTACTTTTCAGCACTTAGCCATTGTTATTGTCGTCATTTGAATCAGCCACATGTCATACTTTCCACACTTGCTGAGTACGACATGTACTCACTCTTACAATCCCCCACCCCAACAGTTGCAGGTCAAAATTATGGGTTTAATGGCGATAATGCGGAGTTCTAGGCCGTGTCTACCGTCAGCTTTGCCTGTGGTGTTGCATGGAGCTGCGCTTTTCCTTTTGCTTAGTTTGCTTAGCTTGCTTAATTAGTTTATTTCCGCTGCATTAGTTGAACTTGTCACTACTATCTATTAGAGCTTGTATTTGAGGATTTAATGAATTATGTAATAAGAGTACTTATTTAATAATTTGAGCTGTGGTAATTATCTGTTTATCATTTGTGAATCACTCGTGTATGTGTGTTGAACATCCTGGGCACACATATGCGTTAGCTTGGTTCATTTTCCGAACCGGGCGTCACAGATTGGTATTAGAGCCACAGGTTGACCGTAGGACGCAGCCTAGATAGAATGGACACTTTAGAGCACATAGGAGCACCCAGGAATCGATGTATTTTGCTTGGAGTGCTGTTTGCTATATATATATTCTTTGCTTGTGTGCTTAATAGAGGATTTTGGGATGCCTTAGCATTGCCATGTCCACCTAGGCTAGTGTAGCTAGCTGTTTAGTTTCATATCCCTTGATGCATATAGTTGGGGACGTTTCTAAATTCTTACCTATTGCTTTTCTCTAGATGGTGAGGACTCGCAACCAGAGGGATGCCAATGATGAGGAGGAGAACAATGGAGAACCTCAGAACAACAACGGACAGGGACCTGCTCATGGAGCTATCAACATTGAGCAACTATTGGCTATGCAAAACCAGCTCATGCAGACCATGATACAGACCATGGGACAGCTGCAGGCTGGCAATATCAACAATCAGCCCCACATGCCTCCACCGCCACCCCGCCTCCTCATAACCGATTGGGAGAGTTCATGAGGACAAGACCGCCAACCTTTGCTCAAGCTGCTGACCCTATGGATGCTGATGATTGGCTCAAGTCCGTGGAGAAGAAACTTGATATTGTCCAATGCAGTGACCGGGAGAAGGTCCTACTTGCTTCTCATCAACTCGTTGGAGCAGCTGCAGATTGGTGGGATGCTTATTGCAATGCTCATGAGAACCAAGAAAGAATCACGTGGGCAGAATTCAAAGAGAACTTCCGTTCTCATTATGTGCCGGAAGGTGTTATGATCTTGAAGAGACAAGAATTCAAGAACTTAAGGCAAGGAAGATCAAGCGTGAGTGAATATCTCAACAAGCTCACTCAACTCTCAAGGTATGCGCCCGAGGATGTTAGTCGAGACAGCCGGAAGCAATATTTGTTCATGAGAGGCCTCAACAATGAGATCCAAGTGTAACTGCTCAACTGCGATTATGCCAATTTCCAGAAACTTGTGGACAAAGCAATTGTGGTTGAGAACAAGATCCGTGAGATGGAGCAAGAAATCAAGAGGAAGGCGCCGTATCAAGGACAGCAACAAGGAAGTAATGTGCGCCCTCGCTTTGCGCCACCCAATGCGCCTCATTACAGCTCCACTATTCCTGCTCAGCGCCCTGATTTTGCACCACGCCCAACTCAGTTTGTGCAGCAGCGCCCTGTTATGCAAGCAATGCCTTGTGCACCTCGTGCTGATTTTCCTGGAACCAATGCTCAAAACCAAGCTCGTCCCAATAATCCTGGTGGAGTCAAGAGGTGCTATACTTGTGGAGAAGCTGGACACTTTGCGAATCAATGTCCTAAGTCAGGCCTTGGTCAAAGAAGCAATGCGCCGAGGCAAAACCCAAGACCTAATGGAGGACAGCCACAAGGAAGCCGTGGACAGCAGAATTTTGCTCGTGGCAACGTGAACCATGTCTCTACGGAGGATGCTCAACAAGCAGATGACGTGGTCATTGGTATGTTTCTCGCCAACTCCAACCCCGCGACTATGTTATTTGATTCTGGAGCATCGCATTCATTCATTGCATCGAAGTATGTTGCCAAGTATAGTTTTCCCATCTCTCATATGAAGTTTACTCTATTGGTTAAGTCTCCTGGAGGAGAGATGAGGACAAATATAGTATGTCCAAAAATAAGCCTTAGAATAAGGGGGGTAGACTTCTCCGCCAAACTCATTGTTTTGGATTCACAAGAACTAAGAGGATCCGTTGGTGCAAAGTGCGATGGAAATACCATACGGAAACCGAAGCTACATGGGAACGTGAAGAAGACTTGAAGGCAGAATTCCCTCACCTTTTCTCCACGCTATCGAATCTCGAGGGCGAGATTCACTTTAAGGGGGGTAGAATTGTAACACCCTGATTTTCGAGTTGACAAATTAAAAACTTAAATGGGAATTTAGAGTTAATATTAGGAGGAAAATATTTTTATAAAGAAAATTATAAAATATATGCATCCCATATTGCATTTTGCATTCATCCTCAAGCATTGAAAAAAAATTGTTACAAGAATAAATTTGCCAAAAGTAATCTATTTTCCATAATAAATATGAGATAAAGAAGTAAATAAAATAAAGGTATATATAGAAATAAAAAGTTTAATTATATGATGAACACATGCAAAAAGAATTAAGTAGGATAAAAGAAAAATAATAAAACATAAAAGATGGAGCATATATATATATACAAATGTATGTAGCAAAAGAAGAAATAGAAAATAATAATTATAGCCTAAATCTTGTATTAGAGAATAAATATAAAATAATAATAATATATAAAAAGAAATATATAAATAAATTATATAATAATAAATATATATATAAGTAATGAATAAAAAAGTAAAATAAATAAATATAAATTATAAAATAATAATAATACAAAATGAAAAAAAAAGCTACCGGCCAGCGGCCGAGCCGCCAGCCGGCCCCGCGCGCCGACCGAGGCGCCTGGCCCGAGCGCCTCCCGCGGCCCACCTCGATCACCCCGCCGCCTTGGCCTCCGCGCCACCTGGGCCCCGCCGCCTGCCGCTCGACGCCCCCGAGTGCGCGCCCCCCCACGCTGGCCCCGCCGCGTGCCCAGCCCCGCCTCCCCTGTCCCCCACGCCCGAAGCGACCTGCCAGCCGCCCGGGCCCCCACCCCGCCAGCGCCCGCCCCCGCACGCCCCGCCTCCCGCCCGGCTCGGCGCCCGCTCCCGCGATTCCCGGTCCCGCCCCGACACCGTAACGCCCCCAATTTTCCCGACGCTCCCGCCCGCCGTTCGCTCCCGGCCCCGCCGAAAATCCCGCCCCCGCATCCGACTTTCCTGCCCCCGAGTCCCGTTCCGCCCCGATTTCCTCCCGATCGCCTGTTCCGCCGCCCCTATAAAAAGGGACCGAAGCCCCACGATCCCAGCCGCCGGAAGCAGCCGCCGGAATAGAGGAAAAAAAAGGGGAGTCTAGAGAGCTGTGCCTAGGGAAGAAAAAGGAGAAAAAGAAGGGGAAGAAGAGGAAGAAAAAGAGAAGGGCGCCACCGTTCGCCGGAGATCGTCGCCGACATCGTGCCGCCGTCGTCGTGCCGCCGAAGGACTGCTGCACCATCTACTTCGTCTACGCGTCGCATTTGTTCCGCGACCGTCAAATCGTCAGATCTACGGTAGGATTCGTTCCCGATGCGAATTTTGGCGACACATTAGATCTGATAGACACAAATTGATTTTAGTTGCACCATAATATTATTTTCAGCAGCATTAATCCACCCTAAAACCCTCGTAAACCCGTATGAACACGTATGAACTAGTCGCATCTAATTAATAAACAACCGTAGTTAATTAATTAATTGGTCCTTGCATGCATGCATATCATCACATGTTGATTAATGTGTGTGCATCATGTTGAATTGTATGTATTTTCTTGTATGTGTGATCACGAGTAGAGGGAAGTGCTCAAGAGATCGTGTACGAGGATTTCCAGAACAAAGACTTTGGAGCGCTTGAGCAACCCCATCCGCCGGAGCATGGCAAGTGTCCTTGAAGCATATTGATCCTGTTTTAAAATAAATGTTTTGTTTGCAAAACTGCATGCTGTGTCAATTTGATGGGAATCCTATGATAGGAAGTTTACTAGATTTGTTGACCACCCTTGTCACCTGGAATTTATGGTAGAGAGTCGGGAAGGGTTTTTACCTTTTTGCCTCGCTTGATTAATTGGGATGGGAAAGCGACACTACATATTTAATTATGCACCAATGATATTCTGGTTAGTGTGAATTGGTCAATACGATGGGTGATCTAAGCAAGCCTGGTATGTGGATGGGTTGGATGTTATGGTGGTTTGCTTGCTTTAGATCTAAGGACCGGTTCATGCGAGAATAAGCCAGGACTACAGTGCCACCACGAGGCCAAGTATGGGTGCGGCGTAGCTGATTAATTAGGGCTTTGCTAGTGCTGTTTGGACCATTGTGGATGCTCGGGGAAGGGGTAGTCGGATTGGGTTTGCTGATGATTGGTGGGACTACCCTGGGATCCGAATGGCTCAAGAGGGGGCCCTTGGTTGAAGATGTGCTCAGTTGGAGGCATCGCCACCGGTGAAACCTCAGTGGGGTCTGAATAGGCTAGTAATCCCTTTGTAAAGGCCATTTTGTGATCTCTTGGCCATACACCAAAGGAAGTGTAATTGGCATAAGGGAGGTTCTTTAGTCGCCGACGGGTGATGAAATCACAAACACGTGGGTAAAGTGGTACAAACTCTGCAGAGTATTAAAACTATCATGATAGTCGTGCTCCCAGTTAAGAGCGCCTGGATGACCTACATGATTAGAGTTGGAAATTGGGATTTGGGATGGTTATGGTTTGGTAATGGTTATGGTTAAAATCATGATTATGGTTATGGTTATGGGATGGAATCATGGTTTATGACATTGATTATGGTTATTGGGAACGGTAAATTATGGACTGGTATTATGATGGTTACATGGTTTATGATGGGTTTACATACACATAATACATAAATTGCTTTTCAAATATTTTACTGTACTTTTCAGCACTTAGCCATTGTTATTGTCGTCATTTGAATCAGCCACATGTCATACTTTCCACATTTGCTGAGTACGACATGTACTCACTCTTTCAATCCCCCACCCCAACAGTTGCAGGTCAAAATTATGGGTTTAATGGCGATAATGCGGAGTTCTAGGCCGTGTCTACCGTCAGCTTTGCCTGTGGTGTTGCATGGAGCTACGCTATTCCTTTTTCTTAGTTTGCTTAGTTTGCTTAACTAGTTTATTTCCGCTGCATTAGTTGAACTTGTCACTACTATCTATTAGAGCTTGTATTCGAGGATTTAATGAATTATGTAATAAGAGTACTTATTTAATAATTTGAGCTGTGGTAATTATCTGTTTATCATTTGTGAATCACTCGTGTATGTGTGTTGAACATCCTGGGCACACATATGCGTTAGCTTGGTTCATTTTCGGAACCGGGCGTCACAGTACCCCTCCATAAATCCGTCAAGAATCAAGTGCTCACGTACTGCATCTTTGGCCCTCCAACAACTGTTTTTACATGCCTTACATGGGCACAATATCGTGTTTCCTTTAGCTGAGTTAATAAAAGCATACTATAAAAAATGTCAAGTCCTTTTATATATTCATCAATTCGTCTAGGCAAATCCATCCATCTTTTATCCATGATGCACTCAATGAAAGTTGAGTCAAAATTTCAACTATATGAACAAACCTACCTAGATAGAAACACCAAACCTCAGATATATCTCATTTTTGCACATTCAAACACACACACAAAGTATATAGCACATATATTTATTCGGAAGGAAAAATCATCTCACACAATTCTTATTAGTAAGCAGTCTAGAAGAAAAAGAACATACCAATTACTGTTCAATAAATATGAGAAGGTTGGTGTTCAAGCTTTGGCTTTGGTCCAGTACTCTGTGAAATTAGCCCCTACAACCAAACATCAAAAAGAGGATGAATAGATGACAAAGGGTCAGGAAGAATTGATAGCTCTCTTTCTCCCAAAATTTATTATTTCACAGTACCATTCACCCAGAGTATATTGAATCAAACTTCAGTCTAATGCTATTGAATCGAACCCAAAAACTGGAACCAAATCTAAAAAAACTTCTGTGGAACAACAAAATAAAGATTAGGGACAAAATACACCATTATCCTAACTATACTTCATACCTGGCCCACGGATTTAGCAGCCGGACGGAGATTTTTTACTGATTTGCAACTGAACTGATTTGCGGCTGGAATAACAACTGATTTGCAGCTGGCTTATTAGGGGCTGATTTGCAGATGCAGGGCAGCTGGTTTGTGGATGTGCACACACGTGCAGCTGCTGGAAGCAGCCGGTGCAAGCAGCCAGTGGAAGCACCAGGAGCAAGCAGCCAGCGGAAGCAGGCCCCCGGGCACGGAAGCACACACGCGCGAGCGCCGCCGACTCTCGCGCGGCTCGTGCAGTGGCGCTCAACGCTGATTTGAGAGCGGGGCTCGGGCGCTGGTGGCGGCCGCGGATGGCGATGGAAAGGCGGCCGCGGATCGAGATGGAAACTGGACTGATTTGCGGTGGTGGATTGGGGGTTTTTTTAGGTTACATTTTTTAGGCTCGCATGTAAGCCTCCGCCGCCCGCACATTTTTTTAGCCATGGTGCCAAAATTTTTAGTATTGTCCAAGCATACCTCTACGCCGACAAATCAACTGTTGCACCGTTAAGCTACGCGACACTTTTGTTGCCGAGTAAGAATTGCCGACAGATGCTCCGCCAGCACAAAAATGTGACACGTTATATGTATGGTTATTATGTTATTGCCAACAATTTTTGTGAGTGCAAAATATCAACCTATTGCCCACAGCTGACACGTTTTCCATAATCATGTTTTACCAACAGTTAATTGTGGCTAAAAGTGTACCATCGTGTAGTGTTGCTGAGCTGAGCGGCAATACCGACGTTCCGGCGTGAGCTCGGCGAGATCCTCGTCCGAAGCTGCACCAGCGAGTGTTCCAGCTCTAACAAGGCTCACAACTGCCTTAGACTAATGACTCAGCTAACCTAAACAGAAAAAACAAACTAAATAACGATCTTGAGTTATTCAACATTCTCCCCGTATGTCCTGATAGTATACTTTGTCTTGGTGGCGCCGATCATCTCCTGGAGCTCCTGGAATTTGGACTTCCCCGAGTGACCTCGTCAGGATGTCTGGCTGGTCTTGAGTACTTGTAAACACCAGTTGAACTGCACCGCTTTCAACACATTCACGAATGTAATTAAATTTTGTATCGATGTGCTTACTTTGATCACGAAGAACTTGGTTCTGGCTGAGGGCATTGCAGACATGTTGTCCAATTTGAGCAGCAGAGGTGTCGGCTCCACACTCTAGATGTCAGTGAGCAGATGACCAAGCCACACCCCCTGGCATGTGGCTGCTGCTTCGGAGATGTACTCGTTTTCGCACGAGGATAGAGCAACCACTTTCTGTTTCTGGGATTGCCAAGTCACTGGGTTGCTGTGGAGAATGTAGATGATGCTACTCATGCTTTTCTGTCATGGACATCGCCTGCCATGTCATTGTAGCTGTAGCCCAAGAGACCTGGCTCGACGCTTGTTTGGCAGCACCTCCGCCGCTGTCATGGGTTCATCCTCGAGCGGCACCAGCAATTTCTGGACTGACTCTCGTCTGGCCAGAGCAAAAGGTGATGTCTGTCCAAGGACATTGTCCACTGCAAGAAATCTGTGAGGAGCATCGTCATGATCATTATCGAGGTTGAGTTCACCCACTTGTGGTGACGTAAAGCCAACAATGTGCAAGGCTCGGATCCGAACGTGGGCATTGCTGCACTAGCCGGCGTTGTCGGGTTTAGTGGTGGTGGAGTTGGTGTTCGTGGCATCGCAGCTGGCATCAAGGGTGACTTCACGGCCCCTTGCACGCCACTGCTGGTCTGCACAGTGATGAAGTCAACTTGGAATGGGTCTGCATCATCATATGGTCCAGCTCCCTTCTAGGCGCCAGGTGTGACACCCGGTTCCGAATATGAACCAAGCGTAATGCATATGTGTGCCCAGGAAGTTCATCACACATATGCGGTTGCATCACAAACGATATACAGAATTTAACCACGTCTCAACTATTAAATAAGTACCTTATTACAATAATCCAATAGTTCACAAATGACAAAACTCTAATTAATGCAGCGGAAAAATAAACTAAACAGCACGACTCCATTCCAAGGGCAATTGACGGTTGTACGCAACCTAGTACTCCGCGTGATCCTCAAAGTACTCCCAATTATCTCCAGTAGCTGTTGGGGGGGGGGGGGGGGGGGGTTGCAAGGGTGAGTACGTGTCGTACTCAGCAAGTGTGGAAATAGATGACATGTGGCTAAACAAGTGATTGGAATAAAATGGCTAAGAGCAGAAAAATACATTTCATAAACATGTAAAAGCAGCCTATCATGTCTATGTGAGTTTATTTCCCTTCATGACCCAAGTAATTATCATACCATAAATCCAACAATTCTTATTTACCATCGCAATCCATTTAATACCAACCAACTATTAATTTAATACCACATGCCAATTCTATATTCTCTCATATACCGACTATACTCAAGGGACAACCCAAAACCATACCAACAATCCCGAAATTTCGAGTCCAATTCTAATCATGTAGGTCATCCAGGTGCTCTTAACCAGGAGCACAACTATCATGATAGTTTTTAACAATCTGCAGAGGTTGTACCACTTTACCCACATATTCGTGATTTCGTCCACTTTCGATGACTAAGAACCTCTATGTTGCCCTGTCACACTTCTGTTGGTGTGCGGCCAAGAGATCACAAAATAGCCTTTCAAAAGGGACTACTAGTATGTACGGGCCCACTAAGGTTTCACCAGCAGGCTTGAATCTCCATTCTCCCTCCCACGGGCCCACTAAGGTTTCACCGGCAGGCTTGAATCTCCATTCTCCCACCCACGGACCCCCTCATGTGCCATGCAGATCCCAGGGTAGCCCTCCTCGACTCCCATTCCCACGCCATCCAATGGTCCATACAATACTAGTAGCGCTCCTAATTATTCATCTACGCCGCACCCATACTTGGCCTTGTGGTGGCACTATTGCCCTGGCATATTCTCGAATGAACCGGTCCTTAGATCTAAGGCAAGAAAAACCACTGTATCATCCAACCCATTCCACAAAACCATGCTTGCTTAGATCTCCTAAATTCATGTTGCTAAATTAATCATCATCTTATCACCATCCCAAGTTCTCATATTTAAAGTTGTCAACCACATTATTTAAGTTACCCATAACCCATGTAGCGATGCGGTGCAAAAAGAAAAATACCCATACCCAACTCATCATGTATATCCCGGCGACAAGGGGTGGCAAACAATGCTAGTAAACTCCTACATATGGGTTTCCCATCATTTTGACACAAGCATGCAAGTTCGCAACAAATCCTTTAATAAAACGGGATCAATATGATCAAGGACACTTGCCTTGCTCCGACGGATGGGGTTTCTCAAGCGCTTCAAAGTATTGGTTTTGGAAATCCTCGTGTGCAGCCTCTTGAGCACGTCCCACTACGCGTGGTTACACATACAAGAAAATACATACAATTCAATATGATGCACACAAATTAATCAACATGCAATGACATGCATGCATGCACAATTCAATAATTAATTAACTACGGTTGTTTATTCATTAGATGAAACTAGTTCGTACGTGTTCATATGAGTTTACGAGGGTTTTAGCGAGAATTAATGCTGCTGAAAATAAAAAGATGGTGCGACTATGATCAAACTACATCTATTAGATTCAATATGTTCGCTAAAATTCGCATCAGAAAATGTATCCTACCGTAGATGCGATGGCTTCGAAGATCGCGGGATGGGGACGACACATAGACGAAGTAGATGGCGCAAAGTCCTCCGGCGGCACGCCGACAGCGACGCGATGAACTCCGACGGACGATGGCACCCTCCTCTTCTCTTCCCTTTTTTCTTCTTCTTCCCCTGGCGGCGCAGCCTCTGGTGCTTCTCATTTTTTTCATCTACCGAGCTAGGTTTTTTTTTTCTTTGGTGGTGGCGTTGTTTCTGGCGGCATTGGAGAAAATACGAAACCTAGGTCGTATTTATAGCCGGGCAGGGAGTCGAATCGGTACCGAAGTGGTACCGTGGCCAGAGGCTGACTCGGCTGCGACCAGCGCGGGGCCATGCGGGCGTGGTCGGCTCGGTCGCTGGGCGCGCTGGCGGGGTGCGGGCGTGCGGGGTGCGCGCGCGGGAGTGCGGTGCGGGGGTGCTCGGGCGGGTCAACGCTGGCTGGGCCAGCTCGGCCTGGCCAGCGCGCGGGTGTTGACTTTTTTTTTCTTTTTTTGTTTTACATATAGACATATTATTATATATTATATATATATTATTATATATATATATTAATTATTTATATATTTTTTTCATTTGTTTCCTTAGGTTTCACAAATACACATATATTATTATTATTATTATTATTATTATTATTATTATTATATTTGTCCCCTAATACATGTTTTGTATTCTTATTTTATTTTTTCTTCTTTTGCTACACATGTTTGCACATGTATGTTTTATATTTTATTATCTTTCTTTTTTTCTATTACTGTTTAATGCATGAACATGTATGCAATGCATGATGCAAAGATTGAGGGTGTTACAAACCTACCCCCTTAAAGTGAATCTCGCCCTCGCGATTCGATAGTGTGGAGAAAAGATGAGGGAATTCTGCCCTCGGGTCTTCTTCACGTTCCCACATAGCTTCGGCTTCCATATGGTGTTTCCATTGCACTTTGCACCAATGGATCCTCTTATTCCTCGTGACCCTTTCCTTCACGTCCAAGAGCTTGATAGGTTGCTCGACATAGGACAAATCCTCCTGAAGTTCCAACTCGTCCATCGGCACCAGTTTTTCTGGCACCCTTTGACACTTCTTAAGTTGAGACACGTGAAACATGTCGTGTACATTGGAGAGATACGCTGGAGGCTCAAGTCGATATGCTACTTCTCCTCATTTGTCCAAAATCTTGAATGGTCTGATGTAACGTGGTGCCAGTTTTCCTTTGACGTTAAACCGTCGCTGACCTCAGATAGGTGTACTTCAAGGTATACAAAATCTCCAACTTTGAAAGTCAGACTCCTTCTCGTCTTATCCGCATAACCTTTCTATCGAGACTGGGAAGCCCTTAGGTTTTCACTTATTATTTGAACTTGTCTTTCAGCATCCTGTAACACATCAGGACCAAATACTTGATTCTCTCTGGTTTCATTCCAAAACAAGGGTGTCCTACACTTCCTTATGTACAATGCTTCGTAAGGTGACATTTTCAAACTAGCTTTGTATCTATTGTTGTATGGGAATTCAGTGTACGACAAACTTTTATCCCAGCTACGCCCATGTTTCAAGGCGCAAACTCTCAACATGTCTTCTAATATTTGATTGGTCCTCTCAATTTGTCCATCAGTTTGTGGGTGATATGCTGAACTAAAATTTAACCTTGTACCCATAGCTTCATGCAGCTTCTGCTAGAACCTAGAGGTAAACTGAGAACCTCGGTCTGAGAATATTTTCTTTGGGACTCCATGTCGGCACACAATATGATCCATATACAATTCTGCTAGCTTTGCGGTGGTATATGTGGTCTTGATAGAAATGAAGTGAGCTGATTTTGTCAACCGATCCACAATAACCCGTATTTAATCATAGTCGGACATGGTTCGCGGTAATCCAACTACGAAGTCCATACCAATCTCTTCCCACCTGCACTCCGGAATCTTCAATGGCTGTAATAATCCAGCTGGCCTTTGATGTTCCTCCTTCACTCGTTAACACACATCGCACAACGCTACATATTCAGCTATGTCCTGTTTCATGCTAGCCCAACAATAGCATGTCTTTAAGTCCTTGTAAATCTTCGTACAGCTGGGATGAATTGAGTAAGGTGAGTCATGTGCCTCCTTTAATATTGTTTCTCGAATATGCCTAACATTAGGTACCACAATCCTCTTTCAAAGCCATAAGGTACCCTGTTCGTCCTCATCAAATATGAATTCTCTTCATTCTTGGATCTTTTCCTTGATTTCTAGTATTTCCTTGTCCTTTGTTTGTCCTTCCCGTATTTCCTGCTCTAATGTTGGGTTGACTTCCATTGTTCCTATCTCATTTATGAATCCAAGGTGCAACCGTTCAAACTCCTTGCATAACTCGGATGGAAGCTCTCGGGCAGTGAGTTGGTGGCTTACTCCTTTTCAGCTCAAAGCATCAGCCACTATGTTAGCCTTCCCTGGGTGATAGTTGATTCCCACATCATAATCTTTGATGAGCTCCAACCATCGGCGTTGCCTCAGATTCAGTTCCGTTTGCATAAATATGTACTTGAGAGTCTTATGATCCGTATAAATCTCACATCGGTGACCAAACACATAATGTCTCCATATCTTCAAGGCGTGCGCCACGGCTGCGAGTTCAAGGTCATGCGTAGGATAATTCAGCTCATGTTTCTTTAGTTGCCTCGATGCATAAGCTACCACTTGGCTTCTTGCATGAGCACACATCCCAATCCTTGTCTTGACGCATCGCAATATATATCAAAACTCTGGCTCACGTCCAGTAATAGTAACACTGGCGCTGTTGTCAACCTTTTCTTTAACTCCTCAAAGCTATCCTGACAAGCTTGAGTCCATCGGAATGCCTTCCCTTTCATGAGTAATTCGGTCATAGGCTTGGCTATTTTGGAGAAATCATTGATGAATCAGTGGTAATATCCAGCCATTCCAAGGAACTCCGAATTTCCTTGACATTATGTGGCGGTTCCCACTTAAGCACATCTCTCACTTTCACTGGGTCAACTGATACTCCTCCTACGGAAATAATATGGCCTAAGAAAGAAACTTCTCGTAACCATAATTGACATTTACTGAACTTGGCATACAATTGGTGTTCCCGTAGCTTCTGCAACGTAAGCTTCAAGTGCTCCTCATGCTCTTACTCGCTTCTCGAGTATATCATAATGTCATCGATGAACACTACGACAAACTTATCCAGATATTCCATGAAGACTTTATTCATGAGATACATAAAGTACGCAGGCACGTTCATCAATCCAAATGACATGATAGTGTACTCATAGGACCCATACTGTGTCCGAAATGTTGCCTTGGGTATATCCGATGGACTAATCTTCATTTGGAAGTATCCTGACCGCAAGTCGATCTTGGACAAAATACAGGCACCCTTCCTTTGGTCGAACAAATCCTCTATACGGGGCAGTGAGTACTTGTTCTTAATTGTCACTTTGTTGAGAGACCTAAAGTCCACACACATCCTCTAAGTTCCATCCTTCTTATCTACGAAGAGCACTGGTGCTCCCCATGGGGATGAGCTTGGGCGTATAAAACCCTTCTCTAGCTGCTCTTGAATTTGCTTCTTGAGCTCTGCTAATTCCTTAGGAGGCATCCTATACGGCCTCTTAGCTATAGGTGTAGTTCCGGGTATCAACTCAATAGCGAATTCTATGTCGCGATAAGGTGGCATACCTGGTAACTCATCTGGAAACACATCTGGGTACTCGCAGACGATCGGAATGCTTTCCAATGTCACACCTTCCATGTGATTCAGCATCGCTTTCTCTCTCGCAGGTTGGGCTGCCTCAACTTCGATGCGTGTACCGTGTTCACTTGTTAACTGCACAATCCTCTCGGCACATTGAATGACTCCATTATACTTGCTCAGCCAGTCCATTCCAAGTATTATGTCTATTCCTTAGGAGTCCAAGACTATGAGGTTTGCGAGAAAGTCTACCCCCTTTATTTTAATGCTTACTTTCGGACATACTAAATTTGTCCTCATCTCTCCGCTAGGAGAACTTACTAGCATAGTTTGATTCATATGAGATATAGGCAAATTGTACCTGGCAACATACTTTGACGAGATGAATGAATGAGATGCTCCCGAATCAAATAAAACAATCGCGGGGTTGGAGTTGGCGAGGAACATACCAATCATGACATGCTGGGCTTCCTTAGTGGATACATGATTCACATTGCCACGAGCAAAATTCTGCTATCCACGATTGCCTTGTGGTGCTCCTCCATTTGGTCGTGGGTAATTTGGCCTTGGTGCATTGCTCATCGGTCCATAGTTTCTTATGGGGCATTGACTTGCAAAGTGCCCGGCCTCTCCACACACATAGCATGTCTTACCCCCCGTAGCATTAGGGAAGCTTGTGCGCAGCTGGTTTTGAGAATTTGCCACCATGTTAGGACGCGACGTATGTGGCACAGGATAGCGAGGCGCTTGCATGGCGGGGCATTGCTGCGGTGGCTGATTTGGGCGCGGTGGATAAGCAGCGCGGTATGCTGTAGCAGATGGGTTGTAGTATGCTGCAGTTGGTTCCTTGCAGCGGGAGCGAACATTGCTTCCTTGCAGCGGTCCATGATGTGACATCTTCCTCTTGTTGTCCTGCTCCATCTCACAAATCTTGTTCTCAACCACAATAGCCTTATCAACCAGCTTCTGGAAGTTTGGATAGTCAGTATTGAGCAACTGGACTTGAATTTCATTTTTGAGACTCCTCATAAATAGATACTGATTCCTACTATCAATGTTGATGTCTTCTGGAGCATATCTTGATAGTTGAGTGAACTTATTGAGATACTCACTCACGCTCATCCTTCCTTGCCTAAGGTTTTCAAAATCTTGTCTTCTAAGTATCATGACTCCCTCAGGTACATAGTGGGAACGGAAACTCTGCTTAAACTCAGCCCAAGTGATTGCCTCCTGATTATCATGAGTGTTGCAAAGAGCTTCCCACCAATCAGCAGCTGCTCCAACTTGTTGATGTGATGCAAAAAGAACCTTCTCTCTATCAGTGCACTGGACAATAGCAAGTTTCTTCTCAACAGACTTCAGCCAATCATCAGCTTCCATTGGATCTGTGGCTTGTGCAAAGGTAGATGGCCTGGTCCTCATGAACTCTCCCAAACGGTTGTGGTGTGGCGAGGGTGGTGGCGGTGGCGGTATATGAGGCTGATTATTGTTGCCAGCTTGCAGCTGTCCCATTGTCTGTATCATGGTCTGCATGAGCTGGTTCTGCATAGCTAACAGCTGTACAATATTGATAGCTCCATGAGCATGTCCCTGGTTTTCCTGAGGTACTTCACTGCGCTCCTCCTCATCGTTGACATCCCCCTGGCAGAAGAAAAGGTGGAGAAAAAAGAATTTAGAATTTGGAATGAAACGCCCCAACTATATGCATCAAGGTATGTGACACTAAACAATCCTTTATTAATATGGACCTATATGAGGATGTGGACAAGTGCCGAAGCATCCCACAACTCTCAACTATATGTGGATGTGGACATTCGTCGAAGCGTCCCACAACCCGCAACTAAGCACACAAGCACTCAAACAAGCACCAAACAAAAATTCAGCACACCACACTATTTAAAGCTAATACGATTCTAAGCGTTCTTATTACAAAATACTCATAGGGGACTTAATTTCCTAGTTGTGAGGCGGTGAGGGCGTCCTTGGCGGCGCGGATGTGATGGGGTTGCGCCATGGTGATGTAGGAGACCAGATTCTCTTTGGTGACCACGGTTCCTCTCTTGCTTCACATTCCTTCATCCCCAAGTTGGCTTCTAAACGAGCTAGCTCCTTGCGAAGGTAGTGGATCTCCCCTTGTGTGGTTGCATAGCGATTGCTCATGTCCAATAATGTCTTTTGAGACCTATCCATTGCTGTAAGATTGTCTAAAGCTTCTCGTGGTCCAATTATCCTCCATGTACCACTCTCGCGCTGAGGGTGCAACTCAAACATGGTGTTCTCAATCTCAAAGCGGCGAGTATGGCACAAACTAGTGAGTGCTGCCCACACAGCATCATCCATAGCATCCTTCTGAGTAGACCTCCAGGTGGGAGCATAATGTCGTGAGACCACTTTGTTGAGGTATAAGATGAGAACCTCAGCATGCCATTCATCACGTCCGGGACAAGAGACCCTCTTCACGAAGGAGTTAGCACGCATGCAACGGGGATAAAGGAATTCCGTCAGCTCCCGCGATGCATGTCCTCCATCGGTTCCGGTGGTCCAAATCTCCTCAACTTGGGGAAACTGTGGGTTGTTGTGTCCATTCTCATGCGCACCGGGTTGTGATCCCCCTCCATTTTCACCTTTGTTGTCCTCCTCATCTAAAGGTGGCACGTAGTACTCCTCATTAGGATCCTCATCCATGTTCTCCTCAAATGGCTCATACTCCTCCGGATCCTCCTCCATAGTGATCAACTGGTTAGCTTCCTCCTCCTCGGGCTGGATGTTCCCCTCCTCTTTCTTCTGCTCGTCAAGCTCAATGGAATTAAGTCCACTTCCAAGGGGCAGCGGACAGGTGCTCTTGCGGGCTGCACTCCTATTGATCGGCATCTATAGAAAACGAGAATACATTAGCGGAAAGAATAATGGAATATAAATTTGAAAATTGCAGCAGCTAAAATAACGGAAAAAGGAGCGGTGCAGCTGTCCCAAAAGAACGAAAAAGAGAGGGAGAAAATGCAGCAGCCAACACAATAATTTTACCCACACATAGCAGCGGCAAAACACACACTTTAAGCAAAAATTCCAGCGGCAAAAACAGTAGCGAACAACATAAGACACTGTTGAAAATTGCATTGGAAACACAGCGGCAATCGATACTTTTTGCAACTGAAATAAAGAAACAAAAACAGCAGCAAAATTTTTCAAAAATAGCAGATTAGAAGAGTGTTCCTAAGTGCTCTAGAGTGTTCATTCTATCTAGGCTTGCGTCCTACGGTCAACCTGGCTCTGATACCAACTTGTGACACCCGGTTCCGAATATGAACCAAGCGTAATGCATATGTGTGCCCAGGAAGTTCATCACACATATAAGGTTGCATCACAAACGATATACAGAATTTAACCACATCTCAACTATTAAATAAATACCTTATTACAAAAATCCAATAGTTCACAAATGACAAAACTCTAATTAACGCAACGAAACAAAACAGCACAACTCCATTCCACAGGCCATTGACGGTGGTACGCAACCTAGTACTCCGCGTGATTCTCAGGTACTCCCAATTATCTCCAGTAGCTGTTGGGGAGGATTGGAATAAAATGGCTAATTGCAGAAAAGTACATTTCATAAACATATAAAAGCAGCCTATAATGTCTATGTGAGTTTATTTCCCTTCATGACCGAAGTAATTATCATACCATAAATCCAACAATTCTTACTTACCATCGCAATCCATTTAATACCAGCCAACTATTAATTTAATACCACACACCAATTCTATATTCTCTCATATACCGACTATACTCAAGTGAAAACCCAAAACCATACCAACCATCCCAAAATTTCGAGTCCAATTCTAATCATGCAGGTCATCCAGGTGCTATTAATCGGGAGCACAGCTATCATGATAGTTTTTAACACTCTACAGAGGTTGTACCACTTTACCCACATGTTCGTGATTTTGTCACCTTTCGATGACTAAGAACCTCTATGTTGCCCTGTCACACTTCCGTTGGTGTGCGGCCAAGGGATCACAAAATAGTCTTTCAAAAGGGACTACTAGTATGTACGGGCCCACTGTAAGACCTATGTGTACTGAATACATTGGCTTGTAGTGAATACATTTGCTTTGACGATAAAAGTTTTGAATATCACCAAAACATTTTTTATCAAGGTCCGACTCTAGCACCGAGCTACAGCAAGGTCCGACGGTAGGTTCGGCTTGTTTTGGATAGCTCCGGCGTGTTTTTGCTAAGCTCTGAGTTGATTTTTCTAGCTCCGGCTTTTGGGTTTACTAGTTCCGAATAGTTCTGGGATCCATTGGACTAGTCTCAGGGAGGAGATGAGGTTCCAACAACCAAATTCAGGAGAAATTGAGGTTGAGCTGATCAGGAGGTTACGCAGCATGGTTGAATCAAGAACAATGCATGTGAAGGTATTGTGGACATCATTGGAAGATGTTTGCACGTGTGCAAGGAGTGCATGGACGTTGCTACATGGTTCCGAGACGAGATGAAGAGATGTGGACGTAAAGAGTTGGTCGGAAAGGTCCAACCAACTAGGTTATGGACTCATGCTGCGGCTGAGTCGGGTTTGACTCAGATATGGAAAGATTTTAGTTGGTTATGATAGGATTTCATGTGGGTCACGAATTTGAGTTGTTTAGGAATGTGGGATACATTCCTAAGGTGTTTGGAAGTCTTAATATTGCTTCTATCTGCGTATAGAAGAATCCTAAGCAGTTATGGGAAGTTACGATTCTTGAACAGAGTAGGATTAGGTTCCTGATCTGAGTTGAGTTGGCTTTCGAGCTGGTTATAAAAGCAAGGGAGCCCAGATCTCATGGTGCACGACTTTGGTGGCTGTTCCTATTGTGTTCTGTTGAATAAAATTCGTAGTTTGAAGGAACTTTTGTGCCTTGTTCGTCCGACTTGTTCCAGACAAGTTTTACTCGTCGAGTTTCTAGACAGCACTACCTTTTGTCGGTGGTTTTATCATAACTCGAGTTTTACAGATCCAATTGACATGATTCTTTTTGGGTTGTCTTCACAACTTGATTATCTATCATCTATCAAAATTTCACGGTCATTGCATTTGTGGTCTATGATATACATGAGTTTCTTTGCAGCATTCTAGAACTGTTTTTTTCTCGGTTAGGGCAGATTGACCTTTGTTTGATCTTTCGATCATAACTTGAGTTTTTCTCAACGGATTTGAGTGATTCTTGTTGTGTTGTTTTCGTGACTTGATTATATCTGATATCTATCACTTTTGTCATGGTGAGACACATTTAGATTAGTCTCACACACAATTTATTTAACAGATCGTTTTTCTGCCGAAGGGGTTGATGTTTAATTGTTTCCGCTGCGTAAGATTTTTAAATCTACCATTCACCCCCCCTCTGGTAGCTTTTCACGTGCTCTTCGATCAAACACCCACTAAGGTTTCACCGGCAGGCTTGAATCTCCATTCTCCCACCCATGGGCCCCCTCATGTGCCATGCGGATCCCAGGGTAGCCCTCCTCGACTCCCATTCCCCGAGCCATCCAATGGTCCATACAATACTAGTAGCTCTCCTAGCTATTCAGCTACGCCGCACCCATACTTGGCCTTGTGGTGGCACTGTTGTCCTGACATATTCTCGCATGAACCGGTCCTTAGATCTAAGGCAAGCAAAACCACCGTATCATCCAACCCATTCCACAAAACCATGCTTGCTTAGATCTCCTAAATTCCATGTTGCTAAATTAATCATCATCTTATTACCATCCCAAGTTCTCATATTTAAAGTTGTCAACCAAATTATTTATGTTACCATGACCCATGTAGCGATGCAGTGCAACAAGAAAAATATCCATACCCGACTCATCATGTATATCCCGGCGACAAGGGGTGGCAAACAACGCTAGTAAACTCCTTCGTATGTGTAAAACCCCACTTTTGTGGCATGTGAATTCAGTTATAAGTTTGGTGTTCAACTATATTAAAATCCAATATAGTGGTACACATGAACTTAATGTCATGCAAACCTTTCTTGCACTCATGGCTAAATTTTATTAACATGAGTATTGGACTTCATCATTAATTCTAGAATGATTGAATTCACCCCTTTTTAAACATTAGAAGTATTTGGGTGGAGGTTATCAGGGCAATTCAAAGTACAGTACTAAATGGGCCCTACCAAAAACATTTAAATTTAAGGCTCTAAATTTCTCCTTTGCATTCTAATGTCCTCAATAGCTTGCCTGCAAAATTTCAAGATTTTAGGAACTCATTTGTTATTTTATTTGAGACGCTCAACGAGTTTGAATCAAGTTTAAATTCAAATTCAAATTCTGGTAAAAATAGATTTGAACATGAATATCTAAACCAACCATTGTGTTCATCACAATTTTCTTGACTTAGCCCTGAAGTTTCATGATTTTTGGAGTTCATTTACTATTTTTAAGTGAATTACTAAAGGTGCAGTGGTTGTGGGGCTGACTGGCGGGACCCACCAGTCAGCAGCCCATGTGCAGCCGCATTTCAGCGCGCGCTGCGCCCGCCACCGCGATGGCGTGCATGCACAGCACGACGCAAGCCCGCCACCGCCGTTGAGCCCTATAAATAGCCCCTTGGACTCTCCCTTATCAACTCCCAGTCGCCCATATCACCTCCCACCTCGCTGAGCCGACGGTATGCACCGTTTTCATCCCGCGCGCGAGCTTCCGACCGCCGGCGCCATGCTCCCGTTGCTGGCCAACCGGAGACCTCTCGTGCCAGGACTCCAACGGCTAGGTTGTTCCTCTCTTCCTCATCTGTCCTCTGGATCACTTCTTTCAATCCATAGTTGACGGTTTGGCCGATGATTTTGAGGCTATACCGAGGGTCGCCGTCGTGTTCACCGCGCGCCGTCCCTGCCCCACGTTGCCAGGCTGCTGCATGCCGTTTCGTGCTTCGACTCCCATAGCAAACCGGTGCGCCGGGACACGCTCTATGCAACGGTGAAAGCCGTTCCTTGTTTACGCAAGTATCGAGCAAGTTAGCTAGGTTTTACTCTTGGCCGAAGCTTATGAACGCGCTCGGTATTTCATGCAATTAGAGTTCCACGCTTAATAACTCTTCCCAATTGCTAGCAAATAGTTTCTACGCTTTCTTGCGCACCCTCTCGAACTGGAATCACCGAAAATGATCGACCGTAGCTCAAGAATCGCGAGTTCTCCCCTCCGCCGTTAAAAAGTGCCTCTGTCACCGTCGACGACTGCTTTGCCGACCATTACACGGTGATATCACCGGCTCAGTGCATGATTTTACGGTTGGGTGCCCAAAGGTAGGAGCTGCGGTGGCCGGGAACTAAAAATCGGCGAGGCTCGCCGGAGAGCGCCGCCACGGGAGCCCCGCGCGCCGCCCGCGTCCGGAGGTGGAAGACAACGCGGTGGGTCCCGTGTGTCAGCGTCTATCAGGCCCGTTGGATCGGGTGTGGCCATGGGATTCGAGCAATGCACGCTGTTATGGATTTAGCCGCATCTCATCAGGAGACTCTACAGATGGAAATTGACTTGGAGGCGAGCCTACGCTATGGACACCAGCGGGACACCCAGTTGGACGTGGCGACTGCAGATCGGGATCAGTCCAGAGTGGAGGCTCAGAGCTGGAAGACCAGCTGTGAGCAGGCTCAGCAGGAGAATGAGGCTTGGGGAATGTTTATGGTACAGACAGATTGGCAAACTATGATGGCAAAAAACAGGTCACTTTTGAACGAGGCATCATCTTCTGATCCAACACCCATACCAGTGGTGCCTAATCCTGAGGATGACGAGGAAGAAGAAGATCCTCAGGAGGTCGAGTTTTATGAATAAAGGGCAGTGATGATGTACTTATCACTTTAGGCCGAGTGTAATGATGTGTAGTAAACACCACGCGTATTTTGCGACTTTATGAGTCTTATTGTAAATAGTAGCGAGGTGGATGTACAATGATATAGACATGACGACTTGTGATGACCAAGCATAGATGAGACGACTTCTTTAAATGAAGTCTGTCTATTTTTGGAGTTTTATTGTAAACTTGGGCCCAAGATAATATAGATTGTATAAAGTTTGTGCTTTATCAATATATGTGAATGTTATGCATCATCTATTGTTATCTACCGCATTACTATTTTTATGGAAGGATGAACATGAGGCAATGAGACTTATGGTGTGAATCGTTGTATTGCAGCATGGTGCGTACACGTGCAGCCCCAGCAGTGGGAGGCTCAAGTGGAGGGCAGGGGGATGACACACCACCCCCGGGGCAGAATACGCCTCAAACGCAACCACCTCCACCACCTCCGCCCACACTTCTGAGGAGCCTCGCGGAGGTTCTCGCTGCAGTACTCGGCTCGCGCGACGAGCAAACCGAGCTATTGCAGACTCTGGTGCAGCACTCGCCCCGTCAAGGGGGACGACAAAATGATGGACCGCGTCAGCAATATCAGAGTTCCTACTCTGATTTCTCATCGACACATCCACCGGTCTTTAGAGAGGCTGATGAACTGTTGGATGCAGATAATTGGCTCCGCACCATTGAAGGAAAGTTCGGCTTACTTGAGGTAACCGAACAGCAGAAGACGCTGTTTGCAGCGCAGCAACTGCAGGGGTCTGTCGGTGTATGGTGGGCCAATTACCTTGCCGCACGCCCCGCAGGCCATGTCGTAAGCTGGGCCGAATTCCGAGAGGCGTTCCGCGCCTACCACATCCCTCCCGGGATTATGAGAAGGAAGCTTCAAGAGTTCTTGGAGCTAAGGCAGCAAGGAAGGAGTGCGTACAAATACTCCAAAGCATTCAACCACTTGGCCCAGTACGCTCAGGACCAAGTGAATACCAAAGATCGGAAGCGCGAATGCTTCTACCGGGGTTTGAACCCCAAGATGAAGGACAAGCTTGTCCGGTTCAATTGTGGCAGCTTCAACGACATCGTCAACGCCACTATCATGCAGGAGGACGCTACGCGTGAGCTGTCCTCAGACAAAAAGAAGAGGAGTGATCCGCAGGGCAGCGGAGGTGGTGCTTCTCAGAATTACCGTATGGTGTACCGATCACCATCCGACCAGAGGTGGCAACCGCCATCATGACCACCAGTGTTCAGTGATCGCTAGTTTAGCAACTCTGGATTCTGACCGCAGCAACAACAGGGGATGATCCCACGTGCACTTCCACCTCAACCACGTGCACCGGGATTCCGTCCTCCCATTCGTAATGGCCAAACCCCGTACACGTGTTTCACGTGTCTGTGCACGGGGCACTTCGCCAAGGACTGCCCTCAGAATCGACAAGGCGGCGGGCAATCATCCTACCAGGGGCCAACCAACCCCACAACCAGCCCAAGAAGCTAGCCACCAGAACTGGCAACGTCCACCACCTCGCCATCGAGGACATTCTGGAAGGCGCACCCGTGCTCACGGGTACGTTCTCTATCTTCAATCAATCCATAGTCATACTCTTTGACTCCGGAGCTTCACACAATGTAATTAGTAAATCTTTTGTCATTAAAAGTCAACTGCCTGTTATATCCACCAAAACTCCATATGTGATTAGCACTCCAGCCGGGGTTACAGTAACAAATGAATTGATTCCTGGGATACCACTAAACCTAGATGGAACCATATATCTTACTTCACTTCTGATACTAGAGCATCAGAAATTAGATGTCATCTTGGGAATGGCATGGTTACAATATCATGGTGCTATTCTAGATTTGGTCCCTCGAAAGATATATCTAAATTCTCCACGCCATCCCTGTCAAGTCCTCGAGCTTGAGAAAGCCATTCTTGTGAATTCATCTACCCACAATACCAAGATTATGGAACTTAAGAATATTCCGGTAGTATGTGAATACCCAGACGTATTTCTTGAAGATCTTCCTGGTATGCCCCCAGAAAGAGATACAGAGTTCAAGATTGAACTTACACCAGGAACAGTGCCAATCTCAAGACCCCCCTACAAGATGGCACCCAAGGAACTTGCAGAACTTAAGGAGCAGTTAACCGACCTTGAGAACAAGGGTTTCATTCGTCCAAGTTCATCACCATGGGGTTGTTCTGCACTGTTCATAGAGAAGAAAGATAAGACCATGAGACTGTGTGTAGACTATCGTCCACTTAATGCTATCAGAATCAAGAACAAGTATCCACTGCCACGCATTGATATTCTCTTCGATCAATTGGTGGGTGCTAAAGTGTTTTTGAAGATGGATCTTCGTTCTGGTTATCATCAGATTAGAATCCGACCAAAAGATATACCAAAGACAGCATTCTCGACGAGGTATGGATTGTATGAGTACCTTGTTATGTCTTTCGGATTGACCAATGCACTGACTCATTTCATGTATCTCATGAACTCGGTGTTCATGCCGAAATTGGACAAGTTTGTCGTGGTCTTCATTGACGACGTACTTGTGTATTCAAAATCCTAAGAAGAACATGCTCAACACTTGCGTATCATGCTTCAACGATTACGGGACCATCAGCTATATGCTAAGTTCAGCAAGTGTGAATTCTGGATCAGCCAAGTGCCATTTTTAGGGCACATCATATCAGCAGAAGGGATTGCAGTTGATCCAAGCAAGATCAAGCAAGCCCTCAAATGGGAGTCTCCAAAGTCTGTACATGAAGTCTGATGTTTCCTGGGTTTAGCAGGATATTACCGGAGGTTTATACCCAATTTATCCAAGATAGCTAAACCAATGACAGAACTTCTGAAGAAAGGACAAAAGTATGTATGGACTGAGGCATGTGAGGCAGGTTTCAAAGCATTGGTGAAACACCTTACAACGGCACCAGTTTTAGCCCAACCAGACACAACCAAATCATTTTATGTCTATTGCGATGCATCTGGGATTGGTTTAGGTTGTGTGTTGATGCAAGAGCGAAGAGTGATCGCGTATGGATCACTGCAGCTCCGGAACCATGAGCAGCACTACCTGACTCATGATCTTGAGCTAGCTGCTGTGGTACTGGCATTGAAGATGTGGAGGCATTATTTACTGGGTAATCTAGTACACCTATATACTGATCACAAGAGCTTGAAATACATTTTTACCCAGAAGGATTTGAACATGCGATGACAGAGATGGTTAGAGTTGATCAAGGACTATGAAATTAATATCCACTACCATCCAGGCAAGGAAAACGTAGTGACAGATGCTCTGAGCCGCAAGTCCCATATCAACTATCTTTCCATTACCTTGATGGAAGGAGAAGAAGAACCGAGTCTCTACATGGTTCCATATGGGGCACTCTACAATCTCGCTCTCATTCCTACCATCAGGGAAGATATTATGGCAGCTCAGAAGGAGGACAATGGGATGTCGCATATTCGGCAAAGAATGAAGAAGGGGGAGATGAAATGTTTCCGAAGTGACGATGAAGGTACCCTCTAGTTTAACAACTGTATAGTGGTACCCCGAAACATGGAACTTCGGAGGAAGATACTGGATGAAGCTCATTTATCCAAGTATTCCATTCATCCGGGAAGTAACAAAATGTACCAAGATTTGAGAAAGAAGTTCTGGTGGACTCGGATGAAGAGGGAAGTAGCCAAATACGTATCCGAGTGTGATACGTGCCGGCGAGTGAAGGCCGACCATATGAAGCCAGCCGGACAGCATCAACCCTTAAGCATCCCGACATGGAAATGGGAGGATATCAGCATGGATTTCATTGTGGGTTTACCTCTCACTCTCCAAAAACACGATTTAATCTGGGTGATAGTTCACCGACTAACTAAGACGGCGCATTTCATCCCCGTCAATACAAACTATCATTCATCAAGATACGCGGAGTTATATATTGCCAGAATCGTATGCCTCCACGGAATACCCCGCACCATCATCTCCGATCGTGGAGCTGTATTTGTTTCACGATTCTGGGAGCATCTCCACGATGCGTTGGGAACCAAGTTGATTCGGAGCTCGGCTTATCATCCTCAGACCGATGGTCAGACCGAACGAGTGAATCAAGTGCTAGAAGAGATGCTTCGCGCCTGTGTCGTCCACCATGGTAGGAATTTGGATGATCACCTACCATTGGCGGAATTTTCAAACAACAACGGTTACCAGGCTAGCATTCAGATGGCGCCATATGAAGCTCTTTATGGCCGAAAGTGTCGCACACCTCTAAACTGGTGTGAATCCGGTGAACGAGTGGTGTATGGCGTCGACTTGATAAATGAAGCTGAGGAACGGGTTCGAACTATTCAAGCCAATCTCAAAGCTGCTTAGTCTTGTCAGAAAAGCTATGTGGACAAACGAGGTCGACCTCTTCACTTCGAAGTTGGGGATCAAGTTTATCTCCGGGTATCCCCTATGAAAGGTATCCATCGATTCGGAGTGAAAGGGAAGCTAGCTCCACGTTTTATTGGGCCGTTCGCAATAATCAAAAGATGCGGACCTGTGGCATATCAATTGGAGTTACCGCCGTCACTTTCAGGGGTTCACAATGTCTTCCACATTTCCCAGTTAAGGAAGTGTCTTAAAACTCCCGCTGATGTCCGTACAGAAGATTTGGAAGCTCTCCAACCAGATCTCGCTTATTCCGAGCATCCAACTCAGATCGTCGATGAGAAGACTCGCACCACAAGAAGCCGCACCTTGCGTTTCTACAAGGTCTTGTGGAGTAACCACAGTGTTGAAGAAGCCACGTGGGAAAGCGAGGAGTATCTTAGAACGGACTATCCGGACTTGTTAGCGGCATATGTTCATTAGATCTTTTCCTTCTGCCTTCTTTTGTAATCTCGGGACGAGATTCTTTTAAGGGGGGAGGAATGCAAAACCTCACTTTTGTGGCATGTGAATTCAGTTATTAGTTTGGTGTTCAACTTTATTAAATATTCAATATAGTGGTACACATGAAGTTAATGTCATCCAAACCTTTCTTGCACTCATGGCTAAATTTTATTAACATGAGTATTGGACTTCACCATTAATTCTAGAATGATTAAATTCACCCCTTTTTAAACATTAGAAGTATTTGGGTGGAGGTTATCAGGGCAATTCAAGGTACAGTACTAAATGGGCCCTGCCAAAAACATTCAAATTTGAGGCTCTAAATTTTTCCTTTGCATTCTAATGTCCTCAAAAGCTTACCTGCAAAATTTCAAGATTTTAGGAACTCATTTGTTATTTTATTTGAGACGCTCAACGAGTTTGAATCAAGTTTAAATTCAAATTCAAATTCTGGTAAAAATAGATTTGAACATGAATATCTAAACCAACCATTGTGTTCATCACAATTTTCTTGACTTATCCCTGAAGTTTCATGATTTTTGGAGTTCTTTTACTATTTTTAAGTGAATTACTAAAGGTGCCGTGGCTGTGGGGCTGACTGGCGGGACCCACCATTCAGCAGCCCACGTGCAGCCGCATTTCAGCGCGCGCTGCGCCCGCCACCACGATGGCGTGCATGCACAGCGCGACGCAAGCCCGCCATCACCGTTGAGCCCTATAAATAGCGCCCTGGACTCTCCCTTATCAACTCCCAGTCGCCCTTATCACCTCCCACCTCGTTGAGCCGACGGTGTGCACCGTTTTCATCCCGGGCGTGAGCTTTTGACCGCCGGCGCCGCGCTCCCGTTGCTGGCCAACCGGAGACCTCTCGCGCCAAGACTCCAACGGCTAGGTTGTTCCTCTCTTCCTCCTCTGTCCTCTGGATCACTTCTTTCCTTGCATAGTTGACGGTTTGGCCGATAATTTTGAGGCTATACCGAGGGTCGCCGTCGTCTTCACCGCGCGCCGTCCCTGCTCCACGTTGCCAGGCCGCTGAATGCCATTTCGTGCTTCGACTCCCATAGCAAATCGGTGCGCCGGGACACACTCTACGCAACGGTGAAAGCCGTTCCTTGTTTACGCAAGTATCGAGCAAGTTAGCTATGTTTTACTCTTGGCCGAAGCTTATGAACGCACTCGGTATTTCATGCAATTAGAGTTCCACGCTTTATCACTCTTCCCAATTGCTAGCAAATAGTTTATACGCTTTCTTGCGCACCCTTTCGAACTGGAATCACCAGAAATGATCGACGTAGCTCAAGAATCGCGAGTTCTCCCCTCCGCCGTTAAAAAGTGCCTCTATCGCCGTCATAGACTGCTTTGCCGATCGTTACACGGCGATATCACCGGCCCAACACGTTCCTTGTGGTTCCAGGATACTTCCCCAGCCTTTTTAGTAGGGTTTTAGCCACAGAGCGGCAGTTCTGACATAGCCGGAGCCCTAGCGCCCGCCTGGTTTCCGACCGTCGGAAGACCTCCCCGACCCCACCATCGTGCTCAGGGCGTGATTTTATGGTTGGGTGCCCAAAGGTAGGAGCTGCGGTGGCCGGGAACTAAAAATCGGCGAGGCTCGCCGGAGAGAGCCGCCACGGGAGCCCCGCGCGCCGCCCGCGTCCGGAGGTGGAAGACGACGCGGTGGGTCCCGCGTGTCAGCGTCTATCAGCCCCGTCGGATCGGGTGTGGCCACGAGATCTGTCGTGGCTACGCGGTGTATATCTGTGGACCCCCGTGTGGTTTAAATGCCATTGGTCCATTTTAAAACAGTGGGGCCCACGAGTTAATTCAAATTAGGAATTTATTCCAGATTTGGCTCCAACTTAGAAAATCCATAACTTTCTGTAGGATGCTCCAAAAATCGTCAAACAAATTTTGTTTGAAAGCACCTGAGCTCTAGTTTCTGTCATAACCAATTAGGTTCTGTGAAACTCAGAGTTAAAAGCTGTAGAAAGTAATCTTTCCAAATGCAAATACAATTTTTCCAGAAAATATAGCCACTGGAAAAATCCCCAAAATTCACATAAAATTTAGTGTCCTATTCTTGACTATCAGGAAAAGTTCGGGAGCCATTGCACCTCTTTAACCCTCTGTATAGTTCAATTTCCCTTTTCAGTTAAGGAATTTTTACAGATGTTCAGTTGCTTTGTAATGCCCCTAATTTGGGCTGATTCTTCCCTTAGTCATACACTAGTTCCTGTAAAAATCTTGGATTTAATGGACCTAATATCATAGTCCTAAATCAGTTGCAAACTGACTATTTATTTAAAAGCTGAAAATTCAAATAGAAATAATTCCAGAAATTATTGCTAACTTAGAATTTCAATAACTCCTTCAACTAAGCTTAGAAAATTATGAAACAAATTTTGCTAGAACCAGAACAACTTCCTCTATCATGATTATCAACTGGCAGCTATGTTCAAGCTACAGTTTCTTCTTTAAAATTCTTGGAAGTTTAATACTTGCCATAATTTTAGGGACAACACTATACTTTGATCATCTCCTGTTCTTTGCAAGAGCCTTGATCATATTCCCTAGCATCTACCATGGAAGTTCCAAAGCCAATTAAAGTCCCTATCATCTAATGATCACATTGGATTAAAATTTGGTCTCGATAATGATTGTTTTTTCAAAGTCATTTATACACATATTATATGCATATCGTATAGTGACCAAAGTCGAGGAAGAGCCAGAAGTCTTGGAAGAGCACCTTTCAAATATTAACTCAGACTCTGACCTACAACAAGGTGAGCCCCGGTTTGCATTTAAGAGCTTTTTAAACTTTTCCAGTTTTATTCACTTACGTCTTCAGTTGATATTGTGCATTACGTATAAGGTCTTTGATACTCCAGTTGCATGGCCAAAAATCCCAGGATTTTGTTGGAACGAGTTACAATTTGACCTGTAGTAACTGCCTTGCTAATGCATAGGAAATCCGGTAGAAGTCGAGTAGTTGGAATCTACTCGCGAGAGATGTAGGACATATCTCACATGATTGGTTAGATACAAAATGGCAGAATATAATGAAATGGAGACCGGGTAGGGAATGGATAGGAAGCGGCGAGAATTGTGTCTCGGTCGCATAGCCCTGCCTATGTCGATTAAGGCCTGTCTTTGTGCGGCCCCGCTGAACAAGCTTGACTTGTACCGGCAACATAATGGACATATGGAATCCAATAAACTGATGTAACTTGATAATTGGGATGTCGAGGCCCCCTAACTCACCATCGATAGGGGTGGGCTAAGGACAGTAAGGTGTAAATCGGTCGGCGGACACATGAGGTGTTCCGTGCGGAGACCTTCTGTTTGCGGAGGTGAGACGGGCTCGGCGTTCGAGTTTCTTGTGAAAGGTGGCCATATACGCCTAGTACTGAAGTGTTATGTAGGTACGAGTGTGCTCGCTGACATTTCCGAACGACGTATGTGTCGTGTTGTACGGGTGTGTCCTGATTGCAATCACTGTCCCTCGCAGTAATAGAGTACCACTTGTTCACTACGTCATGACGTAGTAAATTACTAAAGAAGCCAGAAAATCACATTGCATTGAATTATGATTACTTTGCAACCTTGTATGATTTAGAGATAGTATAATTAAAAGTTTACAGTTTCCCCATACTTTAGCTGTAATAGCATTATGTGCCCTGAGCATGTCATATCATCGGTAAAGCGTTTCTTGTTTGATTGTGGAGCCCATGATGTGTCGTGCTTGGAGAATGTCATTTGCTACTTAAAACTTGATTATAAGGATCCACTTGTAGGCGAGTCATTTATGCTTCACCTTACCTATGTTTAGTGTCCCCTTGAATATGTCTAGTGAGACGGGTTAGTCTTGCTGAGCCTTATGCTCACGTATGCAGTTAACGAGTTTTGCAGGTTATACAGTTGATGACGGGTTTGATGACGAGGCTACACCCCCTCCAGGGTGTACAGGCGAGTGGGAACCATGCACGCCGCCATAATTGAGTGATGCTATTGCGAAGTATCAAAGGCATGGATAACTTTGCTTTTGCATAGCTAGTGTTTGAGCGTAGCTATGATATATATATATTTTCTTTCCTTATGCTAGTATTGTAAAAACTTCCGCTGTAAGATAAATAAAAGACTTCGTCTTGTACTTATTCAGGTTCTATTCATGTATAACTGTTGGGTGTCGCATCGCACGACACCACCCAATGAGATCCTCGGATGTCGGGATTCCGGTCCCCACAGTATGGGTTTCCCATCTTATTGACACAAGCATGCAAGTTCGCAACAAAACATTTAATAAAACGGGATCAATATGATCAAGGACACTTGCCTTGCTACGACGGATGGGGTTGCTCAAGCGCTTCAAAGTCTTGGTTTTGGAAATCCTCGTATGCGGCCTCTTGAGCATGTCCCTCTATGCGTGGTTACACATACAAGAAAATACTTACAATTCAATATGATGCACACAAATTAATAACCATGCAATGACATGCATGCATGCACAATTAAATAATTAATGAACTACGGTTGTTTATTAATTAGATGCAACTAGTTCATACGTGTTCATATGAGTTTACGCGGGTTCTAGCGAGAATTAATGCTGCTGAAAATAAAAAGATGGTGTGTCTATGATCAAACTACGTCTATTAGATTCAATACGTTCGCTAAAATTCGCATCGGAAAATGTATCCTATAGTGGATGCGATGGCTTCGATGATCGCGGGATGGGGATGATGCGTAGACGACGGCGACGCGACGAACCTCGGTGGACGACGACACCCTCCTCTTCTCTTCCCTTTTTACCTCTTCTTCCCCTGGCGGCGCAGCCTCTGGTGCTTCTCCTTTTTTTCTTCTACCGAGCTAGGTTTTTTTTCTCTGGTGGCGGCATTGTTTCTGGCGGCGTTGGAGAAAATACGAAACCTAGGTCGTATTTATAATTGGGCAGGGGGTCGAATAGGTACCGAAGCAGTACCGTGGCCAGAGGCCGACTCGGCCGGGACCAACGCGGGGCCATGCGGGCGTGGTCGGCTCGGTCGCTGGGCGCGCTGGCGGGGCGCGGGCGTGCAGGGTGCGCGCGCGGGAGTGCGGTGCGGGGTGCAGTGCGGGGGCGCTCGGGCGGTTCAACGCTGGCTGGTCCGGCTCGGCCTGGCCAGCGGGCGGGTGTTGACTTTTTCTTTTACATATACTCATATTATTATATTATATATATATATTATTATATATATTATTTTTTATATTTTTTTCATTTGTTTCTTTAGGTTTCACAAATACATATATATATATATATATTATTATTATTATTGTCCCCTAATACATGTTTTATATTCTTATTTTCTTTTTTTTTTGCTACACATGTTTGCACATGTATGTTTTATATTTTATTATCTTTCTTTTATTCTATTAATGTTTAATGCATGAACATGTATGCAATGCATGATGCAAAGATTGAGGGTGTTACACCCTGTTCCAGCCATTTTCCTCCTTGAACATGACATTACATGCCGCGTGGCTGGGTTGTAGAGATGGTACACCTTTGTCCTTGGTTCATAACCAACAAATACCATGGGCATACAAATATCATCAAGTTTCGACAGGTGCTTACCGATGAATTCGACGTGCGCGATGCAGCCAAATGTTTGTAGAAAATGCACTGAAGGATTGGACCGGTGCCACACCTCGTACAACATCTTCCCTTCAATGCTTTGTGTCAATGCTCGGTTAAGGATAAAGAGGGCCATGGTGACCGCCTCCCCCCGAAACCAGTCTGGCAGCACCATGGCCTTCATCATGCTTCTTAGCCATCCCCATCACGGTATGATTATGTCATTCTACCGTGCCATTTTGCTGAGGCATGTATGGCGCTGTTAGTTGTCAGTTGATATTGTGCTCAGTGCATTATTCGTTGAATGTGTGCGTCGTGAACTCTCTGCCACCACTACAAGAATTTCGGCTAATTGCAACGACACATATTCTTGCAATAGGCCAGGTAAAAGGTGACTCTTGCAACGAATTAAATCGTTGTGGTAGTTTTAATGACCGTGACTTTAAGTGGCGTGGTAAAAAGATATTGCAACGATTTGACATTTGTGGTAATAGATATGGTATTGCAACAATTTGAATATGCTTTCGCAACAGTTATTATAGATGTAAAAAATCTATGTTGTCACGATTATAACTTGTTGCATTTGTAAAGAATTGTAAAAATTGGAATTTGTGGGGTTAGGATCTTAATGCGTGGATGTCGGTTGATCCGACAGATCTCCCGACACTACTAAAGTGTTAGAGGAGTTTGATGTTCAGTGTGGGCGCGCGGAGATTCAAGAAGGTGAATTGTAAATGGCACAGGAGACATGGAGATTTACGTGGTTCGGGCCGCCTGAGCGTAATACCCTACTCCACGGGTATGTTGGTGTTGTATTAGCTGTATGAGCTTGTGACGAGTGTCTATGGCGCGTGTGTAGCGTCGCTGAACGTGTAGAGTCCGTCGTCGGCCTGTCCTTTTATAGTACAAGGGCAGGCCGTTACAAGTTAGCCTGGCCCGACATGTGGCCCAAACGGTTACTAGTATTGATACTCATTCAACACGTTTAATTGTCCTTAATGACCGGGTAATGGGCTTTGGCAGCACCGTTACTGGTAATTAAGGTCATCTGATCGTGTGTCATTAATATGGTATTAATGACACTTAATTGGGTCTTGAAGTCCTTGATTCCCCTTTGAAGATCTGGAGCCGTTGTGGAGTATTCCGGAGGTTAGAGGCTGAAGATCCGTCGGTTGGACACGTGGCAGCTCCGGAGCATACCGTGGGAAACAGGTAGCTCCGGAGCTACCTGACACGTGTCAGGTCCAGAGCTTCTCTCGGTCTGGGGTTAAGTTCGGAGGTGCCATTTCGGTACATAGCCAGGAGTTTCCCCCTTGTGGGCAGTAGCTCCGGTTTGATAGTACACGTGGCGACCCTGGGATTAACCATGTTGGAGAAGCGGGTCCGGTTATATCTGACAAGTGGGCCTCCGAAGGTCTTCAAATCAAGTAGATGACTTTCCTTTGAGATCTTTGTAACCTCAAGGGGTGTACGGTTTCCAGGGTACCGACAGTGGCCCCCTGGACCCACCTCTGGGGAAGACCCCTTGGGTGAAGTCGTTCCGCCGCAGGTGGGTCCATCCTCGTGACTTTTGAACTGAGTCTTCAAAAGTCTTCAGAAGTGCCGTTGGTGAGGGTTTGGAGTTAAATCCCCGCCATGTGACGTATCCCGCGTGCTGCACATGGGATCTTTGGCGTGCGCGCCGGAAGCTGAGGAAGTTTCGGCAGTTGGGCCGGCTACCTCTGAAGCACCGGCTGCAGAGCCGGTCATTGTTGGAGCTTCGGCCGCAGGGCCGGTCGATGTTGAAGATCTTCTGGCTCCCGAGCTAGTTGTTGAAGAGGTGTCGGAGCCCGAGCCCCCATCAGAGGAGGTGTCCAGACCGGAGCCAGCAGCGGCCCCTGCTCCGGAAGTGACGACATCGGAGGTACCCGTGGCCGAGCCGGAGTGCCCAAGTGAAGTCGCTGGCCCCCTGCCTGAGGGGGTGAACGAAGACCTGGCGGTGGGGCCTTCCTCGATGGCGACTGAGGCCATCCCGAAGGACGGCCCTAGTGCCATGGAGACCCAGGGGACCACTCTTGTGGAGTGGGACCCAATTTTTGTATCTGAAAACTTGCTGGAACCAGCAGAGAAGACCCCAGCAGGTCCGGAACATATCCTGTTGTCACTGTCTATTGACAACGCATGTTCGAGTCTGCGTCAAGTTCAACTGGCCTTCTTCCACGACAGCAAGGCTCTTGAAGAGGAGCGCCAAACCCTTAGGCGGTGGCGTAACCGACTCTACTTCGAGACCAAGCTGGCGCAGTCGAGGCTAGCGGACGACAAAGAGTGAATCAAACGGGAGAAGGTCCGCCTGGAATATTGGGGCAAGTTATTGGATGACAGGGAGAGTATGACTCGTGCCCTCGACGCTCAATCCCGGGAGTTCTACGAGCAGACAAAAGCAGCTAACAGTGCAGCCGATGAATGCCAAGAAAGGCTTGAGGCTATTAACACTACACTCATCAAGCGCCGGGAGGCACTTGAAGAGAGGGAGAAACGGCTCGAAGATGAAGAGCAGAAACTCCTAGAGCTACGGGATGACGTCCTGAGGAGGGAGGAGGAGCTCACCGAGAAGGTGGCTTTGGCTGACAAGGGCCTCGAGGAGCACGCCAAGAAATTGGAAGAGCGCTGCCATGAGGAAGAGGAGAAGGCCTGGGTGCGAGGGAAGGAACTCTGCGAGCAAGAGTGTTCCCTTACTTCCAAGGAGAAGAAAGTGAGGGGTAGGGAGAAGGACCTGGTTGACCGCCGGAACAAGATCCACCTCCAGGAGGAGGAGCTCGGAAAACTCGAAAAGCGGGTTGCTGAAAAGATTCAGCAAAACGCCAAAGAAGTTGAGCTCCTCGCTCGTGAGAATTCTGAACTGGTGGCAGCCAGGAGATCCTTGGAAGAAATAAAGGGCTTGAGGACTGCGGACTCCCTACATATTTGGGAGTTCCTGGGCAAGGCCAACGACGCGCTGACACCGATGGGCTGCAGCCCCGTGCGCCCAGATGATCCGGAGTCGGAGCCGGACCTGGCGTTGCAGGCGTTGAGCTCGGCAGGCAGCAAACTCTCCAAGGTGGGCGATGTCATCGCGGACCAATTGGAGGTTGAGGGGCAATCCCTGGCGAAGAACGTCGCAGAATATGTGCTGACGTGCTACACCAGCCGGAACTCCCAATTTCCTCTGGACCTGGTGCTCGAAGGTCCGGTTGAAGGAGAAGGCGAAGCTGCCCGAGCCAACGTGTCGGAGGTTGCCCAATTCTTCCATAGGGTCTAGGACCATCTCTGTAGTTCTCACTTGTATTTTCTCTTCTTCTTCCTCAATTTTGTAATCCCTTGTCTCCATTATGAATGAAATCCCCAAATTTTTGTGAATTTCATTTTTTGTCTTCAACACTTTTGTCTTCACTTGACCCCCTGGTAGATGTACACAATTTGATTGTGAACATGTACCAAGAGGATATTGCGTTTTTTTGAAGACTCATTTGCTCCGAACTTGTAGAATTTAGGTCCGAAGTCTTCGATAGTGAAGGCCCCCTGAGGTTTTCGGAGCTTAAAAGCTCCGGCATTGTCTATCATCGGAGCTTAGTAGCTCCGGCAATAGTCTCTATCAACGCGTAGAGCATCGCTAGTTAGTCCTCCGGGGTGTCGGAGCTTAGTAGCTCCAGCAGTGACCTTTGCCAACACATAGTTTGTTGGCAGAAGACTCCGTTTGTGGGGTCTTCTCACCATCTTTTATTTAGCGTCGACGGCTGGCCCCCCCCTAGTTTTACCGGAGCTTGATTACTCCGGTGATGCTCGTTTTCAATGCATAACATCGAAGGCCACCTAGGGGAGTCGCATCTTTGTTAGCTCCGGCTTTCTCCATCAACATAGATTTTATTTTTCCTGCACACTTAAGCCAAGAAAACAGTAAAATTCGTTTCTTGTCTATAACTTCGTCACGACTTACGATTCTCAAGAAGATTTTAAGTCAAACGCGATTCTAAATACAACTGAATGTGTTGTCTTTTCTTCCAGATCCAACTGTACATGGACCGCCTTACTTCGGCCTGTCGGGGTGTAGGTAGAGTGGCGTACTTAGGGTGCTTGACCAGGCTAAGTCGATAGCACACTCCAGCCCTAGATTGGCTTGGCGGCTTTCAGGCGAGTTGGCCATGAACAGTATTTGAATCCAAAAGAATTGACAATACAACTCGTATCGTATATGAACCGTTCGAACTAAAATTTCTTAAGAATTGCACGTCTTTGTTATAGACAAGAAAGAGAAAAATAAAAAATATTGAGCCTGTACAAAATAAATGCACGTGGAGTCTGTTTCACCTGAAGATGTATTTCATTATAGGTCCGGGGTACAGGGGAAACAAGTACACTCTTAGGGTACGGAACCAGGCTAAGCGTGTTTCATTTCTCATTTGACCCAGGGTAGCTAGCCACACTTTTAGTCCTGAGACTGTGACAAGTGTTGCATGAACTTTGCGGACCTTCCAGGAAAGGTCCGGCTGTTCTCCCGGAGGAACTACCTGACTCTGTACAATGACTCTATAACATACACCCCAAGTTATTACAGGCTCACCTCCGTGATATTAAGTGTAGAACTTACGGAGGTGCTCAATGTTCCAAGGATTTGGGAGAGGTGTCCCATCCTCGGTAGCCAAGCGAACGCTCCCGGGACGGGATACTTTAATCACTCGAAAGGGTCCCTCCCAGCTGGGGGAGAGTTTGTTTAACCCTTCTCTGTATTGTATTCTTCGTAGCACCAGGTCGCCTTCCTCGAGCTGTCGGTTGTGTACATGCCGCTGATGATAGCGCCGAAGGGTTTGGCGGTATCGGGCATTCCGAATAGCTGCTTGGCACCTTCCCTCCTCAAGGAGGCCTAGGTCTTCACGCCGGAGCTGGTCCTTCGTGGCTTCGTCGAAGGTCCGGACCCGGAGTGATCCCAAGGTGATTTCTGGAGGAAGGATCGCTTCAGCTCCATACACCAGGAAGAAGGGTGTCTCTCCAGTGGACCGGTTTGGTGATGTCCTGTTGGCCCATAAAGTGGGTGGAAGCTCTTCAATCCAGTTGGCACCATGTTTTTTCAAGCGCTCATAGGTGCGCGTTTTGAGTCCTTTAAGGATTTCAGCATTTGCTCTCTCGACTTGGCCATTGCTTGCTGGGTGAGCTACGGAGGCGTAGCAAACTTGAATGCCGAGGTCTTCGCAATATCCTTGAAATGCAGAGCTTGTGAATTGGGTCCCATTATCAGTGATGTTTTTGTTTGGGACTCCAAATCTGCATACAATGGACTGCAAAAAGTTGATAGCAGATTGCTTGTTGATTGTCACAACTGGAGTTGCTTCCGGCCACTTGGTGAATTTGTCAATGGCAACGTACAGGAACTTGTAACCTCCGACGGCTCTTTGGAAAGGTCCCAAGATGTCCATCCCCCACACAGCGAAGGGCCATGTAGGAGGTATCATTTGTAGGGGCTGAGCCGGTGTATGAATTTGCTTTGCATGAAATTGACATGCTTCGCATTTCTTCACCAGCTCAGTTGCATCCTGGAGTGCTGTAGGCCAGTAAAAGCCATGCCGAAAGGCTTTACCAACCAGCGTGCGGGAAGACGTGTAGTTCCCACACTCACCTCCATGGATTTCTGCGTGGAGCTCGCAGCCTTCTTCCCTTGTGATGCACCGCATTAGGATGCCGTTGGCACCGCGCCGATAGAGATCCCCTTCTACCAACGTGTATTTTTTAGCCAATCTGACTACCCGGTCAGCGGATACATCATTGTCAGGAAGGATGTTGTCTTTCAAGTAGTTCCGGATCTCCGAGATCCATCCATTAGAACTAACTTGAGCATTTGAATCTTGCATGCTGGGTTGCTCGGAGCTTCCGGCAGCACCTACGACCCTTGATGGCTGCCATGGTAATAGGGCCATCGGGACCGTCAGCTTCGGGATGCTGATCTAGCCCCCTTCGCTCAGTTCAGCAGGCTGAGCTGTGGGTTTTGACAAACTCCAGACAAAAGTTCCGTCAGGAGCCGGAGCTCCGGTTGACCCTTTCGTCGAAAGTTCGTCGGCTTCAGCGTTGTGGGCACGCTATACATGGTGGAGATCTAGGACTTCGAAGTCCTTCTGAAGCCTCTGGACTTCAAGGAGATAAGTAGCTAGCTAGAGATTGTTGCAGGAGCATTCACCCTTCACTTGCTTAATGATGATCTGTGAATCTCCCTTGACCAACAGTTGCTTGACACCGTATGACAGCGCCACCTTTAGTCCGTAGATGAGTGCTTCGTACTCCGCCATGTTGTTGGTCGCCTTGAAGTCAAGGTGTACCATGTATTTCACCTTCTGCCCGGTTGGTGCGAGGAGAAGGATTCCAGCTCCGGCCCCCTGCTTTTGCATGGAGCTGTCGAAGTAGAGAGTCCAATGAGGCTCGGTGAAGACCGGAGCTTCGTGTTCCGGCTTCTGCTCACTGGGGCATCCAGGGTTTGATGGAGAGGGAGTCCATTCCGCCACGAAGTCTGCCAATGCTTGACTTTGCCTTGAAATGAATTCGAGATCGAATTCAGCCAATTCCGCTGCCCACTTTGCAATATTCCCAGTTGAATTGGGATTATGCAAGATTGCTCGAAGTGGGTAAGAGGTCACCACTGAGATTTTTTGAGCTTCGAAATAATGGCGAAGCTTCCTGTAGGCAATAAGAACTGCATAGAGCAGCTTATGCACCTCTAGGTATCGAGTCTTGGCATCATGTAGTACTTCACTGATGAAGTACACTGGGCGCTGAATGGTCAGGACCCTTCTGGAGGGGCCCGGAGCTTCCTCTTCGCTGACCCGGATCCTCTCGGGGGGATCCGGATTTTCTTCGGGGACCTCCGGGTTCTGGCTGGAGGAACCCGGAGCTTCTTCAGAAGTGACCTGGACCCTCTCGGAGGGGTCTGGGTCTTCTGAAGCAACTTCTTATGGATTCGAGTCTGGGAGCTGGGACCTAGACTCGCTTTCAGGAACCTCCGAACCCTCCTGAAGGGGTCTAGATCCCTAATTATGGGGTAGTTCTGGTCTTTCCGTGACCAAGACTATACTGACGACTTCGTCAGTAGCTGAAATGTAAAGCAACAAGGGCTCACCAGGATTCGGAGCTACCAGAGTTGGTAGGGTGGTGAGGAACTGTTTTAGCTCCTGGAACGCCTTTTCTGCTTCTTCAGACCATTGGAATGGTCTGGACTTCCTCAATAACTTGAAGAAGGGGAGTGCCCGTTCCGCCAGTCTTGAAATGAACCGGCTGAGGGCTGCTAGACATCCAGTTAGTTTTTGGACATCTTTGATGCGGGCTGGTGGCCGCATGTCTTCAATGGACTTGATCTTCACCGGATTAGCTTCTATGCCCCGGTGACTTACCAGGAAACCAAGAAGTTTTCTGGAACTAACCCCGAATACACACTTCTCTGGGTTTAGCTTTGTGCGGTGGTCGGCGTACCTGGTCCTGAGCTGCTTTTAATCCTGAATAAGTTGAATCTTCTCGGCACTCTCCTTCATCTTCTATGGCGCAGCTTATCGAAGACAGCCTGTAAGGTGTCAAGAAGTGACTCCTTGTTCTTGATCATGACCATGATGTCATCAACATACACTTCCACTATGTCTCTAATGAGGTCTTCAAAGGTTTTGTACATAGCTGGTACAAAGGTTGAAGCTGCATTCTTGAGACCAAATGGCATGGCTGTATAACAGTACAATCCATCTACTGTGATGAAAGAGGTATGCTCTTCATCTTCCCTAGACATTCTGATTTGATGATACCAAGAATATGCATCTAGGAAACACAGTAATTCACACACGGAGGTGGAATCCACTATCTGATCTATTCTAGGTAGTGGGAATGGATCTTTTGGACATGCCTTATTTAGTGTTGTGTAGTCGATACACATCTGAAGCTTCCCGCCGGCCTTGGGCACAACGACTGGGTTTGCTAGCCATTTTGGGTGGAAGACTTCTCGGATGAATCCAGCTTCGAGCAACTTCTTCACTTCTTGTCGAATGAAGTTCTGTTGCTCTACAGATTGCTTCCGAGGCTTCTGGTGCACAGGCCAGGCATCTGGATAGATCTTCGGATTGTGCTCAATCACTTCCCTGGGGATCCCAGGCATTTGTGACGGTTGCCAGGCAAACACGTCAACATTAGCCCGGAGGAAAGCGATGAGCGCGAGTTCCTATTTGTCATTCAATCCTCCCGATATACGGGTGGTCTGAGCAGCATCAGAACCGATTTGGACGACTTTGACTGGAATGTTGGTGTCGCCGCTTGGCTGCACACGACGTGCAGATGTCGAGCCTCGTTGACGAATGCTCAGGGGTTTTGGAGCTTGCTCCTGCCTGGAGTCCTCCTCTTGCGCCGTGGTAAGTGCATGGAGTTCTTCCAGAGCAGTTACTCCTGCAGTACGATCTCCGCGGATCCGGAGAACGCCTACTGGTGTTGGCATCTTTAACACCAGGTAGCCATAATGAGCAGCTGCCATAAATTTGTACAAGGCAGGCCTACCCAAAATGGCGTTGAAGGGTAAGTTGATCTGAGCAATGTCAAAGACCAACTTCTCAGTGCAATACTTCTCTCGTGTCCCGAAGGTAATGGGGAGAGTAATAGCTCCGAGTGGGGTAATGGCCCCCGGACCTACTCCGGAGAAAGGTTGGGAGGGGTGGAGATCCGATGGTCAAAGCTGAAGCTTGGTAAAAGCATCGAAGCTTACGAGGTTAAGCCCCGAACCTCCATCTACCATGACATGGTGGAGTTGGATGTTATTGATGGTAGGAGATACCATCAAAGGCAGCTGACCTGCTCCAACCATGCTTCGAGGGTAGTCTGAAGCATCAAAAGTGATGGATGTGTCCATCCACTTCCTATGAGGATCCGGTCTGGCTGTAGGAGCTACAGCAGCCATGTCCCGATGCATAGTCTTGATGACGCGGCGGGAGGTGATGTCCCATGATCCACCAATGATGGTGTTCATGGTCTTCCGACGCTCGTTGTCAGAGACGTCGGAATCGTCGTCGATGGAGGTGTAGACGGCCTTCGGGACCTTTTTGGGATCCTGAAAACCTAACTCCTCTTCAGCCGGTGCTTCGTCGACTTTTTGTTTTCCTTCCCTCTGTCGGAAAGGAGTTTCTTCCCGGCGCTTGTTGTAGCGCTCGACAAGGTTTTGGACCTCCTGGCAGTCTTCCAAACTGTGGCTGCCCGTTTTGTGAATTGGACACCACACCTTGGGTTTGCCACCGTATTCAGAAGACGGTCAAGGTCGCTTCTCGGGGCGTGGCCCCTGGCCACCCGGAGTTGCAGCAGCTGCAACATTGGATGTACCGACCGACGGCTTCTTCTTGCCATTGGTCTTCTTCTTCTTTTTGCCACTCCCGGAGGTAGTGGCTTCTCCTTTGGAGGATTTATTGTGATCCTCCGGAGTTGGTTTGGAGTGCATCTCACGGCCCTCCGCAGCTCTGGCACATTTATCGGCCAAACTGAAGAGTTCCGTGACACTGGTGATCTCCTTGATCGCCAGTTTCTCCAGCATCTTCTTATCCCGTACACCCTGTCTGAATGCCACAATGAAAGAGGAGCTAGAGATAGAAGGGATAGTGTTTCGTACCTGGGAGAACCTCTGGATGAATGATCGCAGAGATTCTCCCCCTTTTTGCACGACTGTAAAAAGGTCCAGTCCAGTGCCTGGTCGGGTGTATGAACTCCCGAAGTTGGCGTTGAACTGCTGGCACAGATCCTCCCAAATAATGATGGAGTTGGGTGGAAGGCTCATAAACCAGGACCTGGCGGTCCCAGTCAAAGCCACTGGGAAATAATTAGCCATTACAGCCAAATTTCCTCCAGCTGGCAGGATAGCAGTGGAGTAGATCTGAAGGAATTTGACAGGATTGACGGTCCCATCGAACTTCTCCGGCAGGTGAGGCCGAAACTTCTGCAGCCGCCTGACCATACGAGGATGCATGGCAAGGGCTGAACAGCCTCCTCCCACACCTTCAGGAGCAAGAACGTCTTGAGCTTCTGGTCTTTCACGAGCACACTCAATTTGGACGTGGCCGTCCTATTGACGGTATCGGCAATCAAGCTCCGCCCAGAGGTCATGAGTTGAAAGCCTGGATACCGTGTGAGTGCGTCGTGCCCCGGAAGGCAATGACGTCACCTGTTGTGATGCAGCTCGTCTCCTGTTGTTGGAGACGTGCGGACCAAGTCTACCAGACAGGGTCCGTCGCTGCGATGGGGCCCGTCCTGAAGGAGGAGGACCCTGGTTACTGATGCGGTCGGCTGCTGCTGCAACCAAATGTTCCACATCAGCCCTCCACTACTCCAGTGCATCTCGGGATGCATTCGGAGGTGGTGGGCGTTGGAGAAGAGCACGTGCTGCATGGAGCGCGTGTTCCGGGTTGTCATGATTTCCCGACGCAGTGACTGACGCCGGTGCACTATCGCATTGTCCAGCTTGATTTGCTAGTGGAGGCGGCGGTGGTGGCAGTGTGACTCCTGCTGGCGCTGAGGCTCCTGCTGGTGGCTGCATATTGGAGGGATTGCCCCCAACAGCTTGAACAGCAGGATGACCGTTGGATGATCCAGCAGCTGAGTTCACCATTCTCGAAATCTCAGGCGCCCCTTCCTGGCGCGCTAACTGTCGGTGGTTTGGATCCGGCAGATCTCCCGACACTACTAAAGTGTTAGAGGAGTTTGATGTTCGGTGTGGGCGCGCGGAGATTCAAGAAGGTGAATTGTAAATGGCACAAGAGACACGGAGATTTACGTGGTTCGGGCCGCCTGAGCGTAATACCCTACTCCACGGGTATGTTGGTGTTGTATTTGCTTTATGAGCTTGTGACGAGTGTCTATGGCGCGTGTGTAGCGTCGCTGAACGTGTAGAGTCCGTCGTCGGTTTGTCCTTTTATAGTACAAGGGCAGGCCGTTACAAGTTAACCTGGCCCGACATGTGGCCCCGACGGTTACTAGTATTGATACTCATTCAACACGTTTAATTGTCCTTAATGACCGGGTAATGGGCTTTGACAGCACCGTTACTGGTAATTAAGGTCATCCGATCGTGTGTCATTAATATGGTATTAATGACACTTAATCGGGTCTTGAAGTCCTTGATTCCCCTTTGAAGATCTGGAGCCGTTGTGGAGTCTTCCTGAGGTTAGAGGCTGAAGATCCGTCGGTTGGACACGTGGCAGCTCCGGAGCATACCGTGGGAAACAGGTAGCTCTGGAGCTACCTGACACGTGTCAGGTCCGGAGCTTCTCTCGGTCTGGGGTTAAATCTGGAGGTGCCATTTCGGTACATAGCCCGAAGCTTCCCCCTTGTGGGCGGTAGCTCCGGTTTGATAGTACACGTGGCGACCCTGGTATTAACCATGTTGGAGAAGCGGGTCCGGTTATATCAGACAAGTGGGCCTCTGAAGGTCTTCAAATCAAGTAGATGACTTTCCTTTGAGATCTTTGTAACCTCAAGGGGTGTACGGTTTCCAGGGTACCGACAGTGGATCTATGGCAATAGGACTCAAATGCAGCAATTCATCATTCGTGGTAATAGAGTGCTAATGCAACATTTTCGGATTCGTGGCTATAGTTTCACAATGCAACATTAATGATTTGTGGCAATAGATATTTAATGCAATGTTTTCTGAGTCGTGGCAATTTTGTTCATAATGCAACGTTTCATAATTTGTGGTGATAGATTCTAATGCAACATTTTTTGATCTATGGCAATAGGTTTATAATGCAATGTTTTCTGAGTCATGTCAATAGGATCGTAATGCAACATTTAATGATTTTTGGTGATAGATATTGTAATGCAACGTTTTCTGAGTCGTGGCAATAGTTTTGTAATGCAACATTTTATGATATGTAGCAATAGATTTGTAATACAACGTTTAATGATTTGCTGCAATAGAGTGGTAATGAAACTTTTTTTGATTCATGGTAATTGGTTTGTAATGCAACGCATAATAATTTGTGACTGTAAAGTGCTAATGCAACATTTTTAATCGTGGCAATATACCCGATTTCTAATGCAATGTTCCAATACAACCATAATGCAACAATTGATAGTTGCTGAAAAGAATAATACGGTATAGCCAAAAATAAAATATAGCTGGAATGTTATATTACAACAAATCAAAACTATATTACAATTTATATCTGTATGGTACAATTTTGAAATGTCAGTAATAATGAGACATGAAAATTCTAATAGTGACATATTTAAGTATCTTTTTTAATTTCGTATTATATTAAATTCTAAAATGGTGCTCCTGTTAATGCAACATGTTTGTGACAATAGATACTAATGCCACACTCATGATTTCTGTCTATAGAGCGAAAATGCAATGTTTTCTTATTCTTGGCAATAGATCCAAATGCAACGCTTACAATTTGTGGCGATAAAGTATAAATGCTACATTTTTCTAATTCATAGTAACAAATCATGATGCAACGTTCATTATTTATGGCGAAAGAGTGCTAATGCAATAATTTTAGATTCGTTGTAATGGATTCCCAATGCAACATTACAAATTGTGGTGATAGAGTAAAAATGCAACGTTTTCAGATTTGTGGTAATAGATCCAAATGCAATGTTAATAACTTGTGGCGATAGAGTGAAAATTCAATATTTTCTTATTTTTGATAATAAATCCTAATGCGACGTTAATGATTTTGTGGTGATAGTGTGCAAATGCAACATTTTCCAATTCGTGGAAAAAGATCCTAATGCAACATTCCTAATTTGTGGTGATAGATTAAAAATGCAATATTTTTTGATTCATGATAATAGATCCTAATGCAACATACATGATTTGTAGTGATAGAGTGAAAATGCATTTTTTTCGAATTTGTTGCAATAGAACTGTAAGGCAACATTTCGTGGTTTGTGGCGATATATTACTAATGCAATATTTTTTGATTTATGGCGATGGAATGAAAATGCAACAATTATAATGTTTGTGGCAATATAATAAGCTCTATTCCAATGACTATTTTAGCAATTGCAACTCGAAAAATCTGTGACGATATACAAAAACAAATACAACGGTTCATATATTTGCGATATTAAATTAAATCTATTGTAACAAATCATTATGCGAATACAACAATTAAAATATTTGTGGCAAAAAATAAAACTATTACAACGAATCACGTAGAAAATGCAAGGAGTATAAATTGTGACAAGAAAATACGTATATTGCAACAAACTAGTGAATTGTAGAAATAACATTTGATTATTGCAACGATTCATTGTTCATTGCAATAAAATCATTGCACTAAGCCGGAATCCTTGTAGTGCGCGATCGGTACACAGCGTGCCCAGCTTTCTCCTTGCTTCAGCTTTAGCCACACCTTTGAAGTCTGCAACTGCCGCAGCAGCTTGATCATTTGACTTCAGGAGAACCAGCCATACATAGCAGCTGAAGTCATGGACAAGGAGAAGAAAGTATTTCTTGCCACCAGGTGTCTAAGGCGTCACATGTCCGCAAATGTCACCGTGCACCAGCTCAAGTTTGTGTTGAGCGCGGTACTTCGCGTGGCATGGAAATTGTTGTTTCACAGCCAAGCAGCTGTCACAGACCTGATCAACATAATCAAACAGTGGCAGCCCTCTCACTATTTCTCCTTGTGCCAACAGCCGCAGCGCACGAAAGTTCAGAAGCCCGTACTTCGCATTACAGTGCATGCCGGGTTGCTGCACTGCGCCGTGAGACACACCGGCTTGCTGTCGTTGAGATGTAGCACATATAGCCAATTCTGTCATCGAGGCACCTTGGCGAGCAGGCCTTGGTGCTTGTCCCAAATATGGAGAAACCCCCTCTCCATGATCATCTTGTATCCATCCTTCTCCATCTATCCCAAGCTGATGATGTTGGTGGCGAGACGTGGGATGTGACACACCCCGGTCAGCACCTGGCATTCGCTATTCTTGAACTCGAAGAGCAAAGTCCTGCACCCTTCCGTGCCGACAATGGAGCTGTCACCCTACACAATCCGTGTGTCAAGGTTGAAGAACACAGACTTTACACTTGTCGTGTGATTTATCGCTCCAGTGTTGAGGATCCACCGTGTGCAGTCCCCATCACTGTAAAATTTCAAGTTTCCAAGTCAGTATATTCAGAACAAGAATGAAGCATTAGCTGCATAGGAAATGCATATGGGTTTCAAACTAAAAAAAGAAGAAGTTAATTAAAATTTTAGTTCTGAACGTGAACCTCCTGCCCAGAGATACTTCACGACCTTTTTCAGTCTGATTTGAGCCTCATTAAATTTAAAATGCACGATTTAGGAGCATAATTTTATAAATCAAAGTTTAATTCTCAAATTGAGATTTAGGTTCTCCAAAAGTAAATTTTGGACCTGAGAGCACCCCTGCCAATTTTGTTGAATTTTGGAAGTTTAGAACTATTTATTTTCAAATTTTGAAGTCTAAAGCTGTGAGTAAAGTCTGAAAACAAATATTAAATCCTAGTGGGATCAAGCTGTCAGTTCCTTCCCTCTACTCCTCCCCTGCTTTGCTGCCAGGACAATGCTTGCATGCTTGCCATGAATCGAAGCCTGCAGGGGCACTACCAACCAGGCAGCAGGACTTTAAGGCGCATCTGCCTTGCTTCTGTTCCACACAACACTTTACCCTCCACTAGTGGCTCTTCCCACTGCTACACAGAGAAAAAACAGCCATTGTTGCCTAACTAAGCACAGAGGAAATACAACCACTTTCCAAACTGCTCCTTCTCTGCAGCACCTCAGCTCGAGCCGAGCAACCGACAGCTGCCAGTGGCGGACCTATGATTCTATCGGCGGGTATGCCGCAGAATATTTACTTAAAATTTTAAAAAACTGTTTATTAATTTGGTAAAAAATTGTAAAATTTGTTACATATATAATTTATGATATATATAGTAAATAACATGATAAGTTATAAATTTTAAACAAACTACAATATAAGTAGTTCAAATACAATACTGATACTTTAAAATATAAGAATAAGATAGACTTATGATACAATTTAGTTGATTTCTTTTGCCGTCGTATTCTAAGTAATATAAATGTATTGATTATATCAACATTGTTCACTTTGAAGAAATTAAGAATGCATGAAAGGAGAAGAACACTAACAGTTTATTCATTACAAAAAGTAAATTGCACATAGAGAAAAGAACACAAAACGAAGAGAATTAGGAAAGAGAACAAATTTCTTATTTATTTCAAAAAATTCTAAAATTTATTGTTGATCTGCGATAACATTCATGATTTATCTGGAAGTTATTTCTTAGCATGAAAAACAATAGTAGAGATGATAAGTAGGTTGCCTACTCAGAACGATATGTGCGCTGCCAAAATCAATTGTCGTTAAGCGGTTGAGCCTAGTCACCAGTGCTGCAATAGCAGGAAGACGCGCACGCTAGACCGATCAGTTTGCTGCCAGATACGTGCTGTTAAGTGATGGCTGTGGCTAGCTGCCGGCCGTAGGGTATGCTAAGGCCCACCCGGCATACCATGTAGGTTCGCCAGTGATAGCTGTGCATGGAGGTTGTCGGTACCCTGTGGACCGGGTACCCCAACGTATAATCAAGAAGCCGCTGTGGACCTTGCCTCCCTGCTGAGGCAGGGTCTAGGGAAGTCATGTGTCCCGCAGAGCCGGACCCTGCAACTCGACAGAGGCAGGCTCCGGTACCGCCACGTGTCCTGCAAAGTCAGACCTGCCTCTCCACAAAGTTGGTCTCTGGGACCGCCATGTGTCTTGTGAAGCCGGACCATGTCTCCCCACAGAAGTGGGCTCTGGCACCGCCACTAGTCCCGCAGCTCCAGACCCTATCTCTCCACAGAGGTGGGCTCTGGCACCGCCACATGTCCTGTAGCTCTGAACTCGGCCTCTTCGCAGAGGGGAGCTTCAGTGCTGCCATGTGTCGAGCGGGTCTGAACCCTGCCTCACCACAGAGGAGGGCTCCGACACTGCCACGTATCAAAAGGCACTAGACCCTACCTCCATGTAGAAGCGAGCTTTGGCGCCGCCACGTGTCCTATGGCACCGGGCCTCACCTTCCTGCTAAGGAGGGCACCAGAGCTATCACGTGTGACTACGTGCCCTGTAGCCCATTGAGAACGGTAGGCAGCGGGAGTAAATGAAGTTATTTCATTTCCAGTCGCACATTTAAGTCTGGTGCCTTCCCTAGGCGCACGAGCACGGTGCACGCCCATGTCAGGTGCTGCAGTGCCCAGTCAGAGCGTAGTGATGGTGCAACAGTGCTGCTCCACATAGCTGATGGAGTAGGATGCGCCAATGCAACAAATGCAACAATCATCATCACCTATTTTTAGCCACTGGCGGTTCAGCGCGACAAAACAATGGGTCATTAAGCCATCGTCAGAAGCTACTACAAGTAGTCATGAGTGCTCTAGGTCTTGTATAGGGTACAAATCATCCTGGAGCAACTTGTCGGGCCCTGGTCTTTGTGTAACTGCCTGACCATTGACTATAAAAGGACCGAGCAGCCACCAACATAGGACAACGGGTCTCACACGCTGAAAGGATTACACAAGCGCATAGACATCTACACTAAAACTCATACAAGAAAGTGCAATACAACACACTCCTATGGATGTAGGGTATTACGCTCCGGCGGCCCGAACCATGTAAATCCCGGTGTTCACCATCTCCATTTTGTTCGATTGCTTTAGAAACATTAGCCCCTCCAATCAAAGAAACTTCACAGGCTACTCCAGTAGCAGGTCTGGGGGATGTGCAGTATTCATACTTCGACATTTGGCTTGCCGGGTAGGGGGGCTATTGCACTTTGAAGTCAGTCGTTCCTTGAAAAGGAGAACATCACCACCATGGTGAGCATCTGCTCAATCACCGGCTCCTCTAAGCCCCGACGCATCCCGACGGGGGAGGACGGAGCCATTTCCCGCTCTAGAGCGTGACAACCCAATCGTGCTGATGGTTACAGAGCCACCACTCAAGCAACCGCAAGGGCTGTCGCCTCGTGGCGGAGCGGGCCAACCCAGCCGTGCCGATGGTTACACAGCCACCACACAAGCAACCGCAGGGGTTGTCACCTCGTGGCGGAATCCCGCCGCCTCGGTGGCGATGATGCCGCCAGCTGCTGTAAAATCCCACTTTTGAAGAGAATGAAAATGCAAAAATATGAACATAATTTTTTTAAGTGGAAATAGAATTCAAACTCACATGAATTAGTTTAACTAATCAATGATGCTGAAAGTGTGGATTTATTAAAACCTCAAACTAAATGAGGAACTGTGTGTATGATTTAACTTAAGCAAGTAATTCTAAAAAGATGAAATTTCAAATGCAATTAAAGATACAAAGTAAAATTATAATTCCAGGGCAAAAATCTAGATTAGAGTCATAACATAAGAAAAAACATAAGTAGTGGTATTTTGTTCAGTTATTTGAGTAAGTAAGGAAAGGAAAGAAAAAGATTAGCTAGTTCCTATGTGAGGGTAATATTAAATCTGTAGTATAGGAGAGCACGTGAAAAGCTACCAGAGGGGGGGGTGAATGGTAGATTTAAACTTTTTCAGCGGAAGCAATAAAAATCCCTCGGCAGAAGAATGATCTGTTAAAGAAATCATGTGAGAGACTAATCCAATCATGTTTCACCATGAAAAAAGTGATACATATTAGAGAGAATAAAGTCACAAAAACAACACAATAAGAATCACTCAAATCCGTCGAGAGAAACTCAAGTTATGATCAAAAGATCGAACAAAGGTCAATCTGTCCTACCCGAGAAAAACAGTTCTGTAACGCTGCAAAGAAACTCGTGTGGATCAGAAACCACAAATCCAATGACCGTGAAATTTTTACAGATGATAGATAATAGAGTTATGAAGACAACCCAAAAAGAATGACGGCAATTGGATCAGTAAAACTCGAGTTATGACAAAACTACCAACGAAAGGTAGTGCTGTGTAGAAACTCGACTAGTAAAACTTGTCTAGAACAAGTCGGACAAACAAGGCACAAAAGTTCTTTCAAACTACGAATTTTATGGATAAAACCACAGGAGGAACAGCACCAAAGTCGTGCAACACGAGCTCTGGCCTCCCTTGCTTATATAACCAGCCCTTAGGCCAACCCAATCTCAACTAGGACTCTAATCCTACTCAAATCACGAATCAAAACTTTTCAAAACTGCTTAGGACTCTTCTATACACAGATAAAAGCAATCTTAAGACTTTCAAACACATTAGGAACGTATCCCACATTCCTAAAAAAACTCAAATTCGTGACCCACACGAAATCCTATCTGTCGGTGGTTTGGAACCGGCAGATCTCCCTACACTACTAAAGTGATAGGGGAGTTTGATGTTCGGTGTGGGCGCGCGAAGATTCAAGAAGGTGAATAAGAATTGCTACAGGGGACACAAAAATTTACGTGGTTCGGGCCGCCTGAGTGTAATACCCTACTCCACGGGTGTGTTGGTGTTGTATTAGCAGTATGAGCTTGTGATGAGCATATGAGTCGCGTGTGTCTGTCCTCCCTCTGTGTATCGTCGGCCTGTCCTTTTATAGTACAAGGGCAGGCCGTTACAGGTTAGCCTGGCCCGACATGTGGCCCCGGCAGTTACTAGTATTGATACATGTTTAATTGCTCTTAATGATCCTGTGACGGGCTTTGACAGCACCGTTACTGTTCTTAAGATCATCCTTTTGAGTGTCATTAATATGGTATTAATGACACTGAATCGGGTATTGAAGTCCTTGGCTCTCCTTGGAATATCCGGAGCCGTTGCGGGGTCTTCCGGAGGTTAGAAGCTGAAGATCCGATGATCCAACACGTGGCAGCTCCGGAACTTGCCGTGGGAAACAGGTAGCTACGGGACTGCCCGACACGTGTCAGGTCAGGAGCTTCTCTCGGTCAGGGGCTAAGTCCGGGGGTGCCATTTCGGTACATGGTCCGGAGCTTCCCCCTTGTGGGCGGTAGCTCCGGTTTGGTAGTACACGTGGCGACCCAGGGATTAACCATGTTGGAGAAGCGGGTCCGGTTATGTCTGACATGTGGGCCTTCGAGTGTCTTCAAACTAAGTAGATGATCATCCCTTGAGATCTTTATAACCTCAAGGGATGTACGGTTTTCAGGATACCGACAGTGGCCCCCTGGACCTACCTCCAGCGAAGTCATTCCGCCGGAGGTGGGTCCATCTTCGCGACCTTTGAACTGAGTCTTCAAGGGTCTTTGAGGGTGCCGTTGGAAAGGACTTAGGATTAAATCCTCACCACGTGGCGTATCCTGCGTGCGGCAGATGAGATCTTTGGCGTGTGGATCTCACGCAATTGAAGGTCGCTGGTTCCCGATACGAAAACCGTATCGGTTCCGCGCGCCTTGTCAGGCCGCCGCCTTTGGGCTTCCCTCCTCGTGATGACAACCGTTCGCCTGGGTAAGAACCTCGACTTGATCGTCGGGGTGGTCCCGGGCCCTCTAGTCATCGGCTGGGTGAAATTTTTGGGTGGTACCTTCGACTCCCTTGCGGTTTCCATCCGAGCGTTGCGAGGGCTTACTTAAGAAGGAAAGTGCGCACCGTCGGGAGTTCTTTACGCCTCTCATCTGTTCTTGCGATCATACTCCCAACTTGTGCTTCGCTTTTCTTCTCTTGCCTAGCTGTGCTGCAATGGAGTTGGGTCTCCGCGAGAGTCGCTTGAAGACCGATGGCGACCTGAAGAAGGTCCGGTCCCTTATGGGGTGGTCCTCGGATTTCTTCAACCGCTCAGTCCGTGCCGGCGGAGAGCTCCCCTTCGAGAAGGAGCACGCCGGCGAAATGGTGTACTTTTCTTCGTACGCCATGGTGGGGTTGATCCCACCTTTTTCTTCCTTTTTCTTGATGCTGCTAGACTTCTATGGTCTGCAGTTATACCACCTTGGCCCTCACTCCATCCTCATTGTGTCTATTTTTGTCCACTTCTGTGAGATGTGGGTGGGCATTCCCCCCTGCATCGAGCTCTTCCGGACCTTCTTTACCGTCCATACCACCGGTAGGAGCAATGAGTACCTTGGCTTCTACTACTTCGTGAAGCGCAAGAAGTGCCCATTCAAGTACCTCCGGTCGTTCCCTTCTGGGAAGTGGGACGACTGGAAGAAGGACTGGATAGTCATCCGGGTGGAGGAGCACGAGAAGCTGGAGCTGCCCGAAGGCCTCCCCAACGTTGACACAATGATCTGGAGTGAAGCTCCGGTGCTGGCGGACGCCTTCGATCCTGTTCTGACCAGGATTCGCCATTGCGTGGAGGGAGGATTGACTCCTCAGGCGGTATTTCGCAATTTCCTGGTCAACAAGTGGGCGCCGCTGAAGAGGAGGGAGAAGCTCGCTTGGGCCCTCAACAGCGTGATGGACGACGACCGGGTTGAGACCGGGTTGAAGTCCAACATGGCAGGGAGAACCTTGGAGTTCCACCTCAAGAAATTCCAGCACGACATCGACATCGACGGTGATGACTTGACTCCCCCGTCGGCCTTCCTCACTCGAAACATGGAAGTGGAGTTCAGCGGGGAGCTCCGGCGAAAGATGCCCGTACTTGACGACCTTGGTGTCGTCGAGAGAAGATCAACCACCCGTGTGGCGATCCCCGGAATGCCCGAAGATGGCTCCGTCCCTGCCCCAAAGCCAAGGGTCGAGGTCGTCGGCAAGGGCAAGGAGCTGGCGGATGAACCCGAGAGCCAGAAGAGGAAGCTGCAGCATGCCGACGGAAGGTCCGTCAGGCCCGCTACTTCTGCCTCGGTTCCATCTCCCCGGAGGGGAAGGTCTTCTGCCACCGCAGCGACTATCCCCGTAATGGGGTCCTCTCGGAACGAGACCGTTCCTGCAGTGGGGTCCTCCCGGAGCTCGTCGGTTCCCGCGGTGGGATCCTCCCGGGGTGTTAGCTCCGGGTGCGCGACTCCGGCACCTGAGCCGGTGGAGGCCTCCAGGTCTGGGGGTTCTTCCCGATCGAGGAGGGCCTCGACCCGGGAAACGCCCGTGGCCGTGACAAGTTCCGGGGGGCCTTCCGGAGCTTCTACAACGACTATGGCTAGCCCAGAACGCCCAGGAAAAAGGTTCCGCGCAAGCTGGTGCGGAGGCCTCCCAAGGTAATTTTTAATCTATACCTTGTACAATTATTTTAAATGTGGCAACTGTTTGTTAATTTTCTTCGTCCATCGTCTACAACGTCCCCAAGAAGGGGAGCGAGGCTCCACCCTCAGCCACAGTGTCTGAGGCCGTGGGGGTGGGAGCTTCTGCTCCTGTCCCGGTGCCGCCCCAAGTGGTGGCTGAGGCTGCGACAGCTCCGGCGCCGGCTGTCGTGGTCATGGACCTCGACTCGTCCCCAGAAGATCCCGTGGTAGCGCCGAACCACGGTAGTGAAGACATGCCAGCGGCACCTGTCCTGGAGGTTGAAGCTCCAGGTCCTGGTGCTGTGATGATGGAGGCTCCGGCTGTTGAGCCGGAGGAAGTAGTAATCCCGGCCTCTGAGTCGGTAATTGTCGAAGCCCCGTCGGTTGAGCCGGAGGTGACTGAAGCTCCAGCATGCGAGCCGGAAGATGAGGTAGTTCCGACAGTTGGGCTGGCTACTTCCAAAGCACCGGCAGCTGAGATGGTTATTGTTGGAGCTCTGGTCACAGGTCCGAAAGATGTTGAAGATCTTCCGGCTTCTGTGCCAGTGGTTGAAGAGGTGACGGAGCTTGAGCCTCCGTCAGAGTGCCCAGACCAGAGCCAGTAGCGGCTCCTGCTCCAGAGGTGACGACGTCAGAGGTAACTGTGGCCGAGCCGGAGGGTTCAAGCAGAGTCGCTGGCCCCCTGCCTGAGGGGGTGAACGAAGACTTGGCGGCGGGGCCTTCTTCGATGGCGACTGAGGCCATCCCGGAGGACGGCCCTAGAGCCACGGAGACCCAGGGGACCACTCTTGTAGAGTGGGACCCGATTTTTGTATCTGAAGACCCGTTGGAACCAGTGGAGGAGACCCCAGCAGGTCCGGAGCCAATCCCGTTGTCGCTGTCCATTGACAATGCATGTTCCAATCCGCGTCAAGTCTAGCTAGCCTTCTTCCACGACAGCAAGGCTCTTGAAGAGGAGCGCCAAACCCTTAGGCGGTGGCGTAACCGGCTCTACTTCGAGACCAAGCTGGCTCAGTCGAGGCTGGAGTGGATCAAACGGGAGAAGATCTGCCTGGAGTACTGGGGCAAGTTACTGGATGAGAGGGAGAGTATGACTCATGCCCTCGACGCTCAGTCCCAGGAGATCTACAATCAGGCCAAAGCTGCCAATAACGCGGCCGATGCATGCCACGAACAGCTTGAGGCCATTAACACCGTACTCATCAAGCGCCGAGAGGCACTTGAATAGAGGGAGAAATGGCTCGAGGATGAAGAGCAGAAACTCCTTGAGCTGCGGGATGATGTCCTGAGGAGGGAAGAGGAGCTCGCTGAGAAAGTAGCTCTGGCTGACAAGGGCCTCGAGGAGCGCACCAAGAAATTGGAAGAGCGCTGCCAAGAGGATCAGGAGAAGACCTGGGTGCGAGGGCAGGAACTCTATGAACAAGAGTGTACCCTTATTGCCCGGGAGAAGAAAGTGAGGGGTAGGGAGAAGGACATGGTCGAGCGCCAGAACAAGATCCACCTCTGGGAGGAGGAGCTCAGAAAACTCAAAAGGCGGGTTGCTAAAAAGATTCAGCAAAACGCCAAAGAAGTTGAGTGCCTCGCCCATGAGAATTCCGAACTGACGGCGGCCAGGAGATCCCTGGAAGAGATGAAGGGCTTGAGGACTGCGGACTCCCTATAGATTTGGGAGTTCCTGGGCAAGGCCAACGACGCGCTGACACCGATGGGTTTCAGCCCCGTGCGTCCGGATGATCCGGAGCCGGAGCCGGACCTAGCACTGTAGGCGTTGAGCGCAGCAGGTAGCAAGGTCTCCAAGGTGGGCGATGTCATTGCGGACCAACCGGAGGTTGAGGGGCAATCCCTGGTGAAGAACGTCGCAGAGTATGTGCTGACGTGCTACACCAGCCGGAACTCCCAATTTCCTCTGGATCCGGTGCTTGAAGGCCCCGTTGAACGAGAAGGCGAAGCTACCCGAGCCAGCATATCTGAGGTCGCCCAGAAGGTCGCCCAATTCTTCCATAGGGTCTAGGACCATCTCTGTAATTCTCACTTGTGTTTTTTCTTCGTCTTCCTCAAATTGGTAATCCCTTGTCTCCAGATGTAATCTCTTGTCTCTAGATAAATGAAATCCCCAAATTTTGCGAATTTCACTTTTTGTCTTCAACATTCTTATCTTCACTTGGCCCCCTGGTAGATGTACACAATTTGATTGTGAACATGTACCAAGACGATATTGTGCATTGTTGATGACTCTTTTGCTTCGAACTTGTAGAATTTAGGTTCGAAGTCTTTGATAGTGAAGGCCCCCTGAGCTTGTCGGAGCTTAGAAGCTCCGGCATTGTCTATTGCTGGAGCTTAGTAGCTCCAGCAATAGTCTCTATCAACGCGTAGAGCATCGATAGTTAACCCTCCGGGGTGTCGGAGCTTAGTAGCTCTGGCAGTGACCTTTGCCAACACTCAGTTTGTTGGCAGCAGACTCCATCTACGGGGTCTTCTCACCATCTTTTATTCGGCGTCGACGGCTGGCCCCCTTAGGGGAGTCGGAGCTTAGTAAGCTCCGGCTTTTCTCCGTCAACGTAGATTTTATTTTTCCTGCACACTTAAGCCAAGAAAAATAGTAAAATTTGTTTCTTGTCTATAATTTCGTCGCGACTTACGATTCTCAAGAAGACTTTAAGTTAAACGCCGTTTTAAATACAACCGAATGCGTTGTCCTTTCTTCTAGATTCAACTGTCCATGGACCCGCCTTACTTCGGCCTGCCGGGGTATTGGTAGAGTGGCGTACTTAGGGTGCTTGACCAGGCTAAGTCGATAGCACACTCCAGCCCTAGATTGGCTTGGCGGCTTTCAGATGAGTTGGCCATGAACGATATTTGAATCCAAAAGAACTGACAATACAACTCGACTCGTATATAAACAGGTCGAACTAAAATTTCTTAAGAATTGCACGTCTTCGTTATAGACAAGAAAGAGAAAAAATAAAATGTTGAGCCTGTACAAAATAAATGCACGTGGAGTCTATTTCACATGAAGATTTCTTTCATTATAGGTCCGGGGTACATGGGAAACAAGTACACTCTTAGGGTACAGAACCAAGCTAAGGGTGTTTCATTTCTCGTTTGACCCAGGGTAGTTAGCCGCACTTTTAGTCCTGAGACTGTGACAAGCATTGCATGAGCTTTGTGGACCTTTCGGGAAAGGTCCAGCTGCTCTCCCGGAGGAACTACCCAACTTTGTACAATGACTCTATAACATACATCTCAAGTTACTCAAGACTTACCTCCGTGGTATTAAGTGTAGAACTTACGGAGGTGCTCGATGTTCCAAGGATTTGGGAGAGGTGTCCCATCCTCGGTAGCCAAGCGAACGCTTCCAGGACGGGATACTTTAATCACTCAGAAGGGCCCCTCCCAGTCGGGGGAGAGTTTGTTTAACCCTTCTCTGGATTGTATTCTCCGTAGCACCAGATCGCCTTCCTCGAGCTGTCGGTTGTGTACATGCCGCTAGTGATAACGTCGTAGGGCTTGACGATATCGGGCATTCCGAACAGCTGCTTGGCACCTTCCCTCCTCAAGGAGGTCTAGGTCTTCACGCCGGAGCTGGTCCTGCGCGGCTTCGTCGAAGGTCCAGACCCGGAGTGAACCCAAGGTGATTTCCGGAGGAAGGATTGCTTCAGCTCCGTACACCAGGAAGAAGGGTGTATCTCCGGTTGACCGGTTTGGAGATGTCCTGTTAGCCCATAGAGTGGGCGGAAGCTCTTTGATCCAGTTGGCTCCATGTTTTTTCAAGCGCTCATAGGTGCACGTTTTGAGTCCTTTAAGGATTTCAACATTTGCTCTCTCGGCTTGGCCATTACTGACTGGATGAGCTACGGAGGCGTAGCAAACTTGTATGCCGAGGTCTTCGCAATATCCTTGGAATGCGGAGCTTGTGAATTGGGTCCCATTATCAGTGATGATTTTGTTTGGGACTCCAAATCTACATACAATGGACTGCAGAAAGTTGATAGCAGATTGCTTGTTGATTGTCACAACTGGAGTTGCTTCCGGCCACATGGTGAACTTCTCAATGGCGACGTACAGGAACTTGTAACCTCCGACGGCTCTTGGGAAAGGTCCCAAGATGTCCATCCCCCACACATCAAAGGGCCATGTAGGAGGTATCATTTGTAAGGGCTGAGCCGGAGTGTGAATTTGCTTTGCGTGAAATTGGCATGCTTTGCATTTTTTCACCAGCTCAGTTGCATCCTGGAGTGCTGTAGGCTAGTAGAAGCCATGCCGAAAGGCTTTACCAACCAGCGTGCGGGAAGACGCGTGGTTCCCACACTCGCCTCCATGGATTTCTGCGAGGAGCTCGCAGCCTTCTTCCCTTGTGATGCACCGCATTAGGATTCCGTTGGCACTGCGCCGGTAGATATCCCCTTCTACCAGCGTGTATCTTTTAGCCAATCTGACTACCCGGTCAGCAGATACATCATCGTCAGGAAGGATGTTGTCTTTCAAGTAGTTCCGGATCTCCGAGATCCATGCATCGGAACTAACATGAGCATTTGAGTCTTGCGTGCTGGTTTGCTCGGAGCTTCCGGCAGCACCTACGACCCTTGAAGGCTGCCATGGTAACAGGGCCATGTGGACCGTCGGCTTCGGGATGCTGATCTCGCCCCCTTCGCTCAGTTCGGCAGGCTGAGCTGTGGGTTTCGACAATCTCCGGACAAAAGTTCCGTCAGGAGCTGGAGCTCCGGTTGACGCTTTCGTCGAGAGTTCGTCGGCTTCAGCGTTGTGAGCACGCTGAACATGGTGGAGATCTAGGACATCGAAATCCTTCTGAAGCCTCTGGACTTCAAGGAGGTAAGCAGCTAACTGGAGATTATTGCAGGAGCATTCACCCCTCACCTGCTTGATGATGAGCTGTGAATCTCCTTTGACCAGCAGTTGCTTGACACCGTATGACAGTGCCACCTTTAGTCCGTAGATGAGTGCTTCATACTCTGCCATGTTGTTGGTTGCCTTGAAGTCAAGGTGTACCATGTATTTCACCTTCTCCCCAGTCGGTACAAGGAGAAGGATTCCAGCTCCGGCCCCCTGCTTCTGCATGGAGCCGTCAAAGTAGAGGGTCCAGTGAGGCTCAGTGAAGGTTGGAGCTTGATGCTCCGTCTTCTGCTCACTGGGGCCCCCAGGGTTTGATGGAGAGGGAGTCCATTCTGCCACAAAATCTACCAATGCTTGACTCTTGACTGCTTGTCTTGAGATAAATTCAAGATCAAATTCAGCCAATTCCGCTGCCCACTTTGCAATATTCCCAGTTGAATTGGGATTATGCAAAATTGCTCGAAGTGGGTAGGAGGTCACCACCGATACTTTGTGAGCTTGGAAGTAATGTCGAAGCTTCCTGGAGGCAATAAGAACTGCATAGAGCAGCTTATGCACCTCTAGGTATCGAGTCTTGGCATCATGTAATACTTCACTAATGAAGTACACTGGGCGTTGAATGGTCCGGACCCTCCCGGAGGGGTCCGGAGCTTCCTCTTCATTGACCCGGACCATCTCCGAAGGGTCTGGATTTTCTTCGGGGACCTCCGGGTTCTGGCTGGAGGAACCCGGAGCTTCTTCAGAAATGACCTGGACCTTCCTGGAGGGGTCTAGGTCTCCTGAAACGACTTCCGGTGGATTTGAATCTGGGAGCTGGGACCTAGACTCACCTTCAGGAACCTCCGGACCTTCCCGAAGGGGTCTGGATTCCTGAGTGTGGGGTAGTTCTGGTCTCTCCGCGACCAGAACCATACTGACGACTTCGTCAGTAGCTGAAATATAAAGCAATAAAGGCTCACCAGGGTTCGGAGCTACCAGAATTGGTAGGGTGGTGAGGAACTGTTTCAGCTCCTGGAATGCCTTTTCTGCCTCTTCGGACCATTGGAATGGTTCGGACTTCCTCAATAACTTGAATAAGGGAAGTGCCCGTTCCGCCAGTCTTGAGATGAACCGGCTGAGGGCTGCTAGACATCCAGTTAATTTTTGGACGTCCTTGATGCGGGTTGGTGGCCGCATGTCTTCAATGGCCTTAATATTCGCCGGATTAGCTTCTATGCCCCGGTGACTTACCAGGAAACCAAGAAGTTTTCCAGAGCTAACCCCAAAGACACACTTGTCTGGGTTTAGCTTCGTGCGGGTGGCCCGTAGCTTGTCGAAGACAGCCTACAAGGTGTCAAGGAGTGACTCCTTGTTCCTGACCTTGACCACGATTTCATCGACGTACACTTCCACTATGTCTCTAATAAGTTCTTCAAAAGTTTTGTACATAGCTCGTACAAAAGTTGAAGCTGCATTCTTGAGACCAAAAGGCATGGTTGTGTAACAATACAATCCATCTACTGTGATGAATGAAGTATGCTCTTCATCTTCCCTAGACATCCTGATTTGATGATATCCGGAATATGCATCTAGGAAACACAGTAATTCACACCCGGAGGTGGAATCCACTATCTGATCTATTCTAGGTAGTGGGAATGGATCTTTTGGACATGCCTTATTTAGTGTGGTGTAGTCGATGCACATCCGAAGCTTCTCGTCGGCCTTAGGCACAACGACTGGGTTCGCCAGCCATTTTGGATGGAAGACTTCTCGGATGAATCCGGCTTTGAGCAACTTCTTCACTTCTTGTCGAATGAAGTTCTGTCGCACTACGGATTGCTTCCGAGGCTTCTGATGCACAGGCCGGGCATCGGGGTAGATCTTCAAATTGTGCTCAATCACTTCCCTAGGGATCCCAGGCATTTGTGACGGTTGCCGAGCAAACACGTCAACGTTAGCCCGGAGGAAAGTGATGAGCGCGAGTTCCTATTTGTCGTTCAATACTCCCGATATACGGGTGGTTTGAGCGGCATCGGAACCAATTTGGACGACTTTGACAGGAATGTCGGTGTCGCCGCTTGGCTGCACTCGAGGTGCAGAAGTCGAGCCTCGTTGCCGAATGCTCGGGGGTTTTGGAACTTGCTCCTGCCTGGAGTCCTCCTCTTGCACTGTGGTGAGCGCATGGAGTTCTTCCAGTGCAGTTACTCCTGCGGTGCGATCTCCGCGGATCCGGAGAACGCCTACTGGCTTTGGCATCTTCAACACCAGATAGCCATAATGAGCAGCCGCCATGAATTTGTACAAGGCAGGTCCACCCAAGATGGCATTGAAGGGTAAGTTGATCTGCGCGACGTCGAAGACCAACTTCTCAGTGCGGTACTTCTCCCGTGTCCCGAAGGTAACAGGGAGAGTAATAGCTCCGAGTGGGGTGATGGCCCCTAGACCTACTCCGGAGAAAGGTCGAGAGGGGTGGAGATCCGAAGGTCGGAGCTGATGCTTAGTGAAAGCTTCGAAGCTGATGAGGTTAAGCCCCGAACCTCTGTCTACCATGACGTGGTGGAGCTGGATGTTGTTGATGGTAGGCGATACCATCAAGGGTAACTGTCCTGCTCCAACCATGCTCCGAGGACAATCCGAAGCATCAAAAGTGATGGCTGTGTCCATCCACTTTCTGTGAGGTTCCGGCCTGACTGTAGGAGCTACAGCGGCCATATCTCGACGCATAGTCTTGATGACGCGACGGTAGGTGATATCCTATGATCCACCAAAAATGGTATTCATGGTCTTCCGACGCTCGTTGTAAGAGACGTCAGAATCATCGTCGACGGAGGTGTAGACGGCCTTCAGGACCTTTTTGGTATCCTGGAACCCTAACTCCTCTTCAGCCAGAGCTTCGTCAACTTTTTGCTTTCCTTCCCTCTGTCGGAAAGGAGATTCTTCGCGGCGCTTGCTGTAGTGCTCGGCAAGGTTTTGGACCTCCCGGCAGTCTTTCAAACTGTGGCTGCCCGTCTTGTGAAAGGGACATCACACTTTGGGTTTGCCACCGTCTTCAGAAGACGGTCGAGGTCGCTTCTCGGGGCATGGCCCCTGGCCACCCGGAGCTGCAGCAGCTGCAACGTTGGATGTGCCAGCCGACGGCTTCTTGCCGTTGGTCTTCTTTTTCTTCTTGCCACTCCTGGAGGTAGCGGCTTCTTCTTTGGAGGGTTTCTTGTGACCCTCCGTGGTTGGTTTGGAGTGCATCTCACGGCCCTCCGCAGCTCGGGCACATTTGTCGGCCAAGCCGAAGAGTTCCGTGACACTGGTGATCTCCTTGATAGCCAGTTTCTCCAACATCTTCTTGTCCCATACGCCCTGTCTGAATGCTACAATGACAGAGGCGCTAGAGATAGAAGGGATAGTGTTTCGTACCTGAGAGAACCTCTGGATGAATGACCACAAGGATTCTCCCCCTTTTTGCACGACCGCAAAAAGATCCAGTTCAGTGCCTGGCCGGGTGTATGAACTCCCGAAGTTGGCAGTGAACTGATGGCACAGCTCCTCCCAACTGTTGATAGAGTTGGGTGGAAGGCTCATAAACCAGGACCTGGAGTCACAGTTAAGGCCACTGGAAAGTAGTTGGCCATCACGGCCTCATTTCCTCCAGCTGCCAAAATTGCAGTGGAGTATATCTGAAGAAATTCGGTGGGATTGACAGTCCCGTCAAATTTTTCCGGCAGGTGAGGCCGGAACTTCTGTGTCCATCAAACCATGCGCAGATGCATGGCCAAAGCTGAACAGCCTCCTCCTACTCCTTCAGGAGTAGAAAGGTCCTGAGCTTCCCGTCTTTCACGGGCACGCTCAATATGGACTCGGCCGTCCTGCTGGCGGTATCGGCGATCAAGCTCCACCCGGAGGTCGTGAGTCGAAAGCCTGGATACCGTGTGAGTGCGTTGAGCCCCGGAGGGCAATGACGTCACTTGTTGTGACGCAGCACGTCTCCTGCTATTGGAGACATGCGGACCAAGTCTTCCAGACAAAGTCTGCCGCTGCGATGGGGCTCTTCCTGAAGGAGGAGGACCCTAGTTGCTGAGGCGTTCGGCTGCTGCTGCAACCAAATGCTCCACATTAGCCCTCCACTGCTCCAGTGCATCCCGAGATGCATCCGGTGGTGGTGGGCGTTGGAGAAGAGCACGCGCTGCATGGAGCGCGTGTTTCGGGTTGTCATGATTTGCCGACGCAGTAAGTGACGCTGGCGCACTATCACATTGTCCAGCACGATTTGCTGGACGAGACGATGGTGGTGGGAGTGTGACTCCTGCTGGTGCTGAGGCTCCTGCTGGTGGCTGCCTATTGGAGGGATTGCCTCCAACAACCTGAGCAGCTGGTTGGCCGTTGGATGATCCAGCAGCAGAGTTCACCATTCTCGAAATCTCAGGCGCACCCCTTCCTGGCGCGCCAACTGTCGGTGGTTTGGAACCGGCAGATCTCCCTACACTACTAAAGTGATAGGGGAGTTTGATGTTCGGTGTGGGCGCGCGGAGATTCAAGAAGGTGAATAAGAATTGCTACAGGGGACACAAGAATTTACGTGGTTCGGGCCGCCTGAGCGTAATACCCTACTCCACGGGTGTGTTGGTGTTGTATTAGCAGTATGAGCTTGTGATGAGCATATGAGTCGCGTGTGTCTGTCCTCCCTCTGTGTATCGTCGGCCTGCCCTTTTATAGTACAAGGGCAGGCCGTTACAGGTTAGCCTGGCCCGACATGTGGCCCCGGCGGTTACTAGTATTGATACACGTTTAATTGCTCTTAATGATCCTGTAACGGGCTTTGATAGCATCGTTACTGGTGTTAAGATCGTCCGTTTAAGTGTCAATAATATGGTATTGATGACACTTAATCGGGTCTTGAAGTCCTTGGCTCTCCTTGGAAGAACCGGAGCCGTTGCAGGGTCTTCCGGAGGTTAGAAGCTGAAGATCCGACGATCGAACACGTGGCAGCTTCGGAACTTGCTGTGGGAAACAGGTAGCTCCGGGACTGCACGACACGTGTCAGGTCTGGAGCTTCTATCGGTCAGGGGCTATGTCCAGAGGTGCCATTTCGGTACATGGTCCGGAGCTTCCCCCTTGTGGGCGGTAGCTCCGGTTTGGTAGTACACGTGGTGACCCAGGGATTAACCATGTTGGAGAAGCGGGTCCGGTTATGTCTGACATGTGGGCCTTCGAGGGTCTTCAAACTAAGTAGATGATCATCCCTTGAGATCTTTATAACCTCAAGTGATGTACGGTTTTCAGGATACCGACACTATCGTAACCAACTCAAATCTTTACATATTTGAGTCAAACACGACTCAGCCGTAGCCTGAGTCCATAACCTAGTCGGTTGGACCTTTTTGACCAATTCCTTATTTCCACATCTCTTCATCACACCTCGGATCCATGTAGCCACGTCCATGCACTCCTTGCATACGTGCAAACATCTTTCAACGACGTCCACGATACATTCATATGCATTGTTCTAGATTCATACATGTTGCGCGACCTCCCGATCAACTCAACAACAATTCCTCCCGAACATGGTTGTTGAACCTCATCTTCTCCCTAAGAATAGTTCAATGGATCTCGTCAACGGCCATGTCTTGATCTCAAGCAACACCTGCACATGAATAAACCAACCAATACTTCCGAGCACAAGTCCTCGACTTGACTCTCGTTAGTTCTGAAACTACAACATCATACGTGGGCACTTCACAAAAGCATGTTGCAAACCATAGCAAAATGTTATCAACCATAACCACCAAAACACACCAAAAACTTAGTAAAAGAATACTAAGCAAACTTTCCATAAGTGTAAAGAAAGTTTGAAATATTGCAAGATAAAAGTAGGAACATTGCGATCAAGCTCTGAACCTTGCCAAAGCAAACCGGAGCTTGAGTCAGAGCTTAACAAAGCTAGTACAACCTAGCGCCAGAGCATACCAAAGGTAGTACAACCTAGCGTCGGAGCTTGCCAAAGCTAGTAGGAACTATTCAACCCAAAAGCAGGAGCTAGAAAAACATGTCGGAGCTAACCAACATAAGTCGGACCTATCAAAACATATCAAAGCTTAACAATGACATGCAGGAGCTATCAAAGACATGCTGGAGCTAAAGACAAAGCTCACTGGAGCTACCCAAAAACATGTCGGACCTAGACAAAGAAAGTTGGACCTATTGTCATACCATGCAAAAGCTCGGAGCTAGAGTCGAACCTTGCTAAAAAGATGTTATGGCAGCATTCAAAACTTTTATTGTCAAAGCCAATGTATTCAGCACACATAGGTCTCACAATCTCCCCCTTGATGAATGCATTGGCAACACCACTTAAGATACGAACATTGGCTATTCATATTAAAAGTTTTGAAAACAATTTCTCCCCCTTTTTAAAACATAAATAAAATGAGAAAAAATTCTCCCCCTGAAAGGAATCATCCCAAAAACAATTGTGAATATGTGCAATGTGTAATCAATTTCTCCCACTTGCATACTTATCCTTAAAAATTCACATATTATCTCTCCCCCTTTGACAATGTATTTAGCAAGTTATATAATACAAATTTTAATTGTTATGAGCATATTATAACATATACATATAAAACAAAGCTCATCCAAGTCATACTATCAAGTAACTTACACTCTCACACATAAAGTAGTGTAAGCCATGCTAGAGATCAAATGTAATTTTCAATTTAAGGAAGTCATGGTCTCACAAACTTAACTATTTCAAGACCTGAAAGCATGACACTTGTTGCTGCATTTTATTATTTTTTTAAGCACGAATTTTGATCATATGATATTTGCAAAAGATTATATGTGCATCTGCCTTATTCTAACCAACCAAGCCATGCCTATGTCATTTGACAACCAGAAGCTTAAGGATATTGTTTTAGTCATACACAACTTCTTCCAAGTTCAGATCTAAGTGCAATGATAAGCCATCTCAAAAGAAGAAGTGTGATGCATGCATATTCTCTTGGTCTTTTCTCAACTTATATTTGTTGATAAAAACTCAACATGTTAGTTGATTACTTGATTAATTCTTTATGATTAAAAGCACTTGTGAGCATGCAACAGGTTCAAAACAGCAAGAAAGTTCGACCATGACCAGATTTAGTGTAAGTAATTATTCCAAATACTAGACATGGCAAACACTAGAAAATGTATAATGCGAGTATTGTAATAAGAACTTTCAGCATGTAAAAGGAATCACAAAGTCATATATGTATGAAATACTTTGCTCATATTATTTTAATTTCAGATTCACACATAGACTTCTCAAGTTTCAAAAACTCCCCCTCGATTTAAGCATAACCCCTATTTCACTATGAATGTAACAAAAATGAGAGAAATCCAAAGGTTTTGTAAAAATGTCAGCCAATTGTCTTTCAGTATCTACATGGTAAAGCACAATGTTTCCTTTTTCAACAGTATCACAGAGAAAGTGATACCTAATATCAATGTTCTCAGTTCTAGAATGTTGCACGGGGTTTTTAGCAATGCAGATGGCACTAGTGTTATCATAAAACAGTGGAGCACTATCTAGATCAACCCCGTAGTCCTTAAGTGACTGAACAATCCAAAGAATTTGTGAGCAAGCACTAGCAGCATCTACATATTCAGATTCAGTTGTGGATTGTGCAACTGAATTTTGTTTTCTAGAGGACCAAGCAACAAGTGAATTACCAAGAAAATGACAAGCACCGGATGTACTTTTCCTATCAATCCTACAACCCCCAAAATCAGCATCGGAAGAAGCTTTCAAAGTAACGGCTGAGGAAGAAGGAAGAAAAATGCCAAATTCTTGAGTTCCATGTAAGTACCTGAGAATCCTTTTGATGGCTTCACGATGTGAAGCACGTGGGGAGGCTTGAAACCGTGCACAAAGACATACGCAGAACTGTATGTCTCGTCTTGATGTCGTCAGGTACAAAAGTAATCTGATCATGCTTCTATATTTTTTTGATCCACGGGTTCACCATCTTCATCAAGTTTAAGTGTTGTTGCTGTTCCCAATGGTGTCCGAAGAGGCTTGCTTTTGTCCATGTTGAAGCGCCTTAGGAGGTCTTTTGTATACTTTGTTTGATGCACAAAGGTACCTTCCTTGATTTGCTTGATTTGCAGCCCCAAAAAGTATGTGAGTTCTCCCATTATACTAATCTCAAATTCTGAACTCATCATAGCTGAAAACTTGGACACAAGATCATGAGAAGCACAACCAAAGATAATATCATCCACATACACTTGAACGAATAATGAGTCATTGCCATGCTTAGGCATAAAAAGAGTTTTATCAACCTTGCCCATGTTAAACTCCTTTTCAAATAAGAATGTTTTTAACCTATCATACCATGCTCTAGGGGCTTGTTTGAGACCGTACAAGGCTTTGGACAGTTTGTAAACATGATTAGGAAAATCTGGATTTTCAAAACCCGATGGTTGTTTGACATAAACATCCTCATCTATGTATCCATTAAGAACAGAACTTTTAACATCCATTTGATATAGCTTAAAACCTTTAGATGCAGTAAAAGCTAACAAAATTCTTATGGCTTCTAATTTAGCAACAGGAGCAAAAGTTTCATTAAAATCTAGACCTTCAGCTTGAGTGAAACCTTGAGCAACAGACCTAGCCTTATTCCTAACCACAACCCCATCCTCACTTTTCTTATTTTTGAACACTCATTTAGTTCCAATAAAAGTGTGACCTTGAGGTGGAGGTACAAGTTTCCAAACATTATTTCTTTCAAAAAAATTTAACTCTTCTTGCATGGCAATAATCCAAGATTCGTTAGTGAGTGTGTGTGATATATCTTTGGGTTCAAAAGAAGAAACAAAAGCAGAATGAGCATGAGAGTTTGGATCACTAAACCTGGACCGTGTGACTAGTTCGTGCAAGCTTCCAATAATTTGTTGTGGAGGATGAATTTTGAGAACCCGGAGGGGAGTGGAAACTTCACAAGCTTCTTATTCTTCATGTTCATCAAAAATCGATGAAATTGTGACTTGAGGAGGACCTAGACCAGCAATGTTGGTCGTAGGTGCTGGCTGTGAATCAAAATCAGGAGCTGGAACAATGTCATTAGCTGCTGAATTTTCAGGCAGCAGCACCACTTCTTCCTCATCTTCAATTAAAATGCCCCCCCTGCGGATATGGAACTGCACCTGCAATGTTTGAGCTAGTACATTGGCTAGATTCATCAAAATACAGCTCACAAGTCTCCACAATTTTGTTAGTGTCAAGTAAAAGCACACGGTAGCCTCTAGTATGAGATGGATAACCAAGAAACATACCATCAATGGATCTAGGTTCAAATTTATCAAGATTACCATGTTTCTTAACAAAGCATTTGCAACCAAAGACCCAAAAGTGTGTAACACTAGGCCTATGTCCAAACCGGAGCTCATATGGTGTTGTACCTAGCTTAGCGTGCAAGAAAACATGATTTGAGACATAACAAGCAGTTGCAATCGCATCAGCCCAAAATTTCCTAGGAGTTTGGTATTCATTAAGCATAGTACTAGCCATCTCAACTAAGGTTCTGTTCTTTCTTTCTACAACACTGTCAGTACCCTGCATACCGAATACCCCTTGGGATTGCAAAAAGACCAAAGGAACTTCACCTGTCTGAGTTAAAGACCTCCGAAGCCCCCACATGTCAAACGGGACCGGACCTGCCTCCTTTCGATGGTTAGTCCTAGTGCTGCCACGTGTATCCTGCAACCGGAGCTACATACCACACATGGGAAAGCTCCGGGCTAAATACCTGTGTGACACCTTCGGACCTAACCCCCGACAGAGGGAAGCTCCACTACTTACACGTGTATAACAGCACCAGACCTACCCATCCCAGTCGGTAAGCTCCGGAGCTGCCAAGCGTCCAACCGCCGGACCTTCAACTTCAACAAGCAGACTGGTGGACCCCCAATGGCTCAAACCTTCAAGGGACAATTAAAGACTTCAAGACCCGATTAAGTGTCATTAATACCATCTTAATGACACACGATCAGAGGACCCTTAATACCAATAACGCCACTGTAAAGGCACGTTACCATAATATTAAGGGTAATTAAGCTCATTAATTGTGTATTAAGCATCAGTAACCGCCAGGGCCACATGTCGGGCCAGGCTAACGATGTAACGACCAGTCCTTGTACTATAAAAGGACAGGTCGAGCGATACACAGGGAGGGCTCCCAGACTTCCGTACTCTGCTCTGAGATACACCCTCAAGTGCTCAGATGCTCAATACAACAACTACACACCCCGTGGAGTAGGGTATTACGCTCAGGCGGCCCGAACCACATAAATCCTCATGTCAACTTGCCATCGTATTCTGAGTCTCTGGGCACCAACAACCGAACTACAAACTCTGCGGTCTACCAACAGTAGTACCAGGAGAATTGATGGAACCACACTCCGACAGTTGGCGCGCTAGGTAGGGGGCGCCCCAGATTCAAGGTTGGTGAACTCTGTTGCTAGATCGTCCAATGGCAACCCTATTGCGAAACCTGCTGGAGGCAATCCCTCCAACATGCAGCAGCGAGCAGGTGCTGTGGCTCCAGCAGGAGTCATGCCACCACCGCCACCGTCCGCACCGGCGAATCAAGCTGGATAGCGAGATGGGGCGTCCGCGTCGTTCATTGCATTGGCGAACAACAACCCTGAACACGCGCTCCATGTTGCGCGTGCTCTTCTCCAGCGTCCACTGCCTCCAGGAGCATCCTAGGGTGCAATGGAGCAATGGAGAGCTGATGTCAAAAATTTGGTTGCAGCCGCAGCTGATCGCATCAGCAACCAAGGCCCTCCCCCCTCGGGGCGGGCCCCATCGCAGCATCGGACCGTGTCAAGTAGACTCGGTCTGCACACTTCACAACACAGCGGTGTGTTGCATCTCAAAAGGCGACGTCGCTGCCTTCCGAGGTGCGATGTACCCATACGGTAACCAGGCTTTTGACTTACGACCTCCGGGCGGAGCTTGATCGCCGTTACCGTCAACAAGACAGCCGTGGCCATATCGAGCGCGCTCGTGAAAGGTGAGAGGATTGGGACAATCCTGCTCCCGAGGGTGTAGGAGGAGGCTGTTCTGCCCTGGCCATGCACCTACGCATGGTTATATGGCCACAAAAGTTCTGACCTCACCTGTCGGAGAAATTTGATGGGACTGTCAATCCCGCCGAATTTCTCCAATCTACTCCAGTGCAATCCTTGCGGCTGGAGGCAATGAGGCCGTAATGGCCAATTATTTTCCCGTGGCTTTAACTGGGACCGCCAGGTCTTGGTTCATGAGATCCGGCCCAACTCCATCAACAGTTGGAAGAACTGTGCCAACAGTTCACTGCCAAGTTCAGGAGCTCATATACCCGACCAGGCACCGAACTGGACCTTTTTGTTGTCAAGCAGAAGGGGGGGAGAGTCCCTGCGATCCTTCATCCAGAGGTTCTCACAGGTATGAAACACTATTCCTTTTATCTCAAGCGCTTCTGTTATTGTGGCATTCAGATAGGGCGTGCAAGGCAAGAAGATGCTGGAGAAGCTGGCGACTAAGGTAGTCACCAGCGTCACGGAACTCTTCATCTTGGTAGACAAGTGTGTCAAAGCTGCTGAAGGTTGTGAAATGCACTCCCAACCACCACTGGAGGACAAATAAAGTCCTCCAAGGGTGAAGCCACTACCTCTGGGAGTGGCAAGAAGAAGAAAAAGTCCAACGGCAAGAAGAAGCCGTCGGCCAGCACACCTACAGCCGCTGCTGCCGCAGCTCCGGGTGGCCGGGGGCCACGCCCCGAGAAATGACCTCGGCCGTCGTCTGAAGACGGTGGCAGCTCCAAGATGTGGTGTCCCATACACAAGACGAACAACCACAACTTGGAAGGTCGCCGAGAGGTCCAGAACCTTGCCGAGCGCTACAACGAGCTCTGACAAGAAGTTCCTTTCCGTCAAAGGGAAGGAAAACAAAAAGTCGACGAAGCTTTGGCTGAAGAGGAGTTAGGCTTTCAGGACCCCAAAAAGGTCCTGAAGGATTTTTACACCTCCGTTGACGATGACTCTGACGTCTCTGACAACGAGCGTCAGAAGACCGTGAACACCATCTTTGGTGGTTCGTGGGACATCACCTCCCGCCGTGTCCTCAAGACAATGCGGCGGGACATGGCCTCCGTAGCTCCCACTGCTAGGGCGGAGCCGCACCGGAAGTGTATGGACACTGCCATCACCTTTGATGCTTCTGACTGCCCTCGGAACATGATCGGAGCTGGCCAACTACCATTGATGGTATCTCCAACCATCAACAACATCCAACTCCACCATGTGATGGTGGATGGAGGTTCGGGGTTGAACCTCATAAGCTTCGAAGCTTTCATCAAGCTTCAGCTCTGACCTTCAGATCTTTACCCCTCTCGACCTTTCTCCGGAGTTGGTCCGGGGGCCATAACCCCACTTGGTGCCATTACTCTCCCGGTAACCTTCGAGACCTGGGAGAATTACTACACTGAGAAGTTGTTCTTCGATGTGGCATAGATCAACTTGCCATTCAACGCCATTTTGGGCAGGCCAGCCTTGTACAAATTCATGGCTGCTGCTTATTATGGCTACTTGGTGTTGAAGATGCCAACACCAGCAGGTGTTCTCCGGATCCGCGGAGATTGCACCGCCGGAGTGACTGCTTTGGAAGAACTTCAAGCGCTTGCTACAGCACGGGAGGAAGAATCCAGAAAGGAGCAAGCTCCGAAACCCCCGAGCTTTCATCACCGAGGCTCAACCTCCGCACCTCGCGTGCAACCAAGTGCCGACACCGACATTCCCATCAAAGTCGTCCAAATCGGTTCCGACGCTGCTCAAACCACACGTATATCGGGAGGTCTGAATGACAAATAGGAACTCGCGCTCATCACTTTCCTCCGGGCTAATGTCGATGTGTTTGCCTGGCAACCGCCACAAATGCCTGGGATCCCTAGGGAAGTGATCGAGCACAATCTGAAGATTTATCCCGACGATCGGCCTGTACATCAGAAGCCTCGGAAGCAATCAGTAGAGCGACAAAACTCCATACACGATGATGTGAAGAAGTTTCTCGAAGTTGGATTCATCCGAGAAGTCTTCCACCCATAATGGCTGGCAAACCCAGTCGTTGTACCCGAGGCCGATGGGAAGCTTCAGATGTGTATCGACTACACTACACTCAATAAGGCATGTCCAAAGGATCCATTCCCACTAACTAAAATAGATCAGGTAGTGGATTCCACCTCCAGGTGTGAATTACTGTGTTTCCTAGATGCATATTCTGGGTATCATCAAATCAGAATGTCTAGGGAAGATGAAGAGCATACTTCCTTCATCACAGTACATGAATTATATTATTACACTACCATGCCATTTGGTCTCAAAAACGCTACTTCAACGTTTGTACGAGCTATGTACAAAACTTTTGGAGAGCTCATCAGAGATGTAGTGGATGTTTACGTCGATGACATCGTCATCAAGATCAAGAACAAGGAGTCATTCCTTGACACCTTGCAAGCTGTCTTCGACAAGTTGCAAATCACACGCACGAAGCTGAACCCGGACAAGTGTTTCTTCATGGTTAGCTTCGGAAAGCTTCTTGGCTTCTTGGTGAACCACCAAGGAATAGAAGCAAATCCGGCGAAGATTAAAGATATTGAAGACATGCGGCCACAAGCCCGCATCAAGGATGTCCAGAAGCTGACCGGATGTCTAGTTGCCCTCAGCTGGTTCATCTAAAGACTGGCAGAACGGGCGCTACCCTTCAAATTATTGAGGAAGACCAGACCATTCCAATGGTCTGAAGAAGTAGAAAAGTCTTTCCAAGAGCTAAAGCAGCTCATCACCGCTCTACCAACTTTGGTAGCTCCGAATTCTGGTGAGCCACTTCGCTTTACATTTAGGAAACTGACAAAGTTGTCAGCATGGTCCTGGTTGCGGAAAGACCAGAACCATCTCCAGTTCAGGAGTCCAGACCCCTCCGGGAGGGTCCGGAGCTACGTGAAGACGAGTCTGGGTCCCAGCTCCCAGACCTGGATCCTAAAGGCGAGATGCCAGAGGATCAACTTCCTTCAAATGAAGAATTTTTTGTTGCTGAGCAACAAGATCCAAACCCCTCCGAGAAGGTCTGGGTCACTGTAGAAGAAGCTCCGGGTTCGTCAAGAAAGAACCTAGAGGTCCCCGACGAAGGTCCGGACCCCTCCGGGAGGGTCCAAATTGATGAGGAGGAAGACTTGGTCCCCTTCGGGAGGGTCCGGACAGTCCAACGCCCAGTGTATTCATCAGCAAAGTACTCGAAGACGTCAAGACTCGGTACCTAGGGGTGCATAAGCTGCTCTACGCAGTTCTTATTGCTTCTGGGAAGCTCCGACACTACTTCCAAGCTCACAAGATTTCAGTGGTAACTTCTTATCCACTGCATGCAATCTTGCATAACCCCAACTCCACTAGGAACATTGCAAAGTGGGCAGCGGAATTGGCTGAGTTTGACCTTGAATTCGTCCCAAGATAAGCGATCAACAGTCAAGCACTGGTGGACTTCATGGCGGAATGGACCCCTTCTCCATCAAATCTGGGGGTCCCAATGAGCAGAAGCTGGAACCCAAGGTTCCGGTTTTCACCAAGCCTCACTAGACTCTCTACTTCGACGGCTCTGTGCGGAAGTAGGGGGCCGGAGCTGGAGTCCTTCTCGTCGCTCCGACCGGGGAGAAGGTCAAATACATGGTTCACCTTGACTTCAAGGCAACCAACAACATGGCGGAGTATGAAGCACTAATCTATGGGCTCATGGTGGCACTATCATATGGTGTCAAGCAGCTGTTGGTAAAGGGTGATTCGCAGCTCGTCATAAAACATGTCAAAGGTCAATGCTGCTGCAACAACCCTTAACTAGGTGCATACCTACTTGAAGTCCAAAAGCTTCAAAAGGACATCGACGTCCTGGATCTTTGCCAGGTCCAGTGTCTCAACAACACTGAAGCCGACGAACTCTCGACGAAAGCTTCAACCAGAGCTCTAGCAACCAACGGAACCTTCGTCCGGAGATTGTCAAGACCAACAGCTCAGCCTGCCGAATTGAGCGAAGGGGGCAAGACCAGCACCTCGAAGCTGGCGGTCCTGATGGCCCTGTAACCATGGCGTCAATCAAGGGTCATAGGTGCTGCAGGAACCTCTGAGCAACCCAACATGCAAGACTCAAATGCTCAAATTAGCTCCGATGCATGGATCTTGAAGATCTGGAGCTACTTAAAAGACAATTTCCTTCCTGAAGATAATGTATTTGCGACCGGATAGTCAGATTGGCTAAAAGATACACACTGGTAAAAGGGGATCTCTACCGGTGTGGTGCCAAAGACGTCCTAATGCGGTGCATTACAAGGGAAGAAGGTTGCAAGCTCCTCGCAGAATCCATGGAGACGAGTGTGGGAAGAACGTGTATTCCCGCACGCTAGTCGGTAAAGCCTTCCGGCAAGGTTTTTACTGTCCTACAGCACTCCAGGATGCAACCGAGCTAGTGAAGAAATGTGAAGCATACCAGTTCCATGCAAAGCAAATTCACACACCAGCTCAACCTCTACAAATGATACCTCCTACGTGGCCATTCGCTGTGTGGGGGATGGATATCTTGGGACCTTTCCCAAGAGCCGTCGGAGGTTACAAGTTCCTGTATGTTGCCATCGACAAGTTCACCAAATGGCCGGAAGCAACTCAGTTTTGACAATAAACAAGCAATCAACTATCAATTTCTTGCAGACCATCGTATGCATATTCGTAGTTCCAGACAAGATCATAACTGATAATGGGACCCAATTCACAAGCTCTGCATTTCAAGGATATTGCGAAGACTTCGACATTCAAGTCAGCTACGCCTCAGTAGCTCACCCGACAAGCAATGGCCAAGCTGAGAGTGAAGATGAAGAAATCCTAAAAGGACTCAAGATGCGCACATATGAGCGCTTGAAAAAACATGGAGCCAACTGGATCGAAGAGCTTCTGCCCACCTTGTGGGCAAACAGGACAACTCCAAATCGGTCAACTGGAGAGACACCATTCTTCCTGGTGTATGGAGCTCAAGCAGTCCTTCCTCCTAAAATTACCTTGCGGTCGCTCTGGGTCCAGACCTTCAACGATGCCACACAGGACCAGCTCCGGCATGAAGACCTTGACCTCATTGAAGAGGGAAGGTGCCGAGCAGCTGTTCGGAATGCCCGGTACTGCCAAGCTCTTCGGCGCTATCACCAAAGGCATTTTCACAGCCGATATCTCGAGGAAGGCGATCTGGTGCTACAGAGAATACAAACTCGAGAAGGGTTAAACAAACTCTCCCCAGCTGGGAAGGACCCTTTCGAGTGATCAAAGTATCCCGTCTCAGATGCGTTCGCTTAGCAACCGAGGATGGGACACCTCTCCCTAATCCTTGGAACATTCTCCGTAAGTTTTACACTTAATACCACGGAGGTGAGTCTGTAGTTACATGTGATGTATGTTATAGAATCATTGTACAGAGTCGGGTAGCTCCTTTGGGAGAACAGCCGGACCTTCCCCGGAAGGTCCGCAATGTTCACGCAACACTTGTCACAGTCTCAAAACTAAAAGTTTAGCTTGCTACCTTGGGTCAAATGAGAAACGCAACACACTTAGTCTGGTTCCGTACCCTGAGAGTGTACTTGTTTCCCCTGTACCCCAGACCTATAGTGAAAGACATCATTGTGTGAAAACAGACTCCACGTGCATTTATTTTGTACATGCTCAATATTTTTTATTTTTCTTTTTCTTGTCTATAACAAAGTTTTGCAATTCCCAAGAATCTTTAGCTTGACCAATTCATATATAATTCAAGTCGCTTTGTTAGTTCTGTCGGGTCTTAACAGTGTTGAATGGTCTACTCGCCTGAATGCCGCCAAGCCAATCTAGGTGCAGAGTGTGCTATCGACATAGCCTGGTCCTGCACCCTAAGTATGCCACTCTACCTACACCCCGGCAGGCCGAAGTAAGGTGAGTCCAGGAAACAATTGGACCTGAAGAACATAAGAAAATGCAATTGATTGTATATAGAATTGAATTCGACCAAAAAATTTCTTTCGGGAATAGTAAGACGCAATTGAGTTATATATAGGAAATGGATTTTACTGTTTTTCTTGACATCAATGTGCAGGGAAAATAAAGATCTCATGATGATGGTGGATGAAGCCGGAGCTATCAAAGCTTCGACAGCCCCTAAGGTGATGTCAATGTTTCAAACATTGATAGTAGGCATCGCCGGAGCTACCAAGTTCCGGCAAATCCTGGGGGCCAGCCTTCAATGTGGAGAAAAGATGGTGGGAAGACTCCCCAGTGGGGTCTGCTGTCGACACACCGCGTGTTGACAGTGGTCGCTGCCAGAGCTACCAAGCTCCGACAACCCCATAGGACTAACTAGCGATGCTCTACGTGATGACAAGGGTCACTGCCGGAGCTACTAAGCTCCGACAACCTCAGGGGGCCCCTACTGTCGACGACTTCGGACCTACAAACAACAAGTTCGAAGCACGCAAGTCTTCAATAAAATGTTACATCCTCTTGGTACATGTTCACAATCAAATTGTTTACATCTACCAGGGGGCCAAGTGGGACAAAGGTGTTGAAGACAAAAAATGAAATTCATAAAATTCTTAGATTTCATTAATCTGGAGACAAGAGATTACAAAATTGAGGAAAAATAAGAGAAGATACAAGTGGGAGCTGCAAAGTGAAAGTCCTGAACCCTATGGAAGAATGAGGCGACCTTCTGGGCAACCTCCTACACGCTGGCCTTGGCGGCATCTCCCTCTCCGTCGATGGGACCTTCAAGCACCGGGTCCAGTGGGAAGTGAGGATCCCGGCTTGTGTAGCACGTCAGCATGTACTCTGCGACGTTCTTCGCTAGGGATTGTCCTTCGGTTTCCTGGTCCGCGATGACATTTCCCATCTTGTTGAGTTTGCTGCCCGCCGAGCTCAACTCCTTCAACGCTAGGTTCAGCTACGGCTCCAGATCATCCGGGCACACCGGACTCAAGCCCAGCAGCGTCAGCGCATCATTGGCTTTGCCCAAGAAGTCCCAAACTTGTTGGGACTCCGCAGCCCTTGAGCGTCGCACCTCTTCCAAGGATCTCATCGACGCAAGCTCCAAATTCTCCCGGGCAAGGCGCTCGACTTCTTTGGCATTCTGCTGAATCTTTTCAGCAACTTTCCTTTCGAGTTTACCAAGCTCGTCTTTCGGAGGTGGATCTTGTTCCGGCGGTCGACCAGGTCTTTCTTGTAAAATCCCACTTTTTCGTTTCTTGTGAAGTTCAACTACAAGTTGTTTTTCAAACCTAATGGAGGTCAATATAGTTGTGCACATGAACTTGACCTCACTAAAAAGTTTTCTTTCTACTCATGTTTAGTCTTATTAACCTGAGGACTGGACTTCACCCTAATCCTAGAAGATTTTAATTAAACCTTTCTGCAAAGTTGGTAAGTTAATTGATTAAAATGGCTAGGGCAAATTTTATTGCATCAATAGAAAAATCAAACCAAATGTAATTTGATTATGTTGCTATGCATATTTGGCCCTGCTAAAAATATTCAAATCCAAGGCTCCAAATTTTTCCTTGGACTCTTAAATATCTTGAATAGCTTCTCAGAAAATTTTCAAGATTTTTGAAGTACAACTTCCACTTGTTTGGACACGTACAAGGGATTCATTTCGCGTCGATATCAAATTTAGCTTTGCACTAAACTTTGCTCAAATCAACCCCTAATTTTTCCTAAGACCTTTTATGGTTCAGGGGACTTTGTTTCAAAGTTTGGAGATTTATGGACCTTAGCTACTATTTATTTCAATAAGGTTTATACCCATATTTGTATTCAAATTTGAATTTGAATTTGATATGAACTATGTCCAAATTTAAATACGATTGTAGAATTGGATTCCCCATATTTTTCTTAGCCTATCTGTAAATTTTGGGAATTTTGGACACCGCGGTGAAGGCTATAAAATCACCCCCCGTCGACCAGAGTCTATCCCCGTTTCACCTTTCATCGCGCCGCGCCATTTCCTCGCTGCCGCAATCACCTCCGTGCCGCCCGATGCCGCTCAGCCTCGTCGTCGATACAAGCATCACCATCAATTGCAGTCTATAGCAAAAAGGTGTGCAACAACCTCGTGCAGCTTTTGGTTAAGTTTGAATTCCTATCGTGCATCCTAGCTTCTGTATTCCGTAAATTTCCGAAGCACTTTTATATTTTCGTGGCTAGTTTGTCGGTTTAATTCCCATTGTATGCACAAAATTTCTTTGATCCAGTTAGACGACATGATCTATGTACCCTAGCGCACCTTCCCTCCAAAAATCAGAATGAATCATCGACTAATTAGCAAGTTCTTCGATTTTTCCCCTTCCGCCATTGATGGAGCTCGGTTCACCATCGAAATCGGTGTTGCTGGCTATGGCACGAGCTCTAGACCCTCCTAAAACCTTTGCCATGCATCCACAATGCTTCTTGAGCTTTCAAACGAGAGTTTTAGCTAGGGAATCGATGGTCTCCACATCACCGAAACCCTAAAAACCGCCGCCGCCATCGGGAATAGTTTTCCGATCAACCCTCGCCGTCGGGAGTTGGTCCAGCGTGTTCCCCGTGCGAAAATATGGTGGAGCAGCGCGTACCGAGGCCTCCCGTCCTGAAACCATTGCCAGCGAAAGCGCCACCGCCCGCCGGCGAGAGCGCCGCGGCCCGAGCCGTATCCAGAGGTTGAAGAAGACCGGTTTCGCGGGTCCCACATGCCAGCCAGTGTAAAAGCGCCCGGATCAGTCTGTGGCTAGGGATTTAGTGCGTCCATGTGGAAATATTTATGGCCCCCGGTGTGGCTCGCTTCTGATTGGCTGGTTTTAAATCCAGTGGGCCCTGGCGCCAAATTTAAAAGCTGCAATTCCCCATTTTGTGCATAACCATTTCCAAGGTTCAAAAATCAATATCTATCTGTAGGCTGCTCCAAAAATATTCAAACAAATTTTTTTTTGAAAGCCCTTAAGCTCTAGTTTCTGTCAATACCAATTAGGTTTTGTGAAACACATAATTAAATTTTGTAGAAAACAATCTTTCCATACGCAACTACAATTTTTCCAGGTGAACTTGCCACTGAAAAAATCCCCAAAATTCACATAAAATACAATGTCCTATTTTTGACAAGCAGAAAAAGTTTGGGAGCCATTGCACCTGTATAAACCTCTGTATAGTCCAATTACCTTTTTCAGCTATTGAATTTTTATAGATGATTAGTTGCTTTATTATGTCCCAAATTTGGACTGAACCTCTCTTTATTCTTAAACTAGTTCCTCTAAAAATCTTGGATTTAATTGACCTAATATCCTAGTCCTAATTCAGTTGCAAACTGAATATTAATCGAAAAGGTAAAAATTCAATTATAAAATAATTCCAGAAATCCTTGCCAAATTTCAAATTCAATAACTCCTTCACCAAGGATTAGAAATCTATGAAACAAATTTTGCTAGAACCAGGACAACTTCCTCTATCATGATTATCAACTGGCAGCTATGTTCAAGCTACATTTTCTTCTCTAAAATTCTTGGAAGTTTATTGCTTGCCATAATTGCAGAGACAACAAAATACTCTGATCATCTCCTGTTCTTTGCAAGAGCTTCTATCATATTCCCTAGTATCTACCATCAAAGTGCCAAAGCCAATTAGGTCCTTATCATATAATGATCACCATAGATTAAATTATGGTCTTGGTATTAATTATTTTCAAAGTCATTCATATACATATTATATGAATATCGTATAGTGACCAAAGTCGAGGAGGAACCAGAAGCATTGGAAGTACACCTTCCGGATACAAACCCCTAATCTGACCTGCATCCAGGCAAGCCCTAGTTTGCATTTAAGTCGTTTATAAAATTTTACTTTATCACTATGATGATTAGAATATGAATTGTGCATTACATTTAGGATGCTTGAATACTCCAGATGCATGACCCACAATCCCTTTGGTTAATTGGGTAGTTTAATCACTCGACGTGTAGGATTGCTATGCTAATGTAGTAGGTAATCCGGTAGAAGTCGAGTAGTTGGAATCTACTCGCGAGATAGAAATTTACACTTATCTACACTGGGATAACATTTATAGAAAATAACTGTTACATATAATACTCGAGAACGCTCAGAGATGGATAGGAAGCGGCAAGACATGGTCTTGGTCGCATAGCTCTGACTGATCAGTTAAGGCCCGTCTGTATGCGGCCCCTTCGGACAAGCTTTAATTTTACTGGCGACATAATGGACATATGGAATCCAATAAACTGACGTAACTCGATAACTGGGATGTCAAGGCCCATTAACTTACCATCGATAGGGGTGGGTTGAGGACAGTACTGTGTAAATCGGTCGGCGGACACATGAGGTGTTCCGTGCGGAGACCTTCTGTTTGCGGAGTTGAGACGGGCTCGGCGTTCTGGTTTCTTGTGAAAGGTGGCCATATACGACAAGTACTGAAGTGTTACGTAGGTACTGGTGTACTCGCTGACACTTCCGAACGACGTATGTGTCGTGTTGTCCGGGTGTGTCCTGATTGCAATCACCGTCCCTCGCGGTAATAGAGTACCACTTGTTCACTGTGCCGTGACATAGTAAATACTAAAGAAGCCAGAAAAATATATTATATTGAATTATAATTGCTTTGCAACCTTGTATGACTTAGAGATAGTAAAATTAAAGTTTACAGTTTCCCCATACTTTAGCTGTAATAGCATTATGTGCTCTGGGCATGTCATATCATCGGCAAAGCGTTTCTTGTTTGATTGTTGAGTCTATGATGTGCCGTGCTTGGAGATGTCATTTTCTACTTAAAACCTGATTATAAGGATCCACTTGTAGGCGAGTCGTTTATGCTTCACCTTACCTATGCTTAGTGTCCACCCTTGCATATGTCTAGTGAGACGGGTTAGTCTTGCTGAGCCTTATGCTCATGTTTGCAGTTAACGAGTTTTTGCAGGTTATACAATTGATTAAGTGTTTGATGATGAGGCTGCACCCCCTCCAGGGTGTACAGCCGAGTGGAAACCCTGCACGCCGCCATGACTTGCATGTTGCTAGTGCGAAGTATCCAGGGCATGGATGAATTTGCTTTTGCATAGCTAGTGCTGAGAGCATAGCTATGATATATATGTTTCCTTCCTTCCGCTAGTATTGTAAAACTTCCACTGTATGATAACTAAAAGACTTCGTCTTGTATTTTATTCTCGTTCTGTTCTTGTATATTGTTGGGTGTTGCATCGCACGACACCACCCAATGAGATCCTCGAATGTCGGGATTCTGGTCCCCACAGACATGGTATCAGAGCATCATTGGGAACAGTGTACTTGAAAAGAACATATTTTCGAAAATTAGGATTTGAGTGAGGAATTAGCTATATGCCCTTATAAGGAGTAGTATTAGTATAAGATATAAAGGTGGAAAACTAACTATGTGTTATTATATTCTGTAACGACGCCCCGACGTCAGGTAAGAGGTAAGGTACGCCACCGAGAGCGGATCAATCTCGGTAAACTTAGCATACGAGAAGTGGTATGTGAAATTTCCGTGGCTTGGCACGGGAAGTTAATAGGAGTCTCTGAAGCTTTCAATGTTTCTGAGAACCTATGACACGTGATACCCCAACGTGCTTCAAAGTTAGTGGGAGCCCCCGTCGGTTGGTATATATCCTGATAGTATGCCTCTCTAGAACCAGTCATGTTCTATGAGAGCATGCGAAACACGTATGCCCGAGCATGTATAAGCCGGATCGTACGGGAGTCCTTGCTGTACAGACGTATTTACAGCCATGTACCTCGAGACATGACCTCGCTCGAGGGCGACTCAAACCAGAGTCGTATGCATTTATTTTCATATGTATTATTGTGACTGCCTGTCGTGCTTCCCCATACCGCCCTGGAGGAGTGAAGGTGTGAAAGGGGATTGTTTGTCTTTTGCAGCATTAACTACAGTAGAAGACCGTGTAGAAACCGTTTGCGAGAGAACGATATAGGAACCACCTATAGATGTAACCGGATATACCGGATAGAATTTTCTTTGGTGAGGTACGTAGTACCGTCAGTATCAAACATGATACTAGACCATCTCCAATGACAGAATGGATGCATAATGTTTTGGAAAGTCCAAATATCAGATGCTGGTAGGTTTGGACTCCGTAAAAAGGGACTCCGACTTGATAGGGTAGATAGAATCAAGATTCTTGATTTCTGGCAGAAGTTGGCTCGACTTTGCCGGGTTGTAATATTGGTTATAGTATAGATAACATAATGGTATCATATATGGATGGAAAGCTCGTGAAGACCTCTACAACTTTTCTGTTAGCCGTCAGGGCAGAAGAGTTTGATAATCTGTTGAAATTTGAAGTATACTACAACTGCTCCAGATGACCCAACCATTGTACCAGTTCCAGAAATTTTCCCATAACTCACTGTAGAAGCATCTTCTGCCTTATTGTGACACATGTATGGAAAGGGCAGAAGCATGTATACAGGTTTGGTGTTTAGAATTTTTCCTAATTCGAATTTGAGTCAAATCAAATTTGGAAGTCAAAGTAGTAGACTGCAGGACTGCTGGTGCAAACCAGTCAGTTCATCTGTTTAGTTTGGATAGTTATATCTTTTAATCAAGAATAGTGACATAGTCACATAGATACATTTATGGAAAGCTTAGGAAGTCCTCTATCAACTTTATTTTGTATTCATGATCTTAATCTGGGTATAGCGGTGTCTAATTCCATTTGTCGCAAACTTGGTTCCGACAGTCCATGACTTGAAACAGTTTCCACATGTTTGTGAATTCGCGCGTGATACCTGTATAACAAACTTTTCAGGGGGTAACTCTTTTACTTATGGATTGTTAACTTTATGTTATATAATGTTTATTTTGTCATTACCTCAAAATATTGTCATGATATCCCTGTATAAATTGTGGACATCACTACATATACAGGGGAGGTTCTGTCAAAATTTTCAGAAAATATGGGTCAAATTAAAACCTGTATAGATTCTATTTCCTAGCTCACCTCTAGCTTTCTGAGTACAATCTGAAAAGCAAGGAATACTTCAACTTTGGTATTCAACTCCACCTTTGATTCTGATATTTCCTGTATGAAACTGTGGAATTTATACAAGAAGGTCAGCTGGAACAGACTGTGATTACAGCTCCAGTTTTAAATTTTCTTAAAACTGTTGAGAGTTGGAAACTTCTCATTGTTCCAGTATTCTTTTTATAGATGACGGATGTCAGGATGCTACTACCGGACGGATGGGTATTTTCCACTTGCGCTAGCCATCCGGGTTTCCCAAGTATGCTACGGGAAGTGCTCCAACAGTTTGGCTTCATCGAGATGCCATGCTATCGGGGTACAGAAACGATCGACAGAGGTGTTCGGTCGTGCACCATCTTGGTAGACATCCCGGCTAGTCCACGTCGATATGGATGGGCTCCTTTCTCGGTTACCATCAAGGGGGCTCAATTGGAGGACACTTGGGCAATCGCTGCAGGCGAAGCACTTATCAAGCTTTGTGAGCTTCATCAAGATGCCATGGCAGGAACTCAATTTGCCCTTATTCCAGTCTGTGGTATGGCCGGATTTGAGTGGCAACGTCGTATGGTTGCTGCCTATACACCACATGGCGACACACCTCAACGACACTTGGGACATATGTGGCTGCTTCCAATATGGTAGTTGCTACGCAAGGCACCATTATTTTGGAACAAGTCGAAGCCTTGCGGGAAGCGACGGAGCGGGGTGATACCCTTGATTATATCAACGAGGGTCTACGTTCGCTCATAGCCCCATCGAATCACCGGCTAGATAAGTGCGAGAGTCAGTTGCATTATGCTCGCATTAGGCTACGGAAAGCTCATGCCGCACAACGACAGACTCGCACTAAACTGCAGCAAGCTCGTGGTGAGCTGCAAGCAAGTCAGTTGGAGGTGCAACAACAGCAAGAGCAGCTGTTAGTAGTCACTGAAGAGCGGGACACTGCCATTGAGACAGCTCAAAATTTGGAGTATGAGGCAGAAGAACTGCAGGATGATTTAATTGAGACCGAGGCACAATTGCAACTAGTGGTGTATCCACCGGCCCATAACATACCACTAATTATGGGTTAACAATTGTCTTCGGATGACGAAGAAGAAGAAGAAGATCCCGAGGAACTCGAATACGTCGAGTAGGACGTATGGAAGTGGGATGTGGCAGCACTTCTGCCGACACGGGGCAACATATAGTTTAATGGTTGCTCGTGTTTTTCTTTTGTGACCATGTTTGTGTCATATTAAGAGTAGTGGTTGTTATGTCTAAGATGACAAGATGTGTATGACATCTCATGGGGACCAAGTATGGTAGAGATGTATTTCCATAGTGGGAGTCCATCATTTTGGAGTTTACTACTGTAAACATGGTCACAAGATAATATATCTTGTATAAAGCTTGTACTTTATCAATATATGTTGATGTTGTATATTATCTATCGTGGTCTACCGCATTACTATTTCTATGGAAGGATGAACTTGAGGCAATGAGACTTATGGTGTAAATCGTTGTATTGCAGCATGGTGCGTACACGAACAGCCCCAAAAGTGGGAGGCTCAAGTGGGGACTGGGGGATGACACACCACCCCCGGGGCAGAATACGCCCCAGACGCAGCCACCTCCACCACCTCAACCTACACTTCCCAGAAATCTCGCGGAGGTTCTCGCAGCAGTGCTTGGCTCGCGCGACGAGCAAACCGATTTGTTGCGAACCCTTGTTCAGCACTCGTCCCGTCAAGGGGGACGACATGCTGATGGGCCACGTCAGTCATATCTGAGTTCCTACTCGGATTTTGCATTGACGCATCCGCCGGTCTTCAGGGAGGCCGACGAACCATTGGAGGCGGACAACTGGCTCCGCACCATTGAAGGGAAGTTTGGTTTACTCGAGATAACCAAACAACAGAAGACTCTGTTTGCAGCTCAGAAACTACAAGGTTCTGCTGGTGCGTGGTGGGCAAACTACCTCGCCGCACGCCCCGCAGGCTATGTCGTGAGTTGGGCAGAATTTCGGGAGGCGTTCCGCGCCTACCATATCCCTCCCGGGATTATGAGGCGGAAGCTTCAAGAGTTCTTGGAGCTGAAGCACGGAGGAAGGAGTGCTTACGAGTACTCCAAGACCTTCAACCACTTGGCCCAGTATGCACAGCACCAAGTGAACACGGAAGACAGGAAGCGAGAGTGCTTCTACCGGGGGTTGAACCCCAAGATGAAGGACAAGCTGGTCTTGTTCAACCGCGACAATTTCAACGACATTGTCAACGCTGCGATCATGCCATAGGACGCTACTCGAGAGCTGTCCTCAGACAAGAAGAAGAGGAGTGCTCCGCAGGGCAGCGGAGGTGGTGCTCCTCAGAAGTACTGAATGGTGTATCGATCACCATCCGACCACAGGTGGCAACCGCCATCACAGCCACCAATGTTCAGTGGTCGCCAGTTCAGCGAAGCCGGTTTCCGACCGCAGCAAACGCAGGGGATGATCCCACGTGCACTTCCACCTCCACCGCGTGCACCAGGATTGCATCCTCCCATTCGTACCGGCCAAACCCCGTACACGTGTTTCACGTGTGGACGCACGGGGCACTTCGCCAAGGACTGCCCATAGAGTAGGCAGGGCGGAGGACAGTCATCATACCAGGGTGCCAACCAACCCCGCAACCAGCCCAAGAAGCCAGTTCCCAGACTCAGCAATGTCCACCACCTCGCCATTGAGGATGTTCTGGAAGGCGCACCTGTACTCACAGGTACATTCTCTATCTTTGATCATCCCGTAGTCATACTCATTGACTCCGGAGCTTCACATAATGTCATTAGCAAGTCTTTTGTAATTAAAAGTCAATTGCCTATTATCTCCACAAAAACTCCCTATGTGATTTGCACTCCGGCAGGAAAGACAGTAACAAATGAGTTGGTTCCTGGGATACCACTTAACCTAGATGGAACCATAAATCTTACTTCGCTTCTGATATTAGAGAGTCAGAAGTTAGACATTATCTTTGGAATGGCATGGTTACAATACCATGCTGCTATTCTAGATCTTGTTCCTCGAAAAATATACCTAAATTCTCCACTTCATCCTTGCCAAGTCCTCAATCTTGGGAGAACCATTCTAGTGAATCATCTACTCACAGTACCAAGGTTATTGAACTTAAGGATATACTGGTAGTATGTGAATACTAAGACGTGTTTCCCGAAGATCTTCCTGCTATGCCACCAGAAAGAGATATAGAGTTCAAGATTGAGCTTGTACCGGGAACAGTGCTGATCTCAAGGCAACCCTACAAGATGGCACCCAAGGAACTTGCAGAACTGAAGGAGCAGTTAACAAAACTTGAGAACAAAGGTTTCATTCGTCCATGTTCATCACCATGGGGCTGTTCTGCATTGTTCGTAGAGAAGAAAGATAAGACCTTGAGACTCTGTGTGGACTATCGTCCACTCAATGCTGTCACTATCAAACACAAGTATCCACTACCACACATTGATATTCTTTTCGATCAAGTAGTGGGTGCTAAAGTATTTTTTAAGATGGATCTTCGTTCTGGTTATCATCAGATTAGAATCTGGCCAGAAGATATACCCAAGACGGCATTCTCGACGAGGTATGGACTGTATGAATACCTTGTCATGTTCTTCAGATTGACCAACGAACCATCTCATTTCATGTATCTCATGAACTCAGTGTTCATGCCGGAATTGGACAAGTTTGTCGTGGTCTTCATTGACGACATTGTTGTGTATTCAAAATCCAAAGAAGAACATGCTCAACACTTGCGTATCGTGCTTCAACGATTACGGGAAGACCAGTTATATGCTAATTTCAGCAGGTGTGAATTCTGGATTAGCCAAGTGCCATTTTTAGGGCACATCATATCAGCAAAAGGGATTGCAGTTGATCCAAGCAATATAAAGCAAGTACTCAAATGGGAGTATCCAAAGTCCGTACATGAAGTTTGAAGTTTCCTAGGTTTAGTTGGGTATTACCGGAGGTTCATTCCCAGTTTCTCCAAAATAGCTAAACCAATGACAGAACTTCTGAAGAAGGGGACGAAGTATGTATGGACTGAGGCATGTGAGGGAGGTTTCCAGGCATTGGTAAAACACCTCACAACGGCACCAGTTTGAGCTCAACCGGATACAACCAAATCTTTTGACGTGTACTGTGATGCATCAGGAATTGGTTTGGGTTGTGTGTTGATGCAGGACAGATGAGTGATCGCTTATGGATCACGACAGCTTCGGAACCATGAGCAGCACTATCCGACTCATGACCTAGAGCTCGCTGCTATGGTACTAGCATTGAAGATGTGGAGACATTATCTACTGGGTAATCTAGTACATCTTTACACTGATCACAAGAGTTTGAAGTACATCTTCACCCAAAAGGACTTAAATATGCGACAGCGTAGATGGTTGGAATTAATCAAGGATTATGAGATTGAGATCCACTACAATCCAGGCAAGGCGAATGTAGTCGCAGATGCTCTGAGCCGCAAGTCCCATGTCAACAATCTTTCCATTACCTCAATGGGAGAAGAAGAACCGAGTCTCTACTTGGTTCCATATGGGGCACTCTACAACCTAGCTCTCATTCCTACTATCAGTGAGGATATTATGGCGGCTCAGAAGGAGGACAAAGGGATGTCGCACATTCGACAAAGAATAGAGAAGGGGGAGATGAAATGTTTCCGATGTTACGACGAAGGTACCCTCTGGTTTAAAAACCGCATAGTGGTACCCCGAAACATGGAACTTCGGAAGAAGATACTGGATGAAGCTCATTTATCCAAGTATTCCATTCATCCGGGAAGTAACAAAATGTACCAAGACTTGAGAAAGAAGTTCTAGTGGACTCGAATGAAGAGAGAAGTAGAAACATATGTATCTGAATGTGATACGTGTCGGCGAGTTAAGGCCGACCATATGAAGGCAGCTGGACAGCTTCAACCTTTAAGCATAACGGCTTGGAAATGGGATGATATCAACATGGATTTCATTGTTGGGTTACCTCCCACTCTCCATAAGCATGACTCAATTTGGGTGATCATTGACCTGTTGACCAAATCAGCTCATTTCATACCAGTCAGTGTCAAGTATGATGTAAAGCAGTATGCTGAACTTTATATCTCCATAATTTTGTGCCTACATGGAGTACCCTGTACTATCACTTCAGATCGTGGATCTATTTTCGTTGCTCGCTTTTGGGAGCATCTCCACGATGCATTGGGTACCAAACTGATTCGAAGCTCGGCTTATCATCCTCATACTGATGGACAAACCGAACAGGTGAATCAAGTGCTAGCGGATATGCTTCGTGCCTGTGCCATCCACCATGGTAGGAATTGGGATGATCATCTACCATTGGCGGAATTTTTGTACAACAACTGTTACCAAGCTAGCATCCAGGTGGCGCCATATGAAGCTCTTTATGGCCGGAAGTGTCGCACACCCTTGAACTGGTGTGAATCTGGTGAACGTGTGGTATATGGCATCGACTTGATAAATGAAGCCGAAGATCAAGTACGTATTATTCAAGCAAATCTCAAAGTAGTTCAGTCTCGCCAGAAGAGCTATGCGGACAAACAATGTCGACCTCTTCACTTCGAGGTTGGGGATCAAGTTTATCCTGGTATCCCCGATGAAAGGAATTCATCGATTCAGAGTGAGAGGGAAGCTAGCTCCACATTTCATTGGGCCGTTCGCAATAATCAAAAGATGCGGGCCTGTGGCATATCAATTGTAGTTACCGTCGTCGCTGGAAGGAGTCCACAATGTGTTTCACATTTTTCAGTTGCCGAAATGTCTCAAAGCCCCAGTGAATGTACATATTGAGGATATGGAAGCTCTCCAACCAGATCTTAGGTATTCCGAGCATCCAACCCAGATCGTTGATGAGAAAACTCGCACCACAAGGAGACGCACCATGCGTTTCTACAAGGTCTTGTGGAGCAACCACAGTGCTGAAGAAGCCACATGGGAAAGCGAGGAGTATCTTAAAACGACTATACGGACTTGTTAGTAGCACATGTTCAATAGATCTTTACCTTTTGCCCTTCCTTTGTAATCTCGGGACGAGATTCTTTTAAGGGGGGAGGAATGTAAAATCCCACTTTTTCCTTTCTTGTGAAGTTCAACTACAAGTTGTTTATCAAACCTAATGGAGGTCAATATAGTTGTGCACATGAAGTTGACCTCACTAAAAAGTTTTCTTTCTACTCATGTTTAATCTTATTAACCTAAGGACTGGACTTCACCCTCATCCTAGAACATTTTAATTAAACCTTTCTGCAAAGTTGGGAAGTTAATTGATTAAAATGGCTAGGGCAAATTTTATCGCAGCAACATAAAAATCAAAACAAATGTAATTTGATTATGTTGCTATGCATATTTGGTCCTGCCAAAAAGATTCAAATCCAAGGCTCCAAATTTTTCCTTGGACTCTTAAATATCTCGAATAGCTTCTCAGAAAATTTTCAAGATTTTTGAAGTACATCTTCCACTAGTTTGGACACGTACAAGGGATTCATTTCGCGTCGATATCAAATTTAGCTTTGCACTAAACTTTGCCCAAATCAACACCTAATTTTTCCTAAGACTTTTTATGGTTCAGGGGACTTTGTTTCAAAGTTTGGAGATTTATGGACCTCAGCTACTATTTATTTCAATGAGGTTTATACCCATATTTGAATTCAAATTTGATACAAACTATGTCCAAATTGAAATCTGATTGCTGAATTGGATTCCCCATGTTTTTCTTAGCCTATCTGTAAATTTTGGGAATTTTTGGACAATGTTTGAGCAAGAATTTACAGGAAGGAATAAGGGAGAGCTGTGGGGCCCACAGGTCAGTCGGTGAGACCATTTAACCGCCTCTGTTTTCTTTCCCCGGGCGACACCGCGACGCTGCATGCCGCCAGCGCGCCGTCGGCCGTCGGTCGCCTCCAGCTGCCCCCCAGCGTCCTTATCTACCGCGGTGAAGGCTATAAAATCACCCCCCGTCGACCAGAGTCTATCCCCGTTTCACCTTTCATCGCGCCGCGCCATTTCCTCGCCGCCGCGATAACCTCCGTGCCGCCCAACACCGCTCTACCTCGCCATCGATACAAGCATCACCATCCTTTGCAGTCCATAGAAAAAAGGTGTGCAACGACCTCGTGCAGCTTCTGGTTAAGTTTGAATTCCTATCGTGTATCCTAGCTTCTGTATTCCGTAAATTTCTGAAGCACTTTTATAGCTTCGTGGCTAGTTCGTCGGTTTAATTCCGATTGTATGCACAAAATTTCTTTGATCCAGTTAGACGACAAGATCAATGTACCCTAGCGCACCTTCCCTCGAAAAATCAGAAAGAATCATCGACTAATTAGCAAGTTCTTTGATTTTTCCCCTTCCGCCATTGATGGAGCTCGGTTCACCGTCGAACTCGGTGTTGCCGGCTATGGCACGAGCTCTAGACCCTCCTAAAACCTTTCCCATGCATCCACAATGCTTCCTGAGCTTTCAAACGAGAGTTTTAGCTAGCAAATCGAGGGTCTCCACATCACCGAAACCCTAACACCCGCCGCCACCGTCGGGAATAGTATTCCGGTCAACCCTCACCGTCAGGAAGTTGTCCAGCGTGTTCCCTGTGCAAAAATATGGTGGAGCAGCACGTACTGAGGCCTCCCGTAGGCCGGAAACCATCGCCGGTGAAAGCGCCGCCGCCCGAGCCGTAGCCAGAGGTTGAAGAAGGCCGCGTTCGCGGGTCCCATTTGCCAGCGAGTGTAAAAGTGCCCGGATCAGTCTGTGGCTAGGGATTTAGTGCAGCCACGTGGAAATCTTTATGGCCCCCGATGTGGCTCGCTTCTGAGTGGCTGGTTTTAAATCCAGTGGGCCCTGGCGCCAAATTTAAAAGCTGCAATTCCCCATTTTGTGCAGAACCATTTCCAAGGTTCAAAAATCAATATCTCTCTGTAGACTGCTCCAAAAATATTCAAATAAAATTTGTTTGAAAGCCCTTGAGCTCTAGTTACTATCAGTACCAATTAGGTTCTGTGAAACTCACAGTTAAATTCTGTTGAAAACAATCTTTCTAAATGCAACTACAATTTTTCCATGTGAAATTGCGACTGGAAAAATCCCCAAAATTCACATAAAATACATTATCCTATTCTTGATTACCAGAAAATGTTTGGGAGCCATTGTACCTGTATAAACCTCTGTATAGTTCAATTACTTTTTCAGCTATTGAATTTTTACAGATGATCAGTTGCTTTATTATGTGCCAAATTTGGACTGAACCTCCCTTTAGTCGTACACTAGTCTCTGTAAAAATCTTGGATTTAATTGACCTAATATACTAGTCCTAATTCAGTTGCAAACTGAATATTTAATTGAAAAGCTAAAAATTCAATTATAAAATAATTCCAGAAATTCTTGCCAACTTTCAAATTCAATAACTCCTTCACCAAGGCTTAAAAATTTATGAAACAAATTTTGCTAGAACCAGGACAACTTCCTCTATCATGATTATCAACTGGCAGCTATGTTCAAGCTACAGTTTCTTTTCTAAAATTCTTGGAAGTTTATTGCTTGCCATAATTGTAGAGACAACAAAATACTTTGATCTTCTCATGTTCTTTGCAAGAGCTTCTATCATATTCCCTAGTATCTACCATCAAAGTCTCAAAGCCAATTAGGTCCTTATCATATAACGATCACCATAGATCAAATTATGGTCTCGGTAGTAATTATTTTCCAGTCATTCATATACATATTATATGCATATCGTATAGTGACCGAAGTCGAGGAGGAACCAGAAGCCTTGGAAGTACACCTTCCAGATACTAACTCCAATCTGACCTGCATCCAGGCAAGCCCCGGTTTGCATTTAAGTCGTTTATAAAATTTTACTTTTTCACTATGATGATTAGCATATGAATTGTGCATTACGTTTCGGATGCTTGAATACTCCAGATGCATGACCCACAATCCCTTTGGTTAATTGGGTAGGTTAATCACTCGACGTGTAGAATTTCTATGCTAATGTAGTAGGTAATCCGGTAGAAGTCGAGTAGTTGGAATCTACTCGCGACATAGAAATTTACACTCATCTACATTGGGATAACATTTATAGAAAATAACTGTTACATCTAAAACTCGAGAATGGTCAGAGATGGATAAGAAGCGGCAAGACGTGGTCTTGGTCGCATAGCTCTGACTGGTCAGTTAAGGCCCGTCTGTATGCGTCCCCTTCGGGCAAGCTTGAATTGTACCGACGACATAATGGACATATGGAATCTAGTAAACTGACGTAACTCGATAACTTGGATGTCGAGGCCCATTAACTCACCATCGATAGGGGTGGGTTGAGGACAGTAAGGTGTAAAACGGTCGACGGACACATGAGGTGTTCTATGCGGAGACCTTCTGTTCGCGGAGGTGAGACGGGCTCGGCGTTCGGGTTTCTTGTGAAAGGTGGCCATATACGACTAGTACTAAAGTGTTACGTGGGTACTGGTGTACTCGCTGACACATCCGAACGACGTATGTGTCGTGTTGTCCGGGTGTGTCCTGATTGCAATCACCGTCCCTCGCGGTAATAGAGTACCACTTGTTCACTGCGCCGTGACGTAGTAAATACTAAAGAAGCCAGAAAAATATATTGTACTGAATTATAATTGCTTTGCAACCTTGTATGACTTAGAGATAGTAAAACTAAAGTTTACAGTTTCCCCATACTTTAGCTGTAATAACATTATGTGCTCTGGCATGTCATATCATCGGCAAAGCATTTCTTATTTGATTGTGGAGTCTATGATGTGCCGTGCTTGGAGAATGTCATTTGCTACTTAAAACCTAATTATAAGGATCCACTTGTAGGCGAGTCGTTTATGCTTCACCTTACCTATGCTTAGTGTCCACCCTTCCATATGTCTAGTGAGACGGGTTAGTCTTGCTGAGCCTTATGCTCATGTTTGCAGTTAACGAGTCTTTGCAGGTTATACAATTGATGAAGGGTTTGATGATGAAGCTGCACCCCCTCCAGGGTGTACAGCCGAGTGGGAACCCTACACGCTGCCGTGACTTGCGTGTTTCTAGTGCAAAGTATCCAGGACATGGATGACTTTGCTTCTGCATAGCTAGTGCTGAGAGCGTAGCTATGACATATATGTTTCTTTCCTTCCGCTAGTATTGTGAAACTTGCCCTGTATGATAACTAAAAGACTTCGTCTTGTATTTTATTCTCATTTTGTTCTTGTATACTGTTGGGTGTCGCATCACACGACACCACTCAATGAGATCCTCGAATGTTGGGATTCTGGTCCCCACATTTCTCCCGGCCCCGCACTTTCTTCTCCCTGACAGCAATTTCATTCTCCCTCGTGGTGAGGTCTTGTCCCTGCTGCCAGGCCTTCTTCTCCTCTTTCTCGCAGCGCTCCTCCAACTTCTTGGTGCGCTCCGCGAGACTCTTGTCACCCAGAGTCAGCCTCTAAGTAAGCTCATCCTCCCTCTTCACGAGGTCATCCCGCAGCTCCAGGAGGTTTTGCTATTCATCTACGAGTTTTTTCTCCAGCTCCTCAAGAGCCTCCCCGCGCTTGACGAGGCTGTCGTGGATGGAGCTGAGCTTCTCTTGGCGGTCATTCGCTGCTTCATTAGCAGCCATGGCTTGTTCGTGGATGGCCCGGGACTGGTTGTCGAGGGATCACATCATGCTTTCCCTCTCATCCAGCTGCTGATCCCGGTACTCCAACCGGGCCTTCCCCCTTTTCATACATTCCATGTCGTCAACCAGCCTCGTCTGCGCCAGCTTGGTATCGAATTGGAGCCAGTTGCGCCACCTCCTAAGGGTTTGTCCCTCCTTCTCGAGGGCCTTGCTATCGTTGTAAAAGGCCAACTGAACTTGACGAAGGCTGGATGATGAGTTGGTTTAGGCCCGATCTTCCAAAAGGTATGTCGATTGGGGTGGAGAACTCGACGTTGATGATCCGCGGCACTCGAGCGGTTCGAGTACCCCTGCAATCACTACACCACGGCTCTGTTGGTTATCAACCGTGCTGAACACGCTTGACCTCGCCAAGAAGGCTAATCCCTGCAAGTTCAATCGAGAACACGAGCAAGAACGTAGAAGACACGATCGGAAATCGCGAAATTGGGGTCTCACAAACCGTAGAACGGCGATTTTATTGATCTAAGCAAAACCCACCGAATATGACCGGCGGCTGCAGTATTTATAGGCTAGGGTTCGACCAAAACACGATTAGACGCGTCCCTAATGGACTCTTACGGGATACAAGGCCCAAAGGCCCGATTCGGTGGCGCAGCACCGGACAAAAATCTGGACTCGAGTTGTTTCGACGATTCCCAATGACTCCGGAGGAATTTTGAGGTGGGACCAGAACCATTGGAAAGTTTATCTTCTCCTCTTTCCGTGCATATGTAGAACGTCGAAAATGGAGTCCGTATGCCTCCTGGGCGTCTGTTTTAAGGTGGACTGCTCCTGGACTCCGAGTTGAACTCGAGTCCAAGTTGTAAACTGTTTCCATCTACTTGTGGACGTCCCAGGTGGTTCTCCACGCTCCCAAGGCCTCCTTCCTTCACTTGTTGATCTTCTCCATTATTCCTAATAACAATTAAATCATCACATAGCAATATATTCTCAAACTCACATGCAAAAGAAGTGAAGAACGAATTCACCTGCTGATTTAATAACCGTGCCCGTGCTCTTGTGATTGGTCCTTGCAGTTCAATGCGCGTCTCCGCTGTTGTGATGTCCTCATCATCATCCCCCTCTTGAATTGGAGTCATCCTCGACTCAAGGTCATCTTCTTCTCCCAAGTACGGTCGCAAATCTGAAATGTTAAATGTAGGACTAACCCCAAAATCGGGAGGCAATTCAAGCTTATATGCATTATCATTAATCTTTTCGACGATCTTAAAAGGACCAGCAGCTCGTGGCATAAGTTTAGATTTTCTCAAGTCGGGAAATCGCTCTTTTCTCAAATGTAACCACACCAAATCGCCCGGTTCAAGTTTTACTTCTTTTCTACCTTTACTACCTGCAATCCTATACTTCTCATTCATCATTTCAATATTTTTCTTTGTAGTTTCATGCATCTTAAGAATGAATTCAGATCGTTGTGTAGCATCCAAATTTATAGTTTCAGAAGGAGGCAAAGGTAGTAAATCAATAGGAGCACGGGGATTGAAACCATACACTACCTGGAATGGACTTACCTTTGTCGTGGAGTGAACGGATCTGTTGTAAGCAAATTCTATATGTGGTAAACACTCCTCCCACAACTTCAAATTTGTTTTCAAGACAGCCTGTAACATAGTGGATAAAGTACGATTAACTACCTAAGTCTGTCCATCCGTTTGTGGGTGACATGTAGTTGAAAACAGCAACTTGGTTCCCAATTTATACCACAAAGTTCTCCAAAAATGACTTAAAAATTTTGCATCACGATCAGAAACAATGGTATTTGGCACACCATGTAAACGAACAATTTCCGTCATAAATAAATCAGCAATGTGTGAGGCATTATCATTCTTATTACAAGGTATAAAGTGTGCCATTTTGGAAAAACGATCAACAACTACAAAAATACTATCCCTCCCCCTCTTAGTCCTAGGCAATCCCAAAACAAAGTCCATAGAAATATCCTCCCAAGGTACACTAGGAACAGGAAGAGGCATATAAAGACCATGTGGGTTAAGGCGAGACTTAGCTTTGTTGCAAGTAGTGCATCGTGACACGTAGCGCTCGACATCACGCCTCATCATTGGCCAAAACAAGTGTGTGGACAGCACGTCTTCAGTTTTCTTCACTCCAAAATGTCCCATCAAACCTCCTCCATGTGCTTCCTGCAAAAGCAATAGACGAACGGAGCTAGCTGGAACGCATAGCTTGTTGGCACGATAGAGGAGACCCTCTCGCAGCACATATTTATTCCAAGTTCTTCCTTCTCTACAATTTTCAAAAGCATCATTGAAGTCCAAATCAGTAGGATATAATGCTTTAATTGTTTCCAAACCAAAGATTTTATGATCAATTTGGGACAGCATGGTATAACGCCTAGATAATGCATCGGCAATGATATTTTCCTTCCCTTTCTTATGCTTAATGATGTATGGAAACGACTCTATGAACTCAATCCATTTAGCATGTTGTTTATTCAGATTGGTTTGACACTTAAGATACTTCAATGATTCATGATCGGAATGTATGACAAACTCCTTAGACCAAAGATAATGTTGCCATGTTTGTAATACACGGACTAAGGCATACAATTCCTTATCATAAGTGGAATAATTCAGAGAAGGACCATGAATTTTTTCACTAAAGAAAGCAACGGGTTTACCTCCTTGTATGAGAATGCCTCCAATACCAATGCCGCTTGCATCGCATTCTAGCTCAAAGGTCTTGTCAAAATCAGGAAGTTGTAGTAATGGTGCTTGTGTAAGATTCGATTTGAGAGCATCAAAAGCTTGTTGCTGCTGTTCGCCCCATCGAAATGGAACTCCCTTCTTCGTTAGCTCATGTAGAGGTGCTGCAATGGTGCTGAAATCCCGCACAAAGCGCCGATAAAATCCTGCAAGACCAAGAAAACTACGAACCTGTGTGACGGTAGTTGGGGCTGGCCATCTGGTGAATGCTTCAATTTTTGCCTCATCCATCTAAATTCCCTGCAAGGAAACGACATAGCCAAGAAACGAGACTCGATTGGTGCAAAAAATGCACTTTTCGAGGTTACCAAACAAACGTGCATCTCTCAAAACAGTAAAAACAGCACGTAAATGATCAAGATGTTCTTCACATGACTTGCTGTAAATGAGGATATCATCGAAGTAAACCACCACAAATTGTCCAATGAAAGCACGTAAAACCTCGTTCATTAATCGCATAAAGGTGCTGGGTGCATTAGTTAAACCAAAAGGCATGACTAACCACTCATAAAGTCCAAACTTGGTTTTAAATGCAGTTTTCCATTCATCTCCTAGTGCCATTCTAATTTGGTGGTAACCACTACGCAAGTCAATTTTTGTGAAGATGATAGCACCACTCAATTCATCAAGCATGTCATCTAATCGAGGAATAGGATAACGATATCGAATGGTGATGTTATTAATCGCTCGACAATCAACACACATGCGCCAACTACCATCTTTCTTAGGAACCAAAAGAACAGGAACGGAACAAGGGCTAAGGCTTTCACGAATGTACCCGCGGTCCAAAAGATCTTGGACTTGTCGCTGAATTTCCTTAGTTTCTTGTGGATTCGCCCTGTATGCTGCACGATTTGGCAAACTTGCTCCTGGAATCAAATCGATCTTGTGTTCAATGCCTCTCATCGGTGGTAAACCAGGGGGTATCTTGGAGGGAAACACATCCTCAAACTCCTGCAAAAGGTTAGCAATAGCAGGGGGCAATGCAATAGACAATTCATGAAGTGAAAACATGGCTTCTTTGTAAACTAAAGCATAGCACATCCCCTTAGCATCGAATAAATTAGCAAGTTCAGATTTAGTTGCGAGCAATGATGGTGATTTTAACTTAATAACTTGCTGTTTTTCAGATTCTAATTTAGTTGCTTTGCCCTCACGAATTTTACTCTTCTCAAAATGCACAATTTCAGCAGGAGTCATGGGGAGCAAAGTGATTTTCTTTCCCTTATGCATGAGAGTATATTTATTGGTTCTACCATGATGAATAGCATCTGTATCAAATTCCCAAGGACGACCCAATAAAAGAGAACAAGCATCCATAGGAACAACATCAAAATCAGCAAAATCATGGTATGAACCAATTGAAAAATGGATTCTCGTTGTTTGTGTTACCCGAACCTTACCGCTGTTGTTGAACCATTGAATGTGGTACGGATGAGGGTGTGCTCTTGTTGTCAAACCGAGTTTCTTGACGACGTCCGTGTTTACCAAGTTATTGCAGCTACCTCCATCAATTATAGTGTGTACACGGCAGTCCTTGACGACGAGAAACATGTGGAAGAGGTTGTGTCGTTGTAGCTTGTCGTTGGTCTCCACTTTGGAGCTCAAGGCACGCTGCACAATGATGCTCCTATAGTTCTCCGTCGCCGCTGTACCAAGTACCTCTTCTTCGGTGTGTTCATCATTTGGATCTGTAAAGCCAGTAGCAAGAGAATATTCATCTTCAACATCCGAAGTACTATCATACCCGCCATCGTTGCGTGCTATGTATGCTCGTTTGCTCGGGCAATCTCTCATCATATGACCAAGTCCCTGGCAGCGGTGACACTTAATGTTGGAAGTACGACCCGTAGAAGGAGTGGACGGTGAAGGCTTGAATGATGTCGCCTTGCTGCCTTCCGGCACGCGAGAAGGTGGAGCAGCAGGTATAGTTCGTTGGCCGCCATTGGGTGGTGTAGTCGCTGCACGGGGGGCCGAAGATGGTGCTCTTTTGGATGGTGTAGTTGCTGCACGCGGCGTGAAGTTGCTCCTCGTGCGTTGTTGCTGTTGTTGTCGGCCCTGCAATTCTTTTTCTGCCAACATAGCAAGCTGAAACAATCTGTTAACAGTATCATATTCTTTGTAATCAACAATGTCCTGAATTTCACACCTCAAGCCCCCATAAAAACGAGCTATTTTATCATCCATGTCCTCTACTACCCCACAACGCAACATACCCTTTTTGTAACTCTTGATAATACTCCTCTACGGACATGTTACCTTGGTCTAAACGCTGCAATTTTTTGCGAAGGTCCCGCTGAAAAGATGGAGGAGCAAATCGAACACGCATAGCTTCCTTTAATCTATCCCATGTTGGAGGATCAGTTCTAGTTTTAACAAGTTCATTCCACCATATGATAGCAAAGTCCTTAAACTCACTAGTGGCTTGACGAACTCTATGTTGTTCAGGAACAAGATAGGAATTAAATTTTTGCTCTACTGTCAACTCCCAATCAAGATAAGCCTCAGCATCATAAGCACCAAAAAAAGAGGGTATAGTAAATTTCACTTTAGCAAAAGGATCATCAGGAGGGCGGTTATAATTGTTATGATTATTATCTCCCATACCTCGATGATAAAGTGGCAGTCTTGGCTGATTACTGTGATCTTCCAGTTCATAATAAGCATTATCTTCTTGTCTTCCAGCGAGAGGCAACCGAGCCTCAAAAGTATTCATCCAAAGAGCAAGGTCATCCAATTGGCGAGTCAAGTTCGCCGATGACTCCTCCGTAGCTGCGTTGTATTTGGCGAACATATCACGTAACTCAACATGTTGAACACATTTGTCATTATTTTCTTCTCCTGCCATTGTTAGTAGGAAACAAAAGACAACAACAAAAATGTTATCCCTATCAACTACAGTGACAATGTGGAAGGTGGAAGAAGACAATCTCTCTCGCTCAAGCGTCTTACCACGCTCTTACAAGTGTTCTTACCGACACAGCAGGTGGTGTGGACGGTGAGATGAACCAATGAAGCGTGGGGTGATTGCAAAGGTACCTGTTATGCTCAAGAGAAAGGTGGAGCTAGGATGGCACAATATGGTGGCTAATAAGCAGAAAATCGTTAACAGCTAAACAAAGTTGAATAAGTATTCAATGTAGGAAACTGTTGCTGGTCAACTGAGTGCCCTAGAGCCTAGCACAACACAAGGAAGTATCAAGGCAAAAGAAAGACAAAATGATATAACCAAACAAACAACACCAAGTGGTATAGGCCAATTGCTTTAATATGCGTGCTCTTCACTATTTTTTTTCTTTTTTGTAATATTTTTTTGATATTTTTTCATTACTCAGTAGCACAAATATAGGAAGCACACAAATTTGCAGCTCAATTGGATGTAATAGGCGGCCTATAGAAAATCAAGAAGATTCTTTAAAATTCGTACTGAAACTTCGGAGGCCGAATAGCCTATCTTCCGACGGGAATTTGGGCAATCTAATTTCACCGAACGCGGCTACGCGGCGGAAAATCAGATGCGAAATTTCGCGTAGATGAATTTGAAAAAAAAAATCGCCCGATTTCGAGTTCGTATGCGAAAGTTATGGCCGTTTTAAGGTAGGCTGTCCGAGTTACGTTTTTTTGATGTTGATTCCAACTCGGTTTGAGAACAGAACTCGCAATCGGATACGAAAACGATCGGGAATTTGCACAACAACTAATGGGGTGGTGTGTGATGATTCAAGGATGAATGACACAAAAATTTGTCACCTGATATTGGGCTGGCGATGCGGGAGTTCACGCAAGGCGGCTAGCTAGGGCAAACCGATGAACGTGGCGGATCGGTTTGTTATTTAGGGATTGTGGAATAGGTGTCGAATAGCAAGAAAACAAGGACGAAACACGATAACTAGGACCCCAAAACACAAAGCTAAACCAGCAACAAGACTCAACCACACGAATGCAAACTCAACAATGCAAACTGAAAAACGAAACTGCAGGCACCATAGTCTGGGGAAGCGGTAAAAACGATCTAATTTTTTTTGTGGCTTTTCTGTGGACTCTAGGTACGAAACAAAATCGATCTAATGGAAGGAAGGAAAACAAAGATACCTCACGGGCAACCTGGCTCTGATACCAATTGATGAGTAGTTTTAGGCCCGATCTTCCGAAAGGTATATCGATTGGGATGGAGAACTCGACGTTGATGATCCGCGGCACTCGAGCGGTTCGAGTACCCCTGCAATCACTACACCACGGCTCCGTTGGTTATCAACCGTGCTGCACACGCTTGACCTCGCCAAGAAGGCTAATCCCTGCAAGTGCAATCGAGAACACGAGCAAGAACGTAGAAGACACGATCGGAAATCGCGAAATTGGGGTCTCACAAACCGTAGAACGGCGATTTTATTGATCTAAGCAAAACCCACCGAATATGACTGGCGGCTGCAGTATTTATAGGCTAGGGTTCGACCAAAACACGATTAGACGCGTCCCTAATGGACTCTTACGGGATACAAGGCCCAAAGGCCCGATTCGGTGGCGCAGCACCGGACAGAAATCTGGACTCGATTTTTTCGACGGTTCCCAATGATTCCCGAGGAATTTTGAGGTGGGACCAGAACCATTGGAAAGTTTATCTTCTCCTCTTTCCGTGCATATGTAGAACGTCGAAAACGCAGTCCGTATGCCTCCTGGGCGTCTGTTTTAAGGTGGACTGCTCCTGGACTCCGAGTTGAACTCGAGTCCGAGTTGTAAACTGTTTCCATCTACTTGTGGACGTCCCAGATGGTTCTCCATGCTCCCAAGGCCTCCTTCCTTCACTTGTTGATCTTCTCCATTATTCCTAATAACAATTAAATCATCACATAGCAATCTATTCTCAAACTCACATGCAAAAGAAGTTAAGAACGAATTCACCTGCTGATTTAATAACTGTGCCCGTGCTCTTGTGATTGGTCCTTGCAGTTCAATGCGCGTCTCCGCTGTTGTGATGTCCTCATCGCTGGAGCAGGCATTGTCGATGTATAACGACAAAGGGATTAGCTCTGGACCTGCCGGGGTCCTCTCCGTTGGCTCCTACGGGTTCTCCATAACAAAAATCATTACAGCGGATTGCATGTTCTCCATAACAGTAGGTTTGGGAGCAAATTTTGCATGTTTTCGACTCATTACATTAGATTGCATGTTCCTATCATTCGTTTTAGCAATTGCATCAAATTTTGCATGAAAATTATGAGATCTAGCAATCATTCTTTCCTATTTCTGTTGTTTAGCTAGTCTATAACAAAAATCTATGACATGACCATATCTACCACAGTAGGTACAATGAAATTTAACTTCATGTTCATGTCTAGATGAGCAAGCAACATTTTTATTTTAAACCGAATGAGACAACACTCCTGCAGATTTGAAAACCACTTCTTTTTGTTTGGGAACTGTTTGAATCAAACCACTTCCTGATACATTTACAATTTTAGGTGTATGTGCCTTAGCGTGAGCATGAGAATCAAACCTAAACCAGTTTTATCATTGCAAGACTTAGAAGAATTCGGCAGCAAGTTTAGGTTCTTATTCCCATTACAAAACCGATCTAATGTCCTATGCATGTCATCAAGTTTATTGGACAGATCAAGGCAATTTTCACATGAAGTTTTTCCTTTTAATTTGCAATTGGAACAATATTTAACTTCATGAAAATGTTAAGCATTGTTCAATATAGAAATTTCAGTCATAACATCTTGTAGTTTCTTATCAAGATCATCACAAGTAGAACAATGCAAATAAATTGTAGAACAGCTAGAATCAAAGTTTTTAAACGGTTGATTTCAGATTCTAGTGATTCAATGTTAGCAGCACTATCCCTAAGTTTTTTGTCCTCTTTCTTAACTATAATAGTGGCACGAGAAATAGCATCACACATTTCTTTACAAGTAGGACATACCTCTTCATTGTCGCTATTGTGTTCTGCATCCTCCATACTTGATCTTGATTTGCCCGCCATGAAGCACAAGTTTGCCAAATCATCTTCATCTTCGTCACTTCCAATGTCCATATTGCTTGAGCCAAGTTCTCGAAGTGCGGAGATAAGATTGCTCACCAATTTACGTCCTGTAAAACGCTTCTTTTTCTTCTTATCGTTTACAGGGGAGTGCTTCGTCCTTGTTTGCTTTTCATCCTCAGAAGTAGGACCTAAAAGGTTAGGGCAATCTGAATGAAAATGTCCTGTCTTACCACATTCAAAGCATCGTTGAGGTCTGGAGCTTCTTCTCCTTCTAGTTCCCACATTTTGCAACTCTTTTGAGAAACGAGTAGAGAGAAGTACTAGCTCCTCGAAACTCCTCAATTTGTTCATAGGTTAGTGTGGACAACAAAGCAAGTGTATCACAAGACGAAGATTGGCCGGAGCTAGGCATATCACGTGTAGAAACAAATGCAAGAGACTTGTTTGGGATCTTACCTGAGATTATGTCAATTTCATAAGTTTTTAACTTGGAATATAGCACATCTAAAGTAAGTGTACTCATGACAGTAGATTCACAAATAGATGTGACTTCCATCTCCCAAATTGACATATCTAATGCACTTAACAACTGCCTAGCATTTTCAGCATCTGAAAAATTAACATTGACACTACGCAAGTTGCTGAGAATTTTATTAAAGCGAGCAAAAAGGTCACCAATAGACTCACCGGGCTGCATCTCGAAGCTCATGTATTCTTTCTTGAACATGTCTTGCCTTACCTCCTTGATCGTGTTGGATCCTTCGTGGTAGTCACAATGTGTTTTCCAGACATCATATGCAGATCGGAGGTGTGCAACACGGTCAAAGTCACTTTGAGTTAATCCTTGTATGACCATGTTCCGTGCCTTGTTGTTGTTGTCGACATCTCTCAGATTTGTAGCTATAACATGATCATTTGATGGCACTTCGTAAGGCTTGTATACCTTCTCCCATATTGCGAAGCCTTGAGCCTGGATGAAATCTTCCATATGTGCCTTCCAAACTAAAAAACACGTGCAAGTCACAAGGATTTGCGGAGTATTTATCCATCATGATTGGTCAAAAACACGTGCAGGTCACAAATATTAGAGCACTGTGGCTCTGATACCAATTGTAGGATCGTATAGCACGTGAAAAGCTGCCAGAGGGGGTGAATGGTAGGTTTAAACTTTTTCAGCGGAAGCAATGAAAACCCCTCAGCAGAAAAATGATATGTTAAAGAAATCGTGTGCGAGACTAATCTAATCGTGTTTCACCGTGACAAAAGTGATAGATATAATAGAGAATCAAGTCAAGAAGACAACACAAGAAGAATCACTCAAATCCGTCGAGAGAAACTCAAGTTATGATCGAAAGATCGAACAAAGGTCAATCTATCCTACACGAGAAAAACAGTTCTCGAACGCTGCAAATAAACTCATGTAGATCATAAACCACAAATCCAATGACCGTAAAATTTTGACTGATGATAGATAATCACGTTGTGAAGACAACCCAAAAAGAATCACGTCAATTGGATCTGTAAAACTCGAGTTATGATAAAACCACCGACGAAAGGTAGTGCTATGCACAAATTCGACGAGTAAAACTTGTCTGGAACAAGTCAGACGAACAAGGCACAAAAGTTCCTTCAAACTACGAATGTTATTGATCAAACAATAGGAGGAACAGCTCCAAAGTCATGCACCATGAGCTCTGGCCTCCCTTGCTTATATAACCAGCCCTTAGGCCAACCTAATCTAAACTAGGACTCTAATCCTACTCAAATTACGAATCGAAACTTTCCATAACTGCTTAGGACTCTTTTATACACAGATAGAAGCAATCTTAAGACTTCCAAAAACATTAGGAACGTATCCCACGTTCCTAAAACAACTCAAATTCGTGACCCACACGAAATCCTATCGTAACCAACTCAAATCTTTCCATATTTGAGTCAAACACGACTCAGCCGCAACCTTAGTCCATAACCTAGTCGGTTGGACCTTTCTGACCAATTCTTTATGTCCACATCTCCTCATCACGCCTCAGAACCATGTAGCCACGTCCATGCACTCCTTGTGTACGTGCAAACATCTTCCAACGACGTCCACGATACCTTCATAAGTATTATTCTTGATTTATACATGATGTGCGACCTCCCGATCAACTCAACCACAATCCCCCCCGAACTTGGTTGTTGAACCTCATCTTCTTCCTAAGACTAGTTCAATGGATCCTGTCACCATCCATGTCTTGAACTCAAGCAACACCTGCACATGAATAAACAACTAATACTTTCGAGTACAAGTCCTCGACTTGACTCTCGTTAGATCCGAAACTACAACATCTTACGTGAGCACTTCACAAAAGCATGTTGCAAACCATAGCAAAATGGTATCAACCATAACCACCAAAACACACCAAAATCTTAGTAAAAGAATACTAAGCAAACTTTCTATAAGTGTAAAGCAAGTTTGAAACATTGTAAGATAAAAGCAGGAATATTGCAATCAAGCTCCGAACCTTGCCAAAGCTAACCGAAACTTGAGCCGGGGCTTACCAAAGGTAGTACAACCTAGCTCCGGAGCTTACCAAAACTAGTACAACCTAGCGCCGGAGCTTGCCAAAGCTAGTCGGAACTAGTCAATTCAAAAGCAGGAGCTAGAAAAACATGTCAGAGCTAACCAACATAAGTCAGACCTATCAAAACATATGGAAACTTAACAACGACATGCAAGATCTATCAAAGACATGCCAGAGCTAAAGACAAAGCTCACCGGAGCTACCCAAAAACATGTCAGACCTAGACAAAGAAAGTCGGACCTATTGTCGGACCTTGCAGAAGCTCGGAGCTAGAGTCGGACCTTGCTAAAAAGATTTTATGGCAGCATTCAAAACTTTTATTGTCAAAGCCAATGTATTCAGCACACATAGGTCTCACAAAATCAAGTCATATTGGTGTAATTTGAATTCAAAAAGATAAATCCAAAAATTGACTTGTATTGACAATTCAAATATGAAATTACCAGTGAATTTCTCAGGTTCAAGTTAGGTGAGCTACTACTGCAGATACAAAGCAAGGTTAATTGTCAATTAACTGCAACATACATATAAGGGAGGCTTCAATATTTAATTGAAGTACCATGCCAAAAACGTTTCAAATTCAAATCAGAGTGCCCTATTCACATTTGTTAGATTACAGATTTGAGTTCACCAATATATTTTCCATAGTTCAAATAACCAACCTGCCATTGTTCATTAATTTGGAACCTCAATTGTTTTATGTTTCGGTGAAGCCATGGGATGGAATTCGAATTCAAATCAAAATTCTATACATAAAATTTTTGAAACTCAGAATTGATCTCACCATTAGACTGTCCATATTTCAAATGGTAGCTCTGCCAATTCTTCTCATTTTTAGAATTTATCTGCTGGCTCTATTGGATTTTAGAAAAAGGAGAGAGGGTGTGGACCCCACATGTCAGCAACTTATTCTCAACCGACTCTGTTCTGTTCTCTGGTGGCGCCACGGCACAGCCGACATGCCACCGAGCTGCTACCAGTTGAGAGCAAATCCAGCGCATAGCCAGCCTCAGCTCGCCCCCATCCACTCTCTGAGCGATATTTTTTCTCTGCTCTTGAGCTGCACCGTGATCTTCCCTCCCGCACACCAGCAGCACACCTGTTCGCCATGTCTCTGCACGTCATCTCGCCGTCGTGCAGGCCCGTTGAACTGCTGCCTTGCTGTCCCGCTCGAGGTCAAGGACCGACGCAAACGTGCTTCACCGCCTCACCGACGCCAAGCCTGTGGCCATTCCTGCGCGGCGCCACTCCACTGAGCTCCGTCGCTGCTGTTTCAGCCGTCCTTTCGCTTCAACGTCGCCCGGAGATCTCGTGTGCTCTTCCGCGCAACCAAGCCCCTTGATGGACTCACGAGGTCATCATCTACCTCAACGACCAGCGTGGACGCTGCCTCCTTCATCCTTGTACGGTTCTCGGCGGACGTTGCTTCTTCGTTGTTGCTTCGCGGTTTTCCTTCGCATCCACATGGCCCGGGGCCTACAAGGCCTTCTTCACATAACTATCAACGCCATAAGGTCTAGAAATACCTCCTTTATCTTTCTTCAGCGTAGCTCATCCATCTGTAGTCACCTCATGGCCTATTTTGAATTTCCTCCACTGGCGGTCACCATGAAAACTGAACATTCACCATAGAAATTCTTCCTCTCTGGTGCGACCCACATCATGCCGTTTTAACCAGTGCTATAGGCTGCCTTGCCCACACGTCGGTGTAAACTAATTAGAAAATGGTCAACCTGTTCCGCAGGTATGGTAGATCTTGTCGCCGCGCTTAATTCAAAAGCCACTTCCTTGCCACTGCGGCCAATCTTCTTGATATCTCGGCTCCGATTGGTATCCACACCTGGGTTCTCTATCGTATCACGAAGCTCCCCGAAGAAACATAACCGAGTTATGTGCCGTATACAGTGAGTAAATCGTCGCCGGAGTTTCATTTCAGCCGCTGCTCGACGCCGGCCGTTTTCCGATGAGAACAACTGCCCACCGACCTTCCCAAATGCGTTATTATGTTTCTCTCCATTGATTTGAACCAGCTGTAAATGGAAAATGTGGTGGAGTCGCTTCTCGGCGAGCTGCTGCCGGTGGCCGGTGAGCTCCAGCCGCCATGGCTCTGTATCAAGGCCTCAAAGGATCTTTTTGTGGCCAATTTGCAATCCTGTGCGCAAATTATGTAGATTTTTATAGACCACATTATGGTATTACTTTAGCTGAAATTTTGCTAGCAGCTTTCGTATGACATCTGTGGACTGCTACAAAAATCTCAGCTTCATTTCGCTTTGTCTTCATGATTATGACTGTAGTATGTTTCTTCTAGATCAAAGTCATAATGAACTTCCAAATTCCATTACTCTCAACTTGGGTAAATTCAAAATTCTCCACCAGAATTGAGATCCACTTAGAGCCTTCCTATACTCCTGTATGGTATATCAATTTCATTCTCCAGATGTATAAAGTTTCATCGTTGCTAAACTATGTTCTTATGATTTGCATCTCATATCTATAGTAATTGAGATGAAGGACCTGAAGGAGGGATTTCTATTGAAGGACCAACAGCTGATTGTGTTCTCATCGAACTGACTTTGACTAACCGTTGAGCAAGGAAAGTCCCGGTTTGCATTTAAGAGCTTGTATAAAATTTTGCTTTGTATCACACTACGTCTTGGAGATGAATTGTGCATTAAGTCTAGATGATTTTGATACTCAACTTGCATAACCAGAACACCCGTAGAGTATTTGGGTAGCTGTTAAGTCCTAGTGTAGCTGCTACTATGCTAAATGTTGAATAAAAATCCGGTAGAAGACGAGTAGTTGGAATCTACACGCGAGATAGGTTTGGCCTCACATGGGATTGGTTTATGGTAGAGAATAACTTATGGAAATGAATGAGACCGGACAACGGGGTAGGATGTGTAGCCCTGCCTGTGTTGATTGAGGACCGATCTGTGTGCGACCCTGTTGGTCAAGTTTGAGCTTTACTAGATGCATACTAGTATATGGGACACATGAAACTGATGTAACTCGTAGACCTTGATGTGGAAACTTCTCCGCTGTCTTTGAATGGAGTTGAGAAGGCATAAAGTTGTAAATCTTATAGCGGGCAACTGCGACGTGTCCGTGTAGGGGACCTTTTGCTCGGGATGGAGAGTTGATTCCATATTAGGGCCTCTTGTGAAAAGTGACTGCTTATGGCATAGAGTGAAGCCCACCGACGTGGCTTCCTTGCGGGCGTATGTGTCGTGCGTTCCGGGTTGTTTATTGATTGCAATCACTGTCGCTCGCGGTTATTCACTGAGCGTACTTATTCACTGAGTCATGATGTAGTAAATTGATAGTAATTGTTTATATAAATTATGCTCTATGCTTAATCAATGTTTTACTACTTGTATGCTCTAGTTATATTGCTAACTAAATTTACCTCTTATGAAACATTAAATTGCTGCTAAAATCTGAAAATAAAGGACATACATTAGGCGAGTTTCTTTTATGCAAATTCAGTTGTCTATGTAATAGAGTTTCCAGCATGTAGAGTTGTATGTTTAGGTGAGACGGTTAAGTCTTGCTGAGAGTTAAGCTCACTTTTTGTAGATTAATATTTTTGCAGGTAACATCGCATATGACGGGTTCCGTAGAGCGGCATCACACCTCTCGGTTTGTATTGCCGAGAGGAAATCCCACAAGCCGCTGCTTTGCTCCGTGTTGCTAGTGTTAGGTATTCCGGGTTGAATACTCATACTTGTGCAGTAGCTAGGATTGAATTAGTGTATTATATATCTTCTGCTGCTTATGTACTCCTTATGTACATTATTTTGTAAGCTTCCATGTCTTATGAAATAAAACTTTGGTATGTTTCACGTATTCTTTTCGGCACCACCCAATGCGATTATTGGAATGTCGGGACCCCGATCCCGAGTCCAGAGAGAGCGCTCACAACAACGCACGCTCTTCTCTACAGCCCTCCACTTTAGAGTGCTCCACCAGCAGCGGTAGAGCAGTGGCGCAAAGATGTCGACCACCTCTTCGTCGCCACCATAAACACGCCTCCACGGTGGAGTCAACAAACCGCCCCGTTGCATGTGTCGATGTCGTGTACGTCAATGATAGACTGTCGAACGGCCGACTCACACTTGACAGCAACGGCCAGGCTTGCCACAGCCGACCTCGAGGCCGAGCTAGACCATCACCGTGCAAGGGAGGATGGTCATGTCACCAACGAGCGGTGTCGTGAGCGGCGTTGCAACTTCGAGGGTGACTATAGCGCACCTTGCACAAAAGCCCCGATGCATGCTGCGCAGAACCCTACTGTAGCAGGAGTAGGTGGTGGTTGCGGCGCCCTTGCGCCACACCTCCGCTTCATGGTGTAGCCACACAAGCTCCAGCCCCACTTGCTAGAAAAGTTCGACGGAACCATCAAAGCCTCTGAGTTCCTGCAGATCTACTCCACCTCCATCCTTACTGGAAGAGGGAATGATGCCATCATGGACAACTACTTCCCCATCGCCTTGACCGTGCTCGGTCATGACTCATGAAACCCCCCCCCCTCAGAGTCTATAACCTCCTGGGTAGTGTTTTGCCAATAGTTCACGTGAACTTCGGCAGCTCCAAGCTTGACCTCCACGTCATGCGGTAGCGCCAGGGAGAGTCACTATGATCCTTCATCCAGCATTTCTCCCAGGTCAGGAACAACATCCCCATGTTTCAAATGCTTCTGTTGTAGTTGCATTCTGACAAGGTGTGAGAGACAAGAAGATGCTGGAGGAGTTAGCCACGCACAATGTGCAAGACGTTTTTGAGCATCTCAACCTAACAGACAAGTGTGGCAGGGTTGTGGGACAACGCGACTGGCATTCACAACCTGCCCTCAAGGAAGTGAAAGCTGAATTGCCCAATGTAGATGCTGCTGCCCCGACAAGCAACCGCGATAGTCACCTGATGGTGATGATGACAGCTAGCGATGCCAGATACACAACACCAAGGGCCAAAGCGCTAGTGAGTGCTGAGAGATCAAGAAGCTCACGGAGCGCTATTGCGAGCAGTAGTAGCACCCAAACGGTGCGCCTTTCCGCCAACGGGAAGGCAAGCAGAAGCATGACACCCATGTCGATGAAGAGAAGGAGTCGGAGTGCGAGGATGCCAAGAATGCGCTAAAGGTGGTCTAAGGTCTGACAGACTATGACTCTCGACAACGAGCGTCGCGGGATGCTCCATGTCATCTATGGGAGTTCCTGGGACACCACGTCCCAGAATGCTGTCAAGACCCTATGTCGCGCAATGGCAGCGGTAGCTCCTACCCCTAGCCCAGTGCCACACCATATGTGGATGGGGACGTTTATCGGCTTCGACGCATCTGACTGTCCCAATAATATGGCGGGAGCAAGACTGCTCCCAATCATCGTCTCCCCCACTATTGCTAACATCAAGCTCTACTATGTTCTGGTAGATGGTGGGGCGGGCCTCAGTCTCATCAGCTGTGCAGCCTTCCAGAAGATGCAGATCCCCATGTCCAAGCTTACCCCCTCGCACCCATTTTCGAGGATAGGTTCGGGGCATGTTATACTGTACGATAACATCTCACTCCCAGTGACTTTCGGGATGCCTGAGAATTACCGTACGAAGAGTGTCCCCTTCGACGTTCCAGAGGTTGACCTCAACTTCAACGCCATCATCGGCAGGCCAACGTTGTACCAGTTCATGGCAGTAGCCCATTGTGGCTACCTGCTCCTGAAGATGCCTTCACCTAGTGGCATCCTAAGGATCCGCGGATATCGCTACACCACAGTATTGTTGACGGCTGTTATATACCAATTTCACCCGTCAATATAACTCAATTTTGTGAAGGAAGTATCATTTCTTGCACACATCACCTTTCCATTTAACATATTTCCACATGTCTTTGGATAAAGTAGTTCATGCATGCATTCTATGCCGAATTGAAGTGAAACAAGGGGATGGATCCTATAAAATATCATTCCAGCCAATCGAGCGACGCCACATGGCACCACATGGATCAAATGACTCACAAACAGAAGTATCTGAGGCCATCCAATGGTTTAGAAACTATATCAGTCAATGGGACCCACTTGGAAGTCACCCCAAAGAAGCACACTAGAAATGGGCAACATTTTTGTTCGACCGACTAGGGGGTTCGGCCAAAACCTTCCTGGCGCCAAACTCGGTCAGCTTCCACGTGTTGACTCCTTATGGTGCCCTGGTCACGATGAAGACTGATTCGCGTGCTTCTGGTGGTGGGAACCAACATTTCTCCAAGCTATAAATAGGACCCCTCACCCCTCACTTCAACAAACACGACTTGAGTATTCTTCCCTTGTATGCACTACTCTCCCTAGGTTTAGAGGAGTATAGGCTGTAGAGAGGAGAGTCTCTAGTCCATAGTCCAAGTAGGAGAGGAGTGGACGGAGTCTCTTCCCAATTTCCAATTGGGAAAGGTATCGCTCTTATATTCCCCTTTGTATTTGTGACTTTATTCTTAATAAAGATGTTATATTTAGTCTTCCATTGTTCATATACTTGGATGAAGCATTTCTTGTTTGATTGTGTGTTCCATGTAGTGGTAGGAGTAGTATTTATTATTATGTTATGCCATCCTCAATACATCATCATAAAACCTACAAACCCCCACTATAGTCAAATTAGCTATGATATGTTAATATGAATCACTTATGCTTTGAATTAACATTGGTTCAATGATGATTTAGTTCATTGCCTTATGATGGCTTGTGCCTAGGCTCCCAAGGTAATTACTTAATATGCTAGCATAGTGCAAATATATAAAGTATTGTTGAATGTCTCGTAGACCCACAGATTGAAGAGGTAGGCAGTAGGTGGTGACAGCCCTATCCGTCCTTTGTAATCCTCGACATTCGGCTATGTCACAGGCTCTTGGCGAGAGTCGTCCTCGTATTTCTAGGGGTAAACCCGTGCCCGATGTGTTAATCCACTAAGCATGAGAATTCGTATTTGGCATGATCATTTATAACTAACATAGGCAATGTACATGCACATTAGAAGCATAGTAGGAGTCTCCACCTAACCCTTAGCCTAGTCCCTCTTTACCTCATTTATCCCCTTAGGATAGAATGGTCTTGTGTGTGTCACACTACTCCAATTATCATTTATCCATTCTTGCTAGAACCTTGTGTAGATCAACCTAGCCTCTCCATTTCATGATTGTTTTACTTCCATCTAGCCTTCTTTTTGGAAAATAAAAATGACACCCTTTGGGAATACTCTTAGAGTGACAATGCTACATCGATAGTTTCTTTGCGCTTACGGATATATATGTATAATCTAAAATCTATTAACAAGCATTTCTGGCACCACTGCGAGATATGGTTTGTTACTAGTGCGTAGGAACCATCAACAAGCATTTGTGCCGCCGTTGCTGGGGAAGGCTGCCGAACTATTGCATGATTGAGTGAATAGGATAGCACCCTCGTAGGTTTTAGTAGGATGACCCTTCTTTGATTTTGCATTTTATGTGGAAACAGGGTAGTGTATGTCTGGTTTTCGCTTGCCAGAAAACTTTGTTGAAGATCTCGAATCCCTTCTGACAGATCGACCTCATGTTCTTACTCCTCAGAAGCTTCGAGCGGCAAAGCAACCAGCCCAACTGCACCAACAACCAAAACACCAATGGCCCAGAAGACCCTTCGTGAGTTTTCGGCTCCCTTTGCTAACTATGTGCCTTTTGGGTCCACTGTTAACACGAGACATGTAAACTTCAACATCAGGGCTGGCCTTATCATTACGGTGCAAGCGAACCCATTTTGTCGGAACGCTAACGAGGATGCAAGTGCTCCCCTGCAATAGTTCCTTGAGATCTGCAACACTTTTAAGATAATGGACATTGTGAGACCTATGTGTGCTGAATACATTGGCTTTGACAATAAATGTTTTGAATGATGCCATAACATCTTTTTAGCAAGGTCCGACTCTAGCTCCGAGCTTCGGCAATGTCCGACGATAGGACCGGCTTGTTTTGGGTAGCTCTGGCAAGGTCTGACGTAAGGTACGACTTGCTTTGGCTAGGTTTGACTTCTTTGTCTAGATCCGACTAGCTTTGGTATGCTCCAGCACTAGGTTGCACTAGCTTTGGTAAGCTCCGGCGCTAGGAGGTACTAGCTTTGGTAAGCTCCAGCTCAAGCTCCGGTTAGCTTTGGCAAGGTTCGGAGCTTGATTGCAATGATCCTGTTTTTACTGTGAAATGTTTGGAACTTGCTTTATATTCTTGGAAAGATTGCTTAGTATTCATTTGCTAAGTTTTTGGTGCGTTTTAGTTGATATGGTTGATATCATTTTACTATGGTTTGCAACATTCTTATGTGAGGTGCTCACGTAAGGTGTTGTGTTCGGAACTGACTTGAGTCAAGTCGCGGACTTGGACTCGTACGGACTGGTTGTTTGTTCATGTGCAGGTGTTGCTTGAGTTCAAGACATGGCTGGTAACAAGATCCATTGAACTAGTCTTAGGGAGAAAATGAGGTTCAACAACCAAGTTCGGGAGGAATTGTGGTTGAGTTGATCGAGAGGTTGTGCAGCATGTTTGAACCAAGAACAATGCACATGAAGGGATCATGGATGTCATTGGAAGATGTTTGCACATGTGCAAGGAGTGCATGGACGTGGCTTCATGGTTCCGAGGCATGATGAAGAGATGTGGACGTAAAGAATCAGTCGGAAAGGTCCAACAGACTAGCACTACAGGAATATTGATCAATTACGTCGGCCAAGGCCGACGTAATTAAGGCCTAAACCGATGTAAGTTACTTAATTATGTCGGTTTTTCCTGAATTACGTCAGCGGCTGGCCGACGTAGCGGTTTAGACGTAATTAAGGTAACTTACGTCGGTCGCCGACCTAAGTTATCTTAATTACGTCGGTCTGTAGCAGCCGACATAAGTCACGTACCGGGATGGGCCGCGGGCTCGGTCGGAGTACTTACGTCGGCCACAGCGGGCCGATGTAAGTTAAATGGTCTAACTTACATCGGTTGCTCCAAACCGACGTAAGTTAAGTGGTTTAATTTATGTCAGTATGGTCTGACCAACATAAGTTAAACTAGGCTAACTTACGTCGGCAAGGCCATAGCCGACGTAACTTAAGTTTTCAAAATTTTTTAAAAACAGAAACTGACTATCCCGCTCGATGACAAGAACACAGAACAGATATAACTGTACAAAGATATACAGAACAGTATACAGAACACAAAGCAATTGTAAATTAAGTTCCAAAACATCAACAACAACAAAACATCCACCGGGCTACACGCTAGCCCCTCCACTGCCTCCGGGATCTTCTCGGCGCGTTCCCAAACCCTGCAAAAGAAACATAATCACTAATAAGCATCAATGTCAACTCGGTGATAACATCAGAGTCCAAAAACATCAGTGACAAAAGAAGGAAGCATGCTGTAGTTTCAAATAAAGTAATGTTGCATATATCAATAGCAAACTAGCAGGTATCAGAGTTGGAGAGTTTAGGTAACAATTCAACCTTATGGACCACTAGCCCTTTGTTAAGTGGAAGCACTTACAACTTATTAACTATATACTAATCATTTCTGCCATGGTCAAAAACTACTAAAGCTTGATTAGATACACTTAACTTCCTCACCACTATAGGAATCAATATCTGACAAGTCATCAAGATCTACCTCTATGTTCTACCTCCTTATCTCTCTATGTAAAATACTAAAATGGATATAACAACATTAAAGAGAGAGTTTATCACCTGCTCTGGTGTCTGCTGCGCCGGAAGCGTATGAATCTCGATATCCTGACCGCTGTGTCAATCAAGAGCCTGTTATTGCAAAATATTAGAAGATATATGTTATTGAAGTGCTGTGAAAATTAACTAAGGTACGTTAAATTACTTACCGCCACCACTGCTTGCATCTGGGCCATCATTAAGGCTGTCCTCTGCTGCTCCTCCCTTGCCTCCGCTCTCGTCCTCTCCAGCTCTGTCTGGGTTTACGTCAGCGTCTCCCTCATGGCCTGGAGCGCCAGCTGGGTCTGCGAGAGACGACCACTGGTCCCAACGGACGAAGCCTGCAACGATGAAGCGCCTCTCAAAGGTCGCGTAGACCTTGAGTTGACAACTTCATCAAAAATGGCAAACCTGCAAAAGAATGAAAACAATAAGTAGAAGAAGATTATTTGAAAACTAAATGAAACACATGAAGAACTCACCGTCTGTGGGCCTTCCCGCCTCCGCTTGCGTACGCGGCTTGGGGGTCGATTGGCGCGCTTTCCCAATCGTAATCCGCATCATGTATCTTCGCAACCTCCTGCGCGTACTTTTCCTACAAAACAAATAAATCTTGTAAGCATGTCGATAATAGTATTAATTATAATGAAATTGATGAATTTCGAAAACTTACCAGTCGGTTGGCTGCGACCTGACTACACTGCTCTGGCTGAGAAGGGTCACTTCCCTTGTGACCTCTCTTCCAAACCTGGGTCGGGGTCGGCTCATGACCCATCTCTCACTCCTGTACAACCGTGTTAGTGAGATAAATAATATATTAGGAACACATAAATAAATTGAAAAGGTACTTACCATGCGTTTAGCCAAACGCAAGTAGCCGTCGCCACCATAGTTGTGCTTGGACTCGGACCCCATGCGGTACTGTCTAGCCTTTATGGACTTATTGATGAAAGCATCGCTAGCCCAGTACTGACAGAGTGCTATGTACGCCTCGATGTTACCCTGTAACCAGGAAATACTAACCTGCACATATTTCATTTTTCATCAACGCAGTTAACATATGTAGATATTGTAAATATTTAACAATATTAAAAACTTACCTCCGCCTACTGCTCCTCTATCAAGTATGAGTTGGAGTCCTTCCTAAATACACCCCTTTGCTGCTCCTGCTCCTGCTCCCGGGGGTGCCGCTTGTATTACGCGTTGACGACCTGAATCCGGGCGTACGACAACGCCTCCGTCGTGAGCTTCCGAGCGTTGTAATGGAACACGCGTCTCGCGTGGTCCTCAAGGGCCGGTTCCTCTACTTGGTACCTCAGCTTTAAGCAAACAAATATTTAAGTGATATGCATTAACATTTCAAACGAGTTGAAAAAATGAAACAGTTAAACTTACCATAAAATCGTCCCACACGGCTCCCTGAACCGTGTCGTGGACCGGGTGAGAGACACGAGCGTAGTCATCCCACGACAGGGCGGGGAAACCGTCAATGACACCGGGGTAGTGCAACTTCACGATAGCACCCAAGACACTGTTAACCTGCCTGTGGTGCTTCTCGGCCCCCGTGAACGAAAAGTCGTACCAACATCTACAAAATATATTAAATCATTAAGTAAAGGAAAACAACATCTAATATTTAATATACTATATACAGTATTTACCTATCTCCAACAAGACGGATCTTGGTCCGTTGAGAAGTAACCGGAGGAGGAGCCACGAAGTGGGTCCTCCTTTTCTGTCGCCTCTGCTGTGACACTGCCGTGTCCTGTGTCCCTGAAGGCTCTGCGGAACCACCGGAGTCCAAAAGAAGGCTAGTGGTAGCCAGCTGCATAGGGAGGCTAGCGCTAGCCAGCTCCGAAGGGAGGCTAGAGCTAGAGGGCTCCTGTAGTGGCCCCTAGCCCTTGAGTCGGGCTCCTGTAGTGGCCCCCTAGCCTCTGACTCTGACTCTGACTCAGAAGTCTCTGAGTCAGACTGCACAAAAGGCTAAGATTGATAATAAATAATTATTAACAACTGCATTTCTAAAATAACTTTATTGTAAACTAAAATTTACCTCTGTCCGCTGAAAGCACACGACAGTTGAGGGTGGAGCGTGCGCCAGAAAAAGAGAACGTCGGCTCGAAGGTGACGAGGTCCCTGAGCACGGGTCTCATGGCGGCTCAAACCCTCTCACTAGCTTCCCCTTCCCCTTCCCCTTTGACGACATCCTGTTGCAAGGAATAAATGATTAATATGCAAAGATAATATACAAAATTAATGTTAAATTAGTGAATAAAACGTTACTTCAAAATTCATCAACATCACGATCATCCTCCCTACTCCTTAAACCTGCCCATCGATCTTCTTCTTCCGCATATCGTTTTCGTTTGTGCAAATCAGCAGGTTCGACTATATTGTCGATATCTTCAGTTTCCGATCCTGATTCTGTTTCTGCTTCCGTGCCAGCCTCGATATCTTGAGCGTCTCCAACTAAGTCATCGACTCCTACACCGGGCTCGACTGAGAAGGAGTCTGGCAACTTCGTCGTGGTAATCATCATCTCCTGGAGCGTATAACCGCTCACGAGGATTCACCTTCTGTACAACCAACCAAGCTTTGAATTTATTGCATGGATAAGGTAGATAATACACCTGCTCTACTTGGTGTGCAAGAACTAATGAATCAAATCCTTTCAACCGTTCCTTGTGTTTTACTTTGACCATGCCAAATTTGTTTACTCAAATTCCACGAATGGAATCAAACCATTCGCAGTCAAAGAATCTCGAATTGGCTTGTTTGCGACAAAAGTGAATTCAAGGATTTTTTAATAATCACGTAGTACTGTGTTTTATGATCTTGTGAATCGATTGCCCTCATCACAACTCCGGTACTACATGTTGCCGCGAGAGGATGAAGAGATTCAAATTGAGTTGTACGGAATCGAAAGCCGTTGACGTTATTTCGACCATAGCTTCTAACATTAACCACTCCACGGGATAGTTGTCGCAAATCGTTATGGACGTTGGCATCTTTTTGGCACTGTCCAAGATATGGAGTTATTAGAAAACGTAAGCATTCTTAAGTTATAAGAAAAAATTGTTAACATTGACTAGTTATCGAGAAAACGTTACATGATCTTAAAACCTGGAGAGAAAATTAGATCCCCCGTTTATTCCTTCTCGTCGAATCTGTTCTATTTGCTTGCTCGTGGGTTGATGTCTATGTCTCCAATTTTTCTTGTCCAACATACTACACGAAAAAGAGAACCTTGTAGAATACATGTGTCGAAAAAGATGGTGAAAAGCATAAGTGTAGGTGAAACACTTACCTTAAATATTCATTCATTTCATCCATGTTAGCGTACATGTAGAAGAATGCAGCAGACCTTTCTTTTTCACAAACATCGTAGGAAGTGTAACTACCAATAGTAGTGCCTCTTGTTGCAGAAATGGAGAGATCGTTACAAGGAGCTTGCTCATCCATATTGCACCACATTACCGAAGTATTAACATTGTGTTCCTCTGCAAAGTAAACACTTAAGAAGTATCCTACTTCCTTAAGAGTAAAAGCTTCGGCGATGCAACCTTCAACCCTTGCCCTATTACCAACCATTGGTTTCAGATATCTAAGTGATCTTTCAATATGATACATCCACCTATATTGCACGGGACCGCCCAATTTCGCTTCAAATGGAAGATGAATTAAGAGATGTTGCATTGGATTGGAAAATCCTGGAGAAAATTTTTTTTCCATCCTACACAAAAGTACCAGAAACTCCTTTTCCAATTTAGTCATCATCTCTGGTGTGATTTCTTTAGCACAGAGTTGCCTATAGAAGTGGCTAAGCTCAGCTAACACCTTCCACACTGCATCGTCAAAATATCCTCGAAACATAACAAGCAGAAGTCTTTCCATGATTATGTGATAATCATGACTCTTCAACCCAATGAGCTTTCCTGTTTTCACATTCACAGCTCGACTCTGACTAGCTGCATAACCTTCTGGGAATTTCAACCTATGCAATCATTCAAGAACTTTTTTTTGTTTAGGTCGAAGACAAAAAGGAGCGCGTGGTTTACCACCATTTTCGGAGAGCTCAAGAGTTTGACGGTTACAAAGCTTGGAAAGATCCTTTCGAGCCTTTAAATTGTCTTTTTTTTTGCTCGTCATGTCCATGCATGTGCTTATGATACATTCGGCCATGTTATGCTCTTGATGCATCACATCAATGTTGTGCCTTAGAATCAACCACTTCACATACGGTAACTCCCAAAGTCCACATATGTGAGTCCAATTGTGTTTGTCTCCGTAACCTTCGAAATATCCAGGACGACCTTCATCTGGCACCATTTTGTCCAACATATCAGATATTTTCTACCCATTAAGACGTTTCGGTGGTCCTTTAGTGACAATGGTGTTCTTTCGGAAGACATTCCTCTATTGTGTAAACAAGTGATTCAGAGGTAGCCAACGTCTATGGCAATCGAAGTAAGATATCTTGCCTCCATGGGTAAGTCGAAAGCAATCGGTATCCGAGTCACATATCGAACACGTCAATCGACCATGAGTGTTCCATCCAGAAAACATGTTGTATGCTGATAAATTATGAACGGACCACAAATAAGCAGCTCAGATGTTGAATTTCTGCTTCTTGTAACAGTCGTACACTTTGACTCCGGTCCACAACATTTTCAACTCTTTGATCAACGGTTTCGACATCATGTTGAGACTTGACCCAGGATGATCTGGCCCAGGTACAATGAGGCTAAGAAACATAAACTCATTCTTCATGCTAAAATCCGGTGGAAGATTGTACGAAATGACAAAGACGGGCCAACAGGAGTATGGTGCGGCATTTGTGCTGAACGGCGTGAACCCATTTGTCGCCAACCCGATGCGAGCATTTCTCGCTTCACGAGCGAATTCTGGGTCAAACCGGTCCAGTGCCTTCCATGCCTCACCATCGGACGGGTGCGTCATGACTCCATTGTTCTCACGCTCACCTTCTTTGTGTCATCTCATGTGTCTGGCTATTTTTTTCTTTGAAAGGAACAGCCGCTTCAATCTCAGTGTCACAGGTAAGTAACGAAGCTGCTTACGTGCGACTTCCGTCGTCACAGTATTACCATGGTTATTAACAACTTCGACAAACCTCGGTTGACCACATTTCAAACATTTATTCTCATTGGCATGCTCTCTCAAGAAAAGCATGCAGTTGTCCGGACACACATCAATCCTCTCATGCTTCATACCGAGACTGGAAAGAATTTTCTTCGAGTTGTACATATCCTTAGGCACTTTGTTGGGTTGTGGAAGGGCATCTTTGAACAAATCGATGAGCATGTTGTAACAATTGTTAGAAAAGAAGAACTTAGACTTAATTTCCATAAGTCTAGTCACAAAATTGAGGATTGACATTTTAGTGTGTCCATGCAGTGCCTCTTCTGAATCTATGAGACGTTTGAAGAACTCTTTAACCTCTGCTGTTAGAGGATATTCTTAAGCTCTGGTCGTACAGCTTCCAGCATCTCATCCATCATATTAACCTCTGTGGCATCATCATTGTCCGGTTCCACTTCTTGTACAGCTTGAGAAGCTGTCTCGTCGTGGAAGTTCCACAACTCATAATGTGACACGTAACCATTTCGACACAAGTGCATCATAAGTTCCACTTTGTCCAAAAACATTCCATTTCAGCATTTCGTACATGGGAACCACACATTATCGCTATTTGACAACGAAAAAGCTCGTTCCACAAAAGCTTCTGTCTTGGCATACCACTCATCTGAGTGACCACCAGTCTGCTCTTCCAACCAGCGTACATCCATCTACGATCTTCGCCGATGTTTGACTCTGCAATTAATAGCCAGACAAATTACCGTTAGTTTCTCATTTATTTATGCATGATAGAGGAAATAATGAGAGAGACAGTGAAATTGGTCCGTGCCAATTCGAAGCCCGACACGGGCCATGCTCGGGCTTGACCTCAGATCCAGCTCGGCTGCCCTCGGCTCCGTGGCCTCGTATTGAATCTATGAGGATGCGAGGCGAGCCCAACGAGCGACGACTCCTAGACTCTCGTCCAGAGGAGGCGAGGCGGGCCCCGGCGAGACGACGAAACTATTGGCGAAGAAGTTGTGGAGGAGGCCACGACTACAATAGTCTACACGACACGATCACACTTATTGCGTGTCGTGCCCATCTGGGTTGTTCACTTAACCCTAACGATTCATCAATGTTTGATTATCATCCGTCCTAGAATCACGAAATTTCGGCAGCATAACGCCGCATGTTTAACACTACACCCCCCTATCCGGTGAGTTCTTAAAGTACAAAGGGGGGCAACTGGTTAGCTCGGAAACCTGTTGCCCTACGGGTCTTGCGAGTCAAGGTCAAATACTCGCAACATCCGTTTTTGGAGTTTTTATGGACTTATACGTACTCACAAACACGCTGATATGAACGTACGGGGGTCCTGGGGCAAAGAGATACCTAGCTACAGACTTTTAGGGTTATTAATGGGCCGCCCGACCCATATACACTTAACCCTAACGATTCACATCATGTCACCAGTCATGGGTCACGATCGTGACCCACACTGCCTATATATGCTAGGGTTGGGCTCGATGGCAGTATATACGCTACATATATACCACGACTTGGCCAGGCTTCAGGCCGACACAACACGCTCGGCCCACAAACGGGCCCGGCACGGCCAGACATGGGAAAATGGAATCCGTCGTGTGTGGCTTTGGCTTATGGCCCATCGTGCCGGCCCAGCCCGACATGTCAAATTTACGGGCCGCGCCGGTCATAATTTTTTCATGCACGAGACCGGCCGGGCTCGGGCTGGGCCGGCCCAACACAGCCCATTGGCCATCTATAGCCATGACAGAACCTAAGTGCCCCGACAACCGGCCGCCCCTGACGCCGCTCTCGACATAAACCAATTAAGCATAATCTACACTACACTAATTAAGCATAATCTACACTAAGCAAATTAAGCACAATTAAGCAACTTAACCACTTAAGCATAATTAAATAAACATAATCTAATGTAAGCAAATTAACTAATTAAGCATAATTAAATAAACAATTAAGCAATTTAAGCATAATTTAAACAATTCAAGTCAATTCAATTTAAAAATTGAACAATTCAATTTAAAAATTGAACAATTCAATTCAAATTTAAACAATGCAATTCAATTAAATTCAAATTTCAATAGAGGGGAGGGGGTCTGTGGAGGGGATGTGGGGTGGGGGTCTGTGGAGGGGGAGGGGATGTGGGTGGGGGGCTCTGTCTTGGGGAGGGGGTGGGGGGTCTGTGGAGGGGAGGGGGGGCTGGGGAGGGGAGGGGGAGATGGGGTGGCCGTCGGCCAGGGAAGGTAGGGGGGGGGGGGGTGGCGGAGAGGGGAGGTGGAGGGGGAGGGAAGGGGGAGGGGGGACGGCGCTCGGCCGTGGAGGGGAGGGGGGAGGGGGAGGTGGAGGGGGAGGGGGAGGGAGGGCAGGAAGGAGGCAGTCGGGGAGGGAGGGTGGGGCGGCACTGGCTAGGGGAGGGGGCGGGGGAGCCGGGCCGGCGTTCGGGGAGAGGAGGGGAGGGGAGGGGAGGATACCTGGCGGCGGCGGCGGCGGACTGCAGCGGCACGACGGGGAGCGGCGGCGTCGGGCGCGGGCGGCGGGGGGAAGAGGGAAAGCAGCGCGTGGCGTGTAAGGAAGAAAAGAGAAGGCGCGCACGGGGTAGGTTAAAATACATAACTTACGTCAGCTAAATAATAAACTTACGTCGGTCAATATAACTTACGATGGCCATCCTCCCAGCCGACGTATGTTAAGGCTTATTTAGGTCGGCCAACTTATTGACGTCGGCTTGTTGTCCAGGCCAACATAATTGTACATTTACTGTTGTTGGTCTACTTACTTACATCGGCCTCTGACGTAAGTTAACTTACTTACATCGTTCTTCTCCAGCCGACGCAAGTTAGTTTATTTACATCGGCCAGCCGACGTAAATTAAATTGGTCGACGTAAGTTTTAGCATTTTCTGTAGTGTAGGTTATGGACTCAAGCTGCGCCTGAGTCGTGTTTGACTCAAATATGGAAAGATTTGAGTTGGTTATAATAGGATTTTGTGTGGGTCACAAATTTGAGTTGTTTTAGGGATGTGGGATATGTTCCTAAGGTGTTTGGAAGTCTTAGGATTGCTTCTATCTGCGTATAGAAGAGTCCTAAGCAGTTATGGAAAGTTTCAATTTGAGAACGGAGTAGGATTAGGGTCCTGATTTCAGTAGAGTTGGCTTTCGAGCTTATTATATAAGCAAGGGAGGCCAGAGCTCGTGGTGCACGACTTTGGGGCTGTTCCTCTTGTGTTCTATTGAATAAAATTCGTAGTTTGAAGGAACTTTTGTGTCTTGGTCGTCCGACTTGTTCCAGACAAGTTTTACTCGTCGAGTTTCTGAACAACACTACCTTTCGTTGGTGGTTTTATGATAACTAGAGTTTTACAGATCCAATTGACGTGATTCTTTTTGTTTTGTCTTCACAACTTGATTATCTATCATCTGTCAAAATTTCACGGTCATTGGATTTGTGGTTTTTGATGTACATGAGTTTCTTTGCAGCGTTCCAGAACTGTTTTTCTCGGGTAAGACAGATTGACCTTTGTTCGATCTTTTGATCGTAACTTGAGTTTCTCTCGATGTATTTGAGTGATTCTTCCTGTGTTTTCTTTATGACTTGATTCTCTCTGATATATATCACTTTTGTCCCAGTGAAACATGTTTAGATTAGTCTCACACACGATTTCTTTAACAGATCATTTTTCTGCCAAAGGGGTTGGGATTTAATTGTTTCTGCTGCGTAAGATTTTTTAAATCTAACATTCACCCCCCCCTATGGTAGATTTTCACGTGCTCTTCGATCCTACAATTGGTATCAGAGCCACTGTGCTCTAATCTTTGTGATTTGCACATGTTTTTTGACTAATAATCATGGAGAAATACTCCGCCAAACCTTGTGTGTTTGCTGGTATTGATTTTCAGGTTTGGAAGGCACACATGGAGGCTTCATCCAGGCCCAAGGCTTCGCCATATGGGAAAAGGTGTACAAGCCTTATGATGTGCCGTCAAACGATCAAGTTACGGCTACAAACCTATGGGACGTCGACAACAACAACAAAGCCCAAAACTTTATCATCCAAGGACTCACTCAAAGCGACTTCGACCGCGTTAGACACCTTCGATCGGCATACGATGTGTGGAGAGCACTTTGTTACTATCAAGAAGGATCCAACACGATCAAGGAGGTAAGGCAAGACTTGTTCAAGAAAGAATACATGCGCTTTGAGATGCAACTCGGTGAGTCAATTGATGATCTCTTTGCTCAACAACAACAACAACAACAACAACAACAACAACAACAACAACCAAGCCTTTGTCCCAAACAAGTTGGGGTCGGCTAGAAATGAAACCCAACAATTTTGAAGAAAAGTAATAGAAAATAAGATGAAAGTAAAAAAATCTACATTTTATTTATTCTAGAAATGGGTTAATAAGAAAGAAGATAAGAGTAACAAATTACGAATAAACTAAGATTCTGGCACATGAATTGCTAATTTCCATGCAGTCCTATCATGAGCCAAATCTCTAGGTATGTCCCACTCCTTTAAATCTTGTTTCACCGCCTCCTGCCATGTCAACCTTGGTCGCCCTCTACCCCTCCTAAAATTTTCTTCACTCTTTATAATCCCACTGTTAACCGGTGCGTCTGGAGGTCTCCGCTGGATATGCCCAAACCACCGTAGGTGATGTTGGACTAGCTTCTCCTCAATCGGTGCCACCCCTACCCTATCACGTATTACTTCGTTCCTAATTTTGTCTCTTCTTGTGTGACCGCACATCCACCGTAGCATGCGCATCTCCGCAACACTCATTTGTTGGACATGTTGCCTTTTAGTTGGCCAACATTCTGCTCCATACAGCATCGCAGGTCTGATCACCGTCCTATAGAATTTTCCTTTCAATTTTTGTGGAACTTTCTTATCACATAAGATTCCAGATGCTTGTCGCCACTTCATCCACCCGATCTTGATCCTGTGGCAAACATCTTCATCAATATCACCATTGCTTTGTAACATTGATCCTAAATATCGAAATGTGTCCCTCCTAGGTACTACTTGTCCTTGTAAACTAACATTACCATCCTCGCACCCGACATCACTAAAGTCGCATCTCATATACTTGGTCTTGGTTCTACTAATTCTAAACCCCTTAGACTCTAAGGTCTGCCTCCATAGCTCCAATTTGCTATCAACACCATCCCTAGTTTCATCTACCAACACTACATCATCAGCAAAGAGCATACACCAAGGGATATCCCCTTGTATATCCTTCGACACCTCGTCCATCACTAAGGAAAAGATGTAAGGACTTAAGGCTGATCCTTGGTGTAACCCTATTGTGATAGGGAAAGTGTCGGTCTCACTATCTCTTACGCGCACACTTGTCACCACATTATCGTACATATCCTTGATAAGGTTAATGTACTTTGTTGGGACTTTGTGTTTCTCTAGTGCCCACCACATGACCGGTCTTGGTACCTTATCGTATGCCTTCTCCAAGTCAATGAACACTAAATGTAGATCCTTCTTTTGCTCCCTATACCTCTCCATAAGCTGACGGAGTAAGAAAATCGCCTCCATAGTGGACCTCCCAGGCATAAAACCAAACTGGTTTTTAGTGACATTGGTCACTTTCCTCAAGCGGTGTTCAATCACTCTCTCCCAGAGCTTCATAGTATGACTCATGAGTTTAATTCCTCGATAATTAGTACAACTTTGAACATCTCCTTTATTTTTGAAGATGGGTACTAAAATACTTTTCCGCCACTCTTCAGGCATTTTGTTTGACTGAAAAATGCGGTTGAATAGTTTAGTGAGCCATACTATTGCTACATCCCCTAGACATCTCCACACCTCAATGGGGACATCATCGGGGCCGTGGGCCTTTCCTCCTTTCATCCTTTTTAGGGCCTCTCTAACCTCGGACTCTTGTATCCTCCGCACAAATCGTCTGTTGATGTCATCAAATGAGTCGTCCAACTCGAACATAATACTCTCATTCCCGTCATTGAATAGTCCATTGAAGTAGTCCCGCCATCTGTCCCTAATTTCTTCCTCCTTCAATAGAATTTGGCCTGCCTCATCCTTAATGCATTTGACTTGGTTGAGATCTCTCACCTTTCTCTCGCGAAGTTTCGCCATCTTGTATATATCCTTTTCGCCTTCCTTTGTCCCTAGCCTCTCATATAGCGCATCATAGGCCTGCCCCTTTGCTTTACTCACAACACGCCTAGCATTTTTCTTAGCCTCTTTATACTTCGCCATGTTACTTGCACTTCTCTCATGATGCCAGCCCTTATAAGACTCCTTCTTCTCCTTAATAGCTTTTTGTACATCTTCATTCCACCACCAAGTGTCTTTATCTACAAGTTTCTTACCTTTTGTCCACCCAAGCACCTCCCTAGCCGTCTTCCTAATGTAAGTCGCCATCTTCTCCCACATACTATCTGCATCTTCCTCTTCGTTCCAAGGTCCTTCAGCGATCATCCTCCTTTTGAATGATTGTTGCGCTTCATCCTTCAACTTCCACCACTTTGTTCTCGTGGTTTTAACACCTTTGTCTCGTGACACACGCACGTGGAAACGAAAGTCAGCTACCACAAGTTTATGTTGTCGAACAACACATTCTCCAGGAATCACCTTACAATCTAAACATGCCCCTCTCTCCCTTCTCCTGGTGAGGATATAGTCGATTTGACTAGAATGTTGGGCACTAGTAAAGGTCACTATGTGAGATAGCCTCTTTCTAAATAGGGTGTTAGCTACCAATAGGTCATAGGCTACGGCAAAGTCTAGGATATCCTTACCCTCCTGGTTTCTATCGCCACACCCAAAACCTCCATGTACCCCCTCAAAACCTACGTTAGTTGTACCTACATGACCATTGAGATCTCCTCCTATGAAGAGCTTCTCGCTTACCGGTACACTACTAACCATATCCTCCAAGTCCTCCCAAAATTGTCTCTTAGTGCTCATGTCAAGCCCAACTTGTGGAGCATAAGCACTAATGACATTCAAGATAAGGTCCCCCACAACTACCTTGACTAGGATGATCCTATCCCCCCGTCTACAGACATCCACTACTCCATCCTTGAGGCTCTTATCTATTAGGATGCCTACGCCATTCCTAGTTCCCGTCGAGCCAGAATACCAAAGCTTGAAACCGGTATTCTCAACCTCTCTCACTTTTTGACCTGCCCATCTAGTCTCTTGTACACAAAGAATGTTTACACGCCTCCTAATCACAACGTCCACTAACTCTCGTAGCTTTCCCGTCAAGGATCCTACATTCCAACTACCCACCCGAAACCTAGTTTCCTCGGCTAGCTTCGTTACCCTTCGCATCCGTCGAGGAAGATGCAAAGACCCTTGCTCACTTAACACTACATTCGGGCGATGATGTAGCGCGCCACTAAGGTGATGGCGATCCGGCCCTCGCTCATTTAACACCACATCCGGGTTCCGATATGGCGCGCCACTAAGGCGGTGGCGACCCGGCCTTCGCCCATTTAACACCATACCCGGGTTTCGGTATGGCGCGTCGCTAAGAGGGTTACGCCCCAACGAATTTCCAATGAGTTTCATTTCCATGAGAATGGCTAAGTTTAGTTGCTGGCTCGCCAAGCCTATCACAACCCCCTCCTCCTTTACCCGGGCTTGGGACCGGCTATGTCATTACAACATAGGCGGAGTTTGATGATCTCTTTGCTCGCTTTAATAAAATTGTCAGCAACTTGCGTAGCGTCAATGTTAATTTTTCAGATGCTGAAAATGCTAGGCAATTGTTAAGTGCATTAGACATGTCAATTTGGGAGATGAAAGTTACATCCATTCGTGAATCTACTGTCATGAGTACACTTACTTTAGATGTGCTTTACTATAAACTCAAAACTCATGAAATTGACATCTTATCACGTAAGAACCAAAATAAGTCTATTGCATTTGTCTCACAACGTGATATGCCTAGCTCCGGCCAATCATCATCTTGCAGTACTCTTGATTTGTTGTCCTCACTAACCCTGGAGCAGATCGAGGAATTTCCAGAGGAGGAGCTAGCGCTTCTCTCTACTAGGTTCTCAAAAGCATTGCAAAATGGAGAACTAGAAGGAGAGGAAGCTCCGGACCTCAACGATGCTTCGAATGTGGTAAGACAGGACACATTCGTACAGAATGCCCTAACCTTTCAGGTTCTACTTCTCAAGAAGAAAAACAATCAAGGACGAAGCACTCCTCAACAAATGATAAGAAGAAGAAGAGGGGCTTTACAGGTCGCTAACTGGTGAACAGTTTTATCTCCGCACTCCAGGAACATGGCTCAAGTGACGTGGACATTGGAAGTGATGAAGATGAAGATGATTTCGCCAACTTATGCTTCATGGCGGGCAAAACAAGATCAAGGTCAAGTAAGGAGGATGCAGAACACAACAGTGACGACGATGAGGTATGTTCTACCTGTAATGAAATGTGTGATGCAATTTCTCGTGCAACTATTATTGTTAAGAAAAAGGACAAAAAACTTAGGGATAATGCTGCTAAAATTAAATCACTAGAATCTGAAATCAACCATTTGAAAACCTTGATTCCTAGTGATGATTCTTGTCCCACGTGTGATTTAATCTATGAACAATTGTCCACATTAAGAACTGCACATTCCTCTACTCTAGATAGACTTGAACTTGAAATTGAAAAGAACAAAAAGCTTGCTGCACTTGACATTGCAAACTTAAAAGATGCTTCTTGTTCTACAATTGATTTGCATTGTTCTAGTTGTGATGATCTTGAAAAGAAACTAAAAGATGCTATGAATGAAATTTCAATATTGAATAATGCTTTACGTTCTCATGAAGTTAAATATTGTTCCAATTGCAAATTAAAAGGAAAAAATTTGTATGAAAATTCCCTTAATCTGTCCAATAAACTTGATAACATGCATAGGACATTAGATCGGTTTTGTAATGGGAATAAGAATCTAAACTTGCTGCTGAATTCTTCCAAGTCTTGCAATGATAAAACTGGTTTAGGTTTTGATTCTCATGCTCATGCTAAGGCACATCCACCTAAAATTGTAAAGTCATTAGGAAGTGGTTTGATTCAAACAGTTCCTAAAAAAAGAAGTGGTTTTCAAATCTGCAGTAGTGTTGTCTCATTCGGTTTCAAATAAAAATATTGCTTGCTCATCTAGACATGAACGCAAAGTTAAATTTCAATGTACCTACTGTGGTAGAGATGGTCATATCATAGATTTTTGTTATAGACTAGCTAAACAAACGAAAAGGGAATGAATTATTGCTAGATCTCATAACTTTCATGCAAAATTTGCTACACATATTAAACCGAATGCCAGAAACATGCAACCGGCTGTTATGAGTCAAAAAATTGAAAGTTTACCTCCGGACCTTCTGTTTTTGCCTCCGGAGCTACTGATTTTTTTGCTACTCAAGTAACATCTTATAGGTCAGTAGTTAAGAGTAAAAACCCTCAAACTTTGACTCGTAAACCTGCTGTTTTATATCAGCTTTCGCGTGTTTTTCCTGCTGCACGTCGTGTGACTCAGTACTGGATTCCTAAATTCCTTTTGACTAACCCCAGTATTGAGTCATCGACGTATTGTGCTTCTATGTAGGTTACATACTTGGGGAAGGAGAACATTTGGATTGTGGATTCAGGTTGCTCACGCCACATGACCGGTAACAAAGAATGGTTCTCCTCCCTCTCTTTTGTGTCATGTGTAGAAAATGTTACTTTTGCAGTTAATTCTTCAACTCCTATAATTACTAAGGGTTCGGTTAGAGTAAATGATCACTACACTTTGAAGGATGTGGCACTTGTCAAAAATTTGAAATACAACTTGCTTTCTGTTTCACAATTGCTAGATGAAAATTTGGAAATTATTTTTAATAAAAACTGCTGCAAAATTGTAGGTTCAAATAGTGATCTTATTTTTAACATGTCTCGGTTTGGAAGAGTTTTTAAAGCTGATTTTGATAGGTCTTCCTCTAAGCATAGGTGCCTAGTTGCTAATGATTCAAAAGACTTATATTTTTGGCATTGTAGACTTGGTCACGTAGGCTTTGATCACCTAACGTGTGTTAGTGCTCTTGACCGCATACGTGGGCTGCCTAAGCTTAAAGGGGACAAAGAAATTGTGTGCTCTTCTTGTAGACATGCTATGATGGTTGCAGGTTCACATACTCCTCTCACAATGATCATGACAACTGAACCGGGTCAACTTTTGCACCTTTACACCGTAGGACCTTCACGTGTTCAATCCTTCAGAGGTAAATGGTATGTTCTACTTATTGTTGATGATTATTCTAGATACTCTTGGGTTTACTTTATGGCGTCTAAGAATGAAGCTTTTAGTCACTTTAGAACTTTATTTCTTAGATTATCAATTGATCACCTAGGATCTTTAAAAGCAATTAGAAGTGATAACGGAACTAAATTAAAAAATCAATCTTTTTATCATTTTTGTGCTAAAAATGGAATAGATCATCAATTTTCTTCACCATATGTACCTCAACAAAATGGTGTTGTAGAAAGAATGAACATAACCTTAGTTGAGATGGCTAGGACTATGCTTGATGAATATCAAACTCCTAGTAAATTTTTGGCTGTCGCGATTACAACCGCTTGTTATGTCTCGAATCGTGTTTTCTTGCGCGCTAAGCTAGGTAAAACACCATATGAGCTCCGGTTTGGACATAGGCCTAGTGCTACGCACATTCGGGTCTTTGGTTACAAATGCTTTGTTAAGAAACATGTTAATATTGATAAATTTGAACCTAGGTCCATTGATGGCACGTTTCTTGGTTATCCATCTCATACTAGAGGCTACCGTGTGCTTTTACTTGACACTAACAAAATTGTGCAGACTTGTGAAGTGTCTTTTGATGAATCTATCCCAGGTACTAGCTCAAACATTGCAGGTCCAGATCCATATCCGCAGGGGGAGAGCATTTTCGTTGAAGATGAGGAAGAGGTGGAACTGCTGCCCGAAAATTCAGCAGTTAATGACATTGTTCGAGCTCCTAATTTTGATTCACAGCCAGCACTGATGACCAGCATTGCTGGTCCAGATCCTCCTTATGTCACAAGCTCATCGATTTGTGATGAACATGAAGAAGAAGAAGCTTGTGAAGTGTCCACTCCCCTCCGGGTTCTCAAAATTCATCCTCCACAACAGATTATTGAAAGCATGCACGAACGAGTTACACGGTCCAGGTTTTGCGACCGAAACTCTCATGCTCATTCTGCTTTTGTTGCTTCTTTTGAACCCAAAGATATATCACATGCACTCACTGATGAATCTTGGAAAATTTTGAAATAAATAATGTTTGGAAACTTGTACCTCCACCTCGAGGTCACACTTTAATTTGAACTAAATGGGTGTTTAAAAATTAACAATGTGAGGATGGGGTTGTGGTTAGGAATAAGGCTAGGTTGTTTGCTCAAGGTTTCACTCAAGTTGAAGGTCTAGATTTTGATGAAACTTTTGCTCCTGTTGCTAGATTAGAAGCTATAAGAATTTTGTTAGCTTTTGCTGCATCTAAAGGTTTTAAGCTATATCAAATGGATGTTAAAAGTGCTTTTCTCAATGGCTACATAGATGAGGAGGTTTATGTCAAACAACCATAGGGTTTTGAAAATTCAGATTTTCCTAATCATGTTTACAAACTGTCCAAAGCCTTGTACGGTCTCAAACAAGCCCCTAGAGCTTGGTATGATAGGTTAAAAACATTCTTACATGAAAAGGGGTTTACCATGGGCAAGGTTGATAAAACACTTTTTGTGCTTAAGCATGGCAATGACTCATTATTCGTTCAAGTGTATGTGGATGATATTATCTTTGGTTGTGCTTCTCATGATATTGTGTCCATGTTTTCAGCTATGATGAGTTCAGAATTTGAAATGAGTATGATGGGAGAACTCACGTACTTTTTGGGGCTGCAAATCAAGCAAACCAAAGAGGTTACCTTTGTGCATCAAATGAAGTATACAAAAGATCTCTCCTAAGGCACTTCAACATGGACAAAAGCAAGCCTCTTCAGACACTGATGGGAACAACAACAACACTTGAACTTGATGAAGATGGTGAACCCGTGGATCAAAAAGAATATAGAAGCATGATCGGATCACTTTTGTACCTCACAACATCAAGACTGGACATACAATTCAGCGTATATCTTTATGCATCGTTTCAAGCCTCCCCATGTGCTTCGCATCGTCAAGCCGTCAAAAGGATTCTTAGGTACTTACGTGGAACTCAAGAATTTGGCATTTTTCTTCCTTCCTCTTCAACCGTTACTTTGAAAGATTTTTCCAAAGCTGATTTTGGAGGTTGTAGGATTGATGGAATCGTACTTCTAGTGCTTGTCATTTTATGGTAATTCACTTGTTACTTGGTCCTCTAGAAAACAAAGTTCAGTTGCACAATCGACCGCTGAATCTGAAAATGTAGCTGCTGCTAGCGCTTGCTCACAAATTCATTGGATTGTTCAAACACTTAAGGACAATGAGGTTGATCTAGATAGTGTTCCACTATTTTATGACAACACTAGTGCTATTTGCATCGCTAAAAACCCTGTGCAACATTCTAGAACTAAGCACATTGATATTAGATATCACTTTCTCCGTGATAATGTTGGAAAAGGAAACATTGTGCTTCACCATGTAGATACCGAACAACAATTGGATGAAATTTTTACAAAACCTTTTGATTTCACTCGTTTTTGTTACATTCGTAGTGAAATAGGGGTTATGCATCCTGATGGCTTAAATTTAGGGGGAGTTTTCAAACTTGAGAAGTCTATGTGTGAATCTGAAATTAAAAATACTATGAGCATAGTATTTCATACATATATGACTTTGTGATTCATTTTACATGCTGAAAGTTCTTACTACATTACTAGTGTTATACATTTTAGTTTTTGCCATGTCTAGTAATTGGAATAATTACTTACACTAAATCTTGTCATGGTTGAACTTTCTTGCTGTTTTGAACTTGTTGCATGCTCACATGTGCTTTTAATCATAAAGAATTAATCAAGTAATCAACTCACATATTGAGTTTTTATGAACAAATATAAATTGGGAAAAGATCAACAGAATATGCATGAATCACACTTCATTTTTTGAGATGGCTTACCATTGCATTTAGATATGAACTTGGAAGAAGTTATGTATGACTAAAACCATGTCCTTAAGCTTCTGATTGTCAAATGACATAGGCTTGGCTTGGTTGGTTAGAATAAGGAAAATGTGCATATAATCTCTTGCAAATATCATATGATCTAATTTTGTGTTTTGAAAATAATAAAATGCAACAACAAGTGTCATGCTTTCAGGTATTGAAATAGTTGAGTTTGTGAGATCATGACTTGCTTAAATTGAAAATTACATTTGATCTCTAGCATTGCTTACACTACTTTATGTATCTCATTGATGTGATAGTGTAAGTTACTTGATAGTATGACTTGGATGAGCTTTGCTTATATTTATATGTTATAATATGCTCATAACATTTTGAAAATTCTCTTTTGAACATTGCTGAATACATTGTCAAAGGGGGAGAGATACTATTGTGAAGTATGCAAGGGGGAGAAATTTATTTCTATCTCATTTGATTTTCGAAAAGGGGGAAAATTGTTCTCAAAACTTTTCATGCCTATGTTCGGATTTAAGTGGTGTTGCCAATGCATTCATCAAGGGGGAGAATGTGAGACCTATGTGTGCTGAATACATTGTCTTTGACAATAAAAGTTTTGAATGATGCCATAACATCTTTTTATCAAGGTCCGACTCTAGCTCCGAGCTTCGGCAAGGTCTGACGATAGGTCTGGCTTGTTTTGGGTAGCTCCAGCAAGGTCCGACGTAAGGTCCGACTTGCTTTGGCTAGGTTCGACTTCTTTGTCTAGGTCCGACTAGCTTTAGTAAGCTCCGACGCTAAGAGGTACTAGCTTTGGTAAGCTCCGGCTCAAGCTCCGGTTAGCTTTGGCATGGTTCGGAGCTTGATCGCAGTGATCCTGTTTTTACTGTGAATTGTTTCGAACTTTCTTTATATTCTTGGAAAGATTGCTTAGTATTCATTTTCTATGTTTTTGGTGTGTGTTGATTGATATGGTCGATATCATTTTGCTATGGTTTGCAACATGCTTATGTGAGGTGCTCACGTAAGGTGTTGTGTTTGAAACTTACTTGAGTTAAGTCATGGACTTGGGCTCGTATGGATTGGTTGTTTGTTCATGTGCAGGTGTTGTCTGAGTTCAAGACATGGCTGGTGACGGGATCCATTGAATTATTCTTAGGGAGAAGATGACGTTCAACAACCAAGTTCAGAAGGAATTGTGGTTGAGTTGATCGGGAGGTTGCGCAACATGTTTGAATCAAGAACAATGCATATGAAGGTATCGTGGACGTCATTGTAAGATGTTTCCACATGTGCAAGGAGTGCATGGACGTGGCTACATGGTTGCGATGCGTGATGAAGAGATGTGGACGTAAAGAATAAGTCGGAAAGGTCCAACCGACTAGGTTATGGACTCAAGCTACGGCTGAGTCGTGTTTGACTCAAATATGGAATGATTTGAGTCGGTTATGATAGGATTTCGTGTGGGTCACGAATTTGAGTTGTTTTAGGGATGTGGGATACATTCCTAAGGTGTTTGGAAGTCTTAAGATTGCTTTCATCTGCGTATAGAAGAGTCCTATGCAGTTATGGAATGTTTTGATTCGTGAACGGAGTAGGATTAGGGTCCTGATTTGAATAGAGTTGGCTTTCGAGCTGGTTATATAAGCAATGGGGGGCCAGAGCTTGTGGCGCACGACTTTGGGGCTGTTCCTCTTGTGTTCTATGGAATAAAATCCGTAGTTTGAAGGAACTTTTGTGCCTTGTTCGTCCGACTTGTTCCAGACAAGTTTTACTCGTTGAGTTTCTGAACAGCACTACCTTTTGTCGGTGGTTTTATCATAACTCATGTTTTACAGATCCAATTTATGTGATTCTATTTGGGTTGTCTTCACAACTTGATTATCTATCATCTGTAAAAATTTCACGGTCATTGGAATTGTGGTTTCTGATCTACACGAGTTTCTTTGCAGCATTCCAGAACTGTTTCTCTCGGGTAGGACAGATTGACCTATGTTCGATCTTTCGACCATAACTTGAGTTTCTCTCGATGTATTTGAGTGATTCTTCTTGTGTTTTATTATTGACTTGATTCTCTCTGATATATATCACTTTTGTCCTTGTGAAACACGTTTAGATTAGTCTCACACATGATTTCTTTAATAGATTGTTTTTCTGCCGAAGGGGTTGGGATTTAATTGTTTCCGCTGCGTAAGATTTTTTAAATCCACGATTCACCACCCCCCCCCTCTGGTAGCTTTTCACGTGCTCTTCGATCCTACATACGTATCTCCTGATGTTGTCCGTCGTAGGCTGTTTCTGTTCTCTCTTATTGGAGAGCAAAACAGTGGTTCTACGCGAACTGAAGTGCTGTAGATACTTTGGAGAAGTGTTTTATGACATTCCTCGCCAAAATATTCCTGTTGGGCAAGACCAATGCCCTGCGTGGAAGAATTTTTAGCTTCTAGCAAGATGCCAAGGAATCTATTCCCGAGGCTTGGGAAAGGCTTTAGGAGTACATCCTAGCATGTCCCCACCATGGGATAGATGATTGGCTCATCATCCAAAACTTCTACAACGGGCTTATCCCTTCCGCCCGTGACCATGTTGATGCTGCTGCTGGTGGTGCCTTCTTCTCATTGAAGGTTCCCAAAGCTAAAGATTTGATTGAGAAGATGGTGTCAAACAAGGGTGGGAGCGACGAGCATCTCCATACCCGCCAGCGAGGCATGCACACCTTGAAGGAGGTGGACATGATCGCTGCCAAATTGGACCTCCTTATGAAGAAGATTGATGGACAAGGCAATAGTGAGGTATGTGGCAATGCCTATGCCTTGGACTCTCACATCACGTGTGAAGTGAGTGGCAACACGGGCCATTTGGGCAATGACTGCCCACAAACCCGTGAGGATGCCCTATACGTAGCCAACAATGGAAACAACAATGGATACCGTCCAGGAGGTCAAGGGTGGGGCCAATTACGCACATTCTTTCATGGAGGGTACAACAACAATGGAAACAATGGAAATCAACCCAACTCGAGAGAACTTGCCATTGTCCCACTGAAGATAAATGAGGCTATATCCAAGAAGCTGTCGACCAATGACAAGACCCTGGAGAGGAATAATGCCAAGATTGAAGGACTATCCTCAACCTTCAAGAATCAATTGAGTTTCAACAAGATGTTGGAGACTCAATTGGATCAACTGGCAGCTGCTGTTCCCTCTGTGGAGAATGGAAAAATGCTAGGACTGCCCGAACCCCCTATGGAAAATGTCAACATGATTTCTCTACAATGAGGCAACTGGCTGAAGGACCCTGGATGTCCTACAATATCATTTACAATTTTAGCACACCACTTTTAACACTACAGGAATCCCGTTGCGACGGCTTTCGGCCGTCGCAAATATGGCATCGCAAATAAGCTTATTTGCGACGGCCACCGTCGCAAATAATCTTATTTGCGACGGCTAGGAGAGGCCGTCGCAAGTTATTGCTGCGGGCTGGTGGGCCCCGCGAACTTATTTGCGACGGCCTAGCCGTCGCAATTAAACCTTATTTGCGACGGCCAGGCCGTCGCAATTAAGGGCCTCTATTTGCGACGGCCGAGCCGTCGCAAATAAGTTCAGTGGGCAGGGCCCACGTGTCCTCCTTCGGGACCCACGAGGCTATTTGCGACGGCCAGGCCGTCGCAATTAATTCTTATTTGCGATGGCCTGGCCGTCGCAAATAACAGTGGTTTAATTGCGACGGCTTGTGTCCTTATTTGCGACGGTACTGTATAAAAAGCCGTCGCAAATAAGGTTTTTTATTTTTTTAAAAAACAGAAAATACTACCCGGCTCGATGGCCAGAATCACAACAAACACAATATACACAATATACACAATATATACACAGCATACACAAACATCATCACAATCACAAACTAAAATTTCGATACATCTCACATCGTCATCAACAAAGTAAATAAAAGGGCTCACTCGCCCATCTAACCTCCGAAGCCACCTCCGAAGTCGAAGTCGTCGTCGTCGCGCCTCAATCCAGGCGGCAGTAGCGAAGGCGACGACGTTTGTGCAGCCGTCGCGGATCCCTGCAATTAATAAAACTTAGAGTTAGAATATAAAGGCATCAACATCTCTCCCCCTCCCTCTCCCTCTATCTTTATCTAGATCACCCTCTCTTCCTCTCTCTTTTCATTTCTCTCTTTGTCTCTCACTCTATCTTTCTTGCTCACTCTATCTCTCTATTGCTATCCTTTTCCCTCTATCTTCCTCCCTCTATCTCCATCTACATCTCCCTCCCTCTATCATCGCCTCTCTCTATCTCCATCTACATCTTACTCTCTCTTCATTCCCATCCTACTCTATCTATCTTTCACTCTTTCTTCTGTCTCCCTTTCTTCTGTCTCTTTCCTTCTTCTATCTCAATCATTTTCTTCTATCTAACTATCTCTCTCTTTCATATATCTCAATCTTATTACGCTGGAGAAGAAGGATTACATAGAAACTTACCTGACCCGCTGAAGAAGGATCGCCTAGGAGGACCGGTGGTAGTACCGGTAGCTGGATTCCCAGACCCTGCGCCCGAGCGATGGCCTGTCATTGCAAACATTAAATGCTACCTATTAGTAAGTCATTTACGCTGAATTAATGAGAATTTTAATTTTTAGATTGTTACCTCCATTGCTTCCCGCATCTGCGCCAACGCTGCTGCCTGGGTTTGGATCGTGGCCTCCATCGCCCTCCTTTCCTCCTCATGTCGCCTTTCGTTTTCTTCTACAGTTTCTCAGAGGGACTGCATCTCAATGTCCCTCTGCGACACGCGGCGACCTCCTGTGCCCGAAGCCTGCGTGGAGCTGCCTCTCGCAGGTCTACCCGCCCTCGAGTCGACAACTCCGTCGAATATGGTGAGCCTATAAAAAAGAGAGTCAGTAATATGAAATTAAAATATCTTGAATACTTTGAATTGAAAACGATAAAATGACTTGCAAACTCACCCTTGCCCTGTTGCCAACCATTGGTTTCAGATATCGTAGCGCTCTTTCAATGTGATACATCCACCTATATTGCACAGGACCGCCAACTTTAGCTTCGAATGGAAGATGGATAAGCAGAGGTTGCATTGGATTGAAGAAACCCGGTGGAAATTTTTTTTCCATCTTACATAAAAGTATGGGTACCTCCTTCTCTAACTTATCCATCATACCGATCTTGATTTCTTTAGCACAAAGCTGTCTATAAAAATAGTTGAGCTCGGCTAAAACCTTCCACACCGCATCATCTAGATAGCCTCGGAACATAACAGGCAGGAGTCTTTCCATTATAATGTGATAATCATGACTCTTCAACCCAGTGAGGTTTCCTGTGTTAACATTTACGGCTCGTTTCAGGCTCGCTGCGTAACCATCTGGGAATTTCAAAGTTTTCATCCATTTCATAACTTCTTTCTTTTCTTTCGATCGAAGACAGAAAGAATCACGTGGCTTTCCACCACTTTCAGAGATTTCAAGTGTTGGACGGTGACAAATGTCTGCCAAATCTAGTCTAGCTTTATAATTGTCTTTCGTTTTGCCAGGCATATCCATGCAAGTGCTTATGATACTTTCGCTCATATTACGCTCCTGATGCATGACATCAATGTTGTGCATTAGAATCAACGACTTCACATATGGTAGCTCCCAAAGTCCACATATGTGAGTCCAATTGTGTTCCTCTCCATAACCTACGAAATATCCAGGACGACCTTCATCAGGCACCAGTTTGTCCAACATATCAGAAATTTCCGACCCGTTGAGACGCTTCAGTGGTCCTTTAGTGACAACAGTGTTCTTTCGAAAGACATGCCTCTGCTGCCTAAATATATGATTCGAGGGCAGCCAACGTCTGTGACAATCGAAGTAAGATATTTTGCCTCCATGAGTTGGTCGAAAGCAATCCGTGTCCGAAGCACATATCGGACACGTCAGACGACCGTGAGTGCTCCATCCGAAAAACATGCCGTATGCCGGCAAATCATGGACGAACCACAAATAAGCAGCTCGAAGGTTGAATTTCTGCTTCTTGTAACTGTCGTACGCTTCGACTCCTGTCCACAAGACTTTCAATTCATCGATCAGCGGTTTTAACATCACGTTGAGACGTGACCCGGGATGATCAGGTCCAGGTACAATGAGGCCGAAAAACATGAACTCGTTCCTCATACAAAAAGCAGGTGGCAGGTTGTACGGAATGACAAAGACAGGCCAACATGAGTATGGCGTGGCATTCGTACTGAACGGTGAGAATCCGTCTGTCGCTAATCCGATGCGAACATTCCTCGCATCACGAGAAAAGTCTGGATCGAAACGGTCTAGCGCCTTCCATGCATCACCGTCGGACGGATGCGTCAAGAATTCTTTGTTCTCACGTTTACCTTCTTTGTGCCATCTCATGTGACTTGCGGTTCTTTTTGAAAGAAACATCCGCTTCAACCGAGGTGTCACAGGCAAGTAACGAAGCTACTTATGTGCGACATCTGTCATCACATTATCGCCATCGTCATTAACAACTTCGACATACCTCGATTTACCACATTTCAAGCACATCTTCTCATTGGCGTGCTCTTTCCAGAATAGCATGCAGTTCTCTGGGCACACATCAATTTTCTCATACTTCATACCGAGACCAGATATCTTGATCTTTGACTGATACATATCTGGTGGCGCTTTCTGAGGTTGTGGAAGGATATCGCAGATCAATTTCATGAGATCATTGTAGCAGTTGATGGAAAAAAAGTACTTGGACTTAATTGCCATAAATCTGGTCAAGAAAGCAAGTACGGTCACAGCCGTGTGTTCATGCAACGGCTCTTGTGATTTCTTCAGCTCCTCGAAGAACTTCTCTGCCTCATTTGTAAGAGGATCCTCCACTTCAAGAGCTTCTAACATCTCATCCATCCTATCAACCTCTGTTATATCATCATCCTCATCCACTTCGGCTATGACTCGAGATTTAGTCTCGCCGTGGAAGGTCCACACTTCATATTGTGGAGTGAAACCGTTTCGACATAAGTGAAACGAAAGCTCCAATCTTCTCAAAAACTTAGTGTTCTGGCATTTTGTACATGGGCACCGCACCATATCTTCCGTTGACAACGAAAATGCTCGATCCAAAAATTGATCTAACTTGATAAACCACTCATCAGAGTGACCACCATTTCTGCTCTTCCAGCCAGTATACATCCAACTGCGGTCTTCACCCATGTTTGACTCTGCAGTTTAATGCGAAAGAAATTGTCGTTAATGTATTGTTGTGTTATGTCACGGCCCAACAACCTAGGCAGATAGATCCTAAACCCACCCAATAGTGACCGAGCGGAGCGTGCTCATGATGAGACGCGTGATCCGGATTCGAACGAAATTTCGGCAGCATAAACCCGCTGTTCTCCACTGCACGCCCAAAAATGGTGCAGCATAGAACAACAGGGTTACGCCACCGAAATCTCGTCCAAATCCGGACCCGCGTCTCATCACAAGCCACGCCCCCTTGGTCACTCCGAGGCTGTCCAAAAAGGGACAATTCTGAACCTGCACGTCTCACATGCCAATGGCATGTGAGACGTGCCGATCCGAAACGGGTAATACATTGCTATAGGTTACGTTGCTCATTTTTATTTTCAGGTCATTTAAGAGAGAGAGGAAAGAACTAGAGAAAGAGTGAGAGGAAAGTTGGTCTTAGATGACAATTCCACATCCAATTCCACCGTCCACGCAATCGCGGGTCATTGACGTCCTTACCAACCCGTTCGCTTCCGTGTCGACTTGACGCATACGGTACCACTACAATGGTCTACACGGAACGATCACACTTATTACGTGTCGTGCCCTTCCGGGTTGGTCCGAGCCGACCTAAAACCCCTTTATTTATATATATTAAGTAGTCCCTCAAGAACATTATATGAATGCACTAAAGTCCAAACATACACTAAACAGAATAGAAATTCAGAATGACAGACCAAGCTATAGACAAAAATATATAAAGCATATAAAGCATTTACAAAATCTAATTATGCATTTACTACAAAATCTGAATAAAAAACATATTAGCCACAATGGACAAGTGTGAAATCACAAGTGTAATACAAGAGAGCATATAAAGCATATTAGTCAATTATGCAAGACAAAAAACATATTAGCAAAAAAGATAGCCTAAAATCCAATCCATTTTTTGGATAGTGGACTAACTCAACCCGGCCAGGACCTGGACTAAACCCAAACCCAATCCATTTTTTCTGTATCAATCAACCCGGCCCAACCCAGCCTGTAAAATAAACATACAAAACCAAACCAACCCAACCCACACCTACTTCTGAGCCCAACCCAAACCGATCTGTTTTCAATAACCACGGTTTGGAACCGGTTCCAACCCACAAGCTCGGCCCAGTAGCCAGACGAGGAGGTTCGTCCTCCTCCATCGCCCCTCGCCTGAGATGACACGGGGACACAACGACGATGCCCGGCCACACGCTTCCCACCGACGCGATGCCCGGCTCACCCGATCCCCAACGCACGTCGGTGCCGGCGGTGGGCTCCGATTCCTGTGCTCATGCTGCTGCTCCTATTCTTTTTTTTCCTCCTCCTCCCCACAAGGGTCTGTCTGTGTTGCATATTTGCATTGCATTCCTAGAAATGATCCCATATGCAAAATTGATCCTAATTGATCCCGTATGCAAAATGAGAATTAGATGCTAATAACTAATCAATGTGAACTTCATATTACCTTCAACGGCAAGCTATACATGCATTATCAACGGCAAGCAATTGTGAAGTTCATATTACCATCCGGGCAGCTATACATGCATTATCAACGGCAAGCAATGAACTAGCAATGAACTACCTTGGGAATCTATACGGCAAGCAATGAACTAGCTAGCAATTGAGAAGAAGGAAAATATCATACGTCGGGCGTCAAGGAGTCCGCCGGGGAGGCGTCGGAGGAGCCCGGCGGCGTCGGACGGCGCATCCGGGGCGACGGGCGGCGTCTGCAGGCACGACGGGGCCGATGCGGCGGTTGGTGCGGCGGGGTCGGCGGCGAGCGCGGCGGGGGAGGCGGTGGGGGCGCGGCGGAGTCGGCGTCGGGGTCGGCGGCGGGGCGGCGGCTGGCGCGGTGGGGCGGCGGCTAGCGCGGGAGGTCGGGGGCGCGGCGGCGGGGTCGGCGGCGAGCGCGGCGGGGGAAGCGGTGGGGGCGCGGCGGAGTCGGCGTCGGGGTCGGCGGCGGGGCGGCGGCTGGCGCGGTGGGGCGGCGGCTGGCGCGGGAGGTCGGGGGGCGCGGCGGCGGGGTCGGCGGCGAGCGCGGCGGGGGAGGTGGTGGGGGCGCGGCGGAGTCGGCGTCGGGGTCGGCGGCGGGGCAGCGGCTGGCGCGGTGGGGCGGCAGCTGGCGCGGGAGGTTGGGGATGATGGTGTCGAATGAGCTATCGGGCCCGATGGGGCAGATATTAGTCCTTATTTGCGACGGCCAGTTTAATTGCGACAGCCATATGTCAAGGCCGTCGCAATTAACCTTATTTGCGACGGCCCCGACGGCAGCCGTCGCAAATAAGTCGTTTAATTGCGACGGTACAGTAATTTGCGATGGCGCTAGGGTTGGTTGTCGCAAATAAACCTTATTTGCGACGGCCACGACGTCAGCCGTCGCAAATAAGCTGTTATTTGCGACGGCCATGTTATTTGCGACGGCCAGAGGCGGACCGTCGCAAATAATTACAGCGGTCGCAAATGGTCGGGATTCCTGTAGTGTAAAAGGCCCTTTGTGACATTGGAGCAAGTGTGAGTGAGATGCCCAAGGTGGTTTTTGACCAGCTGAACTTCACGGAACTTACTCCAACACCAATGCAGCTCCAACTGGCTGATTCTTAAGTTCGTTATCTGGCGGGTATCACTGAAGATGTTCTGGTGAAAATTCAGAACATCTTCATACCCGTGGATTTGTGGTGCTCGATATGAAGGTCGAGAAGGATACGTCGCTCATAATTGGGCGACCATTCCTAAGCACCGCGAAGGATCGCATAGATGTGGGAGCTAGAGAAATCCACTTCTATATCAATGGCAAGGAGGAGAAGTTTAACTTTCGCCCAAGTTGGAGCAATGCTCCATGATCCGCATCAAGTATGGGCCGAATGTTAAACACATCAAAGAGGTCAAAATCACACCTCCGAATGAGGACCCGCTCGTTGCATTGATGATGAATTTGATTGATGCGGAAAACCCGTCTTATCGTCCACGCTGACACCCCAAGAAGATGGAGAAGTTCGGGCCTCCGCAAAGGCCCAAGTCCACCAAGCCGCCAAAAAAGGTATGGCGAAAGAAGCAAGACAAGCCATCTGATCCCATCCTTCCGAGCAAGGATGTCTCGAAATGAAGAAGGAGGAATGTCCATCTCATCGGATGGTGGTGAGACCTAGCCAATAGGTTAAATTGGAAGTTATCCTTTTCTTTGTTTTTCTTTTCTCTTTATATGGTTTTCCCCATTTAGTTTGATTTCCCCACTGCATATTTGATTTTCTTAGTATGTTGAGAATCTCATATTCTCAACTATCATTTTTATTTCTTTATTTTTAGAAAAAGAAATCTGTTGGGTTTTGAAAAAATGAGTTTTTTTTTGGAAAAAAAATTCTGAGCTGTAAAAGTACTAATTCACCAACGTGCTAATCCCATAGCCGTTGGGGGCCACCTGCCAAATGGGAGAATAGGGGGCCCACCTGTCAGGTCGGCCGACCCTCCTGTTCGACTGACTAGGGAAAAGAGACATTCTGGCTCTCTCTCCTCCAACGGCTACATTTGGTTCCCTATTGACCGTTTGGAATTGTACACTATAAATGGTGGCCGTGAGGAACTCTTCTCCTCACACTTAACCTCATTTAATATGTCCCCAAAATCACTCCTTCTCACATTGTTTTTCTTGTTGTTCATTGAAGTAATCTTGCTCAAAATCCAACTCAAAAAAATTTGCTTTCAACTGCAATTGCAATTTGTTCTCAAGTTCTTCAAGGGAGAATTCGTTGAGGGTTTTGCTTTTGCTAACATCACCTCTTTTGATTTTTTGCCTTGTTGTGTTCTTGTTTGTTGTGGCCATGAAAGGAATGAAGAGGTTGTTTGGAAAGATGAAGGAGGCTGGAAGCTTAATCCATAGTGGAGACTCAGGTGCACGCCCCTCTTCTGTTGCTACACCCAGTTCACGGAGGAGGGGTGTAGCAGAGGACACTCCCATGGGTGAGAGGGCAACCCTCATCAACTTCTTCACGACGACGACCTCGACATCCAAAGTGAAGTTGAAGATAAACACTACAAGAATCGCGACAATAGACGACGACCATTTTAATAGACGAGGGGACCGTCGTCTTAAATTAATAGACGACGGTGCTTTCTAGCCGTCGTAAATAAGCCCGTAATTGACGACGGTTGACCTATAACCGTCGTCAATTACATAAATACGATGGTGGGCCATCGTCCATTAATGTCCGTCGTCAATTACGGGCTTAATCGGGCCCGCTCTAAGTCGTTGTAGACGATGGTGCTTTCTAGCCGTCGTCAATAAGCCCGTAATTGACGATTGTTGACCTATAACCGTCGTCAATTACATAAATACAACGGCAGGTCGTCGTCCATTAGTGTGCGTCATCAATTACGGGCTGAATCGAGCCCGCTCTATGTTGTTATAGACGACGGTAACCATGGCCGTTGTCAATAAGGTGTAATATATGATGGCGACATTTCACCATCGTCTATTAGGGATTATTCCCAGCCCACCCGCGGCTAAGTCCTCATTTGGCTTCCAGTTCGCGCTCGAGGCCGCCATCACTAGTGTTCATTCACGCCGCGCCGCCGCCGAGGTTCACTGCCGCCGCTGAGGTACGCCGCCCCTCCCAGCCGCCTTCTCCCCACCGTGCGCTGCCTCTTCCAACCACGTGACGCCGCCTTGCACCCGCCTCCTCCTCACCGTGCGTCGCCGCCCCCTCCCCGTCCGTCCTGTTGGTAGCCCTGTCCGCGTCGCCCCCTATCGGCTGCCCCGTCCCCACTGCCCTCCACCGTGGGACACTGCCCCCGCCCCCCCCCCCCCCCCCCCCGCCGTCGCCCTCCACCGTTAGAGTTTAGTGACGAATTCACCTGAGACTACTACCTCAATCGGCTCTGGTGATTCCGCCATAGTTGGCACCACTAGTTTATTAGGACAAGAAAGTCTTACCCTTTTGTATATATCAGTTTTAGGATCAATCATGAAGTTTTATTAGATCGTGGCAAGATATAAGTACTGTTAATCTACTACTTCCACTATGTAGCTCAAGTATGGGCGTGTTGAAGGGAATGAAATTTATTCTACTTCTTCTAATTGCTTGTGCAATTGTGAACTTTTGGTTGCTGGTTTCAGTTCGGACACCGTACGATTGAGCTTCATTGCTCACAATGCCAACAAACTCGCATGAATATTTAGTCAGCCGCTTCTGTAGCCTTCTCTTGCCATAATCAAAAGTGTTGTTATCAATTACTGACCTATCAGCTCTTTGTGCTCTTCAATGGACTTCTTGTCTCTAGCTCCATCAAGAATTAGAGTATCCTCCTTAGATACGGGAACTATGGTCATATCCTATTCATCAATTCCAAGGCCAATAATGCTCATCACAAAATCCTGGTAAGTCAATAATGATCCAGCACACTCTGTAATTTCTGCTTCTTTATACCATATCTCTTTTGCCTCTGACTCATTGAAGCCTCTGACTGTACCCAGGTCCACAAGAAAATTTTGGAATTAGTTAATCATGGTATTAGTTAATCATGGAAGTAGTTAATTTTGGAATTGCTAAGCCTGCATGATATTGTAAACTGAAAATCATCTGGATCGAAACCCTAAAAGTAATTTGCTATTCTTAGTGACTGAACACCACTTACTTTTAACTACTGTCCTGCGGTTTTGTTTTTGATGTCATTGGGCATAACATCTCTGCTCTTTTTCAGTTGTACTGAACATGTAATTGTTTATTAGTTGGTTTTTTTATTAATATGTAAATATACGGGTTTTGGGCTGGCCTGTCCCGACCTGACACAACACGACACGCAATAAATACATTCGTGCCGTATAGACAGTTGTAGTCGTAATGTATGCGTCGAGATGACACGGAAGCGAACAGCGATGGTAAGGACGTCAATCACCCGCGATTGCGCAGACGGTGGATCCGGACGTGGAATTGTCATCTAAGACCAACTTTCCTCCTCTTTCTCTCATTCTTTCCTCTCGTAAATGACTTAACAATGAAAATGAGGAACGTAACCTATAGCAATGCGTCACCCATTTCGGATCGGCACGTATCACATGCTATTGGCATGTGAGATGTGAAGGTTCAGAATTGTCCCTTTTTGGACAGCCTGGGAGTGACCGAGGGGGTGTGGCATGTGACGAGATCCGGGTATGGATCTGGACGATATTTTGACGGCATAACCCTGTTGTTCTCTGCTGCACCATTTTCGGGCGTGCAGTGGAGAACAGAGGGGTTATGCTGCCGAAATTTTGTCCGGATCCAGACCACGCGTCCTGTCATGAGCACGCCCCGCTCGGTCACTATTGGGTGGTTTTAGGACCTATCTGCCTAGTTGTAGGGTCGTGACATAACATAACAATGAAACTAATAATGATTTATCTGCTTTGAAGGTATACCCCCAAACATGGCTGAAGACCGCACTTGGATGTATACAGGTTGGAAAAAGGATGGGAGTCACTTAGAGGAGTGGTTCACCAAGATGGATGCTTTCATACAACAAGCTTTTTCGTTATCAAACAACAGCAAGGTGCGGTGCCCATGTATCAAATGTCCGAATGCGAAGTGTTGAGACAAAGTGACATTGACGTTCCACTTGTGTCAACGTTATGAGTTGTCGACCTTTCACGGCGAGACACCTTCTCATGCCATAGAAGATCGAGATGGGGATGATAGCACTGGGGTCGATAGGACGAACGAGATGCTTGAAGCCATAAATCCTGAATTGACGGAGGATTCTTCTACAACAGAGGCAAAGGAGTTCTTCGAGCGTCACAAGACATCAGAACAACCGGTGCATGAACAAACCAAAGTGACGGTGCTCAATTTCATGACTAGATTTATGGCAATAATGTCTAAGTATTTCTTCTCCAATAATTGCGACAATGACCTCATCAAATCGATCAGCGATGTCCTTCCGCGGCCCCATAAATTGCCTAAGGATATGTATCATTCTAAGAAATTGATTTCTGATCTTGATATGCACTATGAGAAGATTGATATGTGTCCAAACCACTTCATGCTTTTCTGGAAAGAGCATGCCAACGAGAATAAGTGCTTAAAATGTGATAAGGCGAGATTTGTTGAAGTTATTAATGAAGACGGTACAAAAGTAAAGATTGAAGTTGCACAGAAGCAGCTTCGCTACTTGCCTGTCACACCTAGGTTGAAGCTCTTGTTTCTCTATAAAAAAACAGCCAGACACATGAGATGTAACATCCACTATTTATAGAAAAAAAATTGTAAAATGAATTTCTCATGAGATAAAAACATTTTCTTGGGAATAAATTCATATAAGGCAAGATGCATCATGTTTGAATGTTTGTGTGAATTTTTGAAAATTCAAATTTGTTAGAAATTTGGTTTACAAATTCAACGTATAAAAGAGAAGAAAAAGAAACAGAAAAGAAAAAAAGAAACGGAAAAGAAAAAGGAAAACTGCTACTGGGCTGAATCTTCCGGCCGGCCTGATTCCTCCTCTCTCCCCGTCGGCCCGCGCCTCCTCTCCCCCCCCCCCCTCTCTGTCACCCGGGCCCCGCGCGCCAGCCCACTCCCCCGCGTCTCTCCCCCTTGTTGCCAGCTGGCCCCACCTGTCAAAGCCTCTGTCCACCTCCCGTCGCACCCGCGCGTAACGCCCGCGCCATCACCGCGCTGCCCACTTCCCCCTATCAATGTCGATCGTTTCACCTCAATCATGAGGCGCGTCGTGCCCATCATGACTGCCGGCAGTTTCCACACCAAAGCCAATTAAATACCGTCCGTCCCCCCTCAATTTCCTCACCCCGACACTCTCAAACCCTAGCCGCCGTCGAGGTTAGTGTTGGTTCTTTCAATCTCCGTCCATGCCACCTTGTCTAACACCTTTGCCGCATCCCCAGGAGCTTGCCGCACAACTTCGTTGTGGATATCGCCTCTGCGTCGCCGACTTCGTCGGGCGCCGAGGAGCACCTCCGCCCTTCACCGTCGCCGACCCACCTCCGTCCAATTTCCGTCCTCGCGACAACCCTCGGTGAGACCCCCTTGCTTCCCTCTCCATTTTGCGCCAGTTGAATATACCCCGTAGCCTTTGCGGCGTGGTTTTTGGCCGCCTATGGCGAGCCCGCCGCCACGCGCGCGTCGCCATCGCCGCGCCCCGCCGCCCGACCCTAACCAGGGCGACGTGGCTCAATGCCCGTCGTCCATTTTAAACCTACAGCTGAGATTAGAACACCCCGTACCCCTTCGGTACATTAAATCGGGGCCATCCATTTTAAATACAACGGCTCAAGTCCAAACCATTTTTCCGCCGCCTGTTTTGCGCCCAAGCCCCTGAAAACTTGCGGGCTACCCCCTGGGTTCTTCTGGAATTCAAGTCTAACCCCTATAAATGTTAAACTAGCCCGTGGACTTTCTAGAAATTAGGAAAAATACAGGTTAACTGAATAAAAAGTGTTTTTAAGCCCCTAGAATATTATAAAATAGCAAATAAATTCTATAAAATTGAAGAATAATCCCTGGGCTTAATAAAAATTATTTTTAGCCTCGGGAACAGTTCTGTTTTTGCAAAAAAGCCCCTGTTAGTTCTAGAAATTAAATAAAAGTCCTTACTTTGTATAAAATAAATATAAAAACAGATTTAAATATGTTTTATTTATTTTTATTTCTGTATTATTTTTATTAATTCATCTAAATTTCTGAAATAGTCATAAAAATATTTTTTAAGTATATTTAGTTCAAAAAATTGTTTTGCACATAGAAATAATTAATAAAAATAATGTAAAAATTGTAAAATTTACATTATTGATTATAAATCTATTTTAAGCTTATTTTGAAGGATAAAAATTACTATAAAATAATATTAGGGTTCTATTAAATATAAAAATGGTATAAAAATCTCTAAAAATATGTTTTACTCAATAAATTTCATTTAACTTTATATTCTCATCAATTGATGTGTGCCTATAATTTAAATCAACCATAAAATCACTTTTGCGTAGGAATTTGCGTTTATTTGAATTGTTTGCATTTTATTGTGTTCTTATTGTATGTTATTTTTCATGCATCGTCTTAATTTAGAGTCGGGGCCAGAACCCACTTTTAACCAACAAGAGCAACAATTTCCCGACGACCCCGAGGCACAATTTGGAGGCAAGTTCCTTGACCATCTTGCACCCTTTTTGTTAAGTTTTAGTTAGTTGCATGCTAAATTAAAAATATGAATCCTATGTTATATTTTCCTAGATTTTCCACAATATTCCTTGTCAACATGGTTTGGGTGTTTTACTATTAAAATTAGTTTACGCTTAGCCATGCTTAATTTGAAATATGATCTATTTATCTACAAATTTCATTTGATGTATTACAATACACGAAATGATGGCTATAATGGAATTAGTAGATAGGAATCTGATAGGGGGTTTTGTATGGATTGGTGCATGCATGCACAAGACCTTGGTTTGGGGCTTGACACTTATCGGATTCTAAGGACCGGTTTATGGAAGAAGTTGCTAAGCCTTTTAGTATCACCACAGAATTGTATATGGGACAACGTTGTTTAGTAATTTGGTCTCTCCCGATGTAGCATAGGTAATTGATTAGGCGGGGGAATGAGCTTTGCCTTGGGATCCGCATGGCTCAAGAGGGGGCTTCTCCTGGCGGAGGGAAAATAGACTCCAGGTGCCGGAGCAGTGAAACCTTAGAGTACCCATTGCAAGTCCGGAGAACTATCGAAAACACCTCGTAGTAATCTCCTGGCCACACACGTACAAAAGTGTGTAATTGTGGTTAGCTACAATGGTCATCAGGGAGGTTTACCTTAGTCCACCTGGCAATAGGGGACAAAATCACGAACTGTGGGTAAAGGATACACAATCTGCAGAGTTTTGTCAAACTGTCTAGACAGCCGTGCTCACGGACACGAGCGGCTTGGAAACCAAATTCATAATCAGCACATGGTTACATAATGGATGGTTTGGGTTTTGTCGGTGGTTTTGATCCGGCAGATGTCCCGACACTACTAAAGTTTTTACAGAGTTTGAAGTTCGGTGTGGGCGCGCGGAGATTCAAGAAGGTGAAACGCAAAATGACAGAGGAGAAACAAAGATTTACGTGGTTCGGGCCACTTGAGCGTAATAACCTACTCCATGGGGTGTGTTGGTGTTGTATTGGATGTATGAACTCAACTCAGGTGACATGAGTTGAGAGTGCGCAATCAGATCAGAGCCGAGAGAGGTCAGTCCCCCCTATGTATCGTTGGCCTGTCCTTTTAAAGTACAAGGACAGGCCCGTACAAGTCGGCCTGGCCTGACATGTGGCCCCGGCGGTTACTAATATTGATACACAATTGATGTGCTTAATTACCCTTAATGACCGAGTTACGGGCTTTGAAAGCACCGTTACTGGTAATTAAGGTGGTCCGATCGTGTGTCATTAACATATTATTAATGACACATAATCGGGTCTTGAAGTCCTTGATTCCCCTTTGAAGATCCGGAGCCATTGTGAAGTCTATCGGAGGTTTGAGGCTGAAGATCCAACGGTAGGACACGTGGCAGCTCCGGAGCACGCTGTGAGGAACAGATAGGTCCGGTGCCACCAGACATGTGTCAGTTCCGGAGCTTCCCTCGGTCTAGGGTTAGGTCCGGGGGTGCCGTTATGGTACATAGCCCGGAGCTTCCCCCTTGTGGGCTGTAGCCCTGGTTTGATGGTACACGTGGCGACCCTGAGACTAACCATATTGGGGAAGCGAGTCCGGTTATGTCTGACATGTGGGCCTCTGAAGGTCTTCAAATCAAGTAGATGACATTTCCTTAAGATCTTTGCAATCTCAAGGGGTATACGGTACCCAGGGTACCAACAATGGCCCCTTGGGCCCACCTCTGGGGAAGACCCCTTGGGTGAAGTCTTTCCGCCGGAGGTGGGTCCATCCTTCGACTTTTGAGCCGAGTCTTCAAAGGTCTTCAGATGTGCCGTTGGCGATAGTTTTGGAGTTAAATCCTCGCCGCGTGCCGCATCCTGGGTGCGGCAAATGAGATCTTTGGCGTGCGGATCTCATGCAATTGAAGGTCGCCTGTTCCCGATACAAAAATTGTATCGGTTCCGCGCGCCTTGTTTGGCCGCCGCCTTCGGGCTTGCCGCTTTTCATGATGACAATAGTTCGCCTGGGTAAGAACCTCGACTTGATCGTCGCGGTGGTCCCGGGCCCTCTTGTAATCGGCAATGTGAAATTTCTGAATAGTATCTTCGACTTCCCTGCGGTTTCCATCCAAGCGTTGTTGGGGAATACTTAAGAAGGAAAGCGCGCACCGTCTAGGGTTCTTTTGCCTCTCATTTGATCTTGTGCTCGAACTCCCAAACTTGTGCTTGCTTTTCCTCTCTTGCCTCGCTGTGCTGTGATGGAGTTGGGTCTCCGCGAGAGCCGCTTGATGACCGAAGGTGACCTGAAGTAGGTCCGGGCCCTCATGGGCTGGTCCTTGGACTTCTTCAACCACCTGGTCCGCGCCGAGGGAGAGCTCCCAATCGAGAAGGAGAACGACGGCGAGATGGTGTACTTTCCTTCGTACGCCATGGTGGGGTTGATCCCACCTTTTTCCTCCTTTTTCTTGATGCTGCTAGACTTCTATGGTCTGCAGCTGTACCACCTTGGCCCCCACTCCATTCTTCTAGTGTCTGTCTTCGTCCACTTCTGTGAAATGTGGGTGGGCATCCCCCGTGCATTGAACTTTTCCGGATCTTCTTCACCGTTCATACCACCGGAAGGAGTAATGAGTACCTTGGCTTCTATTACTTTGTGAAGCGCAAGAAGTGCCCATTCAAGTACCACCGGTCGTTTCCCTCTAGAAAGTGGGATGATTGGAAGAAGGACTGGATAGTCATCCGGGTGGAGGAGCACGAGAAGCTGGAGCTGCCCAAAGGCCTCCCCAACATCGACACTATAGTCTAGAGTGAAGCTCCGGTGCTGTCGGAAGCCTTCAACCCTGCTTTGACCAGGATCTGCCATTGTGTGGAGGGAGGATTAACTCCTTAGGCGGTATTTTGCAATTTCCTGGTCAACAGGTGGGCACCGCTGAAGAGGAGAGAAAAACTCGCTTGGTCCCTCAACAGTGTGATGGACGACGACCGGGTCGAGACCGGACTGAAGTCCAACATGGAGGGGGCGACCTTGTAGTTTCATCTCAAGAAGTTCCAGCACAGCATCGACCTCGCGGGTGATGACTTGACCCCGCCACCAGCTTTCCTCCCTCTGAACTTGGAAGTAGAGTTCAGCAAGGAGCTCCGGCGGATGATGCCGGTGCTTGACAACCTCGGTGTCGTCGAGAGACGATCGACTTCCAGGGTGGTGATCTCTGGGGCTTCTGAAGTTGGCTCCGACCCTGCCCCGAAGCCAAGGACCGAAGTCGTCGGCAAGGGCAAGGAGCCGGTGGCCGAACCCTCGAGCCGGAAGAGGAAGCTGAAGCATGCCGACGGAAGGTCCGTCAGGCCTGCATCCTCTGTATCAGCTCCTTCTCCCCGGAGGGGGAGGTCTTCTACAACTACGGCGACTGTACCTGCAGCAGCGTCTTCCCGGGGTGCTAGCTCTCGGCATGTGACTCCATCAACAGGGCCAGCTGAGGCCTCTGGGTCTGGCGGTCCTTACCGGTCGAGGGGGGCCTCTACTAAGGAAATGCCTGCGGCTACAACAAGTTCCGGGGGGCCTTCCGAGCTAACACGCCAGTGGCGGTCATGGTCAGTCCAGAACGCCCGGGAAAGAGATTCCGTGCAAGCTGGTGTGGAAGCCTTCCAAGGTAATTTTTAATCTTTACGTCAGACAATTGTTTTGTCGTAGTAACTGTTTTTTAAGTTTTTTCATCCGTCATCTGCAGCGTCCCCAAGAAGAGGAGTGAGGCTCCACCCTCAGCCACAGCAGCTAAAGCTGTGCGGGCGGAGGCTTCTGCTCCTGTCCCGGTTCCGCCCCAAGTGGTGGCTGAAGCTGCGGCAGCTCCGGCGCCAGCTGTCGTGGTCATGGACCTCGACTCATCTCTCGAGACTTCCGTGGTAGCGCCGGACCACGGGAGAGGAGATGCGCCAGCGGCACCTGCCCCGGAGGTTGAATCCCCGGGTCTTGATGCTGAGATGTTGGAAGCTTCAGCCTTTTAACTGGAGGAAGTAGTGATTCCGGCCCCAGAGCCGGAAATTGTCGAAGCCCCGTCGGTTGAGCTGGAGGTTATTGAAGTCTCGGCGAATGAGCCGGATGTTTAGGAAGTACTGGCGGTTGAGCCGGTTACATCCGAAGCTCCAGCCTCAGAGTCGGTTGCCACTGAAGCTCCGGCTGCAAAGCCGGTTGTTGTTGACCTTCCGGTGCCCGAGACAGTTGTTGCGGAGGCATCAATACTCTAACCCATGATGGTCGAGCTGCCAACACGTGATCCACCAACGGAGGAGGAGCCCAGGCCGGAGCTGGAAGTAGCCCCTGCTCCGGAAGTAATGACAGCGGAGGCGCCTGCTGCTGAGCCAGGGTGCCGAGATGAAGTCGCTGCCCCCCTGCCTGAGGGGGCAAATGAAGACCTGGCAGTAGGGCCTTCGGAACCACATCGAGAGGTCAGAACTTCTTCTGCGGGACCCTCCTCAGTGGTGACTGAGGCTATCCCAGAGGACGTCCCTAGTGGCGTGGAGGCTCAAGGGACCACTCTTGTGGAGTGGGACCCAATTTTTGTAAGCGAGAACCCGCTCGAACCAGCGGAGGAGACCCCAGCAGGTCCGGACCCTATTCCCCTGTCGTTGTCCATTGACAACACTTGCTCCAGTCTGTGTCAAGTCCAACTGGCGTTCTACCACGACAGCAAGGCTCTTGAAGAGGAGCACCAAACCCTTAGGTGGTGCCGTAATTGGCTCTACTTCGAGACCAAGCTGGCGCAGTCGAGGCTGGAAGACGACAAGGAGTGGATCAAACAGGAGAAGGTTCGCCTGGAATACTGGGGCAAATTATTTGATGACAGGGAGAGCTTGACTCGTGCCCTCGACGCTCAATCGCGGGACATTTATGAGCAGACCAAGGCAGCTAATAGTGCAGCTGATGATCACCAAGAAAGGCTTGAAGCCATTAACACTACTCTCATCAAGCACCGGGAGGTACTTGAGATGAGGGAGAAGAGGCTCGAAGACGAAGAGCAAAAACTCCTAGAGCTGTGGGATGATGTCTTGAAGAGGGAGGAGGAGCTCGCCGAAAAGGTGGCTCTAGCTGACAAGGGCCTCGAGGAACGCGCCAAGAAATTGGAGGAGCGTTGCGTTGAGGAGTAGGAGAAGGCATGGGTGCAAGGGCAGGAACTCTACAAGCAAGAGTGTGCCATCGCTGCCAGGGAGAAGAAAGTTAGGGGCCGGGAGAAGGACTTAGTCGACTGCCAGAACAAGATCCACCTCCGGGAAGAGGAGCTCGGAAAACTCGAGAAGCAGGTTGCTGAAAAGATTCAGCAAAATGCCAAAAAGGTTGAGCGCCTTGCTCGTGAGAATTCTGAACTAGCGGCGGCCAAAAGATCCTTGGAGGAACTGAAGGGCTTGAGGACTGCGGACTCCCTACAGATTTGGAAGTTCCTGAGCAAAGCCAACGACGCACTGACACCAATGGGCTTAAGTCATGTGCGTCCAGATGATCCGGAGCTGGAGCCGGACCTGGCGTTGCAAGCGTTGAGCTCGGCGGGTGGCAAACTCTCCAAGGTGGGTGACGTCATCGCGGACCAGTTTGAGGTTGAGGGGCAGTCCCTGGAGAAGAACGTCGCAGAGTATGTGCTAACGTGCTACACCAGCCGGGATCCCCAATTCTCTCTGGACCCGGTGCTTGAAGGTCCCGTTGAAGGAGAAGGTGAAGCCACCCGAGCCAATGTGTCGGAGGTTGCTCAGAAGGTCGCCCACTTCTTCCATAGGATTTAGGACCATCTCTGTAGCTCCCACTTGTATTCTCTCTTTTGCTTCCCAATTTTGTAATCCCTTGTCTCCAGATGAATGAAATCTAAATTTTTGTGAATTTCATTTTTTGTCTTCAACACTTTTGTCTTCACTTGCCCCCCCCCCCCCCCCCCGGTAGATGTACACAATTTTATTGTGAACATGTACCAAGAGGATATTGTATTTTGTTGAAGACCCGTTTGCTTCGAACTCGTAGAGTGTAGGTCCGAAGTCTTCGATAGTGAAGGCCCCCTGAGGTTGTCGGAGCTTAGAAGCTCCGGCATTGACTACCGTCGGAGCTTAGTAGCTCCGGGAATAGTCCCTATCAACGCGTAGAGCATCGATAGTTATCCTTCCGGGGTGTCGGAGCTTAGTAGCTCCGACAGTGACCCTTGCCAACGCGTAGCTTGTCGGCAACAGACTCCACTTGTGGGGTCTTCTCACAATCTTTTATTCTGCGTCGACGGCTGGCCCCCCTAGCTTTGCCGGAGCTTGGTTGCTCCGGTAATGCTCGTTTTCAATGTTTAACATTGATCACAAGCCACCTAGGGGGAGTCGGAGCTTTGTTAGCTCCGGTTTTTCTCCATCAACGTGGATTCTTTATTTTTCCTGCACACTGAAGCCAAGAAAAATAGTAAAATTCGCTCCTTGCCTATAACTTCGTCGCACCTTACGATTCCCAAGAAAGTTTTAGGTCAAACACAATTCTGAATACAACCGAATGCATTGCCTTCTTTCTTCCAGATCCAATTGTACTTGGACCCGCCTTACTTTGGCCTGCCGGTGTGTAGGTAGAGTGGCGTACTTAGGGTGCTTGACCAGGCTAAGTCGATAGCACACTCCGGCCCTAGATTGGCTTGGCGGCATTAAGGCGAGTGGGCCACGAACAATATTTGAATCCAAAAGAATTGTCAATACAGCTCGAATCGTATATGAACTGGTCGAACTAAAATTTCTTAAGAATTGCACAACTTTATTATAGACAAGAAAGAGAAAAATGAGATGTTGAGCCTATACAAAATAAATGCACGTGGAGTCTGTTTCACATGAAGATGTCTTTCATTATAGGTTCGGGGTACAGGGGAAACAACTACACTCTTAGGGTACGGAACCAGGCTAAGCGTGTTTAATTTCTCGTTTGACCCAGGGTAGCTAGCCACACTTTTAGTCCTGAGACTGTGACAAGTGTTGCATGAACTTTGCGGATCTTCTAGGAAAGGTTCGGCTGTTCTCCCGGAGGAACTACCCGACTCTGTACAATGACTATATAACATAGACCTCAAGTTACTACAGACTCACCTACGTGATATTATGTGTAGAACTTACGGAGGTGCTAAATATTCCAAGGATTTGGGAGAGGTGTCCCATCCTCGGTAGCCAAGCGAACGCTTCCAGGACGGGATACTTTAATCACTCGGAAGGGTCCCTCCCAGCTGGGGGAGAGATTGTTTAACCCTTCTGTGGATTGTATTCTCCGTAGCACCAGATCGCCTCCCTTGAGCTGTCGGTTGTGTACATGCCGCTGATGATAGCGCCGAAGGGCTTGGCGGTATCGGGCATTCCGAATAGCTGCTTGGCACCTTCCCTCCTCAAGGAGGTCTAGGTCTTCACGCCGGAGCTGGTCCTGCGTGGCTTCGTCGAAGGTCCGGACCCGGAGTGACCCCAAGGTGATTTCCGGAGGAAGGATTGCTTCAGCTCCGTACACCAGGAAGAAGGGTGTCTCTCCAGTTGACCGGTTTGGAGTTGTCATGTTGGCCCATAGAGTGTGCGGAAGCTCATCAATCCAGTTGGCTCCATGTTTTTTCAAGCGCTCATAGGTGCGCGTTTTGAGTCCTTTCAGGATTTCAGCATTTGCTCTCTCGTCTTGGCCATTGCTTGCTGGGTGAGCTACGGAGGCGTAGCAAACTTGAATGCCGAGGTCTTCGCAATATCCTTGAAATGCAGATCTTGTGAATTAGGTCCCTTTATCAGTAATGATTTTGTTTGGGACTCCAAATCTGCATACAATGGACTGTAAAAAGTTGATAGAAGATTGCTTGTTTATTGTCACAACTGGAGTTGCTTCCGGCCACTTGGTGAACTTGTCAATGGCAACATACACAAACTTGTAACCTTCGACGGCTCTTAGGAAAGGTCCCAGATATCCATCCCCCACACGGCGAAGGGCCCTGTAGGAGGTATCATTTGTAGAGGCTGAGCCGGTGTGTGAATTTGCTTTGCATGAAATTGGCATGCTTCGCATTTCTTCACCAGCTCAGTTGCATCCTGGAGTGCTGTAGGCCAGTAGAAGCCATGCCGGAAGGCTTTACCGACCAGCGTGCGGGACGACGCGTGGTTCCCACACTCGCCTCCATGGATTTTTGTGTGGAGCTTGCAGCCTTCTTCCCTTGTGATGCACCGTATTAGGACGCCGTTGGCACCGCGTCGGTAGAGATCCCCTTCTACCAACGTGTATCTTAGAGCCAATCTGACTATCCAGTCAGCGGATACATCATCGTCATAAAGGATGTTGTCTTTCAAGTAGCTCCGAATCTCCGAGATCCATGCATCGGAGCTAACTCGAGCATTTGAGTCTTGCGTTCTGGGTTGCTCGGAGCTTCCGGCAGCACCTACGACCCTTGATGGCTGCCATGGTAACAGGGCCATCAGGACCGTCAGCTTTGGGATGCTGATCCCGCCCCCTTCGCTCAGTTCGGCAGGCTGAGCTGTGGGTTTTGACAACCTCCGGACAAAAGTTCTGTCAGGAGATGGAGGTTCGATTGATGCTTTCGTCGAGAGTTCGTCGACTTCAGCGTTGTGGACACGCTGAACATGGTGGAGGTCTAGGACTTCGAAGTCCTACTGAAGCCTCTGGACTTCAACGAGGTAAGCAGCTAGCTGGAGATTGTTGCAGGAGCATTCAACCTTCACTTGTTTAATGATGAGCTGTGAATCTCCCTTGACCAGCAGCTGCTTGAAACCGTATGACAGTGCCACCTTTAGTCCGTAGATGAGTGCTTCATACTCTGCCATGTTGTTGGTCACCTTGAAGTCAAGGTGTACCATGTATGTTACCTTCTCCCCGGTTGGTGCGAGGAGAAGGATTCCAGCTCCGGCCCCCGGCTTTTGCATGGAGCCGTCGAAGTAGAGGGTCCAGTGAGGCTCGGTGAAGATTGGAGCCTTGTGTTCCAGCTTCTGCTCACTGGGGCCCCCAAGGTTTGATGGAGAGGGAGTCCATTCCGCCACGAAATCTGCCAATGCTTGACTCTTGATTGCTTGCCTTGGAATGAATTTGAGATCGAATTCGGCCAATTCCGCTGCCCACTTTGCAATATTCCCGGTTGAATTGGGATTATGCAAGATTGCTCGAAGTGGGTAAGAAGTCACCACTGAAATCTTGTGAGCTTGGAAGTAATGGCAAAGCTTCCTAGAGGCGATAAGAACTGCATAGAGCAGCTTATGCACCTCTAGGTATCGAGTCTTGGTGTCATGAAGTACTTCACTGATGAAGTACACTGGGCGCTGGATGGTCCGGGCCATTCCGGAGGGGCCTGAAGCTTCCTCTTCATTGACCCGGATCCTCCCGGAGGGATCCGGACCTTCTTTGGGAACTTCCGGGTCCTTGCTGGAGGGACTTGGAGTTTCTTCAGAAGCGACCTAGACCCTCTCAGAGGGGGTCTGGGTCTTCTAAAGTAACTTCTTGTGAACTCAAGTATGGGAACTGGGACCCAGACTCGCTTTCAGGAACCTCCGGACCCTCCCGGAGGGATCTGGATTCTTGAGCATGGGATAGTTCTGGTCTCTTCGCAACCAGAACCATACTAACGACTTCGTCAGTTGCTGAAATGTAAAGCAGCAAAGGCTCACCAGGGTTCGGAGCTACCAGAGTTGGTAGGGTGGTGAGGAGCTGTTTTAGCTCCTGGAACGCCTTTTCTGCTTCTTCAGACCATTGGAATGGTCCGGACTTCCTCAATAACTTGAAGAAGGGAAGTGCCCGTTCCGCCAGTCTTGAAATGAACCGGCTAAGGGCTGCTAGACATCCAGTTAGCTTTTGGACATCCTTGATGCGAGCTGGTGGCCGCATGTCTTCAATGGCTTTGATCTTCGCCGGATTAGCCTCTATGCCCCGGTGACTTACCAGGAAACCAAGAATTTTTCCAGAGCTAACCCCGAAGACACACTTGTCTGGGTTTAGCTTTGTGCGGGTGACCCGCAGCTTGTCGAAGACAGCCTGTAAGGTGTCAAGGAGTGACTCCTTGTTCTTGACCTTGACCACGATGTCATCGACGTACACTTCCACTATGTCTCTAATGAGTTCTTCAAAATGTTTGTACATAGCTCGTACAAAGGTTGAAGCTGCATTCTTGAGACCAAATGGCATGGATGTATAACAGTACAATCCATCTACTATGATGAAAGAGGTATGCTCTTCATCTTCCCTAGACATTCCGATTTGATGATACCCAGAATATGCGTCTAGGAAACACAGTAATTCACACCCGGAGGTGGAATCCACTATCTGATCTATTCTAGGTAGTGGGAATGGATCTTTTGGACATGCCTTATTTAGTGTTGTGTAGTCAATACATATCTGAAGCTTCCCGCCGGCCTTGGGCACAACGACTGGGTTTGCCAGCCATTTTGGATTGAAGACTTCTCGGATGAATCCAGCTTCGAGCAACTTCTTCACTTCTTGTTGAATGAAGTTATGTTGCTCCACGGATTGCTTCCGAGGCTTCTGATGCACGGGCCGGGCGTCAGGGTAGATCTTCAGATTGTGCTCAATCACTTCCCTGGGGATCCCAAGCATTTGTGATGGTTACTAGGCAAACATGTCGACATTAGCCCGGATGAAAGCGATGAGCGCGAGTTCCTATTTGTCATTAAGTCCCCCCGATATGCGGGTGGTCTGAGCGGCATCAGAACCGATTTGGACGACTTTGACAGGAATGTCGGTGTCGTTGTTTGGCTGCACTTGAGGTGCAGAAGTCCAGCCTCGCTGACGAATGCTCGGGGGTTTTGGAGCTTGCTCCTGCCTGGAGTCCTCCTCTTGCGCCGTAGTAAGCGCATGAAGTTCTTCTAGAGCGGTTACTCCGGCAGTGCGATCTCCGCGGATCCGGAGAACGCCTAGTGGTGTTAGCATCTTTAACACCAGGTAGCCATAATGAGCAGCTGCCATGAATTTGTACAAGGCATGTCTACCCAATATGGCATTGAAAGGTAAGTTGATCTGAGCAACATCAAAGACTAACTTCTCAATGCGATACTTCTCCCGGGTCCCGAAGGTAACGGGGAGGGTAATAGCACCGAGTGGGGTAATGGCTCCCGGACCTACTCCGGAGAAAGGTCAGGAGGGATGAAGATTCGAAGGTCAGAGCTGAAGCTTGGTAAAAGCTTCAAAGCTTATGAGGTTTAACCCCGAACCTCCGTCTACCATAACATGGTGGAGCTGAATGTTATTGATGGTAGGAGATACCATCAAAGGTAACTGGCTTGCTCCAACCATGCTTCGAGGGGAGTTCGAAGCATCAAAAGTGATGGCTGTGTCCATCCACTTCCGATGAGGCTCCGCCCTGGCCGTAGGAGCTACAGCGGCCATGTCCCGACGCAATGTCTTGAGGACACGGCGGGAGGTGATGTCCCATGATCCACAAAAAATGGTGTTCATGGTCTTCTAACGCTCATTGTTAGAGACATCAGAATCGTCGTCGACGGAGGTGTAAACGGCCTTCATGACCTTTTTAGGATCCTGAAAACCTAACTCCTCTTCAGCCGGAGCTTCGTCAACTTTTTGTTTTCCTTCCCTCTGTCGGAAAGGAACTTCTTCCCGGCGCTTGTTGTAGCGCTCGGCAAGGTTTTGGAGCTCCCGGCAGTCTTCCAAACTGTGGTTGTCCGTCTTATGAATTGGACACCACACCTTGGATTTGCCACCGTCTTCAGAAGACGGTCGAGGTCGCTTCTCGGGGCGTGGCCCCCGGCCACCCGGAGCTGCAGCAGCTGCAGCATTAGATGCGCCGGCAGACAACTTCTTCTTGCCGTTGGTCTTTTTCTTCTTCTTGCCACTCCTGGAGGTAGTGGCTTCGCCTTTGGAGGATTTCTTGTGATCCTCCGGAGGTGGTTTGGAGTGCATTTCACGGCCCTCCGCAGCTCTGGCACATTTGTCAGCCAAGCAGAAGAGTTCCGTGACACTGGTGATCTCCTTGATCGCAAGTTTCTCCAACATCTTCTTATCCCGTATGCCCTGTCTAAATGCCACAATGACAGAAGCGCTAGACATAGAAGGGATAGTGTTTTGTACCTGAGAGAATCTTTGGATGAATGATCGCAGGGATTCTCCCCCTTTTTGCACGACTGCAAAAAGGTCCAGTTCGGTGCCTGGTCGGGTGTATGAACTCCCGAAGTTGGCGGTGAACTGCCGGCACAAATCCTCCCAACTGTTGATGGAGTTGGGTGGAAGGCTCATAAACCAGGACCGGGCGGTCCCATTTAAAGCCACTGGAAAATAGTTGGCCATTACAGCCTCATTTCCTCTGGCTGCCAGGATAGCAGTGGAGTAAATCTGAAGAAATTCGACGGGATTAACGGTCCCATCAAACTTCTCTGGCAGGTGAGGGCAGAATTTCTGTGGTCACCTGACCATAAGCAGATGCATGGCCAGGGCTGAACAGCCTCCTCTCCTTCAGGAGCAGGAATGTCCTGAGCTTCTCGTCTTTCACGAGCACGCTCGATATGGACTCGGCCGTCTTGTTGATGGTATCAGCAATCAAGATCCGCCTGGAGGTCATGAGTTGAAAGCCTTGATACCGTGTGAGTGTGTCGCGCCCCGGAGGGCAATGACGTTACTTGCTGTGATGCAGCACGTCTCCTGTTGTTGGAAATGTGTGGACCAAGTCTGTCAGACAAGGTCCGTCGCTGCGACGGGGCCTGTCCTGAAGGAGGAGGACCCTGGTTACTGATGCGGTCGGCTGCTGCTGCAACCAAGTGTTCCACATCGGCCCTCCGCTGCTCCATTGCATCGCGGGGTGCGTCTGGAGGTGGTGGTCACTGAAGGAGAGCACGTGCTGCATGGAGCGCGTGTTCCGGGTTGTCATGATTCGCTGACGCAGTGATTGATGCTGGTGCACCATCGCGCTGTCCAGCTTGATTTGCTGGTGGAGGCGGCGGTGGTGGAAGTGTGACTCCTGCTGGAACTGAGGTTCCTGCTGGTGGCTGCATATTGGAGGGATTGCCCCCATCATCTTGAACAGCAGGATGACCATTGGATGATTCAGCAGCTGAGTTCACCATTCTTGAAATCCCAGGCGCCCCTACCTAGCGCGCCAACTGTCAGTGGTTTTGATCCGGCAGATCTCCCGACACTACTAAAGTGTTTGCGGAGTTTGATGTTCGGTGTGGGCGCGCGGAGATTCAAGAAGGTGAAATGTAAAATGACACAGGAGACACGAAGATTTACATGTTTCGAGCCGCCAGAGCATAATACCCTACTCCACGGGGTGTATTGGTGTTGTATTGGATGTTTGAACTCAACTCAGGTGACGTGAGTTGAGAGTGCGCAATCAGATCAGAGCCGAGAGAGGTCAGTCCCCCCTCTGTATCGTTGGCCTGTCTTTTATAGTACAAGGATAGGTCGTTACAAGTCAGCCTGGCTCGACATGTGGCCCCGGCGGTTACTAATATTGATACGCAATTGATGTGCTTAATTACCCTTAATGACCGAGTTATTGGCTTTGACAGCACCATTACTGGTAATTAAGGTTGTCCGATCGTGTGTCATTAACATAGTATTAATGACACTTAATCGGGTCTTGAAGTCCTTGATTCCCCTTTGAAGATTCGGAGCCGTTGTGAAGTCTACCGGAGGTTTGAGGCTGAAGATCCAACGGTAGGACACGTGGCAGCTCCGGAGCACGCTGTGAGGAACAGATAGGTCCAGTGCCACCAGACACGTGTCAGTTCCAGAGCTTCCCTCGGTCTGGGGTTAGGTCCGGGGGTGCCATTATGGTACATAGCCTGGAGCTTCCCCCTTGTGGGCGGTAGCTTCGGTTTGATGGTACACGTGGAGACCCTGAGACTAACCATATTGGGGAAGCGGGTCCGGTTGTGTCTGACATGTGGGCCTCCGAAAGTCTTCTAATCAAGTAGATGAGATTTCCTCAAGATCTTTGCAATCTCAAGGGGTATACGGTACCCAGGGTACCGACAGGTGTGGTCTTACCTGGATTAATTTTTGGGATATTGGGATTTCACATAGATGTAGGTGTTTAACAACATTTAAGAGTAGATTCTAACTGCTATAGTGCTTTACCTATTAATTGCCTTCCTTGTTGTGAACCACACATTTCATAACTTCCCAACTTGCGAGTACCGTTGGTACTCAAACTTGTTAGTTGCATACTTTACCCACCCCACCCCCAGTCTACGAAGACGCTGAGGTGGAGAACCAGGACTTCTACGGAGATCCCAAAGAGATGTTCTAGGCTGGCGCTCCCTCGTGCAACGCTTGTGTTTGAATCCCTTGTTATGTTTTTCCGCTGCTTGTGTACTTTTATTTTAGACCTGGAAGGTCATTTATGTCATAAGGTGATGTACTCGAACATGGTATTTTATTTGGTATTTCACTTTCGTCTACACATGTATGAGTTGAACTGATCCTGGCATACATGTGGAAAGAATTTGGTTGTCTTCTTATTACCAGGTGTGACAAAGTGGTATCAGAGCCAGGTTGCCCATAGGATGCAAGCCTAGATAGAAAAAGGATGATTTAAGGACTTTACTATTTTCAAATATTATTAATTGTAAAATTTCTTTGTATTATTTACCTTGTACTTGTTTCACTTACTCCTTAATTTGTTTTATTACTGACACTCTTCTGTTTCAAAAATTTTAGTTGGCCAACGTCAGGAGAACTGCTCGCATGTCCACTGGAGGCTATGTCCCTAACCGAAGGATTGCTGCCCGCTGTACCCTGCTTAACGATCCTCGACGTGCGGTGGTGATTCGTACTGATGGGAGAGCTGCAGGACGACCCCGACGTCGTCTTCAAGCCATATTGTACGATGCCGGCTACAGGCACGAGAGACTGGCACTCACCTACCACTCCTTTGGGATGCAGTGTCCCTACCGGATCGAGTGGTCACACAAGCTATTTGTCAACTATGGGGATGAACTACTCAAGGCACACCGTACTCTTGCCGCAAGGAGTTACCGACGTCATGCTGAGAAGGATGTCAATTGGGAGGCCATCACCTTTTGGAGTCACACTTACTGCTACCAGCTTCGGAACTCGGTGCACGCCTACATTCCCTAGCGTCCCAGCGGCACTGGCAACTTCGTCAACAGGTACGTGGAGGGGCCCCTGACCCTTCCACAGACTCACCAGATAGTTGATGATGCAGAGCACCTCAACATTCGCCTCCACAAGGCTCAGCAAGAAATACAGGATGTTTGTGACCTGCCAGCACACTATGAAAGGCAAGTGAGGAGGTACCGTCGGATCACTGACGAGGACCCAGATGGGTATGCCTCAGACACCTCTACTTGGATCTCGGACTCTCCTGACCGCCATGTCGGTCGTGGCGACACTAACTCGATGGACCAGTCTTCTAACGATGAGCCAGATTCAGAGGAGCCTTCTATGCCGCAGCAGCCAGCCAACTCTCCTCCGCATGGCAACGAGTCTCATGGCAGCAACTCGGGATATGATGGAGATGATGATGAAGACCCGGACGAGGAGGAGGATCCCAAGGAGCGAGAGTAGACTCCGACCTGCCCTACGACTCAAGATTAAGACACTTACCCATGACTTGTAATAAGAGCGATGTAGTAGCGATCTGTGTAATCTTGAGTTGTATGATTTTGCTTTGAGAACTTGATTATCCATGTTTGAGTTTGCTTAATGAAATGACCTTTATTTCTCTTATTCCTTATTGATGCATATAGTGGGAAAGTTGTATAGAATAGTTTCTCTCTTATCTCCTCATTCTATAACAACACCCCAATCTCAGATGGCAGGAAGAGGAAGAGGACGTGGACGTGGTGTGCCACCCAATCTAGACAATGAAGTCCCGCTACCACAATGGAATGGAAGGGTTGCCCGTGGAGCACCAGCTGCAAATCAAATGGAGCATCTGATGGCCATGCAGCTACAAATGATGCAAAATTTAACACAAATTGTGAACAACATTCAACAGGCTCAGCAAGCACCACCACCCCCTCCTCCACCACCACCACCCCCACCTCCAAGGTTTTGCTTAAGAGACTTCATGAACACTCAACCTCCATGCTTTTCCAATGACGTGGAACCTATGGATGCAGACGACTGGATCAATACAATTGAAAGTAAAATAAGGATTGTCCAATGTGAAGGAAGGGAGAGAGTACTATCGGCATCACACCAACTTCATGGACCTGCAGCTGATTGGTGGACCGCTTTCACTGCAGCCCATAACAACCCAGACAACATCACATGGGAGGAGTTCAGAAAAAACTTCTGCAATCATCACGTACCTGAAGGAGAAATTCAAGCCAAGCGTCTGGAGTTCCTAGCACGGAAGCAAGGGAACATGAACATACGGGGGTATTTGAACAAGTTTACAAAACTATCTCGGTATGCCCCTGGTGATGTGGACAATGATGCTAAGAAACAATTCAGTTTTAAGGAGGGACTGTACAAAGAAATACAGTTGATGATGTCCTCTAGTGACTATGCTAGCTTCCAACATCTGGTGGACAAAGCTTTTACGGTGGAAATAAAGAAGAAGGAATGCGAAGGAGAGTACCTGCAAAAGGAAAATGATGATGGGGTAGTCTTCAAGCAACAATCATCCTCGCTTCAACCCACAGCAATTGGGACACATGAGCCGTCCCATGGGCAATAATCAAAGTCAGCGTACATTAACAACTCCGCATTCAGACCTCAAGCGTAGTATGCTCGCCCACAATATCAGCAGATGCAACCGCAACGCCCTCAAATGTATCAACAGCGTCCTATGACTTCAAACCCTCGACCAACTGGGCAATCATAGCAGAATCAACAAAGAAACAAGGCTCAAGACACCAGTACTCGTGGAGCTTGCTACATATGTTGTGACAAGGGACACTACTCCAATAACTGCCCGAAGAAGCCATCACGGCAGAACCAGACCAGAGGAAGGGTCAATCATGTTGTTTTGGAGGAAGCCCAAGACACATCAGATGTGGTGATCGGTACGTTCCCTGGTGATTCCCATCCTTCTACATTATTGTTTGACTCTGGTGCAACGCATCCATTCATAGCAAAAGAATTCATAAGAAGACATGGAGTGACTGTTACATTAATGAATCAAGTATTAGAAGTCAACTCTCCTGGAGGAGAGATGCTGACAAGGCAAGTATGGCCTAATGTAAGCATAAGCATTAGGGGGTAGCATTCTTAGCAAACCTTATAGTGCTGGAGTCACAAGGAATAGACATTATTCTCGGAATGGATTGGTTAACCAAGTACAAAGGAGTGATCCACTGTGCCACAAGAACAGTATGCTTAACTCATACAGATGGCACAAACATGGAGTTTCGTCCTGATCAAGCACCAGTTCAGAAAATATGACTTAATCAAGTTGAAGGAGTACATGAGATCAAAGTTGTTTGTGACTTTCCGGATGTGTTTCCTGAGGAACTATCGGGTATGCCCCCTGACAGAGAAATTGAATTCATCATTGAATTAGTGCCTGGTACAGCACCAATTTACAAGCGACCATACAGGATGGATGCTAAACAATTGGCAGAATTGAAGGATCATATCAATGAGTTGTTGGCAAAAGGATACATTCGTCCTAGTTCCTCACCATGGGGAGCTCCAGTGATATTTGTTCCTAAGAAAGATGGCACACAGAGGTTGTGTGTGGATTATCGCGCACTCAACGCAGTAACTATCAAGAACAAGTATCCTTTACCATGGATAGATGATTTGTTTGACCAGTTGAGAGGTGCTTGTGTGTTCTCGAAGATTGATCTGCGTTCACGGTATCACCAATTGAAGATACGACCCTCGGACATACCCAAGACAGCATTTGTTTCGAGATATGGATTATATGAGTATACAGTCATGTCTTTTGGCTTGTCTAACGCCCCAACTTATTTCATGTACCTTATGAATAAGGTGTTTATGGACTATCTGGATAAGTTTGTCGTGGTGTTTATTGACGACATTTTGATATTCTCCAAAAGTGAAGAGGAACATGAGGAGCACCTAAGACTGGCCTTACAAAAACTTCGTGAACATCAGTTGTATGCAAAGGTAAGTAAATGTGAGTTCTGGTTGAAGGGAGTGTCATTTCTAGGACATGTTATATCACAAGGAGGAATAGCAGTAGACCCTAGTAATGTGAAAAATGTTCTGAATTGGAAAACACCATAAAATGTTGGGGAAATCAGGAGTTTCTTGGGTATGGCTGGCTATTATCACCGGTTCATCGAAGGATTCTAAAAAATATCTCATCCGTTAACAAAGTTACTTAAGAAGGGAGCTGTATACAAGTGGACACCAGAATGTGAAGCCAGTTTTATAGAGCTAAAGAAAAGGTTGACCACTGCTCCAGTGTTGATTATGCCTGATATTCAGAAAGAATTTACAGTCTACTGTGATGCATCTGGACAAGGACTGGGATCTGTATTAATGCAAGAGGGACATGTAGTGTCTTATGCTTCACGTCAACTCAGAGAGCATGAAAGAAATTGCCCTACTCATGACTTGGAGTTAGCAGCTGTAGTGTATGCATTAAAAATATGGAGGCATTATCTGATAGGAAAAAGAACTGAAATTTATACGAACCACAAGAGCTTGAAGTATATCTTCACCCAACCAGATCTAAATCTCAGACAACGTCGATGGTTGGAACTTATCAATGACTTTGATGTCGGAATTAACTATCATCCTGGAAAAGCTAATGTGGCCGCAGATGCGCTAAGCAGATCGACTCAATGCAACAGCTTGGCACTGCAAGGTCAACAACCACAGTTATGTGAGGAATTCGCAAGGCTAAACCTTAGTATCGCGACTAATACTGAGGTAGTATCTATGGAAGTAGATTCTACTTTGGAGAAAGATATTCATGATGGGCAAAAGAATGATCAGTGGGTTCAGAAGATTAAGCAACTAATGAAAGAAGGAAAAGCACCAGACTTTAAAGAAGATGAACAGGGAACTTTATGGCTAGGGAAAAAATATGTGTAACTGATATCAAGGAGATTCGAGAGCTGATACTGAGAGAAGCCCATGATTCGTCATATTCTATTCATCCAGGAAGCAAAAATATGTATCAAGATCTAAAGGATTGATATTGGTGGCATGGAAAGAAACGTGATGTGGCGAAGTATGTAGCTCTGTGTGACACATGTCAGAAGGTCAAAGAAGAACATCAAAGACACGCAGGGTTACTTCAACCTATTAAAATTCCTGAATGGAAATGGGAAGAAATAAGTATGGACTTTATTGTGGGATTGCCAAAAACTCAGTGTGTATACGACTCTATATGGGTCATAGTGGACCGTTTGACCAAAGTGGCTCACTTTATCCAAGTAAAAGAAAGCTATTCTGGTTCAAGATTGGCAGAACTATATATGGCAAGAATTGTATGCCTGCATGGAGTGCCAAAGAAAATAATATCGGATAGGGGTACTCAGTTCACTTCCAGATTTTGGCAAAAGTTGCATGAGTCTATGGATACCCGACTGAATTTCAGCTCGGCATATCATCTGCAAACTGACGGTCAAACAGAGCGCACTAATCAAATTCTTGAAGATATGTTGAGAGCGCGTGCTTTGAAAAATAGTAGGAGTTGGGATAAGAACCTACCGTATGCCGAATTTTCTTATAACAACAGTTATCGAGCCAGTTTGAAGATGTCTCCGTTTGAAGCTTTGTATGGACGAAAGTGCAGAACACCATTGTTTTGGAATCAAACTGGGGAAAGCCAAGTATTTGGGCCTGATGTGTTAAGAGAAGTTGAGAGACAAGTACAAGAAATCCGGAAGAATTTGAAGACGTCTCAGTCAAGGCAGAAGAGTTATGCTGATACTCGCCATTGTGATTTATCCTTTGAGATTGGTGATTTTGTGTATCTCAAGGTGTCACCCGTGAGAGGGTTGAGACGATTCAAAGTGAAGGGCAAGTTATCACCCCGATATATTGGTCCTTTCAACGTATTGGAGAAAAGAGGAGAAGTAGCCTATCGGCTCGAGCTACCATCTCACTTATCAGATGTACATGACGTATTCCACGTGTCACAATTGAAGAAATGATTAAGAGTCCCTGAAGAACAATTGCCATTGGAAACAGTAGACGTACAAGAGGACCTGACTTATGCAGAACAACCTGTTAAGATTCTCGAGACGTCAGAACGAGTTACGAGGAATAAAGTTACTCGTATGTGCAAAGTTCAATGCACACATCACTCAGGAGAAGAGGCGACTTGGGAAAGAAAAGAAGACCTCAAGGCGGAGTTTCCCAGTCTATTCTCATAGGACGTCCAAATCCCGAGGGCGAGATTCCTTTTTAGGGGCGTAGAATTTTAACACCCACTATTTATAGAAAAAAAATTGTAAAATGAATTTCTCATGAGATAAAAACATTTTCTTGGGAATAAAATTCATATAAGGAAAGTTGCATCATGTTTGAATGTTTGTGTGAATTTTTGAAAATTCAAATTCCTTAGAAATTTGGTTTACAAATTCAAAGTATAAAAGAGAAGAAAAAGAAAACACAAAAGAAAAAAAAAGAAAAGGGAAAAGAAAAATGAAAACTGCTCCTGGGCTGAATCTACCCGTCGGCCCAATTCCCTCCTCTCTCTCCGCCGGCCCGTGCCTCCTTTCCCCTCCCTCCCTCTCTGTCATCCAGGCCCCGTGCGCCAGCCCACTCCCCCGCGTCTCTCCCCCTCGCTGCCAGCCGGCGCCGCCTGTCAGAGCCTCCGTCCACCTCCCGCCGCACCCGCGCGTAACGCCCGCGCCATCACCGCGCTGCCCACTCCCCCCTATCAATGTCGATCGTTTCACCTCAATCAAGAGGCGCGTCGTGCCCATCATGGCCGCTGGCAGTTTCCACACTGAAGCCCTATAAATATCGGCCTTCCCCCGCTCAATTTCCTCACCCCAACACTCTCAAACCCTAGCCGCCGTCGAGGTCAGTGTTGGCGATCACGTTCTCGTCGATTCTTTCAATCTCCGTCCACGCCACCTTGTCTAACACCTTTGCCGCATCACCAGGAGCTTGCCGGACAACTTCGTTGGGGGATATCGCCTCTGTGTCGCCTACATCATCGGGCTCCGAGGAGCACCACCACCGTTCACCGTTGCCGACCCACCTCCGTCCAATTTCCGGCCTCCCGACAACCCTCGATGAGACCCCCTTGCTTCGCTCTCCATTTTGCGCTAGTTTAATATACCTCGTAGCCTTTGCGGCTTGGTTTTTGGCCGCCTCCGGCGAGCCCGCCGCCGCGCACAGCGTCACCGCCGCCGCGCACCGCCGCCCAACCCTAACCGGGGTGACGTGGCTCAATGCCCGTCATCCATTTTAAACCTACGACTGAGATTCGAACACCCCTACCCCTTCGGTACATTAATTCCGGGCCATCCATTTTAAATCCAATGGCCCAGGTTCAAACCATTTTTCCCACCGCCTGTTTTGCGCCCAAGCCCCTGGAAACTTGCGGGCTACCCCCTGGTTTCTTCTGGAATTCAAGTCTAACCCCTATAAATGTTAAACTAGCCCCTGGACTTTCTAGAAATTAGGAAAAATACAGGTTAATTGAATAAAAAGTGTTTTTAAGACATTGGAATATTATAAAATAGAAATAGATTATGTAAAATTGTAGTATAATCCATGAGCTTAATAAAAATAATTTTTAGCCTCTGGAACAATTCTATTTTTGCAGAAAAGCCCCTGTTAGTTCTAGAAATTAAATAAAAGTCCTTAATTTGTATAAAATAAATATAAAAACAGATTTAAATATGTTTTATTTATTTTCATTTCTTTATTATTTTTATTAACATATGAATTGCTGAAATAGTCATAAAAATACTTTTTAAGTATATTTAGTTCGTAAAAATTGTTTTGCACATAGAAATAATTAATAAAAATAATGTAAAAATTGTAAAATTTACATTATTGATTATAAATCTATTCTAAGCTTATTTTGAAGGATACAAATTTTTAGAAAATAATATTAGGGTTCTAATAAATATAAAAATGGTATAAAAATCTCTAAAAATATGTTTTACTCAATAAATTTCATTTAACTTTAAATTCTCATCAATTTATGTGTGCCTATAATTTAGATCAACCCTAAAATCACTTTTGTGTCGGAATTTGCATTTATTTGAATTGTTTGCATTTTATTGTGTTCTTATTGTATGTTATTTTTTGTGCATCGTCGTAATTTAGAGTCAGGGCCAGAACCCACTTTTAACCTCCAAGAGCAACAATTTCCCGACGACCCCGAGGCACAATTTGGAGGCAAGGTCCTTGACCATCTTGCACCCATTTTGTTAAGTTTTAGTTAGTTGCATGCTAAATTAAAAATATGAATCCTATGTTATGTTTTCCTAGATTTTCCACAATATTCCTTGTCAACATGGTTTGGGTGTTTTACTATTAAAATTAGTTTACGCTTAGCCATGCTTAATTTGAAATATGATCTATTTGTCTACAAGATTTCATTTGATGTATTACGATACACGAACTGATGGCTATAATGGAATTAGTAGATAGGAATCTGATAGGGGGTTTGGTATGGATTTGTGCATGCGTGCACAAGACCTTGGTTTGGGGCTTGACACCTATCGGATTCTAAGGACCGGTTTATGGAAGAAGTTGCTAAGCCTTTTAGTATCACCACATAATTGTATACGGGATAACTTGGTTTAGTAATTTGGTCTCTCCCGATGTAGCATAGGTAATTGATCGGGCGGGGAATGGGCTTTGCCTTGGGATCCGCATGGCTCAAGAGGGGGCTTCTCCTGGCGGAGGGAAAATAGACTCCAGGTGCCAGAGCGGTGAAACCTTAGAGTACACATTGCAAGTCGGGATAACTATCGGAAACACCTCGTAGTGATCTCCTGGCCACACACCTACCGAAGTGTGTAATTGTGGATAGCTACCACGGGCATCAGGGAGGTTTACCTTAGTCCACCTGGAAACAGTGGACAAGTTTGTAGTGGGACTTGCTGTCAAATTGTGAGTTTATCCATCTGAAAATCAGTGGCCAAATATGCTTTAAACAACCATGATCTATCAAACTAAACTCTGAAACCTGAACCGATTGTTCCACTTCAAAAATCCGTATCTCTTCAACCTGGAGGGCTTTGGAGGCAAGTGAATACTTTTTGGAAAACTTTTGAAGTCTTATATAAGTTTTCTATTGACCTCCGAGCCAAAAGACGCTTTTATGGTGATGAAAATGCACCGTCATCACAGCAGCTGCTGTTCTGAAACTACATGGACCAGCATCTGAATTTTTGCCATAACTCTTTGTAAAAAGCTCTTCTATTCCATTATAATACATTTCTGAAAGGGGAAGAGCTATTATACAACTTTGTTATTCAATGTTATCTCAAATTCAGTTTAGAACTAAATAGAAACTGGAGTTGAAGATAGTACATGTATATAGGTGCTATCTGAATCAGTAAAAAAAAACAATTCTGAACTTTGAACGGCCATAACTCTTAAACCAGAAATGCAACCTAGGAATATTTATACATTCCTGGAAAGCTTAAAGAGTCCTCTATCAACTCCCTATTCAACATGAAGGCTAAAACTCACATTAACAAGGTCTAAATTGAAGTGTCATTTAAGAGGTTCAGGCAGCCCGGAAGAGGGGACAGAATCTGAACTCTTCACCAATTGAATCATAACATTTTTTAGACTTCACCTCTGCAGGCCTAATTTATGGGGTTGGGAATTATAGAGAGTCCTCTACAATGTTTCTATAGAACTCCATAGCAGAATCCATATCTAACATACTAAAAATTTCAGATTTCTAAACTTGATCAAATCTGGACAGCGAGTGGACAGTCCTGTATGCAGTTACTGTTTCTCGCATAACTCGCTGTGGAATTGTCGAAAGACTTCATAATTTTCATTTCAGGAATATTGAGAATGTATGCAACAAGTTTTCTATGTATTATTTTTGCAGATGTTTATTTTTGTATATCTGAAAATTGTGGACAAAATCAGCCTTAAACAAAGGAGGTGCTGTCCAAATTTTCAGAAAAACTGTCAACTTGCAAATACCATATCTTCTCAACCAGAAGGGCTACGAGGTCAATTAAGTACTCCTTAGAAATTTTTGGAAGTACTTTACAAGTTCTCTATTCAGCTGAAGACCAAAATCCTTTTCTAAGTGGGTGAAATTTGGATAATCGCATAGACTGTCCAGGCACACCCCAAACTGGACAGCAATCTGTATACCTATGAATTTAACCCATAACTAGCAGATTTTGTATCCAATGGTGTCGCGCAAGTAACCTTTGGAAAGGTTAGTGAGTCAGCTACAATTTTTGTAATTGGATAAAGACCTGAATCTGTTGTCTACTTTTTCCAAATCGAGTTTGAATACAATGTGGTCAATCTGAACTGAATATAAAAGTCTGAATGCTGAAATTTCAGCAAACTTTAAAAATTCATATATTTATACCAGGACTGATTATGAAGACCAGTAAGTACATTCTGGAAAGCTTATTACATTTACTACAACTTTGTCAATGAGGATATTTCTATATTTCCATCAGAACAGTGTGAAAACTTAAGATCAAATGTGCTACTTTTTAAGCAGGTTCTGCTAGGAGTGCAGAAAATTCTGCTGACATTAAAATAGCATAACTTGCAATCAGGGATGATCTAGAGGCAAACCAATACTTTTTGGAAAGGTCTTGATGTTTACTTTAACTTTATTATTCACCTTGAGACCTGATTTTGCCATTTAATGGATCAAAATCGAGTTTGCGTCCAGGATGGTCGTTTGTCACCATAGCCTGGCCAGTTTGAACCTTTTGGTTTTTATTAGGCTTTCGGCTCTCGATATCAATTGGAGGAGTGTCGTAACCAACCAAGAGTTAGGACTCAAGTATTTACCAAGTTGAATAGAGTGTTTAACTTATTTGAAGCCCTTTTCTCTTGGATAGGCATACTAGTGTCTAATTTATGTGACTTGCCACATCACATCTTGTGATGTTGAACACAGGTTGCAATTACTCGAGTTGCATCTCATCTTCCCATGAGGATTGTTTGAAGTACGCTTCGACATCCTGGTTCGAAACTTTAAGGGGGAAGGTGAGCACTCAAGTAAGGGTGGTGTTCAACCATCAACCTTGATTACAACGAGTCGTGTCAACAAGAAGACGATCAAGTAAGATTACATCTTCAAGAGGATCCAACATCCACCACCAGATTGAGTTACTCAAAGAAGAAGTGTGACTTCAACACTACTAAAGTGATCGCTAAGGATATCAGTTCCTCTTGCCAGATCGAAGCGAAGGTTATGTGAAGCATCACTGGAGACATATAGTTAGTTGTTTTTCTCCTGATGAAGATACAATCAAGTTGAGTAGAACATGAACAAGCTTTCGAAAGGTCGAGGTAACGTGGTATATTTCCCACATTCCTTGTCAATCGGTCTGTTATGAATTCCTTAACTGTGGTCGAGTCATGAAAGGAACACTACTCATTGAGTGTCTTTCACGACCACGGTATCCAATCCTTGCAAATCATGAGACAGTACTTGAGTTTTGTGGGTGTGGTTCATTTAGTCTTGCTCAAACTATAAAAGCTACTGCACCATGCATGTGCACCATTTGCGCCATACATCTGCATCATTTGCACCATACATATGCACCATTTGCACCATACCATGTGCATATTCATTGCACCATACAACATATGATGCATCATGAAGCATCATTACCAATGTAACACCAACGATGGAATGCATGTTACACTATTGAGCAAGATTGTGTACCCCATTCGAACTATTCTAAGGTGTCTAATGACTACGGTCATTTCACCATCTTCATTTGACTTCTTACACTATTGATCCCCTTTCCATTGAGTAATACTTGAGAAAACCAATTACTTAACCCCACTTGCAACTAAACAAACACTTGGACTTCCATCCTTGACTTGTTAGGTTCAAGTATCTTGATTGTTGCAACTATACCGTTCGTCATCGAGTGCTCATCAGTTCGATGATCAACCTTGTAAAATCCATGAAATCTCCTTCCTCGCGAGGATACCGTTCGATTGTCAACCTCGTGAAACTCTTTGGGTCCATCTAAGATATTGCGTTGGTATATGGTAACCTTGATACTCCAAGAACCTTGTAGTTACCATATGATTGAGTTCTTTGCTGTGTTGAAACATATGAGGATGTTGAATCCTTAAATCCTCGTGTACCACCGCAAAGGGTCTTCATCTTCTATTTCTATTGTTTGAAGATGTTGATAAACCCAAAAACCTTGTAGTCGCCATATTTTCAGTATTCCTGCTGTTTTCATCACATAAGAGTGTTGAGTGCTTTGCTACTCTTATGATACAGCAAAGGGATCCTATGGTTGACTAAACATCAAATGAGATTAATGATTGTTGTTTAACCTCATAAACCATCTTAACTCATGTCAAGGGAAATACCACATTAAGTTATAAGGACCTATGCAAAAACTCAGCAAGCAACCAAGAATCAATGCAAAGATAGTTTCAAACTATCATGGTGACCTAGAGAAGCAGAGAACAAGTCTTGATTCTTCCAGTCAAGACTAGGACAGGACAAGATGTCATGTCAGTGTAAGAGTACAACAATAAAGGATCAGTACCAGACGTGAGAGTTTTACGACGTGATATTTTCATGTCGAGCATCATGTCAAGGTTATCAACCTAAAGACTGGAATCACTTGAAGAAGACTTTAGAATTTCTTAAGATGCCTGAAGATAATCACTATTTCGTAGAACCCAAGTCTGTAAGGGCATTGTCATTTTCCTTAATCAATGACCCTCTTTTACGGATCGTTTCTTCATCGTTTCTGTTATTCTACTTGTTAGAATCTCGGGACGGGATTCCTTTAAGGTGGAAGGATTGTAAAAGCCCACTTTTCGGGAGAACAAAAACGCAAAAATGCGAACTTAAAAATTTTGAAAGTGGACCTGGAAATCCAAACTCACATGACTTATATGAGTTAACCAATGTCCACTAAAAAATAGGGACTTGTTAAAATTTCACATATAGAACATGTTTTCTAAGGTATTGGAACTTAAGGTTTAAAATCTTTAATTTCCAAGTATTCACATTTTCAATGAAAAATTAAAGGAGAAAAGAAAACAAAATAGAGAGAAAGAAAAAGGAATTATTCCAACCCAAAAATGAGACATTCACAAAAATCCAAATCTACGGCTGTAAATTTTTCCATGACCTTCTAATATTCCAAATAGACTCTTGGTAAAGTTTCAAAATTTCTGAAGAACGTTTTCCATTTATTGGACACGTACTCAGAGTTTAATCAGGGTCGACTTCAAATTTAAACTTTGTACTTAATATTGTCCAAATCAACTCCAATTTTTTCCTGAGATCCCTTATGGTTTAAAAAGGGTAACTTTAAAGTTTCAGGATTTTTTAACCTAATCTACTATTTATTTCATTGAATCAAGTATCATCGCTTGAATTCAAATTAAAACCTGAGTTCGAAATTCAACTTGCTCAGTTATGAAATCTGGTCGCACCATAATATTCTTCATATTTTATTTATTCATTGGGCCAAAACTTAATATTTTTGAAGCATATTTGATAGCTCTATTTGAATTTTGGAAAGAAGAGTGAGGGAGGTGGGTCCCACAAGTGGTGCCCACAAGTCAGGTCGGCACTGCCCACAATATGAAACCGATTACATGCATGTGCCACCGCGATTGCCACCGCGACGTCTCATCGGTCCTAATCTAGCCGCCCCACTCCACTGCCCCACAGCACCTCCCCTCCGCGTCCGTCCACGCCCCGCCAGTCGCCTCCTCACCGGCGCCGTCCGTGCCTACCGGCCCGCGCGCTCGCCCCCAGCTGCATCCTCCTCACCGGCCAACCTGCTCGCCGGCCGTCGCTCACCCGGGGCCGCCCAACATTGCGCCGCTCCCGCCGTGCCCCCTTGCCTTCCTGCGGTCGTGTGCTCCTGGCCGCTGACGTGCACCGCCGGTCCGCTGCCTACCACGGCGCCGCACCTGCTCGCCGGCGTGCCCCCCCCCCCTCACAGCCGCGCGCGGCTTCTCGCCTGGCCGCCGGCCTGCGCACCTTCCCTGCCGAGCCGCACACCCCTAGCGTCGCACCTTGGCTTCACGCAATCAGCGCGCCCACGGTCAAGTGTGCCGCCCACCACCACACGCGCTCGACCCTGCTGCTCGCCGAGCTCTGCTCGCGTCGCGCCTGCGCCGGCGACTGCCATCCGTCCTTGCCTCTGTCCAGTCCCAACACCTGGCACATACGCCGCCCGATGTGTCCCTGTTGCTCCGCGTCTACGCCAGAAGCAGCGCTGACCGCTCGCTCTGCGCCCACAACTGCCGCCGGGCTGTGCGCCTCCATGTTCGCGCCATTTGCTGACGATGCTCATTCCACTAACCGTGTTCCGGCCCTCACCATTGTCCAGTACTCCCTAACTTGCGCCAACACCCAGCCTCACACCGCGTGCGCCTCGCGCATAGCGCCGACTTGCCGCCCAAGCCCGTTGTCCGCGCCTTGGCCGCGCTTCCCATGTGCCGTTTCGGATGTCATTGTCGACTTATAGTTGTCACGGCGTTCTTCTCATATGACGCGTCCAATCAGTGCGAGGATTGATGGAGGTGATGTATGAGATGCAAGAACACGTCGACGACACAACGACAACAACAATTGGTTCAAGGTTAGCTCTGAATTGTGCAAAGATTAGTTGGGACAGTGCTGCAGCCAAGGTGTTCGATGAAATGTTCACAAGGAAAGAAACAACTTTGTTGATGTTTAGAACTGGTCTGTGATGCAGGGGTAGAATGATGTTGCAACCGACAAGCCTATGTTCCAAGATGCCCTTTGAAAGGTGATGAAGCAACGGAAATCAAGTACACACACAAGACGTTCGGCGAAATGCCTAGAAGGTGAGCCTTGCCCTGAAATACCTTGCTTGATGTCATCAAAGTCTGTTCGTCGTCACCCCTAATGGTACTCATGTGTCGTCAAGCCGTACGTCCATTTTCCGCCATGATATCATTCCTTTAGAAATCCCCAAGTTGACCTTCTTTGTCTTTTGAATCGCGTTAACTTGTCCGTGCGTGCTCATGATGCTCCACCATGAGCTGCATTGATGTCGTTGACCACATGATGTCGTCGTGATGCTCTGAGTCGTCATCTTGCCCTGGCATCGAGATGAAGGATTCTCATGATGTGTGTGGCGCTGGAACACAAGCACAACTCGGCGGACAATAGTTGTCAAGCCAAATTAGGTTTTAGTCGAGATGAGAGTGATCGAGTCCTAGGTGTAATCTAGATGCTCGATGAAATACCTTCTAGGTCAAACCAGGTGGGTCGATGATCACCGATGACCTGGGGTAAAGGTATGCAAGAACGTTACGACCAACAAGGAGAACTAGACCAAGGGGAACCTTGGATAAGAGTTCATTGGTTGTGTCGAGGATGTTCCCTAACCGATCACAGGATTGGTTAACTTGGTGTACCACTTCATCGATGACAGGTTCGTCGAGTCGCTTATCAACAACCGAGTCGACATCACTAACCTTAAGAATCACAAGGTGGTGTTCGGGATTTCGCTCACCCCATTGCTGAGTCCGGGTCGGTGTTGACCTCGCTAATCCGATCTTCTCGTGATGGCAAAGCATGACCGTCACGACAAGGTCTCGCATCGTGTTCAAGTTCTAGGAGTTCACCGAGCTCATCTGGACAACCTTGCATAGGACACTGCAATAGTGTCACGTAAGCACTTGAATGATGCTCGAGAAGCTTGCCGTAGAAACTACTTTACCTAAAAGTCATTTGAATGTTGTCTTGGTACTCATGCTAGGTTAATAGTATTTGTAATGACTTCTTAAGTCCAAGCAATGTTGGTGTCAATTCAGACCCAAGTGTCGTTAGGTTCCATCGTGGTTCATCCTAAGTTGGGACCCTACGACAGCACTGCTCACTTAACTAGGTTTACTCCTTTATGAGTTAAGTCAAGTTCATTGGTAGACTGCTAAATCGCGACCTCGTCTTGTACACTCCACACATACTCAAGCTTTCGATGTCCCACCTTGATTTTTGGGTCATCCTTACACTTCCCCGCCCAACACTTCTTCACCATTCAGAATTGTCAATCTCACGTGGCATAGCTTGAAGTGTGGTATGCTAAGTTGCAATGTAGCTTTATGTTGTACCTTTTAGTTCATACCGACACTACTATGTCCACCTTGACTCATCCTCTGGTTACCCACACAACAGAGGCATATCTGTCCTTCCTAGTAAAACTCCTCGTTCTTAAAGTTTACACAACCCCACGGAGTCTATTATTAAACTACTCAATTACTTAATTACTTATATGCATATCATGTCGATAGGAACGTCCTGATAGGTGATCGACAAGAAACTTCGCTTGGAGGAGAAGGCCAAGGTGTTTCCACTAAAGTTCCATGGCAGGATCTCCGGAGGAAGACCAAGCCCTAACAATTGACATTTATTCGAGTCACAAACTAAGGCAAGCCCCGGTTTGCATTTAAGTTGTTTATAAAATTTTACTTTATCACTATGATGAGTAGTATATGAATTGTGCATTACGTTTAGGATGATTGATACTCCACATGCATGACCAAAAATCCCAGGGATTGGTTGAAACGAGTTACAGTTTGACCTATAGTAACTTCTTTGCTAATGCATAGGAAATCCGGTAGAAGTCGAGTAGTTGGAATCTACCCGCGAGAAATGTAGGACATATCTCACAGGATTGGTTAGATAGAAAATGGCATAATATAATGAAACTGAGACCGGGCAGGGAATGGATAGGAAGCGGCGAGAATTGAGTCTCGGTCGCATAGACCTGCCTGTGTAGATTAAGGCCCGTCTGTATGCGGCCCCTTCAGACAAGCTTGAATTGTACCGACGACATAATGGACATATGGAATCCAATAAATTGATGTAACTCGATAACTGGGATGTCGAGGCCCATTAACTCACCATCAATAGGGGTGGGTTGAGGACAGTAAGGTGTAAATCGGTCGGCGGACACATGAGGTGTTCCGTGCGGAGACCTTCTGTTTGCGGAGGTGAGACGGGCTCGACGTTCAGGTTTCTTGTGAAAGGTGGCCATATACGCCTAGTACTGAAGTGTTACGTAGTTACAGGTGTGCTCGCTGACAGTTCCGAACGACGTATGTGTCGTGTTGTTCGGGTGTGTCCTGATTGCAATCACCGTCCCTCGCGGTAATAGAGTACCACTTGTTCATTGCGCCGTGACGTAGTAAATACTGAAGAAGTAAGAAAAATAAATTGTACTGAATTATAATTGTTTTGCAACCTTGTATGGCTTAGAGATAGTATAATTAAGAGTTTACAGTTTCCCCCTACTTTACCTGTAATAGCATTATGTACTTTGGGCATGTCATATCATCGGCAAAGCGTTTCTTTTTTATTGTGGAGTACATGATGTGCCGTGCTTGAAGAATGTCATTTGCTACTTAAAACAAGATTATAAGGATCCACTTATAGGTGAGTCTATTTATGCTATTCCTTACCTATGTTTAGTATTCACCCTGTATATGTCTAGTGACACGGTTAAGTCTTGCTGAGTCTTATGCTCACGTTTGTTCTTTAACGATTTTTGCAGGTATTAGTTTTATTTCTGCTGTTCAGGTTGTACATGAGACCCGAGGTGTCGAGATAAATCTCATGTGAACCACACCGCTGCTGAATGTTCTCCTTGTTGCTAGTGAGAAGCGTCCTAGGGCATGGACGTCTTCTCTCTTGCTTAGTTAGGTGAGATTATGAGTATGTATTTTCCTCTGCGTGTGTACTTCTGTGGTACACTCTTTTGTAAACTCTTCTTATTATGAAATGAAAACTTTATATGTTTTGGTATCCTTTTTGTGTGTGCTATTAGGTGCCGCATCGCATGGCACCACCCAATGAGATCCTCGGATGTGTGGACCCCGGTCCCCACACGATTCATCGTCGAGCTCCTAGTTTCTAGCCGTTTTTCTCCTTTCCTAGTCCTGGTTCATGATCCTCAAGGCACAAGAAAGCTTTTGGAGGAGAAACAAAGTCGTTTGAGCTAGAGATAAGGGAGTTCTACCCTGCCGGAGCTGTGGCCAACGACGCCGCCATCGCACCTCTGTTTCCTGCCGTCGGCAAGCCCCGGGGGCAACACCGACGTGCTCCGCGTGGTAAAAAAACCCCCAAGCGGCAAGATTGGCGAAGCTTGGCGCACTTGAAAGGCCAGCGGCGAGATCTCCGGCGAGCCCCGCCACGGCGGCGCCGCACGCGCGCCCTCGCCGCGAGGAGGAAGAAAGGGTCTGTGATGTTGGTTTTCTTGTTTCGTGATGTTGTTTGTTTTGTTTTGTAGTATTGTTTTATGTTAATGAACTCAATGTCATTGTTCCTCTGTTCCATCTGTTATTTTGTTTTCTGTCTATTATTTAATGACCTATCGGTTCTATATATCTGTATTCTCTGTTAATGAACGACCGTTGTGTACGTGCATTTTTTTGTTGTCAATGTTCGATTTGATAGGATCATCCATGTTTTTGTATACTAGATCTCGATCCATGCTAGTTGATGTTTCATTGGATGTACCAGACGATCAAAAAGTTTTTGTTTCGTAGGTTCGATTGGACCATCCATGTTGATATTTCATATGATAATATTTATTTATAAATTAATTCTTTATTTTACTAATGTATATTAATTAATAATATATAAACAATAAACAGGACGATCGTTTTTTCAACAAAAAGAGAAAACACTTGTATAACACCATCAATTTAACATGATCGTGGATCGAGGTCTTGCACATGCATGTTACACATAGAACACAAATACGGAGTACGTAGTTCACTAGACAACAGACAGAGAAGAAAATAACATATGGATTAGACGAACAACATTGAGTTCAGTAACATAGAACATTACAAAGCAAGAGAAATGTCATCATGAAACAAGAAAATCAACATCACAAATCCTCATCAACAAGTGATCAATCATGCATGAAACATTATGGAGACCTTGCTGGCTCTCTTTCAAAAGCATGCATGCATGTCCGCCCATCATACATGATCACGACAAAGCATTAATGCTCGGATAGTCAGACGTGTGGCGTACACGTGTTAATTTTCTCTTATGTCGATGGGACGCGTCGAGCCATTGGGACCGAGAGGATGCAAACCGCGGTTTGGAGTAAAGCAGGGCCACCGACCAGTTCATATTCCTTTAAGCTGGAGGACTTTGTCCATCCGACCGCAGAGAACCAAACTGCAAAACGGGAAATCGATTGATGCAGATTAATCCTATACTGATGTTGTTTTTCTCTTCCTTTTTTTAATGTTTTTCTTTTCATGTTTTGTGATGCAACGGCTGGAACCCGCCGGAAGTACTTATTACCACTGGCCCTATGCCCCTATACACAGTTTCGTCATTACCAGAACTCCCATGGCCCTCGTCAAGCGCGCAGTTGTGATACCCGAGAGGATGCAAACAGGAGTTAATTTTCTCTTTTTGTTGAGAGATATATATAGTCATCCAATAATATATATATATATATATTATTGTTTGAGGCTCGATGATCATGTTTGGGGCGTATATATAGCATGTGAACATGTCATGAAAGACGACCCTCGATCATGTACATGTTGATGTGAATTATATACGCCGGGCCCTTTGCGTGTGAAATTACTCCTAAAAAACTGCCACTGAAGCCGATGGGACGCGTCGAGCCGTTGGGACCGAGAGGATGCGAACCGCGGTTTCGAGGAAACTGGGGCCACCAACTAGGGTCATTCTGCTCGACGGTGAATCTGCCGAGAATACGATGAGACGTGCACAGACGTGCAGTGATGGTTATGGCTTCTAAAGTGCACCGTTTGGAATGCTACTTACGAAACTACGTACGAATGTCTTAACATTCTGAAGGATTCCATTCCTTTAAACTGTCCCGTTAGTTTCATTTGATGCAAACGGGGCTAAACAAAATACGAGCGCTGGAGTTATGTCTCTTAAAGTGCAGATGTACGCTACTTTAGCCGCTGGAGTTGCCAGGAGGCAGGAGATCGCCTGCAGTGGGGCCTGCAAAGCAGTCTGTAAAGTACTACTACTGGAAAATGCAACAGGCCGGTAGCGACGACTTGAAAGAAATGTGGAGACACTGAACTCCAAAGCGGTATGTAAAGTAGTAGTACTACTGGAAAATGCAACAGGCCGGTAGCGAAGACTGGAAAGAAAAGTGGAGACAATGAACTCCAGAAAATAAAAGAAAGGACGACAAAAATGTTAGAATAATATAGGAAGTACTGCCTTCATCCCCAAAAGTATGAAGTTTTTAGAACTAGTTCTAAAAACTTCATACTTTTGGGGATGGAGTGAGTACGTAGTGTACGAGTTAAGGTATAACAGCGTGGAAACCCAAAATGTGAAACAGGAAATCTTTTCGCAAAAATGATGCGACTGGGTGCACAGAGCGACCGGGCGCGCCAGTAACCGAGGCGAGTAACACGCGCAACGCATGTGCGCCCTTTGAATTAAATTTGACGCATCCCCTCCCCTTACCACCGCTACAATGCTATAAGATGGTCACCCACACCATCGTCTTTTCTGCACAACCGTTCCAACATCCTCTCTTCTCTCCACAAAACCTAGCCGCGGCTAGTATACAACAAATGCTTTCAAGCTCGAGCAACCCTCCACCACCGATCCCGCCGAGGGACCCGACCGCCGGTAAGCGGCTGCGGCTGGACCCCCCCCCCCTCGCCGCCGTGCGTGAAGGATACCCTCCTGTTCAACATGGACCGAGATGTATTTACGGATACATCTCACTCCATGGAACGCCTTGGGCTCGGTATTCTTCCACAAGGTACTGGAATGGACACCACGGGCCACTACGTCTTCTACCTCTCGCACATGGCCTCTCGTCTCCACTCCCTCTGGGAGACGATGGCGGCCGAGCTCGGCGCCGCGGGTCATTGCAACTTCATCGTGGCAGCGGCCTTGAGACTGGGTCACCTTCCGCCGCTGGAGCCCGAGGCGCTAGAGGAGGGTTAGGAGCCCGAGGACCCTCCCGAGGTGGAGGAGGTGGAGGCTGAGTAGAGTAGTATTTAGGTGTTTTCTTTTCATGTTTTTAGTTGTAGTTTTTCGTTTTGATGCTTTTAGTTGTAGTTTTTTGTTTCATGGTTTTAGTTGTAGTTTATCTTTTCTTGTGTTTGTAATATACTCCCTTCATCCAAAGCGACAAGTATTTTGGGACGGAGATACTCCCTCCATTGAAAGGGACAAGTATTTTGGGACGGAGGGAGTAATGTTTTTAAGTTAAATGTACTTGGTGTTCTTGTTCATGGATGTACTATCTGTGCAAAATTAGTTCGAATTTTCCGATAGCCAAACCTTCCTTGTCCGCAAACCGGTGGAGTTGCCAGGAGATCGCCTGCAGCGGGGCCCGCAAAGCGGTCTGTAAAATAGTAGTAACAGGAAAATGCAACAGGCCGGTAGCTAGGACTAGAAAGAAAAAGTGAAGACAATACGAGGAAGAAAATGTTTGAAAAAAGGAAGGACAACCGAAATGTTAAACAGGAAATCTTTTCATAGAAATTAATCCAGTCGTAATCCTCTCAAACATAGGCTCCCTTTGAAGGATAGGATTTGTAAAGGATTTTTAGTTTCCATAGGAATGTAACACATGAGCTAGGACACTTTGGTAGCCATACTTAAAGAGCTGCTTATCCGCCTCATCCACTTCCCCACGCCGCCAGTAGAATCTCTTCGACCGCGGGAAGGTGTCCACCGAAGAGTTCGAGGACACCGAGGAGTGTCCGTCAGAAGAGTCACCTGATGACGAGGAGGCCGGGGAGTTGGGGTGGGTCAGCGACGTATAGTCGAGGTAGTGATCCAGGTGGATGAAGAGCTCCGTCGTGAGGCCGCCAGGCCGGACCATTGTGGCATGGTTGAAAGGTTCCGCCCGCGGCCTGCCGTCACTCCTAGTCCAGCTATCACTTCCTGCAAAGAAGGTGGCCATTTTGGCCCGAGGAAGGAGGCTTGGGTCTTTCATCCACCCAATGACTGTGCACAGGTCAACAAGCTCTCGGTGGTAAGTGGAAGCATCGAAGTGATCAAAGAGGAAGACGTCACCCATAACCTGTCTGATGCCCTCTGCAGACCGGACATGCAGAGGGAGGTTCTCGATGACCACCTGCACGTGGAAGAACCACCCGACTATCGGCACACCGATGCCAAAGATCCATGGCCGGAAGTAGTGGTTATCATCCGGCATGGAGATTATTGCCGTCTCGATGGCGAGCTCCCGATAGTTATCACGGGTGAACCGCACCAGGAACTTGTGGGGACCGGAATCCTGACATCCGAGGATCTCATTGGGTGGTGTCGTGCGATGCGACACCCAACAGTCATACATGAATAGAACCTGAATAGGTACAAGACGAAGTCTTTTATTTATCTTACAGTGGAAGTTTTTACAATACCAGTGTAAGGAAAGAAAATATATATATATATATATATCATAGCTACGCTCTCAGCACTAGCTATGCAAAGGGAAAGTTATCCATGCCTTGGATACTTCGCACTAGCATCACTCAATTATGGCGGCGTGCATGGTTCCCACTCGACTGTACACCCTAGAGGGGGTGCAGCCTCATCATCAAACCCATCATCAACTGTATAAACTGCAAAACTCGTTAACTGCAAACATGAGCATAAGGCTCAGCAAGACTAACCCGTCTCACTAGACATATGCAAGGGGACACTAAACATAGGTAAGGTGAAGCATAAATGACTCGCCTACAAGTGGATCCTTATAATCAGTTTTTAAGTAGCAAATGACATTCTCCAAGCACGGCACATCATGGGCTCCACAATCAAACAAGAAATGCTTTACCGATGGTATGACATGCTCAGACCACATAATGGTATTACAGCTAAAGTATGGGGAAACTGTAAAATTTTAATTATACTATCTCTAAATCATACAAGGTTGCAAAGTAATCATAATTCAATGGAATGTGATTTTCTGGCTTCTTTAGTAATTTACTACGTCACGACGCAGTGAACAAGTGGTACTCTATTACTGCGAGGGACAGTGATTGCAATCAGGACACACCCGTAACACGACACATACGTCGTTCGGAAATGTCAGCGAGCACACCCGTACCTACATAACACTTCAGTACTAGGCGCATATGGCCACCTTTCACAAGAAACTCGAACGTCGAGCCCGTCTCACCTCCGCGAACAGAATGTCTCCGCACGGAACACCTCATGTGTCCGCCAACCGATTTACACCTTACTGTCCTCAGCCCACCCCTATCGATGGTGAGTTAGGTGGCCTCGACATCCCAGTTATCAAGTTACATCAGTTTATTGGATTCCATATCTCCATTATGTTGCTTGTACAAGTCAAGCTTGTTCAGCGGGGCCGCACACAGACGGGCCTTAATCGACACAGGCAGGGCTATGCGACCGAGACTCAATTCTCGCCGCTTCCTATCCATTCCCTGCCCGTTCTCCATTTCATTATATTCTGCCATTTTGTATCTAACCAATCCTGTGAGATATGTCCTACATCTCTCGCGAGTAGATTCCAACTACTCGACTTCTACCGGATTTCCTATGCATTAGCAAGGCAGTTACTACAGGTCAAATTGTAACTTGTCCAACCAAATCCTGGGATTTTTGGCCATGCAAGTGGAGTATCAAACACCTTATACGTAATGCACAATATCAACTGAAGACGTAAGTGAATAAAACAGGAGAAGTTTAAAAGCTCTTAAATGTAAATCGGGGCTTGCCTTGTTGCAGGTCAGAGTCTGAGTTAATATTTTGAAGGTGCTCTTCCAAGACTTCTAGCTCTTCCTTGACTTCGGTCACTATACGATATGCATATAATATGTGTATAAATGACTTTGAAAAATAATCATTATCGAGACCAAACTTTAATCCATGGTGATCATTAGATGATAGGGACTTTAATTGGCTTTGGAACTTCCATGGTAGATGCTAGGGAATATGATCAAGGCTCTTGCAAAGAACAGGAGATGATCAAAGTATAGTGTTGTCCCTAAAATTATGGCAAGTATTAAATTTCCAAGAATTTTAAAGAAGAAACTGTAGCTTGAACATAGTTGCCAATTGATAATCATGATAGAGGAAGTTGTTCTGGTTCAATCAAAATTTGTTTCATAATTTTCTAAGCTTAGGTGAAGGAGTTATTGAAATTCTAAATTAGCAATAATTTCTGGAATCATTTCTATTTGAATTTTCAGCTTTTAAATAAATAGTCAGTTTGCATCTGATTTAGGACTACGATATTAGGTCCATTAAATCCAAGATTTTTACAGGAACTAGTGTATGACTAAGGGAAGACTCAGCCCAAATTTGGGGCATAAAAAAGCAACTGAACATCTGTAAAAATTCCATAAATGAAAATTGAAATTGAACTATACAGAGGGTTAAACAGGTGCAATGGCTCCCAAACTTTTCGTGACAGTCTGGAATGGGACACTAAATTTTATGTGAATTTAGGGGATTTTTCCAGTGGCTATCTTTTCTGGAAAAATTTTATTTCCATTTGGAAATATTAATTTCTACAGAGTTTAACTCTGAGTTTCACAGAACCTAACTGGATCTGACAGAAACTAGAGCTCAAGGGCTTTCAAACAAAATTTGTTTGACTATTTTTGGAGCATCCTACAGAAAGTTATGGATTTTCTAAGTTGGAGCCAAATCTGGAATAAATTCCTAATTTGAATTAACTCGTGGGCCCCACTGTTTTAAAATGGACCAATAGCATTTAAACCACACGGGGGTCCACAGATATACACCGCGTAGCCACGACAGATCCCGTGGCCACACATGATCCGACGGGGCTGATAGACGCTGACACGCGGGACCCACCGCGTCGTCTTCCACCTCCAGACGCGGGCTGCGCGCGGGCCCCTTGCGGCGGTGCTCTCCGGCGAGCCTCACCGATTTTTAGTTCCCGGCCACTGCAGCTCCTACCTTTGGGCACCAAACCGTAAAATCACACGCTGAGCACGATGGTGGGGTCGGGGAGGTCTGCCGACGGTCGGAAACCATGGTGCATCGGCGGCGGCGGGCGCTAGGGCTCCGACTATGTCGGAACTGCCGCTCTGTGGCTAAAACCCTACTAAAAAGGCTGGGGAGGTATCCTGGAACCACGAGGAACGTGTTGGGCCGGTGATATCGCCATGTAACGGTCGGCAAAGCAGTCGTCGACGGCGACAGAGGCACTTTTTAACGGCGGACGGGAGAACTCGCGATTCTTGAGCTACAGTCGATCATTTCTAGTGATTCCAGTTCGAGAGGGTGCGCAAGAAAGCATAGAAACTATTTGCTAGCAATTGGGAAGAGTGATTAAGCGTGGAACTCTAATTGCATGAAATACCGAGCGCGTTCATAAGCTTCGGCCAAGAGTAAAACATAGCTAACTTGCTCGATACTTGCGTAAACAAGGAACGGCTTTCACCGTTGTGTAGAGCGTGTCCCGGCGCACAGATTTACTATGGGAGTCGAAGCACGAAACGGCATGCAGCGGCCTGCCAACGTGGAGCAGGGACGGCCCGCAGTGAACATGACGGCGACCCTCGGTATAGCCTCAAAATCATTGGCCAAACCGTCAACTATGCAACGAAAGAAGTGATCCAGAGGACAGAGGAGGAAGAGAGGAACAACCTAGCCGTTGGAGTCCTGGCGCGAGAGGTCTCCGGTTGGCCAGCAACGCGAGCGTGGCGCCGGCAGTCGGAAGCTAGCACGCGGGATGAAAACGGTGCACACCGTCGGCTCAACGAGGTGGGAGGTGATAAGGGCGACTCGGAGTTGATAAGGGAGAGTCCAGGGCGCTATTTATAGGGCTCAACGGCAGTGGCGGGCTTGCGTCGCGCTGTGCATGCACGCCGTCGCGGTGGCGGGCGCAGCGCGCGCTGAAATGCGGCTGCACGTGGGCTGCTGACTGGTGGGTCCCGCCAGTCAACCCCACAACCACTGCACCTTTAGTAATTCACTTAAAAATAGTAAATTAACTCCGAAAATCATGAAACTTCAGGGCTAAGTCCAGAAAATTGTGATGAACACAATGGTGGGTTTAGATATTCATGTTCAACTCTATTTTTACCAGAATTTGAATTTAAATTTAAACTTGATTCAAACTCGTTGAGCGTCTCAAATAAAATAACAAATGAGTTCCTAGAATCTTGAAATTTTGCAGGCAAGCTATTGAGGACATTAGAATGCAAAGGAAAAATTTAGAGCCTCCAATTTGAATGTTTTTGGCAGGGCCCATTTAGTACTGTACTTTGAATTGCCCTGATAACCTCCACCCAAATACTTCTAATGTTTCAAAAGGGGTGAATTTAATCATTCTAGAATTAATGGTGAAGTCCAATACTCATGTTAATAAAATTTAGCCATGAGTGCAAGAAAGGTTTGGATGACATTAAGTTCATCTGTACAACTATATTGGATTTTTAATATAGTTGAACACCAAACTTATAACTGAATTCACATGCCACAAAAGTGGGGTTTTACAGAACTCACCATCCCCAAACGTGGACACGGTGAAAGCCCAAAGCGGGATTTCATGTTGGTGATGGATGGCCAGGGTGATCTCCATGGGCGTCACCTCGCTGCGACCTCCTCTGGGTCCCAAAACAGCTGCTTGGCGGCGCAAATGGATAAACTTCGTCGTCATGAGGCGGTTGTTGACCATCGTGCATTGCCCCTCACGAGGGCGCAGGGACGGTGAGCCTGCAGGTACCTGCTCGCATTTAACATGGTTGCGAGGCATGGCGCTGCGACAACAGAGGCAAAGGACTTCTAAGGCAACACACGGGAGCATGGATGGGAATCAGTTGGGAACTTGAGCGTGGAAGCAATAGGGGGGTGGGTGGTTTAAGAAGCGATGATGAAGAGGCCTCTTGCCATCTAGCCCCTTGGGCACATGGCACTGACTGGAGCAGTGACCAGGGAAGTAGCAGGCCGACTTTAATGTAAAAGGGCCCGTGGGCCAACCAGTCCCAGACGCGGCGGGTCACGGCACGCTGCCGCAATGTGACCATGCGCCAAACATCGGAAGCAGCGTCCCTTGGGGATCTCACGAAAATCTGGTGATAGGACCGGACCTTTCGAGGCCTTCGGCTCTATGCAAGCGTCATGAATGCGTGAAGGCCCAACTTGAATATACAGTGAATCAGCGCAGTTTCAACCCACAAATAACAAGCGGCCCAGCTTTTTCGTCCTGCCTGCCTACCTGCCCACGGCGGGAAATTTTTGTCACGCCGAATGAAGAAGGAAAATAAGAAAAAAATAATATTTTATTACTGTACCCTTCGACCCGCAACGCCGGCCCCCTCTCTGCAACGTGCTTGTAGGAGCATCCGTCGGCCGCCACGATTGTAGGAGCATCCGCCGGCCACCACACTTGTAGGAGCATCCGCGGGCCGCCACGCTTGGAGGAGCATTCGCCGGCCGCCACGCCTGGAGGAGCATCTGCCGGCCGCCACGCTTGGAGGAGCATCCACCGACCACTATGCTTGGTGGAGCATCTGACGGCCGCCAAGCTTGGAGGAGCATCCGCCAGCCGCCACGCTTGTAGGAGCATCCGCCGACCGCCAAGCTTGGAGGACCATCCGCCGGCCGCCACGCTTGAAGGACCATCCGCCGGCCGCCACGCTTGGAGGACAACCCGCCAGCCGCCATGCTTGGAGGAGCATCCGCCAGCCGCCACGCTTGTAGGAGAATCCGCCGGCCGCCACGCTTGTAGGAGCATCCGCCGGCCGCCAAGCTTGGAGGACCATCCGCCGGCCGCCACGCTTGGAGGAGCATCCGCTGGTCGCCACGATTGTAGGAGAATCTGTCGGCCGTAGCATGTGGAGTAACAACAGCTAGGTACAATTGCTCACATAATGTGTTCTTGTACATCTATCCTCTTACGAATAGGCTGATGGATGATTGAATTGTAGGAAGCGATGTCAGAAGATAAGTCATGGATGGGAAAATACAGGCATACGAGGGAGTGGCAGGATAGAATGAAGTCATTTTTAAATTTTGCATTTCAGGGCACTCGTGAAGGAGGAACTATGCCTTGTCCTTGCACGAGATGTCGTAATATTTGCCACAACACACGCAAGGGAGTTCATTTACACCTGCCCATAAATGGGATGTTATTGGATTATACTTGTTGGATACACCATGGAGAATACGAGTTCAGGAAAATATTGCTAAGGAATCAGCAAATAATGAGGAGATAATTTCTGATGATGGTGCTATGCAAAATATGTTGTCTAGTGTACTTAGAGGCACTGATCATGGTGGTACTTCAACAAATGTTGATGATCAAGAAAATGCTATAAACCAGCAGGAGCCAACTGGGGATGCAAAGAAATTCTATGACTTATTAACTGATGCCAAAAAGGAGTTGTATCCAGGTTGTTCGCAGCTGACCCAATTATCCTACATTGTCAGGTTCTACCAGATAAAGTGTTTAACTGGTATGAGCAAAGTAGCTTGTGAGATGTTACTTGAACTATTCTCATTTGCGCTTACAAAGGGCCACTGCATTCCTAATACACTTGATAAACTTTAGAAGGTTGTTCGTGACCTCGGGCTGGACTACCAAAAGATCGATGCATGTGTCAATAACTGTGTGTTATTCCGGAAGGACTATTATCTGCTGAATAGGTGCCCAAAATGTGGTGAATTAAGATGGGAAAATAGTACTGTTGGGGATGCAGGAGAGGCTTTACCTTGTGGAAAATCCAAGAAGCTTGTAGCACGCAAGATTATACGTTACTTCCCTCTTATTCCCCGTCTACAAAGGTTTTATATGGGAGAATGAACGGCATCAAACATGCGCTGGCACAAAGAAGGTCGTGCTGATGATGGAATATTACGCCATCCCGCCGATTCGAAAGCATGGAAGCCTTTTGATAGCATTCACCCAAATTTCTCATCTGATCCTCGCAACATAAGACTTGGGCTAGCATTTTATGGTTTCAATCCTTTTGGAGTAATGAATGTTTTTACAGTACATGGCCTGTGATTCTAATCCCTTGTAATCTACCATCTTCGTTCTGTATGAAGCAGTCTTATTGGGTGATGTCAATGATAATTCATGGGCCATAGTCACCTGGAAACAACATTGATGTGTATCTGCAGCCTTTGATTGATGAGCTACTAAAATTATGGTCTGATGGTGTTGAAACATATGACTGTTTAAAGAAAGAGACATTTGTCATGCGAGCTTCTTTATTGTGGACAATAAATGATTTTCTAGCATATGCAATGCTATGTGGATGGAGCACAAAAGGGAAGCTAGCATGTCCATACTTCCATATAAACACTGATGCCTTCTGGTTGAAATATGGACGAAATCATTGTTACATGGGTCATCATCATTTCCTACCTCAGGATCACAGATGGTGTCGAAACAAAGGTTCGTTCAACAACAAGGCAGAGAATAGAGAGGCTCCAACATCACTCTCTGGTGATGAAGTACTCCAACAATACGAGTGTTTTGATCAAGTGAGTTTTGGATCGACGAATAATAAGAGAAAGCACACCGAGGAAAATAGATGGCATAATTGGAAGAAGAAAAGTATACTTTTTGACCTCCCTTATTGGAAGACATTGCTAATAAGGCATAACTTGGATGTCATGCACATTGAGAAAAACATTTGTGATAGCATATTGGGGACATTGCTTGCTATGGATGGTAAAACAAATGATAGTCTACAAGCTTGTCTTGATATGAAGGATATGGGTATACGGCCAGATCAACATCCGAAGTTTATAAAGAGCAAGTACACAATCCCACCAGCATTATATACTTTGGGCAAAGATGAGAAGACCACCTTGTGCAAGATTTTGGGGAATGTGAAGGTGCCCGATGGTTATGCCTCAAACATCAAGAGATGTGTGGACATAAAAGCATGTAAGGTATCGGGTCTAAAAACTCATGACTGCCATATTATATTTCAGAAGCTCCTTCCTATTGCAATACGTAAGATATTGCCTGAAAAGGTTGTTGCACCATTAATCGAGTTTAGCACATTCTTTTCTGGAATTTGTTATAAAGAATTGGTGGAACTAGATTTGGACAAGATGAGCAAACAAATTCCTGAAACAATTTGTAAGCTTGAGATGTTGTTTCCTACCACATTCTTTGATATCATGGTACATCTTCCAACCCATCTTGCCGAAGAAGCACGTTTGGGTGGACCTGTTTCTTACAGATGGATGTATCCAATTGAGAGGTACCTTGGTACATTGAAGAGGTATGTATGTAACAAAGCTCACCCGGAGGGTTCTATAGCTGAGGGATATATTGCCGAAGAGTGTATGACTTTTTGTAGTTAATTTTTGGATAACATCAGCACCAAGCATAATAGGCCAGAACGTCATGAAGCTGCAGCTACAAATGAACCTTCTGTTGATAATTCTAACATATTTATAGAAGTTCATAATTCTAAAAAAGGGTATAAATGGGACCAACTTACTATGGTGGAACTACATAACATCATGCATTATCTTTTTACTAACGTTGAAGAGGCCGCTCCATGGATCAAGTAATAACGTATAACTCAGATGTTGTATACTATATATATGGCTTATTGTAGATGGCTAATTTAATTTTGTACCCTTTTGAGTGAGCATATTGAAGAACTGAAAAAGATTCATTCTCGTGATGTTGATAAACGCCATAGAGATGAGTTTGTTGATTGGTTTCAGAAACGAGTAAGTACATGCAAGTTTGCACTTTGATGATATATTGAACAAATATGTGTTCTGAAATTGGTTTGTCGTCGATAACCCCTGTTATACTAATGTGTACAGATTACGACATTACACAGAGAAGGCAAAGCAACCGATTATCTGTATGCATTATCTAGAGGACCTGATCGTCGAGCACAGTTTTTTAGTCAGTTATTCATCAATGGCTTCTTCTTTCGAACTGCGGATGTGGAAAAAGATTTACGGACCCAAAACAGTGGTATTGTTGTTCGGGGCACTGATCATGATTGGTTTGGAGTAATCAAGAAAATCATTGCTGTTGATTTTGAAAAAAAATCAAGAGGTTATGTTATTTCAGTGTGAATGGTTTGATCGGCCTTTTGGAAGCAGTCAGAACCAAAGCAGAGGCTACAAAAAGGATCAATACAGAATGATAGATGTTGACACTACTATGTTTCGATTCCATTATGAGCCTTACATTCTAGCCACCCAAGCAGAACAAGTTTTTTATGTTCCAAGTGTGAAGCATCCTAAATGGGCTACAGTTGTTAAAACGAAGCCACAAAACCTTTTTGCCATGCCCCCTGGAGACAGTGAAAATAATGTGATTGAGACGATGGAGCCACACATTAATGAGGATACGACCGCATGGGCTAGGAATGACATTGAGGAGCCAGCGGTGATGCTTCCACTCTTATAATGATAACGTCAGGTGATCAGTTTGAGGTAGATGGAGTTGCATCAGAAAATGAAGACGACGACGACGACGATACATATACCAATGATGGTCATCTAGCTCCATTGTGGGGGGACGACAGCGAAGATGATGATTTTTAGTATAATTAAGTACGTACGTACAGCATGTATACGTGTGCGAGCTATGAACTAGAGTACTATTTGTGACGATAGGATAATATATGGAAGTGCGACTAATTCATCATTTATTACATGTGGGACTAATCATTTATTACATCCCCACTGTTGCATTAATTTGTGGGTGCTTATCTCGATCGTTTTGGCGTCAGCACTCTCGGCCGCCTTGGATCCCTTTGCCTTTGGCGCACGAACTACTGAATCGTGGCAACAGAACTTAATGCAACGATTGTGTTTTGTTGCATCAGTATCCTGACACCACGAAACAGTGAATCGTGGCCACACATCCTAATTGCAACGATTGGGGTCCGTGGCGACAGGTCCTAATGCCACGAACCAGTGATTTGTGGCAATACATCCTAATGCAACCATTGTGGTCCGTGGCGATAGATCCTGACGCCACGAAAAAGTGAATCGTGGCAATACATCCTAATGCAACGATTGTGGTCTCATGACGATAGATCCTAACGCCACGAACCAATGAATCGTGGCAAGACATCCTAATGCAACGATTGTGTTTCGTTGCATTAGCATCCTGACGCCACGAAAAAGTGAATCTTGGCCACACATCCTAATTGCTACGATTGGGGTCTGTGGCCATTGATACTAACGCCACGAACCAGAGTATCGTGGCAACACATCCTAATGCAACGATTCTGTTTCGTTGCATTACGGTACAAATGCAACTGTTTGCTGATTCGTGGCAACATATCCTAATGCAACAATTCTGTTCCGTGGCTATAAAGTTGTAATGCCACGAACCAGTAATTCGTGGCAACGGATCCTAATGCAATGATTGTGTTCCGTGGCAATAAATCTGTAATGCCACGAACCAGTAATTCGTGGCAACAGATCATAATGCAACGATTGTGGTCCGTTGCATTAGCATCCTGACGCCACGAACCAGTGAATCGTGGCAAGATATCCTAATGCAACGATTGTGTTTCATTGCATTAGCATCCTGACGCCACGAAAATGTGAATCGTGGCCTCACATCCTAATTGCTACGATTGGGTCGGTGGCCATTGATACTAACACCACAAATCAGAGTATCGTGGCAACACATCCTAATGCAACGATTTTGTTTTGTTGCATTACGGTCCAAATGCAACTGTTTGCTGATTTGTGGCAACAGATCCTAATGCAATGATTGTGTTCCGTGGCAATAAAGCTGTAACACCACGAACCAGTAATTCGTGGCAACATATCCTAATGCAACGATTGTGTTCCGTGGCGATAGATCCTGTAACGCCACAAACTAGTGATTCGTGGCAACGGATCCTAATGCAATGATTGTGTTCTGTGGCGATAGATCCTGTAACGCAATGAACCAGTAATTCATGGCAACAGATCCTAATGCAACGATTGTGTTCCGTGGCGATAGATCCTAGTGCCACGAACTAGTGAATCGTAGCAACAGATCGTAATGCAATGATTGTGCTCCGTGGCGATAGATCCTAGTGCCAAAAACTAGTGAATCGTGGCAAGAAGCCAAGCTTACTGCAACGATTTAGTATTCGTTGCAGTACAATCATTGCAACAGGTCGGAATCCTTGTAGTGGGTGTAGTGAACGGACACCCTGCCACGTCTTGGGTCCATTGTGCTACGGCCCAGGACCTTGCTTTCGGCAACCACCAGGAGGCTATGTGGCACGTCTTTATGGTAAGTATGAACAAATATTTGTATAATACATATTTATTGTAAATTAAATACATTTACTTGTATATTTGTTCTTCTAGGCACGATACCATTTGGAGAACGAGGACGAGTAGACGGATCAAGCTCGTCTCGTGTTCCATAACTGCGCCAGGAAGCTCGTGACTCAGTCACTATCGATGGCTCACATTCAAGTTACGAAGGCGTATTTCATGTTGCATCCGGAGGAGCGTCAGTCGGGGACGTACAGGCAAGGGGCCGACAAGTACTTGACGGAGGCGCAGTACGCAGAGGTAACATGTTTATTTTACTTTATTTCATTATATGATTGTGATCAATGCTTTCATTTAATAATAAACATGTGCAGGTCGGTGTAGCGTGGCTTGACAGCAGTCCGGACGCGTACCGTGTCTTGTGTGCTCGTTGGGGGAGCTAAAGCTTCCAGGGCATGTCTAAAACCCGTCAAGAGAGTAGAGGGACGGACGAAAAACACCGTATGGGTGGGGACGGCTACATAGGTCTCGGTAAATGGATGATAAGTATGATTTGAATTCTATTTATGTAATTTTATAATCTTTCATTGTGCTAACATGTATCGATAGGAGCACGAGAGGGGTCAGGAGCCGTCACCTATCGAGGTGTGGAAGAGGTGTCACTTGGGAAGTGACCCATCGCAGCCTGACCAGCTGTCTTGTCAGACGGCGATGCAGACGTTGGTGAGTTATTTTGTTAACTTGATTGAATTCTCTTTAATAGTTTCAATAATGTTATTTTACTGTATTTCTAGGCAAAGTACGGGCAGGAGGTGCGGAGGCTTCGAGGCGAAGAGTTCGATTGGCAGAGCGCGCCAATTGTCCCCGAAGCCGCGTATGCAATGGTTGGCGGGAAACCACACGGACGGTGAGTTTTGTAAATTTTATTTTACAGTCACAAACTTTGAGTTACAAAAATTTAATAATCTTACTTCGTTGTGCAGGTTGGCCATTTTCGATGGAGTGGTCGACTCGAGGCAGGCTCGGGCCTCCTCGAGAGCCTCTTCATCGCAGCAGGGCAGGTACAGCAGCAGCCGTACGGCCCGCGATCTGGAGCTCCAGAGTATTCAGCAGGAGCTCCAGAGGACGCAAGAAGCGCTCAGGGCTAGGGACGAGATGCAGGCAGCGGCGCTTAGGGCTAGGGACGAGTATCAAAACTCGTACATGCTATAGTGGCAAGCTGCCTTCCAGGTAAGTTCTGAATGTTGTACTTAACATTTTTAACATGCAAATGACAGCTATAATGATTTGATTTGTATTTGTAGGCTATGAGCGTAGGACAGCAGGCTGTCTTTCCGCAGTGGGTGCCACCATCGACGGAGCTGCCACCGGTGCCTACGACAGGTGCACAGGTACAAAATTATTCAATATCACTGAAACTACTTAAACTTGTTCAAATTTAGTAAAATATGCATTTTTATACTTATAATTTGTCTAACCATATTTGCATATCGCAGGGATCAGGGACGGAGGCTCAAACTCCGTCGCCCCAGATTCCGGCACTTGGACGACTGTCGGAGGACGATTTTTTGAACTCTGGTGGCAGCGGACGGGGTAGCGTGTGATAGTCAGGTTAGCCGATTTGAAATCTATTTGCATCCTTACTGCTTTTGCAATTATACTGCTTGTCTTTGTTAGCAGTATAATGATTTGAACATCAATTTAGTAACTTAGAATAATGCAAGAGAAAGCAGTTATACTGCTTGCGATAGTCAGGTTATACTGATGCTGCTGCAACTTCAAGTAGAAGATGGATTGCAAAAGCAGGTAGAATAAGAGTGTAATGCAAGAGAAAGCAATTATACTGCACTCTATCAAAAGCAGGTAGACTAAGAGTATAATGATTTGAAAATTGATTTAGTAACTCAGAATAATGCAAGAGAAAGCAATTATACTGCTTGTCTTTGTTAGCAAGTGAATGAAATAGCATCATGAGATACTAAAATATTGTGCTGGTCTATGCTGAAACATATAGGCCATGTTTGGATACAAAGTATTTTTGTAGTTTTCAGAGCATACCAAGGTTTTGTAAAAAGACTCTATTGGAAACAGCTGTTTGGGTGCAAAATTTACTGTAGTTTTAAAAACAGAAGTATGACTAATAGCATGGTATCTTTGAGTTTCTAAAAATCCACTACCACAAATAAAAGCATAGAACTGTGTTCATTATAACAATCCAAATGGAACATTGTTTCTATGTATTGTTGTATTGGCTAATGTGCACCTAGGATTAAAAAATGAAGCTCTATTTTTTATATATCTTGAGAACCGTATATCACTCAGCATTGAGTATTTTTTATTTTTTTATTGTGCCCACTGCTTTGCTTGGAAGGTTATACACTTAGGGATAGACAAAACATATTCCTATCTTGCTTTGCTACCCAAAGTTTCTGAAGGTGTGGCCTAAGAAACGAACTTCCATACCTTTAGAAAGGAGCTTACTAACTGTCTTTGAAGGTGAAGAATTGTTTAATCTGGAGACCGAATGAAAACGGGCTAACAGATGTTGGATTTGCTGGTGTTATCCAACACCCAGCTTGAGCCAAATTAACATCGGTCCGAAAGCTAGGATCACCAATAGCATCCAAGTATGCATTGAGTAACAGCATATACATTGCATATGTTCGAGCTGATTCTGCTTTCTTTGGTGTGCAGTGTCACACATTCGGAGGTCGGGACGGCAATCTCGTGGGAGGACGCGTTTCGGTCGGCGACGAGGCACTTGGAGCACTTCCGTGAACTTTATAGTGTTTTGCCTATGTATGCGTGAAATATGTTCTGTGAAATCTGTTCTGTGAAATGTGATCTGTTCAGTGGAATGTGATCTGTTCTGTGGAATGTGATCTGTTCTGTAAAATCTGTGTAACACCTGTTTTCTGTTTTTTTTAAAAAAGCAAAACTTATAGACGACGGTTGTAAAGGGGTCGTCGTCTATAATAAACACATATAGACGACGGTTGTCAAGAAACTGTCGTCCCCAGGGGTCCTTATAGATGATGGTACCACTGCAGCCGTCATCTATAGTGGTCATTATAGATGATGGTCCAAACGCGGCCTTCGTCTATAAAGTTTCCACGCCGCCACGCGGGTGGAGTAAATTATTGACGACAGCTAAGATTGGCCGTCGTTAATTATTTGATTGACGACGGTAATGGTTGGCTATAAAGTTATAGACGACAAATTATCATAGACGGCCGCAAACCGTCATCTATAATAGTGTATCGTCGTCTATAACCTATAGACGGCGGTAATGCCCTTATACACGACAGTTCTTGACCGTCGTCTATTGTCGCGATTCCTGTAGTGAAGCATGCAAGCTCCTACAAAATCGTGAGTTTTCTCATTTGAAAGCTTATGATCCGGATTTGATCTCCAAAACAGGTATATATTCTGAGTTCTTTTCCATTTGGCGTGCATTACGATGGGAAAATTTTGTAAGCTTCATTTTTGTAATTTGGCGGGCACCCCGTTCGTGCTCTTTCCAGTCGATGGTAGAGCTAGTGAGGAGTGGGCAAGTCGAATGAGTGCAGATTATGGCCTTCACGGAGAGGAACCCAAGATAATCTTGGCATTATATGCAGCATCATCGTGCCAAGTGAGCGTTACACAACATATTGGCATTGAAGGGTTGTTGGGTGATCTAAAGAAAGCTTTGATTCGAGGCGATTATTTTGAGTGGGCAAATGACTCACTTAGAGCCATGATTGCGCCACTCAACCAACGTTTAAACGTTAGGGAGAATCAGTGGCACCGAACTGTGCAAGACCTATCAGTAGCTCCCCAGGAAGCACAATGAGCAGAAAGCGCATTGGAGGCGAGTCAACTTGAGTTACAACTGCTGGATCATCAGTTGGGTATGGTAACTCAAGAACGGGATCAATCCAAGGAGGAGACTCAGAATTGGAGAGCCAGTTGTGAGGAAGCACGAAAGGAATTGGAAGACTATAAGATGTTTCTTCTACAAGCTGATGTGCAGTCATTAGCTGCCGCCACATCATCGGTGGCGGGTGAGGTAGCAACTCCTGCTCCAACACCCGCACCTGTGGCCCCAATTTCCGAGGACGAAGAGGAAGAAGAAGATCCTTAGGATCGCGAGTACATCGAATAGGGAGTATCAGAATAGGATGGGGCAGCACTCCTGCCATCGCGGGACAATGTATAGTTTAGTAGTTGCTCGTGTTTTTTTTTGTGGCCATGTTGGTGTCATATTATAAAAAGTAGTGTGTATGTATAAGATGACAAGGTGGGTATGACGTCTCATGGGACCAAGTATGGTAGATATGCACTTTCGTAGTGGGAGTCCGTCATTTTGGAGTTCACTACTGTAAACTTGGTCATGAGATAATATATCTTGTATAAAGTTTGTACTTTATCAATATATGTGAATGTTATGAACTTATTCCGTTGTAAATATCTGCACTACTATAATATGAAATGGATGAAGGAAAAGTAAACATGTGCTGATTTTAAATCATATAGGTGCATAATGGTGCGAACACGTTCGATGCTTGAAATGGGAGGTTCAAGTCATGGTCCTGAGGACGAATCTCCAACCCAGGAGCCAGCTGCGACAACGCAACAACAAGTTCCACCACCACCACCCCCTGAACTTCCGAGGAGTCTAGCTGAGGTTCTCACAGCAGTGCTCGGCTCGCGCGACGAGCAAACTAAGTTGCTGCGGACTTTGGTTCAACATTCGTCCCATCAAGGGGGGCAACCAGACGCGGGTCCACAACAGCCTTCTTTGAGTTCATACTAGGACATCATGTCAACACACCTGCAGGTCTTCATGGAGGTCGATGAACCGTTGGAGGCGGACCACTGGCTCCGCTCCACCGAAGGAAAGTTCGGTTTGCTACGGATGACCGAACAACAGAAGACCCTGTTCGCGGCACAACAGTTGCAGGGTTGTGTTGGGGGATGGTGGGCGAATTATCTCGCTACACGACCAGCGGGCTATGTCGTGAGCTTGTAGGAGTTCCGCGAAGCGTTTCGCGCCTATCATATACCTCCTAGTATTATGAGGAGGAAGCTTCAAGAGTTCATGGAGCTGAAGGAAGGAGGGAGGAGTGCTTACGAGTACTCCAAGGCATTCAACCACTTTGCCCATTATGCTCAGGACCAAGTGAGTACTGTAGATCAGAAGCGTGAATGCTTCTATCGGGGTTTGAACCCCAAGATGAAGGACAAGCTTGCCTTGTTCAATAGCGGCAGTTTGAACCCCAAGATGAAGGACAAGCTTGCCTTGTTCAATAGCGGCAGCTTCAACAACATTGCCAATGCCGCAATCGTACAGGTGGACGCTATTAGAGAGCTATTCTCTGACAAGAAGAAAAGGAGTGCTCCGCGGGTCAGCGAAGGTGGTGCTCCTCAAAAGTACCGAATGGTGTATCGATCACCATCCGGCCAGAAATGGCAGCCGCCATCGCGACCACCGATGTTTCGTGGTCGCCAGTTCAACAACGCCCACTTCCGTCTGCAGCAGCAGCAGGGGATGATTCCGCGTGCACTTCCACCTCCACGGCGTGCACCGGGATTCCGTCCTCCCTTCCGTGTCGGTCAGTCCCCGTACACGTGTTTCACGTGTGGTTGTACGGGGCACTTCGCCAAGGACTGCCCGCGGAGCGGAGGACAGTCACCATACCAGGGAGAAAACCAGCCCCGCAACCAGCCCAAGAAGCCGGCAACCAGAACCGGCAACTTCCACTACCTTGCCATCGAGGACATTCCGGAAGGTACACCGGTACTCACGGGTACGTTCTCTCTCATTGGTCATCCCGTAGTCATCTTCTTTGACTCCCGTGCTTCCCACAACTTTATTAGCAAGTCTTATGTCATTCAATATCAGTTACCTATCATTTCCACAAAAACCCCATATATGATTTGTTCTCCGGGTGGGAGAGTAGTAGCAAATGAGATGGTCCATAGGGTACCTCTTAATCTGGGTCGGAACATATACCCTACCTCTCTTATATTACCGCAGCATCAGAAGTTAGATGTCATCTTAGGGATGGCATGGTTGCAACACAATGGTGCTATTATTGACATCATTCCTCGGAGGATATATCTGGATTCTCGACTCCACCCTCCCCGAGCTCTCACTCTTGAGAGTAATATCCATGTGACTCCAACTACTTACAACACTGAGGCCTGTAAACTTGAGGACATTCCAGTGGTATGTGAGTATCTGGAAATATTTCCCAAAGATCTTCCTGGAATACCACCAGAAAGAGATGTCGAGTTTAAGATTGAACTTGTACGAGGAACTGTGCCGATCTTGAGGAAGCCCTATAAAATGGCACCTAAGGAACTTGCAGAACTATAGGAGTAGCTCAAGGAACATATGGACAAGGGTTTCATTTGTCCAAGTTCATCACCTTGGGGCTTTTCTGCATTGTTCGTGGAAAAGAAGGATAAAAAATTGAGACTATGTATGGACTATCGTCCACTCAATGCTGTCACGCTCAAGAATAAGTATCCACTACCACACATTGATATTCTGTCTAATAATTTGGTGGGTGCTAAGGTGTTTTCAAAGATGGATCTTCGTTCTGGATATCATCAGATCGGGATTCGACAAGAGGATATACCTAAGACGGCATTCTCGATGAGGTATGGATTGTATGAGTACCTTGTCATGTCCTTCGGATTGACCAATGCACCGACTCATTTCATGTATTTCATGAATTTTGTGTTCATCCCAGAATTGGACAAGTTTTTCATGGTCTTCATCGACGACATCCTTGTGTATTTGAAATCCGAAGAAGAACATGCTCAACATTTGCTCATCGTGCTTCAACAATTGCGAGACCACAAGCTGTATTCCAAGTTCAGCAAATGTGAGTTCTGGATCAGCCAAGTGCGATTTCTAGGGCACATTATCTCTACCGAGGGGATTGCAATTGATCCAAGAAAGATTAAGAAAGTACTCAAATGGGAGTCTCCAAAGTTTGTTCATGAAGTTCGAAGCTTCCCGGGTTTAGCAGGATATTATCGGAGGTAAATTCGAAGTTTCACCAAGATAGCAAAACCAATGACGGAACTTCTGAAGAAATGGAAGAAGTGTGTATGGACGAAGGAATGTGAGGAAGGTTTTCAAGCATTAGTGAAACACCTCACAACCTCGCCGGTATTAGCCCAACCAGACACAACCAACTCATTTGATGTTTATTGTGATGCATCTCAGATTGGTTTGGGTTGTGTATTAATGCAAGACAGAAGGGTGATCGCTTATGGATCACAGCAGTTTCAAAAACACAAGCAGTATTATCTGACTCATGATCTTGAGCTCGCTGCCGTGGTACTTGCATTGAAGATGTGGAGACACTATTTATTGGGCAACCTAGTGCATCTTTACACCGATCACAAAAGCTTGAAGTACATCTTCACCCAAAAGGACTTGAATATGCGATTGTGAAGATGGTTGGAATTGATGAAAGACTATGAGATTGAGATCCACTACCATCCTAGCAAGGCGAATGTAGTTGCAGATGCGTTGAGTCGCAAGTGTTATATCAATAATCTTTCTATCACCTTGATAGAAGAAGAAGAGTCGAGTCTCTACTTGGTTACATATGGGGCGCTCTACAATCTTGCTCTCATTCCTACCATAAGGGAAGATATTGTGGAGGCTCAGAAGAAAGACAAGGGCATATCGCATATTCGCCGAAGAATGAAGAAGGGGGAGATGAAGTGTTTCCGATGTGACTATTACGATACCATCTGGTTCAAGGACCACATCGTGTTGCCCCACAATGTGGGACTTCAGAAGAAGATATTGGACTAAGCTCATTTGTCCAAGTATTAAATTCATTCGAGAAGTAACAAACTGTACCAAGACTTAAAGAAGAAATTTTGGTGGACTCGGATCAAGAGGGAGATAGCAAAGTACGTATCTCAATGTGATACTTGTCGGCGGGTGAAAGTCGACCATCTGAAGATAGCCGACCAGCTTCTACCTTTGAGCATACCGGCCTGGAAATGGGAGGACATCAGCATGGACTTCATCATTGGATTGCCTCTCACATTCTGTAAGCATGATTCTATTTGGGTGATAGTTGATCGATTGACCAAGTCAGCTAATTTTATACCCGTAAATGTCAACTACCATGCACTGAAGTACGCAAAGTTGTATGTTGCTAGAATCATGTTCTTACATGGAGTACCCCGCACCATTATCTCAGATCCTGGAGCTGTATTCGTTGCTTGATTTTGTAGCAGCTCCACGCATCGTTGGATACTAAGTTGATTTGAAGCTCAACTTACCATCCTCAGACTGATGGTCAAACGGAGTGAGTAAACCAAATACTAGAATATATGCTCTGCGCCTGTGCCATCCACCATGGTAAGAATTGCGACGATCACCTACCATTGGCGCAGTTTTCATACAACAATGGTTATCAGGCTAGCATACAGCTGGCACCATATGAAGCTCTGTATGGCTGGAAGCGCCGCACACCATTGAACTGTTGTGAATCCGGTGAACGAGTGATATATGGTATCGACTTGGTAAATGAATCTGAAGAACGAGTACGAATTATTCAAGCCAACCTCGAGGCTGCTCAGTCTCGTCAGAAAAGCTATGCGGACAAACAGCGTCGACCCCTTCACTTCGATGTCGGGGATTGCATTTATCTTCGTGTATCCCCATTGAAAAGATTTATCACTTCAGAGTAAAAGGGAAGCTAGCTCCACGCATCCTTGGGCCGTTCGCAATAATTGAACAATGCGGACCTGTGGCCTATCAGCTAGAACTTCCAGCGTCGCTTTCGGGGGTCCACAATGTGTTTCTTGTTTCGCAGTTGCGGAAACGTCTCAAGGCCCCAGCTAACGTCCGTATGGAGGATTTGAAAGCTCTCCAGCCGGATCTGACTTACTTTGAGCATCCAACCTAGATAATTTATGAGAATACTTGCACCACAAGAAGACGCACCTCGCATTTCTACAAGGTCTTGTGGGGAAACCACACCGCTGAAGAAGCAACGTGGGAAAGTGAGGAATACCTTAGAACGAACTATCCAGACTTGTTAGTGGCATATGTTCATGAGACCTTTTTCAGCTATCCTTCCTTTTGTAATCTCGGGACGAGATTTTTTTAAGGGGGGGGGGGGTAATGTAAAATCCTAGTTTTCCCTTAATATGAAGTTCAGTTACCAGTTTGTTTTCAACAATAGTAATGATCAATTATGGTTATACACATGAACTTGATCTCATAAAAAATAATTCTTTTACTCATGTTAAATGTTATTAACATGGGGATTGGACTTCACAAATGACCCTAGGATAATTCAAATGGCCTCCCTACAAATTTTGGATTTTATTGAATGGATTTTTGCTAGGGTAAAACTCTATGCAGTACTAAATAAATTCAAATTAATTTGAATATAGCACTGTAAATATAGGCCCTGATAAAATATTCAAATATGAGGTTATACATTTTTCCATGGCCTCATAATATTCCAAGTAGGCTTCCTACCATGTTTCGAGAATTGTGAATTCCGATTGCTATTTTATTTGAGAGGCTTAGCAAATTCAAGCCATGATTAGGTTCAAAGTGTGAATTCTGTTCAAACTTATTTGAACATAATATTTAAACACACCATCATCATCAGCATGACTTGCTTGATTTATCCATAAAGTTTTATAATTTTTGGAGCTCCTTTGCTATTTAATTGTGAAACCCGGTTCTGAAAATGAACCAAGTAAACACATATGTGTGCCCAGGATGTTCAACACACATACACGAATGCATTCACAAAAGAGTATACAGAAAATTACCACAGAACAAGATTAATTAACCAAATTTTATTACACAATTCATAATATCCTCGAATACAAGCTCTAATGAATATTAATGACAAGTTCAACTAATGTAGCGGAAATAAACTAAATAAGCAAACTAAACAGCTAGGCAGCATAAGCGATAGGGTATAGCGCAGCTCCATGCAACACCACAGGCAAAGCTTATGGTAGACATGGCCTAGAACTCAGCATTATCAAAATTAAACTCCCAATCCTGACCTGCAAATATTGGGGGGGGGGGGGGGGGGGGGGGAGATTGCAAGAGTGAGTACATGTCGTACTCAGCATGTTTGGAAAGTATGACATGTGGCTGATTTAAATGATGACAATAATAATGGATGAGTGCTGAAAAGTACATTAAACATTTGAAAAGCAATATATTACATGTATATGAAATAAAACCATCATAAACCATAATTAATAACATAGCACCAATCCATATTCCATATCCATCACCATCATACCATTAACCATATTCAATGTCATAGTTTAATCCATATCGAGCCATAACCAGTACAAACCCTTAACAATCCCAAATACCATCCCAATACCGAGTTCCCTCTAATCATGTGGGGGTCTAGGTTGCTCACAACCGGGAGCACGACTATCTTGATAGTTTTAATACTCTGCAGAGTTTGCACCACCTTACCCACGTGTTTGTGATTTCGTCACCCGTCGGCGACTAAAGAACCTCCCTTATGCCAATTACACTTCCTTTGGTCTATGGTCAAGAGATCACAAAATATCCTTTACAAAGGGATTACTAGCCTATTTATACCCCACTGAGGTTTCACTGGTGGCGATGTCTCCAACTGAGCACATCTTCAACCAAGTGCCCCATCTTAAGCCATTCGGATCCCAGGGTAGTTCCACCAATCATTAACAATCCAAATCTGACTACCCCTTCCCCGAGCATACTCAATGGTCCAAATAGCACTGGCAAAGCCCCAATTAATCAGCTATGCCGCACCCATACTTGGCCTCTTGGTGGCACTGTAAATCCTGTATGGTCGCTCCATGAACCGGTCATTAGATCTAAAGCAAGCAAAACCACCATAACATCCAACCCATCCACATACCAGGCTTGCTTAGATCACCCATTACCATATCATATTTAACCAAGTCACGTTAACCATAATCCCATCCATGCATAATTAAATTGAGTGGTATAGTTGTTTTCCCATCCTAGTTGATTAAGCGAAGCAAAAGGTAAAAAAGCCCGTCCCGACTCTCTACCATATATTCCAGGTGACAAGGGTGGTCAACAAAATTAGTAAACTTCCTACCATAGGATTTCTCTTCAAATTGACACAAGCATTCAGTTTACAAACAAAACATTTATTTCGAAACAGGATCGATATGCTTCAAGGAAACTTGCCTTGCTCTTGCGGTTGATTAGGTCCAAAGCCTTCAAACTCTTGGTGTTGTAGATCCTCCGCGGCACTTTCTAGCGCAAATCCGTCTAATCCACACAATAAACATACAAGACAAGGAACACAATTAAAGAGTGCACAAATATTACTCAATATGACATGACATGCATGATTGATGCAAATGCAAGGTATAACTTGTTAATAGATTGCTTTTAATGATCACTAACTAGTTCTAACAGATTTTAACAAGTTTATACAGGTTTGGATTTGATTAGATGTACTTTTAGAATCAATTCAACACAACTTAGTCAGCAAAATCGGACTAGTCTGCAGAAGCTCGGACTAGTCCGCACTTCGCAGAACTAGCGAACTAGGGTTTTATAGATCGACGTAAATTTGGATATTAGGGGTTGAATTCATGTATGGAAAAGAGAATAGAAGGTATACCAGGTGTTTAGAACTCCAATGAATCAAGAAACTTGGAGGTAACACTTGGAACTTGATGATCTATGGTTGATGATGAACATGGAGATGAATTGGTGATGAGGAACGAAAGCTTGGTGGAGATCTTGATCCTCTTTCATTTCCTCCACTTCTTCTTCTTGCTTGGGATCTCCTCCTCCCTCCTTGATGGTGGCTCTCTACGAACTAGGGTTTGGGTGGGGTGGAAAAGTGGCAAATAGATGTCAAGCCAAGGGGTGTGGTTGTTTATATAGAGGTGGGGGCTTGGGTTAGATGGATTTCAAGTTTGAGAGGAGTAGAGGCCAGTTTAGAGTCCCACATGGGCTCTCAAAGAGTTAAGCATGACGTCCCTAGTCCCACTTAATGTGAAACCAAAGAAACAAGTCGTAACAAAAGATCAACTCGGAGTCGCGAAATATCGGACAAGTGCGAAAAGGACCGGACTAGTCCGAAGTTGTCCAGATAGAAATCGGACAAGTTTGGCAAAAAGTTGGAAAAGTACGACTTTAGTCAGCGAGGAAAACGGACAAGTCCGCTGGAACACCGCACTAGTCCGGAAAAGTCCAGAGACTTAGCAATTTTTCAAGGATTCTTGTAATATCGGACTAGTCCGCACAAAATCGGACAAGTCCGAATGTTTCTAGAGGCAAAATTGGACTAGTCCATAGCAAAAATAGACAACTCCATTTTTAGTCAGAGAGAAATTGGACTAGTCCTCACCAAAATCGGACTAGTCCGCACTTTTCAACATTTTAAGTGCAGTTTTGTTCCAAATAAATTTTAAATGTTCCAAATCAATTTTAAACTTGTTCCTCTTTATGTGGGTTAATGTTAAATATGTATATGAATGTATGTAGGGCATGATGCATGAATATGAGGGTGTTACAAACCTACCCCCCTTAAAATGATTCTCGCCCTCGAGATTCGACGCGGAAGAGAAGAGATAAAGAAATTCCTTCTTGATATCATCCTCCAATTCCCACGTCACTTCTTTTTCTGTGTGGTGCTTCCATTGAACTTTACACCATCTAATAACCTTGTTCCTTGTGACTCTCTCCTTGGTTTCCAAAATTTTGACCGGTTGCTCAGCATAAGTCAAATCTTCCTCTAGTTCCAATCCTTCCATGGGCACTCTTTATTCCAGTACTCTCAAGCATTTCTTGAGCTGGGAAACATGAAAGACATCATGTACGTCGAAAAGATGAGTTGACATCTCCAACTTATATGCTACTTCTCCTCTTTTGTCCAAAGTCTTGAATGGTCCAATGTAGCGAAGTGCTAGCTTGCCTCTTATGTTAAACCTCTTATGACCTCTCATCGGTGACACCTTGAGGTAAACAAAATCTCCCACTTCAAAGGTTAATTTCCTTCTCCTATTGTCCGCATAGCCCTTTTGTCTTGATTGGGCAACCCTCAAGTTTTCACGAATTATTTGGACTTGATTTTCGGCTTCTTGCAACACATCTGGACCAAATACTTGTGTTTCTCCAGCCTCATTACAGAAAAAAGGTGTCCTACACTTACTTCCATAAAGCGCTTCATAAGACATTTTCAAACTTGCTTAGTAGCTATTATTGTATGAAAATTCAGCATATGGCAAGCTTTTGTCCCAACTTTTCCCATGCTTTAAAGAACAAGCTCTCAACATGTCCTCTAAAATCTGATTGGTCCTCTCGGTTTGTCCATCCGTTTGAGGGTGGTATGCTGAACTAAAATTCAACATTGTTCCTAATGTTGCATGTAACTTTTGCCAAAACCTGGAAGTGAATTGTGAACCTCTATCCGAGACTACCTTCTTCGGAACTCCATGCAAACATACTATTCTTCCAATATATAGTTCTGCTAATTTCTCTCCATTATAAGTGGTCTTGACGGGAATAAAGTAGACTGACTTAGTTAACCGATCCACAATTACCCAAATTGAGTCATAACCGGACTGAGTACGTGGTAAACCAACTATGAAGTCCATACTGATGTCTTCCCACTTCCATTCCGAAATCTTTAATGGTTGTAATAGTCCAGCTAGCCTTTGATGTTCCGTCTTGACTCATTGGCACACATCACACAATGCTATGTATTCATCTATGTCCTTTTTCATGCTAGCCCACTAATAGCAAGTCATAAAGTCTTTGTACATCTTGGTACAACCGGGGTGAATTGAGTATGGTGAGTCATGTGCATCTTTTAATATCGTCTCCCGAATATGCTTCACATTAGGCACGACAATCCCTTTTCCCAGCCATAAGGTACCATGTTCATCCTCATCAAATTTGAATTCTCTCCCCTCTTGGTCCTTTCCTTGATTTCCTGAATTTCCTCATCCTTAGTTTGGCCTTCTCGAATTTCTTGCTCTAAGGTTGGGTTTAACTCCATAATCTCCATCTCATTTACGAATCCAAGGTTCAACCGTTCGAACTCCTTACATAACTCGGATGGCAACTCTCAAACCGTGAGCTGATTACTTACTCCTTTTCTACTCAAAGCATCGGCCACTACGTTGGCTTTACCCTGATGATAGTTGATCCCCAAATCATAATATTTGATGAGCTCCAACCATCTCTGTTGCCTCAAATTCAGATCTCTTTGTGTGAAAATATACTTAAGACTCTTGTGATCCATATAAATTTCACACCTATGTCCAAGGATGTAGTGTCTCCAAATTTTCAATGCGTGTATCATGGCTACAAGTTCCAAATCATGTGTTGGATAATTCTGATCATCTTTCTTCAATTGTCTTGATGCATAGTCGACCACTTGACCTGCTTGCATGAGCACACATCCATGTCCTTGTCTCAAGGCGTCGCAATATATGTCAAAACTCTTGCTTACATCCGGCAATACCAAAACTGGGGCTGTTGTCAGCCTCTTCTTAAACTCCTCAAAACTGTTTTGACAAGCTTGAGTCCATTGGAAAGCCTTTCCCTTCATTAGCAATTCCGTCATTGGCTTGGATATCTTGGATAAGTCCTTGATGAACCGACGGTAATATACAGCCATCCCAAATAAACTCCTTATTTCCTTTACATTTTGCGGCGGTTCCCACTTCAACACTTCTCTCACTTTTCCGGGGTCAACCGATACTCCTCCTCGTGAGATGATATGACCCAAAAATGACACCTCTTTTAACCAAAACTGACACTTGTTGAACTTGGCATAAAATTGATGCTCCCTCAATTTCTGCAGCGTAAGCCTCAAGTGTTCCTCATGTTCCTTCTCATCCTTTGAGTAAATCATAATGTCATCAATAAACACCACAACGAACCTATCCAAGTACTCCATGAAGACCTTATTCATGAGGTACATAAAGTAGGCAGGTGCATTTGTCAAACCAAAAGATATCATGGTTTATTCATATGATCCATACCGCATCCTAAAAGCTGTTTCGGGTATGTCCGATGGTCTAATCTTCATTTGAAAGTATCCCGACCTCAAATCAATCTTAGAGAAGACACAAGCACCATTCATCTGATCAAACATGTCTTCTATGCGTGGCAAGGTGTACTTTCTCTTGCAGGTCACCTTGTTGAGATCTTGGTAATCTACACACATCCTTTGCGACCCATCCTTCTTGTCCATAAATAAAACGGGCGATCCCCAAGGTGAAGAGCTGGGTCGAATGAAACCCTTCTCTAGTTGCTCTTGAATTTGCTTCTTGAGCTCCTCTAATTCCATAGGAGGCATCCTATGTGGCCTCTTAGCTATAGGTGCAGTTCCAGGTATTAATCCAATAATAAACTCAATGTCTCGATCAGGTGGCATACCTGGCAACTCATCCGAAAAACATCAAAAAATTCACACACCACCAGAATTTCCTCAATTGCAGTACCATCCATGTGATTCAGCTCCAATTGCTTCGGTGCATGTTGAGTTGCTTCAAATTCTACGGTGATCCCTTCTTCATTAGTCAACTTCACTGTCTTCGTGGCACACTCGATAACTCCATTGTGCTTCCTCAACCAGTCCATACCAAGTATAATGTCCAGTCCTTGATAGTCCAAAACAATGAGGTTGGCGGAAAAGTCTACCCCCTTATTCTATGGCTTACTTTTGGACATACTATATTTGTCCTCATCTCTCCTCCAGGAGACTTAACCAATAGAATAAACCTCATATGAGAGATAGGCAAACTATACTTGGCAACATACTTCGATGCAATGAATGAATGCGATGCTATGGAATCAAACAACATAGTCGCGGGGTTGGAGTTGGCGAGAAACATACTAATGACCACGTCATTCGCTTGTTGAGCATCCTCCGTAGAAACATGGTTCACATTGCCACGAGCAAAATTCTGCTGTCCACGGTTCCCTTGTGGCTGTCCTCCATTGGGTCTTGGGTTTTGCCTCGGAGCATTGCTTCCTTGACCAAGGCCTGACTTAGGACATCGATGCGCAAAGTGTCCATCTTCTCCACAAGTATAGCACTTCTTAACTCCACCAGAATTATTGGGGCGAGTTTGGTTTTGAGCATTGGCACCAGAATAGTTGGCACAAGGTGCATAAGACATTGGAGGCCTAGGTGCTTGCATAATAGGTCTCTACTGCACAAACTGAGTTCGGCACGGTGCATAACCAGGGCGCTGTATAGGAATAGAGGAGCTCCAATATGGCGTATTATGAGGCGCAAAGCGAGGGCGCACATTACTTCCTTGTTGCTGTCCTTGATATGGCGCCTTTCTCTTGTTGTCTTGCTCCATCTCACAGGTCTTGTTCTCAAACACGATTTCTTTGTCCACAAGCTTCTCAAAGTTGGCATAATCACAATTGAGTAGTTGCACTTGGATTTCATTGTTCAAGCCCCTCATGAACAAGTATTGTTTCCGACTATCCCGACTCACATCCTCAGGCGCATACCCTGAGAGTTGAGTGGACTTGTTGAGATATTCACCCACACTCGATCTTCCTTGCCTCAAGTTCTCAAATTCTTGCCTTTTCAAGATCATAACACCCTCAGGCTCATAATGAGAACAAGAACTCTCCTTGAATTTGACCCAGGTAATTCTCTCCTGATTCTCATGAGCATTGCAATATGAATCCCACCAATCCGTAGCTGCTCCAACTAAATGATGTGAAGCGAATAAGACCTTCTCCCGTTCACTGCATTGGACAATAGCAAGCTTCTTCTCCACGGACTTGATCCAATCATCCGCGTCCATAGGGTCAGTGGCTTGAGCAAAGGTGGGTGGCCTAGTCCTCATAAACTCTCCCAACCAATTATGAGGAGGTGGGGGTGGCGGCGGAGGCATGTGGGCTGATTGTTGATATTGCTAGTGTGTAGCTCTCCCATTATTTTGTATCATGGTCTGCATGAGCTGGTTCTGCATAGCCAATAGCTGCTCAATATTGATAGCTCCATAAGCAGGTCCTTGTCCATTGTTGTTCCGAGGTACTCCATGGTTCTCCTCCTCATCATTAGCATCCCTCTGGTTGCGAGTCCTCACCATCTGGAGGAAAGCAATAGGTAAGAATTAGAGACGTTCCCGACTAAATGCATCAAGGGATATGAAACTAAACAACTAGCTATACTAGCCTAGGTGGACATGGCAATGCTAAAGCACCCCAAAATCCTATATTAAGCACACAAGCAAACAATATATATAGCAAACAGCACACCAAGCAAGAACACATCAATTCCTGAGTGTTTCTATGTGCTCTAAAGTGTCCACTCTATCTATGCTGCGTCCTACGGTCAACATGTGGCTCTGATACCAATATGTGACACCCGGTTTTGAAAATGAACCAAGTAAACGCATATGTGTGCCCAGGATGTTCAACACACATACACGAATGCATTCACAAAAGATTATACAGAAAATTACCACAGAAAAAGATTAATTAACCAAATTTTATTACACAATTCAAAATATCCTCGAATACAAGCTCTAATAAATATTAATGACAAGTTCAACTAATGCAGCAAAAATAAACTAAATAAGCAAACTAAACAGCTAGGCAGCATAAGCGATAGGATATAGCGCAGCTCCATGCAACACCACATGCAAATCTGACGGTAGACACGGCCTAGAACTCCACATTATCACCATTAAACTCCCAATCCCGACCTGCAAATCTTGGGGGGAAGATTGCAAGAGTGAGTACATGTCGTAGTCAGCAAGTGTGGAAAGTGTGACATGTGGCTGATTCAAATGACGACAATAATAATGGCTGAGTGCTGAAAAGTATATTAAAATATTTGGAAAGCAATATATTACATGTATATGAAATAAACCCATCATAAACCATATATAATAATGTAGCACCAATCCATATTCCATATCCATCACCATCATACCATTAACCATATTCAATGTCATAATTTAATCCATATCCAACCATAACCTGTACCAACCCATAACAATCCCAAATACCATCCCAATACCGTGTTCCATCTAATCATGTGAGGGTTCAGGTTGCTCATAACTGGGAGCACGGCTATCATGATAGTTTTAATACTCTGCAGAGTTTGCACCACCTTACCCACGTGTTTGTGATTTCGTCACCCGTTGGCGACTAAAGAACCTCCCTTATGCCAATTACACTTCCTTTGGTGTATGGTCAAGAGATCACAAAATAGCCTTTACAAAGGGATTACATGCATATTTAGACCCCACTGAGGTTTCACTGGTGGCGATGTCTTTAACTGAGTACATCTTCAACTAAGGGCCCCCTCTTGAGCCATTCGGATCCCAGGTTAGTCCCACCAATCATCAACAATCCCAATCCGACTACCCCTTCCCCGAGCATCCTTAATGGTCCAAATAGCACTCTCAAAGCCCTAATTAATCAGCTACGCCACACCCATACCTGGCCTCGTGGTGGCGCTGTAAATCCTGGATGGTCGCTCCACGAACCGGTCCTTAGATCTAAAGCAAGCAAAACCACCATAACATCCAACCCATCCACATACCAGGCTTGCTTAGATCACCCATTACCATATCATATTTAACCAGTTCATGTTAACCATAATCCCATCCATGCATAATTAAATTGAGTGGTATAGTTGTTTTCCCATCCCAGTTGATTAAGCGAAGCAAAAGGTAAAAAAAGCCCTTCCCGACTCTCTACCATATATTCCATGTGACAAGGGTGGTCAACAAAACTAGTAAACTTCCTACCATAGGATTTCCCATGAAATTGACACAAGCATGCAGTTTGCAAACAAAACATTTATTTCAAATTAGGATCAATATGCTTCAAGGACACTTGCCTTGCTCTTGCAGTTGATTAGGGTCAAAGCCTTCAAAATCTTGGTGCTGTAGATCCTCCACGGCACTCTCTAGCGCAAATCCGTCTAATCCACACAATAAACATACAAGACAAGAAACACAATCAAAGAGTGCACAAATATTACTAAATATGACATGACATGAATGATTGATGCAAATGCAAGGTAGAACTTGTTAATAGATTGCTTTTAATGATCACTAACTAGTTCTAATAGATTTAACAAGTTTATACAGGTTTGGACTTGATTAGATCTACTTTAAGAATCAATTCAACACAACTTAGTCAGCAAAATCGGACTAGTCTGCAGAAGGCCGGACTAGTCTGCACTTCGCAGAACTAGAGAACTTAGGTTTTCTAGATCGACGTAAATTTGGAGATTAGGGGTTGAATTCACGTAAGGAAAAGAGAATAGAAGGTATACCAGGTGTTTAGAACTCCAATGAATCAAGAAACTTGGAGGTAACACTTGGATCTTGATGATCTAAGGTTGATGATGAACTTGGAGATGAATTGGTGATGAGGAACGAAAGCTTGGTGGAGATCTTGATTCTCTTTCCTTTCCTCCTCTTCTTCTTCTTTCTTGGGATCTCCTCCTCCCTCCTTGATGGTGGATCTCCACGAACTAGGGTTTGGGTGTGGTGGAAAAGTGGCAAATAGATGTCAAGCCAAGGGGTGTGGTTGTTTATATAGAGGTGGAGGCTAGGGTTAGATGGATTTCGAGTTTGAGAGGAGTAGAGGCCAGTTTAGAGTCCCACATGGGCTCTAAAAGAGTTAGGCACGACGTCCCTAGGCCCACTTAATGTGAAACCCAAGAAACAAGTCATAAAACACAAGATAAACTCAGAGTTGCGAAATATCGGACAAGTCCGAAAAGGACTGGACTAGTCCGAAGTTGTCTAGAGAGAAATCGGACAAGTCTGGCAAAAAATTAGACAAGTCCGACTTTAGTCAGAGAGGAAAACGTACAAGTCCATTGGAACACCGGACTAGTTCGAAAAAGTCCAGCGACTTAGCAAATTTTCAAGGATTCTTGGAATATCGGACTAGTCCGCACAAAATCCGACAAGTTCAAATGTTTCAAGAGGAAAAATCGGACTAGTCCGCAGCAAAAAATGACAAGTCCGTTTTTAGTCATAGAGAAATCGGACTAGTCCTCACCAAAATCGGACTAGTCCGCACTTTTCAGCATTTTAAGTGCGGTTTTGTTCCAAATCAACTTTAAATGTTCCAAATCAATTTTAAACTCGTTCCTCTTTATGTGGGTTAATGTTAAACATGTATATGAATGTATGTAGGGCATAATGCATGAAAATGAGGGTGTTACATCAATTTAGGGACTCCATTGAATTTCATTCAAACCAAATTCAAATTTTAAATTCAATTAAAACTTGATCACTTTGAAGTTTTAATTCCAGAATCAAATTCCATATGCTTAGTTGAGCCTATCCACAAATTGGAATGAATTTTGGACAAGTATTGGTGGGTGAATTCAGTATACGGAGAAGATTGGCTTGGAGAAGGAGGTGGGACCCTCTGGTCAGTGGGACAAATTTGCCCCTGTTCTTCCCACGGCGCCACCTCCCGGCATGCAGCTGCCACAGAGCTGCTTGCCTCCCTGCTTGGACTCCAGCTGCCCCCAGCTCATCCCCAGGCGCCTCCTTATCACCTACTCTGTCCCCATGTCGAGTTCTTCCTCCCCATTCCATCCCTGGTGCATAAAGTTCACTCCTGGCGAGTTTTCCCCTCCCCTTGAAATCTACAAAGGAGCAATGGTATGGCTCCTATTTCTTCGCTCTGGGTTATTCTCCAACCTCTTGCACAGCTCCTTGATCAATATCCTTCACAGTTCGGGGCTCCCCATCGACAGGCTTGAAGATTTTCGGGCCGCCGGCAAACTCCTCTGTTCTGCCGCTTCTGCTGCTCCGTGGAACCGCAGCTACGGCCACTAGCAAGCTTCGGTCCTTTAAGGAAAAAGGTTCACAATCATTTCTAGTTCATGCTCTCAAAGTTTTAGCTTTTGTCATAGCTTGTAGGTTGGGTTTTCCTCGAAGAAACTACGCTTAGCTCTTTTGCACGCCGTGGTTCTTCACCAAATTCGGGTTCCACATGCAATAATTCTTTGATTTGCTTAGAAAGTAGCTTATACTCATCCCCGTGCACAACCTTGCCAAAAAGGCCCAAAAGTTATCGACCACACGCATAGAAATCAGAGTTCTTGCGGTCGCCAGTGGAAAATCCGCAGGTCGCCATCGAACATGTCTTTGCAGCCACTTCCACGTCAATAGGAGTTCATTTTGGTCATCCTCGTGATCCCAGGGTGCTACGTGATCATGTACCGAGTGATTTAGGCCCTTGCCGAGGCAAATTCGTGTTGGCCAAACCATAACTGCCGCAACCATCATCGAGACCTCATCTCCGGCTGCCAATCGCCGTCGACAGCCTTACCGTCGTGTTCTATGTCGGGAGTTAGGTGGGGTCGGCTTGTTTGGAGGGCCACCGTTCCCTGTAACGTGCTGCGGCGAGGGGCCGCCATCGGGCGCGAGGTTGAAGACTCGGGGTTGGCCCCGGTCGTCAGTCTAACAAGCGTGCACCGGATCTGGTGCGGTCCGAGGATCGCATGCGGCTACGCTGGTTGAATCTATGGCCCCCGTGCGGCTTCAACCCGATTGGCCCATTTCAAATATGTCGGCCCAACCCTTTATTCAAATGTTTTCCAATTGGAATTTTATTCCAGATTTTGCCCCAATTTGGAAAATCCATAACTCCTAGTAGAATTGATCAAAAATTGCCAAATAAATTCTGGTAGACTCATCTAAATCTATAATTTGTAGTGATGCAATGACATGAAACACCCAGAATTTTTATATTTAATTCCTTTGATCTAACTTCTTGGGAAATGAATTACTCCTGTTTTGTTAATTGGAAAATACCAAAATTTGGTTAGAACACTTTTGTTAATACACTTGATCTCCAATAAAAAAATTTCGAGTTCATTGGACTTCAATTATAGGGTTAATTAGTGTTCCATATCTCTATATAGTAAAAAATTGAGAAAAATACAAAATCAATTTCTGAAATTCCCCCAAACTTGTAAAATAAGTTTCTCCCTGTAGGAAGCCGAGGGATGTTTCGTTGCTTCCGCTGAAAAGTTTTAATCTACCATTCACCCCTCTCTAGTAGCTATACACGTGCTCTTCAATCCTACAATCGTCAACATTTCTGTTGGGCCGACTAGGGGTTTCGGCCGAACCCTTCCAGGCGCCAAACTCAGTCAGCTTCCACGTGTCGACTCCTTGTGGTGCCCTGGTCACGATGAAGACCGATTTGCGCGCTTTTGGTGGCATGAAACGACCCTTCTCCAATCTATAAATAAGACCCCTCACCCCTCACTTCAACACACACCACTTGAGTATTCATCCCTTGTATCCACTACTCTCCCTTGGTTTATAGGAATATATGCAATAGAGAGGAGAGTCTCTAGTCTATAGTCCAAGTAGGAGAGGAGTAAAAGGAGTGTCTTCCCAATATCCAACCTGGAATGGTATGGCTCTTATATTCATATTTGTCTTTGTGACTTTAATCTTAATAAAGATGTTATCTTTAGTCTTCCATTGTTCGTATACTTGGATGAAGCGTTTCTTGTTTGATTCTTGATTCCATTTATGTGGTAGGAGTAGTATTTATGATTACAATATACCATTCTCAATACATCCTCATAAACACTACAAACCCTCACTATAGTCTAATTAGCTATGACATGATTATGTTAACACGAATCACTTATGCTATGAATTAACATTGGTTCAATGATCATTTAGTTCATTGCCTTAGGATGGCTTGTGCCTAGGCTCTTAAGGTAATTACTTAATATGCCAACATGGTGCTAGGATAGAGAGTAGCGTTGAATGTCTCGTAGATCCACTGATTGAAGACGTAGGCAGTAGGTGGTGACAACCCTATCTATCCTTTGTAATCCTCCACATTCAGCTATGCCACAGGCTCTTGGCGGGAGTCGTCCTAGTATTGCTAGGGGTAAACCTGTGCCCGATGTGTTAATCCACTTAGCATGAGAATTCATAATTGGCATGATCATTAGTAACTAACTTAGGCTATGTATATGTACATTAGAAGCATCGTAGGAGTCTCTACCTAACCCTTAGCCTAGTCCCTCTTTACCTCATTTATCGCCTTAGGATAGAATGTTCTTGTGTGTGTCACAGTACTCCCATTATCATTTATCCATTCGAGAACCTTGCCTAGATCAACCAAGCCTCTCCACTTGATGACTGTTTTACTTCCATTTAGCCTTCCTTTGGGAAAATATAAATGACACCCTTTGGGAATACTCTTAGAGGGAAATGCTACATCGATAGTTTCCGTGTGCTTGCGGATTTATATGTATAATCTAAAATATATTAACAAGCATTTTTGGCACCACTGCTAGAGATGAATTGTTAGTCGTGTGTAGGAACCATCAACAAGTGTCAACCTTGGAGAAGCTCCAAGCAGTGATGGCGGCCCAAGAGCCTGCCCCTGGTAGTGGTGAAGCAACCTGTCCTCCCCCGAGTACGCGCCAGTGCCGCTCAACCTCTACACCCTGTGTGCAGCCCTCGGATGCCCAGGGCGTCCCTGTGAAGGTCGTCCAGGTTGACTCTAACACCACCTAGACCACCTGCATAGCGGGGAGTCTGGACAAGAAATAGGAACTCGCGCTCATCACCTTCCTTTGCACCAATATCGAATTGTTTGCTTGCCAACCGTCACAGTTGCCCCAGATCCCCAGGGAGGTGATTGTGCACCATCTTAAGATCTACCCCGACACCCGACCAGTGCAGCAGATGCCTCGGAAACACTCCATCGAGTTGCAAAACATCATTCCTGAAGAGATCAAGAAGTTTCTCGATGCCGGCTTCCTCTGAGAGGATCACCACCCCCGGTGGCTGGCAAACCCTGTTGTCGTTGCCAATGCTGGAGAGAAGTTTCAAATGTGCTTCGACTATACCAGTCTCAATAAGGCATGCCATAAAGATCCATTCCCTCTCTCTAGGATAGATCAAATTGTAGACTCTAAATCAGGTTGTGATCTACAGTGCTTCCTAGATGCTTATTCTGGTTTTCATCAAATACCAATGTCTAGGGAAGATGAGGAGCACACTGCTTTTCTAACAGTTGATGGCTTGTATTGTTAGGTCTTCATGTCTTATGGTCTTTACAATGCTCTCCCAACTTTTGTACTTGCTATGCATAAAACATTCGGGACCTCATTCGAGACACGGTAGAAGTATATTTCAATGCCATCTTTGTCAAAATAAAAACAGATACATCCTTGCTAGACAACCTCGCCCTAGTCTTTGACAGGCTGCGCTCCATGCACACGAAGTTGAACCCAGACAAGTGTGTGTTCAGGGTCTATGCCGAGAAGCTACTTGGTTTCTTTGTCTCACACCGAGGAATTGAGGCCAACCTAGAGAAGATCAAGGCGATCAAAGCAATGCGGCCTCCCTCCCACATCAAAGATGTCCAAAAGCTCATAGGATCCTTGACTACGCTAAGTCGGTTTATCTTTGTGAGATCTAGGTTATGAATACATTGGCAATTAGAATTAAAGTGAAGGTTTACATTCAAAGTTTTGAGATTACACCTATACACAACGATACACCCTGATACACAATGTACGAACTTGTCTCAGTACATTTTGAGAGTAATGTAACCTTCAATGGTTTTGGATTGTCTAAACTTTTAAATTTGTTTTTGGGAGTAACGTTACCCTTGATGGTTTCAGATTGTTCGAACATTTTCTCACGTGACTCACACATGTTTCTCGCTTCGGGTGGTTGTTGACGGCTGGAATATACCAGTTTCACCAATCAATATAACTCAATTATGTGAACGAAATATCATTTCTTGCACACATCTTCTTTCTATTTAACATATTTCCAATTGTCTCTGGAGAAATAGTGCATGCAGGCATTTATTGCAGGAAATGAGGTAAAAGAGGGTAAGCAACCCTATAAAATATCGTCCCAGCCAATCAAGCATCGACATGTGGCATCACATGGATCAAATGGCCCACAAACAGAAGTATTTGAGGCCATCCAACGGTGTATCACCCATACTACTCAATAGGACTCACCTGGAAGTCACCCCGAGAATGCACACTAGAATTGGTCCAACTTTCTGTTCGGCCTACTAGGTGGCTCGACCGACTTGTTCCTGGCACAAAACTAGGTCAGCTTCCACGTGTCGACTCCCTGTGGTGTCCTGATCATGACAAAGACTGATTCACAAGCTTTTGGTGGCGAGAACCGACCCTTCTCCTGCTATAAATAGGACCCCCTACCCTCACTTCACACACCCACCACTTGAGTATTCATTTTATTGTATCCACTACTCTCCATAGGTTTAGAGGAGTTTATGATGTAGAGATGAGAGCCTCAAGTCCATAGTCCAAGTAGGAAAGGAGTAGAAGGAGTCTCTTCCTAATTCCTAATTGAGAAAGGTATGGCTCTCATATTCTTATTTGTATTTGTGACTTTGTTCTTAATAAACATGTTATCTTTATCCTTCTTTTATTCATATACTTGGATGAAGTGTTTCTTGTTTGATTGTGGATTCCATGTATGTGGTAGGAGTATTATTTATGATTATGCTATACCATTCTCATTATATCATCATAAGCACTACAAACCCCCACTATTGTCTAAATAGTTATGTCATGATCATGTTAATATGTATGACTTATGCTATGTTTCAACATTGGTTCAACGGTTAGGTTAGTAATTGCCTTCGGATGGCTTGTGCTGCAGCTCTTTAGCTATTTACTGAATATTGTAGCATGGTGCTATGATAGTTAAGTAGCATAGGATGTCTCGTAGACCCACAGATTGAAGAGGTAGGCAGCAGCTGCACTACGTAAAAAACACAAATAGGAGACAAAGATGGGCGACGTGCTCGATGACGAGCCTGCTTTAGTGAGGATCTATGATGGCTCAGTTGAACGCACATGGAAACGCATTACTATACAGCCCGCCTCAGTTAATTAGGTATCAGAGACGTGCCCTCCTCTCTGAGAAACGGGAGATGGGCTTTACTTAGATGGACTTTTTGTAACTGAGACAGACTTTCCTTAGAGTACGTCTCCTTTCATAATGGAAGCCAGCACGTCTCACATACCCACCGGTGACGTGCGTCTCCTTTTGTCATTGAAGCAGGCTCATCTCCCATTCCCTCTATAGAGAGACATGCGTTAAATTGGTTCTCTTGGTTTCCTACTGCCCTCCTACGACCTCCCAGCTATGGCAAAACAAGTGGCTACCAGATCTGCCCTGTTCTTGCCGAGTTCTTTCCCTCCTTGGAGGTGCCCTTCTAAAAATCTTGCGGTGATTGTCAGTGGATTTTAAAACATAGGGTTAGTCCTCTCCTCCTCTCATGTTCCTTAATATTTTTTATCTCTTCAGATATTGACCATTAGTGGCTTCGAATTTCTTTGTTTAGCTCTTATTTTCTGTACGTTGATGTCATCGGATCGAAGTTGGATGTATGGGTCGCGCCTTTGAAATGAATATATCCAAGGGGTTGATACATTTATCGATTTCGCGAAGAAAGACATGTTGGACAACATTAGAGGGACTATTTGTTGTCCTTGCAAACAATGCAAGAATGAGAAGAGATATCACACAGATGAAGTGTTAAGTTAACATTTGATCACACATGGATTCGTGGTGGATTATCTAAATTGGAACAAACATAGGGAGGGGGCTCAATGAAGCAGAGATGAGAGATTCATATCTAGAAAGGGATGTCCCTGCTAGTGTCGAAGAAATTCACGACAATGATTTGAACATGCCAGATATATCAGGGTTCACCGATGACAACATTGAGTTTCAGGTGCATAACATAGAGGAGATGGTACGCAATGTCGAGAGACATGGCGACGATGATCTGTACAGTAATGGTGAACTTGCAAATTACAAGAAGATGCAGGGAGACTCAAAGAAGCCGTTGTGTGATGGTTGTGCGGCTAGGTACACAAGACTTTTTGCGATGATAAAACTTTTCCAGTTGATGACGAGCAACGAATGGAGTGATTGTAGTTTTAAGGAATTGTTGATGCTCCTTAAGGACATGTTACCCCAAGGCAACACAGTCCCTAAGACAGTTTATGAGGCAAAACAGATAATTTGTCCACTGGGTTTGGAGGTGGAGAAAAACCACGCGTGCAAGAATGATTGTATTTTTTTATCGTGGACCTGAGTACGGAAACCACGAGAAATGCTCTATTTGTGGAGTGGACCGATTTAATCGTAGGAAAGACAACGGTGATGACGAGAACTACAACAGTAAAAAACATGGCTTAAAAAGGTGTTTTGGTACTTTCCTATCATTCCTCCTTTGAAGCGTTCATTTGCAAATAAGAAGGAGTCAGAATTGTTGCGATGGCACAAAGAGAAGCATAATCAGGATGCTGGAACGATATGACATCCTGCTGATGCCACGCAGTGGCGAAACATTGATTTATGAAATCATGAATTTGCCATTTATCCTAGGAATATTAGGATCACACAATGAGCAACGATGGCATGAATCCTTTTTTGAACAGTAGCACACATAGCACATGGCCAGTTGTGCTAACAATTTTGAACCTTCCTCATTGGTTGTGCAACAAACGAAAATATATTATGATGTCAGGACTGATACTGGGGCCACAACAACCTTGGAATGACGTCGGCACTTATTTTTGACCACTGGTTGAAGATCCAAAGCTGTTGTGGTACAATTACATAGTGCAGGTCTTGGATGACCACAAGCGTGAGTACTTTCACCTCAAAGCCATTATATTTGTGAATGTTAGTGATTCTTCAGCAGCACGTAACTTTTCCACATAGAGTAAGAAAGTAGGTTGCGGATGTCCATATTGTTTGAGAGAAACAAACTCACAGTATTTGAGCGAGTCACAAAAAATAGTGTACAGGGACATCAACGCTACATTCCAATGAAGCACCCGTTTTGGAGTATGAAGGATAGTTTCAATGGTGACACTGAGAAGAGACGTCCTCCACCTCATCTCACGGGTCATGAAGTCTATGAAATGGTCAAAGATATCCATGTTGTCCTTGGTAAGCATAAAAGGACCGGCAAAGATAATGGCGAATATGACATGTGGAAGAAGCAATCGATTTTTTGGGAGCTACCATATTGGAAAGACTTAGACGTCCGTCATTTGATTGAAGTGATGCACATTGAGTAGAATGTGTACGAGAGCCTACTCAGGACATTGCTTAACACAGATGTGAAAACTAGGGACCATGGACATGCACGGGTAGATCTAAAGAAAACGGGAATTAGGCCTGAGTTGTGGGTCGATGACTCGGTAAAAGGAACGGAACTACCCACATCATGCATCACCCTTTCAAAAAATGAAAAGAAAGAGTTTTGTGGGTTCTTGAAAAATGTAAAAGTACCATCTGGCTACTCGACGAACATCTCAAGGCTTATTCATTTTAGGATCTAAAAGAAGCTCTCATTGTGAAGTCTCATGATTACCATATATTGCTTATGTAGATGATTGCTGTTGGAATTCGGAATATCCTACCGGTCAATGTTGGGGAGGCTATAATGAACTTTTGCTTTTTCTTCAATGCAATTGGTCAAAAAGTAGTATGTGAAGAAGATCTCGAGTCATTGGAAAAAAGGTACTATGAAACTTTATGCTTCCTTGAGGTGTACTTTCCACTTGCCTTTTTTGACATTAGCGTTCATTTCACAACTCACCTTATTAAGGAGATAAAGCTACTTGGCCCTGTGTTCCTTCAACAAATGTATTCGTACGAGAGATTCAATGGCATACTAAAGTCCTTTGTTAGAAATCGAGCTCACCCTGAGGGAAGCATGGTACAAGGATACTCTACAGAGAAAGTTGTGGATCGGGCTGTAAACTACACTGACCCGAGTAACTCGATTGGTGTTCCCAAGCCTCGTCATGAGGGGAGGCTCACAGGAAAAGGGACCATTTGGAATAAGGCTACAACTCCAGATTCATATTTATTCTTTTGCGCTCATTTCCACGTGTTGGAACACACGTCTCTCGTGTCGGAGTACCTCGATGAGCACAAGGAGGTGGTTCTTAGAGAGTATCCCGGTCGCAATGAATCATGGTTAGAAAACGAACACATGAGAAAATTCATTGTCTGGCTCTAGGATCGGATTTCTTACTCGTTGAATACTTAAACAAGTGAATACCTAAAAAAGTTGGCTTGTGGTCCTATATTCAAAGTTAGTACATATCAAGGGTACACCATAAATGGATACACGTTCTACACTATACAACAAGATAATAAAACACGTATAAGAATATTGGTGGACATGTTGATGCTAATAATACGGCGGGGCAAGACAAAGACATGTACTATGCTCAAATACAAGAGATCTGGAAGCTTGACTCTAAAAGATTCAAGATTCCTCTTTTCTGTTACAACTAGGTGGATGGAATAAAAGGTGTTGTAAAAGACAAGTACGGGTTCACTAGAGTTGATCTTTACCATCAAGGATATAAGTTAGAGCCTTTAGTGTTAGCAGAACACGTTGCTCAAGTGTTCTATGTTCCATACACAACAAACAAAAGACTTAAGGTGGTTATATGGAAAACGATGAATTGTTGGAGTCGAGAATGCCATTGACGAGGAAGAATTTGACGAATTTGATGAGATTCCCCCTTTTGTCACCTCGATGATCAAGCAAAGATTAACATCGGCCAACGGACTTCCTTACTTGCAGAACGACCACCATGAAAAAGTCAAGAATTTCATAAAACCAAGACCGAACATAAAGTACCAAATTGATTGTGTGTAAATATGCTCCAATATGTAAAAATATGGTCAATTGAGTGAAAAATTGATTTCCATTCGGATATTTGCGTGATATATGCTCAAATGTGTGAAAATATTGTCATTTGAGTGAAAATTTGACTTTCATTGGTCATATGTCCTTGTTTTCTTATGGAGAAGTATTCATGCCTTGTGTTCTGTTTCTTAAGGAAGCACTACTGAATATAGCACTTGCTCTGCCCTGGAAAATGGGAGATGAATGTGATGCGAGACGTGCTTCACAATGGCGCGTCTCTCATGCAAAGTAATGGGAGACACGTTTTTCAAGGGCGCGTCTCCGATTTCAAGATTCCTCCTTTTGTCACCTCGATGATCAAGCCAAGAGTACCATCGGCCAACAAACTTCCTTAGATGCGGAACGGCCATAATGAAAAAGTCAAGAAGATAAAAAAAACAAGTGAAAAATATGGTCAATTATGTGAAAAAACCAACGCAACGTAAAGTACCAAATTGATTGCGTGTAAATATGCTCAAATATGTGAAAATATAGTCAATTGAGTGAAAAGTTGACTTCCATTTGGATATTTCTTTGATATATGCTCAAATGTGTGAAAATATTGCCATTTGAGAGAAAAATTGATTTTCATTGGTCATGTGTGCTCTGTTTGAAGTACTAATGCCTTGTGTTCTATTTCTTAAGGTAGCAGTACCGAATATAGCACTTGCTCTGCCCCAGAATGTGGGAGATGAATGTGATGCGGGATGCACCTCACAACAACGCGTCTCTCATGCAAGATAATGGGAGACACGTTTTTGAAGTGCGTGTCTGTGATTTCGACGCTTCGAATTCTCCACTAATGGCATTATTGGCAACAACTCGCATTAATTTAAAAGAAAAGAGATGTGCTCTTATAAAGCGCATTTCTGATATAGGATTACATACGTGTGTGACCTAATTATTCTTTTTGTTAGAGCGAAAGGGAGACACGCTTGACAGTGGCTCTTTTGAGACGCGTCTAAGATTGTTGCCCTAAGGTTCTTCTAGCTCTCTCGCGCGCTCTCTTCCCAACACTTAACAAAACTTTTCAACAATTTAGTTCTCGTGTGCTGATCACTTTTTTCCTATAAACTGACGCCGCATTGTCCCCTTACCCAAAGCACCCCGCCACGTCGGCCCCCTTCCCCAGAGCTCGTCGACACCTCGACATTGTCCTCTTAATCATTGTGGCGCTACCGCCATCGACCCTCGACTCCCCTTGACCAGCTCGGCACTGCCATAATAAGGTTTGTTCAAGCTTTGGTTGGAGTCAAAATGGTCCACGTTTTGGTGGTTCATCGGTGAATGTTTAGTATATTTTTGGAGTAACTATGCTTAGAGTATTACGCTTTAGTTGGATTCGAAATGGTCCGCGCTTTGCTGGTTGGCTCGTCAATGTTTAGTATATTTTCCGAGTCCTACACTTAGAGCATTACGCTTTGGCTAGTACGGTTCAATGTTTAGTATATTTACGAAGGTCTCGCGCACCTATAACTTGTGTGATTGACTTGTGATAGTATATTATTTAATAAGTGCTTGGTTTGGATTGTCCTTACACTCGGCACATAGATCTTTTTCTTATTAAGGTACACATGCCATGAGAGAATTTGCTCCCTTATGTGACTGTTTTTGCGAATGTCTTTGAATTTTAATAATGTTTTACAGGATTTCAGTGATTTTTTTTGAATTTGAAGATGTCTCAATCGGAGCATCAGCATCATATTGAAAAGGAGGCTCAACAGCAGACTCAGCATCAGATTCAGCAGCAGACTCATGAAGAGGATGCATCTACGTTTGGTAACACATGAAAAAAAAGGTCGCGGATGACGTGGCCGACAAACGTTTTGACTAATGATGAGGCCAATGACAAGGGCTTACTCCTGGACCATAATGTAATTACAAGACTGTCCAGAGTTTGTGGTCTAGTTGCTTGGGAAAGGGTGTCGCTAAACTGTGCCTTATTCGTCCGACTTGTTTTTGTCAAGTCTTTCTCGTCAAGTTTCCGCACAGCACTATCTTTCTTTTATCGTAACTTGAATTTTACAGATCCAATTGGCGTGGTTATTTTTTGGGTTATGTTCACAACTTGATTATCTATAATGTGAAAATTTCACGGTCATTGGATTTGTGGTTTTGGATCTACACGAGATTCTTTGCAGTGTTCAAGAACTGTTTTTCTCGGGTAGATAAGATTGAACTTTGATCGATCTTTTGATTGTAACTTGAGTTTCACTTAATGGTTTTTCGTGATTCTTGTTGTGATGTCTCAGTGACTTGATTCTTCACAATCTATACTGGTTTTGTCATGATTGATCACATTTAGATTAGTCGCACACACGATCTCTAACAGATCAATTTTCTTTCAAGGGGTTATCGTTGCTTCTGCTAACAAGTTTTAATCTACCATTCACCCCGCCCCCTCTGGTAGCTTTACACGTGCTCTTCGATCCTACACCCTGAGCTACAAAGACTGAAATTGTGAGAGGGAAAATAATGCCATCAGCAAGGCCCTGCAAAGATTGAAGCAACGAGGTCGTGTTCGTGGTGTTTTGAGTAAGTTGACCTGGAGGGAGGGTTGTCGAAATGTGCGATCGACACTTCCCTCAGTACTACTAGATCATAGTCCGTGGAGGTTCGTGATTTGTTGGGATGCATGTGAAATTATGAGCATGACACGAGGATTTTTACGTGGTTCGGGCCGCCTGAGCGTAATATCCTACTACACGGGTGGTTGTTGTGTGTATGAGTATGTGTGTGTGAGCGCTTGATTGGACTTGTCCTTTGTACCGTGCGGCACAACCCTTTTATAGTCCAAGGACTGGCTATTACATTGTCAGCCTGGCCCGAGATGTGGCCCCGACGGTGTTTAATTACCTAATGCATGATCTGTATGTATTAAGTACATTAAACAGTGTGATAACGCGCCTTAATAGCGGCGTTATCAATACTAAAGGCCCTCTGATAGTGTGTCATCAACATGGCATTAATGACATGTAATCAGGTCTTGTAACAGTAGCTTTAACAGTCCCTTGAATTTTTGCGCCGTTGAAGATCCGTCTATCTTCCCGTTGTTGTCTTAGGTCCAGAGAATCGACACGTGGAAGCTCCGGAACTTCCCTCTGTGGGGAGGGATGTCCGGAGCTGCTATACACGTGGCAGCACCAGAGCTTCACTCTACTAGGGCTAGGTCCGGGGCCCCTAGACACGTGGCACAACCGGAGCTTTCCTATACAAGGAGTTAGTTCTGGCCTTGCTCTACACGTGGCAGCAATGAAGCTACCATATTGAGGGAGGCGAGTCCAGTGTCGTGAGACACGTGGAGCCTTAGGAGGTCTTCAACTCGGGCAGGTGGAACTCCACAGCTTTTCTAGTGGTATCATGGAGTACCCGGTACACAGGGTACCGTAGTGGCCGTTGGGCCCACCTCTCGGAGAAACCCTTTGGGTTAAGTTATTTTACCAGACGTGGGGCAATCTTCGATTCCTATACTGCGGCTTCAAAGGTCTTTTCATGGGCCGCTGGGGCGATGGTCTGCAGTTAAACCACCGCCACGTGGATCTTCTTGATGCGGTAGGTGAGATCCTGGTGTGCAGATCTCATGGAATTGAAGCTTGGCAGTTCCCAATATGAAAATTGTATCGTTTGTAAGCACCCTGTTAGGCCGCTGCCTTCGAGCTTCCAACTTCCCATCATGACAATGGTTCTGAAAAAGCATCTAGGAATCCCTTGTGGGTTTTGGATGATTTATGACAAGCAAATGAGATCCTAACCACTTTGTTGAGATGAGCACAGGTTCTAATGAGAAAATTAGCAAAGTGCCAAATAGAAAGGAGAATGAGGAGCAATGTGAAAAAGAGCTCAAGGAACAAGTGTAGTAGATCATTGTGTATGGAGTGTGTTAAGGAAAAACACCCCAAGAGATCGAGCACAATTATTCTCACACATTGCACAAATTCATACAGGACCGGACTAGTCCGACTGACCTCGGGCTAGTCCGATATCTTTCTTCACAAGATCGGACAAGTCATCACAATGCGAACTTGTCCTCTCAGTCTTCTTTTTCACTGACCGGACTAGTTCGATATCACCACGGACTAGTCCAATATCTCTCTGACTAGAATTGGACAAGTCCTCCCTTGTGCGGACTAGTCCCCAAACACTTCATAAGATACACAAAATCGGACAAGTCCGATCCCACACCGGACTAGTCCAAAGATTTCCAGAACCAAAATCGGACAAGTCCGCTCTCAGCCGGACAAGTCCGATATTTTGGGACACCTAGGGTTTGCTACACGGAGCACACCGGACTAGTCCGGTGTCCACCACGGACTAGTCCGATCTTTCTAAACCATAACGGTAACTTTTGGGAACCCCATATAAATAGGTGTACACGGCCCATCTTTCTCATCTCTCGACCCCCTACGCCGTCTCACCTCCCAAGATCCTAGAAAACACCTCTATCCACGAAATAAAATGCAACAAAGATCAATCCCTTGAGGATACACTTTGGATCATTGGGGAGACACGGTTCATCACTCATTGTGCTCTTGGTTTGATCCCCTAACACACTCTTGTGGTTTTGATTGTGATCTTTGGAGTGTGTTCTTGGTGGTGTTCATATTGCATTCTTGGGGATCCTCAACTTGTGAGAAGGCCCCTTGAATTCGGTTATTTGCCCTTTGTGATAGGTGAAGAGGATTGGCCTCTGTGGCGATCCGATGAGGGTAGGGTTGGAGAAGACCCGGTCCTTTTGTGGACTCCTCAACGTGGACGTAGGTTGCCTCTGTGGGAACCAAACCATGGGATAAAGTGCTTGTGTTCTTTCTTTGTGCACATTGTTCTTACACTTCATACATATCTATGGTTTGAACCAATCTTATTCACTTTACATTGAAATATTGAATATAAGATTAACTTGTGGTACATCCTAGTTCATTATTATGTAACACTTCAATTAAAAGTATATTTCCGCTGCATACATCCTAGGATCAAGATAATCGATCAGATTTGATAAACCTTGTCGGTACACACCGGACTAGTCCGCACTCGACCGGACTAGTCCGATATCTTGAGATTTGATCTAGTTGTTAAGTGTTGCAGGTTCCAACAGAAAATCAAAAAGGCCTATTCACCCCCCCTCTAGGCCACATTCAATTGGTATCAGAGCAGGTTCTTCAAAAAGGAGACTAATCACTCGAAGAAATCATGTCGGACATGAAGTACGTACACAAGAGCGTCAACCAAGAGAAGGGTGAAGAAGAATAGAACCAAAAATTGGAGAGGATCCTCGAGGCCATTCAATACTTCGAGGATGACGATGAGGAGACGCTGGAACTAAAGGCGCTCCTAAGGAAGAAAACCCTCTACAAAGGAAAAGTAAAGATCGAAGATGAGAAGAAGAAGAAGGGGAGTAGTCACACCGACTACTCCCGATATCCTTTTAATTATAATCGCTTGAATTCTAACAATAATCACTACTTATCCAACCCACTTGGAAAATCCCCACATTTTGATGGCAATGACTACTCAATGTGGAGGCAGAACATGAAAATGCACCTGATTTCCCTCAATCCAAGTTTGTGGCATATTGTATGTACAGGAATAGATATACCCGACGATGATGAGGAGCTCACACCTAGCCAAGAGCAAGCAATCCAACGAAATGCTCAAGCTCCCGCAGTAATCACCTCATCACTTAGTCGGGATGAATTCACAAAGGTGGATGGACTCGAGATTGCAAAGGAGATATGGGATACGTTGCAAACAGCACATGAAGGCGATCGTCATGTGTGAGAAGCGAAAATCGAGAAGATTGAAGGCGAGTTGGGAAGATTCACCATCGAAGAAGACGAGTCGCCACAAGATATGTACAACCGACTAAAGACGCTCATCAACAAGGTGCGAGCATACGGAAGCAAGAAGTGGAACAACCATGAGGTAGTGAAGCTCATTCTTAGAGCTTTCATGCCTCGCAATGTCACCTTGTGCTCAACGATACGAGAAAGCCCCGGATACAAGAAGATGACACCGGATGAGTTACATGGGAATATCATCAACTTTGAGATGATGGAAAAGTAGGCCAAGCATGTTAAGGAGATTGCCAATCTCGCCTCGGCAAAGAAGAAATGGGTCGCTTTGAAGTCCACTCTCAAGCCCTGTCTAAAGAAGCTCGAGAAGCTCAACTAGAAGAAGACGGTGATGAGGAGAGCAGTGACTTGGATGAAGATGGCATGATACTATTCATGAAGAAATTCAAAAGAATGATTAAGAAAAGACAAGGGGCTAAATCAAGTGAAGGAAAGTACAAGGAAAAATCAAGACCAAAGTTGAGGCGGGCATGCTATAACTGTGGTGAGTATAACCACTTTATAGTTGATTGCCCATATGAAGAAAACAAGAAGAAGATCAAGGAAACGAAGCCTCAACCCAAGAAATTCTTTAAGAAGAAGAAACAAGCCGAACAGGCGCATCTAGGGAAAGAGTGGGACTCAAATGATGGGTCCTCATCCGAAGAAGTAGAAGAGATGGCTAGCATAGCCATCGAGAAGACATCCAAAAGATCCACTGTCTTTCCTACTCTCGGACAAGGAAGGATAACGGCACTTTCCTCTTGGCAAAGGAAGATAAATGCAAGGTAGCAACCAAACCATCTTCCGTATATTCCTATTCTAGTGATAGTGAAATTGCTAGTGATAATGAAGATATGCTCATCGGCTTAGACAAGAAAACAGCAGCAAAAAAGAAATTTTTACTTGATCAATTTGTTGGGAAGGAGAATTTGATACATCGTCAAGAAGACATGATTATCTCCCAAAAGGAAGAATATGTTGAAGTTGACAAGCTTCTAGAACTTGAAAAGGAGCGAAGTAAGTCACTAGAGCTTGTGTTAGCTTCAAGCAAGGAAGCTTGCTTGGAGTTAAGTGACTCAAATGCTACAATCAAGGACGAACTTGCTAACCTAATCAAGGTTAACAAGATCCTTGAAGTACAAGTTGAGTCACTCAAGCAAGGTGACCCTTCATCCTCTTCAAGCTCACCTTCTCAACCCCTTAAAACTGAAACTGCTTCTACTTGTGCATGTGGTAAAGTTGACACCAGCGTGAAAGACAAGTCAACCTCTACCAAGGACAAGCATCCTTCACAGAATGGCATATTTGACAAGGAGAAGATCAAATATGCGCGTAGTGCAAACTTGATCACAAGACCTCCAAATGTCAAATATGGCATTGGTTACTCTTATGGTAAAAGGCAACATGCTAGAAGCCATAAGAATAATAAGGAGAGCATTGCCTTTGTAAAGGGAAGACCCTCTCAGACTGGAAAGTCCAACGTTAAAACACATGATAACTGGACTAGTCCGGTCGGGACAGGGACAAGTCCAGTCCTCCAGACAAGTCTGATCTCCCATACTAGTCCTGTATATAGACAACAACATTTGCTTTTTAGAACCTTTGATGCATCTTATGTTTAATTTTATGCTCATTATGTTGGGCCACACCATGGGAACATCAAATCTCATGTGTGGGTGCCTAAATCCCTTGTGACTAACCTAAAAGGACCAAAGCAATCTTGGCTACCTAAATCCAAGGCATGATTTGTTTTTGTAGGACTATTCCTCTGGTGGATCTAAATGGGTGCTAGACAGTGGTTGCACCAACCATATGACTGGAGAAAAAAGGATGTTTGTTGACTATGAAGAGAATGAGGATCCAAGTGAGGGCATCTATTTTGGAGACAATAGTCAAAGAAAGGTGCTCAGTACAGGTAAAATTGCCATATCATCCCAACATACTCTTTCTCATGTGTTACATGTTGATTCCTTAGATTATAACCCGCTGTCCATATCTCAATTATGCGACAAATGTTATAATTGTTTGTTCACTAACGAGGGTGTGACCGTCTCTCGAAGGAGTGATGGTTCCATTGCATTCAAGGGTATGTTAAAGGGAAAGCTTTACCTTGTTGACTTCAACAAAGATAAAGCCGAACTTGACACATGCTTGATTGCAAAGACCAACATGGGTTGGCTCTAGCATAGACGACTATTGCATGTCTGTATGAGGAATCTTCAAAAACTCCTCAAGGGCGATCACATCCGAGGTTTGAAGGATGTTGTTTTCGAGAAAGACAGGCCTTGTAGCGCATGCCAAGCCGGGAAGCAGGTTGGAGCACCTCATCCTGCTAACAACGTCATGACTACAACAAGACCGCTCGAGCTACTCCACATGGAGTTATTTGGTCCAATTGCTTACATAAGCATCAGCGGTAACAAATATGGTTTAGTGATTATCGATGATTTTTCTCACTTCACTTGGTTTTCTTTCTACATGATAAGGCAGAAACACAAGGAATCTTGAAGAAATTTTTCAGCGTGCTCAAAATGAGTTTTCATTGACGATCAAGAACATTCGAAGTGACAACGGCACAAAGTTCAAGAACACACAAGTTGAGGAGTACCTAGATGAAGAAGACATAAATCATGAGTTTTCAGATCCTTACTCCCCTCAACAAAAATTGAGTTGCCGAAAGGAAGAACTGAACTCTCATAGAGATGGCGAGAACAATGCTCGATGAGTACAAGACCTCGGATCGATTTTGGGTGGAAGCGGTTAACACCGCTTGCCACGCCATAAATCGACTTTATCTCCATCGACTACTCAATAAGACATCCTATGAGCTACTCACTGGTAACAAGCCTAATATTTCATACTTTCGAGTTTTCGGTTCCAAATGCTATATTTTGAACAAGAAGCCTAGGACGTCAAAGTTCGCTTCGAAGTCCGATGAAGGATTCTTGCTTGGTTAGGATTCGGACACTTACACATATCGTGTCTTCAACAAGACCTCCGGACTTGTTGATGTAGCACGTGACGTAGTGTTTGATGAAACTAATGGCTCCCAAAAGGAGCAAGTTGATCCGTGTGTTCTAGATAGAGAAGAAGCTCCTTGTCAAGCATTGAGAAGAATGGCGTTAGGCTATTCATTCTTGCATATTACATTTCATACAGTATATTGTTAGGATAAAGTGCTTGTATTATTTCTTTGTGCACATTGTTCTTACACCTCATACATATCTAGACTTTCAACCAATCTTATTCACTTTACATTGAAACATTGAATATAAGATTAACTTGTGGTACATCCTAGTTCATAATTGTGTAACACTTCAATTAAAAGTATATTTCCGCTGCATACATCCTAGGATCATGATAATCGATCAAATTTGATAAACCTAGTCGGTACACACCGGACTAGTCCGCACTCGACCGGACTAGTACGATATCTCGAGATTTGATCTGGTTGTTAAGTGTTGCAAGTTCCGACAGAAAATAAAAAAGGCCTATTCACCCCCCCCCCCCTCTAAGCCATATTCAGGTTCGCCTGGGGTGATAACTTTGACTTTTCCGCCAAAGTGGACCCGAGCCCATTTGTCATTGACGGGGTAATCTTTTGAAATGAAATCATGATCTCGACGATGTTTCCATCCAACCATTGTAGAGGCTTACTTAAGAAGGAAAGCCCGCGCGGTTTGAGTACTCTTTAAACTTTCATTCGAACTTGCACTCAGAGCCTCCCAACCTTTGCATAGCCCTTCAAACTTTCGCTTCGCTTTGCCGCTATGGAGTTGGTTCTTCCCCACAGCAAGATCACTGGCGATGAGGATTTGTCGAGGGTCTATACCTACATGGGGTGGTCAAGCGACTCCTTCAACAACGATATTCGCTTCGGCAGGCTTCCCTTCCAGATGAAGCGCACCAACATAATCGTCTACTTCTCAGCATTCGCCATGGTGGGTCTAATCCCGCCCTTCTCAAGCTTTCTGTTGATGTTGCAGGATTTCTATGGCCTCCTGCTTCATAACCTCGCCCCCACTCCTTCTTGCCAGTGGCGGCCTTCGTCTTTCTGCGAGATGTGGGTGGGTGTGCCGCCATGCATCGAGCTCTTCTGGACCTTCTTCACGGTCCACACTACCAGAATGGGGACGAAGCTGATTTGCTTCTACTTCTTCGTGAAGCGCAAGAACTGCCCCTTCAAATACATCAAAACCTTCACCTTCGGAAAGTGGGACAACTGGAAGAAACACTGGGTGATCATAGTCATGGAGGAGCACGAGAGGTTGGAGTTGCCCAGGAGCCTCCCCAATGTCGACACCGACGTCAAGAATGCAGTTGCAGAGTTGTCCAAAGCATACAAGCCCATCCTTAGAAGGAATCAGAATTGTGTAGAGGGTGGAGTGACCCCTTAGATGGTCTTCAGCAACTTCTTTGTGAACAGATGAGTGCCACTGAAGACCAGGGAGTGGCCCGCATGGTCCTTCAACAGTGAAATGGATCACAACTGGATTGAAGCCAGTTTTAATGCAAACTTGGATGATGAAGCTTTGAAGCTCCATCTCCAGAAGTTTCAACACAGGGCAATCAACCATGACATGTTGACTCTCCGGTAGAATTCCTCCCTCTCAACATGGTTCCAGAGATCAAGAGAGAGCTTAGAAGGGGGATGCCGGAGCTTGACAACCTCGACTTGGTGGAGAAGTGTATGTCCTCCAGAGTTGCCATTCCCGGATCTTCGGAGAGGGTGGATCCGACTGCTACTGCAAGCAAGAAGGTCAAAGGCAAGGGAAAGGAGTCGGTCGAATCCTCCAGCCAAAAGAGGAAGCTAAGACATGCTGATGGGAGCTCCCTCAGTCAGCTCCATCTCTAGCAGCTCCTACTCCCCAGCCAAGCAGAACTTCGGTGGTCAAGCACTCTTCGGAGCCGGCGTCCGCGAGGAGCGCTAGCTTTGGCAAATTGACTCCGGCTCCAGTGCCCGCTACGGGCTCCCGATCAGGAGGTTCTTCCCAGCCGAGAGAGGTCCCGGATGAGGCAACACCAGTTGTTGCGGGTAACTCGCAACTAAGGTTTGAAGTTCTTGCCTCACCAGGTCCGGTGGTCTCCGACTCCGGACCTCTGAAGAAGAAGATCCGTGGTGACTGGGGCGGAAGCTTCCCAAAGTAAGCATTGTCTTCTGACCCTGAGTTTCTGTTTCCATTATTTTTCTTTTTTGATCTTTGCTTCCAGGATGTCGAAGAAGAAAGCCAAAATTTGGGCATCTATTGCAGCAGCTGATGTTGTGCAGGCTAAAGCACCAGCTTCAATCCCGGTGTCTCCCCAGGTGGTAGCTGAAGACACGACAGTTCTGACGCCAACTATCGTGGACTTGGATTCAGAGTCGTCGCCAAAAACACCCTTGGTAGCGCCAAACCACGAGGGAGATGTGCATGATGAAGCGCCGACGATTTCGGCACCTGCGATTGAAGTTCCTGCTGCAGAGACGGAGATGGCCGAAGCTCTGGCTCTTGAGACGGAAGTAGCTGAAGCTCCAACCCCCGAACCAGAAATAGTGGAAGCTCCAGCCATGGACCCAGAGATTGCAGAAGTTCCGGCACCTGAGCCAGGGGTAACTGAAGCTCCAGCACTAGAGCCGAAAGAAGTTGAAGTCCTGGCACCTGATCCAGAGATAGAGGGAGCTCTAGATGAAGCTACAGCGTCTACCGTGGAGGTGTATATGTTGGAGTCGGAGCACCATCAAGATTCAACTGCAGGTCCTCCACCCTCTGAGCCGATAATTGGTGATCCGGCGGGGGGGGGGGGGGGGGGGGACCTCCTTTATCAACTCTGAAAGTCGGTCCTAGTGCCAAGGAGTCGCAGGGGACCACACTTGTGCCTTAGGACCCCGTCGACATTTTAGAAAATCCGCTTGAGCCGGTAGGAGAGATCCAGGCTGGTCCAAAGCCAATTCCTCTGGCGATGTCTATCGACAACGCCTACTACAGTCTGCGCCAAGTTCAGCTGGCCTTCGACTATGAAAGCAAGACTCTCGAAGAAGAGTGCAACACCTTGAGGTGTTGGTGCAACAGGCTTCACCTAAAGATGAAGCTGATGCAGTTAAGGCTTGCTGACTAGCTGGAATGGGTGACCAAGGAGAAGGTCTGGCTAGCTCTGATGGACCGCTTGCTGAATGAGTGGAAGGCTGCCATTAAGGTCGGAGCTTGCGGTCGCCAAGAGGTCAATGGAGGATCTCAGAAGTATGAGGGCGATTGAGTCCCAACGAGTTTGGGATTTTCTATTTCATACCAATAAAGCTCTAATGCCACTTGGCTTTAGCTCGGTACGTCCGGATGACACGAAGCTGGAGCTGGACAAGGTGCTGGTGGCACTAAGCTCTACCAGCAACAAGCTGGACGCGATGGGTAACGTCATCATTGACCAACTGGATACATAGGGGAAGTCTCTGGCCAAGAATGTCGCTGAATATGTGTTGACGTGTTTCAAAAGCCGAGACCGCAAACTATGACTAGATACGATGGTCGAAGGGCCCATTGCTGAAGAGGAAGATGCCGCCAGGGCCAACGTTCACGAACCTGCCCAGAATATTCCTCGTATTTCCATAGGACCTAGGACCTCCAGTAGATAGGACCTTTTTCTTCTGCCTTTCACTTGTAATCCTCATTTTGTAATCCAATCCTTCGAATGAATGTAATCCAATCTTCTCAAATGAATGAATTCCATTTTGTATTTGTATTCAATGTATTGTCATTTATCTTGTTGTCCCCCTGGTAGATGTACACAATTTGATTGTGAACATGTACCAAAAGGATGTGACAATGTCTTGATGACTTGAATGCTTCGAAATTGTAGCTAGAACATTTAGCCCTTAGGTCCAAAGATTACCTCCAACATCTCTAGGGACCCTTTGTGACGTCAACGGCAGGCCCCTGGGAGGTGTTGGAGCTTGGTACGTCCAACGGCGCTCGTTGCCAATACAAAGAGCATTGAAGGTGCACCCCCTGGGAAGGGTCGGAGCTTGAAAGGTCCGACAGCACCCACTGCCAATACATAGAGCATCGACGGTGGCCCCCCTTGGATTGTCGGAGTTTCCTGGCTTCGACGGTGTCCACTTGTTAACGTATAATACATCGACAGCGGACCTCCTGTGGATGATTTCTCCACCATCTTCAATTAGATTGCCATTAATTCTTCACGTCGACGGCTGGCCCCCATGGGAGTTGTCGGAGCTTGTTAGCTCAAAGGACGCGCACTTTTAACGTAAAAAACGTCGACGACGGCCCCCTGGGGGTTGTCGGAGCTTAGTAGCTCCGGCAACAGCCACCATCGCCATGAACTTTCCATTTTTCCGCGCGTTAAAGACAAGAAAAAATAGTAAAATTCATCCTGTCGTCTATAAGTTGTTTGCGGCTTAATGTTCTTATTTGAAATTTAGATCCGAAGTAATTCAACATGATAACAATTAAATTGATCTAATCTCTTCAGATCCGTATGCCTTTTGGACCTGCCCTACTGAGGCCTATTGGAATATAAGTAGAGTGGCATACTTAGGGTGCTGGACCAGTCTAAGTCAATAGCGCACTCCGGACTTGTCATTGGCTTTGGCGTTCAGGCCAATAGACAAACTAGCAATGCTAAGATCCAAAAAAGATCAACAATATAACTCATATATCATATGAATAACTTGTACTAAATCTCAAAAAGAATTGCACAAATTTGTTATAGACAAGAAGGAAAAGATAATAAAAGAAAAAACAAGCCTGTACAAAATTAATGCACGTGGAGTCTGCTTTCACACAACAATATCTTTCATTATAGGAGACAAGGACACAATTGGGGTACAGAACCAGGCCAAGTGTGCTATTCATCTTGTTCTAACCCATGGTAGGCAAGCCAAACTTTAAGTACTGGGACCATGTTATGTGGGATTGAACTGCTTGGACCCTCCCGGAGGGGTCCGGATGTTCTCCTCTAGGACCTGCCCGACTTTGTGTATATAGACTCTATAGCTTACATCGTGTGTAATTACAGACTCACCTATTGGAAACTAGGCATAGAACTTACGGAGGTGCTTGATGTTCCAAGGATTGGGAAGCGGATTCCCATCCTCTGTTGCCAGGCGAACGCATTTGGGATGAAATACTTTGATTACTCGGAAGGGACCTTCCCAACTGGGGGACAGTTTGTTCATACCTTCATGAGTTAGTATTCTTCACAGCACCAGATCGCCTTCTTCAAGTTGTCGGTTGTGCACATGCCTTCGGTCATAGCGCCAGAGTGCCTAGCGATATCATGAATTCCGAACAGCTGCTTGGCACCTTCTCTCATCGATGAGGTCAAGGACTTCACGCCATAGCATGTCCAGCGTGGCTTCGTCGAAGGTCCGGACCTTGTGTGACCCCATGGGGATCTCCAGAGGAAGGACTGCTTCAGCTCCATACACCAGGAAGAAAGGTGTCTCTCCAGTTGACCGGCTAGGTGTTGTCTTGCTCGCCCACAGTGCGGATGAAATCTCCTCTATCCAGTTGGCTCCATGTTTCTTCAGGCGCTCGTAAGTGCACGTCTTGAGTCCTTTCAGTATTTTGGCATTTGCTCTCTTGACATGGCCATTACTTGTCGGGTGATCTACTGATGCGTAGCTAACTTGTATGCCGAGGTCTTCGCAATATTCTTGAAATGCTGCACTGGTGAATTGGGTTCTGTTGTTAGTTATGACTCTGTTCGGAACTCCAAATATGCAAACTATGGACTTCAAGAGCCTAATAGCTGATTGCTTGTTGATAGTCACAATTGGAGTTGCTTTCGGCCACTTGGTGAACTTGTCGATGGCGACGTACAGGAACCTGTAACCTCCAACGGCATTTGGGAAAGGTCCCAGATTGTCCATCCCCCACACAGCAAATGGCCATGTAGGAGGTATCATTTGCAGAGATTGAGCAAGTGTGTGAATTTATTTTGCCTGGAACTGGCACACTTCACACTTTTTTACCAGCTCAACTGCATCCTGGAGAGTTGTAGGCCAGTAAAAGCGATGCCGGAAGGCTTTACCAACCAACGTGCGAGAAGACGTGTGGTTCCAACACTCGCCTTTATGGATTTCCGTCAGGATCTCGTGACCTTCTTCCCGTGCAATGCACCGCATTAGGACGCCGTTAGCACCACACCGATAGAGATTTCCTTCTACCAACATGTATCTTTTAGCCAATGTGATGATCCGGTCAGTGGATGCACCATCTTCAAGAAGGATGTTGTCTTTCAAGTAGCTCAGGATCTCTGACATCCATGCATCAGAGCTAACTTGAGCCTTTGGATCTTGCGCACTGGGTTGCTCAGAGCTTCCTGCAGCGCCTACGACCCTTGGTGGACACCATGGTAACAGGGCCATCGGGACTGCCAGCTTTGAGGTGTCGGTCTCGCCCCATTCACTCACTTTAGTAGGCTGAGCGGTAGGTCTTGACAACCTCATGACAAAATTCCATCGGGAGCTTGAGCTCCGGTTGAATCCTTTGTCGAGGGTTCATCAGCTTTAGCGTTGTTGAGACGCTAGACATGGCAGAGGTCGAGGACGTGGAAGTCTTTCTGGAGTTTCTAGACTTCAAGGAGGTAAGCAGCGAGTTGTGGGTTGTTGCAGCTACATTCACCTTTGACATGCTTGATAATGAGCTATGAATCATCCTTCACTAGCATTTGCTTGACACCATATGATAGCGCCTCCTTGAGCCCGTAGATGAGAGCTTCATACACCGCCATGTTGTTGATTGACTTGAAGTGAAGGTGGACCATATACTTGACCTTCTCCACGGTCAGAACGAGGAGAAAGATTTCAGCTTCGGCCCCCATGCTTTTGCATGGAGCCATCAAAGTATTGAGTCCAATGAGGCTTAGTGAAGACCAGGACCTTTGGTTCTGGCTTCTCCTCACTGGGGCGCCCTGGATTTTAAGAAGAAAGGGTCCACTCTGCCATGAAGTCAGCCAATGCCTGACTCTTGATAGCATGTCGAGTCAGGAATTCAGGATTGAACTTTGCCAGCTCCGCTGCCCAATTTGCAGTAGAATTGGGGTTATGCATTATAGTACGCAGTGGATAAGAGGTTACCACTGATATCTTGTGGGCTTTGAAGTAGTGACGTAGCTTCCTTGAGGCGATGAGAACCGCATAGAGCAGCTTGTGCACCTCAATGTATTGAGTCTTAGCATTGCGGAGTACTTCACTGATGAAGTACACTGGCCGCTAGACAGTCTGGACCTTCTGCGAAGGTCCCAGAGCTTCTTCTTCATCAACCTGGACCCTCCCGGAGGGGTCCATACCTTCATCGTGAGCTTCCCACACCCTCCTGGAGGATTCCAAAACTTCTTCTTCAGCTGTGTGAACTCACTCAGATGAAAGAGGTTTATCCTCGAGCAACCTGCCTTGAAGATACGTGCTTAAGATTTGGGACCCATACTTGCCTTCAGGTAGATCTGGACCCTCCCGGAGGGGTCTAGGCTCCTGAACAGTAGGTGACTCCAGTCTTTCTGCAACAAGAACCAAGCTGACAACCTTCGTAGTTGCCAAAATGTAAAGCAAAAGAGGCTCACTAGGGTTTGGAGCTACCAGCCTTTCTGCTTGAGCTCTTGGAATGCCTTTTCTGCTTATTTGGACTAATGGAATGGCCCAGAATTCCTCAATAGCTTAAAGAAGGGAAGCACCCATTTTGCTAGTGTTGAGATAAACCGACTAAGCGCTGCTAAACATCAAGTTAGCTTCTGGACATCCTTGATGCGGGCTGGGGGCCGCATGTCTTCAATGGCCTTAATGTTTGTCGGGTTTCCCTCAAGCCCTCTGTGAGTCACCACGAATCAGAGGAGCTTCCCGAAGCTTACCCCGAAGACACATTTGTCCGGGCTCAGCTTGGTGCGCATCACGCACAGCTTGTCGAAGACGGCTTGCAAGTTGTCAAGGAGTGACTCCCTATTCTTTACCTTCACGACGATGTCATCGACGTAAACCTCTACCAAGTCCCTAATGATCTCTCCAAATGTTTTTACATGGCCCTCACAAAGAATGAAGCAGCTTTTTTGAGACCAAACGACATGGCAGTGTAACAATACAACCCATCTACTGTTATGAATGCGGTATGATCTTCATCTTCACTAGACATTTGGATTTTATGATATCCGGAGTATGCCTCTAGGAAACACAATAGCTCACACAAGAAGGTGGAGTCCACTATCTGGTCTATCCAAGGTAGTGGAAATGGGTCTTTTGGACATGCCTTATTCAAGGTGGTGTAGTTGATACACATCTGAAGTTTCCCGCCAACCTTGGGTACAACGACTGGGTTTGGCAGCCATCGTGGATGATGAACCTCCCGGATGAAACCGGCTTCGAGCATCTTCTTGATTTCTTGTCGAATGAAGTTCTGCTGCTCGATTGATTGCTTTCGGGGCTTCTGGTGTATTGGTCGTGCGTCAGGGTATATCTTCAGATTGTGCCCAATCACCTCCCTAGGGATCCCAGGCATCTGTGGAGGTTGCCATGCAAACATGTCAACATTCGCACGGAGGAAAGCGATGAGCGCAAGTTCCTATCTGTTGTCCAGTCCTCCCGATATATGGGTGGTCTAGGCAACATCGTAACCAATTTGGACGACTTTGACGGGGATATCGGTGTCGCCGCTTGGCTGCACGCGTGGTGTAGAGGTTGAGCCTCCGCGATGAGTGCTCGGAGGTTGAGCGGCTAGCTCCTTGTCAAATGCTTCCTCATGCGCTGTTGTAAGCGCGTGGAGTTCTTCCAGCGCAGTGACTCCTGCTGTACGATCTGCGCAGATCGGTAAAACGCCTGATGGTGTCGGCATCTTCAACACCAGGTAGCCATAGTGTGGTGTGGCCATGAACCTATACAGGGCAGGCCTGCCTAGGATGGCATTGAAGGGTACGATCATATGCGCCACGTCGAAGACCAGCTTTTGTGTCCAGTAATCCTCCCTTGTCCCAAAGGTCACCGGGAGTGTTATTGAGCCGAGAGGACTGATGCCTGCGAACCTACCCCACAGAAAGGATGTGAGGGGCGAAGGTCCGATAGTTTTAGCTTGATCTTGAAGAATGCTTCATAGATGAGGAGGTTGAGCGCCGAACCTCCATCCACCAAGACATGGTAAAGCTGGACATTATTGATGGTAGGGGACACCATCAACGGCAGTTGTCCAGCTCCGATAAAGTTTCTTGGGCAGTCTGAAGCATCGAAAGTGATGGGAGTGTCCGTCCACTTCTGATGGGGTTCTGCCTTTTTCGGTAGGAGTTGTGGCAGCCATCTCCAGACGCATGGTCTTGAGGATGTGGCGGGAGGTGATATCCAAGGACCCTCCATATATGGTATTAAGGGTCTTTCGACGCTCGTTGTGAGCGATGTCAGAATCGTTGTCGACGGTGTTGTACACGACCTTCAGGACTTTCTTGGGGTCCTAGAAGCCTAGCTCTGGACCAGCCGGAGCTTCATCGACTTTATGCTTTCCCTCCCGCTGTCGGAAAGGAGCTTCTTCTCGGCGATATTGAAGCGCTCGACAAGTTTTTGGACCTCGCGACAATCTTCAAGATTGTGGGTGTTCGTTTTGTGGATCGGACATCGCATCTTTTGACCGCCGTCATCTTCATATGATGGTGGAGGTCTTTTTCTCAGTGCGTGGCCCCCGGCCACCTGGAGTTGCAGTAGCTGCAGCAGCAGCTGTGCTGGCTGAAGGCTTCTTCTTGCCGTTAGACTTTTTCTTCTTCTTTCCACTACTGGAGCTAGTGGCTTCAGCCTTGGAGGACTTTTTGCTAGCCTCCCGAGCTGGCTTGGAGTGCATTTCACGGCCCTCGGCAGCTCTGGCACATTTGTCGACCAAGCTGAAGAGTTCCATGATGCCGATGACTTCTTTGGTCGCCAGCTTCTCCAATCTTCTCGTCTCGGACGCCCTGTTGAAATGCTACAACAACAGACGCATTGGAAATAGAAGGAATGGTGTTCCATACCTGGGAGAAACGCTGGATGAACGAACGCAATGACTCCCCCAACTTCTGTTGCACAGCAAACAGGTCTAGTTTTGGGCCAGGTTAGGTGTAGGAGCTCTCAAAGTTGGCGGTGAACTGGTGGCATAGCTCTGCCCAACTATTGATGGAGTCAGGCAGGAGACTCATGAACCAGGACCTAGATGTCCCAGTCAGAGCCACAGGAAAGTAATTGTCCATCACAACCTCATTGTCCCTCGCCGTGAGAATGGTGGTGGAGTAGATTTGGAGGAACTCGACGGGGTTGACAGTGTTGTCATACTTATTTGGCAAATGAGGCTAGAACTTATGCGGCCATCAGATCATGCGAAGGTGCATGGACAGAGCCGAACAGCCGCCATCTACTCCCAAAGGAGAAGGGTTTTGTCGAGCCTCTCGCCTCTTGCAAGCATGCTCTATGTAGATGCAGCCATCCTGCTTCCTCTAACGGCGGTCAAGCTCTGACCGCGGATCATGGGTCGAAAGCCTCGACGCCGTATGAGTGCGACGTGCCCCAGAGTGCAGCAACATTGCTTGTTGGGACATAACACGTCTCATGTGCTCTGAAACTTGAGGACCAAGTCTACCAGACAAGGTCCTCCGCTGTGAAGTTGCTTGCCCAGTAGGGGGGCGTGCCTTGGTTACTGATGGCATCGGCTGCGACTACAACCAGATGTTCCATGTCGATGCCATTGCTCGCCATTGTTCAACCAGTACGCCATTGTTCAATGGCTATCGGAGGAGCTCCAGCCGCTGGAGGACGCTGGAGCAGAGTACACACAACAATTAGCGCGTTCTACGGGTTGTTTGTCAATGCAGTTACCGACACAAGGGCACCATCTTGTTGTCCAGCGCTGGCAGCCAGAGCAGGTAGCGGTGGTTCAGCAACACCCGCTGGGACAACAGCAGCAGCTGGCTATTGATCGTTAGAGGGATTTCTTACGTTAGACTATCCAGCGTTGCCGTTGGACAATGCTACCGCAGAGTTCACCATCTCAAAATCTAAGGCCCCCCTACTTGGCGCGCCAAATGTTAAAGTATGCGATCGACACTTCCCCAGTACTACTAGATCGTAGTCCGTAGAGGATCGTGATTGGTTGGGGCGTGCATGAGATTATGTACAAGGTAGTGACACGAAGATTTTTACGTGGTCTGGGCAGCCTGAGCGTAATACCCTACTCCACGGGTGGTTGTTGTATGTATGAGTATGAGTGTTTGAGCACTTGATTGGACTTGTCCTTTGTACCGTGCGGCACAACCCTTTTATAGTCCAAGGACTGGCCGTTACATTGTCAGCCTAGCCTGACATGTGGCCCCGGCGGTGTTTAGTTATCTAATACATGATCGGTACGTATTAAGTACATTTAACAATGTGATAATGCGCCTTAATAGCAGCGTTACCGGTACTAAAGGTCCTCTGATCGTGTGTCATCAACATGGCATTAATGACATGTAATCAGGTCTTGTAACGGTAGCTTTAATTGTCCCTTGAATGTTCGCGTTGTTAGAGATCTGTCTATCTTCGCGTTGTTGTCTTAGGTCCGGAGACTCGACACGTGGCAGCTCTGGAGCTTCCCTATGTGAGGAGGCTGGTCCTGAGCTTCTATACACATGGTAGCACCGGAGCTTCCCTCTACTGGGTGTTAGGTCCGGGGCACCTGGACATGTGGCATGACCGGAGCTTTCCTATACAAGGAGTTAGGTCTGGCCTTGCTTTACACGTGGCAACACTGGAGCTACCCTAATGAGGGAAGCAGGTCCAGTGCTGCGGGACATGTGGAGCCTTCGGAGGTCTTCAACTTGGGCAGGTGGAACTCTGCGGCTTTTCTTGCGATATTGTGGGGTACCCGGTATGTAGGGTACCGACAAGGGTTTTCCGAAACACAAAAATACATATTAAAGGAAGAAAACGACCTCGACATCAGAGGTTGACGTTGAGGAGTTGAAACTACAGCTGAGAAGGGAGCTGCTAGGAGATGTGAAGCATATGTTGGAGGGAGCAGTTATAGCAATCCCAAACATGTTTTTCGTCTTAAGTAACGATGAGGAGCGTAGGAGCAGATTTGCTTCTACCGCAGCTGGGGGTGGACAACCACAGGAGGATCCTCAGGAACCAGCATCTGGACCTTCAATTGAGCACGACACAATAGATAACTTGGCTCAGCCAACAACATGCAACCTTCAGCTAATGGTTGGAGGAATCACTCGAATGGAGGTCTGGAGAGGGCTAGTGTATCCCGATTAGACCATGCTTGATGACATCCAGGTGGACACAACATCCTATGATATGGTAAGGTGGACATGGTGCATGAAATATGAAAAACCTGCAGCTCAAAGTGCCACCAGATGATACAACACTGACTATGCGGTTAGAAGGTTCAGTGGAGACGAAGCCTTATTGTTGTTGACCCAGCAGCGGCAGCAGCTTTCGCGTTGACCTCTAATTCTTTGATGTCTCCTGAGGCACGTCTTCTTCTTTATCCAAATCTAGAGCAGACGGATCTGTCTCCAATTCCAAAACTATCGTTCCCTCCAGTTATATAGAAGTAGCAGAAGTCTCAAATTGGAGAGCAGTTGCCTCTTGTTAGAGAGATGCCGCATCTGTCTCCAACTCTAGAGCTGTCGCAGAAGTGTCCACTTCAAGAGAGCCACTTCGGTCTCCACCTCGCACTCGGAGTGCTCTACTGCTGCTCCCTACACCTGATCAGCCACTGGCAATGCCGATGAAGAATGTATGTGCGAAGAACAAGAGTCAGCCGCAGCGGCGATTATCATCGAAGGAATCTTTCAAGAAACCAATGAAAGAGTTGGACGCTAACCCGAGGGTGCCGAAAACTATGACGCATGCAAACCCGAAGTTTGAAAAGGGAAACCCGATGTTAACTGCGGGCACACTCAAACAAGATGGTAAACCTTGTGTTCAAATTCATCAGTACTACATTGAAAATTACAATAAATTTCAAACCACAATAGGAAGATTCAAGGAGAAATACTTTCCCTCGGGTGATGGCGCTTTAGTCATCAAATTGTCTGATCTCTACGACCTTTTCATCCACGACGCGTTGGATGTCTCTCTATTACGCTGTTTCGCATTGTAAGTCCTCAAAAATTAGGTTCTTCAATACATATATGTAAAATCCCACATGTTTCCAATGTGAATGGATGTTGAGGATTAAATGCAAGTAAAGAAAGATAGAATTATATTCACATACAATGATGGACATGTTATAATGAGGTGAACTTTAAAACTTTTTTCTACCTCATGCTCAGACTTTGTTAACTTGACATTTGGACTTCACCAATGGTCTTAGAATAATTAAAATAGCATCTCTGCAAAGTTTGAAAATTTTTGAACCAAATTTGCTAGGACATCTAACCTGTACAGTAGCTATTTTTCCGAATAGCTAAAACTAGGATTTAGCTACTGTTGCAAATAGACCCTGCTAAAATTATTCGAAGTATAGGCTCAAAATTTTTCTGTGGTCTTCTTATATTCTAAATAGACTCTGTTCAAAGTTACAATAATTTTGAATCAAGTTTCCATTGACTTAGACACGCACTTAAGGTATAATTCGACGTCGACATGAAAAGTTGACGTGTACTTAACTTTGTCCAAATTAATTCCAAAATTTTTCCAGAGGTATCTTTTGGTTCAAAATAATTAACTTCAAAGTTCCAAGAATTTTGAACTTCATTTGCTATTTTATTTGAGACGCGTAGCAAATTCGAGCCGTATTTAAATTCAAATTTTAAAATCTGTTCAAACTAGTTTTAACATAAGATTTGAATACGCCATCATGATCAGCATGACTTACTTGACTTATCCACGAGGTTTCACAATTTTTAGAGCTCATTTACTATTTTAAATTGAATTTACAAGTAAGTTGTACATTGAGGTGGTTGGTGGGACCCACTGGTCAGCTTCTACCCATGTGCAGCCGCTAAACAGAGCCCGCTGCTCATGCCAGCGTGAGCGCTGCAAGCTCCAGAGCGACAGCACGCGAGCTACCTTCTCCAGCTCACCAGCTCGACTTCAAGGCGCCCTGATCCATCTACTACCCTCCTTGATCTTTTTCTAATCGCGAGGAACGACCTACGGCTCTCTCGCTCTCGTTTCCCTCTCCTGCGCGCAAGAGCACCGCCCTCTATGTTCTTCGATTTTGCCGGCGGTTGAGCCTGTGTTGCGGCGAGGTGCAAATATAGAAAAGTGGCACAACCTTCCTCTCTATCTTATACATTGATTGGTTCATTGTTTTATGCTTTGTATTGGTTGTATTTCGAGGTTTTTCTCGCCGCCGACGGGAAGGCCGCCAAGAGATCCTCTGCTGCTCCATGGAACCGCAGCTGTGGCCATTATCAAGCTTCGATACTTTAAGAATAAAGGTTCGAAATCATGTCTAGTTCATGCTTGCAAATTTTCAGCTCTTGTCATAGCTTGTAGCTCGGGTGTTCCGCGAAGAACCAACGCATAGTTCTTTTGCATGCCTCGGTTCTTCATCCAAATTCGGTTTGCACATGACATTGTTCTTCAACTTGCTTAGCAAGTATCTTCTACACATTCTAGCGCACATCCTTGCCAAAAAGACCCAAAAGTTATCAACCACACGCATAGAAATTGGAGTTCTTGCGGCCGCTGGTTGAAAAGCCGCGGGTCGCCACCGAACTTGTACCTGCGGCAATTTCCACTTCAATAGGAGTTCGTTTTGGTCATCCTCATGATCCCAGGATGCTCTCCGATCATTTACCGAGAGGTTTTAGCCCTTGCCGAGGCGAATTCGTGTTCGCCGAAACCCTAGCTCCGCCCGCCGCCGTCGAGACCACTTCTCCGGCCGTCAATCGCCGTCGGGAGGACATCCATCGTGTTCTACGGCCGATTTTAGGTGGGGGCGGCTAGTGCCAAGGGTTTCAGAGCCCTGGAGATTGTCGCGGCGAGCCACCGGCCGTCAATCGCCGTCGGGTGCCGTCGAAGCGTGAGCCACGGATTTTTATACAAAAATAATTCCAGATTTAGTTCCCACTTCAAAAATCCAAACCTCCTAGTAGAATTGTCCAAAAATTCCCAAATAAATTTTGTTAGAACCAGCATGAAGAATAATTTCCAGTGGTTCACTTGGATTTGTATGAAAGTCCATAGAAATTTCTCCATAATTCAAATAATCTAAATACTCATGGAATTAATTCCTATAGTTATGATCTTTGGAAAATTACCAAATTTTTCCACAATTTTCATTTGAATATCCTCAAACTCCATTAAAAATTTCAGGGTCATTAGACTTCATTTACGTGGTCTGATCACCTGTGTGCCCTCTATGCACATAAAAATAGCCAAATTCATTTATAATTTGTACAGAAACTTGTGCAAGCTTCTTAATTGAATATCTCTCAGTATAAAGCTTCGAAATTTTTCAAACTAACTTTGTTGGTTTGCTCTTTATCCGTCATCATGAAAATCACTAGATTTTCCTGTAGAACCATTTAAAGCAAAATCATATTTGATTCTTATCTGATGATTCACTTCATAGAAAAATCTGAAATTTTGCCAAAATGTTCTTTAGAAATTTTATGAATTCCTTTAAAAATTTCAGTTTCATTTGACTTTAGTAACCTAATTCAATCTGGAGATTTTCCTAACTGGTCATAGAATGCCCAAAAACAACAGAAACTTTTCAGCATTTTCTAGCAACTTGTAAAAATTATATCCCCCTGTATCAAGCTTATAAAATTGTGAAATAAACTTTTATAGAATATACATGAACTCCCTTACCCATAAAAAAAGTTTCACTAATGACAAACTCTCTGTTTGATCATGAAAATTCAGATAGTCATTTTTCTTGTGGGATTTTTGTAGGCTATAATATTTGTTGTAGCTGAAACTTTTATGGTTGATTCTATATCACCATATGAACCCACTATAAATGTTTCCAGGTCATTGGAACTGTTTTTCAGAGATAATTCAGTTTCATATCTCTAAATCAAAACTACGTCGATATCACTTTGCAGGTTCACAACTTCAATCTTGGTCCTCTTTGTTGCTGTACACTCCAGCAACCAAAAATTTATCTCCAGCTATTTTTGTTCCTGTGAAGTCATGAACAATATTGCATCGTCATTTGCTAAAACTGCATTCATGTTCTATGCATATTCATGTCAATAGGATACGTGACGACGAACGTCGACGAGGAACTTCACTAGGAGGAGAACGCAAGAAATTCCATCGCGAAGTCTTCGTGGAGGAATCTACAGGGAAAGGCCAAGCCTGACCTTAACATTTATCGAGTCTAAACCAGGCAGGCCCCGGTTTGCATTTAAGCGCTATTACAAAATTTTGATTTGTATAACCTATGTCTAGGGTGAGTTATGTGCATTAGGGCTAAGGTGATTGAAAATACACTTGCATAACCAGATCACCCTATGGTGTGTTTGCTTAGTTATTAAGTCATCGTGTATACTATGCTTTGCTAACTGTTATATAGGATTTGGTAGAGGTCGAGTAGTTGGAATCTACTCGCATGGCTAGGACTTTTTCACACAGGATTGGTTCAAAGAAAATGCAGTAGTAATCTGAAAATGAGACCGGGCAGGGGTGTAGGATGCAGAAAAACGTTGTCTTGGGTGCGTAGCCCTGCCTGTATCGTTTAAGGACCGATCCGTGTGCCGCCCTGCTGAGCAAGTTTGAACTGTAGCGGAGTCATACTGGATATATGGGGTCCAGGAAACTGATGTACCTTGGGAAGCTTTTGTAGAGACTTTTTCGATCGCCTCAGGCTTTCGGGTGCAACACAGTAGACGGAAACTCGCTCACGACATCTTCAGAGCGGAAAGATGCACCGTGAGTGGGAATATTGTCCTAGACGATTGAATCGATTCAACTTGGGCGGAACTTGAGAAAGGTGGTTGCGTACGACGTCTGTGGAGTGCACCTAGGTGACTTCCAGTACAGGCGTACGTGTTGTGCATTACGGGTATCATTGATTCGAATCACCGTGCCTCGCGGATATGAGTACCACTTTTCACTGAGTTTTGACGTAGTAATACTTGCACTTGAGATGAGAATTAACTGCTGCTGTAATGAACATTATATTATCATGGTATTGCTATGTTGTATGCATTAGTATAGTGCTCACTAAATTAATTTTTCCACCTTGGGCATGCAGCATCGTGATGAAGTGTTTCTTTCTTGATTGTGGAGTTATGATGTTGACCCGCACAAGGTTTAAGCTGCTGCTATAAATCTGAAAATAAGGACCCAAATTTAGGTGACTCCAATATGCAAACCTGCCGTCCTATGTTTATGTCTTTACCGTCATGTAGAGTTTCATGTTTAGGTGAGACGGTTATGTCTTGCTGAGCCTTCGTGCTCACGGTTGCTATATAAGTTGTTTTGCAGTTACTAACTACTGTGCTTATGATTATGGTTGTCCGATGAGACTGGGACTCTCTGAGTAATATACTCATGTGGGAACCATGCTGTTGCTGTTTGGTCTTCGTGGCTAGTGAGGAACGTCCGTGGGCTGAACGACTTCTCTTTTGCTTAGTATACTTGAGTACGAGAGTTGTAGTCTTATCTTCCGCTGTAGTTTATTTTTATGAACTATTTTTAAACCGAACATCTTTGTAAATTTCAGCAAACGATTTATGTAATACGCGTTCCTTTACATGTGTGCTGTTGGGTGTCCCATGGCACAGCACCACCCAATGCGATTCCTGGAAAGTGTGGACTCCTATCCCCACAGCTTGGTATCGGAGCCGCATTGGGAATAGCACACTAAATAAGGATCGTATTACAAGAAAAACATGAGATACAGTGAGGATACGATACTAAGCCCACACAAGGATTATATTAGCATAAGTTATTAAGGTTGCAAAGCTAACTTCTGTGTTATTATATTCTGTAACGATGCTCTGACGTCAGGTAAGACATAAGGTACGCCACTGCAAGCGGATCAATTGCGGTAAGCTCACAATGCGAGAGGTAGCATGTGATTGTTTTCGTGGCTTGGCACAGAAATGTCAATATGAGTCTCTAAAACTTTCCATGTTTCTAAGAACATATGACACGCGGTACCCCAGCGGGCTTCAAAGTTAGTGGGAGCCCCTGTCGGCTGGGACATAACCCGATGAGCCTCCTACTGGTGCAGCACTATGCAAAGACATGGGACCCGTCGGGTGGTAGAAATCCCGATCATGTACCTCGAGACATGGATTAACTCGGGGTGTCCCGTATGGAATGATACAGGACGAATGCTTTTACTTTCATATATATTATTGTGAAATGTTTGCCCCTGCAGGCTGTGTCGTATGACAACATATGATTGATCAGTAGTTTGTGTGTTGTGACAGGTACACTAACCACGAGATAGTATTGCGCTTAGAAATCGTTTGCGAGTGAACGTCATTAAGGCCACCGTTGAGACGTATGCCGGAATACCGGCTTAGAATTTTTACTTTGTGAGGCACGTAGTACCGACATATACTCCATTGATGCATTAACCATTTTCTCTGTAAAATGGAACTGAGAAGATGTAAAATTACTTATATTAGCTATCGAGCTCTGAGTTTGAACTAAGTTTTCAAATTTGGAGTAGGTTTTGATGTCACCAATTCAAAAACAGAGTGTTCTGTTTTCTGCCAGAAAAAAGACCTGACTCTGAGAAATCATATCTCCCATTAAAAAACTTCAATGAAGGAGTACCATATATGGATGGAAATTTTAGGAAGTCTTTTAAAAGTGTTATGTTGAACTCCAGAACTGAATTCGCCTCTAACATGTTCAAAATTTCAAAATTCCAAAATCTGCCAAACTAGACAGAAAATGGAACCCTCTTTGGACTCCTGATTGTTTTCACCATATCTCACTCTAGAAAATTCAAACCGGGTAATGCAAGACATTTCTGGAATCCTTTTAATATTTATTACAAATTTGTAAATTGTGGCTTTTATAATTCTGCTGTTTTATGTCTGGAAATTGTGGCCCAAAATCAGCATAAATAAAGGAGATGCTGTCAAATTTTCCAGAAAAACTGTCAGGTTTACAATGCCATATCTTCTCAACCAGAAAATATCTCGAGGCAATCCAATACTTTTTGGAAAGTTCTTTAAGTGTACTTCAACTTTGTAGTTCACCTAAAGATCTGATCATGCCATTTACTGGGCTAAATTTATGTTTGAGTACAAGCTGGTCAGGTTTCTATGGAAACTTCATCGGTTTTGTATAATTTGGTCTTGTTATGAATCTGGTCCTCGATTTCACTTCGAGAAGTGTCGTAATGGACCAGTTGTCGATACTAAACCATTTACCAACGGAACTGAGAGTTCAACCCACTCGAACCTCTTTTCTTTTATGGTCATGTATGTGTCATATTAAAGATAAAAGTGTGTAGTCACACGATAGCACGCATAACGTCTCGTCGGGATCAACGATAGCCGAAATTGGATCAAATCTCCTAAATCTTTCCATGAAGTTCGTAGTTTCCTCGGTTTAGCGGGATATTATTGAAGGTTCATCCCGAGTTTCTCAAAAATTGCTAAACCGATGACGGAACTGTTGAAGAAGAGTATGAAGTATACTTGGACTGCTGCATGTGAGGAAGCATTACAGGGGTTGAAGAACGATCTCACAACAGCCCCAGTGTTAGCCCAACCGGATACGACCAAACCGTTCGACGTTTGTTGTGATTTGGCTGCGTGCTTATGAAAGACAGACATGTGATCGCATATGGGTCCCGACAGCTCCGTAATCATGAGCATAATTATCCCGCTCATGATCTCAAGCTCGCTGCCGTAGTGCTTGCTCTCAAAATGTGGAGGCATTATTTACTAGGAAATCTAGTACACCTCTACACCGATCATAAGAGTCTCAAATATATTTTCACTCAAGAAGGGCTGAACATGAGACAATGGAGGTGGTTAGAGATGATAATGGATTTTGAAATTGAGATCCATTACCATCAAGGCAAAGCATACATAGTGGCTGATGCGCTTAGCAGCAAGTCACGCGTAAATACTCTAACCATTACTCCAATAAAAGAAGAAGGATCTAGTTTATATGTGCTGCCATATCGAGCTTTACATAATCTTGCTCTCGTTCCTACTATTGGGGATGAGATTGTTGAGGCTCGAAAGGAAGCTAAAGGTATGGCACATATTCGATGGAGATTGGACCGCGGTGACATCAAATGTCTCCGAAAGGATGATCACGGTACGATATGGTTTAGAAACCGTACCGTCGAGCCCCGTGACATGGATCTTCGGAAGAAAATTCTTGATGAGGCTCACATGTCAAAATACTCCATTCATCCTGGCAGCAACAAAATGTATCAAGATTTGAAAACAAAGTTTTGGTGGACACGGATGAAGCAAGAAATTGCGAAATACGTATCCGAATGTGATACGTGTCGGCGTGTCAAAGCTGACCACGTGAGGAAAGCAGGGATGCTGCAGCCATTAAAAATTCTAGAATGGAAGTGGGAAGATATTAGTATGGACTTCATTGTCGGCTTGGCTCTCACGTTCCACAAGCATGAATCAATTTGTGTGATCATCGACCGGCTCACCAAATCGGCACACTTCATTGCAGTCCATACTAAGTTTATTGCAAAGAAAAATGTGGAGCTATTCATCACTCGCATTATATTCTTGCACGGAGTGCCCCGTACTATTATTTCGGATTGCGGTGCGCTGTTCATCTTTCGATTTTGGGAGCAGCTGCACCCATCCTTGGAGACTAAGCTGGTCCGAAGTTCAGCTTATCATCTACAAACAGACGGACAAACCGAGCGGGTGAGTCAAATCTTGGAGGACATGTTACGTGCTTGCGCCATCCACCACGGTAAAAACTGGGATGACATTTACCATTGGCAGAATTCTCGTACAACAGTGGTTATCAAGCAATTTTCAAGATGGCGCCGTACGAAGCTCTCTATTGTCAGAAATGTCGCACAACGTTAAATTGGTGTGAATCTGGTGAAAGAGTAACCTTCGTGATTGATCTTGTCAACAACGACGAAGGACGAGTGCCGGTAATTCAAGCCAACCTCAAGGCTTCCCAATCTGGTCAGAAGAATTATGCGGACAAACGACGTCGTCCACTCTACTTCAATGTCGGAGACCACGTGTATCTACGTGTATCTCCAATAAAAGGTGTTCACCGATTCGGGGTGAAGGGAAGTTAGCTCCCCAATTTATTTGACCATTCACGATTGCTGAAAGATGCGGACCTGTGGCATATTGTTTAGCATTGCCAGCATCCCTTGTTGGTGTGCACGATGTGTTCCAGTATCCCAGCTGCGTAAATGTCTCAATCACGCAGCTGAGGTTCGTACCAAAGATATCGGCGAACTACAACCGGATCTCACTTACACCAAGCGTCCAATTGCAATTATCGACAAGAATGTAACATCCATATTTTTTTTATAAATTAAAATAAAAGGGCATAATATAATTAAATGATAAATAAATAAAAAGAAAGAGAAAAGAAAGGAAAAAGAAAAAAAAAGGGGCAAAACCCTCTTTTGGGCCAAATCTCCTTCACCCTGCGGCCCAATCCCTCTCCCTCCTCCTCTCTCCCCCATCGGCCCAGCCCAACCGTGCCCCTCTCCCCTCTCCCTCTGCCGTGCGGGCCCACAAGTCAGGGGCTTCTTCCCCCAACTGCCGCCCCCGTTCGTGCTCGCCTGCGCCCCGCGCGCGCCGTGCGGCAACCGTCGGCTACATGGCCGCGCCCCTTGACCCGTTGACCCGGTGCAACCGCATCACCCCCCCCCTCCCCTTACAAATTCTTGGCCGCGCTCCGTTTCCCTTTTTCCCCAACCCCAAACCCTAGCCGCGCCATGCCTCCATTGCCGCCGATCGGAGCTCGACGCCCCACGGTTTCCCTGCGTTCCGGCCGTCCCCGACGAGCCACCGAGCCGCCCGACGTCGCGCTGCCCCCTAAGGGCCCCCCCTCGACGAGTTTCGTGGCCAAAGCGGCCACCGCGGCGTCGCTGATGCTCGGCCACCGTTCACCGTCATCGTGCATCCATCTCCGGCCACCTCCGACTCCAATCAACCCCGTGGTGAGATTCCCGAGCTTCTCCTCTCTCTTTTGCTTCAAACCCCGCTGAATTTGGGCCACCGTAGCGTCATCCGGCGATACTCCGGCGAGCCCACGGTGGTGCCGCCGCCGCCGTTAGCCTGTGGCCGCCGCCCACTCTGGCCGGATCCCCTGGGCCGTTGGATCTTGGATCCACGGTCCAGATTAAAACATCCGGAAGGGGTATGGTCCAGGTCCACCGTGGACCCATGGACCGCACCTCCTCCCCTGGTCCATGGCCCTGTAGCCCTATTCTATGGCTTTTCCCTTAGAAAAATAAATCACGAAAGAAATAGAAAATACATAATTGCGGCTAAGTCCCTGGACCTTTATAAATAATTGCGCATAAGCCCCTGTTTTAACAAAAACAACCCTGACCTTCATATTAATTACGTAATATTCTTTAAATAGATGAAAATAATAATATAATCATTGGATAATTTGTAAATTACATTTTAAGCCACTGTTCTATTAGGGAGAATTATAAAACAGCCCCTGAACTTTATGGAAATTAGTTTATACTTTATATTATTATTACTATTTTTATAGGAAAATCCTAGTAAATAGAATTAAATTGTAGAAAAATATATTTAATGCCTAGAAAAATGTTTTAAGAGATAAAATAAATATAGAAAATATAGGAAACTGGTTATAAATCTTTTATACTAAAATAAAATTGTAGAATTCATATAAAATATATTTTGATAATAGAAAATTTTATAAAAATGCTTTTATCTATAAATAAATAATAAAAATAGAGAATAAATATGAAAATAATAGGAAAAGTATTTATAAAATGTTTTATGCTGAAATAAAATTTATAAAATGCATATAAAGTATATTTATACTATAGAAAACTCATTAAAGATGTTTTTAACCTGTAAATAAATAGTAAAAATAGGAAATAAATGATAAATGCATTTCCTTGGCTATGAAAAATAATAAGTCACTCATAACCTTGATTTAAATTATAATTGTAGCATAATCTATGATAGCATTTGTATAATTTGTATGGTGTACTGCTAGTGATTGCTTGTATTACTCTTTTGTTGGTAGTTTATACGCACTCGTATTTCTACGATCAAGAAGCTACATGAAGATGTGAAGATCAAGAGTTCAATGAAGAAGAACTGAGCAGCTATTTATACAAAGGCAAGTGCCCTTGACCATCTTGCACCTTTTTAAGGGTTTAGCTAGTCGCATGCTAATTAATATGAATCCTATGTTATGCTCTGTTGTTTTACCTTATTACCTTGTCGTTTGGCTTATGGTAAAGGTGGTACTTGGGGATTACTTTACGCTTAGCCACGCATAATAGTTGGGTGGGAAAACATTGACCATATTTATTACTCATGACTTATTATTATGATTATGATTATGATGTTGGAAATAGATTGTAGTAAATAGGAATCTGGCGGGTTGGTTTGATTGGTATGGTGCAGTACGCACGAGACCCGGGAATCGGGGATTGAACCTTGCCGGATTCTAAGGACCGGTTTATGGAGGAAGCCACTAAGCTTTATAGTACCAACACGAGACTGAGATGGGGCAGCTTGGTCAAATAATTAGGTCTCTCCCGATGAAATGCTAGTAGTTGGATGGTGCGGGGAATGATGCAGGGGTACTGCTCTGGGAACCGCAAGGCTCAAGAGGGGGCTCTGAGGCGGAGGGTTACTCCGGGAATGCCTCAGTGGTGGAAACCTTAGAGGGCTAGCACTAGTCGGGAGAACCTTTGTAAAGACCATGTAGTGATCTCCTGGCCACGCACCTATGGAAGTGTGAAATGTGGTTGGCCGCCACTGGCATCAGGGAGGTTTACTCAGACCACCTGGCAACAGGGGATGAAATCACTGCTTGTGGGTAAAGGGTACACTCTCTGCAGAGATTTGGTAAAACTGTCATGACAGCCGTGCTCACGGACAAGAGCGGCTTGGTGTCCAATTCATAATTAGATGATGGTTGAGATGATGGTTTGGGAATGATGTTGGTATTGATTCATTATTATTGTTATTCTATAATGATTGGGAATATACACCTAGATGTAGGTGCTAATGAAAGCTAAGGATAGGTTTAATGCATAGTGCTTAAACCATTATTAGCCTTTCCTTTTTGAGTGGCCTACATGTCATTTATTTCCTACACTTGCGGAGTACCACGGGATGGTACTCACACTTGCTTTGTTGTACTTTTGATATGCTGCTCAGTGAAGAGAAGATCTAATGAAGACAGTGAAAAGTGAAGACGGTGCATAGGTCGCGTTGCTGCCAGTCAATTTGCCTGTGGTTGCTATAGAGTTTTTCCTCTTCCGCCGCTATTCAAAACTCTTTTGAAAGGTATAAATGTTGTTTTCTTGCGATATAGAACTGTTTATCACTACTTGTCGTACATGTATGGTGAAACTGATCCTGGCATACATGTATTTTGCAGCTGGTTTTATGCTTAATAAAACCGGGTGTGACAAAGTGGTATCAGAGCTGTATGTTGACTCTAGGCACGTGACCTTAGTTAGAATGGACCCCTTAGATTCTCCTTTGACCTTTCTCATGAAGACAAAGATTCGTATCGACGGACAGGAGCATGAAGATCGACGTATAAGGACAACGCGAAGGAAGAAGAAGACTCTTAAAGATTAACATACATCACTTGCTTAGGTTCCTTTTGGTTAGCAAGTGAAGTCCATGCCTTCCTCACAACGAAATAGAACACGTTGCTTGATGCATTGCAAAAGATTAATAATAACAACAACAATAAAATTATAGCATTTGTCTGTTTAAGGGGGGTAGCCGACCCACTTAACCCTCATAATTACAAAAAAAAATATAGTAATCATGACAATGCATTTTAAATGGAAGACTTTAAAAATTAAAACCATAGTGCACATTTAAGCCAAGTTCTAAATAATAATAATAAGAAGAGTAAGAGTGTAGAAGAACAAAAAAATAAGGTGTGAGTTATTGTGCGATAGTACTTTAAATTTAACTTAACATATTTTATCATAATTGCTTATTTGTGAAAAATGCAATTTTCAACTTTTAAAGAATCAGTTTGAATTCAAATAAAATTAAGGCATGACAAAGAAAAGTTAATCAGGACTCATAACACTCTTTTAAAAATTACAATAGCATTAAAAACGAACTCTACATAGAAAATAATAATAGTAAGAATGATAATAATAGAATAAGATGTAATTTTGTGTGTGGTGATCGAAGATTTCTAAATCAAATTAGGACAAAAACAAATATTTTTTTTATGTATTCCGCCATATGCACTCCTAAACTTATAAAAGTGTTAAAACATCAGTGTAATTAAAATAAGAATTAATTTTTTTTTTCAAAATAATAATCATAATAATTTATTGATGAGAAAAAATCCTATTCTTTACCTAACCTTGAATTTCGAGAGCGAGATTCCTTGTAAGTGGGATGAAATTGTAACACCTAGAGAAAAATAATAATTATATAATAATAAACAAATTTACTCAAATAATAGCAACAACATAATAAATAAATAAATCTTGGAAAATAAACAAATAAATAAATAAATAAAACCTAAATGAAAGAAAATATAAATTAATGTGTTGTATCAAATGCTAATTAATTAGAACTAATCTATAGAGGTGCTTTGATTGGAAAAAAAATTTTCAATTGCTAAAGAAGACTTTTAAGTTCAAATAAAATAAACCAACGTTCAAGCCCTTGAACCTTTCATTCAAACAATAATAAGAAGAATAATGATAGTAAGATGAGAAACTAAACACAATAAAGAGGAAGAAGAAATAGAACTTTAATGTACAAATTTTCATGGTGTTGAAAGTTAGTTTTCCTTAAAATTAATTCAAACTAAATTACTGCGTTGTATTTGTACATCTGTGTAATATTTTGTAACTTCCAAAATAATTTAAGGTAAAAATTTGAAATAGAAAGAAAAATGTATAGTAATATTTTCAAAAAAAAATTAGTAGTTAATTTATTTAGCTAAAATTCCCATCCTAAACTTTACGCGACCCAGAATCTCGGGGCGAGATTCCGTTTAAGGGGGGTAGAATTGTAACATCCATATTTTTTTATAAATTAAAATAAAAGGGCATAATATAATTAAATGATAAAGAAATAAAAAGAAAGAGAAAAGAAAGGAAAAAGAAAAAAAGGGGGCAAAACCCTCTTTTGGGCCAAATCTCCTTCACCCTGCGGCCCAATCCCTCTCCCTCCTCCTCTCTCCCCCGTCGGCCCAACCCAACCGTGCCCCTCTCCCCTCTCCCTCTGCCGTGCGGGCCCACAAGTCAGGGGCTTCTTCCCCCAACTGCCGCCCCCGTTCGTGCTCGCCTGCGCCCCGCGCGCGCCGTGCGGCAACCGCAGGCTACATGGCCGCGCCCCTTGCCCCGTCGCCCCGGTGCAACCGCATCCCCTTCCCCTTACAAATTCTTGGCCGCGCTCCGTTTCCCTTTTCCCCAACCCCAAACCCTAGCCGCACCATGCCTCCATTGCCGCCGATCGGAGCTCGACGCCCCACGGTTTCCCTGCGTCCCGGCCATCCTCGACGAGCCACCGAGCCGCCCGACGTCGCGTCGCCCCCTAAGGGCCCCCCCTCGACGAGTTTCGTGGCCAAAGCGGCCACCGCGGCGTCGCCGATGCTCGGCCGCAATTCACCGTCACCGTGCATCCATCTCCGGCCACCTCCGACTCCAATCAACCCCGTGGTGAGATTCCCGAGCTTCTCCTCTCTCTTTTGCTTCAAACCCCGCTGAATTTGGGCCACCGTAGCGTCATCCGGCGATACTCCGGCGAGCCCACGGTGGTGCCGCCGCCGCCGGTAGCCTGTGGCCGCCGCCCACTCTGGCCGGATCCCCTGGGCCGTTGGATCTTGGATCCACGGTCCAGATTAAAACATCCCGAAGGGGTATGGTCCAGGTCCACCGTGGACCCATGGACCGCACCTCCTCCCCTGGTCCATGGCCCTGTAGCCCTATTCTATGGCTTTTCCCTTAGAAAAATAAATCACGAAAGAAATAGAAAATACATAATTGCGGCTAAGTCCCTGGACCTTTATAAATAATTGCGCATAAGCCCCTGTTTTAACAAAAACAACCCTGACCGTGATATTAATTATGTAATATTCTTTAAATAGATGAAAATAATAATATAATCATTGGATAATTTGTAAATTACATTTTAAGCCACTGTTCTATTAGGGAGAATTATAAAACAGCCCCTGAACTTTATGGAAATTAGTTTATACTTTATATTATTATTACTATTTTTATAGGAAAATCCCAGTAAATAGAATTAAATTGTAGAAAAATATATTTAATGCCTAGAAAAATGTTTTAAGAGATAAAATAAATATAGAAAATATAGGAAACTGGATATAAATCTTTTATACTAAAATAAAATTGTAGAATTCATATAAAATATATTTTGACAATAGAAAATTTTATAAAAATGCTTTTATCTATAAATAAATAATAAAAATAGAGAATAAATATGAAAATAATAGGAAAAGTATTTATAAAATGTTTTATGCTGAAATAAATTTATAAAATGCATATAAAGTATATTTTGACTATAGAAAACTCATTAAAGATGTTTTTAACCTGTAAATAAATAGTAAAAATAGGAAATAAATGATAAATGCATTTCCTTGGCTATGAAAAATAATAAGTCACTCATAACCTTGATTTAAATTATAATTGTAGCATAATCTATGATAGCATTTGTATAATTTGTATGGTGTACTGCTAGTGACTGCTTGTATTACTCTTTTGTCAGTAGTTTATACGCACTCGTATTTCTATGATCAAGAAGCTACATGAAGATGTGAAGATCAAGAGTTCAATGAAGAAGAACTGAGCAGCTATTTATACAAAGGCAAGTGCCCTTGACCATCTTGCACCTTTTTAAGGGTTTAGCTAGTCGCATGCTAATTAATATGAATCCTATGTTATGCCCTGTTGTTTTACCTTATTACCTTGTCGTTTGGGTTATGGGAAAGGTGGTACTTGGGGATTACTTTACGCTTAGCCACGCATAATAGTTGGGTGGGAAAACATTGACCATATTTATTACTCATGACTTATTATTATGATTATGATTATGATGTTGGAAATGGATTGTAGTAAATAGGAATCTGGCGGGTTGGTTTGATTGGTATGGTGCAGTACGCACGAGACCCGGGAATCGGGGATTGAACCTTGCCGGATTCTAAGGACCGGTTTATGGAGGAAGCCACTAAGATTTATAGTACCACCACGAGACTGAGATGGGGCGGCTTGGTCAAATAATTAGGTCTCTCCCGATGAAATGCTAGTAGTTGGATGGTGCGGGGAATGATGCAGGGGTACTGCTATGGGAACCGCAAGGCTCGAGAGGGGGCTCTGAGGCGGAGGGTTACTCCGGGAATGCCTCAGTGGTGGAAACCTTAGAGGGCTAGCACTAGTCGGGAGAACCTTTGTAAAGACCATGTAGTGATCTCCTGGCCACGAACCTATGGAAGTGTGAAATGTGGTTGGCCACCACTGGCATCAGGGAGGTTTACTCAGTCCACCTTGCAACAGGGGATGAAATCACTACTTGTGGGTAAAGGGTACACTCTCTGCAAAGATTTGGTAAAACTGTCATGACAGCCGTGCTCACGGACAAGAGCGGCTTGGTGTCCAATTCATAATTAGATGATGGTTGAGATGATGGTTTGGGAATGATGTTGGTATTGATTAATTATTATTGTTATTCTATAATGATTGGGAATATACACCTAGATGTAGGTGCTAATGAAAGCTAAGGATAGGTTTAATGCATAGTGCTTAAACCATTATCAGCCTTTCCTTTTTGATTGGCCTACATGTCATTTATTTCCCACACTTGCGGAGTACCACGGGATGGTACTCACACTTGCTTTGTTGTAATTTTGATATGCTGCTCAGTGAAGAGAAGATCTAATGAAGACAGTGACAAGTGAAGACGGTGCATAGGTCGCGTTGCTGCCAGTCAATTTGCCCGTGGTTGCTATAGAGTTTTTCCTCTTCCGCCGCTGTTCAAAACTCTTTTGAAAGGTATAAATGTTGTTTTCATGCGATATAGAACTGTTTATCACTACTTGTCGTACATGTATGGTGAAACTGATCCTGGCATACATGTATTTTGCAGCTGGTTTTATGCTTAATAAAACCGGGTGTGACAAAGAAGAACCGAACCACACGAAGTCACTCGCAGTGGTTTTATAAAATGATGTGGAGTAACCATAATGCCGAGGAAGCGACATGGGAGAGCGCAGAATTTTCTCCGCTCACATTTTCCGGTTTTCTTATCGTCTCACGTCTGGTAATTCCTCCACGGTTTCTCCCCATCTTTTGAATCTCATGACGAGATTCTTTTAAGGGGGGAGGAATGTAAAATCCCACATGTTTCCAATGTGAATAGCAGTTGAGGATTAAATGCAAGTAAAGAAAAATAGAATTATATTCACATACAATGATGAACATGCTATAATGAGGTGAACATAAAAATCTTTTTCTACCTCATGCTCAGACTTTGTTAACATGACAATTGGACTTCACCAATGGTCTTATAGTAACTAAAATAGCATCTCTGCAAAGTTTGAAATATTTTTGAACCAAATTTGCTAGAACTTCTAACCTGTACAGTAGCTATTTTTCCAAATAGCTAAACCTAGGATTTAGCTACTGTTGCAAATAGACTCTGCTAAAATTATTCAAATTATAGGCTCAAAATTTTTCTGTGGTCTTCTAATATTACACTAGACTCCGTTCAAACTTTGTAGAATTTTGAAGCAAGTTTCCATTGAGTTAGACACGGACTCAAGGTTTAATTCCACAATGACTTGAAAAGTTGACGTGTACCTAACTTTGTCCAAATCAATTCCAAAATTTTCCAGAGGTCTCTTTTGGTTCAAAAAAATTAACTTTAAAGTTCCAAGAATTTGGAACTTCATTTCACTACTACAAAAAGCATTTTTACTGGCGCCTCAAATTTTCAAACACAGGCGGTCCTTAAAAATATGCGACTGTGATGACGAATGATATAATAACCGCCTGTGATGACAGAACAACACAGACGGATTTTAAAGAACAACCGTCTGGGTAAATACATGATCTTCACAGGCGGTTCTTAATTAAGAACCGTTTGTAATGCAATGAACTTCACAGGCGGATTTTAATAAACAACCGTCTGGGTAAATACATGATCTTTATTGACGGTTCTTAATTAAGAACCGCCTGTAATGTAACAAACTTCACAGACGGTTTTAAAAGACAACCGTCTGGGTAAATACATGATCTTCGTTGACGGTTCTTAATTAATAACCGCCTGTAATGCAACGAACTTCATAGACGGATTTTAAAAAACAACCGTCTGAGTAAATACATGATCTTCGTTGACGATTCATAATTAATAACCGCCTGTAATGCAATGAACTTCATAGACGGTTCTTGGTTAACAACGGTCTGAGAAGATCATGTAGGGAAAATTGTATCAGGAAAAAACACAGATGAGCGGATACTAGTACAGTAATGCATTGTAGGAAATGCTCGATCACCAGTGAGGCTGGCTTAATTGTGATAATACACCATTAGAGGCCTTACAATTGTTCAAAGATAATTTCTTTACACACTGAACAAAAATCATGCTACATTCATTGTAGATCGACGATGAAGCTCCCATCGATCAATCTAAATTGTACCGTCCTGCTTGCTCCCGAACACGTCTCTTGTATTCCGCTGGATCCTAAAAATATTGACATTATTTAAATTAACAAACGTCGAAGGAGGAATGAATAACCTACATTGGTCACTAAGTCAAAGTGTCATCTAACCTTTATATGTAGATTATAGCAATCATTTTCAACATCAGGCACATTTGGCTGATGCAGCAAACGCTGAACTTCAAGTAGTATAGTTTTGATCGTAAAAGCACTGCACCACCCCTACGAAATATAATTTAAGCAATATAAGAAACCAGTTCAAATAAGTTCAACCGTCTGTTATAAGTAATAATTACATGAACAAAATAGGTCTATCTTACAGTCTCTTGATCAAGAATCCCGATGCAGAGTGCTCCCGAACGATGGACATTTGGGTGGAAGAACCAAATTGGAAAGGTGCATCTTGGAGGCACCAAGGGATAGTCCTCAAAGAAGGAGATTGTCAGGGGGTAGTAACCATCTTCCCATTCAGTCTGCAAAAGAAATTTATTAATAGGAGGACGATGGTTAAACTCATATTGTGCTTGTTCTTCATGACTTACCTCTTCTTTACCGGGTACGATGCACTGCCACTTCAATAAATCCCCCGATTCAGGCTTCGCAGAGAAACCCTATGCGGAGAAATTGAAAATACCAAAAACAAACAAGACGGAAAAACAAACTACAGTTAAGTTCATCAGTCCATTACAGATACATATGTATATACAACCATGTGACTGGTGTGCCATATGTACATACATGGGGATGGTTCTTGCGCCACGCCAAGCGCTCCTCCTTCAATCGGCTACACGCCCGAGACATCATTATCTGAAAGACCAAACTTCCAAACTTCCAAATCATTGAGTCCAAACGCATATGTGTACACAAATGCAAAAGGACACAATCCATATACCAACATTGTTCTAAGTTGATTTCAGAAGATACAAATATATACAATATATATCATCTCGCATTGCTATATACATGTTTTCCAGCATTGACATCTTCTCGCATATAGGGTTTCAAATTCTTTTTAATGCTCTCTCTACGCGCTTGATGTTTTCTGGTTCGGTGAAAAGGTACATCTCTTCATACTGATTATATTCCTCTTCATTATCTCCCACATTGTCAACCCCAACAATATTTTGCTTTCCAGAAACAACTACGTGCAACTTCTCAGTTTCTGGATCTTGAACATAAAAAACTTGTGCAACATTATCGGCGAGAACCCACATGTCATCTTTGTAACCCACTTTATTCAAGTCTACCAGTGTCAGCCCGTAATTGTCCACTTTCAAACCATCAGGATGTTTGACCCATTGGCACTTAAATACGGGCATTACCATTCTTTCGCCATTATCGAGTTCCCATATTTCCTCTATGAACCCGAAGTATGTGGTCTTCTGCCCTTGTGAATCATAAGCCTCAATACGAACACCACTATTTTGTGCAACACTCTTACCGTCTTTTTCTTTAGTCTAAAATGTGTAACCATTGATGTCATATGCTTGCCATGATGTTACCAAAGCAGATGGGCCACAAGCTAACTTCTTCATTGTTGCCTCTTCTATAGTGTTTCTGTATGATATATTTTTGTCCATTAACCATTCAGTGAAACATCTTCTGTGCTCTTTCATGATCCAGTCCTCTTTGTGGTCTTGGTTTTTATCATGAAGCTCAATTTGGTGTTCCTCGATGTATGGCTCAGCTATTGCGAGCTGTTGTAGTACACCAAAATGTGCACGGTGTACATTCTTGTAATCTTGAACAATAAAAGTTTTCTTACCCACTTTGCCTCTCCCACGTAGTCTACCCTCATGTACCGGTATAGGCACACCTATCGATTTTCCATCTTTGATGTAATCAGCGCAACCCTCAATCACTTTTTCAGTGGTGTATCCTTCCATAATTGAACCCTTTGGGTGAGCACGGTTCCGCACATAACCTTTTAATACTCCTAAATATATCTCCAATGAAAACATATGATGTAAATATAGTGGCCCCAATGCTTATATCTGATCAACAAGATGTATGATTAGGTGTACTTGCATATCAAAAAAGGATGGTGGGAAACACATCTCAAGCTTGCACATTGTCTCGACGATGTATGTTTTCAGATAGTCTAAATCTTCATGTGCTATCACCTTTTGCGATACTGCATTGAAGAAGTAACACAAACGTGTGATGACAACTTTTATATGCTCAGGTTTGATTACTCTTATTGCAATGGCAAGGAAAACTGTCATCATCATGTGACAGTCGTGAGAATTATAATCGAATAAAGACAAGTCTTTCATCGAGAGTAGTTTGCGGATATTGTATGAGAAACTTGTGGGCACTTTGATCCCACGCAAGCATTCGCAAATTTCTTTTTTCTCTTCTAGCGTCAAGTTGTAGCTGGCTGGGGGAAGGTAATGCTTCCTGTTCGCCTTTTCTACTGGATGAAGCTCTGGTCTCAAATCAAGATTTACTAGGTCCATACGTGAATTTAATCCGTCCTTTGTTTTCCTCGGCATGTCCAAGAAGGTCCCAATGATGCTGTCAAATACATTCTTTGTAACGTGCATCAAATCAATACTATGGCAAAATTCCAGATTCTTCCAATACGGAAGATACTTGAAAAAGATTGATTGTTTCTTGAAAGCCATGTAAGTTGTATCATCCGAAGATGTACTTTTCTTTCTCTTAATTCCTTTACTCTTTTTTCCCTTACCGAAAGCAATATGAATGTTCTTGACCATTTCAAACACAAGTTTTCCACTGTAAGGTTTCGGTGCAGTATCTTTTTCGATTTTGTTATCAAATTGTTCTTTAATCTTCCTATACTTGTGTGTATCTGTCAAGAACCGTCGATGTCTCATGTACACCGTCTTTCTGGATGAAGTGAGATATAGAAATCTAGTTCTATCCACGCACCTAACGCAACCTTTCTTCCCTTTCATTTGTCCCGATAATGTAAACAGTCCGGGATAATCATGCACGATAACGAATATCATTGCTCTTAGCGTGAAATACTCCCGCTTGTACTCATCCCATGTACGTACGCCTTCATTCTACAATTTCGCCATATCTTCCATTAAAGGTTCCAAGAACATATCAATTTCGATGCCGGGTTGTTTCAGACCTTGGATAAGAACAGATAATAAGATATATTTCCTTTTGTGACACAACCACGTCGGTAGGTTGTACATAGTTAAGACCACGGGCCATGTGCTGTGTATGCTTCTTTTTTCACCAAACGGATTCATTCCATCTGTACCCAAGGCAAACCTCACATTTCTGATTTCCTTCGCAAATTCTGGATATTGAATATCAAAATTTTTCCACTGCGTTGCATCACCAGGGTGTCGTATATGTTTTTCATTCTTCTTGCGTTGCTCGAAATGCCAACGCATAAGTTCAGCCTCCCTAGGGTTTGAGAACAAACGCTTCAAGCGATCAATTACCGGAAGGTACCAGATCACCAATGCAGGAATTTTTCTCTTATTCTTCCCGTTTGCATCGCCAGAAGTATCGTCATCGTCACCTTCAGGACCAATAATAAACTTCTTATTCTTCTGAGTCTTTTTCATGTTGGTAACATACTGGTGATTGTAGTCCTTCTTGTATCTACTGACACCACAAATGGGGCATCTAGTTGCGAGCTCATGCTCTTTGCGATACAGAATACAATGGTTCACACAAGCGTGTATTTTTGTCACACCTAGTGCCATCGGGCAAAGAAGTTTCTTCGCTTTATAAGTGCTTCTAGGCAGTTTATTTGGATTTGGAAGAATTTCTGCCAGAAGATTCAAAAGATCAGAGAAACTACAATCGGACCATCCGTGCGTAGCTTTCAACTTTAGTAGTTCTAAGACTGCACACAATGTAGTAAACTCTTTATCACAACCGTTTGATTCATCATATAAAAGCTCTGTCGCCGCATTCTGCAATGTCTCCATTTTACTTAATCCTTTGCTTGCTCCCATAGAAGTCAGTACATGTGGTTCAATGTGACGCAACATCTCCTCACAATCGAACTCATCATCATCATCACCAGCTTGATTGTCACTACCATCATCGATATGAACATTATCGTCATCTGAGCCTCTCTCATCATCTTTATCCACATCATGTGTATCTAACTCACCATGCTCTGTCCATATTGTGTAGTTATTTTTGAAACCTCTTTTCACCAAATGAGATTGGATTACTATAGTATCCGTCCAAGCAATCTTATTTTCGCAGTCGATACATGGACATAATATGTCATCTATCTTTTGCAACTTCGCATGTCTCTTGGATACTTCAATAAAATTTGCAACATTACGAATGTACATAGGATCTGGTCTTGGCATGTTATACATCCACGCTCGACGGTCCATGCTTCAATAATAGAATTTTTGTCAGATTTACAAAATTTGGCCACAAATATTCTCTAAAGGTCTTCTATAAAATGAATTTACAGAGACATAACAAGTATGATTAGGGCGACTAATGTAGGAGACGGGCAACGTCTTGAGGCGGACGGAGTCAAAGGGGGAAACAGGCCCAGCAGCATGGGCTAGGTCTGGGTGGGATCCGGTCCGTTATATCGGGAAACAGGCCCAGATGCATCTTATATATATTACAATAGCATCTGTTAATTAAACATCATATTCATGTCACATAATAGGTACAAAAAAGGAAACAATCCATATAGTCCATACATCAATATACCAGAACACAATCTATACAGTCCTTACACATGCAAAAGGACAGAATCCATATACCAGAACACACAAAACTAACAGCTTATCAGCTAATGAAAATATACAAAGAAAAAGTAAGGAAACTACATTTACCTTGCAGAAGCGTCAGCATGCTGGGGAGGCGTCAGGACGGTGGGCCGGCTGGGTGGAGAAGTGGCGGTGCGGGGTTCAGCGGTGGCGCGGCAGTATGGGCTGGGCGGCGGAGCGGCGGCGCGGCACAGGGGAAATTCAACAGCCTTGCGGTGTCGATATAAATTCGCCAGGGTTGCGTTTTGACTGCGGTGAGAGGTCCTTATATAGACGTCGGTTTTTCACAGGCGGTTTTTAACTTTATCACAGGCGGGTTTTACTTACCAACCGCCTGAGAAGATGTTTATTAATTAAGAAGTAAATATCTTCACAGAACGTTGTTACTTAATAACCACCTAAGAAGATTTTTATCCCAGACGGGTATTACTTAACAACCGACTGAGATAATGCCAACTGAACAAAATATTTTTAAAACTTGTATAGCTGACGTTGTAATGTTTTGGTAAATATCAAATTAATTTCTACTCACATATTATTCACATTTATCTCATAAAAAAAGATCCTTCACTCAAAATTGTTGGTACGAACATATTTGTATAAATGTATGAATTTTTTTAATTTTTTAAAAGCACTCCAACATGTCAAAATTCAAATTATCCACCAGTATTCATTGACACTTAATTGAAATATGTACAAAACACAAGAAAAATGTACAAGAACACTTGATTGAAATCCTAAAACTACACTACGGCCCCGCCTCCTCCATCCTCTCCGCCAGCTTCTCAAACCAAGCCAAGCGGTCCTCCTCCGACTCGTCGTCGTCGTCGTCGTAGTCGTCACCATGGTGGTGGTCACCGTCGTCGTCGTCGCCGTCGTCAGAGGACAACTCGTCATCGCCGTCGTCGGAGGACGACTCGTCGTCATCATCGTCGTCGTCGTCGATGTCCTCCTCCTCCTCCTCCTCCTCCTCCTCCTCCTCCTCCTCCTCATCCTCCTCCGGCGACGATGCAGCAGGAGAGAGGGTCGGCTGCTCCGGCTGAGCCGATTGCTCCGGCTGTACCGGTGGCTCCGGCGGTGGAACGCGCCGGTCGTCATTCACCCTCTCGGGGGAGCTGCAGCTTATCCGCTTGCAGGGTGGCTGCCTCGACGGGCTAGGTGGCGGAAGGTTGGCCATGGCTGTGGTGGTTAGTCGGCGCAGTGCTAGGTGAGGTGGAATGATGGAAGAAGAAGAAAGGAGTGGAAAAGTTATGTGCTTGTACATAACCGACGACGCGCCTTATATATGGTCTGTGCGGAGTAGACGAGGGAGCGGTTCGTTTCCCGCGCATTGAACTCTTTGCAGACCTCGTGCGGCGCACAATTAAACCACTGTGGAAGACGATCTTCAGAGATCCTTCCATCGCACGCGTCCCTGCACCACGGCTTCTCAACTTCTCCGCAGACCTCGTGCGGCGTGTCAGTTAATTAACACTTCTCAGGCCGTTAATTAACATATTGTAGTTTCAAAAATGTTTATCTCAGGCGGGTATTACTTACAAACCGCCTGAGAAAAATAGCATTTTTTCAAAAATGTTTATCTCAGGCGGTTATTACTTAAAAACCGCCTGCGATAAAGACCGATACTGTTCTTCAGTTTCCTTATCCCTTGCTTCTTTTTTATTTAGATTCCAATATAAATACTCAAACATGTTTACATTCTGCAAATTGTGTTCAAATTCGATGATTCTTTCTTCTACATTTGTATAAAATTAACATCTAACAACTGAACAAAATATTTTGTTCATTGCGCATTGAACTCTTTGCAGACCTCGTGCAGCGCACAATTAAACCACTGTGGAAGACGATCTTCAGAGATCCTTCCGTCGCACGCGTCCGTGCACCACGGCTTCTCAACTTCTCCGCAGACCTCGTGCGGCGCGTCAGTTAATTAACACTTCTCAGGCCGTTAATTAACATATTGTAGTTTCAAAAATGTTTATCTCAGGCGGGTATTACTTACAAACCGCCTGAGACAAATAGAATTTGTTGTTACTTAACATCTTCTCAGGCCGTTAATTAACATCTTGTAGTTTCAAGAATGTTTATCTCAGGCGGTTATTACTTAACAACCGCCTGCGATAATGCCCGATACCGTTCTTCAGTTTCCTTATCCCATGCTTCTTTTTTATTTAGATTCCAATATAAATACTCAAACATGTTTACATTCTGCAAATTGTGTTCAAATTCGATGATTCTTTCTTCTACATTTGTATAAAATTAACATCTACCAACTGAACAAAATATTTTGTTCATTGCGCATTGAACTCTTTGCAGACCTCGTGCAGCACACAATTAAACCACCGTGGAAGACGATCTTCAGAGATCCTTCCTTCGCACGCGTCCATGCACCACGGCTTCTCAACTTCTCCGCAGACCTCGTGCGGCGCGTCAGTTAATTAACATCTTCTCAGGCGGTTGGTTCTTACCAACCGTCTGAGAATATATTTATCTCGGGGACGGGTGTTACTTACCAACCGCCTGAGATAAGCCCATGGAGTTCCCCTTGCCGCACGATATTGCGGTCCTGATCGCGGGGTGGGTCGCCGCAACCTCCACCCAGCCCATGGACGACCTCTCCAGTCTGCGCGCCACCTGCAAGGCCATGCACGCGGCGTGCCGTGATCCCACCGTGGGCAGGCGCGTGGCGCTGGAGTGAGAGAGCAGCTGGGAGTGGTTCCAACGGCACGGGAACGGGAGCTACGACGCCCCCATGGAGCGCCTGGCCAACGTGGGCAACCCTCATGCGTGCTACGTCACCGGGTTCGACCTCGTCTTCAACTACGGCCGCGCGCAGGCGCAGCGGGGCACCCAGTTCCTTGCCCGGGCGGCCGCGAACGGCCACAAGGTGGCGGCCTACGTCCTCGCCATGCTCCACTACGACGCCGACCGTGGGGACCGCGATGCCCTCGAGTATATCCGGTAGGTCGAAGGCGAGACTCATGTCGGCGACAACGCGGTCGGGTCCGTCGTGATGAAGAGGACCAACAAGGAGTGTTGCCGGTGTCGGAATCAAGCCATGCAGAGGCTCGACGTTTTTGTGAGCTGGAGGTTATTGCGTAGGCCTCCTCCCGGACTGCCGCCGGTGGCGCTGCCCGACATTGAAGATGGTGTTTGCCGCTGCCCAACAGGGGGGGAACCAGGGGCCTGCCCGCTGCGGCAGGCGAGGGTGGTCCGAGACCGTCTTCTGTACTGGGAACTGTAGGATTGAGCGCGAGTATGACTTGTTCTCCCATAACGTGTTGTACTCTATGGGTTATATTAGTTAAGAAGTAAATATCTTCACAGACGGTTGGTATTTAATAACCATCAAAGAAGATATTTATCTCAGCCGGTTATTACTTAACAACCGTCTGAGATAATACCAGATACTGTTCTTCAGTTTCCTTATCCCTTGCTTCTTTTTTATTTAGATTCCAATATAAATACTCAAACATGTTTAGATTCTGCAAATTGTGTCCAAATTCGATGATTCTTTCTTCTACATTTGTATAAAATTAACATCTACCACCTGAACCAAATATTTTTAAAACTTGTATAGCTGACATTGTAATGTTTTGGTAAATATGAAATTAATTTCTATTCACATATTATTCACATTTGTGTATCTCATAAAAAAGGTTCCTTCACTCAATATTGTTGGTATGAACATATTTTTATAATTTATACATGTATGAATTTTTTTAATTTTTTTAAAAGCATTCCAACATGTCAAACTTCAAATTGTCCACCATTCTAACTAAATACTCATATACATATGAGGCATTCATCAAATTATGAACACACATTGATTCAAAAAAACTTAAAAAAATATGAAAAAATTCGTAGAGGTTGGTATGATGAGTAAAAATGTCCACTGAAAAAGTAAATGAAAAAAGCATTATATTCATCAAGATAGAAAAATGAAAAATAGCATTTGTTGTATGTTTTTTATGTTCTGACCAATTTCAAAGGATTTATGAAGTGAAATTTAATGGTAACCTTTACTTATCAATAATATTACAATAAAAGTGGATTTTTGCCTTTTAAAGGACCACATTTAATTAAGAATATTAATTAAGAAGATGTAAATATTTTCATAAGCGACTAGTAAATATTTATCTCAAGCGGGTATTGCTTAACAACCGCCTGAGATAATGCCCGATACTGTTCTTCAGTTTCCTTATCCCTTGCTTCTTTTTTATTTAGATTCCTATATAAATAGTCAAACATGTTTAGATTCTGCAAATTGTGTCCAAATTCGATGATTCTTTCTTCTACATTTGTATAAAATTAACATCTACCACCTGAACCAAATATTTTTAAAACTTGTATAGCTGACATTGTAATGTTTTGGTAAATATCAAATTAATTTCTACTCACATATTATTCACATTTGTGTATCTCATAAAAAAAGTTCCTTCACTCAATATTGTTGGTATGAACATATTTGTATAATTTATACATGTATGAATTTTTTTAATTTTTTTAAAAGCATTCCAACATGTCAAACTTCAAATTGTCCACCATTCTAATTAAATGCTCATATACATATGAGGCATTCATCAAATTATGAACACACATTGATTCAAAAAAACTTAAAAAATATGAAAAAATTCGTAGAGGTTGGTATGATGAGTAAAAATGTCCACTGAAAAAATAAATGAAAAAAGCATTATATTCATCAAGATAGAAAAATGAAAAATAGCATTTGTTGTATGTTTTTTATGTTCTGACCAATTTCAAAAGATTTATGAAGTGAAATTTAATGGTAACCTTTACTTATCAATAATATTACAAGAAAAGTGGATTTTTGCCTTTTAAAGGACCACATTTAATCAAGAATATTAATTAAGAAGAAGTAAATATCTTCACTGACGGTTGGTACTTACCAACCGCCTGAAAATATATTTATCTCAGGCGGGTATTGCTTAACAACCGCCTGAGATAACCTTCTTCTCAGACGTGAAATTCTAGTTAACGATGAACACACTACACATTCATTCATTCACACAGTTGAAGAACACACAAGATGCACAATATTTACACAAGAACACACAAGATACACAAGTAATATTCCATCACATATATGAACAAAGATAGATTTCATTCATTAACAATATTTACTAAACAGAAGCAACTAAAAACAACAAAAAGAAAAACAAATTAAATCCTACTCCTACTCCTCTTCCTTCTCCTCCTCCTCCTCGTCCTCCGGCGGCGACTCCGGCACCGGTGCAACAGGAGACAGGGCCAGCTGCACCGGCTGCACCAGCGGTGCAACCCCGAGGTTGCTAGCCGTCGCCTCCACCAGCGTTCTACGGCCCTCGGGGCCAAGAACCTGGGCCATCGTCGCGAACAGAATGTCGAGACGATCAGCCACCCCCGTGAGGGCGTAGAGGTAGTGGCCCATGGTACCCATTCCAGTATACTCTGGAAGGGTACCCAGCCCCAAGGCACTCATGGCGCGAGACGTATTGTTGTACGCCTCTCGCGCCATGAGGAGGCGCTGCTCGGTGTTGATCTTCTCGGGGGAGCTGCAACATAGTTTCTTGCAAGGTGGCTCCCTCGGAGGGCTTGCCGGCGGAAGGTCGGCCATAGTGGTGTTGGGTCGTCGGAGCTGAGGAAGACGAAGAAAACAAGAGGATTCAAAGTGAGCGATGCGCTTGTGAGCGATAGCGCGTCTATAAGGCCGCGCGGAGTGGAAGATGGAGCAGTTGGTGAAAAGAAAGGTCGCGCCTCGGGGAAAAAGAAAGGTCGCGCACGGTTGGTGAGGGGTCTTTATGTAGGCGTTCATCAAATTATAATGAACACATATTAATTAAGAAGAAGTAAATATCTTCACAGGCCCATGTTTATCTCAGACGGGTGTTACTAACCAACCGCCTGAGATAATTGTATCTTCTCAGGCGGTTGTTAAGTAAAATCCGACTGAGGTAACAATCTTCTTAGGTGGTCGGTACCTAAAATCCGCCTGAGAAAATGGAAGTCTATATATACCCCTCGGCAGCATTGGAAAAACCTAACCCGGGCGAAACACTTAGACGCCGTTAGGCTACCAAAATTTCGTTTGCCGCCAAGTGTTCGCCCTCGTCACTTCCAGGTACGCCGCCGAGCTTCGCCGTCGCCGAGCTTCGCCGTCGCCGCCGAGCTCCGCCGTCGCCGCCGAGCTTCGCCCTCCTCACTTCCAGGTACGCCGAGCGAAGCCATTGCCGTCGCCTCCGAGCTTCAAGGTAAACCCTAAACCCTTCGACCTTCCATCCTCCTTCGCCGTGCCACCTCCCTCCCCGCCCTCGCTGCCGCCTTGCATATCCTTGGTTAGGGTTCGGGAATTAGAAAATGGTAGGCATCCTTGGTTAGGGTTCGGTGGAATTCGAAAAACTGTCAAGTTCGGTGGCATCTTTGGTTAGGGTTCGGTGGGGCAAGATTTATGTGGATGGTTATATCATGATAAATTGGTAGTTGGTTTTGGGTGTCTGAAACTGTGAAATCAGTAGCATTTCATCTTCTGGTAGTTTGCAGAGATAAAACTGTCAAGTTCGAATGAATAGGAGTTACTCCCTTCGTCGTGGATGGTTATATCACGATAAATTGGTAGTTGGTTCTGTGTGTCTGAAACTGTTCTGACACATTAGTGGTAAACATGATTCTAGACTCTAGTAACAGCAGTATATTCCCTATTTCTGTCATCAGCCTTGCATATGCCACATAATTCTCTATCAGGGGCAAGATTTAGCTATATTTGGTTAAGTTGACCAAATTTGGGTAATTTTGGCTAAGTTACATTAGATATAGTTATACTTGACTAATTTTGACTAAGTTATGCTATATTTAGCTATATTTGGCTACTTTTGCTTAGAGTTAGCTATGCTAGACTAAGTTTGGCTAAGTTTGCTTTTATTTCTCTAAGATTCATTTGAGCAATTGTAGATAATCTGTGCTACCAAATATGTCTGCACTTGTGGCTCCATCAGCTTCATTTGAGCAATTGTACCTAATATGAGCTACCAAAGTTATGCTATATTTAGCTCTGAAGCCAAACAAGTTGCTGGCCAACTCATTTGTGATGCCAGGAGCATCCTCACGCCCATATCTAGGTACCACTAGGTGTGGCGATGGAGTCTGAGCATATGAAGACCTATATAACTTCAAAAATGTGTTTTGGCTAAATTTACTTAATGGAGCCAAAATTCAGAAAATTTGTTTTAAATATGACCAAATTTAGCTAACTGAAGCATAATCAAGCATGTTTGACTATGCTGGGCAAGATTTAGCTATATTTGGTTAAGTTGAGCAAATTTGGCTAATTTTGGCTAAGTTACATTAGATATAGCTATACTTGACTAATTTTGACTAAGTTATGCCTTGGGTTGTCGGTGTAAAGTGAGCTTGCTAGTTGTTGCTGCTGCTATCAGTCTCTTCTAGGCACTGCATCTGCACAAGTACGCATTAGCATGTTGTTTTTCATTCAGTAGGTAGAAGAATCAGTGACAGGGAATAAGAGGAAACTTGAGAGCGGGGACGATAATGCCCTCTAAGCTAGGTAGGAGCTGTGCGGGGATTTGCTTTTTGTCCCTTGCTTGATCAGTTATAGGTCCGGAGCTAGGCGCCGCCTAGTAAACCTCAAGAACGTGGTCGCCACTCTGAACGAAGCTAGCCTATTTAGAATAAAAAGATAAAATTGCCATTGGTGAGCAACTTTAACATGCTTGTCACCCTCGCAATGTATATGAACCTTTTGGTCAGTCGCCTTATACCCTAGAATGCCTTATCAAATCCTAGAATGCTTCCATCTTTTTCTTCATGCAACACTTCATGTAGAGTTAATATGCCATTTATTATATTTTTTGTCTTATTAGATCTAGCATGGAAAGCCCTAAGAAGACTGGTCCTGATAGTAACAAAAAAGAAGACAATATGGAGTTTACTAACTCCAGCAGTTCAGGCTCCTATCACAGTCCTTCAGATCCTTTTCCGAATATAAAAATTAAAAAGACTTCAGTGGGTCTAGACCCGGAATATGATCCTGCCGACGAGGTATGGATCACGAATCTTAACTTCAGCAGTTCAAGTTAATGTTGGTTGTCAAGTATACGAAGTCTTATAATTTTTTTCTACCTAGATTAATCTCGAAGCCAATGAGGTGACATCGGCTCCTAAAACCGCAGAAGGTTCTCCAATGGATGAATCCTCAGCTTCACTCAAGCGGAAACGAGGGCAACGAGGTCCCGATAAGGGTGCATTGGACCGCATCATGTACATAACAAGTGTCGGTCCAGGTGGGCTTCCCCAAGAACCATTGGATTCAGTTACCAAGTACCGTAATGCATGCGGTTTTCTTGTTAGGGAGGTTGTGCCAATCACAACCGAGAATTGGAGGAAATTACCCGAGCAGACCAAGAATGAGTTGTGGGAAAAGATAAAGAAACAATTCAAGTTCCCGAAAGGCACAGAAGAAGCTGTAAAGAAAGCAACAATGGTCTCTTGTGGCAATAAGTTTCGATGCTGGAAGAGTGAAATCAATGCTTATGTTAAGGCCAATAAGGTCCCTAGCCCGAGGAAGATGGGAAAAATCACACAAGCTCAGTGGCAAGAGTTTGTTCGTCAAAAGAGCACACCTGATGCTAAAGCTCTAAGTGCAACTAGGTCAGAGCTTGCAAAGAAGAACAAATACCATCATCGCTTGGGGTCTGCCGGATATGGCCCCAAAGTCCAGAAATGGAATAAGATATTAGATGAAATTATCAGTAAGGGCATTCCTCACCCATTAGAAGGGTGCGATGAGCGAACTCAACGCTGGGTCTTTGCTCGGTCAGGTTTGACCAGCGAGGGCAAACTTGAAAAGCCCAACTCTCTGAATGAAGTAGAGGATAAAATGAAAGAAGTAATTGAAAAGCAAAAGAAGGGTCTCTTCAAGCCGAAGAGGGAGAATGACCAACTTACCGCTATCTTAGGAAACCCTGAACACAGCGGACGGGTTCGAGCGGTCTCTTCTCAAATGTCTTGGCTAGATGGTTTCCCTAAAGATAAAGACACATATAGAAGACGTGAGAAGTTTAAGAAAACACTTGATGAAACGATTGCTCAAAAGGTCAAAGAAAATATGCAAGAAATAATGGAACAACTTAGACAATCAGGACAATTAGTGGCACCGAGTACAATGATGGTTCCGGTGCAAAAGGAGCAATTAGTATCTCCAACTGCCTACCCTAGCAGCGTTGGTTCCATGCCAGGCTCAGGGTCAACCCATAAGTTCCCTGTCGATGATATTGCTAACGACAAATCTTGTCGTCTTCTTGTCCCGATAGGCAGAGCAGGGAACAAAACCAAACAGGTTGCCACTGCTATGGCAAAGCCTGATCATGACTTCAACGGGAATCCACTTCCGTTGTATTATTCTGTGGTGCAAGTTCTTCAGATCATTGATAATGATTATGAAGATTATGAAATAGACCACGTCACACCTGAGGGGATCGCGACTCTGGGGCAGGTTGTCAACCAATTAATCCTTTGGCACCAACGCGATATCGCGTTGGACGATGAGCCAATTTCTAGCCCCGTCGCATCTCCAAATACTGCAACCCCATCTTCTAAGGCGAAAGTGCATGAAGATCCACTCCCAGTCCGGGAAGATCCACTCCCCCTATGTCTGAGCAAGGATGATATCCAAGAGCAACAAGTTGGACAACAACTTCAAGCAGTACCAGAGCAAGATGTTGCTAGTAAAGAGCAACTAGTTCAGCAACAGCTTGAAGTAGTACTAGAGCCAGCTGCTGGGAGTAAAGAGCAATCAGTTGAACAATAGGTTCAACAACAAGCCACTGTCCAACTTCCGACGACTACTCCTCGATCATCAGTGCCTGTCAAAGTTAGCTCATACGAAGATAAGAAACCTTCATCAGAAGTGTCAAAGTATTTGGAAGCTATGAAGGAAAATATTAGAAAATCAAGTGCATCTCGTTCTTCTCATGAGCCAGCATTAGAAGATATCGAGGAGTGGGAAGAAGACGGTGTCACGTATAATCGGCATACGGCTTTAGTTAAACCAGGAGTTCCAATATAAAAGCTTGAGGATGTTCCTCCTAAATTTGAGAATGGGAAGCCGTTCATGACATCCGTACAACTTAGCAAACAACCCGTCGCGCTCAGAAGAATGCATGAGTGGTACATCACTGCCAGCACAAAATTTGGTCTTGAGTGCGTCACATTTTGTATTCCAAAAGAAGCATTCTGGAGCACTAGAGTAGATAAACAAGTCATTTTATTTGAAGAGCTGCTTTCCCTTTTCCATCGGGGCATGCTCGATATCAACCTGCTGCTCGTCTGGTGCTTGTAAGTGCTCTAATATTTTGTATTTGCTTTTCTTACTACATGCATACGCATTTCATGAGATTATAACAATTCTGGACTTCTTCAATAGGATGCAATACATGGATAATGAAAAGTTGGCGCGCAAGACAGGTATCCTTGACCCTACTAGGATTGCAACGTCGCTATTCGACGTCCAGGCGAATCGAGAATCAAGCCAGCACAAACACATGAAAAAAAAAGATTTTGAAAGAGCAATTGCAAAACATAAGAAGGATAGAAAGACAGAAGTTGCAGCTTACATAGGACATGCGATGTTTAACTTTGTCAGAGACGGCAAGGACCTCGTAAAGGCTCTGTACCACTTCGAGTAAGTTCGACACATGACATTGAAATAGCAATTATTGGTAATTGTTAACACATGTGTTTGTATGTTTGCAGTAATCACTACATAATGATCTTCATCAAGCCAATGCAGGGAATGGCAACAGTCTTGGACTCGGTCGATTACCCACCAGATCGTTACAAAGATTTCCTTTCCATTTTGAAAAAGTACGTTTATTCAATAATTTTAATTTACGCACATTTAGAATGTGTTGACAAGTTTTATATGACATTTCTTGTATTACAGCGCTTGACAGTTTTACGCGGAGCTTGGCGGTCAGAGACCTCGTAATACGAATGCATTGGACATTAAAACGTATTATGCTTGTCCGAAGCAGCCTACTGGGAGTGTCTTATGCGGGTATTATGTATGCGAGCATCTTCGGACCGCCGCCGTATATAGAGTCAATCGTGAGGATGTAAGTTATCCTTAATGTCGATACCTTATTTTCTTACTTTTGTGTTTCATTTTCATTGTAACTAGCATAGTTTAATGCTTATATTCTCTGTTGTTCAATATTACCAGAAACATTATTTTCATATTTTGATTCCAACTTCTAAATTCAATTGCTCATAGTACAAATGCTCCAAAAATACCAACTAAATTTCTGTATACTCTCACTTTGATCTATACTTTGAGATTGTTCAAACCAACACATTCGAAACCTTGTTATGTGTTATATTGCAGCATAAGAAGAATCTGAACGAAGAATGGCCGGTTTGTAGAAGTATTCCTGATGGAGGAGCCGACAGGATTGCTTCTGAACTCTGTCAGTTCATACGTCGCGAAATTTTGCACAAGAAAGGGAAGTTCTTTGATAAGAATGGTGCAGCAGCTGATGTGCCAGAACTTTGCGACTATGCCAATTTAAGCTGTTTTTAGTGAAAACTTGTAAACTTTGAGATGAATTGTATCTGTAACTCGTACATATATATATTGTTTTAGTGAAATTGACTTCTGTGATGATAATATTGTTGACTTTTGTTCTGTGATGATATTGTTGTTTTTTGTTCTGTGATTATATTGAATTGACCTGGAAATTAGAAATAACAGCAGTAGTACTGCATAGGTTATACCTTATCACAGGCGGTTATTAACCAACGGCTAGGCATGGCTGTGAAAAACAATTATCACAGGCGGCTAGATACAAGTAAAGAAACATCTGTGATAACCAAATTTTCACAGGCGGTGACTGTTATGGTAGAAACCGGCTGTGTTAAAGGGTCTTCACAGACGACTGATTTAGGTAAACTCCGTCTGTGATAACACCATTATCATTGACGGTTAGTTATGCTTCAATAATCGTCTGTGAAGAAACATTATCATTGACGGTTAGTTATGCTTCAATACCTGCCTGTGAAGACACATTATCATAGACGGTTAGTTATGCTTCAAAATCCGTCTGTGAAAATACATTATCATATACGGTTAGTTATGTGGGGACCGGAATCCACACATCCGAGGATCTCATTGGGTGGTGTCGTGCGATGCGACACCCAACAGTTTACAAGAATAGAACCAGAATAAAGTACAAGACCACGTCTTTTATTTAATACACAGCGGAAGTTTTCACAATACTAGCGGATGTAAAGAAATATATACATACCATAGCTACGCTCTCAGCACTAGCTATGCAAAAAGCAAAGTTTTCCATGCCAGGGATACTTTGCACTAGCAACACTCAAACTATGGCGGCGTGCAGGGTTCCCACTCGGCTGTACACCCTGGAGGGGGTGTTGCCTCATCGTCAAACCCATCCTCAAAAGGGTAACCTGCAAAAACTCGTTAACTGCAAACGTGAGCTTAAGGCTCAGCAAGACTTAACCGTCTCACTAGACAGATGCACGGGGACACTAAACATAGGTAAGGAATAGCATAAATAACTCGCCTACAAGTGGATCCTTATAACCAAGTTTTAGGTAGCAAATGACATTCTCTGAGCACGGCACATCATGGGCTCCACAATCAAACAAGAAACGTTTTACCGATGATATGACATGCCCAAAGCACATAATGCTATTACAGCTAAAGTATGGGGAAATTGTAAATCTTTAGTTATACTATTTCTAAATCAAACAAAGTTGCAAAGTAATTATAATTCAATATCATATGACTTTCCTGACTTCTTTAGTATTTACTACGTCGCGACTGCGACAGACAAGTGGTACTCTATTACTGCGAGGGACAGTGATTGCAATCAAGACACACCCGGACAACACGACACATACGTCGTTCGGAAGTGTCAGCGAGTACACCTGGACCTACATAACACTTCAGTACTAGGCGTATATGGCCACCTTTCACAAGAAACTCAAAGGCTGAGCCCGTCTCACCTCCGCAAACAGAAGGTCTCCGCACAGAACACCTCATGTGTCTGCCGACCGATTTACACCTTACTGTCCTCAACCCACCCCTATCGATGGTGAGTTAATGGGTCTCAACACCCCAGTTATCAAGTTACATCAGTTTATTGGATTCCATATGTCCATTATATTGCCGGTACAATTCAAGCTTGTCCGAAGGGGCTGCATACGGACGGGCCTTAATCGACACAGGCAGGGCTATGCGACCGAGACTCAATTCTCGCCGCTTCCTATCCAATCCCTGCCCGGTCTCAATTTCATTATATTAAACCATTTTCTTTTCAACCAATCCTGTGAGATACATCTCTCGCGAGTAGATTCCAACTACTCGACTTCTACCGGATTTCCTATGCATTAGCAAAGCAGTTACTACAGGTCAAACTGTAACTCGTGCCAAACAAACCCCTGGGATTTTTGGTCATGCAAGTGGAGTATCATACACCCTAAACGTAATGCACAATTCATATACTATTCATCATAGTGATAAAGCAAAAGATCATAAACGACTTAAATGCAAACCGGGGCTTGCCTTGTTGCAGGTCAGGTTCTGAGTTAAAAATTGGAAGGTTCTCTTCCAAGGCTTCTGGCTTCTCCTCGACTTCGGTCACTATACGATATGCAGATAAGATGGATATATAAATGACTTTGAAATTTATTTAGTTTAAGACCATAAATTAATTCATGGTGATCACTATATGACAGGGACCTTAATTGGCTCTGGAACTTCGATGGTAGATACTAGGGAATATGATCAAAGCTCTTGCAAAGAACAGGAGATGATCATAGCAGATTGTGGTCTCCGAAAGTATGGCAAGCAAATCAACTTCCAAAAATTTCCGAGAGGAAACTGTAGCTTGAACCTAGCTAACAGTTGATAATCAAGATGGAGGGAGTGGTTCTGGTCTTAGCAAAATTTGTTTCATAATTTTCTAAGCTGTGGGGAAGGAGTTATTGTATTTCTAATTCGGTAGGAATTTCTGGATTTACTTTATGATTGAGTTTCTAGACATTAAACCAATATTTAGTTTGTAACTGATTTAGGACTAGTATAGTAGGTTAATTAAATCCAAGACTTTAACAGGAGCTAGGGAATGACTAAAGGAAGACCCTGTAAAATTTTGGGACCTAATAAAGCAACCTAGTAGCTGTGAAAATTCAACAACTGAAAAAGGAAATTGAATTATACAGAGAGTTAAACAGGTGCTATGGCTCCCAAATTTTGCCTGAAAATCAAGAATAGGACAATAAATTTTATGTGAATTTTGGGGATTTTTCCTGTGGATATCTTGTCTGGAAAAATTTCATTTGCATTAGGAAAGATTATTTTCTACAGAATTTAACTCTGAGTTTCACAGAACCTAATTGGTATTGACAGAAACTAGAGCTCGAGATCTTTCGAACAAAATTTGTTTGAAGAATTTTGGAGTATCCTACAGAAAGTTATGGATTTTCTAAGTTGGAGCCTATTCTGGAATAATTTCCTAATTTGATTTAACTCGTGGGCCCCACTGTTTTAAAATGAACCAATAGCATTTAAACCACACGGGGGCCACAGATTCCCACCGCGTAGCCACAGCAAATCCCGTGGCCACACCTGATCCGACGGGATTTACCGCCGCTGACACGCGGGACCCGCCGCGTCGTCTTCTACCTCCCGACGCGGGCGGCGCGCGGGGTTCCCGCGGCGGTGCTCTCTGGCGAGCCTCGCCGCCGGCCAATCCAACGCACCAGAATCGCGGAAACTTGCCGCCTGGGGGTTTTTGGGGTCGCTGAGCACGGTGGTGAGGTCAATGGGTCTTGAAACTTGCCGGAAAAGGTCGTGCGACGGCGGTGGCGGCGATGAGTGCTCGGGCATCATAGAACTCTCTAAAGAGTAGCTCAAATCACTTGGGAATTGCTCCAAAACCTTTCTGGGATGATGGAGTTCAAGGATATGGGCGCAGAAGGGGAGTGAGTTGCCGGGAATCATGAGTTCGACGGTGAACCGAGGTTTTCTCACCGGCGGCGAGCAAAACTCGAAATTCAGAGCCGTTGCTTGATGATCCTTAAAGGTTTTTGATCAGACAGGATCGCTAGGGCCTATAGAAACTATCTCTAAGTAATTGCAAAGGATGATTGCTTGTCGAAAAGGAATTTGACATGAAATCATAGCTAGCTATCTACCCTCGGCCGTACAGGAAACGATCAATATCTGGCTCAGGCTTCAACGATAATGGAAACGGTTTGTACCATGAGCTAGAGTTTGATCAGGCGCACCTTTTTGCTCTTTGGAGCTAGGCTTGAAACGGCGTGGAACGGCGGCACCCGCGGAGCAGTGGCGAGCGGCGGCGATGGCGCGCGGCGGAAGAAAAATGGCGAGGCAGTGGAGCTGTGACCGGGGATGAGGATTAAAGGGGCTTCGGCCGGCCTTTTATAGAGCCGCGGCGAGCAGGCAGGCAGCTCGCTGGAGCTGCATGCACGCGCGGTGTCGAGCGGGGGCGCGGCGGTGCAGAGGTGTCGGGGTTGAGCTGATCCGTTTAAAAGGGGAGCTGACATGTGGGGCCCACTGTCCAGTGATTCTCCCCACAGCTCAGTTACTAATTCATTTAAAAATAGAAGATCAACTCCAAAAATCATGAAATTTTGTGGAGATGGCAAATGAATTATTCTGAACACAATGGTGAATTCAATTCTTATGTTTAAAGAAGTTGGAGAAGAATTTAAAATTCAGATTTGAATTTGATTTAAATTTGCTAAGCACCTCAATAAAAATAGTAGATGAGTTTCCAAAATCTTGAAACTTTGTAAGCATGCTATTGAGGAATTTAGGAGCTCATGGAAAAATTTAGAGCCCTTAATTTGAATATTTGGTTTAGAGCTTATTAGGGCTTCATTGTGCATTGCTTACTAATCCTTATCCAAAAATTCTTATTCTTAAAAGGTGAATAGAATATAATTTGGATTCATGGTGAAGTCTAATACCCATGATAAAAGAATCTAACAAAGAGTGCAAGATAAGTTTTGGATGGCATAGTTCATGTGTACCATTATATTGGAGATCCAAAATAGTTGATCACAAAACCCATATGAACTTAACATGCCATAAAAGTGGGGTTTTACATTCCTCCCCCCTTAAAAGAATCTCGTCCCGAGATTACAAAAGAAGGCAAAGGAAAAAGGATCTATCGAACATATGCCGCTAACAAGTCCGGATAGTTCGTTCTAAGAGACTCCTCGCTTTCCCACGTGGCCTCTTCGGCACTGTGGTGGCTCCACAAGATCTTGTAGAAACGCGAGGTGCGGCTTTTTGTGGTGCGAGTCTTTTCATCGATGATCTGAGTTGGATGCTCGGAATAGGTGAGATCTGGTTGGAGAGCTTCCAAATCCTCTATGCGGGTATCAGCTGGAGTCTTAAGGCATTTCCGCAATTGGGAAATGTGGAACACATTGTGGACTCCGGAAAGTGACGTTGGTAACTCCAATTGATATGCCACAGGTCCGCATCTTTCGATTATTGCGAAAGGCCCAATAAAGCGGGGAGCTAGCTTCCCTTTTACCCCGAAGCGATGGATACCCTTCATAGGGGATACCCGGAGATAAACTTGATCTCCAACTTCGAAGTGAAGAGGTCGACGTCGTTTGTCCGCGTAGCTCTTCTGACGAGACTGAGCAGCTTTGAGATTCGCCTGAATAGTGCGAACTCGATCCTCGGCTTCATTTACTAAGTCGATGCCGTACACTGCCCGTTCACCTGATTCGCACCAGTTTAAGGGTGTGCGACACTTGCGGCCATAAAGAGCTTCATATGGCGCCATCTGGATGCTAGCCTGGTAACCGTTGTTGTACGAAAATTCTTCCAATGGTAGATGGTCATCCCAATTCTTACCATGGTGGATGGCACAGGCACGAAGCATGTCCTCAAGCACTTGATTCACCCGCTCAGTTTGTCCATCAGTCTGAGGATGATAGGCCGAGCTCCTAATTAACTTGGTCCCCAGTGCAGCGTGGAGATGCTCCCAGAATCGCGAAACAAATACAGCCCCACGATCTGAGATGATGGTGCGGGGTATTCCGTGGAGACACACGATTCTGGCAATATATAATTCCACGTACTTTGACGACCGATAGTTGGTATTGACGGGAATGAAGTGTGCTGTCTTAGTTAGTCGGTCAACGATCACCCAGATTGAGTCGTGCTTATGGAGAGTGGGAGGCAACCCAACAATGAAGTCCATGCTGATATCCTCCCATTTCCAAGTTGGTATGCTTAAAGGTTGAAGCTGTCCTGCTGCTTTCATATGGTCGGCCTTCACTCGCCGGCATGTATCACACTCGGATACATATTTAGCTACTTCCCGCTTCATCCGAGTCCACCAGAACTTCTTTCTTAAATCTTGGTACATTTTGTTACTTCCCGGATGAATGGAATACTTGGATAAATGAGCTTCATCCAGTATCTTCCTCCGAAGTTCCATGTTTCGGGGTACCACTATACGGTCGTTAAACCAGAGGGTACCTTCATCGTCACTTCGGAAGCATTTCATCTCCCCCTTCTTTATTCTTTGGTGAATATGTGACATCCCCTTGTCCGCCTTCTGAGCTGCCATAATATCCTCCCTGATGGTAGGAATGAGAGCGAGATTGTAGAGCGCCCCATATGGAACCAAGTAGAGACTCAGTTCTTCTTTTCCCTCCCTCGAGGTAATGGAAAGATTGTTGATATGGGACTTGCGGCTCAGAGCGTCTGCGACTACGTTCGCCTTGCCTGGATGGTAGTGGATCTCAATCTCATAATCCTTGATCAATTCTAACCATCGCCTTTGTCGCATATTCAAATCCTTCTGGGTGAAGATGTATTTCAAACTTTTGTGATCAGTGTAAAGGTGTACTAAATTACCCAGTAGATAATGCCTCCACATCTTCAATGCTAGCACCACAGCAGCCAGTTCAAGATCATGAGTCGGGTAGTGCTGCTCGTGGTTCCGAAGCTGTCGCGATCCATACGCGATCACTCTTCGCTCTTGCATTAACACACAACCTAAACCAATCCCAGATGCATCGCAATAGACATCAAATGCTTTGGTAGTGTCTGGTTGGGCTAAAACTGGTGCCGTTGTAAGGTGTTTCACCAATGCTTTGAAACCTGCCTCACATGCCTCAGTCCATACATATTTTTGTCCTTTCTTCAGAAGTTCTGTCATTGGTTTAGCTATTTTGGAGAAACTGGGTATAAACCTCCGGTAATATCCTGCTAAACCCAGGAAACTTCGGACTTCATGTACAGACTTTGGAGACTCCCATTTGAGGACTTGCTTGATCTTGCTTGGATCAACTGCAATACCTTCTGCTGAAATGATGTGCCCTAAAAATGGCACCTGGTTGATCCAGAATTCACACTTGCTGAACTTAGCATACAACTGATGGTCCCGTAATCGCTGAAGCACAATATGCAAGTGTTGAACATGTTCTTCTTCGGATTTTGAATACACAAGTATGTCGTCAATGAAGACCACAACGAACTTGTCCAATTCCGGCATGAACACTGAGTTCATGAGATACATGAAATGAGCCGGGGCGTTGGTTAATCCGAAGGACATAACCAGATACTCATACAGTCCATACCTTGTTGAGAATGCTATCTTGGATATATCTTCTGGTCGGATCCTAATTTGATGATAACCAGAACGAAGATCCATCTTCGAGAACACTTTAGCACCCACTAATTGATCGAAAAGAATATCAATGCGCGGTAGTGGATACTTGTTCTTGATGGTGACAGCATTAAGTGGACGATAGTCTACACATAGCCTCAAGGTCTTATCTTTCTTTTCCACAAACAGTGCAGAACAACCCCATGGTGACGAACTTGGACGAATAAAACCTTTGCTCTCAAGTTCAGTTAATTGTTCCTTCAGTTCTGCAAGTTCCTTAGGTGCCATCTTGTAGGGTGGTCTTGAAATTGGCACTGTTCCTGGTGCAAGTTCAATCTTGAACTCTATCTCTCTCTCTGGGGGCATACCAGGAAGATCTTCAGGAAATACGTCGGAGTATTCACATACTACCGGAATATCCTCTAGTTCCATAACCTCGGTATTGAGAATAGATGGTTCTAATGGAATGATGTTCCTAAGATTGAGAAATTGGGGTTGATGGAGTGGAGAGTTTAGATAAATCTTTCTAGGAATGATATCAAGAATAGCACCATGGTACTGCAACCATGCCATACCTAAGATGATATCAAGCTTTTGATGCTATAATATCAGAAACGAAGTAAGATATATGGTCCCATCTAGGTTAAGTGGGATTCCAGGAACCAATTTATTTGTTACCGTTTTTCCGGCTGGAGTGTTAATCACATATGGGGTTTTTGTGGAGATAACAGGCAATTAACTTTTAACGACAAAAGATTTACTAATGACATTGTGTGAAGCTCCGGAGTCAAAGAGTATGACTACGGGTTGATCGAAGATAGAGAACGTACCCGTGAGCACGGGTGCGCCTTCTGGAACGTCCTCGATGGCGAGGTGGTGGATGTTGCCGGGTCTGGTGGCTAGCTTCTTGGGCGGGTTGCGGGGTTGGTTGGCCCCCTGGTAAGATGATTGCCCTCCACCTTGTCGATTCTGCGGACAATCCTTGGCGAAGTGCCCCGTACGTCCACACGTGAAACACGTGTACGGGGTTTGGCCAATACGAAGGGGAGGACGGAATCCCGGTGCACGTGTTGGAGGTGGAAGTGCACGTGGAACCATCCCCTGTTGTTGCTGCGGCCGAAATCCGCCGTTGTTGAACTGACGACCACGGAACATTGGTGGTCGCGATGGCGGCTGCCACCTCTGGCCGGATGGTGATCGATACACCATACGGTACTTCTGAGGAGTACCACCTCCGCTGCTCTGTGGAGCACCCCTCTTCTTTTTATCGGAGGACAGCTCGCGCGTAGCGTCCTCCTGCATGATAGCGGCATTGACTATGTCGTTGAGGCTGCCGCGGTTGAACAGGACAAGCTTGTCCTTCAACTTGGGGTTCAAACCCCGGTAGAAACATTCCCGCTTCCGATCTTCGGTATTCACTTGGTCCTGAGCATATTGGGCCAAGTGGTTGAATGATTTGGAGTATTCGTATGCACTCCTTCCTCCTTGCCTTAGCTCCAAGAACTCTTGAAGCTTCCTCCTCATAATCCCGGGAGGGATGTGGTAGGCGCGAAATGCCTCCCGGAATTCGGTCCAGCTTACAACATGGCCTGCGGGGCGTGCGGCAAGGTAATTGGCCCACCACGCACCGGCAGACCCCTGCAGTTGTTGTGCTGCAAACAACGTCTTCTGCTGTTCGGTTACCGCGAGTAAACCGAACTTTCCTTCAATGGTGCGGAGCCAGTTATCCGCGTCCAACGGTTCATCGGCTTCTCTGAATACCGGTGGGTGTGTCGATGAGAAATCAGAGTAGGAACTCTGAAATTGTTGACGCGGTCCATCATCCTGTCGCCCCCCTTGACGGGACGAGTGCTGCACCAACGTCCGCAGTAACTCGGTTTGCTCGTCGCGCGAGCCGAGCACTGCTGCGAGAACTTCCGCGAGACTCCTGGGGAGTGTGGTTGGAGGTGGTGGAGGTGGTTGCGTCTGAGGCGTATTCTGCCCTGGGGGTGGTGTGTCATCCCCCTGTCCTCCACTAGATCCTCCCACCTCTGAGGCTGTACGAGTACGCACCATACTGCAATATAATGAATAACACGGTAAGTCCCATTGCCTCAAGTTCATCCTCTCTTAGAAATGCGGTAGACAATAATAGACGAAGCATAACATTTACATATATTGATAAAGCACAAACTTTATACAAAATATATCATCTCAAGACCAAGTTTACAGTAGTAAACCCAAAATGATGGATTCCCTTTATGGAAATACATCTCTACCATACTTGGCCTTCCTGACATGTCATACTCATCTCATTAGCTAGACACCACAACCATTACTCATAATATGACACAAACATGGTCACAAAAGAGAAACACTAGCAACCATTTAACTATATGCCGCCCGGTGTTGGCGGAAGTGCTACCACATCTAACTTCAATACGCTCTACTCGACGTATTCAAGTTCCTCTGGGTCTTCTTCTTCTTCTTCATCTTCAGGGCTAGGCACCTCTGATACGGGTGCTGGAGTAGAAGTTGATACATCGTTCAACATCAACGTCCTCTTGGCAGCCATAGCTTGCCAATCTGTCTGTATCATAAACATCCCCCAGGCCTCATTCTCTTGCTGAGCCTGTTCACAGCTGGTCTTCCAGCTCTGAGCCTCTACTCTGGACTGATCCCTGTCTGCAGTCACCACGTTCAACTGTGTGTCCCGTTGGTGCCCATAAAGTAGGCTTGCCTCCAGATCAATATCTCTCTCTAGAGTCTCCTGGCGAGACGCGGCCAAATCCATAACAGCGTCATGCCATTGATTCTCCCTAAGGTTCAAACGATGATTAAGAGGAGCCATCATATCCCTAAGTCCGTCATTTGCCCACTCAAAGTGGTTTGCTCGCTTCATGGCTTGCTTCAGATTATTTGTCAATTCTTTTATGCATGTCCTTTGATTACCCTTCTCGCGATGTGAGGCTGCTGCATACATCGCTAAGGCCGTTGCGGATGTTTCGCCATGCTCTCCCACCTCCGCAAGCAAGCGGGTTGCCCAGGCTTCAGAAGCCCTGCCGTTGACTGGGAAGAGCTCATACGGAGTACCCACCAGATGACGGTAATGGAGTTTGCAAAACCTCCCTATGGCAACACTTGCGGCGTAGCTCCATGTTTCTTCTAATATCAATCCTTTGATCTTGATGGAGTATGGAGCCCATCCGAGATGCGGTGGACCGGCAGGCACATCGACTTAGATGGTGCAACTCCACATACCGCCCTCCTGGAACTTCTTGCCCCAATAGCTAGGTAACACCAAATAGCCAAACTGGCCGAGCAACCGTGCAAACACGTCCGGAAAACCGGCGTGCCCGGTGCATGTTGAGAACACCCATCCATTAGGCAACTGAATTCTTGGTGCTGCCATCTGTGGACAAATATACCCCAATGTCAATACACCGTTTAAGTATTCGACCCAATCACTGGTGATGTGGGACAAAAAGAAATATCCATAATCAATTGGTTCAGTCAAAGCTGCAATCTGGAAATGAGTACAGTTCTGGTTTATCTGACCTATCTGCAGTAACCCGTAAGTTTCATACAGAAGAAGTCAGAACTAAACTTTATGTTGAATACAAAAATTGTAGTACACTTCAAAACCTTTCCAGATTGTACCCATACAGCCACTGTTGAACTAGTATGAACAATCTATACCAGTTTTAAGTTGACTCAAGGGTTCTGAAAATTTTGACAGAACCTCCCCTGTATATGGGCTTATCTCCACATTCTATACAGGTTCATCATGATAAGATATTGAGGTAGTGTCAAAATAAACATTGAGTAACATCGTGTTAACGATCCAGAACTAAAGAAGTTCCCCCACGACAACCTTGTCATGAAGGTATTATGCATCAATTCACAATTATGTGCAAACTGTCCCAAGTTCTGGACTGCAGGAACCAAATTTGCGACAAATGGAATTAGGCATAGCTACACCTAGATTCAGGTCAGGAGTGATAAATAAAGTTGATAGACGACTTCCTAAGCTTTCCAGAAATGTATATGCGTAACCATATCACTGTTCTGGATTAGGGGTTATAATTATCCAAACTCAACAGTAAAGCTGACTGGTTTGCATCAGCAGTCATGCAGTTTACTGTGTTGACTTCCCAATTCGGTTAAACTCCAATTAAAATCAGGAAGGACTCCCCAAAACAAACTCGTGAATCTCCACCTACCCTTCTCAAACATATATCCCAATAAGGTAGTGGATTTTTCTACAGTGAGTTATGGCAAGAATACAGAAACGGTACAAAGGTGGGTTCATATGGAGTAATTACAGTAAACCCCAGTTTTCAACAGATTAACAAGCTTTTCTGTCTTTATGGTCAACGGAAAAGTTGGAGAGACCTTCACGAGCTCTCCATCCATGTAGGATACTCTTATGATATCTAATTGCTAACCAAGATTACAACCTGGCGAAGTTGAGCTACTTCTACCAGAAAACAAGAATCTTGGTTCTATCCACCTTATCAAGTCGAGCCCGAAATTATCAGTATCTGATAGTCGGACTTTCTCAAAACACAATGCAACCATTCTGTCGGTGGGGAGGGTCTAGTATCATGTTTGATACTGACGGTGCTACGTGCCTCACGAAAAGAAATTCTATCCGGTACATCCGGTTACGTCTATAGGTGGTTCCTATATCGTTCCCTCGCAAACGGCTTCTACACGGGTTGCTACCGGAGTTAGATTACCTGCAGAAGACAAACAATCCCCTTTCACACCTTCGCACCTCAAGGGCGGCACGGGGAAACACGGCAGGCAGTCACAATAATATATAACTAAAAGTAAATGCATACGACTCTGGTGTGAGTCGTCCTCGAGCAAGGCCATGTCTCGAGGTACATGGCTGTAAATACGTCTGTACAGCAAAGACTCCCGTACGATCCGGCTTATACACGCTCGGGCATACGTGTTCGCATGTTCTCACAGATATGAGAACACACTATCGGGTTACATACCACCCGACGGGGTTTCCCTCTAACTTTGTGTCACGCTGGGGTACCGCGTGTCATATGTTCTTTAGAAACATGGAAAGTTTCAAAGACTCATATTGACTTTCCGTGCCAAGCCACGGAAATTTCACATACCACCTCTCGTATGCTGAGTTTACCGAGATTGATCCACTCTCGGTGGCGTACCTTACCTCTTACCTGATGTCGGAGCGTCGTTACAGAATATAATAACACATAGTTAGTTTACCACCTTTATATCTTATACTAATAATACTCCTTATAACGGCATATAACTAATTCCTCACTCAAGTTCCTAATTTTTGAAAATATGTTCTTTTCCGGTACACTGTTCCCAACGAAGCTCTGATACCATGTCTGTGGGGACCGGAATCCACACATCCGAGGATCTCATTGGGTGGTGTCGTGCGATGCGACACCCAACAGTTTACAAGAATAGAACCAGAATAAAGTACAAGACCACGTCTTTTATTTAATACACAGCGGAAGTTTTCACAATACTAGCGGATGTAAAGAAATATATACATACCATAGCTACGCTCTCAGCACTAGCTATGCAAAAAGCAAAGTTTTCCATGCCAGGGATACTTTGCACTAGCAACACTCAAACTATGGCGGCGTGCAGGGTTCCCACTCGGCTGTACACCCTGGAGGGGGTGTTGCCTCATCGTCAAACCCATCCTCAAAAGGGTAACCTGCAAAAACTCGTTAACTGCAAACGTGAGCTTAAGGCTCAGCAAGACTTAACCGTCTCACTAGACAGATGCACGGGGACACTAAACATAGGTAAGGAATAGCATAAATAACTCGCCTACAAGTGGATCCTTATAACCAAGTTTTAGGTAGCAAATGACATTCTCTGAGCACGGCACATCATGGGCTCCACAATCAAACAAGAAACGTTTTACCGATGACATGACATGCCCAAAGCACATAATGCTATTACAGCTAAAGTATGGGGAAATTGTAAATCTTTAGTTATACTATTTCTAAATCAAACAAAGTTGCAAAGTAATTATAATTCAATATCATATGACTTTCCTGACTTCTTTAGTATTTACTACGTCGCGACTGCGACAGACAAGTGGTACTCTATTACTGCGAGGGACAGTGATTGCAATCAAGACACACCCGGACAACACGACACATACGTCGTTCGGAAGTGTCAGCGAGTACACCTGGACCTACATAACACTTCAGTACTAGGCGTATATGGCCACCTTTCACAAGAAACTCAAAGGCTGAGCCCGTCTCACCTCCGCAAACAGAAGGTCTCCGCACAGAACACCTCATGTGTCTGCCGACCGATTTACACCTTACTGTCCTCAACCCACCCCTATCGATGGTGAGTTAATGGGTCTCAACACCCCAGTTATCAAGTTACATCAGTTTATTGGATTCCATATGTCCATTATATTGCCGGTACAATTCAAGCTTGTCCGAAGGGGCTGCATACGGACGGGCCTTAATCGACACAGGCAGGGCTATGCGACCGAGACTCAATTCTCGCCGCTTCCTATCCAATCCCTGCCCGGTCTCAATTTCATTATATTAAACCATTTTCTTTTCAACCAATCCTGTGAGATACATCTCTCGCGAGTAGATTCCAACTACTCGACTTCTACCGGATTTCCTATGCATTAGCAAAGCAGTTACTACAGGTCAAACTGTAACTCGTGCCAAACAAACCCCTGGGATTTTTGGTCATGCAAGTGGAGTATCATACACCCTAAACGTAATGCACAATTCATATACTATTCATCATAGTGATAAAGCAAAAGCTCATAAACGACTTAAATGCAAACCGGGGCTTGCCTTGTTGCAGGTCAGGTTCTGAGTTAAAAATTGGAAGGTTCTCTTCCAAGGCTTCTGGCTTCTCCTCGACTTCGGTCACTATACGATATGCAGATAAGATGGATATATAAATGACTTTGAAATTTATTTAGTTTAAGACCATAAATTAATTCATGGTGATCACTATATGACAAGGACCTTAATTGGCTCTAGAACTTCGATGGTAGATACTAGGGAATATGATCAAAGCTCTTGCAAAGAACAGGAGATGATCATAGCAGATTGTGGTCTCCGAAAGTATGGCAAGCAAATCAACTTCCAAAAATTTCCGAGAGGAAACTGTAGCTTGAACCTAGCTAACAGTTGATAATCAAGATGGAGGGAGTGGTTCTGGTCTTAGCAAAATTTGTTTCATAATTTTCTAAGCTGTGGGGAAGGAGTTATTGTATTTCTAATTCGGTAGGAATTTCTGGATTTACTTTATGATTGAGTTTCTAGACATTAAACCAATATTTAGTTTGTAACTGATTTAGGACTAGTATAGTAGGTTAATTAAATCCAAGACTTTAACAGGAGCTACGGAATGACTAAAGGAAGACCCTGTAAAATTTTGGGACCTAATAAAGCAACCTAGTAGCTGTGAAAATTCAACAACTGAAAAAGGAAATTGAATTATACAGAGAGTTAAACAGGTGCTATGGCTCCCAAATTTTTCCTGATAATCTAGAATAGGACAATAAATTTTATGTGAATTTTGGGGATTTTTCCTGTGGATATCTTGTCTGGAAAAATTTCATTTGCATTAGGAAAGATTATTTTCTACAGAATTTAACTCTGAGTTTCACAGAACCTAATTGGTATTGACAGAAACTAGAGCTCGAGATCTTTCGAACAAAATTTGTTTGAAGAATTTTGGAGTATCCTACAGAAAGTTATGGATTTTCTAAGTTGGAGCCTATTCTGGAATAATTTCCTAATTTGATTTAACTCGTGGGCCCCACTGTTTTAAAATGAACCAATAGCATTTAAACCACACGGGGGCCACAGATTCCCACCGCGTAGCCACAGCAAATCCCGTGGCCACACCTGATCCGACGGGATTTACCGCCGCTGACACGCGGGACCCGCCGCGTCGTCTTCTACCCCCCGACGCGGGCGGCGCGCGGGGTTCCCGCGGCGGTGCTCTCCGGCGAGCCTCGCCGCCGGCCAATCCAACGCACCAGAATCGCGGAAACTTGCCGCCTGGGGGTTTTTGGGGTCGCTGAGCACGGTGGTGAGGTCAATGGGTCTTGAAACTTGCCGGAAAAGGTCGTGCGACGGCGGTGGCGGCGATGAGTGCTCGGGCATCATAGAACTCTCTAAAGAGTAGCTCAAATCACTTGGGAATTGCTCCAAAACCTTTCTGGGATGATGGAGTTCAAGGATATGGGCGCAGAAGGGGAGTGAGTTGCCGGGAATCATGAGTTCGACGGTGAACCGAGGTTTTCTCACCGGCGGCGAGCAAAACTCGAAATTCAGAGCCGTTGCTTGATGATCCTTAAAGGTTTTTGATCAGACAGGATCGCTAGGGCCTATAGAAACTATCTCTAAGTAATTGCAAAGGATGATTGCTTGTCGAAAAGGAATTTGACATGAAATCATAGCTAGCTATCTACCCTCGGCCGTAGAGGAAACGATCAATATCTGGCTCAGGCTTCAACGATAATGGAAACGGTTTGTACCATGAGCTAGAGTTTGATCAGGCGCACCTTTTTGCTCTTTGGAGCTAGGCTTGAAACGGCGTGGAACGGCGGCACCCGCGGAGCAGTGGCGAGCGGCGGCGATGGCGCGCGGCGGAAGAAAAATGGCGAGGCAGTGGAGCTGTGACCGGGGATGAGGATTAAAGGGGCTTCGGCCGGCCTTTTATAGAGCCGCGGCGAGCAGGCAGGCAGCTCGCTGGAGCTGCATGCGCGCGCGGTGTCGAGCGGGGGCGCGGCGGTGCAGAGGTGTCGGGGTTGAGCTGATCCGTTTAAAAGGGGAGCTGACATGTGGGGCCCACTGTCCAGTGATTCTCCCCACAGCTCAGTTACTAATTCATTTAAAAATAGAAGATCAACTCCAAAAATCATGAAATTTTGTGGAGATGGCAAATGAATTATTCTGAACACAATGGTGAATTCAATTCTTATGTTTAAAGAAGTTGGAGAAGAATTTAAAATTCAGATTTGAATTTGATTTAAATTTGCTAAGCACCTCAATAAAAATAGTAGATGAGTTTCCAAAATCTTGAAACTTTGTAAGCATGCTATTGAGGAATTTAGGAGCTCATGGAAAAATTTAGAGCCCTTAATTTGAATATTTGGTTTAGAGCTTATTAGGGCTTCATTGTGCATTGCTTACTAATCCTTATCCAAAAATTCTTATTCTTAAAAGGTGAATAGAATATAATTTGGATTCATGGTGAAGTCTAATACCCATGATAAAAGAATCTAACAAAGAGTGCAAGATAAGTTTTGGATGGCATAGTTCATGTGTACCATTATATTGGATATCCAAAATAGTTGATCACAAAACCCATATGAACTTAACATGCCATAAAAGTGGGGTTTTACAAGTTAAGCTTCAAAACCCGCCTGTGAAGACACATTATCATTGACGGTTAGTTATGCTTCAATACCCGCCTGTGAAGACTTATTATCATAGGCGGTTAGTTATGCTTCAATAACCGTCTGTGATAAGACGTTTATCACAGGCGGTTATATATGCTGCACGACCCGTCTGTGATAAAGTATTTTCACAGACGACTAGCCTAAGTAAAGAACCATCTATGATAATCTGTCTTCACAGGCGGCTAGTCTAAGTGAAGAACCGCCTATGATAACGTGTCTTCACAGGCGGTTTCACTTGTCCGCCTGTGAAATTATGGATTATCACAGACTCTTCGTTTCAGGCGGTTTTAAAAGCCGTCTGTGATAATAGGTTTGGAGCCGCCTGTGATGAGGCTTATTGTAGCAGTGTTTGCTATTTTATTTGAGACGCATAGCAAACCCAAGCCATATTTAAATTCAAATTTTGAATTCTGTTCAAACTTGTTTGAACATAATATTTAAATACACCATCATGACCAGCATTACTTACTTGACTTATCCACGAAAATTTCACAATTTCTAGAGCTCATTTACTATTTTAATTGAATTTACAAGTGAGCTGTATATTGAGGTGGCTGGTGGGACCCACTGGTCAGCTTCTACCCACGTGCAGCCGCAAAACAGAGCCGCTGCTCGCGCCAGCGCGAGCGCTGCATGCTCCAGCGTGACGGCGTGGGAGCTGCCCTCTCCAGCTCACTAGCTCGACTTCAAGGCCCCCTGATCCATCCACTACCGTCCTTGATCTTTTTTCCAACCGTGAGGAACGACGTACGGCTCTCTCGCTCTCGTTTCCCTCTCCTGCACGCATGAGCACCGCCCTCTCTGTTCTTTGATTTTGCCGGCGGTTGAGCCCGTGTTGCGCCGAGGTGCAAACATAGAAAAGTGGCACAACGTTCCTCTCTATCTTATCCATCGATTGGTTCATTGTTTCATGCCTTGTATTGGTTGTATTTTGAGGTTTTTCTCGCTGCCGACGGGAAGGCCACCGAGAGGTTCTCTGCTGCTCCATGGAACTGCAGCTACGGCCATTATCAAGTTTCGATCCTTTAAGGAAAAAGGTTCACAATCATGTCTAGTTCCTGCTCGCAAATTTTCAGCTCTTGTCATAGCTTGTAGCTCGGGTGTTCCGCGATGAACCGACACATAGTTCTTTTGCACGCCTCGGTTCTTCATCCAAACTCAGTTTGCACGTGCCATCGTTCTTCGATTTGCTTAGCAAGTAGCTTCTACACATTCTAGCGCACATCCTTGCCAAAAGGCTCAAAAGTTATCGACCACACGCATAGAAACTGGAGTTCTTGTGGCCGCCGGTTGAAAAGCCACGGGTCGCCACTGAACTTGTATTTGCGACCATTTCCACCTCAATAAGAGTTCATTTTGGTCATCTTCATGATCCCAAGATGCCCTCCGATCATTTACCAAGTTGTTTTAGACCTTGCCGAGGCGAATTTGTGTTCGCCGAAACCCTAGCTCCGTCCGCCGCAGTTGAGACCACTTATCCGGCCGTCAATCGCCGTTGGGAGGCCCTCCATCGTGTTCTACGGCCAACTTTAGGTGGGGGCGGGCGAGTGTCGTGGGTTGCAGAGCCCTGGAGATTGTCGCCTGCGAGCCACCGCCATCGGGTGCCGCCTTGCTCGCCACTCGCGCCGCCAGCCGGAGGTAGAGGAAGGGGAGCGGTGGGGCCCGTTTGCCAGAGAGAGAGAAAAAACCCGGTGGATCTGTTTGTGGCAGGGGATCTGGTGTGGCCACGCGGTTAATTCCGTGACCCACGATGCTGCTGCGCTCTGATTGGCCGATTCAAATTGTAAAGTCCCACTTTTCCCTTTTATGAGAAGTTCAACCACAAGTGGTTTATCAAACATAATGGAGGGCAAAAAAATTTTGCACATAAGCTTGACCTCACCAAAAATTTTTCTTTCTACAAAGTTGGGAAGTTATTGATTGCAATGGCTAGGGCAAATTATATGGCAGCAGTATAAAAATCAAAACCATTGGTATTTGATTATGTTGCTATGCATATTAGGCCCTGCCAAAAAGATTCAAATCCAAGGCTCCAAATTTTTCCTTGGAATCTTAAATATCTAAATAGCTTCTCAGAAAAATTTCAAGGTTTTTGAAGTACATCTTCCATTTGTTTGGACACGTACAAAGGATTCAATTCGCGTCGACATCAAATTTAGCATTGCACTAAACTTTGCCGAAATCAACCCCTAAATTTTTCTAAGGCCTTTTATGGTTCAGGGAACTTGATTTCAAAGTTTGGAGATTTTTGGACCTCAAATACTATTTATTTCATCAAGGTTTATACCCATATTGGAATTCAAATTTGAATTTGAAATTGATGCAAACTATGTCCAAATTGAATTCTGATTGCAGAATTGAATTCCCCATATTCTTCTTAGTCTAACTGTAAATTTTGGGAATTTTTGGACAATATTTAAGCTAGAATTTAAAGGAATGGATAAGGGAGAGAGGTGGGGCCCACAAGTCAGGCAGTGAAACCGATTCACCGCCTCTGTTTCTCACCCCCGGTCGACACCGCGACGATTGCATGCGCCAGCTCGCCGTCGGCGTCGGTCGCCACCAGCTGCCCCCCTCCTGATGTCCTTATCTACCGCAGTGGCGCCTATAAAAGCCCCCCCCCTCCCCCCCCCCCCCCCCCCCCCCCGTCGACGGAGTCCTCACCCATTCACCACACCGCGCCATTTTTCATCGCCGCCGCGATCACCCGTGCCGCTCGACGCCGCGCAGCCTCGCCGTCGATACAAGCACTCTCATCCTCTCTGGTCAATAACAAAAAGGTGTGCAACGACCTCGTGCAGCTTCTGGTTAAGCTTGAATCCCTATCATGCATCCTAGCTCTAGTATTCTTTAAAATTCTGAAGCACTTTTATCACGTTGAGGATAGATCGTCGGTTTAATTCTGATTGTAAGTAGAAAATCTCTTCGATCCAATTAGAGGACATGATCCATGTAGTCTAATGCACCTTCCCTCAAAAAATCAGAAAGAACCATCGGCTAATTAGCAAGATCTTCAAGTTTTCCCCTTCCACCGTTGTTGACGCTCGGTTCACCGTCGACTTCGGTATTGCCGGCTATGACACGAGCTCTAAACCCTCCTGAGACATTCCCCATGCATCCACGATGCTTCCCGAGCTGTCAAACAAGAAGTTTAGCTAGGGAATCGACAGTCTCCACTTCAACGAAACCCTAAACCCCGCCACCGCCGTCGGGATTAGTTTTCCGGTCACCCCTCACCGTCGGGAGCTAGTCCATCGTGTTTTCCATGCGAAAATATGTGGGAGCGGCAAGTCCCGAGGCCTCCTGAAGGCCGGAGGCTATCGCCGGCGAAAGCGCCGCCGCGCGCCGGTGAGAACGCCGCCGTCCGAGCAATGCCTCGAGGTGGAAGAAGACTGGGTTCTCGGGTCCCACTTGCCAGTGAACGCAACGCGCCCGGATCGGTCTGTGGCTAAGGATCCAGTTTGGCCGCATGGAAAAGTTTATAACCCCCGGTGTGGCTTGCCCCTGATTGGATGATTTTAAATCCAGTGGGCCCTAGCACCAAATTCAAAAGATGAATTTTCCCTTTTGGTGCAGAACCATTTCCAGAGTTTGAAAATCAATATCTTTCTGTAGGATGCTCCAAAAATATTCAAACAAATTTTGTTTGAAAGCCCTTAAGCTCTAGTTTCTATCAGTACCAATTTGGTTCTGTGAAACTCACAGTGAAATTATGTAGAAAACAATCATTCCAAATGCAAATACAATTTTTCCAGATAGGATAGCCACTGGAAAAATCCCCAAAATTCACATAAAATTTGTTGTCTTATTCTTGACTGGCAGAAAAAGATCGGGAGCCATTGCACCTGTTTTACCCTCTGTATAGTTCAATTACCTTTTCAGTTATTGAATTTTTATATATGTTCAGTGGCTTTATTATGTCCCAAATTTGGACTGAACCATCCTTTAGTCACGCACTAGTTCCTGTAAAAATCTTGGATTTAATTGACCTACTATCCTAGTCCTAATTCAGTTACAAACCGAATATTGATTAAATGGCTAACAATTCAATTATAAGATAATTCCAGAAATTCTTGCCAACTTAGAAATACCATAACTCCTTCACCAAAGCTTAGAAACTTATCGAACAAATTTTGTTAGAACAAAGACAACTTCCTCTATCTTGATTATCAACTGTTAGCTATGTTCAAGCTACAGTTTCCTCTCTAGAATTTTTGTAAGTTAACTGTTTGCCATAATTTTGGAGACCACAATGTACTTTGATCATCTCCTGTTCTTTGCAAGAGTTTCTATCATATTCCCTAGTATCTACCATCAAAGTTCCAAAACCAATTAGGTCATTATCACATAATGGTCACCATAAATTAAATCATGGTCTTGGTAATAATTATTTTTCAAAGTCATTTATATATCTGTTATATGCATATCGTATAGTGACCGAAGTCGAGGAGGAGCCAGAAACCTTGGAAGAGCACCTTCCAAATATTAACTCGGACTCTTACCTGCAACAAGGCAAGCCCCGGTTTGCATTTAAGTCGTTTATAAAATTTTACTTTATCACTATGATGAGTAGTATATGAATTGTGCATTACGTTTAGGATGATAGCTACTCCACATGCATGACCAAAAATTCCAGGGATTGGTTGAAATGAGTTACAGTTTGACCTGTAGTAACTGCTTTGCTAATGCATAGGAAATCCGGTAGAAGTCGAGTAGTTGGAATCTACTCGCGAGAAATGTAGGACATATCTCACAAGATTGGTTAGATAGAAAATGGCATAATATAATGAAACTGAGACCGGGCATGGAATGGATAGGAAGCGGCGACAATTGAGTCTCGGTCGCATAGCCCTGCCTGTGTCGATTAAGGCCATCTGTATGCGGCCCCTTCAGACAAGCTTGAATTGTATCGGCGACATAATGGACATATGGAATCCAATAAACTGATGTAACTCGATAACTAGGATGTCGAGGCCGACTAACTCACCATCGATAGGGGTGGGTTGAGGACAGTAAGGTGTAAATCGGTCGGCGGACACATGAGGTGTTCCGTGCGGAGACCTTCTGTTTGCGGAGGTGAGATGGGTTCGGCGTTCGGGTTTCTTGTGAAAGGTGGCCATGTACGCCTAGTACTGAAGTGTTATGTAGGTACAGGTGTACTCGCTGACACTTCCAAGTGATGTATGTGTCGTGTTTGTCCGGTTGTGTCCTGATTGCAATCACTGTCGCTCGCAGTAATAGAGTACCACTTGTTCACTGTGACGTCCGGTTCCGAAAAATGAACCAAGCTAACGTATATGTGTGCCCAGGATGTTCATCACACATACACGTGTGCAATCACAAAAGAGTATACAGAAAATTACCACAGAACAAGATTAATTAACCAAATTTCATTACACAAACCAGAATATCCTCGAATACAAACTCCAATGAATATTAATGACAAGTTCAACTAATGCAGCAGAAATAAACTAATTGAGCAAACTAAGCAACTATGCAGCATAAGCGACAGGGTATGTATGCGCAGCTCCAATCAACACCACAGGCAAAGCTGACGGTAGACACGGCCTAGAACTCCACATTATCGCCATTAAACTCCCAATCCTGACCTGCAACTGTTGGGGGGGATTGCAAGAGTGAGTACATGTCGTACTCAGCAAGTGTGGAAAGTATGACATGTGGCTGATTCAAATGACGACAATAATAATGGTAAAGTGCTGAAAAGTACAGTAAAACATTCGAAAAGCAACATATTATATGTATGTGAAGTAAACCCATCATAATCATAAATAATATCATAATACCAGTCCATAATTCACCATCCTTATCAATAATTCCAGATTTCACCAATGCCAATAAGTAAACCCATCATAATCATAAATAATATCATAATACCAGTCCATAATTCACCATCCTTATCAATAATTCCATATTTCACCATTGCCAATAACCATATTCAATACCAGAAATAAATCCATAGCTATTCATAACCATCACCAATACCAAATACCCTCTAATCATGGAAGTTGTCCAGGTGCTCATAACCGGGAGCACAGCTATCAAGATAGTTTTATTTGACTCTGTAGAGTTTGTACCTCTTTACCCACGTGTTCGTGATTTCATCACCTTTCGGCGACTAAGAATCTCCCTTATGCCCATGACACGTCAGTCATATTACACACTTCCGTTGGTGTGTGGCCAAGAGATCACTACATAGCCTTTACAAAGGGATTACTAGCCTATTTAGACCCCACTGAGGTTTCACCGGTGGCGATGCCTCCAACTGAGCACATCTTCAACCAAGGGCCCCCTCTTGAGCCATTCGGATCCCAAGGTAGTACCGCCAATCATCAACAACCCAATCCGACTACCCCTTCCCCGAGCATCCACAATGGTCCAAACAGCACTAGCAAAGCCCTAATTAATCAGCTACGCCACACCCATACTTGGCCTCGTGGTGGCACTGTAATCCTGGCTTATTCTCGCATGAACCGGTCCTTAGATCTAAAGCAAGCAAACCACCATAACATCCAACCCATCCACATACCAGGCTTGCTTAGATCACCCATTACAATACCATATTAACCAGTTCATGTTATCCATAATCTCATCCATGCATAAATAAATTGATTGGTATAGTTTTTTTCCATCCCAGTTGATTAAGCGAAGCAAAAAGGTAGAAACCCTTCCCGACTCTCTACCATATATTCCAGGTGACAAGGGTGGTTAAACAAATCTAGTAAACTTCCTACCATAGGATTCCCATCAAATTGACATAGCATGCAGTTTTACAAACAAAACATTTATTTTAAAAATAGGATCAATATGCTTCAAGGACACTTGCCTTGCTCTTGCTGTTGATTAGGGTCAAAGCCTTCAAACTCCTGGTGCTGTAGATCCTCCACGGCACTTTCTAGCGCAAATCCGTCTAATCCACACAATAAACATACAAGACAAGAAACACAATCAAAGAGTGCACAAATATTACTCAATATGACATGACATGCATGATCGATGCAAATGCAAGGTAGAACTTGTTACTAGATTGCTTTTAATGATAACTAACTAGTTCTAATAGCTTGTAACAAGTTTATACATGTTTGGATTCGATTAGATCAAATTTTAGAATTAATTCAACACAATTTAACCAGAAAGATCGGACTAGTCCGCTAGGGACCGGACAAGTCCGCACTCTGCGAGATCAGCGGATTAGGATTTTCTAGATCGACGTGAATTTGGAGATTAGGGGTTGAATTCACGTAAGGAAAAGAGAATAGAAGGTATACCAGGTGTTTAGAACTCCAATGAACCAAGAAACTTGGAGGTAACACTTGGATCTTGATGATCTAGGGTTGGTGATGAACTTGGAGATGAATTGGTGGTGAAGGACGAAACTTGGTGGAGATCTCTATCCTTCTTCGTTTCCTCCTCTTCTTCTTCTTGCTTGGGATCTTCTCCTCCCTCCTTGATGGTGGCTCCCCACGAACTAGGGTTTGGGTGGGTGGAAAAGTGGCAAATAGATGTCAAACCAAGGGGTGAGGCTGTTTATATAGAGGTGGGGGCTAGGGTTAGATGGATTTGGAGTTTTGGGATGAGTAGAGGCCGGTTTAGAGTCCCACATGGGCTCTAAAAGAGTTAGGCATGACGTACCTAGGCCCACTTAACGTGAAACCCAAGAAACAAGTCGTAAAACAAAAGATCAACTCAGAGTCGCGAAATATCGGACAAGTCCGGAAAGGACCGGACTAGTCTGAAGTCGTCCAGAGAGAAAATCGGACAAGTCTGGCCAAAAATTGGACAAGTCCGAATTTGAACAGAGAGGAAAACGGACAAGTCCGCTGGAACATCGGACTAGTCCGGAAAAGTCCAGGGACTTAGCAATTTTCAAGGATTCGTGGAATATCGGACTAGTCCGCACAAAATTGGACAAGTCCAAAAGTTTCCAGAGCCAAAATCGGACTAGTCCGTAGCAAAAACGGACAAGTCCGTTTTTAGTCAGAGAGAAATCGGACTAGTCCTCAGTAAAATCGGACTAGTCCGCACTTTCCTGCGTTTTAAGTGCGGTTTTGTTCGAAATCAATTTTAAACTCGTTCCTCTTTATGTGGGTTAATGTTAAACATGTATATGAGTGTATGTAGGGCATGATGCATGAAAATGAGGGTTTTACAAACCTACCCCCCTTAAAATGAATCTCGCCCTTGATATTCGACGCGGAAGTGAAGAGATAGGGAAATTCCTTCTTGAGATCATCTTCTAGCTCCCAAGTTGCTTCTTTTTCGGTATGGTGCTTCCATTGAACTTTACACCATCGAATCACCTTGTTCCTTGTGACTCTCTCCTTGGTTCCCAAGATCTTAACCGGTTGCTCGGCATAAGCCAAATCTTCCTCTAATTCCAATTGCTTCGGTGCGGTTTGAGATGCTTCAAATTCTACGGTGATCCCTTCCTCATTAGTCAAATTCACCGTCTTTGTGGCACACTCAATAACTCCATTGTGCTTCCTCAACCAGTCCATACCAAGTATAATGTCCAATCCTTGAGAATCCAAAACTATGAGGTTGGCGGAGAAGTCTACCCCCCTTATTCTAAGGCTTACTTTTGGACATACTATATCTGTCCTCATCTCTCCTCCAGGAGACTTAACCAATAGAGTAACTTCATATGAGAGATAGGTAAACTATACTTGGCAACATACTTCGATGCAATGAATGAATGCGATGCTCCAGAGTCAAATAACATAGTCGCGGGGTTGGAGTTGGCGAGAAACATACCAATGACCACGTCATCCGCTTGTTGAGCATCCTCCGTAGAGAAATGGTTCACGTTGCCACGAGCAAAATTCTGGTGTCCACGGCTTCCTTGTGGTTGTCCTCCATTAGGTCTTGGGTTTTGCCTCGGTGCATTGCTTCCTTGACCAAGGCCCGACTTAGGACATTGATGCGCAAAGTGTCCAACTTCTCCACAAGTTTAACACTTCCTAACTCCACCAAAATTATTGGGACGAGTTTGGTTTTGAACATTGGCTCCAGGAAAATCAGCACGACGTGCATAAGGCATCAGAGGCCTAGGTGCTTGCATGACAGGGCGTTGCTGCACGAACTAAGTTGGGCGTGGAGCATAACCAGGGCGCTGGGCAGGAATAGAGGAGCTGTAATGAGGCGCATTGGGTGGTGCAAGGCGAGGGCGCACATTACTTCCTTGTTGCTGTCCTTGATACGGCGCCTTCCTCTTGATTTCTTGCTCCATCTCATGGATCTTGTTCTCAACCACAATTGCTTTGTCCACATGAAAATTGGCATAATCGCAGTTGAGTAGTTGCACTTGGATCTCATTGTTCAAGCCCCTCATGAACATGTATTGCTTCCGGCTGTCCCGACTAACATCCTCAGGCGCATACCTTGAGAGTTGAGTAAACTTATTGAGATGTTCACTCACGCTTGATCTTCCTTGCCTTAAATTCTCAAATTCTTGCCCCTTCAAGATCATAACACACTCGGGCACATAATGAGAACGAAAATTCTCCTTGAATTCCGCCCAGGTGATCCTCTCTTGATCCTCTTGAGCATTGCATAGTGAATCCCACCAATGGGCGGCTGCTCCAACGAGTTGATGAGAAGCAAATAGGACCTTCTCTCAGTCACTGCATTGGACAATAGCAAGTTTCTTCTCCACGGACTTGAGCCAATCATCAGCATCCTTAGGGTTAGCAGCTTGAGCAAAGGTTGGTGGACTAGTCCTCATAAACTCTGCCAATCGGTTATGAGGAGGTGGGGGTGGCGGTGGAGGCATGTGGGGTTGATTGTTGATGTTGCCAGCCTGCAGCTGTCCCATTGTTTGTATCATGGTCTGCATGAGCTGGTTTTGCATAGCCAAAAGCTGCTCAATGTTGATAGCTCCATGAGCAGGTCCTTGCCCATTGTTGTTCTGAGGTACTCCATGGTTCTCCTCCTCACCATTGATATCCCTCTGGTTGCGAGTCCTCACCATCTGAAGAAGAGCAATAGGTAAGAATTAGAAAACGTCCCCAACTATATGCATCAAGGGATATAAATCTAACCAACTAGCTACACTAGCCTAGGTGGACATGGCAATGCTAAGGCATCCCAAAATCCTCTATTAAGCACACAAGAAAACAATATATATAGCAGACAGCACTCCAAGCAAAAACACATTGATTCCTGAGTGCTCCTATGTGCTCTAGAGTGTCCATTCTATCTAGGCTGCGTCCTACGGTCAACCTGTGGCTCTGATACCAATCTGTGATGCCCGGTTCCGAAAAATGAACCAAGCTAACGTATATGTGTGATCAGGATGTTCATCACACATACACGAGTGCAATCACAGAAGAGTATACAGAAAATTACCACAAAACAAGATTAATTAACCAAATTTCATTACACAAACCAAAATATCCTCGAATACAAACTCCAATGAATATTAATGACAAGTTCAACTAATGCAGCGGAAATAAACTAATTAAGCAAACTAAGCAACTATGCAGCATAAGCGACAGGGTATGTATGCGCAGCTCCAATCAACACCACAGGCAAAGCTGACGGTAGACACGGCCTAGAACTCCGCATTATCGCCATTAAACTCCCAATCCTGACCTGCAACTATTGGGGGGGGGGGGGGGGTTGCAAGAGTAAGTACATGTCGTACTCAGCAAGTGTGGAAAGTATGACATGTGGCTGATTCAAATGACGACAATAATAATGGCATAGTGCTGAAAAGTACAGTAAAACATTCAAAAAGCAACATATTATATGTATGTGAAGTAAACCCATCATAATCATAAATAATATCATAATACCAGTCAATAATTCACCATCCTTATCAATAATTCCAGATTTCACCATTGCCAATAACCATATTCAATACCAGAAATAAATCCATAACCATCCATAACAATCACCAATACCAAATACCCTCTAATCATGGATGTTGTCCAGGTGCTCATAACCGGGAGCACGACTATCAAGATAGTTTTATTTGACTCCGCAGAGTTTGTACCTATTTACCCACGTGTTTGTGATTTCATCACCTTTCGATGACTAAGAATCTCCCTTATGCCCATGACCCGTCAGTCATATTACACACTTCCGTTGGTGTGTGGCCAAGAGATCATAAAATAGCCTTTACAAAGGGATTACTAGCCTATTTAGACCCCATTGAGGTTTCACCGGTGGCGATGCCTCCAACTGAGCACATCTTCAACCAAGGGCCCCCTTTTGGCCATTCGGATCCCAGGGTAGTCCCGCCAATCATCAATAACCCAATCCGACTACCCCTTCCCCGAGCATCCACAATGGTCCAAACAACACTAGCAAAGCCCTAATTAATCAGCTACGCCGCACCCATACTTGGCCTCGTGGTGGCACTGTAATCCTGGCTTATTCTCGCATGAACCAGTCCTTAGATCTAAAGCAAGCAAACCACCATAACATCCAACCCATCCACACACCAGGCTTGCTTAGATCACCCATTACAATACCATATTAACCAGTTCATGTTATCCATAATCTCATCCATGCATAAATAAATTGATTGGTATAGTTGTTTTCCATCCCAGTTGATTAAGTGAAGCAAAAAGGTAGAAACCCTTCCCGACGCTCTACCATATATTCCAGGTGACAAGGGTGGTTAAACAAATCTAGTAAACTTCCTACCATAGGATTCCCATCAAATTGACACAGCATGCAGTTTTACAAACAAAACATTTATTTTAAAAACAGTATCAAAATGCTTCAAGGACACTTGCCTTGCTCTTGCTGTTGATTAGGGTCAAAGCCTTCAAACTCCTGGTGCTGTAGATCCTCCGTGGCACTTTCTAGCGCAAATCCGTCTAATCCACACAATAAACATACAAGACAAGAAACACAATCAAAGAGTGCACAAATATTCCTCAATATGACATGACATGCATGATCGATGAAAATGCAAGGTAGAACTTGTTACTAGATTGCTTTTAATGATAAATAACTAGTTCTAATAGCTTTTAACAAGTTTATACAGGTTTGGATTCGATTAGATCAAATTTTAGAATTAATTCAACACAATTTAACCAGAAAGATCGGACTAGTCCGCTAGGGACCGGACAAGTCCGCACTCTGCGAGATCAGCGGATTAGGATTTTCTAGATCGACGTGAATTTGGAGATTAGGGGTTGAATTCACGTAAGGAAAAGAGAATAGAAGGTATACCAGGTGTTTAGAACTCCAATGAACAAGGAAACTTGGAGGTAACACTTGGATCTTGATGATCTAGGGTTGGTGATGAACTTGGAGATGAATTGGTGGTGAAGGACGAAACTTGGTGGAGATCTCTATCCTTCTTCGTTTCCTCCCCTTCTTCTTCTTGCTTGGGATCTTCTCCTCCCTCCTTGATGGTGGCTCCCCACGAACTAGGGTTTGGGTGGGTGGAAAAGTGGCAAATAGATGTCAAACCAAGGGGTGAGGCTGTTTATATAGAGGTGGGGGCTAGGGTTAGATGGATTTGGAGTTTTGGGATGAGTAGAGGCCGGTTTAGAGTCCCACATGGGCTCTAAAAGAGTTAGGCATGACGTACCTAGGCCCACTTAACGTGAAACCCAAGAAACAAGTCGTAAAACAAAAGATCAACTCGGAGTCGCGAAATATCGGACAAGTCCGGAAAGGACCGGACTAGTCTGAAGTCGTCCAGAGAGAAAATCGGACAAGTCTGGCCAAAAATTGGACAAGTCCGAATTTGAACAGAGAGGAAAACGGACAAGTCCGCTGGAACATCGGACTAGTCCGGAAAAGTCCAGGGACTTAGCAATTTTTCAAGGATTCGTGGAATATCGGACTAGTCCGCACAAAATTGGACAAGTCCAAAAGTTTCCAGAGCCAAAATCGGACTAGTCCGCAGCAAAAACGGACAAGTCCGTTTTTAGTCAGAGAGAAATCGGACTAGTCCTCAGTAAAATCGGACTAGTCCGCACTTTCCTGCGTTTTAAGTGCGGTTTTGTTCGAAATCAATTTTAAACTCGTTCCTCTTTATGTGGGTTAATGTTAAACATGTATATGAGTGTATGTAGGGCATGATGCATGAAAATGAGGGTTTTACAAACCTACCCCCCTTAAAATGAATCTCGCCCTTGATATTCGACGCGGAAGTGAAGAGATAGGGAAATTCCTTCTTGAGATCATCTTCTAGCTCCCAAGTTGCTTCTTTTTCGGTATGGTGCTTCCATTGAACTTTACACCATCGAATCACCTTGTTCCTTGTGACTCTCTCCTTGGTTCCCAAGATCTTAACCGGTTGCTCGGCATAAGCCAAATCTTCCTCTAATTCCAATTGCTTCGGTGCGGTTTGAGATGCTTCAAATTCTACGGTGATCCCTTCCTCATTAGTCAAATTCACCGTCTTTGTGGCACACTCAATAACTCCATTGTGCTTCCTCAACCAGTCCATACCAAGTATAATGTCCAATCCTTGAGAATCCAAAACTATGAGGTTGGCGGAGAAGTCTACCCCCCTTATTCTAAGGCTTACTTTTGGACATACTATATCTGTCCTCATCTCTCCTCCAGGAGACTTAACCAATAGAGTAACTTCATATGAGAGATAGGTAAACTATACTTGGCAACATACTTCGATGCAATGAATGAATGCGATGCTCCAGAGTCAAATAACATAGTCGCGGGGTTGGAGTTGGCGAGAAACATACCAATGACCACGTCATCCGCTTGTTGAGCATCCTCCGTAGAGAAATGGTTCACGTTGCCACGAGCAAAATTCTGGTGTCCACGGCTTCCTTGTGGTTGTCCTCCATTAGGTCTTGGGTTTTGCCTCGGTGCATTGCTTCCTTGACAAAGGCCCGACTTAGGACATTGATGCGCAAAGTGTCCAACTTCTCCACAAGTTTAACACTTCCTAACTCCACCAAAATTATTGGGACGAGTTTGGTTTTGAACATTGGCTCCAGGAAAATCAGCACGACGTGCATAAGGCATCAGAGGCCTAGGTGCTTGCATGACAGGGCGTTGCTGCACGAACTAAGTTGGGCGTGGAGCATAACCAGGGCGCTGGGCAGGAATAGAGGAGCTGTAATGAGGCGCATTGGGTGGTGCAAGGCGAGGGCGCACATTACTTCCTTGTTGCTGTCCTTGATACGGCGCCTTCCTCTTGATTTCTTGCTCCATCTCATGGATCTTGTTCTCAACCACAATTGCTTTGTCCACATGAAAATTGGCATAATCGCAGTTGAGTAGTTGCACTTGGATCTCATTGTTCAAGCCCCTCATGAACATGTATTGCTTCCGGCTGTCCCGACTAACATCCTCAGGCGCATACCTTGAGAGTTGAGTAAACTTATTGAGATGTTCACTCACGCTTGATCTTCCTTGCCTTAAATTCTCAAATTCTTGCCCCTTCAAGATCATAACACACTCGGGCACATAATGAGAACGAAAATTCTCCTTGAATTCCGCCCAGGTGATCCTCTCTTGATCCTCTTGAGCATTGCATAGTGAATCCCACCAATGGGCGGCTGCTCCAACGAGTTGATGAGAAGCAAATAGGACCTTCTCTCAGTCACTGCATTGGACAATAGCAAGTTTCTTCTCCACGGACTTGAGCCAATCATCAGCATCCTTAGGGTTAGCAGCTTGAGCAAAGGTTGGTGGACTAGTCCTCATAAACTCTGCCAATCGGTTATGAGGAGGTGGGGGTGGCGGTGGAGGCATGTGGGGTTGATTGTTGATGTTGCCAGCCTGCAGCTGTCCCATTGTTTGTATCATGGTCTGCATGAGCTGGTTTTGCATAGCCAAAAGCTGCTCAATGTTGATAGCTCCATGAGCAGGTCCTTGCCCATTGTTGTTCTGAGGTACTCCATGGTTCTCCTCCTCACCATTGATATCCCTCTGGTTGCGAGTCCTCACCATCTGAAGAAGAGCAATAGGTAAGAATTAGAAAACGTCCCCAACTATATGCATCAAGGGATATAAATCTAACCAACTAGCTACACTAGCCTAGGTGGACATGGCAATGCTAAGGCATCCCAAAATCCTCTATTAAGCACACAAGAAAACAATATATATAGCAGACAGCACTCCAAGCAAAAACACATTGATTCCTGAGTGCTCCTATGTGCTCTAGAGTGTCCATTCTATCTAGGCTGCGTCCTATGGTCAACCTGTGGCTCTGATACCAATCTGTGATGCCCGGTTCCGAAAAATGAACCAAGCTAACGTATATGTGTGATCAGGATGTTCATCACACATACACGAGTGCAATCACAGAAGAGTATACAGAAAATTACCACAAAACAAGATTAATTAACCAAATTTCATTACACAAACCAAAATATCCTCGAATACAAACTCCAATGAATATTAATGACAAGTTCAACTAATGCAGCGGAAATAAACTAATTAAGCAAACTAAGCAACTATGCAGCATAAGCGACAGGGTATGTATGCGCAGCTCCAATCAACACCACAGGCAAAGCTGACGGTAGACACGGCCTAGAACTCCGCATTATCGCCATTAAACTCCCAATCCTGACCTGCAACTATTGGGGGGGGGGGGGTTGCAAGAGTAAGTACATGTCGTACTCAGCAAGTGTGGAAAGTATGACATGTGGCTGATTCAAATGACGACAATAATAATGGCATAGTGCTGAAAAGTACAGTAAAACATTCAAAAAGCAACATATTATATGTATGTGAAGTAAACCCATCATAATCATAAATAATATCATAATACCAGTCAATAATTCACCATCCTTATCAATAATTCCAGATTTCACCATTGCCAATAACCATATTCAATACCAGAAATAAATCCATAACCATCCATAACAATCACCAATACCAAATACCCTCTAATCATGGATGTTGTCCAGGTGCTCATAACCGGGAGCACGACTATCAAGATAGTTTTATTTGACTCCGCAGAGTTTGTACCTATTTACCCACGTGTTTGTGATTTCATCACCTTTCGATGACTAAGAATCTCCCTTATGCCCATGACCCGTCAGTCATATTACACACTTCCGTTGGTGTGTGGCCAAGAGATCATAAAATAGCCTTTACAAAGGGATTACTAGCCTATTTAGACCCCATTGAGGTTTCACCGGTGGCGATGCCTCCAACTGAGCACATCTTCAACCAAGGGCCCCCTTTTGGCCATTCGGATCCCAGGGTAGTCCCGCCAATCATCAATAACCCAATCCGACTACCCCTTCCCCGAGCATCCACAATGGTCCAAACAACACTAGCAAAGCCCTAATTAATCAGCTACGCCGCACCCATACTTGGCCTCGTGGTGGCACTGTAATCCTGGCTTATTCTCGCATGAACCAGTCCTTAGATCTAAAGCAAGCAAACCACCATAACATCCAACCCATCCACACACCAGGCTTGCTTAGATCACCCATTACAATACCATATTAACCAGTTCATGTTATCCATAATCTCATCCATGCATAAATAAATTGATTGGTATAGTTGTTTTCCATCCCAGTTGATTAAGTGAAGCAAAAAGGTAGAAACCCTTCCCGACGCTCTACCATATATTCCAGGTGACAAGGGTGGTTAAACAAATCTAGTAAACTTCCTACCATAGGATTCCCATCAAATTGACACAGCATGCAGTTTTACAAACAAAACATTTATTTTAAAAACAGTATCAAAATGCTTCAAGGACACTTGCCTTGCTCTTGCTGTTGATTAGGGTCAAAGCCTTCAAACTCCTGGTGCTGTAGATCCTCCGTGGCACTTTCTAGCGCAAATCCGTCTAATCCACACAATAAACATACAAGACAAGAAACACAATCAAAGAGTGCACAAATATTCCTCAATATGACATGACATGCATGATCGATGAAAATGCAAGGTAGAACTTGTTACTAGATTGCTTTTAATGATAAATAACTAGTTCTAATAGCTTTTAACAAGTTTATACAGGTTTGGATTCGATTAGATCAAATTTTAGAATTAATTCAACACAATTTAACCAGAAAGATCGGACTAGTCCGCTAGGGACCGGACAAGTCCGCACTCTGCGAGATCAGCGGATTAGGATTTTCTAGATCGACGTGAATTTGGAGATTAGGGGTTGAATTCACGTAAGGAAAAGAGAATAGAAGGTATACCAGGTGTTTAGAACTCCAATGAACAAGGAAACTTGGAGGTAACACTTGGATCTTGATGATCTAGGGTTGGTGATGAACTTGGAGATGAATTGGTGGTGAAGGACGAAACTTGGTGGAGATCTCTATCCTTCTTCGTTTCCTCCCCTTCTTCTTCTTGCTTGGGATCTTCTCCTCCCTCCTTGATGGTGGCTCCCCACGAACTAGGGTTTGGGTGGGTGGAAAAGTGGCAAATAGATGTCAAACCAAGGGGTGAGGCTGTTTATATAGAGGTGGGGGCTAGGGTTAGATGGATTTGGAGTTTTGGGATGAGTAGAGGCCGGTTTAGAGTCCCACATGGGCTCTAAAAGAGTTAGGCATGACGTACCTAGGCCCACTTAACGTGAAACCCAAGAAACAAGTCGTAAAACAAAAGATCAACTCGGAGTCGCGAAATATCGGACAAGTCCGGAAAGGACCGGACTAGTCTGAAGTCGTCCAGAGAGAAAATCGGACAAGTCTGGCCAAAAATTGGACAAGTCCGAATTTGAACAGAGAGGAAAACGGACAAGTCCGCTGGAACATCGGACTAGTCCGGAAAAGTCCAGGGACTTAGCAATTTTTCAAGGATTCGTGGAATATCGGACTAGTCCGCACAAAATTGGACAAGTCCAAAAGTTTCCAGAGCCAAAATCGGACTAGTCCGCAGCAAAAACGGACAAGTCCGTTTTTAGTCAGAGAGAAATCGGACTAGTCCTCAGTAAAATCGGACTAGTCCGCACTTTCCTGCGTTTTAAGTGCGGTTTTGTTCGAAATCAATTTTAAACTCGTTCCTCTTTATGTGGGTTAATGTTAAACATGTATATGAGTGTATGTAGGGCATGATGCATGAAAATGAGGGTTTTACAAACCTACCCCCCTTAAAATGAATCTCGCCCTTGATATTCGACGCGGAAGTGAAGAGATAGGGAAATTCCTTCTTGAGATCATCTTCTAGCTCCCAAGTTGCTTCTTTTTCGGTATGGTGCTTCCATTGAACTTTACACCATCGAATCACCTTGTTCCTTGTGACTCTCTCCTTGGTTCCCAAGATCTTAACCGGTTGCTCGGCATAAGCCAAATCTTCCTCTAATTCCAATTGCTTCGGTGCGGTTTGAGATGCTTCAAATTCTACGGTGATCCCTTCCTCATTAGTCAACTTCACCGTCTTTGTGGCACACTCAATAACTCCATTGTGCTTCCTCAACCAGTCCATACCAAGTATAATGTCCAATCCTTGAGAATCCAAAACTATGAGGTTGGCGGAGAAGTCTACCCCCCTTATTCTAAGGCTTACTTTTGGACATACTATATCTGTCCTCATCTCTCCTCCAGGAGACTTAACCAATAGAGTAACTTCATATGAGAGATAGGTAAACTATACTTGGCAACATACTTAGATGCAATGAATGAATGCGATGCTCCAGAGTCAAATAACATAGTCGCGGGGTTGGAGTTGGTGAGAAACATACCAATGACCACGTCATCCGCTTGTTGAGCATCCTCCGTAGAGAAATGGTTCACGTTGCCACGAGCAAAATTCTGGTGTCCACGGCTTCCTTGTGGTTGTCCTCCATTAGGTCTTGGGTTTTGCCTCAGTGCATTGCTTCCTTGACCAAGGCCCGACTTAGGACATTGATGCGCAAAGTGTCCAACTTCTCCACAAGTTTAACACTTCCTAACTCCACCAAAATTATTGGGACGAATTTGGTTTTGAACATTGGCTCCAGGAAAATCAGCACGACGTGCATAAGGCATCGGAGGCCTAGGTGCTTGCATGACAGGGCGTTGCTGCACGAACTAAGTTGGGCGTGGAGCATAACCAGGGCGCTGGGCAGGAATAGAGGAGCTGTAATGAGGCGCATTGGGTGGTGCAAGGCGAGGGCGCACATTACTTCCTTGTTGCTGTCCTTGATACGGCGCCTTCCTCTTGATTTCTTGCTCCATCTCATGGATCTTGTTCTCAACCACAATTGCTTTGTCCACATGAAAATTGGCATAATCGCAGTTGAGTAGTTGCACTTGGATCTCATTGTTCAAGCCCCTCATGAACATGTATTGCTTCCGACTGTCCCGACTAACATCCTCAGGCGCATACCTTGAGAGTTGAGTAAACTTATTGAGATGTTCACTCACGCTTGATCTTCCTTGCCTTAAATTCTCAAATTCTTGCCCCTTCAAGATCATAACACACTCGGGCACATAATGAGAACGAAAATTCTCCTTGAATTCCGCCCAGGTGATCCTCTCTTGATCCTCATGAGCATTGCATAGTGAATCCCACCAATGGGCGGCTGCTCCAACGAGTTGATGAGAAGCAAATAGGACCTTCTCTCAGTCACTGCATTGGACAATAGCAAGTTTCTTCTCCACGGACTTGAGCCAATCATCAGCATCCATAGGGTTAGCAGCTTGAGCAAAGGTTGGTGGCCTAGTCCTCATAAACTCTGCCAATCGGTTATGAGGAGGTGGGGGTGGCGGTGGAGGCATGTGGGGTTGATTGTTGATGTTGCCAGCCTGCAGCTGTCCCATTGTTTGTATCATGGTCTGCATGAGCTGGTTTTGCATAGCCAAAAGCTGCTCAATGTTGATAGCTCCATGAGCAGGTCCTTGCCCATTGTTGTTCTGAGGTACTCCATGGTTCTCCTCCTCACCATTGATATCCCTCTGGTTGCGAGTCCTCACCATCTGAAGAAGAGCAATAGGTAAGAATTAGAAAACGTCCCCAACTATATGCATCAAGGGATATAAATCTAACCAACTAGCTACACTAGCCTAGGTGGACATGGCAATGCTAAGGCATCCCAAAATCCTCTATTAAGCACACAAGAAAACAATATATATAGAAGACAGCACTCCAAGCAAAAACACATTGATTCTTGAGTGCTCCTATGTGCTCTAGAGTGTCCATTCTATCTAGGCTGCGTCCTACAGTCAACCTGTGGCTCTGATACCAATCTGTGATGCCCGGTTCCGAAAAATGAACCAAGCTAACGTATATGTGTGATCAGGATGTTCATCACACATACACGAGTGCAATCACAGAAGAGTATACAGAAAATTACCACAAAACAAGATTAATTAACCAAATTTCATTACACAAACCAGAATATCCTCGAATACAAACTCCAATGAATATTAATGACAAGTTCAACTAACGCAGCGGAAATAAACTAATTAAGCAAACTAAGCAACTATGCAGCATAAGCGACAGGGTATGTATGCGCAGCTCCAATCAACACCACAGGCAAAGCTGACGGTAGACACGGCCTAGAACTCCGCATTATCGCCATTAAACTCCCAATCCTGACCTGCAACTATTGGGGGGGGGGGGGGGGGGTTGCAAGAGTAAGTACATGTCGTACTCAGCAAGTGTGGAAAGTATGACATGTGGCTGATTCAAATGACGACAATAATAATGGCATAGTGCTGAAAAGTACAGTAAAACATTCAAAAAGCAACATATTATATGTGTGTGAAGTAAACCCATCATAATCATAAATAATATCATAATACCAGTCCATAATTCACCATCCTTATCAATAATTCCAGATTTCACCATTGCCAATAACCATATTCAATACCAGAAATAAATCCATAACCATCCATAACAATCACCAATACCAAATACCCTATAATCATGGATGTTGTCCAGGTGCTCATAACCGGGAGCACGACTATCAAGATAGTTTTATTTGACTCCGCAGAGTTTGTACCTATTTACCCACGTGTTTGTGATTTCATCACCTTTCGATGACTAAGAATCTCCCTTATGCCCATGACCCGTCAGTCATATTACACACTTCCGTTGGTGTGTGGCCAAGAGATCATAAAATAGGCTTTACAAAGGGATTACTAGCCTATTTAGACCCCATTGAGGTTTCACCGGTGGCGATGCCTCCAACTGAGCACATCTTCAACCAAGGGCCCCCTTTTGGCCATTCGGATCCCAGGGTAGTCCCGCCAATCATCAATAACCCAATCCGACTACCCCTTCCCCGAGCATCCACAATGGTCCAAACAACACTAGCAAAGCCCTAATTAATCAGCTACGCCGCACCCATACTTGGCCTCGTGGTGGCACTGTAATCCTGGCTTATTCTCGCATGAACCAGTCCTTAGATCTAAAGCAAGCAAACCACCATAACATCCAACCCATCCACACACCAGGCTTGCTTAGATCACCCATTACAATACCATATTAACCAGTTCATGTTATCCATAATCTCATCCATGCATAAATAAATTGATTGGTATAGTTGTTTTCCATCCCAGTTGATTAAGTGAAGCAAAAAGGTAGAAACCCTTCCCGACGCTCTACCATATATTCCAGGTGACAAGGGTGGTTAAACAAATCTAGTAAACTTCCTACCATAGGATTCCCATCAAATTGACACAGCATGCAGTTTTACAAACAAAACATTTATTTTAAAAACAGTATCAAAATGCTTCAAGGACACTTGCCTTGCTCTTGCTGTTGATTAGGGTCAAAGCCTTCAAACTCCTGGTGCTGTAGATCCTCCGCGGCACTTTCTAGCGCAAATCCGTCTAATCCACACAATAAACATACAAGACAAGAAACACAATCAAATAGTGCACAAATATTCCTCAATATGACATGACATGCATGATCGATGCAAATGCAAGGTAGAACTTGTTACTAGATTGCTTTTAATGATAAATAACTAGTTCTAATAGCTTTTAACAAGTTTATACAGGTTTGGATTCGATTAGATCAAATTTTAGAATTAATTCAACACAATTTAACCAGAAAGATTGGACTAGTCCGCTAGGGACCGGACAAGTCCGCACTCTGCAAGATCAGCGGATTAGGGTTTTCTAGATCGACGTGAATTTGCAGATTAGGGGTTGAATTCACGTAAGGAAAAGAGAATAGAAGGTATACCAGGTGTTTAGAACTCCAATGAACCAAGAAACTTGGAGGTAACACTTGGATCTTGATGATCTAGGGTTGGTGATGAACTTGGAGATGAATTGGTGGTGAAGGACGAAACTTGGTGGAGATCTCTATCCTTCTTCGTTTCCTCCCCTTCTTCTTCTTGCTTGGGATCTTCTCCTCCCTCCTTGATGGTGGCTCCCCACGAACTAGGATTTGGGTGGGTGGAAAAGTGGCAAATAGATGTCAAACCAAGGTGTGGGTCTGTTTATATAGAGGTGGGGGCTAGGGTTAGATGGATTTCGAGTTTTGGGATGAGTAGAGGCCGGTTTAGAGTCCCACATGGGCTCTAAAAGAGTTAGGCACGACGTACCTAGGCCCACTTAACGTGAAACCCAAGAAACAAGTTGTAAAACAAAAGATCAACTCGGAGTCGCGAAATATCGGACAAGTCTGGAAAGGACCGGACTAGTCCGAAGTCGTCCAGAGAGAAAATCGGACAAGTCTGGCCAAAAATCGGACAAGTCCGAATTTGAACAGAGAGGAAAACGGACAAGTCCGCTGGAACACCGGACTAGTCCGGAAAAGTCCCGGGACTTAGCAATTTTTCAAGGATTCGTGGAATATCGGACTAGTCCGCACAAAATCGGACAAGTCCGAAAGTTTCCAGAGCCAAAATCGGACTATCCGCAGCAAAATCGGACAAGTCCATTTTTAGTCAGAGAGAAATCGGACTAGTCCTCAGTAAAATCGGACTAGTCCGCACTTTCCTGCATTTTAAGTGCGGTTTTGTTCCAAATTAATTTTAAACTCGTTCCTCTTTATGTGGGTTAATGTTAAACATGTAAATGAGTGTATGTAGGGCATGATGCATGAAAATGAGGGTGTTACATTCAATGCACCGTGACGTAGTAAATACTGAAGAAGTAAGAGAAATAAATTGTACTGAATTATAATTGTTTTGAACCTTTGTATGATTTAGAGATAGTCACATTAAAGTTTACAGTTTCCCCATACTTTAGCTGTAATAGCATTATGTGCTCTGGGCATGTCATATCATCGGCAAAGCGTTTCTTGTTTGATTGTGGAACCCATGATGTGCCGTGCTTGGAGAATGTCATTTGCTACTTAAAACCTGATCACAAGGATCCAATTGTAGGAGAGTCATTTATGCTTCACCTTACCTATGTTTAGTGTCCCCTTTGCATATGTCTAGTGAGACGGGTTAGTCTTGCTGAGCCTTATGCTCATGTTTGCAGTTAACGAGTTTTTGCAGGTTATACAATTGATCAAGGGTTTCATGATGAGGCTGCACCACCTCCAGGGTGTACAGCCGAATGGGAACCCTGCACGCCGCCGTGATTGAGTGTTGCTAGTGCAAAGTATCCAAGGCATGGATAACTTTGCTTTTGCATAGCTAGTGCTGAGAGCATAGCTATGATATATATATTTCTTTACTTTCGCTAGTATTGTAAAACTTCCACTGTATTATAAACAAAACACTTCGTCTTGTATTTTATTCGGGTTCTGTTCCTGTATACTGTTGGGTGTCGCTTCGCACGACACCACCCAATGAGATCCTCGGATGTCGGGATTCCGGTCCCCACGAACATGGTATCAGAGCATCATTGGGAACAGTGTACTTGAAAAGAACATATTTTCAAAAATTAGGATTTGAATGAGGAATTAGCTATATGCCTTTCTAAGGAGTATTATTAGTATAAGATATAAAGGTGGTAAACTAACTATGTGTTATTATATTCTATAATGACGCCCCGACGTCAGGTAAGAGGTAAGGTACGCCACCGAGAGCGGGTCAATCTCGGTAAGATCAGCATACGAGGAGTGGTATTGGAAATTTCCGTGTCTTCGCACGGGAAGTTAATAGGAGTTCTGAAGCTCTCAATGTCTCTGAGAACCTATGACACGCGGTACCCCAGCGTGCTTCAAAGTTAGTGGGAGCCCCCATCGGGTGGTGTATAACCCGATAGTATGCCTCTCTAGAACTATCCATGTTTTAGGGGAGCATGCGAAACACGTATGCCCGAGCGTGTATAAGCCGGATTGTATGGGAGTCTTTGCTGTACAGACGTATTTACAGCCATGTACCTCGAGACATGACCTCGCTCGAGGGCAACTCACACCAGAGTCGTATGCATTTATTTTCATATATATTATTGTGTCTGTCTGTCGTGTTTCCCCATACCACCTTTGAGGTGTGAATGTGTGAAAGGGGATTGTTTGTCTTTTGCAGCATTAACTACGGTAGAAGACCGTGTAGAAGCCGTTTGCGAGAGAACGATATAGGAACCACCTATAGACGTAACCAGAATTACCGGATAGAATTTTCTTTGGTGAGGTACGTAGTACCGTCAGTATCAAACATGATACTAGACCATTCCCAACGACCACTTATTTTCAGTAATGTTTTCTGAAACATGATACTAAGTCCAAATATCAGATGCTGGTAGGTTTGGACTCCGTAAAAAGGGACTCCGACTCGATAGGGTAGATAGAATCAAGATTCTTGATTTCTGGCAGAAGTTGCCTCGACTTTGCCAGGTTGTAATCTTGGTTATCGAATAGATAACATAAAAGTATCATATATGGATGGAAAGCTCGTGAAGACCTCTACAACTTTTCTTTTAACCATCAGGGCAGAAAAGTTTGAAATTCTAGTGAAATCTGGAGTATACTATAACTGCTCCGGATGATCCAACCATTGTACCAGTTCCAGCAATATTGCCATAACTCACTGTAGGAACATCTTCTGCCTTATTGTGACACATGTCTAGAAAGGGCAGAGGCAAGTCTACAGGTTTGATATTTAGAGTTTTTTTTTTCAAATTTGATTTAAATCAAATTTGGAACTGAAAACACTGGACTGCAGGACTACTGGTGCAAACCAGTCAGTTCAAATGTTTAGTTTGGATAGTTATAACTCTTAATCCAGATTAGTGAAATAGTCACTTATATACATATCTGGAAAGCTTAGGAAGTCCTCTATCAACTTTATTTTGCATTCCCGATCTAAATCTGGGTATAGCAGTGTCTAATTCCATTTGTCGCAAACTTGGTTCTGGCAGTCCAGAACTTAAAATAGTTTGCACCTAATTGTGAATTCGCACGCAATGCCTGTATAACAAACTTTTCAGGGGTTAAATCTTTTACCTATGGATTGTTAACTTGATGTTATACAATGTTTATTTTGTCATTACCTCAAAATATTATCATAATATCCCTGTATAAATTGTGGACATCACTACATATACAGGGGAGGTTCTGTCAAAAATTCCAGAAAATATGGGTCAACTTAAAACCTGTATAGATTCTATTCCCTATCTCACAGGTAGCTGTATGAGTACAATCTGGAAAGCTTGGAAAGTATACTACAAGTTTAGTATTCAACTCCACCTTTGCTTCTGACGTTTCCGGTATGAAACTGTGGTATTTATACAGGGAGGTCAGCTGGAACAGACTGCGATTACAGCTCCAGTTTTAAAATTTCTTAAAACTGTGGAGAGTTGGGAACCTTCTCATTGTTCCAGTATTCTTTTTATAGATGACGGAAGTGAGGATGCTGCTACCGGACGGATGGGTATTTTCCGCTTGTGCTAACCATCCGGGTTTCCCAAGTATGCTACGGGAAGTGCTCCAGCAGTTTGGCTTCATCGAGATGCCATGCTATTGGGGTAGAGAAACGATCGATAGAGGTGTTCGGTCGTGCACCATCTTGGTAGACATCCCGGCTAGTCCATGTCAATATGGATGGGATCCTTTCTCGTTTACCATCGAGGGAGCTCAATTAGAGGACACTTGGGCAATCGCTGCAGGTGAAGCACTTATGAAGCTTTGTGAGCTTCATCAGGATGCTATGGCAGGGACTCAATTTGCCCTTATTCCAGTCCGTGGTATGGCTGGGTTTGAGTGGCAACGTCGTATGATTGCTGCCTATACACCGCATGGCGACACAACCTCAATGACACTTGGGACATATGCGGCTGCTTCCAATATGGTAGTTGCTACGCAAGGAACCATTATTTTGGTACAAGTTGAAGCCTTGCGGGAAGCAACAGAGCAGGGTGATACCCTTGATTATATCAACGAGGGTCTACGTTCGCTCATAGCCCCCACAAATCACCGGCTAGATAAGTGCGAGAGTCAATTGCATTATGCTCGCATTAGGCTACGGAAAGCTCGTGCCGCACAACGACAGACTCGCACTGAACTTCAGCAAGCTCGTGGTGAGCTGCAAGAAAGTCAGTTGGAAGTGCAACAACAGCAAGAGCAGCTGTTAGTAGTCACTAAAGAGCGGGACACCGCTATTGAGACAGCTCAAAATTGGTAGTATGAAGCAGGAGAACTACAGGATAATGTAATTGAGGCCGAGGCACAATTACAACCAGTGGTGTATCCACCGGCCCATAACATACCATTAATTATGGGTGAACAATTACCGTCAAATGATGATGAAGAAGAAGAAGATCCCGAGGAACTTGAATACGTCGTGTAGGACGTATTGAAGGGAATGTGGCAGCACTTCCGCCGACACGGGGAAGCCTATAGTTTAATAGTTGCTTGTGTTTTTCTAATGTGACCATGTTTGTATCATATTAAGAGTAGTGGTGGTTATGTCTAGATAACCAGATGTGTACGACATCTCAAGAGGACCAAGTATGGTAGAGATGTATTTCCATAGTGGGAGTCCATCATTTTGGAGTTTACTACTGTAAACTTGGTCCAGAGATAATATATCTTGTATAAAGTTTCTACTTTATCAATATATGTTGATGTTGTATATTTTCTATCGTGGTCTACCGCATTACTATTTATATGGAAGGATGAACTTGAGGCAGTGAGACTTATGGTACGAATCGTTGTATTGCATCATGGTGCGTACACGTGCATCCCCAGGAGTGGGAGGCTCAAGTGGAGGGCAGGGGGATGACACACCACCCCCGGTGCAGAATACGCCTCAGACACAGCCACCTCCACCACCTCCACCTACACTTCCCAGAAGTCTTGCGGAGGTTCTTGCAGCAGTACTCGGCTCGCGCGAAGAGCAAACTGAGTTGTTGCGGACCCTTGTACATCACTCGTCCCGTCAAGGGGGGGGGGGCGACATGCTGAGGGTCCACATCAGTCATACCCGAGTTCCTACTCGGATTTCGCATTGACACATCCGCCAGTCTTCAGAAAGGCCGACGAACCTTTGGAGGCAGACAACTGGCTCCGCACCATTGAAGGGAAGTTCGGTTTAGTTGAGGTAACCGAACAACAGAAAGCTCTGTTTGCAGCTCAGCAACTGCAGGGTTCTGCTAGTGCGTGGTGGGCCAACTACCTCGCCGCACGCCCCGCAGGCTATGACGTGAGCTGGGCAGAATTCCAGGAGGCGTTACGCGCCTACCATATCCCTCCCGGGATTTTGAGGAGGAAGCTTCAAGAGTTCTTGGAGTTGAAGTTTTAATCTACCATTCACCCCCCCCCCTCTGGTAGCTTTACACGTGCTCTTCGATCCTACACCCTGAGCTGCGAAGACTGATATAGTGAGAGGGAAAATAATGCCATCAGCAAGGCCCTACAAAGATTGGAGCAACGAGGCCGTGTTAGTGGTGTTTTGATTAAGTTGACCTAGAGGGAGGGTCGTCGAGATGTGCGATCGACACTTCCCTCGGTACTACTAGATCATATTCTGTGGAGGTTTGTGATTTGTTGGGACGCATGTGAAATTATGAGCATGACAGTGACACGATGATTTTTTCGTGGTTCGGGCCGCCTGAGCATAATATCCTACTACACGGGTGGTTGTTGTATGTATGAGTATGTGTGTGTGAGCGCTTGATTGGACTTGTCCTTTGTACCGTGCGGCACAACCCTTTTATAGTCCAAGGACTGACTATGACATTGTCAGCCTGGCCCGAGATGTGGCCCCGACAGTGTTTAATTACCTAATACAAGATCTGTATGTATTAAGTACATTTAACAGTGTGATAACACGCCTTAATAGCGGTGTTATCGATACTAAAGGTCCTCTGATAGTTTGTCATCAACATGGCATTAATGACACGTAATCAGGTCTTGTAACGGTAGCTTTAACTGTCCCTTGAATTTTTGCGTTATTGAAGATCCGTCTATCTTCCCGTTGCTGTCTTAGGTCCGGAGAATCGACACGTGGTAGCTCCGGAGCTTCCCTCTGTGGGGAGGGATGTCCGGAGCTGCTATAGACGTGGCAGCACCAGAGCTTCACTTTACTAGGGGTTAGGTCCGGGGACCCTGTACATATGGCACAACCGGAGCTTTCCTATACAGGGAGTTAGTTCTAGTCTTGCTCTACACGTGGCAGCGATGGATCTACCCTATTGAGGGAGGCGAGTCCAGTGTTGCGAGACACGTGGAGCCTTAGGAGGTCTTCAACTCGGACAGGTGGAACTCCACAGCTTTTCTAGTGGTATCGTGGAGTACCCGGTACGCAAAGTACCATAGTGGCCACCGGGCCCACCTCTCTGAGAAACCCATTGGGTTAAGTTATTTTACCAGACGTGGGGCCATCTTCGATTCCTGCACTGCGGCTTCAAAGGTCTATTCATGGGCCGTTGGGGTGATGGTCCGTAGTTAAACCACCGCCACGTGGATCTTCTTGATGCGGTAGGTGAGATCCTGGCATGCAGATCTCATGGAATTGAAGGTTGGCAGTTCCCAATATGAAAACTGTATCATTTCTAAGCACCCTGTTAGGCCGCTGCCTTCGTGCTTCCGACTTCCCATCATGACAAAGTTCTGAAAGTGCATCTAGGAATCCCTTGTGTGTTTTGGATGATTTATGACAAGCAAATGAGATCCTAACCACTTTGTTGAGATGAGCACAGGTTCTAATGAGAAAATTAGCAAAGTGCCAAAAAGAAAGGAGAATGAGGAGCAATGTGGAAAAGAGCTGAAGGAACAAGTGTAGTAGATCATTGTGTATGGAGTGTGCTAAGGAAAAACAACCCAAGAGATCAAGCACAATTATTCTCACACACTGCACAAATTCATACAGGAACGGACTAGTCCGACTGACCTCGGGCTAGTCCGATATCTTTCTGCATAAGATAGGACATGTCATCACAATGAGGACTTGTCCTCTCAATCTTGTTTTTCACTGACCGGACTAGTTCGATATCACCACGGACTAGTCCGATATCTCTCTGACTAGAATCGGACTAGTCCTCCCCAGTGCGGACTAGTCGCCAAACACTTCACAAGTTACACAAAATCGGACAAGTCTCATCCCACACCGGACTAGTCCGAAGATTTCCAGAACCAAAATCGGACAAGTCCGCTCTCAGCCGGACAAGTCCGATATTTTGGGACACCTAGGGTTTGCTACACGGAGCACACCGGACTAGTCCGGTGTCCACCACGGACTAGTCCGATCTTTCTAAACCATAACGGTAACTTTTGGGAACCCCATATAAATAGGTGTACACGGCCCATCTTTCTCATCTCTCGACCCCCTACGCCATCTCACCTCCCAAGAGCCTAGAAAACACCTCTATCCACGAAATCAAACGCAACAAATATCTATCCCTTGAGGATACACATTGGATCATTCGGGAGACACGATTCATCACTCATCGTGCTCTTGGTTTGATCCCCTAACACACTCTTGTGGTTTTGATTGTGATCTTTGGAGTGTGTTCTTGGTGGTGTTCATATTGTATTCTTGGGGAGTCCTCAACGTGTGAGAAGGCCCCTTGAATTCGGTTATTTTCCCTTTGTGATAAGTGAAGAGGATTGGCCTCCGTGGCGATCCGATGAGGGTAGGATTGGAGAAGACCCGGTCCTTTTGTGGACTCCTAAACGTGGACGTAGGTTGCCTCCGTGGGAACCAAACCACGAGATAAAGTGCTTGTGTTCTTTCTTTGTGCACATTGTTCTTACACTTCATACATATCTAGGGTTTCAAACAATCTTATTCACTTTACGTTGAAATATTGAATATAAGATTAACTTGTGGTACATCCTAGTTCATTATTATGTAACACTTCAATTAAAAGTATATTTCCGCTGCATACATCATAGGATCAAGATAATCGATCAGATTTGATAAACCTAGTCGGTACACACCGGACTAGTCCGCACTCGACCAGACTAGTCCGATATCTTGAGATTTGATCTGGTTGTTAACTGTTGCAGGTTCCAACAGAAAATCAAAAAGGCCTATTCACCCCCCTCTAGGCCACATTCAATTGGTATCATAACAGGTTCTTCAAAAAGGAGACTAATCGCTCGAAGAGATCGTGTCGGACACGAAGTACATACACAAGAGCATCAACTAAGAGAAGGGTGAAGAAGAAAATAACAAAAAATTGGAGAGGATCCTCGAGGCCATTCAAGACTTCGAGGATGATGATGAGGAGACGCTGGAACCAAAGGCGCTCCTAAGGAAGAAAACCCTCTCCAAAGGAAAAGTAAAGATCGAAGATGAGAAGAAGAAGAAGGGGAGTAGTCACACTGACTACTCCCGATATCCTTTTAATTATGATCGCTTGAATTCTAACAATAATCACTACTTATCCAACCCACTTGGAAAAGCCCCACATTTTGATGGCAATGCCTACTCAATGTGGAGGCAGAACATGAAAATGTACCTGATTTCTCTCAATCCAAGTTTGTGGCATATTGTATGTACATGAATAGATATACCCGACGATGATGAGGAGCTGACACCTAGCCAAGAGCAAGCAATCCAACGAAATGCTCAAGCTGCCGCAGTAATCACCTCATCACTTAGTCGGGATGAATTCACAAAGGTGGATGGACTCAAGATGGCAAAGGAGATATGGGATACATTGCAAACCGCACATGAAGGCGATCTTCATGTGTGAGAAGCCAAAATCGAGAAGATTGAAGGCGAGTTGGGAAGATTCGCCATCGAAGAAGACGAGTCGCCACAAGATATGTACAACCGACTAAAGACGCTCATCAACAAGGTGCGAGCATACGGAAGCAAGAAGTGGAACAACCATGAGGTAGTGAAGCTCATTCTTAGAGCTTTCATGCCTCGCAATGTCACCTTGTGCTCAATGATACGAGAAAGCCCCAGGTACAAGAAGAAGACACCGGATGAGTTACATGGGAAAATCATCAACTTTGAGATGATGGAAAAGCAGGCCAAGCATGTTAAGGAGATTGCCAATCTCACCTCGGCAAAGAAGAAATGGGTCGCTTTGAAGTCCACTCTCAAGCCCTTGTCTAAAGAAACTCGAGAGGCTCAACTAGAAGAAGACAGTGATGATGAGAGCAGTGACTTGGATGAAGATGACATGATACTATTCATGAAGAAATTCAAAAGAATGATTAAGAAAAGACAAGGGGCTAAATCAAGTGAAGGAAAGTACAAGGAAAAATCAAGACCAAAGTTGAGGCGGGCATGCTATAACTGTGGTGAGCATAGCCACTTTATAGTTGATTGCCCATATGAAGAAAACAAGAAGAAGATCAAGGAAACAAAGCCTCAACCCAAGAAGTTCTTCAAGAAGAAGAAACAAGCCGAACAAGCGCATCTAGGGAAAGAGTGGGACTCAAATGATGGGTCCTCATCCGAAGAAGAAGAAGAGATGGCTAGCATAGCCATCGAGAAGACATCCAAAAGATCCACTCTCTTTCCTACTCTCAGCCAAGGAAGGGTAACGGAACTTGCCTCATGGCAAAGGAAGGTAAATGCAAGGTAGCAACCAAACCCTTTTCCGTATAATTCTATTCTAGTGATAGTGAAATTGCCAGTGATAATGAAGATATGCTCAACGGCTTAGACAAGAAAACAGCTGCAAAAATGAAATTTTTACTTGATCAATTTGTTGAGAAGGAGAATTTGATACATCGTCAAGAAGACATGATTATCTCCCAAACGTAGGAATATGTCGAAGTTAACAAGCTTCTAGAACTTGAAAGGAGCGAAGTAAGTCACTAGAGCTTGAGTTAGCTTCAAGCAAGGAAGCTTGCTTGGAGTTAAGCGACTCAAATGCTACAATCAAGGACGGACTTGCTAACCTAATCAAGGTTAACAAGATCCTTGAAGTACAAGTTGAGTCACTCAAGCAAGGTGACCCTTCATCCTCTTCAAGCTCACCTTCTCAACCCCTTAAAACTGAAACTACTTCTACTTGTGCATGTGGTAAAGTTGACACCAGCGTGAAAGACAAGTCAACCTCTACCAAGGACAAGCATCCTTCACAGAATGGCATATTTGACTAGGAGAATATCAAATATGCACATAGTGCAAACTTGATCACAAGACCTCCAAATGTCAAATATGGCATTGGTTACTCTTATGGTAAAAAGAAACATGCTAGAAGCCATAAGAATAACAAGGAGAGCATTGCCTTTGTAAAGGGAAGACCCTCTCAAACTTGAAAGTCCAACGTTAACACACATGATAACTGGACTAGTCTGGTCGGGACACGGACAAGTCCGGTCCTCCACACAAGTCCGATCTCCCAGACTAGTCCTGTATATAGACAACAACAGTTGCTTTTTAGAACCTTTGATGCATCTTATGTTTAATGAGAAGTAATTTTGGAAAATTTTATGCTCATTATGTTGGGCCACGCCATGGGAACATCAAATCTCATGTGTGGGTGCCTAAATCCCTTGTGACTAACCTAAAAGGACCAAAGCAAGCTTGGGTACCTAAAACCAAGGCGTGATTTGTTTTTGTAGGACTATTCCTCCGATGGATCTAAATGGGTGCTAGACAGTGGTTGCACCAACCATATGACTGGAGAAAGAAGGATGTTTGTTGAGTATGAAGAGAATGAGGATCCAAGCGAGGGCATCTATTTTGGAGACAATAGTCAAACAAAGGTGCTCGGTACCGGTAAAATTGCCATATCATCCCAACATACTCTTTCTCATGTGTTACATGTTGATTCCTTAGATTATAACCCGCGGTCCATATCTCAATTATGCGACAAAGGTTATAATTGTTTGTTCACTAACGAGGGTGTGACCGTCTCTCGAAGGAGTGATGGTTCCATTGCATTCAAGGGTATGTTAAAGGGAAAGCATTACCTTGTTGACTTCAACAAAGATAAAGCCGAACTTGACACATGCTTGATTGCAAAGACCAACATGGGTTGGCTCTGGCATAGACGGCTATTGCATGTCTGTATGAGGAATCTTCAAAAACTCCTCAAGGGCGATCACATCCGAGGTTTGAAGGATGTTGTTTTTGAGAAAGACATGCCTTGTAGCGCGTGCCAAGCCGGGAAGCAGGTTGGAGCACCTCATCCTGCTAACAAAGTGCTTGTATCTTACACTTCATACAGTATATTGTTAGGATAAAGTGCTTGTAGTATTTCTTTGTGCACATTGTTCTTACACTTCATAAATATCTAGACTTTCAACCAATCTTATTCACTTTACGTTGAAACATTGAATATAGGATTAACTTGTGGTACATCCTAGTTCATAATTGTGTAACACTTCAATTAAATGTAAATTTCCGCTGCATACAGCCTAGGATCAAGATAATCGACCAAATTTGATAAACCTAGTCGGTACACACCGAACTAGTTTGATATCTCGAGATTTGATCTGGTTGTTAAGTGTTGCAGGTTTCGATAGAAAATCAAAAAGGCCTATTCACCCCCCCCCCCTCTAGGCCACATTCAGGTTCGCCTGGGGTGATAACTTCGACATTTCCGCCAAAGTGGACCCGAGCCCATTTGTCATTGACGGGGTAATCTTTTAAAATGAAATCTTGATCTCGACGCTATTTCCATCCAAGCATTGCGGAGGCTTACTTAAGAAGGAAAGCCCGCACGGTTTGAGTACTCTTTAAACTTTCATTCGAACTTGCACTCAGAGCCTCCCAACCTTTGCATAGCCCTTCAAACTTTCGCTTTGCTTTGCCGCTATGGAGTTGGTTCTTCCCCGCAGCAAGATCACTAGCGATGAGGATCTGTCGAGGGTCTATACCTACATGGGGTGGTCAAGCGACTCCTTCAACAACGATATTCACTTCGGCAGGCTTCCCTTCCAGATGAAGCGCACCAACAAGATCGTCTACTTCTCACCATTCGCCATGGTGGGTCTAATCCCGCCCTTCTCAAGCGTTCCGTTGATGCTGCAGGATTTCTACGGCCTCCTGCTTCATAACCTCACCCCCCCCCACAACTTCTTGCTAGTGGCGGCGTTCGTCCATTTCTACGACATGTGGGTGGGTGTGCCGCCATGCATTGAGCTCTTCTGGACCTTCTTCACGGTCCACACTACCGGAAAGGGACGAAGCTGATTTGCTTCTACTACTTCGTGAAGCGCAAGAACTTCCCCTTCAAATACATGAAGACCTTCACCTTTGGAAAGTGGGACAACTGGAAGAAAGACTGGGTGATCATAGTCGTGGAGGAGCACGAGAGGTTGGAGTTGCCCAAGAGCCTCCCCAATGTCGACACCGACGTCAAGAATGCAGTTGCAGAGTTGTACAAAGCATACAAGCCCATCCTTAGAAGGAATCAGAATTGTGTAGAGGGTGGAGTGACCCCTTAGATGGTCTTCAGCAACTTCTTTGTGAACAGGTGAGCGTCACTGAAGACCAGGGAGTGGCCCGCATGGTCCTTCAATAGTGAGATGGATCACAACCGAATTGAAGCTGGTTTTAATACAAACTTGGATGATGAAGCTTTGAAGCTCCATCTCCAGAAGTTTCAACACAGGGCCATCAACCATTACGCAATGACCCTCCGGCAGAATTCCTCCCTCTGAACATGGTTCCAGAGATCAGGAGAGAGCTTCGAAGGGGGATGTCGGAGCTTGACAACCTTGACTTGGTGGAGAAGTGTATGTCCTCCGGAGTTGCCATTCCCAGAGCTCCGGAGAGGGTGGCTCCGACTGCTACTCCAAGAAAGAAGGTCAAAGGCAAGGGCAAGGAGTCGGTCAAATCCTCCAGCTGAAAAAGGAAGCTAAGACATGCTGATGGGAGCTCCCTCAGGTCTGCTCCATCTCTAGCAGCTCCAACTCCCCAGCCAAGCGGAACTTCGGTGGTCAAGCCCTCTTCAGAGCCGGCGTCCGCGAGGAGCGCTAGTTTTGGCAAATTGACTCCGGCTCCAGTGTCCGCTGCAGGCTCCCGATCAGGAGGTCGTTCCCAGCCGAGAGAGGTCCCGGCTAAGGCAACACCAGTTGCTGCGGGAAACTCGCGACTAAGGTTTGAAGTTTTTGCCTCACCAAGTCCGGTGGGCTCCGACTCCGGACCTCAGAAGAAGAAGATCTGCGGCGACTGGGGCGGAAGCTTCCCAAAGTAAGCATTGTCTTCTCACCCTGAGTTTTTGTTTCCATTAATTTTCTTTTTTGATCTTTGCTTCCAGGATGTCGAAGAAGAAAGCCAAAACTTGGGTGTCTATTGCAGCAACTGATGTTGTGCAGGCTAAAGCACCAGCTTCGATCCCGGTGTCTCCCCAGGTGGTAGCTGAAGACACGACAGTTCCGACGCCAACTGTCGTGGACTTGGATTCAGAGTCATCACCAAAAACACCTGTGGTAGCGCCAAACCACTAGGGAGATGTGCGTGATGAAGCGCCGACGATTTCGGCACCCGCGATTGAAGTTCCTGCTCCGGAGATGGAGATGGCCGAAGATCTGGCGCTTGAGCCGGAAGTAGCTGAAGCTCTGACCCCCAAACCAGAAATAGTGGAAGCTCCAGCCATGGACCCAGAGATTGCAGAAGTTCCGGCACCTGAGCCAGGGGTAACTGAAGCTCCAGCACTAGAGCCGAAAGAAGTTGAAGTCCTGGCAGCTGAGCCAGAGGTAGAGGGAGCTCTGGATGAAGCTACAACGTCTACCGCGGAGGTGTCTATGTTGGAGTCAGAGCACCAACAAGATTCAACTGCAGGTCCTCCACCCTTTGAGCCGATAATTGAAGATCTGGCAGGGGGACCTCCTTTATCAACTCCGAAAGTCGGCCCTAGTGCCAAGGAGTCGCACGGGACCACACTTGTGTCGTAGGACCCCATCGATATTTTAGAAAATCCGTTTGAGCCGGTAGGAGAAATCCAGGCTGGTCCAAAGCCAATTCCTCTGGCGATGTCTATCGACAACGCCTACTACAGTCTGCGCCAAGTTCAGCTGGCCTTCGACTATGAAAGCAAGACTCTCGAAGAAGAGTGCAACACCTTGAGATGTTGGTGCAACAGGCTTCACCTAAAGATGAAGCTGATGCAGTTAAGGCTTGGTGACCAGCTAGAATGGGTGGCCAAGGAGAAGGTCCGGCTAGCTCTAATGGACCGCTTGTTGAATGAGTGGAAAGCTGCCATTAAGGTCGGAGCTTGCGGTCGCTGAGAGGTCAATGGAGGAACTCAGAAGTATGAGGGCAACTGAGTCCCAACGAGTTTGGGATTTTCTATTTCATGCCAATAAGGCTCTGATGCCACTTGGCTTCAGCTCGGTACGTCCGGATGACACGGAGCTGGAGCTGAACAAGATGCTGGTGGCACTAAGCTCTACCAGCAACAAGCTGGACGCGATGGGTAACGTCATCGTTGACCAACTGGATACAGAGGGGAAGTCTCTGGCCAAGAATGTCGCTGAATATGTGTTGACGTGTTTCAAAAGCCTAGACCGCCAACTATCACTAGATACGATGGTCGAAGGGCCCATTGCTGAAGAGGAAGATGCCGCCAGGGCCAACATTCAAGAACCCGCCAAGAATATTCCTCGTATTTCCATAGGACCTAGGACCTCTAGTAGCTAGGACCTTTTTCTTCTGCCTTTCACTCGTAATCCTTATTTTGTAATCCAATCCTTCGAATGAATGAAATCCAATCTTCTCAAATGAATGAATTCCATTTTGTATTTGTATTCAATGTATTGTCATTTATCTTGTTGTCCCCCTGGTAGATGTACACAATTTGATTGTGAACATGTACCAAAAGGATATGACAATGTCCTGATGACTTGAATGCTCCGAACTTGTAGCTAGAACATTTAGCCCTTAGGTCCAAAGATTACCTCCAACATCTCTAGGGACCCTTTGTGACGTCAATGACGGGCCCCCTGGGAGGTGTCGGAGCTTGGTACGTCCAACGCCGCCCGCTGCCAATACATAGAGCTTCGACGGTGCGCCCGCTGGGAAGTGTCGCAGCTTGAAAGGTCTGACGGTGCCTGTTGCTAATACATAGAGCATCGACGGCGGCCCCCCTTGGATTGTCGGAGTTTCCTGGCTGCGACGGTGTCCACTTGTTAACGTATAATACGTCGACAGCGGACCTCCTCTGGATGATTTCTCCACCATCTTCAATTAGATTGCCGTTAATTCTTCACATTGACGGTTGGCCCCCATGGGAGTTGTCGGATCTTGTTAGCTCAAAGGACGCGCACTTTCAACGTAAAAAACGTCGACGATGGGCCCCCTGGGGGTTGTCGGAGCTTGGTAGCTCCGGGAACAGCCACCATCACCATGAACTTTCCATTTTTAAAGACAAGAAAAAATAGTAAAATTTGTCCTCTCGTCTATAAGTTGTTTGCGGCTTAATGTTCTTATTTGAAATTGATGTCTGAAGTAATTCAACATGATAACAAGTAAATTGATGTAATCTCCTTAGATAGGAATGCCTTTTGAACCTGCCCCACTGAGGCTTATCGGAATATAGGTAGAGTGGCATACTTAGGGTGCTGGACCAGTCTAAGTCAATAGCGCACTCCGGACTTGTCATTGGCTTTGGCGTTCAGGCCAATAGACAAACTAGCAATGCTAAGATCCAAAAAAGATCAACAATATAACTCATATATCATATGAATAACTTGTACTAAATATCAAAAAGAATTGCACAACTTTGTTATAGACAGGAAGGAAAAGATAGTAAAAGAAAAAACAAGCCTGTACAAAATTAATGCAAGTTGAGTCTGCTTTCACACAACAATATCTTTCATTATAGGAGACAAGGACACAATTGGGGTACAGAACCAGGCCAAGTGTGCTATTCATCTTGTTCTAACCCATGGTAGGCAAGCCAAACTTTCAGTACTGAGACCATGTTAGGTGGGCTTGAACTGCTTGGACCCTCCCGGAGGGGTCCGGATGTTCTCCTCTAGGACCTGCCCGACTCTGTGTATATAGACTCTATAGCTTACATCGTGTGTAATTACAGACTCACCGATGTGAAACTAGGCATAGAACCCATGGAGGTGCTTGATGTTCCCAGGATTGGGAAGTGGATTCCCATCCTCTGTTGCCAAGCGAATGCATTTGGGATGAAATACTCTGATTACTCGGAAGGGACCTTCCCAACTGGGGGACAGTTTGTTCATACCTTCTTGAGTTATTATTCTTCATGGCACTAGATCGCCTTCTTCAAGTTGTCCGTTGCGCACATGCCTTTGGTCATAGCGCCAGAGCGCCTAGCGATATCATGAATTCCGAACAGCTGCTTGGCACCTTCTCTCATCGATGAGGTCAAGGTCTTCATGCCATATCTTGTCCTTCGTGGCTTCCTTGAAGGTCCGGACCTGGTGTGACCCCATGGGGATCTCCGGAGGAAGGACTGCTTCAGCTCCATACACCAGGAAGAAGGGTGTCTCTCCAGTTGATCGGCTAGGTGTTGTCTTGCTCGCCCATAGTGCGGATGAAAGCTCCTCTATCCAGTTGGCTCCATGTTTCTTCATGCGCTCATAAGTGCGCGTCTTGAGTCCTTTCAGTATTTTGGCATTTGCTCTCTCGACTTGGCCATTACTTCTCAGGTGATCTACTGATGTGTAGATGACTTGTATGCCGAGGTCTTTGCAATATTCTTGGTATGCTGCACTGGTGAATTGGGTTCTAATGTTAGTTATGACTCTGTTCGGAACATCAAATATGACAACTATGGACTTCAAGAGCCTAATAGCTGATTGCTTGTTAAAAGTCACAATTGGAGTTGCTTTCGGCCACTTGGTGAACTTGTCGATGGCGACGTACAGGAACCTGTAACCACCAACGGCATTTGGGAAAGGTCCCAGATTGTCCATCCCCCACACAGCAAATGGCCATGTAGGAGGTATCATTTGCAGAGATTGAGCCAGTGTGTGAATGTATTTCGCCTGGAACTGGCACACTTCACACTTTTTTACCAACTCAACTGCATCCTGGAGAGTTGTAGGCCAGTAAAAGCCATGCCGGAAGGCTTTACCAACCAACGTGCGGGAAGACGCGTGGTTCCAACACTCACCTCCATGGATTTCCGTCAGGAGCTCGCGGCCTTCTTTCCGTGCAATGCACCGCATTAGGACACCGTTAGCACCACACCGATAGAGATTTCCTTCTACCAACGTGTATCTTTTAGCCAATGTGATGATCCGGTCAGTGGATGCACCGTCTTCAAGAAGGATGTTGTCTTTCAAGTAGCTCAGGATCTCTGACATCCTTGCATCAGAGCTAACTTGGGCCTTTGGATCTTGCGCGCTGGGTTGCTCAGAGCTTCCTACAGCGCCTACGACCCTTGGCGAACACCATGGTAACAGGGCCACCGGGACTGCCAGCTTTGAGGCTTCGGTTTCGCCCCATTCACTCAGTTTAGCAGGCTGAGCGGTAGGTCTTGACAACCTCATGACAAAAATTCCATCGAGAGCTTGAGCTCCGGTTGAATCATTTGTCGAGGGTTCATCAGCTTTAGCATTGTTGAGACGCTAGACATGGCAGAGGTCGAGGACGTGGAAGTATTTCTGGAGTTTCTAGACTTCAAGGAGGTAAGCAACGAGTTGTGGGTTGTTGCAGCTACATTTGCCTTTGACATGCTTGATAATGAGCTATGAATCACCCTTCACTAGCATTTGCTTGACGCCATATGATTGCGCCTCCTTGAGCCCGTAGATGAGAGCTTCATACACCGCCATGTTGTTGATTGACTTGAAGTGAAGGTGGACCATATACTTGACCTTCTCCCCGGTCGGAACAAGGAGAAAGATTCCAGCTCCAGCCCCCATGCTTTTGCATGGAGCCGTCAAAGTATTGAGTCCTATGAGGCTCGGTGAAGATCGGGACCTTTGGTTCCGGCTTCTACTCACTGGGGCGCCCTAGATTTTAAGAAGAAAGGGTCCACTCTGCCACGAAGTCAGCCAATGCCTGACTCTTGATAGCATGTCGTGTCACGAATCAGGATTGAACTTTGCCAGCTCCGCTGCCCAATTTGAAGTAGAATTGGGGTTATGCAGTATAGTACGCATTGGATAAGAGGTTACCACTGATATCTTGTGGGCTTGGAAGTAGTGACGTAGCTTCCTTGAGGCGATGAGAGCCGCATAAAGCAGCTTGTGCACCTCAATGTATCGAGTCTTAGCGTTGTGGAGTACTTCCCTGATGAAGTACACTGGCCGCTAGACAGTCCAGACCTTCTGCGAAGGTCCCGGAGCTTCTTCTTCATCAACCTGGACCCTCCCGGAGGGGTCCATACCTTCTTCCTGAGCTTCCCACACCCTCTTGGAGGGGTCCAAAATTTCTTCTTCAGCTGTGTGAACTCACTCAGATGAAAGAGGTTTATCCTCGGGCAACTTGCCTTGAAGATACGTGCTTAAGAGTTGGGACCCATACTCGCCTTCAGGTAGATCCGGACCCTCCCGGAGGGGTCTAGGCTCCTTAACAGTAGGTGACTCCAGTCTTTCTGCAACAAGAACCATGCTGACAACCTTCGTAGTTGCCAAAATGTAAAGCAAAAGAGGCTCACTAGGGTTTGGAGCTACCAGCCTTTCTGCTTGAGCTCTAGGAATGTCTTTTCTGCTTATTTGGAGTAATGTAATGGCCCAGGCTTCCTCAATAGCTTAAAGAAGGGAAGCACCCATTCTTCCAGTGTTGAGATAAACCGGCTAAGCGCTGCTAAACATCAAGTTAGCTTCTGGACATCCTTGATGCGGGCTGGGAGCCGCATGTCTTCAATGGCCTTAATGTTTGCCGGGTTTGCCTCTATTCCTCTGTGAGTCACCATGAATCTGAGGAGCTTCCCGAAGCTTACCCGAAGACACATTTGTCTGTATTCAGCTTGGTGCGCGTCATGCACAGCTTGTCGAAGACGGCTTGCAAGTTCTCAAGGAGTGACTCCCTATTCTTTACCTTCATGATGATGTCATCGGCGTAGACCTCTACCAAGTCCCTAATGATCTCTCCAACTGTTTTTTCATGGCCCTCACAAAGAATGAAGCAGCTTTTTTGAGACCAAACGACATGGCTGTGTAACAATACAACCCATCTACTGTTATGAAGGCAATATGATCTTCATCTTCCCTAGACATTTGGATTTGATGATATCCGGAGTATGCCTCCAGGAAACACAATAGCTCACACGCAGAGGTGGAGTCCACTATCTGGTCTATCCAAGGTAGTGGAAATGGGTCTTTTGGACATGCCTTATTCAAGGTGGTGTAGTCGATACACATCCGAAGTTTCCCGCCAACCTTGGGTACAACGACTGGGTTTGCCAGCCATCGTGGATGATGAACCTTCCAGATGAAACCGACTTCGAGCATCTTCTTGATTTCTTGTCGAATGAAGTTTTGCTCAATTGATTGCTTTCGGGGCTTCTGGTGTATTGGTCGTGCGTCAAGGTATATCTTCGGACTATGCCCAATCACCTCCCTAGGGATCCCAGGCATTTGTGGAGGTTTCCATGCAAACATGTCAACATTCGCACGGAGGAAAGCGATGAGCGCGAGTTCCTATCTGTTGTCCAGTCCTCCAGATATACGGGTGGTCTGGGCAGCATCATAACCAATTTGGACGACTTTGACAGGGATATCGGTGTCACCGCTTGGCTGCACGCGTGGTGCAGAGGTTGAGCCTCCGTGATGAGTGCTCGGAGGTTGTGCGGCTAGCTCCTTGTCGGATGCTTCCTCCTGCGCTGTTGTAAGCGCGTGGAGTTCTTCCAGTGCAATGACTCCTGCTGAACAATCTGCGCAGATCCGGAGAATGCCTGAAGGTGTCGGCATCTTCAACACTAGGTAGCCATAGTGTGCTGTGGCCATGAACCTATACAGGGCAGGCCTGCCTAGGATGGCATTGAAGGGTAAGATCATATGCGCCACGTCGAAGACCAGCTTCTGAGTCCAGTAATTCTCCCTTGTCCCAAAGGTCACCGGGAGTGTTATTGAGCCGAGAGGACTGATGCCTGTGGACCTACCCCATAGAAAGAATGTGAGGGGCGAAGGTCTAAGAGTTTTAGCTTGATCTTGAAGAATGCTTTATAGATGAGGAGGATGAGCGCCGAACCTCCATCCACAAAGACATGGTAGAGCTGGACATTATTGATGCTAGGGGACACCATCAACGACAGTTGACCAGCTCCGATCATGTTTCTTGGGCAGTCTAAAGCATCAAAAGTGATGGTAGTGTCCGTCCACTTCCGATGGGGTTCTGCCTTTTTCGATAGGAGTTGTGGCAGCCATCTCCCGATGCATGGTCTTGAGGATGTGGAGGGAGGTGATATCCAAGGACCCTCCATATATGGTATTGAGGGTCTTTCGACGCTCGTTGTGAGAGATGTCAGAATCATCGCCGACGGTGTTGTACACAGCCTTCAGGACTTTCTTGGGGTCCTAGAAGCCTAGCTCTGGACCAGCCGGAGCTTCATCGACTTTCTGCTTTCCCTCCCGCTGGCAGAAAGGAGCTTCTTCTTGGCGATATTGAAGCGCTCGACAAGTTTTTGGACCTCGCGACAATCTTCAAGATTGTGGGTGTCTGTTTTGTGGATCGGACACCGAGTCTTTTGACCGCCGTCATCTTCATATTATGGTGGAGGTCTTTTTCTCAGTGTGTGGCCCCCGTCCACCTGGATTTGCAGCAGCTGTAGTAGCAGTCGTGTTGGCTGATGGCTTCTTCTTGCTGTTAGACTTTTTCTTCTTCTTTCCACTACCGGAGGTAGTGGCTGTAGCCTTGGAGGACTTTTTGCTAGCCTCCCGAGCTGGCTTGGAGTGCATTTCACGGCCCTCGGCAGGTCTGGCACATTTGTTTACCAAGCTGAAGAGTTTCGTGATGCCGATGACTTCTTTGGTCGCCAGCTTCTCCAAAATATTCTCGTCTCGGATGCCCTGTTGAAATGCTACAACAACAGACGCGTTGGAAATAGAAGGAATGGTATTCCGTACCTGGGAGAAACGCTGGATGAACGAACGCAATGACTCCCCCGACTTCTATTGCACAGCAAACAAGTCTAGTTTTGTGCCAGGTTAGGTGTAGGAGCTCCCGAAGTTGGTGGTGAACTGGTGGCATAGCTCTGCCCAACTATTGATGGAGTCAGGCAGGAGACTCATGAACCAGGACCTGGCTGTCCCAGTCAGAGCCACAGGAAAGTAATTGTCCATCGCAACCTCATTGTCCCTCGCCGCGAGAATGGCGGTGGAGTAGATTTGGAGGAACTCGACGGGGTTGACAGTGTTGTCACACTTATTTGGCAAATGAGGCTAGAACTTACGCGGCCATCAGAACATGCGAAGGTGCATGGACAGGGCCGAACATCCGCCCCCTACTCCCAAAGGAGAAGGGTTTTGTCGAGCCTCTCGCCTCTTGCAAGCATGCTCTATGTAGACGCAGCAGTCCTGCTTCCTGTAATGGCGGTCAAGCTCCGACTGCGGATCATGGGTCGAGAGCCTCGACGCCGTATGAGTGCGACGTGCCCCAGAGTTCAGCAACATTGCTTGTTGGGACATAACACGTCTCATGTGCTCGGAAACTTGAGGACCAAGTCTACCAGGCAAGGTCCTCTGCTGTGAAGTTGCCTGCCCAGTAGGGGGCGTGCCTTGGTTACTGATGGCATCGACTGCGACTGCAACCAGATGTTCTGTGGTGACACCATTGCTCGCCATTGTTCAACCAGTACGCCATTGTTCCATGGCTATCGGAGGAGCTCCAGCCGCTGGAGGACGCTGGCGCAGAGTATGCGCAACAATTAGCGCATTCTATAGGTTGTTTGTCGATGCAGTTACTGACACAAGGGCACCATCTTGTTGTCCAGCGCTGGCAGCCAGAGCAGGTGGCGGTGGTTCAGCAACACCTGCTGGGACAGCAGCAGCAGCAGCTGACTATTGATCGTTAGAGGGATTTCTTACGTTAGACTGTCCGGCGTTGCCGTTTTATGGTGCTACCGCAGAGTTCACCATCTCGAAATCTAAGGCCCCCCTACCTGGCGTGCCAAATGTCAAAGTATGCGATCGACACTTCCCCAGTACTACTAGATCGTAGTCCGTAGAGGATCGTGGTTGGTTGAGGCGCGCATGAGATTATGTACAAGGTAGTGACACGAAGATTTTTACGTGGTCTGGGCAGCCTGAGCGTAATACCCTACTCCACTGGTGGTTGTTGTATGTATGAGTATGTGTATGTGAGCGCTTGATTGATCTTGTCCTTTGTACCGTGCAGCACAACCCTTTTATAGTCCAAGGACTGGCCACTACATTTTCAGCCTGGCCTGACATGTGGCCCCGGCGGTGTTTAATTATCTAATACATGATCGGTATGTATTGAGTACATTTAACAATGTGATAACGCGCCTTAATAGCAGCGTTACCGGTACTAAAGGTCCTCTGATTGTGTGTCATCAACATGGCATTAATGACATGTAATCAGGTCTTGTAACAGTAGCTTTAATTGTCCATTGAATGTTCGCGCCGTTAGAGATCAGTATATCTTCCCTTCGCTGTCTTAGGTCTGGAGACTCGACACGTGGTAGCTCTGGAGCTTCCCTATGTGGGGAGGCTGGTCCTGAGCTTCTATACACATGGTAGCACCGGAGCTTCCCTCTTTTGCGTGTTAGGTCTGGGGCACCTAGACACGTGGCATGACTGGAGCTTTCATATACAAGGAGTTAGGTCCGGCCTTTCTTTACACGTGGCAACGCTGGAGCTACCCTAATGAGGGAAGCAGGTCCAGTGCTGCAGGACATGTGGAGCCTTCGGAGGTCTTCAACTCGGACAGGTGGAACTCTGTGGCTTTTCTTGCGATATTGTGGGGTACCCAGTATGTAGGGTACCGACAAGGGTTTTCCAAAACACAAAAATACATATTAAAGGCAGAAAATGACCTCGACATCATAGGTTGACGTTGAGGAGTTGAAACTACAGCTGAGAAGGGAGCTCCTAGGAGACATGAAGCATATGTTGGAGGGAGCAGTTATAGCAATCCCAAACGTGTTTTTCGTCTTAAGTAACGACGAGGAGCGTAGGAGCAGATTTGCTTCTACCGCAGTTGGGGATGGACAAGCACAGGAGGCCCCCAGGAACCAGCGTCTGGACCTTCAATTGATCACGACACAATAGATAACTTGGCTCAGCCAACAACATCCAACCTTCAGCTAATGGTTGGAGGAATCACTCGAATGGAGGTCGGGAGAGGGCTAGTGTATCCTGATCAGACCATGCTTGATGACATCCAGGTGGACAAAACATCCTATGCTATGGTAAGGTGGACATGGTGCATGAAATATGAAAAACCTGCAGCTCAAAGTGCCACCGGACGATACAACACTGACTATGCGGTTGACCCAGCAGCAGCAGCTTTCGCGTTGACCTCTAATGCTTTGATGTCTCCTGAGGCACGTATGCTTCTGCATCCAAATCTAGAGTAGTCGGATCTGTCTCCAATTCCAAAACTATCGTTCCCTCCAGTTATATAGAAGTAGCAGAAGTCTCAAATTGGAGAGCAGTTGCCTCTTGTTAGAGAGAAGCCGCATCTGTCTCCAACTCTAGAGCTGTCGCAGAAGTGTCCACTTCAAGAGAGCCAATTCGGTCTCCACCTAGCACTCGGAGCGCTCTGCTGCTGCTCCCTACACTTGATCAGCTACTGGCAATGCCGATGAAGAATGTATGTGCGAAGAACAAGAGTCAACTGCAGCGGCGATTATCATCGAAGGAATCTTTCAAGAAACCAATGAAAGAGTCGGACGCTAACCCGAGGGCGCCGAAAGCTATGACGCATGCAAACCCGAAGTTTGAAAAGGGAAACCCGATGTTAACTGCAGGCACACTCAAACAAGATGGCAAACCTTGTGTTCAAATTCATCAATACTACATTGAAAATTACAATAAATTTCAAACCATAATAGGCACATTCAAGAGAAATACTTTCCCTCGGGTGATGGCGCTTTAGTCATCGAATTGTCTGATCTCTACGACCTTTTCATCCTCGACGCATTGGATGTCTCTCTATTACGCTGTTTCGCATTGTAAGTCCTCAAAAATAAGGTTCTTAAATACATATATGTAAAATCCCACATGTTTCCAATGTGAATGGATGTTGAGGATTAAATACAAGTAAAGAAAGATAGAATTATATTCCCATATAATGATGAACATGTTATAATGAGGTGAACTTTAAAACTTTTTTCTACCTCATGCTCAGACTTTGTTAACTTGACATTTGGACTTCACCAATGGTCTTATAATAAATAAAATAGCATCTCTGCAAAGTTTGAAAAAATTTTGAACCAAATTTGCTAGGACATCTAACCTGTACAGTAGCTATTTTTCCAAATAGCTAAAACTAGGATTTAGCTATTGTTGCAAATAGACCCTGCTAAAATTATTCAAAGTATAGGCTCCAAATTTTCCTGTGGTCTTCTTATATTGTAACTAGACTCTGTTCAAAGTTACAATAATTTTGAATCAAGTTTCCATTGACTTAGACACGCACTTAAGGTATAATTCGACGTCGACATGAAAAGTTGACGTGTACTTAACTTTGTCCAAATTAATTCCAAAATTTTTCCAGAGGTATCTTTTGGTTCAAAATAATTAACTTCAAAGTTCCAAAAATTTTGAACTTCATTTGCTATTTTATTTGAGACGCGTAGCAAATTCGAGCCATACTTAAATTCAAATTTTAAAATTTGTTCAAACTAGTTTTAACATAAGATTTGAATACGCCATCATGATCAGCATGACTTACTTGACTTATCCACGAGGTTTCACAATTTTTAGATCTCATTTACTATATTAAATTGAATTTAGAAGTATGTTGTACATTGAGGTGGTTGGTGGGACCCACTGGTCAGCTTCTACCCATGTGCAGCCGCAAAACAGAGCCCGCTGCTCGTGCCAGCGCGAGCGCTGCAAGCTCCAGTTCACCAGCTCGACTTCAAGGTGCCCTGATCCATCTACTACCCTCCTTGATCTTTTTCTAATCGCGAGGAACGACCTACGGCTCTCTCGCTCTCGTTTCCCTCTCCTGCGCGCAAGAGCACCGCCCTCTCTGTTCTTCGATTTTGTCGGCGATTGAGCCTGTGTTGCGCCGAGGTGCAAATATAGAAAAGTGGCACAACTTTCCTCTCTATCTTATACATCGATTGGTTCATTGTTTCATGCTTTGTATTGGTTGTATTTCGAGGTTTTTCTCGCCGCCGACGGGAAGGCCGCCAAGAGATCTTCGCCACCGACGGGAAGGCCGTGGAACCGCAGCTGTGGCCATTATCAAGCTTTGATCCTTTAAGGATAAAGGTTCGAAATAAGGTCTAGTTCATGCTTGCAAATTTTCAGCTCTTGTCACAGCTTGTAGCTCGGGTGTTCCGCGATGAACCGACGCATAGTTCTTTTGCATGCCTCGGTTCATCATCCAAATTCGTTTTGCACGTGACATTGTTCTTCAACTTGCTTAGCAAGTATCTTCTACACATTCTAGCGCACATCCTTGCCAAAAAGACCCAAAAGTTATCTACCACACGCATAGAAATTGGAGTTCTTGCGGCCGCCGATTGAAAAGCCGCGGGTCGCCGTCGAACTTGTATTTGCGGCAATTTCCACTTCAATAGGAGTTCGTTTTGGTCATCCTCATGATCCCAGGATGCTCTCCGATCATTTACCAAGAGGCTTTAGCCCTTGCCGAGGCGAATTCGTGTTCGCCGAAACCCTAGCTCCGCCCGCCGCCGTCGAGACCACTTCTCCGGCCGTCAATCGCCGTCGGGAGGCCATCCATCATGTTCTACGGCCGATTTTAGGTGGGGCGGCCAAGGGTTTCAGAGCCCTGGAGATTGTTGCGGCGAGCCACCGGCCGTCATTCACCGTCGGGTGCCGTCGAAGCGTGAGCCACGGATTTTTATACAAAAATAATTCCAGATTTAGTTCCCACTTCAAAAATCCAAACCTCCTAGCAGAATTTTCAAAAAATTCCCAAATAAATTTTTTTATAACCAGCATGAAGAATAATTTCCAGTGGATCACTTGGTTTTCTATGAAAGTCCATAGAAATTTCTCCATAATTCAAATAATCTAAATACTTATGGAATTAATTCCTATAGTTATGCTCTTTGGAAAATTACCAAATTTTTCCAGAATTTTCATTTGAATATCCTCAAACTCCATTAAAAATTTCAGGGTCATTAGACGTCATTTACATGGTCTGATCATCTGTGTGCCCTCTATGCACATAAAAATAGCCAAATTCATTTAGAATTTGTACAGAAACTTGTGCAAGCTTCTTAATTGAATATCTCTCAGTATATAGCTTCAAAATTTGTCAAACTAACTTTGTTGGTTTGCTCTTTATCCGTCATCATGAAAATCCCTAGATTTTCCTGTAGTACCATTTAAAGCAAAATCATATTTGATTCTTATCTGATGATTCACTTCATAGAAAAATCTGAAATTTAGCCAAAATGTTATTTATAAAGTTTATGAATTCCTTTAAAAATTTCAGTTTATTTGACTTTAGTAACCTAGTTCAATATGGAGATTTTCCTAACTGGTCATAGAATGCCCAAAAACAACAGAAACTTTTCAGCATTTTCTAGCAACTTGTAAAAATTATATCCCCCTGTATTAAGCTTATAAAATTGTGAAATAAACTTTTATAGAATCTACATGAACTCCCTTACCCATAAAAAAAAGTTTCACTCATGACAAACTCTCTGTTTGATCATGAAAATTCAGATAGCCATTTTTCTTGTGGGAATTTTGTAGGCTATAATATTTAATTGTTGTAGCTGAAACTTTTATGGTTGATTCTATATCACCATATTTACCCACTATAAATGTTTCCAGGTCATTGGAACTGTTTGTCAGAGATAATTCAGTTTCATATCTCTAAATCAAAACTACGTCGATATCACTTTGCAGGTTCACAACTTCAATCTTGGTCCTCTTTGTTGCTGTACACTCCAGCAACCAAAAATTTATCTCCTGCTAGTTTTGTTCCTGTGAAGTCATGAACAATATTGCATCGTCATTTGCTAAAACTGCATTCATGTTCTATGCATATTCATGTCAATAGGATACGTGATGACGAACGTCGACGAGGAACTTCACTAGGAGGAGAACGCAAGAAATTCCATCGCCAAGTCTTCGTGGAGGAATCTACAGGGAAAGGCCAAGCCTGACCTTAACATTTATCGAGTCTAAACCAGGCAAGCCCCGGTTTGCATTTAAGTGCTATTACAAAATTTTGATTTGTATCACCTATGTCTAGGGTGAGTTATGTGCATTAGGGCTAAGGTGATTGAAAATACACTTGAATAACCAGATCACCCTTTGGAGTATTTGCTTAGTTATTAAGTCATCGTGTATACCATGCTATGCTAAATGTTGTATAGGATTTGGTAGAGGTCAAGTAGTTGGAATCTACTCGCATGGCTAGGACTTTTTCACACGGGATTGGTTCAAAGAAAATGGAGTAGTAATCTGAAAATGAGACCGGTCAGGGGCGTAGGATGCAGAAAAATGTGGTCTTGGGTGCGTAGCCCTGCCTGTGTCGTTTAAGGACCGATCCGTGTGCCGACCTGCTGAGCAAGTTTGAACTGTAGTGGAGTCATACTGGATATATGGGGTACAGAAAACCGATGTACCTTGGGAAGCTTTTGTAGAGACTTTTTCTATCGCCTCAGGCTTTCGGGCGCAACACAGTAGACGGAAACTCGCTCACGACATCTTCAGAGCGGAAAGGTGCACCGTGAGTGGGAATATTGTCCTAGACGATTGAATCGATTCAACTTGGGCGGAACTTGAGAAAGGTGGTTGCGTACGACGTCTGTGGAGTGAACCTAGGTGACTTCCAGTACAGGCGTACGTGTTGTGCATTCCGGGTAACATTGATTCGAATCACTGTGCCTCACGGATATGAGTACCACTTTTCACTGAGTTGTGACGTAGTAATACTTGCACTTGAGATGAGAATTAATTGCTGCTGTTATGAACATTATATTATCATGGTATTGCTATGTTGTATGCATTAGTATAGTGCTCACTAAATTAATTTTTCCACCTTGGGCATGCAACATCATGATGAAGTGTTTCTTTCTTGATTGTGGAGTTATGAAGTTGACCCGCACAAGGTTTAAGCTGCTGCTATAAATCTGAAAATAAGGACCCACATTTAGGCGACTCCAATATGCAAATCTGCGATCCTATGTTTATGTCTTTACCGTCATGTAGAGTTTCATGTTTAGGTGAGACAGTTATGTCTTGCTGAGCCTTCGTGGTCACAGTTGCTATATAAGTTGTTTTGCAGTTACTAACTACTGTGCTTATGATTATGGTTGTCCGATGAGACTGGGACTCTCTGAGTAATATACTCATGTGGGAACCATGCCGTTGCTGTTTGGTCTTCGTGGCTAGTGAGGAACGTCCGTGAGCTGGACGACTTCTCTTTTGCTTACTAGACTTGAGTACGAGAGTTGTAGTCTTATCTTCCGCTGTAGTTTATTTTTATGAACTATTTGTAAACCGAACATCTTTGTAAATTTCAGCAAATGATTTATGTAATACGCGTTCCTTTACATGTGTGCTGTTGGGTGTCCCATGGCACAGCACCACCCAATGCGATTCCTGGAAAGTGTGGACTCCTATTCCCACAGCCTGGTATCGGAGCCGCATTGGGAATAGCACACTAAATAAGGATCGTATTACAAGAAAAACATGAGATACAGTGAGGATACAGTACTAGGCCCACACAAGGATTATATTAGCATAAGTTATTAAGGTGGCAAAGCTAACTTCTGTGTTATTATATTCTGTAACGACGCTCTGACGTCACGTAAGATGTAAGGTACGCCACCGCAAGTGGATCAATTGCGGTAAGCTCACAATGCGAGAGGTAGCATGTGATTGTTTCCGTGGCTTGGCACAGAAATGTCAATATGAGTCTCTAAAACTTTCCATGTTTCTGAGAACATATGACACGCGGTGCCCCAGCGTGCTTCAAAGTTAGTGGGAGCCCATGTCGGCTGGGACATAACCCGATGAGCCTCCTACTGGTGCAACACTATGCAAAGACGTGGGACCCTGTCGGGTGGTAGAAATCCCGATCATGTACCTCGAGACATGGCTTAACTCGGGGTGGCCCATATGGAATGATACGGGACGAATGCTTTTACTTTCATATATATTATTGTGAAATGTTTGCCCCTGCAGGCTGTGTCGTACGACAATATATGATTGATCAGTAGTTTGTGTGTTGTGACAGGTACACTAACCACGAGATCGTATTGCGCTTAGAAAGCGTTTGCGAGTGAACGTCATTAAGGCCACCGTTGAGACGTATGCCGGAATACCGGCTTAGAATTTTTACTTTGTGAGGCACGTAGTACCGACATATACTCCATTGATGCATTAATCATTTTTCTGTAAAATGGAACTGAGAATATGTAAAATTACTTATATTAGCTATCGAGCTCTGAGTTTGAACTAAGTTTTCAAATTTGGAGTAGGTTTTGAAGTCACCAATTCAAAAACATAGTGTTCTGTTTTCTGCCAGAAGAAGACCTGACTCTGAGAAACCATATCTCCCATTAAAAAACTTCAATGGAGGAGTACCATACATGGATGGAAATTTTAGGAAGTCTTTTAAAAGTGTTATGTTGAACTCCAGAACTGAATTCGCCTCTAACATGTTCAAAATTTCAAAATTCCAAAATCTGCCAAACTAGACTGAAAATGGAACCCTCTCTGGACTCCTGATTGTTTTCACCATATCTCACTCTAGAAAACTCGAACCGGGTCATGCAAGACATTTATGGAATCCTTTTAATTGTGGCTTTTGTAAATTCTGCTGTTTTATGTCTGGAAATTGTCGCCAAAATCAGCATAAACAAAGGAGATGCTGTCAAATTTTCCAGAAAAACTGTCAGGTTTACAATGTCATATCTTCTCAACCAGAAAATATCTCGAGGCAATCCAATACTTTTTGGAAAGTTCTTGAGGTGTACTTCAACTTTGTAGTTCACCTAAAGATCTGATCATGCCATTTACTGGGTTAAATTTATGTTTGAGTACAAGCTGCTCAGGTTTCTATGGAAACTTCATCGGTTTGGTATAATTTGGTCTTGTTATGAATCTGGTCCTCGATTTCACTTCGAGAAGTGTTGTAATGGACCAGTTGTCGATACTAAACTATTTACCAACGGAACTGAGAGTTCGACCCACTCGAACCTCTTTTCTTTTATGGTCATGTATGTGTCATATTAAAGATAAAAGTGTGTAGTCACACGATAGCACACATAACGTCTCGTCGGGATCAACGATAGCCGAAATTGGATCAAATCTCCTAAATCTGTCCATGAAGTTCGTAGTTTCCTCAGTTTAGTGGAATATTATTGGAGGTTCATCCCGAGTTTCTCAAAAATTGCTAAACCGATGACAGAACTGTTGAAGAAGAGTATGAAGTATACTTGGACTGCTGCATGTGAGGAATCATTACAGGTGTTGAAGAACCATCTCACAACAGCCCCAGTGTTAGCCCAACCGGATACGACCAAACCGTTTGACGTTTGTTGTGATGCATCGGGTATTGGTCTTGGCTGTGTGCTTATGAAAGACAGACATGTGATCGCATATGGGTCCCGACAGCTCCGTAATCATGAGCATAATTATCCCACTCATGATCTCGAGCTCGCTGCCGTAGTGCTTGCTCTCAAAATGTGGAGGCATTATTTACTAGGAAATCTAGTACACCTCTACACCGATCATAAGAGTCTCAAATATATTTTCACTCAAAAAGGAATGAACATGAGACAAAGGAGGTGGTTAGAGCTGATAATGGATTTTGAAATTGAGATCCATTATCATCCAGGCAAAGCATACATAGTGGCTGATGCGCTTAGCCGCAAGTCACGCATAAATACTCTAACCATTACTCCAGTAAAAGATGAAGGATCTAGTTTATATGTGCTGCCATATCGAGCTTTACATAATCTTGCTCTCGTTACTACTATTCAGGATGAGATTGTTGAGGCTCAAAAGGAAGCTAAAGGTATGGCACATATTCGACGAAGATTGGACCGCGGTGACATCAAATGTCTCCCAAAGGATGATCACGGTATGATATGGTTTAGAAACCGTATCGTCGAGCCCCGTGACACGGATCTTCGGAAGAAAATTCTTGATGAGGCTCACATGTCAAAATACTCCATTCATCCTGGAAGCAACAAAATGTATCAAGATTTGAAACAAAGTTTTGGTGGACATGGATGAAGCGAGAAACTGTGAAGTACGTTTCCGAATGTGATACGTGTCGGCGTGTCAAAGCTGACCACGTGAGGAAAGCAGGGATGCTGCAGCCATTAAAAATTCCAGAATGGAAGTGGGATGATATTAGTATGGATTTCATTGTCGGCTTGGCTCTCACGTTCCACAAGCATGACTCAATTTGTGTGATCATCGACCGGCTCACCAAATCGGCACACTTCATTCCAGTCCATACTATGTTTATTGCAAAGAAAAATGTGGAGCTATTCATCGCTCGCATTATATTCTTGCACGGAGTGTCCCGTACTATTATTTCGGATTGCGGTGCGCTATTCATCTCTCGATTTTGGGAGCAGCTGCACCCATCCTTGGAGACTAAGCTGGTCCAAAGTTCAGCTTATCATCCGCAAACAGACGGACAAACCGAGCGGGTGAGTCAAATCTTGGAGGACATGTTACGTGCTTGCGCCATCCACCACGGTAAAAACTGGGATGATCATTTACCGTTGGCAGAATTCTTGTACAACATTGGTTATCAAGCAATTATCAAGATGGCGCCGTACGAAGCTCTCTATTGTCGGAAATGTTGCACAACGTTAAATTGGTGTGAATCTGGTGAAAGAGTAACCTTCGTGATTGATCTTGTCAACAACGCTGAAGAACGAGTGCGGGTAATTCAAGCCAACCTCAAGGCTGCCCAATCTGGTCAGAAGAATTATGCGGACAAACGACGTCGTCCTTTCTACTTCAATGTCGGAGACCACGTGTATCTACGTGTATCTCCAATAAAAGGTGTTCACCGATTCGGGGTGAAGGGAAGTTAGCTCCCCAATTTATTTGACCGTTCGTGATTGCTGAAAGATGTGGACCTGTCACTACAGGAAACGCGGTCATTTGTGACGGCCGGTCGTATTTGCGACAGCCAGCCGTCGCAAATAAACTTATTTGCGACGGCCCGCCTCTGGCCGTCGCAAATAAGTCAAACTGTCGCAAATATAAACTTATTTGCGACGGCCTCCTAAAATGGCCGTCGCAAATAAGTAGACCATCACAAATAAAGATTATTTGCGACGGCCTCTTCCTTTAGCTGTCGCAAATACTGTTAATTGCGACGGCAAACCCTAGGGCCGTCGCAATTAAACGGCCGTCGCAAATTAAAGTCCTATACCGTCGGCCCGGGCTCCTTCTCTTCATCCTATCCTTACCCCCCCCCCTGCTCTGCTCCGCTCCCGCTCCCGCCGCCGGCCCGCCGCGCCCACGCCGCCCCCGGTCTGCCGCGCCCCCGGTCCGCCGCGCCCCCGGCCTCGCCGCCCCCGGTCCACCGCGCCCCCAGCCTCGCCGCCCCCGGCCTCGGCTCGCCGCGCCCCCCGCCGCCCCGGCCCGCCGCGCCCCCGGCCTCGCTGGCCCCGGACCGCCGCGCCCCCGCTGCGCCCCCGCCACCCCTGGCCCCCGACGCCTCCGGCACCGAGGTGAGGTCGATTGCCTTATCTGTTTTTTTGGTTGCATTATCTGCGTAATGCACTGTTACATATGATTTGTTCTGTAATCCTGGTGTATATTTAGCAACGTACTAGAATTTTGATACCTTTGCAGACCTTCAACAAAATTTGTTCTGTAATCCTGGTGTATATTCTAGTACGTTATAAGGGATTGGTGTGGATCAAGCATCTGTAGACTGAATTTTGGTCCATTGATGGCTGCCTGCAATCCCCATGTTTTATTTTGTTAGATGTCTAAAATAGTCCCAGTCCCGTTGGCTTCCTTGAAATTTCTGGTGCATTGGTAGTTCTTTACTCTCAGGCTATTTGTGGCAGCAACAGAAGATTAGAAGTAGAAATGGAACTACTGCACTTCCCTGTTTAGTTGCTTCCCCTGGTCACTGGTAATTTTGAGCAATGTCTATTTTGAGCAATGTCTATTCCTGCCTAAGAGAATTACTTACTAATCCTGGAAGCATATTATCTGAACCAGATTCTCTTGTTAAGTTGTTAGGGCATTTGATTTTTCCCTATGGTGTTTCTTAACATAGAATATTTGCTTAGCTGTTCGGTCGTTCAGGATTCCTACAGATCAGCTACAGATTTGGTGTCTTATTGCTTGTTTTGTGATGTGAACATTGCTTCAAACTGCTAATCTGGACTAATGTATCATGAATGACTGTCATGCCCTATATTCAATCCAATTTTTAGCTGCGTTTTCTTGGACTTAGGGTTGCAGAGGATTGATCTGTTTTGCAATTTTGTTTTTTTATTAGATTTCTTATTGGAAGCTGAATCTCTTTACTTATAAAGTGGATATTTTCTTAGTATCATAGTCAGTACTCAGTAACAGACCATTACGGTGTATTGTGAATTTCTTACTGGAAGTTGCATTTTAAAAGTTGAACTGTAGAATTAGCACTGTTTATGGTCTGCCCCTTTGTTTTATCTCTACTACTAGTAGTTATGTGCTGGTAGTTTTTTTTTATCTCGTTGCTAGAACCTCTTTTGAGTGACTACTTAATATATATAAATAAAGGGGTTTTGGGTCGGCTCGGACCAACCAGGAAGGGCACGACACGTAATAAGTGTGATCGTGCCGTGTAGGCTATTGTAGTGGTACCGTATGCGTCAAGTTGACATGGAAGCGAACGGGTTGGTAAGGACGTCAATGACCCGCGATTGCGTGGACGATGGAAATGGATGTGGAATTGTCATCTACGACCAACTTTCCTCTCACTCTTTCTCTAGTTCTTTCCTCTCTCTTAAATGACCTGAAATTGAAAATGAGCAACGTAACCTATAGCAATGTATTACCCGTTTCGGATCAGCACGTCTCACATGCCATTGGCATGTGAGACGTGCAGGTTCGGAATTGTCCCTTTTTGGACAGCCTCGGAGTGACCGAGGGGGCGTGGCTTGTGACGAGACGCGGGTCCGGATTTGGACGAGATTTTGGTGGCGTAACCCTGTTGTTCTCTGCTGCACCATTTTTGGGCGTGCAATGGAGAACAGCGGGGTTATGCTGCCGAAATTTCGTTCGAATCCGGATCACGCGTCTCGTCATGAGCACGCTCTGCTCGGTCACTCTTGGGTGGGTTTAGGATCTATCTGCCTAGGTTGTAGGGCCGTGACATAACACAACAATACATTAACGACAATTTCTTTCGCGTTAAACTGTAGAGTCAAACATGGGTGAAGACCGCAGTTGGATGTATACTGGCTGGAAGAGCAAAACTGGTGGTCACTCCGATGAGTGGTTTATCAAGTTAGATCAATTTTTGGATCGAGCATTTTCGTAGTCAACAGAAGATATGGTGTGGTGCTCATGTACAAAATGCCAGAACACCAAGTTTTTGAGAAGATTGGAGCTTTCGTTTCACTTATGTCGAAACGGTTTCACTCCACATTATGAAGTGTGGACCTTTCACGGCGAGACTAATTCTCGAGTCATAGCCAAAGTGGATGAGGATGATGATATAACTGAGGTTGATAGGATGGATGAGATGCTAGAAGCTCTGGAAGCGGAGGATCCTCTTACAAATGAGGCAGAGAAGTTCTCCGAGGAGCTGAAGAAATCACAAGAGCCGTTGCATGAACACACGGCTGTGACCGTACTTGCTTTCTTGAGCAGATTTCAGGCAATTATGTCCATGTACTTTTTTTCCATCAACTACTACAATGATCTCATGAAATTGATCTGCGATATCCTTCCACAATCTCACAAAGCGCCACCAGATATGTATCAGTCAAAGATCAAGATATCTGGTCTCGGTATGAATTATGAGAAAATCGATGTGTGCCCAAATAATTGCATGCTATTCTGGAAAGAGCACGCCAATGAGAAGATGTGCTTGAAATGTGGTAAATCGAGGTATGTCAAAGTTATTAATGATGATGGCGATAATGTGATGACAGATGTCGCACATAAGCAGTATCGTTACTTGCCTGTGACACCTCGGTTGAAGCGGATGTTTCTTTCAAATAGAACTGCAAGACACATGAGATGGCACAAAGAAGGTAAACGTGAGAACAAAGAATTCTTGATGCATCGGATTAGCAACAGACAGATTCTCACCGTTCAGTACGAACGCCACGCCATACTCATGTTGGCCTGTCTTTGTCATTCCGTACAACCTGCCACCTGCTTTTTGTACGAAGAACAAGTTCATGTTTCTCAGCCTCATTGTACCTGGACCTGATCATCCCGGGTCACGTCTCAACGTGATGTTAAAACCGCTGATCGAATAATTGAAAGTCTTGTGGACAGAAGTCGAAGCGTACGATAGTTACAAGAAGTAGAAATTCAACCTTCAAGCTGCTTATTTGTGGTCCGTCCATGATTTGTCGGCATACGGCATGTTTTCCGGATGGAGCACTCACGGTCGTCTATCGTGTCCGATATGTGCTTCAGACACGGATTGCTTTCGACTAACTCATGGAGGCAAAATATCTTACTTCGATTGTCACAGACGTTGGCTGCCCTTGAATCATATATTTAGGCAGCAGAGGCATGTCTTTTGAAAGAACACTGTTGTCACTAAAGGACCACCAAAGCGTCTCAACGGGTCAAAAATTTCTGATATGTTGGACAAACTGGTGCCTGATGAAGGTCGTCCTGGATATTTCGTAGGTTATGGAGAGGAACACAATTGGACTCACATATGTGGACTTTGAGAGCTACCATATGTGAAGTCGTTGATTCTAATGCACAACATTGATGTCATGCTTCAGGAGCGTAATATGAGCGAAAGTATCATAAGCACTTGCATGGATATGCCTGACAAAATGAAAGACAATTATAAAGCTAGACTAGATTTGGCAGACATTTGTCACCGTCCAACTCTTGAAATCTCTGAAAGTGGTGGAAAGCCACGTGCTTCTTTCTGTCTTCGATCGAAAGAAAAGAAAGAAGTTATGAAGTGGATGAAAACTTTGAAATTCCCAGATGGTTACGCAGCTAGCCTAAAATGAGCCGTAAATGTTATCACAGGAAACCTCACTGGGTTGAAGAGTCATGATTATCACATTATAATGGAAAGAATCCTACCTGTTATGTTCCTAGGCTATCTAGATGATGCGGTGTGGAAGGTTTTAGCCGAGCTCAGCTATTTCTATAGATAGCTTTGTGCTAAAGAAATCAAGATTGGGATGATGGATAAGTTAGAGAAGGAGATACCCATACTTTTATGTAAGATGGAAAAAATTTTCCACCAGGTTTCTTCAATCCAATGCAACATCTACTTATCCATCTTCCATTCGAAGCTAAAGTTGGCGGTCCTGTGCAATATAGGTGGATGTATCACATTGAAAGAGCGCTAAGATATCTGAAACCAATGGTTGGCGACAGGGCAAGGGTGGAAGGGTGCATCGCTGAAGCATATGCTCTTAAGGAAGTAGGATACTTTTCAAGTGTCTACTTTGCAGAAGAAAACAATATCAATACCTCGGCGATGCGGTACAATGTGGATGAAACACCCCCTCTAAGCGACCTTTCCATTTTTCAAACGAGAGGCGCCACCGTTGGTAGCTACACGACCTACGTGCTATCCGAACAGGAAAGGACTGTTGCTTTACTCTACATGTACGCAAATATAAAAGGCATGCAAGAATACATCGAGTAAGTGTTTCTCCTACGTTTCTGCTAATCGACATATTTTGCTACACATGTACTCTAAAAGATGTTTTTTCATGTTCAGCGAGTTCCACAGACAATATTGGCCACATAGGCATCAACCTACGACCAAACAAGTAGAAGCGATGCGAAAGGAAGGAATAAATGGGGAGCAGAGTTTTCTATCTTGGTTTCGAGAATATGTAATATTCTCTCGTCTTCTATGTATTATAAATTACTATTATTAAAGAAGTATTATGTAATATTCTCTCGTCTTTTATAACAGTGTCGGACTCACAATGTCTATGAAGATTTGCGGCAGCTATCTTATGGATTGGTGAATGTTAGAAGCTATGGTCGATATGACGTAAACGGCTTCCGATTCCGTACAACTCATTTTGAAGCTCATCGTCCTCTCGCGGCAACATCAAATTCCGGTGTTGTGACGAGAGCAATGGACACTCAAGGGAATTTAACCGATTATTATGGTATCATTAAAAAAATCCTTGAATTTACTTTTACCAGAAATAAGACCCTTCGAGTTGTCTTATTTGACTGTGACTGGTTTGATTGTACTCATGGAACTCGAGAAAACTAATTTGGAATGGTGGAAGTGAAACATAAGGACCGACTACGAGGTTACAATACATTTGTTCTTGCACATCAAGTTAAACAAGTGTATTATCTACCTTATCCATGCACGAAGCTCAGTGCTTGATGGGTGGTATATAAGGTGAATCCTCGTGAGCGGCTATATACTCCTGGGGATGATGGTTACCATGATAGCGAAGACGTTGAAGAAGTGTACCAAGAAGAAGAGTTGCCAGACACTTTTATCGTCGAGCTTGGTGCAGGACTCGATCTATTAGTTGGAGATGTTGAACACGTTGAAGATGTAGAGGCAGATGATACGCGAAAACGAAAATTAGAACAGGCCACGATGGAAGATCATTGGGCTGGTTTAAGGAGTAGGGCACAGGCACATGACAATGATGTTGATGAATTTTGAAAGTGACTACAAGTAATGTTTTCTTGAAGACAGTAACATGAATTTTGTATATTTTATTTGCATATTTACTAATTATCTAATTACAACAGGATGGCGTCAAAGAAGGGTAAGAAGGTGCCACCGACGAGGGGGTTCTACCCCTCTAGACCTGAGGACGCTTTCGTTGGTGCCTCGTCGACTTGCAGCAGACGCTCTCAGCTGCTGGGGCACGTTCAGACCAGCTCTAGAGCTTCGTCATAGGTAAATGTCACTCATTTTTGACAAATTCTTTAAATTCAAATTCACATTAAACTTACTTATGAATCATTTGAATGTTGTAGTCCTCACCGGCTGACTCAGAGGCTGCGGCGCCTTTGGTGAGCCAGCCCTCGGCGAGGCAACCCTCGGCCAGCCAGCCCTTAGCGAGGCAGCCCTCGGCCAGCCAGCCCTCAGCGAGTCAGCCCTCAGCGAGCCAGCCCTCGGCCAGCCAGCCCCCGGCTGGCGATGAGTTTGTTCCTGAGGACTATGACTCGGCTGGTGAGGAGCCGTCTGGGTCACCTGACGTGGCGCCCCAGCAGACGCGGAGGACGAGGAGGACTCACTTTGTCAGTCCTCCCGCGATCCCTTCACAGAGTTCACAGAGGATCGTGATTCGTTCAGTCGGAGACAAGTAATAAAAATTATCGTGTTCAATTTTAGTTTCTTTTGTTAACTTAAGTAATGAATGAATAAATATCTTACAGGGCTTGGGACAACACGTCTTTCACCGGTGAGAGACACCACAGACCGGTGAACGGTGTCCTCGGGTCCATAGTGCGTTTGCACTATCCCGGGGTCATTGACGGGGTGCCCGTTCTTTCGTGGGAGGACTACGCACGCGTCCGTCACAAGGAGCACGGCAACCTTTAGGAGTTCGTATGTGCAGATTTTATGGTAAGTATGTTAAAAAAGTTTCTAAGTTACAACTCTTAAAATCTTTTGGTGAACATCTCTTCAATATATTATTTATCGCAGGCAAAATATACTTTAGAGGACCCGAACGACCGTCGCCTATTTGAGTATGCGAGGCGAGTGTTTCACTTCAACGCTGCCAAGGCGCTTCGACAAGCTTTGTCGAATGTCCGTGTTCAAATTATTAATGAGCACTTGAAGGCGAACCAACAGCATGTGTTACACTTCCGACAAGAGAGCGAGAGGCACCTGATGGAGGAGGAGTACGCGCAGGTATGTGGAGTGTAGTAAGTATTTGTTTCTGATAGTTGCCTCGATGGTATTTTTAACGACTTCCAACTATGTGCAGGGCCACGTGAGCTGGTTGCAGGGTCAGACCGATGCATTTCGGGCCCTTTGTCGCTACTGGGCTAGCGATGAGTTTAAAGCTATGTTTGAGAAGGCTCGAGACTGCAGAGGGGTCAAGGGGAAGAGTAGGCACGGGCAAGATAACCACTTGCGCTTAGCTAAACGCATGGTAAGTGTGTGTAACTTATGTTTATATATTAATAATATATTGTTCGTACTAACACGTATTGACAGGAGCGCGAGACGGGGGTGCCACCCACCCCTGCTGAGGTCTGGAAGAGAGGTCACAGGGACCCTTCTCAGCCGACAGGGTGCAGTCAGGCTGCAGCCGAGCGGTTGGTAAGTTTAGAAATCATTCATATTAAATATAACTATATAGATTGTTGAACTTACACGGTTTTCTTGTTTTGCAGGCTAAGTACGGGGAGGAGGCTAGGAAGATACACGGCCAGGATTTCAATTTGGAACATCAACCGATCGATCCTCAAGCCGCATATGCAATCGGTGGTGGAAAAGCACACGGAAGGTGAGTTTACAAGTCATTTTATCATTTTCAATTCAAAGTATTCAAGATATTTCAATTTCATATTACTAACTCTCTTTTTTATAGGCTCGCCATATTCGACGGAGTTGTCGACTCGAGGGCGGGGAGACCTGCGAGAGGCAGCTCCTCGCAGGCTTCGGCGGTGGGCACGGGGGGTCGCCGCGTATCGCAGAGGGACATTGAGATGCAGTCCCTCCGAGAAACTGTAGAAGAAAACGAAAGGCGACATGAGGAGGAAAGGAGGGAGGCGGAACGCCAAAGGATCGCGATGGAGGCCACGATCCAAACCCAGGCAGCAGCGTTGGCGCAGATGCGGGAACCAATGGAGGTAACAAAATAAAAACTAAAATTCTTATTAATTCAGCATAAATGACTTACTAATAGGTAGCATTTAATGTTTGCAATGACAGGCTATGGCTCGAGCGCAAGGTCTGGGAATCCAGCTACCGGTACTACCACCGGTCCTTCCAGGCGATCCTTCTTCAGCGGGTGAGGTAAGTTTCTATGTAATCCTTCTTCTCCAGCGTAAAAAGAATGAGATAGATGAAAGAGAGAGATATTTAGATAGAAGAAAATAATTGAGATAGAAGAAAGATAGAGATAGAAGAAAGAGAGACAGAAGAAAGAGTGAAAGATAGATAGAGTAGGATGAGAATGAAGAGAGAGAGTAAGATGTAGATGGAGATAGAGAGAGGGGAAGATAGAGGGAGGGAGATAGAGGGAAAAGGATAGCAATAGAAAGATAGAGTGAGAAAGAAAGATAGAGTGAGAGACAAAGAGAGAAATGAAAAGAGAGAGGAAGAGAGGGGGATTTAGATGAAGATAGAGGGAGAGGAAGGGAGGGAGAGAGATGTTGATGTATTTATATTATAACTCTAAGTTTCATTAATTGCAGGGATCCGCGACGGCTGCACAAACGCCATCGCTGTTGCTACCGCCGCCTGGAATGAGGCGCGATGACGACTTCGACTTTGGAGGTAGCTCCGGAGGTGGATACGGAGGTCAGACCGGCGAGTGAGCCCATGTTTAGTTTGTTGATGTTGATGCGATGTTTGTACGATGTGTGTGATGTTTTGAAACTGTTGTGATGTGATGTGATTATATTGTCTGTTCTGTGAATCTGGCCATCGAGCCGGTTAGTATTTTCTGTTTTTTAAAAAAAATAAAAAACCTTATTTGCGATGGCTTTTTATACAGTACCGTCGCAAATAAGGTTCCAGGCCGTCGCAATTAAGCCACTGCTATTTGCGACGGCCTGGCCATCGCAAATAAGGTTTAATTGCGACGGCCAGGCTGTCGCAAATAGCGGCGTGGGTCCCGGAGGAGGATACGTGGGCCCTGCCCACTGAACTTATTTGCGACGTCCAGGCCGTCGCAAATAGATGCACTTAATTGCGACAGCCAGGCCGTCGCAAATAAGCTTTAATTACAACGGCCCGGCCGTCGCAAATAAAGTTGCGGGGCCCACAGGTCTGCGACAATAACTTGCGACGGCCTCTCGCAGCCATCGCAATTAAGCTTATTTGTGACAGCCACCGTCGCAAATAACCTTAATTGCGACAATTTATTTGCGACGGCCAAAAACCGTCACAAATAAGGAAACCCGTCGCAAATAGCTTATTTGTGACGGCATATGGCCGTCGGAAATCGTCGGGATTCCTGTAGTGTGTGGCATATTGTTTAGCATTGCCATCATCCCTTGCTGGTGTGCACGATGTGTTCCACGTATCCCAGCTGCGAAAATGTCTCAATCACGCAGCAGAGGTTCGTACCAAAGATATCGGCGCACTACAACCGGATCTCACTTGCACCAAGCATCCGATTGCAATTATCGACAAGAAGAACCGAACCACACGAGGTCACTCGCTGTGGTTTTATAAAGTGGTGTGGAGTAACCATACTGCCGAGGAAGCGACATGGGGGAGCGCAGAATTTTCTCCACTCACATTTTCTGGTTTTCTTATCGTCTCACGTCTGGTAATTCCTCCATGGTTTCTCCCCATCTTTTGAATCTCGGGACGAGATTCTTTTAAGGGGGAGGAATGTAAAATCCCACATGTTTCCAATGTGAATAGCAGTTGAGGATTAAATGCAAGTAAAGAAAAATAGAATTATATTCACATACAATGATGAACATGCTTTTATGAGGTGAACTTGAAAATCTTTTTATACCTCATGCTCAGATTTTGTTAACATTACAATTGGACTTCACCAATGGACTTATAGTAACTAAAATAGCATCTCTGCAAAGTTTGAAATATTTTTGAACCAAATTTGCTAGAACTTCTAACCTGTACAGTAGCTATTTTTCCAAATAGCTAAACCTAGGATTTAGCTACTGTTGCAAATAGACCCTGCTTAAATTATTCAAATTATAGGCTCAAAATTTTTCTGTGGTCTTCTAATATTACAAATAGACTCTGTTCAAAGTTTGTAGAATTTTGAAGCAAGTTTCCATTGAGTTAGACACGGACTTAAGGTTTAATTCCACAACGACTTGAAAAGTTGATGTGTACTTAACTTTGTCCAAATCAATTCCGAATTTTTTCCAGAGGTCTCTTTTGGTTAAAAATAAATAACTTTAAAGTTCCAAGAATTTGGAACTTCATTTGCTATTTTATTTGAGACGCATAGCAAACTCAAGCCATATTTAAATTAAAATTTTGAATTCTGTTCAAACTTGTTTGAACATAATATTTGAATACACCATCATGATCAGAATTACTTACTTGACTTATCCATGAAGTTTCACAATTTGTAGAGCTCATTTACTATTTTAAATTGAATTTACAAGTGAGCTGTATATTGAGGTGGCTGGTGGGACCCACTGGTCAGCTTCTACCCACTTGCAGCCGCAAAACAGAGCCGCTGCTCGCTCCAGCGCGAGCGCTTCATGCTCCAGCGCGACGGCATGGGAGCTGCCATCTCCAGCTCACCAGCTCGACTTCAAGCTCACCAGCTTTTGTTGAGACTTTTTCGATCGCCTCAGGCTTTCGGCCGCAGCAAAGTAGACGGAAACTCACTCACGACATCTTCACAGCGAAAAGGTGCACCGTGAGTGGGAATACTGTCCTAGACAATTGAATCGATTCAACTTGGGCAGAAATCGAGAAAGGTGGCTGCGTACGACGTCCGTGGAGTGCACCTAGGTGACTTCCAGTACGGGCGTACGTGTCGTGCATTCCGGGTATCATTGATTCGAATCACCGTCCCTCACGGATATGAGTACTACTTGTTCACTGAGTTGTGACGAAGTAATACTTGCACTTGAGATGATAATCAATTGCTGCTGTTAGGAACATTATATTATCATGGTATTGCTATGTTGTATGTATTGGTATAGTGCTCACTAAATTTATTTTTCCACCCTGGACATGCAGCATCATGATGAAGTGTTTCTTGTTTGATTGTGGAGTTACGATGTTGACCCGCACAAGGTTTAAGCTGCTGCTATAAATCCAAAAATAAGGACCCACATTTAGGTGAGTCCATTATACAAATCTGCCATCCTATGTTTATGTCTTTACACTCATGTAGAGTTTCATGTTTAGGTGAGACGGTTAAGTATTGCTGAGCCTTCATGCTCACGGTTGTTATATAAGTTGTTTTGCAGGTACTAACTATTGTGCTTATTATTATGGTTGTCCGATGACACTCGGTACTCTCCTTTTAATATACTCATTTGGGAACCATGCCGCTGCTGTTTGGTCTTCGTGGCTAGTGAGGAACGTCTGTGGGCTGGACGACTTCTCTTTTGCCTATTAGACTGGAGTACGAGAGTTGTAATATTATATTCCGTTGTAGTTTATTTTATAAAATATTTGTAAACTGAACATCTTTGTAAATTTCAGCAAATGGTTTGTGTAATACATGTTCCTTTACATGTGTGCTGTTAGGTATCGCACCGCATGGCACCACACAATGCGATTCCTGGAATGTGTGGACTCCAGTCCCCACAATATACTCAGTATATGTGTTATATGTAACAAATTTTGCATTTTGCGTGTAGGCACCGGCAACAACATACACGTAATAACATGAGAAACGCTTCTCCTGTATATCATGACCCGCAAGTACCAGTGAGAACTTATATTCAAATGTCGAGCGATCGAAAAGATGTTGTTCAATATTTTGTGAAGACAATGATGCACTACGGTGATAAGGAGCTCCTAGTCGTACAGTTCAACCCGGGTAACCATAGAAACTTCTAAAGGTATGACCAAGTCTAGTACTGTGACTCCTCAAAGCTGAGAGATGAAAAAACTTGCGAGCGAATAACCCATAAATGGAATGATATCTATTCCGTTATTGATGGGTAGGTTCCTTCTTCATTTTAGTTTCTGACTGTTTTGTCCTTGCACGATAATTTTACCTTAACTATGAATGTTTTTGTTTAGGGCTTTTGTACAAGTATAAGGAAAACACCGGCAACATAAACATCATATTGCATTCGAAGTCCCACAACAAGCTTCGAGCAACACGTGCAGATTCCATGCCTGCTTACACATGACTTTATTTCGAAAGTAGCCTAATGGCAATGTATGTGTAAGTGTATTTATTTTGCTTTATTACTAATTGTTTGCTAAATCCCATTTTATCGTGTGGCAGGACTACGGACCCACCTTCAGGAATGCTGAAGGTCGTAGCCTCGATGAAATTAGAGACGTACTATGCAGGTTCATCATTTCTAAAATCATTCATTCAAAAGGAGAATTTCATGACCAACTAGAGGATTAGGTAACAGATATTCTTTGTGTAGTTAGTTACTTGTTAAGCTTGAAAAATAGGGGAATTTTGTGTAAATAGTTACTTGGTAACCACAATTGACACTTGGTTAATATTTGATTGGTTAATGTTTGTGATCTCCATTTGGATATACATATATTTCTATATGTGTATGTTGCTGACACTGGCAATCCGGCTGCCAAATCCTTGCTAGCTCTGGGATGCAGCCGGCATCCAGGATAATCAGGGGTGGGGGCACCTAATAAGAGATGTGTGTCTAGCAGGGAGCGTCTCCCTGTTAGTGTTGTAGTGACCCTACCTGTAAAAAATCCGCGACGTGCTGTAATAGAGAACGTCTTGGATTACCTAAATACGGGAGACACGCTTCCTTACATCACGTCTCAAATCGGTCAACAAATATGCAACGGGCTAACATAAAGCACGTCTCGGATCAGTCAATAATCTGTGACCCGCTGTATTAGAGCTTGTCACGCATGTACACTGATGGGCAACGCACGCGATGCCCATCTCTAATGACCCTGTAAAGCCCGTCTATTATGACTCAATAAAAGAAGATGTGCTATCTTTGATCTTGTCTCACACTTAGTCTGATCGGCAACGCGCCTGTTGCTCGTCTCTGATTGCAACGTAATGAGAGACGCTGCGACGGAGACGGACCGTTTGTTCATCTCTCATCTTCGTTCGGGCACGTCTTGGATAAGCCTTTCTTACATAGTGATGGTGACAGCCCTATCTGTCCTTGCAATCCTCCATGTTCGGCTAAGCCACAGGATCTTTGCGGTAGTCGTCCTAGTATTGCTAGTGATAAACCCGTGCCCGATCGTTGAACAACTTCACATAATATTTCACCATTGATATGATTATTACTATCTAACTTAGGCTATGCATATGTACACTAGAAGCATAGTAGGAGTATCTACTTAACTCTTAGCCTAATCCCTGTTGACCCATTTATCCCCCTTAGGATAGAATACTCGTGTATGTCACACTACCTCAACAATTATCTATTACCCATCCTTACTAGAACCCTACCTAGACTAACATAGCCCCCACACTTGATGATTGCTATGCTTCCACCTAGCCTTCCTTTGGGAGAATATAAATGACACCCTTGGAATACTCTTTTAAGGGGAAATGCTACATCGATAGTTTCTATGCATTTGTGGATTTTTATCTGTGGTGTATGAAACGCCAACGAGCATTCCTCGCACAATTGTCGGGAGAGGCAGCTGAAGTATTGCATGATTTAGTGAATATGATAGGACCCTGTGTAGGTTTTTAGTATGACAACCCTTCTTGTTTTTGCATTTTATGTGAAAACAGGGTAGCGTATGTCTGGTTTCCGCTTGCCGGAAAACTTTGTTCAAGATCCCAAATCCCTTATGGGAGATCGACCTCGTGTCATTACTCCTTAGAAGCTTTGTGCAAAAAATCAAGCCAGTGCTACTGCACCAACAACCGAAACGCCAATGGCCCAGAAGACCCTTCATGAGTTTTCGGCTCCATCTGCTAACAATGTGCCTGTTGGGCCTAATGTTAACACAAGAGATGTGAACATCGAAAATTAAGACTGGTGTGATCACTATGGTGCAGGCTAACCCATTTTGCGAGAAGGCTAACGAGGATGCAAGTGCTCACCTGGAACAGTTCCTTGGGATCTGCAACACTTTTAGTATCAAGGACGTATCTCCTAATGTTTTCCGTCTAAGGCTGTTTTCGTTCTCTCTTCTTGGGAGAGAGAAGCAGTTGTTCTATGTGATTGGTTGTTTATTCATCTGCAGATGTTTTTTGAGGTGAAGACATGGCTAGTGACGGGATCCAGTGAACTAGTCTTAGGTTGAAGATGAGGTTCAACAACCAAGTTCGGGAGGAATTGTGGTTGGTTGATCGGGAGGTCACACAACATGTTTGGGTCAAGAACAATGCATATGAAGGTATCGTGGACATCGTTGGAAGGTGTGTGCACGTGTGCAAGGGGTGCATGGATGTGACAACATTGTTCCAAGGCGTGATGAACAGATATGGACGTGAAGATATGGCCGGAAAGGTCCAACCGGCTGGTTTATGCCTTAGGCTGCCGTGGAGAGTGTTATGGTTCATTTATGGAAGGTTTAGAGTTTGTTTTGGTTAGATTTCCTGGTGAACATGAAGTTGAGTTGTTTTAGGAATGTTTGGCACGTTCCTAAGGTGTATGGAAGTCTTAAGATTGCTTCTATATGCGTATGGAAGAGTCTTGTGCAGTTATGGAAAGTTTCAGTTGAAATTGAGTAGGATCAGAGTCCTAGTTAGGATTAGGTTGGCCTAAGGGCTAGTTATATAAGCAAGGGAGGCCAGAGCTCATGGAGAGACGACTTTGGAGCTGTTCCTCTTGTGTTTTTGATCAATAAAATTCGTAGTTTATAAAAGCTTTTGTGCCTTGTTCTTCAGACTTATTTTTGCCAAGTCCTCCTTATTGAGTTTCTGCGCTGCTCGACCATTCTTTGGTGTTTTGATCGTAACTCGCGTTTTACCGATTCCATTGATGTGATTTTTTTGCGCTGTCTTCACAAATCAATACAATATATTATCTGTGAAAATGTCACGGTCATTGGATTTATAATGTTTGAGTTACACGAGGTTCTTTGCAGTGTAGCAGATCTGTTTGCTCTCTGTTATAACAGATTGACCTTTGCTAAGGGTTTTGATCATAACTTAGGTTTTACTCGACGTTTTCTCGTGATTCTCGTTGTCATGTGTTCCTGTCTTGATTCTCTAGGATCTACACTGATTTTTTACATTTCGAACATGTTGTAAACACTTGCACACACGGTTTCTGCATCAGATTGATTTTCTGCCAAGGGGTTTTTATTGTTTCCACTGAAAAGTTTTAATCTACCATTCACCCTCCTCTAGTAGCTTTTCACATGCTCTTCAATCAAACAATTGGTATCAGAGCCACAGTGCTCTAATCTTTGTGATTTGCATGTGTTTTTACTAAATGTTGTAGGATCGAAGAGCTCGTGAAAAACTAGCAGAGGGGGGTGAATGGTAGATTAAAACTTTTTCAGCGGAAGCAACAAAAACCCCTCGATAGAAAATCAATCTGTTAAGAAATTGTGTATGAAACTAATATAAACGTGATAAATCGTGACAAAACCAGTATAGATTGTGAAGAATCAAGTCATGAATACATGACAACAAGAATCACGAAAAACCATCGAGAAAAACTCAAGTTACGATCGAAAGATTGAACAAAGGTCAATCTGTTCACCCAAAAAAACCAGATCTGTAACACTGCAAAGAAACTCGTGTAGATCCAAAATCAAATATCCAATGACCCTGAAATTTTCACAGATCAGAGATAATCAAGTTGTGAGGACAACACAAAAAAGGATCACGTCAATTGGATCGGTAAAATCCGATTTATGATAAAACCACCGAAGCAAGATAGTGTTGTGCAGAAACTCGACGAGAAACACTTGACGAAAACAAGTAGGACGAACAAGGCACAAAATTTCCTTTGAACTACAAATTTTATTGATCAAACCACAAGAGGAACAGCCCCAAAGTCGTGTACAACGAGCTCTGGCCTCCCTTGCTTATATAACTAGCCCTTAGGACAACCCAATTCTTACTAGGACTCAAATCCTACTCAAATATAACCAAAACTTTTCATAACTACTCAAGACTCTTCCATATGCAGATAGAAGCAATCTTAAGCCTTCCAAACACCTTAGGAGCGTATCCCACATTCCTATAACAACACAACTTCGTGACCCACACGAAATCCAATCATAACAAACTCAAATCTTTCCATATTTGCATCAAATCCGACTCACCCGCAGCCTGAGTCGATAACTTAGCCAGTTGGACCTTTGCAACCAATTTTTTACGTCCACATCTCTTCATCACGCCTCGGAACCATGTAGCCACGTCCATTCACTCCTTGCACACGCGTAAACATCTTTCATACATGTTCTGCGACTTCCCGATCAACTCAACCACAATTCCTCCCGAACTTAGTTGTTGAACCTCATCTTCTCCCTAAGACTAGTTCAATGGATCCCGTCACCAGCCATGTCTTGAACTCAAGCAACACCTGCACATGAACAAACAACCAATACTTCCGAGCACAGGTTCTCGGATTGACTCTCGTTAGTTCTGAAAACACAACACCTTACGTGAGCACCTCACATAAGCATGTTGCAAACCAGAGCAAAATGATATCAGCCATAACCGCCGAAACACACCAAAAACTTAGTAAAAGAATACTAAGCAAACCTTCCATAGATGTAAAACAAGTTCGAAAAATTGAAAGGTAAAAAGAAGAACAATTGCAATCAAGCTTTTGACATTGCCAAAGCTAACCATACCTTGAACTGGAGCTTACCAAAGTTAGCAGGACCTTGGGTCGAAGCTAACCAAAGCTAGTCGATCCTAGCGCCGGAGCTTACCAAAGCTATTTGGACCTAGCCAACATAAGTCGGACCTAGACAAAGAAGTCATACCTTATGTTGGACCCTGCCGGAGCTACCTAAAACAAGTTGGACCTATTGTTGAACCTTGCATGAGCTCGGACCTGGAGTTGGAACTTGTTGAAAAGGGTGTTTTGGAAGTATTCAAAACATTTATCGACAAAGCCAATGTATTCGGCACACATAGGTCTCACAAATGTCATAAAGAAATACTCCGCAAAACCTTTTGTGTTCAATGGCATTGATTTTCATGTTTGGAAGGCACGTGTGGAGTCTTACATACAGGTGCAAGGATTCACCGTATGGAAAAGGTGTACAAGCCCTTTGAAATGACACCAAATGGTCAAGTCACGGCCGCGAATATAAGAGACGTCGACAACAATAAAAAGGTGTGGAACTTTATCATCCAAGGATTGACTCAAAGCGACTTTGATCGTGTTGCACACTATCGATCTACATTCGATGTGTGGAATGCGCTATGTGACTATCATGAAGGATCTAACACAATCTAAGAGGTACACCGAGATATGTTCAAGAAACAACATATGCACTTCAAAATACAAACCAGTGAGTCAATCGATGATCCTATTGATCACTTTAATAAAATTCTCAGCATCTTGCGTAGTGCCAATGTTAATTTTTTAGATGCTAAAATGCTAGGCAATAATTAAGTGCATTAGACATATCAAATTGGAAGATGAAAGTTACATCTATTCGTGAATCCATGGTCATGAGTACACTTACATTAGATGTGTTATATTCCAAGTTGAAAACTCATGAACTTGACATAATTTCACGTAAAAACCCCAAAAAGTTTCATGCATTTGTTTTCACAATGTGACATGCCTAGTTCTACTCGATCTTCATCATGTGGTATACTTGCTTTGCTGTCCTCTCTAACCCTTGAACGGATTGAAGAGTTTCCCGAGGAGAAGCCAGCACTTCTCTCTACTCGACTCTCGAAAGTACTGCAAAATGTGGGAACTAGAACGAGATGAAATGGTGGACCTCAACGATGCTTCAAATGCGGTGAGTTTGGACATTTTCATGCAAATTGATCTAACCTTTCAAATACTTCTCCTTGTGATGAGAAGCAAACAAAGTTCAAGTCCTCCTCTAGAAACAACAAGATGAAAAATAAGGGTTTTACAGGTTGCCAATTGGTAAACACCTTTTTCTTTGTACTTCAAGAACTTGGCTCGAGCGTTGTGGACTCTAGAAGTGATGAAGATGAAGACACTTTGGCAAATTTGTGTTTTATGGCGGGCAACTCGAGATCGAGTATGGAGGAGGCCAAAAGGATCAGCAGCAATGATGAGGTAAATCACTCATATGAAGAACTTGTTGATGGTCTTTTTTGTTCTGCTTCTAGAATTAAGAAACAGGACAAAAATTTAGGGACAATGCTATTAAAACTGAATCACTAGAATATGTAATTAATCGGGTAAAATCTTTGATTCCATGTGATGATTCTTGTTCCTCATGTGAACTCATCTATGAACAATTGTCCTCCTTTAGAAGTGTGCACACCTTCACTCTTGATTAAATTGAACTTGAAATTGAAAAGAACAAAAAGCTTGTTGCACTTAGTGATAGAAACATGAATGATGCTAGATGTTCTACAATTGGTTTGCATTGTTATAGTTATGATGATCTTAATAAGAAACTACATGATGCTTTGAATGAAAATTCTGTTTTGAACAATGCTTTATGTTCTCATGAAGTTAACTATTATTCTAATTGTAAATTAAAAGGAAAAACTTCATGTGAAAACTGTATAGACTTGTCAAAGAACCTTATGACATGCATAGGACACTGGAGCGGTTTTGTAGTGGGAATAAAAATCTAAACTTGCTGCTGAATTCTTCTAAGACTTGCAATGATAAAACTTGTTTAGGTTTCGATTCTCATGCTCATGATATGGCACATCCACGAAAGGTTGTTAATTCATTAGAAAGTGGTTTGATTAAAACGGTCAATAAACAAAAAGAGGTGGTTTTTAAGTCTTCAAGAATGGTGTTTCATTCGGTTGCTAATAAACATAAGGCTTGCTCATCTAGACATGAAGAGAAAGTAAAATTACATTGTACCTACTGTGGTAGAGATCGTAATGTCATAGATTTTTGTTATAGACTATCTAAGCAAGAAAAGAAACAAAGAATGCAAGCTAGATCTTATAACACTCATGCAAAATTTGCTGCACGTGCTGAACTGAATGTTAATAACATGCAACCTGCTATGACGAGTCAAAAACATTCAAAATTTGCTGCCAAACCTACAATATTTCTTTCTACACATAACACACCTCATAGAACAGTAGTTGGGTGCAAGAATTCACATAACTTGAATTATAAACCTGCTGTTTTGTCTCAGCTTTGCGGTGTTGTTCCTGCTGGATGTCTCGTGACACAGTACTAGATTCCTAAATGCCTTTTGACTAACCCCAGTATTGAGTCATCGACGTATTGTGCTTCTTTGTAGGTTACACACTTGAGGAAGGAGAACTTTTGGCTTGTGGATCCAGGTTGCTCACACCACATGACTTGGAACAAAGAATGGTTCTCCTCCCTCTCTTTTGTGTCACGTGTAGAGAATGTTACTTTTGCCGATAATTCTTCAACTCCCATAATTGCTAAGGTTCAGTTCGAGCATGCTGGTAATAACTTTGTAAAGGCTAATTTGTGATCTCTTGGCCATACACCTAAGGTAGTGTACTTGGCATGATGAGGGTTTACTTTAAGTCACCGACGAGTGATGAAATCATGAACTTAAGGATTAAGCGGTACAACCTCTGCAGAGTGTTAAAAACTATCATGCTAGCCATGCTCCCAGTTATTATCACGTGGATGACCTACATGATTAGAGTGGAACATGTGATTTGGGATGGTTTGGTTTTGGTTATGGTTATGGATTGGGTTATGATAAACGAACATGGTTGATGATGATTGTAAGAATCTGGTATATGGATGAATAAATATTGCTGGATGCGATATGATTGTAAATGATGGTGTTGGTCTCATAATTGGTAATTATTTATATGATGGGATTAATTCACATAGACATTGTAGGATGCTTTTTTTTCATGTTTAAATGTACTTTTCAGCAAATAGCCATTATTTATTATCATTCGCTGTTCAAGCTGCATGTCATTATTTTCCCACACTTGCTGAGTACGACATGTGCTCACCTTTGCAAAATCCCCCACCAACAGTTGTTGGAAATGTTTGGGAGTACCATGAGGATAATGTTGAGTTCTAGGTTGTGTGCTACTGTCGACTTGCCTGTTGTTATGCTTGGAGCTGCGCTATCCCATTTTCTTAGTTTGCTTTGTTTGCTTAGTTTAGACTATTTCCGCTGCATTAATTTTAGCATTAGTGTTAATGATCATTAGAGCTTGTAATTCGAGAAATATTTGAATAATTTAATAAAAGTACTTATATTCTAGTTTGTGTCGTGGTAATTTTCTGTATAACATTTGTGGGTTTGTCATGTATGTGTGATCAATGTTCTGGGCACACATATGCGTTCACTTGGTTCGTTTTTCAAACCAGGTGTCACAGACTCGTTCGTGCAGGCTTTCAATAATTTGTTGTGGAAAATGACTTTGACGATCCGGAGGGGAGTAGACGCTTCACAAGCTTCTTCTTCTTCATGTTCATCACAAGTCGATAAGCTTGTGACTTGAGGACGATCTGGACAAGCTATGGTGGTCGTCGGTGCTGGTTGTGAATCAAAATCAGGAGCTGAAACGATGTCATTAGCTACTCAATTTGCGGGCAGCAGCACCACTTCTTTCTCATCTTCAATGAAAATACTCTACCCCTGGAGATATGCATCTTGACCTTCAATATTAGAGCTAGTACCTGGGCTAGTTTCATCAAAAGAAACCTCACAAGTCTCTGCAATTTTGTCAGTGTCAAGTAGAACCACACGATAGCCTCTAGTATGAGATGGATAACTATGAAACATACCATCAATAGATCTAGGTTAAAATTTTTCAAACTTACCATGTTTCTTAACAGAACATTTGCAACCAAAGACCCTAAAGTGTGTGATACTAGGCCTATGTCCAAACTGCAGCACATATGGGGTTTTTCCTAGCTTAGCATGCAGCAAAACTCGATTAGAGACATAACAAGCGGTTGCAATTGTGTCAGCCCAAAACTTTCTACGAGTTTAATATTCATCAAGCATAGTCCTAGTCATCTCAACTACGGTTCTGTTCTTTCTCTCTACAACACCATTTTGTTGAGGTACATATGGTGAATAAAATTGATGAACTATTTTACTTTGAGCACAAAAGCGATCAAATATTGGTTTTTAAATTCAGTTCAATTATTATTTCTAATTGCTTTTGAAGATCCTGGGTGATCAAGTGAAAGTCTAAGAACTAAACTTCTAAAGTGACTAAAAGCTCCATTCTTAGATGCCATAAAGTAAACTCAAGAGTATCTAGAATAGTCATCAACATTTACAAGCACATACGACTTACCTTCAAAAGATTGAACATGTGAGAGACCTACAGTGTCAAGGAGTAAAAGTTGTGCCAGTGCTGTTGTCATGGTCATTGTGAATGTAGCATGTGAACCTACAACCATTTTAGAATGTCCACAAGAAGAGCAAACAATTTATTTGTCACCTTTAAGATTAGACAGCCCACGTATGTGATCAAGAACACTAACACATGTGAGCAGATCAAAGCCTATGTGACCAAGTCTACGATGCCAAAAGTGTAAGTCTCTTGAATCATTAGAAACTTGACACCTATGCTTAGAGGATGACATATCAAAATCAGATTTAAAAACTCTTCCAAAAAGAGACATGTTAAACATGAGCTCACCATTAGAATATGCAACCTTGCAGCAAATTTTAGTTAAAATAATTTTAAGATTTTCATCTAACAATTGTGAAACATGTAGGATCGAAGAGCACGTGTAAATCTACCAGAGGGGGGTGAATTGTAGATTAAAAAATTTCAGCAGAAGCAATGAAACACCCCTTAGCAGAAAATTGATCTGTTAAAGAAACCATGTGTGCGACTAATCTAAATGTGTTCAACTGTGAAAAAACTAGTATAGATTGTAGAGAATCAAGTCACGAAGACATCACAACAATAATCACGAAAATCCGTCGAGAGAAACTGAAGTTACGATCGAAGATCGCACAAAGGTCAATTTGTCCTATTCGAGGAAAATTGTTCTGGAACACTGTAAAGAAACTCGTGTATATCTAAAACCACAAATATAATGACCGTGAAATTTTCATAGATGGTAGAAAATCAAGTTTCGAAGACAAACCAAAAAGAATCCAGTCAATCGGACTTGTAAAACTCGAGTTATAATAAAACCACCGAAGAAAGGTAGTGTTGCGCAGAAACTCGACGATAAAGACTTGACGAAAACAAGTCGGACGAATGAGGAACAAAAGTTCCTTCAAAATACGAATTTTGCTGATCAAAACAGATGAGAAACAGCCCCAAAGTCTTCTACCACGAGCTCTGACCTCCCTTGCTTATATAACCAGCCCGAAGGCCAACTCAACTCATACTAGGACTCTAATCCTACTGAATTCACGAATCAAAACTTTCCATAGCTGCTCAAGACACTTCTAAATGCAGACAAAAACAATATTACGACTTTCAAGCACCTTAGGAATATATCCCACATTCCTATAAAAACTCAAATTCGTGACCCACACGAAATCCTATCATAACCAACTCAAAACTTTCCATATTTGAGTCAAACACGACTTAGCCGCAGCCTCAGTCCATAACCTAGTCGGTTGGACCTTTGCAACCAATTCTTTACGTCCACATCTCTTCATCACGCCCCAGAACCATGTAGCTACGTCCATGCATTCCTTGCACATGTGCAAACATCTTCCAACAATGTCCACTATACCTTCATATGTACTGTTCTTGATTCAAACATGCAGCGCAACCTCTCGATCAACTCAACCACAATTCCTCCCAAACTTGGTTGTTGAACTTCATCTTATCCTAAGACTAGTTCAATGGATCCCTTCACCATCCATGTCTTGAACTCAAGCAACACTTGCACATGAACAAACAACAAATACTTCCGAGCACAAGTCCTCGACTTGACTCTCATTAGTTCTGATAACCACAACACCTTACGTGAGCACCTCACATAAGTATGTTGCAAACCATAGCAAAAAGTTATCAACCATAACCACCAAAACACACCAAAAAAGTAGTAAAAGAAAACTAAGCAAACTTTCCTCAGATGTACAACAAGTTCAAAATATTTCAAATTAAAAGCACAACCGCTGCGATCAAGCTCGGAACATTGCCAAAGCTAACCGGACCTTGAACCGAAGCTTACCAAAAGTAACAGAATCTAGCGCCGGAACTAACCAAAGCTAGGAGGGCCTAGCCACGGAGCTTACCAAAGCTAGTCGGACATAGCGCTGGAGCCTACCAAAACTAGTTGGACCTAGACAAAGAAGTCGAACCTTACGTCGGACCTTGCCGGAGCTACCCATAACAAGTCGGACCTATCGTCGGACCTTACTGGAGATTGGACCTAGAGTCGGACCTTGATGATAAAGGTCTTTTGCTAGTATTCAAAATCTTTATCGCCATAGACATTGTATTCAGCATACATAGGTCTCACAATCTCCCCCTTGATGAATGCATTGGCAACACTACTTAAAATCCGAACATTGGCTTATTCACATGAAAAAGTTTTGAAAATAATTTCTCCCCCCTATACTTATTTCTCCCCCTTGCATACTTCTCCGCCTTTGACAATGTATTAAGAATGGTACAAAAGAGAAATTTTAATTTGTTATGAGCACATTTTAACATATACATATAGAACAAAGCTCATCCAAGTCATATTATCAAGTAACTTACACTATCACAATAATGAGATACATAAAGTAGTATAGCCATGCTAGAGATCAAATGTAATTTTCAATTTAAGCAAGTCATGATCTCACAAACTTAACTATTTCAAAACCTGAGGGCATGATACTTGTTGCTGCAAATTTTTTCAAGCACAAATTTTTATCATACAAAATTTGCAAGAGATAATATGCGCATCTACCTTATTCTAACCAACCAACCCAAACCTATGTCATTTGACAATCAGAAGCTTAAGGACATGGTTTTAGTCATACACAACTTCTTCCAAGTTCATATCTAAGTGCAATGATAAGCCATCTCAAAAGAAGAAGTGTGATGCATGCATACTCTTTTGATATTTTCTCATTTTTTTCATTTTAACATAAAATCTCAACATGTGGATAATTGATTGATTAATTTTTCATTATTAAAAGCACTTGTGAGCATGCAACAAGTTCAAAACAGCAAGAAAGTTCGATCATGACCAGATTTAGTATAAGTAATTATTCCAATTACTAGTCACGACAAAAACTACAAAATATATAACATGAGTAATGTAGTAAGAACTTTCAACATGTAAAAGGAATCACAAAGTCATATATTTATGAAATATTATGCTCATATTATTTTTAAATTCAGATCCAAATTTTGGAGAACACCCCCCTCCCCCCGCCTCAATTTAAGCCATGAGGATGCATAACCCCAATTTCACTACGAATGTAACAAAAATGAGTGAAATCAAAATGTTTTGTAAAAATGTCAGCCAATTGTTGTTCAATATCTACATGGTGAAGCACAATGTTTCGTTTTTCAACAATATCACGGAGAAAGTGATATCAAATGTCAATGTGCTTTTGTTATTGAGTGTTTCACGGGGTTTTTAGCAATGCAAATGGCACTAGTGTTGTCACAAAATAGTGGAACACTTTTTAGATCACCCCCATAGTCCTTAAGTGTTTGAATAATCCAAAGAATTTGTGAGCAAGCACTAGCAGCAACTACATATTCAGATTTGGATGTGGATTGTGCATTTGAGTTTTGTTTTCAAGAGGGCCAAGCAACAAGTGAATTACCAAGAAAATGACATGAACCAGAAGTACTTTTCCTATCGATCCTACAACCCCTAAAATCAGCATCCGTAAAGCTTTCAAAGTAATGGTTGAGGAAGAAGGAAGAAAAATGTCAAATTCTTGAGTTCCATGTAAGTCTGAGAATTCTTTTGATGGCTTGACGATGTGAAGCACGTGGGTAAGCTTGAAACCGTGCACAAAGATATACGCTAAATTTTATGTTCGGTCTTGATGCCGTGAGGTACAAAAGTGATCCAATCATGCTTCTATATTCTTTTTGATCCACGGGTTCACCATCTTCATAAATTTGAAGTGTCGTTGTTGTTCCCATTGGTGTCCGAAGAGGGTTGTTTTTGTCCATGTTGAAGCGCTTAAGAAGGTCTCTTGTATACTTTGTTTGATGCACAAAGGTTTCCTCCTTAGTTTGCTTGATTTGCAGCCCCAATAAGTAAGAGAGTTCACCCATCATACACATTTCGAATTCTGAACTCATCATTGCTGAAAACTTGAACAAAAGATCATGAGAAGCACAACCAAAGATCATGAAGGCTCTAACACAATCTAAGAGGCACACCAAGATATGTTCAAGAAACAACATTTGCGCTTCAAAATACAACCCAGTGAGTCAATCGATGGTCCTATTGATCACTTTAATAAAATTCTCAGCAACTTGCGTAGTGTCAAAGTTAATTTTTCAGATGCTAAAAATGCTAGGCAATTATTAAGTGCATTAGACATATCAAATTGGAAGATGAATGTTACATCTATTCGTGAATCCATGGTCATGAGTACACTTACATTAGATGTGTTATATTCCAAGTTAAAAACTCATGAACTTGACATAATTTCACGTAAAAACCCAACAAGATTCTTGCATTTGTTTCACAACGTGACATGCCTAGTTTTACTCGATCTTAATCATGTGGTATACTTGCTTTGCTGTCCTCTCTAACCCTTGAATAGATTGATGAGTTTCCCGAGGAGAAGCTAGCACTTCTCTCTACTCGATTCTCGAAAGCATTGCAGAATGTGGGTACTACAAGGAGATGAAGTGGTGGACCTCAACGATGCTTCGAATGCGGTGACTTTGGACATTTTCATACAAATTGAACTAACCTTTCAAATACTTTTCCTTGTGATGAGAAGCAAACAAAGTTCATGTACTCCTCTGCAAACAACAGGATGAAAAAGAAAGGTTTTACAGATCGCCAATTGGTAAACACTTTTGTCTCTGTACTTCAAGAACTTGGCTCGAGCGATGTGGACTCTAGAAGTGATGAAGATGAAGACACATTGGCAAATTGGTGTTTTATGGAGGGCAACTCAAGATCGAGTATGGAATAGGACAAAGGGATCAGCAGCAATGATGAGGTAAATCACTCATACAAAGAACTTGTTGATGGTCTTTTTTTTGTTCTGCTTCTAGAATTACGAAACACGACAAAAACTTAGGGACAATGCTATTGAAATTGAATCACTAGAATATGAAATTAATCGGGTAAAATCTTTGATTCCAAGTAATGAACAATTTTCCTCCTTTAGAAGTGTGCACACCTTCACTCTTGATTAAATTGAACTTGAAATTGAAAAGAACAAAAAGCTTGTTGCACATAACGATAGAAACATGAATGATGCCAGTTGTTCTACAGTTGGTTTGCATTGTTCTAGTTATGATGATCTTATTAAGAAACTACATGATGCTTTGAATGAAAATTCTGTTTTGAACAATGCTTTATGTTCTCGTGAAGTTAACTATTGTTCTAATTGTAAATTAAAAGGAAAATCATCATGTGAAAACTGTATAGACTTGTCAAAGGACTTGATGACATGCATAGGACACTGGAGCGGTTTTGTAGTGGGAATAAGAATCTATACTTTCTGCTAAATTCTTCTAAGACATGCAATGATAAAACTGGTTTAGGATTTGATTCTCATGCTCATGATATGGCACATCCACCTAACGTTGTTAATTTATTAGAAAGTGGTTTTTATTAAAACGGTCACTAAACAAAAAGAGGTGGTTTTTATGTCTTCAAGAATGGTGTCTCATTCGGTTGCCAATAAACATAAGGCTTGCTCATCTAGACATGAAAAGAAAGTAAAATTACATTGTACCTACTGTGGTAGAGATGGTAATGTCATAGATTTTTGTTATAGACTAGCTAAGCAAGAAAAGAAACAAAGAATGCAAGCTAGATCTCACAACACTCATGCAAAATATGTTGCACGTGCTGAACAGAATGTTAATAACTTGCAAGCTGCTATGATGAGTCAAAAGCATTCAAAATTTGCTGCCAAACCTACAATATTTCTTTCTACACATAACACACCTCGTAGAACAGTAGTTGGGTGCAAGAATTCGCAAAACATGAATTATAAACCTGCTGTTTTGTCTCAGCTTTGTCGTGTTATTCCTGTTGGATGTCTTGTGACTCAGTAATGGATTCCTAAATGCCTTTTGACTAACCTTAGTATTGAGTCGTCTACGTATTGTGCTTCTCTGTAGGTTACATGCTTGAGGAAGTAGAACTTTTGGCTTGTGGACCCAGGTTGCTCAGACCACATGACTTGGAACAAAGAATGGTTCTCCTCCCTCTCCTTTGTGGCACGTGTAGAGAATGTTACTTTGGCCGATAATTCTTCAACTCCCATAATTGCTAAGGTTCAGTTCGAGCATGCTGGTAATCACATTGTAAAGGCTAATTTGTGATCTCTTGGTCATACACCTAAGGTAGTGTACTTGGTATGATGGAGGTTTACTTTAAGTCACTGACGAGTGATAAAATCACGAACTTGAGGATTAAGCGGTACAACCTCTGCAAAGTGTTAAAAACTATCATGCTAGCCGTGCTTCCAGTTATTATCACACGGATGACCTACATTATTAGAGTGGAACATGTGATTTGGGATTGTTTGGTTTTGGTGATGGTTATGGATTGGGTTATGATAAATGGACATGGTTGATGATGATGGTAAGAATCTGGTATATGGATGGATAAATATTGTTGGATGCGATATGATTGTAAATGATGGTGTTGGACTCATAATTGGTAATTATTTATATGATGGGATTAATTCACATAGACATTGTAGGATGCTTTTTTTTTCATGTTTAAATGTACTTTTCAGCAAATAGCCATTATTTATTATCATTTATTGTTTAATCTGAATGTCATTATTCTCCCACACTTGCTGAGTACGACATGTGCTCCCCCTTGCAATTCCCCCACCAACAGTTGCTGGACATGTTTAGGAGTACCATGAGGATAATGTTGAGTTCTAGGTTGTGTGCTACCGTCGACTTGCCTGTTGTTATGCTTGGAGCTGCGCTATCCCGTTTTCTTAGTTTGCTTTGTTTGCTTAGTTTAGATTATTTCCGCTGCATTAGTTTTATCATTAGTGTTAATGATCATTAGAACTTGTAATTCGAGAAATATTTGAATAATGTAATAAAAGTACTTATATTCTAGTTTGTGTCGTGGTAATTTTCTGTATAACATTTGTGGGTTTCTCATGTATGTGTGATCAACGTTCTGGGCACACATATGCGTTCACTTGGTTCATTTTTCAAACCGGGTGTCGCAGACTCGTTCGTGCAAGCTCTCAATAATTTGTTGTGGAGAATGACTTCAAGGATCCGGAGGGGAGTAGACACTTCACAAGCTTCTTCTTCTTCATGTTCATCACAAGTCGATAAGCTTGTGACTTGAGGACGATCTGGACAAGCAATGGTTGTCGTCGGTGCTGGTTGTGAATCAAAATCAGGAGCTGAAACAATGTGATTAGCTACTGAATTTTTGGGCAGCAGCACCACTTCTTTCTCATCTTCAATGAAAATACTCTGCCGCTGGAGATATGCATCTTGACCCTCAATATTAGAGCTAGTACCTGGGCTAGTTTCATCAAAAGAAACCTCACAAGTCTCTGCAATTTTGTTAGTGTCAAGTAAAACCACACGGTAGCCTCTAGTATGAGATGTATAACTATGAAACATACCATCAATAGATCTAGGTTCAAATTAATCAAACTTACCATGTTTCTTAACAAAACATTTGCAACCAAATACCCTAAAGTGTGTGATACTAGGACTATGTCCAAACAGCAGCCCATATGGGGTTTTTCCTAGCTTAGCATGCAGCAAAACTCGCTTACAGACATAACAAGAGGTTGCAATTGCGTCAGCCCAAAACATTCTACCGGTTTGCTATTCATCAAGCATAGTCCTAGCCATCTCAACTAAGGTTCTGTTCTTTCTCTCTACAACACCATTTCGTTGAGGTACATATGGTGAATAAAATTGATGAACTATTTTACTTTGAGCACAAAAGTGATCAAATATTGGTTTAAATCCAGTTCCATTATTATTTCTAATTTCTTTTAAAGATCCTGGGTGATCAATTGAAAGTCTAACAACTAAACATCTAAAGTGACTAAAAGCTTCATTCTTAGATGCCATAAAGTAGACTCAAGAGTATCTAGAATAGTCATCAACATTTACAAGCACATACCACTTACCTCCAAAAGATTGAACACGTGAGAGACCTATGGTGTCAAGGAATAAAAGTTGTGCCAGTGATGTTGTCATGGTCATTGTTACTGTAGCATGTGAACCTACAACCATTTTAGAATGTCTACAAGAAGAGCAAACAATTTCTTTGTCACCTTTAAGATTAGGCAGCCCACTTATATGATCAAGAACACTAACACATGTGAGCGGATCAAAGCCTATGTGACCAAGTCTACGATTCCAAAAGTATAAGTCTATTGAATCATTAGCAACTAGACACCTATGCTTAGAGGATGACATATCAAAATCAGCTTTAAAAACTCTCCCAAACAGAGACATGTTAAACATGAGCTCACCATCAGAATCTGCAACCTTGCAACAATTTTTAGTTAAAATAATTACAAGATTTTCATCTAACAATTGTGAAACATGTAGGATCGAAGAGCACGTGTAAATCTACCAGAGGGGGGTGAATGGTAGATTAAAACTTTTCAGCAGAAGCAATGAAACACCCCTCGACAGAAAATTGATCTGTTAAAGAAACTGTGTGTGCGACTAATGTAAATGTATTCAACTGTGAAAAAACTAGTATAGATTGTAGAGAATCAAGTCACGAAGAAGTTACAACAATAATCACGAAAAATCCGTTGAGAGAAACTCAAGTTATGATCGAAAGATCGAACAAAGTTCAATCTGTCCTACCCGAGAAAAATTGTTCTAGAACAATGCAAAGAAACCCGTGTATATCAGAAACCACAAATCCAATGACCGTGAAATTTTCATAGATGATAGAAAATCAAGTTGTGAAGACAATCCAAAAAGAATCAAGTCAATCGGATATGTAAAACTCGAGTTATAAAAAAACCACCGAAGAAAGGTAGTGTTGTGCAGAAACTCGACGAGAAAGACTTGACGAAAACAAGTCGGACAAACGAGGCACAAAAGTTCCCTCAAACTATGAATTTTTCTGATAAAAACACATATGAAACAGCCCTAAAGTCTTCTACCACGAGCTCTGACCCCCCTTGCTTATATAACCAGCCCGAAGGCCAACTCAACTCATACTAGGACTCTAATCGAAACATTCCATAACTTCTCAAGACTCTTCTATATGCAGACAGAAGCAATCTTAAGACTTTCAAAAACTATAGGAATGTATCCCACATTCCTAAAATAATTCAAATTTGTGACCCAGACGAAATCCTATCATAACCAACTCAAAACTTTCCATATTTGAGTCAAACACGACTTAGCCTCAGCCTCAGTCCATAACCTAGTCGGTTGGACCTTTCCGACCAATTCTTTACGTCGACATCTCTTCATCACACCCCGGAACCATGTAGCTACATCCATGCATTCCTTGCACATGTACAAACATCTTCCAACAACGTCCACTATACCTTCATATGCACTGTTCTTGATTCAAATATGCTGCGCAACCTCCCGATCAACTCAACCACAATTCCTCCCGAACTTGGTTGTCGAACCTCATCTTATCCTAAGACTAGTTCAATGGATCCTATCACCAGCCATGTCTTGAACTCAAGCAACACCTGCACATGAATAAACAACCAATACTTTCGAGCACAAGTCCTCGACTTGACTCTCGTTAGTTCCGATAATCACAACACCTTACATGAGCACCTCACATAAGTATGTTGCAAACCATAGCAAAAAGATATCAACCATAACCACCAAAACACACCAAAAACATAGTTACAGAAAACTAAGCAAACTTTCTATAGATGTAAAACAAGTTCAAAATATTTCAAATTAACGGCAGAACCATTGCGATCAAGCTCTGTACCTTGCCAAAGCTAACCGGACCTTGAACCGGAGCTTACCAAAAGAAACAGAATCTAGCGCCGGAACATACCAAAGCTAGCAGGACCTAGCACCGGAGGTAACCAGAGCTAGTCGGACCTAGCGCCGGAGCTTAGCAAAGCCAGTTGGACATAGCGCTGGAGCCTACCAAAGATAGTTGGACCTAGTAAAAGAAGTTGGACCTTACGTCGGACCTTGCCAGAGCTACCCATAACAAGCCGGACATATCGTCAGACCTTGCCGAAGCTTGGACCTAGAGTCGGACCTTGATGATAAAGTTGTTTTGGTAGTATTCAAAACTTTTGTCGCCATAGCCATTGTATTCAGCACACATAGGTCTCACAATCTCCCCCTTGATGAATGCATTGGCAACACTACTTAAAATCCAAACATTGGCTTATTCACAAGAAAAAGTTTTGAAAACAATTTCCCCCCCTTGCATACTTCTCCGTCTTTGACAATGTATTCAGCATAGTACAAAAGAGAAATTTTAATTTGTTATGAGGACATTATAACATATACATATAGAACAAAGCTCATCCAAGTCATACTATCAAGTAACTTACACTATCACAATAATGAGATACATAAAGTAGTGTAAGTTGTGCTAGAGATCAAATGTAATTTTCAATTTATGCAAGTCATGATCTCACAAACTTAACTATTTCAAAACCTGAAGGCATGATACATGTTGCTGCAAATTTTTTTCAAGCACAAATTTTTATCATACGAAATTTTGCAAGAGATTATATGTGCATCTACCTTATTCTAACTAAGCAAGCCAAGCCTATGTCATTTGCCAATCAGAAGCTTAAGGACATGGTTTTGGTCATACACATCTTCTTCCAAGTTTATATCTAAGTGCAATGATAAGCCATCTCAAAAGAAGAAGTGTGATGCATGCATACTCTCTTGATATTTTCTCAATTTTTTTTCATTTGAACATATAAGCTCAACATGTGGGTAATTAATGGATTAATTTTTCATTATTAAAAGCACTTGTGAGCATGCAACAAGTTCAAAACAGCAAGAAAGTTCAATCATGACCAGATTTAGTATAAGTAATTATTCCAATTACTAGTCATGGCAAAAACTACAAAATGTATAACATGAGTAATGTAGTAAGAACTTTCAACATGTAAAAGAAATCACAAAGTCATATATTTATGCAATATTATGCTCATATTATTTTTAAATTCAGATCCAAAATTTGAAGACCCCCCTCTATTTAAACCATGAGGATGCATAACCCCAATTTCACTATGAATGTAACAAAAACGAGTGAAATCCAACAAAAACGAGTGAAATCCAAAGGTTTTGTAAAAATTTCAGCAAATTGTTGTTCAATATCTACATGGTGAAGCACAATGTTTCTTTTTTCAACATTATCCTAGAGAAAGTGATACCAAATGTCAATGTGCTTGGTTCTTGAGTGTTGCACGGGGTTTTTAGAAATGCAAATGGCACTAGTGTTATCACAAAACAGTTGAACACTATTGAGATCAACCTCATAGTCCTTACGTTTTTGAATAATCTAAAGAATTTGTGAGCAAGCACTAGTAGCAGCTACATATTCAGATTTGTCTGTGGTTGTGCATATGAGTTTTTTTTTCAAGAGGGCCAAGCAACAAGTGAATTACCAAGAAAATGACATGAACCATAAGTACTTTTCCTATCAATCCTACAACCCCCAAAATCAGCATCCGTAAAATCTTTCAAAGTAACAGTTGATGAAGAAGGAAGAAAAATGCCAAATTCTTGATTTCCATGTAAGTCTGAGAATTCTTTTGATGGCTTGACGATGTGAAGCACGTGGAGAAGCTTGAAACCGTGCACAAAGACATACGGTAAATTTTATGTTCGGTCTTGATGCCGTGAGGTACAAAAGTGATCCGATCATGCTTCTATATTCCTTTTGATCCAAGGGTTCACCATCTTCATCAAGTTGAAGTGTCGTTGCTGTTCCATTGGTGTCCGAAGAGGGTTGCTTTCGTCCATGTTGAAGTGCTTAAGAAGGTCTCTTGTATACTCCTTTTGATGCACAAAGGTTCGTTCCTTAGTTTGCTTGATTTGCAGCCCCAAAAAGTAAGAGAGTTCACCCATCATACACATTTCAAATTCTGAACTCATCATTGCTGAAAACTTGGACACAAGATCATGAGAAGCACAACCAAAGATAATATCATCCACATACACTTGAACGAATAATGAGTCATTGCCATGCTTAAGTACAAAAAGAGTTTTATCAACCTTGCCCATGGTAAACCCATTTTCAAGTAAGAATGTTTTTAACCTATCATACAATTCTCTAGTGGCTTGTTTGAGACCGTAGAAGGCTTTGGAGAGTTTGTAAACATTATTAGGAAAATCTAGATTTCAAAACCTGGTGGTTGCTTGACATAAACCTCCTCATCTATATATCCATTAATAGAAGATCTTTTAACATCCTTTTGATATAACTTGAAACCTTTGGATGCAGCAAAGGCTAACAAAATTCTTATGGCTTCTAATCCATCAACGGGAGCAAAAGTTTCATCAAAATCTAGACCTTCAATTTGTGTGAAACCTTGAGCAACCAACTTAGCCTTATTCCTAATCGCAACCCCATCCTCACTTTGTTTATTTTTAAACACCCATTTAGTTCCAATTAAAGTGTGATCTTGAGATGGAGGTACAAGTTTCCAAACAATATCTCTTTCAAAATTTTCTAACTCCTCTTGCGTGGCAATAATCCAAGATTCATTTGTGAGTGTGTGTGATATATCTTTGGGTTCAAAAGAAGCAACAAAAGCAGAATGAGCATGAGAATTGGGGTCGGAAAACCTAGATCTTGTAACTCATTCATGCAAGCTCCCAATTATCTGTCGCGGGGGATGATTCCTGTAAATCCGTAGAGGAACAGATATCTCACAATCTTCTTCTTCATCAGGTTCATCGCAATTGATGAGCTTGTGACTTGTGGATGATCAGGACCAGCAGAGATGGTAGTCGGAGCTTGTTTAAAGTTCGGAGCGGGACACGTGTCAGCTTCAAAACAATCAGGCAATATCACAGACTCTTTTCTTCTACGAAAATACCCTCCCCCTGAGGATATGGATCCGGACCTGCAATGCTTGAGCTAGTACTGTGCTAGCTTCATCAAAAGACACCTCACAAGTCTCCACAATTTTATTAGTGTCAAGTAAAAGCACACAATAGCCTCTAGTATGAGATGGATAACCAAGAAACATGCCATCAACTGATCTAGCTTCAAATTTATCAAGATTACCATATTTGTTAACAAGGCATTTACATCCAAAGACCCAAAAGTGTATGACACTAGGCCTATGTCCAAACCGAAGTTCATATGGTGTTTTTCCTAGCTTAGCACGCAAGAAAACATGATTGGAGACATCACAAGCAGTTGCAATTGCATCTTCCATAAATTTTCTAGGAGTTTGATATTCATTAAGCATAGTCCTAGCCATCTCAACAAAGGTTCTGTTCTTTCTCTCTACAACAATGTTTTGTTGAGGTAAATAAGGTGAATAAAATTGATGATCTATTCCATTCTCAGCACAAAAGTGATCAAATGATTGATTTTTAAATTCGGTTTTGTTATCACTTCTAATTGCTTTTAAAGATCTAGGGTGATCAATTGATAATCTAAGAAATAAAGTTCTAAAGTGACTAAAGGCTTCATCCTTAGATGCCATAATGTAAACCCTGGAGTATCTACGATAATCATAAACAATCACAAGAACATACCATTTACCTCCAATGGATTGAACACGTGAAGGTCCTATGGTGTCAAGGTGCGAAAGTTGACTTGGTTCAGTTGTCATGATCATTGTGATAGGATTATGTGAACCTGCAACAATCTTAGTGAAAGTTGCCTAGTGGGGGGTGAATAAGCTAATTGACCTGAAATGACTTAATAAAACGAGATTAATACTCAGGGGGCGGACTAGTCCGGTCCAGGGGCGGACTAGTCCGGTCCACCTACAGGGAAAAGCCTAAAAAGGGTTTCTAACAAGTTTTAGTTCAATTCTTATGATGCAAAGTGTGTTAGAATGACTTAGTGAGCCTTAACAAGTTATATGGCATGTATGAAGCTAAGGATCACGATGAAACAAAAGTGATGAACAAAACGATGAGACTAACCCTATAAGCAATGAACAATAAGTGAAAGCGAAGTACACAAGAGACACGAGGATTTTTTCCCAAGGTTCGATCCCATGACGGAACCTACGTCCCCGTTGAGGAGTCCATGAAGGACCGGGTTCAAAAACCCTTCCCTCACCAAGTTTACCGCATGGGCCTAACTTGTTTCTCCACTATCACAAAGGGTGAATACAAGATTCGTTGGGGCTTCTCATAATCTGAGGCTCCCACCACAAATACAATCACAAGTCACAATGATGAACTCAAGCCACAGATCACAAAGATTAACAAAGTGCAAGAGATCAAACCGAGAGCCAAAGAGCGGTGTACTTCCTCTTCTTCACCTCACCAAACCCTAATCCACACAAGAATTAGTTTTAGAGAGAATGTAGGCAAGACAGATGCCTTTTGGAGGCTCAAGGTTGTTGTGGCGGCGCTAGGGTTTCAACTTGCTCAAAGGTTGGTTCAAATGAACCCAGGGGTCCTCTATTTATAGAGGTTCCTAGCCCATACTGTTGACTTCAGCAAATGGGTTGACTAGGGGACCACTGACGTCCCTGACAACTGTCGCACTGCGTGGCAATCGTCACACTACCCGCCAAACTTCAAATTCAAACGGTCACTTCATCAACGGACTAGTCCGGCCCTCACCGGACTAGTCCAATCTCACACAGACCCTTTTGTTCCCTGTGAAAACGGACTAGTGTGAAGACCACAGACTAGTCTGACCCCCAGGACGGACTAGTCCAACCTTCCCAGACTTTGTCTCTGAAGTGCCAACTTCTCTCAAACCCGGACTAGTCCGGTCCCCAGGGCGGACTAGTTCGATCTCAGTCAGAACCTCTTGGTCTGAACCAAAACGGACAAGACCATGGTTTTGGTAGTTAGTCCACAAAACCCACTTCACAACTACCCGGACTAGTCCGTCCCACTACGGACTAGTCCGAACTCAGTTAGACCCTTCTGGTCCGGCTGAAAACGGACTTAGCCGGCCGGGAACGGATTAGTCCGGTCACCTGCACGGACTAGTCCGGCCACTCCTGCCAGACTGCTCCCAACTCTCTTCTCTCAATAGGTTTGATCTCTAAACCGCTTTGAGCTCCTCAATAGGCGCGGTGGAGGCGGGATTGCAGGAGGTGTCTGAGGATGGAGCAGGCGATGAGTCACATCCTTGACGAAGGTCACGCCCGACACCTTCTCAATGATATACATGATGTAGGGGGCATACCCGCAAGCACGGTTGGGGGTATGCGAGATGTTGAAAATGTTGTCGAAGATGTAATCGACGAGATTGAACTTATCCTCCCCATCAATAAGAAGTAACAGGTGCCTCAGGTTGCCTTGTATCACCCCTGCATCACCATCCTTAGGTGCTATTATCTACCTCAGGATCCTTTTCAGAATGTTGTAGAATGGCTTGATATTGCGAGCATGCCCAGCATCATACAGAACATGACTCGGATACATGTAGGCCAGCTCGTCTCGGTCTACAGCCTTGAGGTTAGAGATAATTTTCTCATGATCCAGGTGAGCCTCAAGACCTAGAATCTTTGCAAACTCCTCAAATGTGACTGAAAGCTGCTCGCCATGCGTCATCCATATGATCCTTCTATCACTAGAGGTGGTGAAGTAGATGGTGGAATAAAACTGCAGGATGACTTCAACGTTCCAGTCGTACTTGAATCACATGATCTTCTTGAGCACATGGCGCTCAGCTGCTTCAGTGACCGCATCAAAAGCAGAATGTTGCTTCTTGGCCATGTACTCCCAGTCTACCCATTGTTCTTCAATCACTGGCTTCTTCATGCTTTGGTAGACAAGACGGTAATAATCACAATGAAAGTCACACCAAAATCGAGGGTCAGCGGTGCTCCTTTCATACTTGTATACCTTGTCCGTCCGGAGCCTTCTTGCTTTCTCGGCTACCTTTCCATGGAAGACATTTGTAGCTATTTCATGCTGCCTGTTGGGATTCCTCTCGGGAGTGTGCACTTCCAGGGGGCCAATCGGTTTGGCCTTCCCTTTCTCCTTGATAGCAATACCCTTGGCCTATGCAACCGGGACCTTCACTGTGGGCTTCCTTTTCTTGGGATCTACTGGAGCCGGAGCCTTGCCCTTCTTCGGATCTCGCTCGATCTGGCATTTAGCAATTTCTTCTTGGGCCGACTCCTTGCCCTTGTCTTTCTCTCCGAGTGTCACAAGTCTCTTCCTCTTGGAGACTTGTGCAGCGACAGCCTGAGGTTATGAGCCTCGTGCTCCTCTCTCTTCTTCTTTTGGAGTTCCTTGCGGGACTCCTAAATGGCTCGAGCCTATTGCTTCATTTTCGTTATAGGTTAAGGCTGCAACCCTTGCTTGTTGCTTCTTGGCCGCTTTAGCCCTGTCATGCTGATCGAGAAACTTCTCGACAGCCTCAACCTCGGCTCTTGCCCGCCAAGGCGAAGCTGCTCCGCCTCCCACTCGGGGTCAGTGGGGGGAGAAGCGGAAAGGCGAGGAGCAGCCATTTCAGCCAAAAAGAATAGAAGCCACAGGATAGTAGGTCAAGGAGTCGTAATTTTGGAATCTCGAGAAACAACCAAAGTTGGAATTTGACCTGTGTACACCGCACTTGTCCGCCCCAGGGGCGAACTATTCCGGTTTACACAGGTTAAACCCTAACTGTAATGGTTTTTCGAGAGATTTTGGAATCAAGTCACAATATTCCTAGGCTATGATCACAAGGTCACTAGAAGCAACTTTAATGAAGAGGCATCTATCAAAAACTCAATGAATCAAGAATGAGGCAAGATTTTGAAAAGTGAGGGATACCTCTTCAAATCTTGAGAAAACGATGAAATCGTGGATGGATCGCGTCGCTCGGGGAAAGTTTCCCACACCTACGGGGCTTCCAATGCACGAATTGGAAATGATTTTCGGTGGTTGGAATCGAAAATCGCCGAAAGAGGGAGGTTTTGCGCGCGTGGGAGAGAGAGAGACAGCAAAAAGAGAAGTGGAGGGGTCGGCCACCTCCTGGGGTGGTTAAGTCCCCAGGGGCCGGACTAGTCCGGTTAAGGGGCTGGACTAGTCCGGTCGGCGTACCAGACCCGGACAAGTCTGGATCCGGACTTGTCCGGCCTTAGGGCAGACTAGTCCGGTCCAAGGAGGCTAAAAACATATATATTTGAGTTTTAGCCACTAGAGATTATCCTTTTGGACATATTGCCACAAAAAAACTTTATGAATATGGTCAGTAAGCAATCAATATTCAAACTATGACCATAACTCACAAAGTCACTAGTTTTTGAAAATTTTTGGAGAAAATCGAGATAGAGATGAATTTCTCAACCACATGCATTCTTTTGAATAAGGCAAAAAAGTAAACATTTAGATGTGCATGTTTCAAGCCACATTTCGAGAATCTAAGATATTGAGCACACTCCTAAGCTCACAAAATCGCTTCTCATCTAGGGGCTTGGTGAATATGTCGGCTAGTTGGTTCTCGGTTCTCACATGAGAAATCACTGTATCCCCCTTTAAGCAATGATCTCTCAATAAGTAGTGTCTAATGTCTATGTGTTTGGTCCTTGAATGCTCAACCGGATTATGGGATATTTTGATGGCGCTCTCATTGTCACATTGGAGAGGAATATTGCGCAAGTTTATACCATAATCCCTTAGAGTTTGTCTCATCCAATGAAGTTGTGCACAACAACTTCCGGCTGCGACATACTCCGCTTCGGCCGTGGAAAGAGCAATGCAATTTTGTTTCATAGAGGACCAAGACACTAAGGATCTACCCAAGATTTGGCATGTCCCGAATGTGCTCTTTCTATCAACTTTGCACCCCGCATAATCCGCATCAGAATAGCCAATGAGGTTAAACTTGGATCCTTTGGGGTATCCAAGTCCTAGGCTAGGTGTGTGAACTAAATATCTAAGAATTCTCTTCACGGCGGTCATATGACACACCTTAGGTGCAGCTTGAAAACGTGCACACATACACACACTAAGCATAATATCCGGTCTAGATGCACAAAGATAAAACAAAGAACCAATCATGGAACGATATACCTTTTGGTACACACTTGGACCATCTTCGTTTAGGTCTAAGTGTCCATTTGTTGCCATAGGAGTCTTGATGGGTTTGGCCTTGTCCATGTCAAACTTCTTTAATATGTCTTGAGTGTATTTTGTTTGACTTATGAACGTTCCTTCTTTGAGTAGCTTGACTTGAAAACAAAAAATGAATTTCAACTCCCCCATCATAGACATCTTAAATCTCTCCGTCAATATCTTAGAAAACTCATCGCAAAACACTTTGTTAGTAGAACCAAATATAATTTCATCGACATATATTTGGCACACAAAGAGATCATCATTAAAGTGCTTTGTAAGGAGAGTGTAATCAGCATTTCCTATCTTAAAACCATTTTGAATTAGAAAGTCTCTAAGACACTGATACCAAGCTTTAGGAGCTTGTTTGAGGGCATAGAGAGCCTTACGCAATTTGAGGACATGGTTTGGAAATTCTTGGTCTTCGAAGCACGGTGGTTGCTCCACATAGACTTCCTCCTTGACTGGGCCATTTAGGAATGCACTCTTGACTTCCATTTGGTAGAGCTTAAAATCATGGTGAGTAGCAAAGGAAAGTAATATACTAATTGACTCTAGCCTAGCTACGGGAGCAAAGGTTTCATCAAAATCCAAACATTCGACTTGTGAATACCCCTTGGCCACAAGTCGGGCCTTGTTCCTTGTCACAACACCATGTTCATCTTGCTTGTTGTGGAACACCCACTTGGTGCCCAAAACATTTGCTTGTGGACGCTTGACAAGCTCCCAAACTTTGTTCCTCTCAAAGTTGTTAAGCTCCTCTTGCATGGCCACCACCCAATCCGGGTCTCTCAAGGCATCTTCAACCTTATGGGGCTCCAATGAAGAGACAAAAGAGTAATGTTCACAAAAATTTGCAACACGAGAACGAGTGATTACCCCTTTAGTAATGTCTCCTAGTATGTTGTCAACGGGGTGATCCCATTGAACACTTTGATGCACATGAGGATGTGGAGGTTGAGCTCTTGAGTCATCATCATCTTCTTCTTCTTCTTGATCTCCCCCTTGATGAATGCCTCCCCCTTTACATTCGTTTTCTTGATCGTGTTGAGGTGCCACTTGTCCATCTTCATCTTGATCGCGTGGGGGTGGCTTGCATCATCTTGTTGTTGGTCACTTCAGAATTGAGGTTGTTCTTGTGGTCAAACATCTCCAAGTGCCATCCTCCTAAGAGCTTCTTGTGGAGATTCTTCTTGATCTAGCACACTTTGATCAACTTGCTCCACTTGGGAGCCATTAGTTTCATCAAACACCACGTCGCGTGCTATTTCAACAATTCCGGAGGTTTTGTTGAAGACACGGTAGGAGTGGGTGTTTGAGTCATAACCAAGCACATCAGACTTTGAAGCAAACTTCAAAGTCCTAGGCCTCTTGTTGAGAATATAGCACTTGCTCCCAAAAACACGAAAGTAAGAGACATTGGGTTTCTTACCAACTAGAAGCTCATAGGGAGTCTTCTTGAGGAGGCGGTGAAGGTATAATCGGTTGACGGCGTGACAAGCGGTGTTAACCACCTCCGCCCAAAACCGATCCGATGTCTTGTACTCATAAAGCATTGTCCTTGACATCTCGATGAGTGTCCCATTCTTCCGTTCCGCCACCCCATTTTGTTGAGGGGAGTATGGAGCTGAAAATTCATGCTTGATTCCCTCCTCATCCAAGAATTCTTCCACTTGAGTGTTCTTGAACTCGGTGCCATTGTCACTTCATATAGCTTTGATTCTTGAGGTGAACTCATTTTGAGCTCTTCTCAATAACCTCTTCAGGACACCGTGAGTTTCAGCCTTATCATTCAAGAAGAACACCCAAGTGAAACGAGAAAAATCGTCAACAATAAAAAGACCATTTTGTTACCGCCAATGCTAATGTAGGTTATTGGGCCGAAAAGGTCCATATGTACCAGCTCCAACGGTCTTGTTGTCGTCATGATGTTCTTGCAGGGGTGTTGAGCTCCCACATGCTTCCCCGCTTGGCAAGCACTACATGGCCTATCCTTTTCAAAGACAACATTCTTCAAACCAAGGATGTGCTCGCCCTTAAGAAGCTTTTGTAAGTTCCTCATCCCAACATGGGCTAGCCGTCTATGCGAAAGTCATCCCATGTTGGTTTTCACCATTAAGCATGTGTCAAGCTGAGCTTTATCCGAGGCAAAATCCACAAATAAAGCTTTCCCTTGAGGACACCCTTAAAAGAGATTGAGTTATCACTCCTTCTATGGACGCTCACACCCTCATTAGTGAAAACACAATTATAACCCTTGTCACATAGTTGTGATATGGACAAGAGGTTATAGTCTAGAGAATCAATATGCAAAACGTGAGAAAGAGTGTGTTGGGGAGAGATGACAATTTTACCGGAGCCAAGGATTTTCCCTCGACTATTGTCCCCAAAGAGGATCCCTTCATTTGGATCATCATGTTCCTCATACTCCTCGAACATCTTCTTCTCTCCGGTCATGTGGTTTGTGCACCCACTATCGAGCACCCATTTGGATCCACCGGAGGAGTACGCCTACAAAACAGGATTATGCCTTCCTTTTAGGTACCCCAGCGGAGTTGGGTCCTTTGACGTTAGTGGTGAGGCATTTTGGCACCCACACACAAGGCTTGGGGCTCTTGCGGAGTGGCCCAACATATCTAGCATATACTTTGCCATGCTTGTTCCTCATCAAAACATATGATGCATCAAAATCATGAAATAGAGGATGCGGTTCAGATTTAGGCATGTAAGTGCTAGTTGAAGCATTCTTCTAAATTTTAGTTGGGGATGAACTTCATTTGACAAATACAATCAAGTCTTTGCCATACTTGGAGGTTTTGGCATTTTGCTTTCCACCTCTAGTATAACCAAGACCATCCTTGACATTGGGATGTCTTGTGTTGGTGTATGCACTTCGTGCATACACCACCTTCTCTTTGTCAAAGATGTCACCCTTAGGTGCTTGCTTGCCTTGAGTCAACATAAGCTCATCCTTTAATTTAAGAATCAAGTTAGAACATTTGCAAGTTGATATTGCTTCGGATGCAACTTTTGAGGAGGATAAGCTTTTGGAGGAAGAGGCTACATTAGTCTTAAGGGACTCAACTTGAGTCTCAAGGATCTTGTTAACTTTTGCCAAGTTGCCAAGTTCATCCTTGATCTCAATGGTTGTCTCCTCAAGACTTGAGCATGTTTTCTTGCTTAGAGCAAGTTCATGCTCTAATTCCTTGCTCTTCTCTCTCTCAAGCTCAAGGAGCTCAATGAGCTCTTTACATCTTTCCTTTTCTTGGATAAGCAAGTCCTCTTGCCTATCTATGAGCTCCTCCTTCTCAAAAATCTCATCCGGAAGCAATTTCATTCTTCGCAATGTGCTCTTACTTATATCCTTAAACATGTGTTCATTTTCGCTAGCACTATCAAAATCATCACGGGAGGATATGGAAGAGGATGAGTTAGAATTAACCTTTCTCCTTCCTTGTTTTGCCATGAGGCAAGTTGGCCTGTGTTCGTAGAGAATGGGGAAGAGCTTGCTTCCCTTGGAGCTCCTTCCGATGGAAATGGTTGCCACCTTCTCCTCATCTTCAGACGAGGAGGACTCATCGTTAGAGTCCCACTCCTTGCGTAAGTGAGCATGACCGGAGGGCCTCTTCTTCTTGTAGAACTTCTTCTCTTGTGGCTTGCCCTACTTCTTCTTCTTGCCATCTTTATGTGGGCAATCTACAATGAATTGCCCGTACTCGCCACAATTGTAGCAAGCCCTCTTGGTTTTGGGCCTTGCCTTTTCCTTGCCTTTTCTATCATGCTTGTATCCTCCTTTTCTTCTCATCATCATTCTCTTGAAGTTGTTGATGAAGAAGTCCTCTTCCTCATCGGTGTCAAGGCTCTCCTCATCATCTTCGTTTTGCTCTTTTGAGGAGGATGTCACTTTGAGTGCAACATCATTCATCTTTAAGGCGGTGAACCTTTGGAGGTCATTGTCGAAGAGCGCCTCCTTCCCCATGATCTCGTGGTTGATGATCCTTCCAAGGACCTCCTCTGGGGTCATTTTGGAAAACCCCGGGCTTTCTCGGATCATGGAGCAAAGAGAGATGTTTCTAGGCATGAATGCCCGAATCATCCTCTTCACCACCTCGTGGTCCGTCCACTTGGTACAGCCATAAGATATACTCATGTTGATGAGTATCTTTAGGCGGTTGTATATCTCTTGGGGAGATTCACCATCCATAATGGCAATCCTCCCGAGCTCTCCTTCGATGAGCTCAATCTTTGCTTCTTTCATGACTCGGTTGCATTCATGAGCTGTCTTGAGAGTGTCCCAAATGTCCTTGGCCACCTCAAGTCCATCCACTTGGTTGAACTCATCTCTTGAGAGAGATGAGATGACCACTCTGGTCGCTTGGGCATTACGGTGATGGAGTACGGCTTGCTCTGGAGTGATATCTTCTTCATTCTTTGGGATGTGCACCTCGGCCAACACGATTTGCCATAGTGAGGGGTTGAGTGACACAAGGTGGATCTTCATGTTGTGCTTCCACATCCCGTAGTCAGTTCCATCGAATTGGGGAGGCTTCCCCAATGGGATGGAAAGGTAGTAGTTGTTGGAGACAAGGCGTTCATAGTTGTAGCCTTGTTGGTTGTAGTTGATTTTGCCACTCGATTTGGAGGTTGAGGTGTCAACCTTGGGAATCTTTAACTTCTCTCGAAGTTTCGCCTTGAGCTGGCAAATTTCTTCGTCATTCGTTGATTTGTCTTGATAGAAGAGAATCTCTTCTGGGGTTGCTTGGACCTCACTGGTCGAGACTTCTTCGTACCCCACTCCGGCCATCTTCTCTCCGAGTTGTTAGGCTCTTTTGTGAGAGTCCTGCTCTTATACCAATTGAAAGTTGCCTAGAGGGGGGGTGAATAGACTAATTGACCTGAAATGACTTAATAAAATGAGATTAATACTCAGGGGCGGACTAGTCCGGTCCAGGGACGGACTAGTCCGGTCCACCTACAGGGAAAAGCTTAAAAAGGGTTTCTAACAAGTTTTAGTTCGATTCTTGTGATGCAATGTGTGTTAGAATGACTTAGTGAGCCTTAACAAGTTATATGGCAAGTATGAAGCTAAGGATCACAATGAAACAAAAGTGATGAACAAAACGATAAGACTAACCCTAGAAGCAATGAACAATAAATGAAAGCAGAGTACACAAGTGACACAAGGATTTTTTTCCCGAGGTTCGGTCCCACGAAGGAACCTAAGTCCCCATTAAGGAGTCCACGAAGGACCGGTTACAAAAACCCTTCCCTCACCAAGTTTACCGCACGGGCCTAACTAGGTTCTCCACTATCACAAAGGGTGAATACAAGATTCGTTGGGGCTTCTCACAATCTGAGGCTCCCACCACAAATACAATCACAAGTCACAAAGATCAACTCAAGCCACAGATCACAAAGATTCACAAAGTGCAAGAGATCAAACCGAGAGCCAAAGAGCGGTGTTCTTCCTCTTCTTCACCTCACCAAACCCTAATCCACACAAGAATTACTTTTAGAGGAAAATGTAGGCAACACAGAGACCTTTTGGAGGCTCAAGGGTTTTGTGGCGGCGCTAGGGTTTCAACTTGCTCAATGTTTGGTTCAAATGAACCCAGGGGTCCTATATTTATAGAGGTTCCCAGCCCATACTGTTGACTTCAGCAGATGGGCGGACTAATCTGGCCTACGGCCCGGACTAGTCCGGCCTAGGGGACCACTGACGTCCCTGACAACTGTCGCACTGCGCGGCAATCGTCACACTACCCGTCAAACTACAAATTCAAACGGTCACTTCAACAACGGACTAGTCCGGCCCTCACCGGGCTAGTCCGATATCACACAGAACCTTTTGTTTTGTGTGAAAACGGACTAGTATGAAGACCACGGACTAGTCCGGCCCCCAGGGCGGACTAGTCCGGCCTTCCCAGACTTAGTCTCTGAAGCACCGACTTCTCTCAAATCCGGACTAGTCCGGCCCCCAGAGTGGACTAGTCCGATCTCAGTTAGGACCTCTTGGTCCGGAACAAAACGGACAAGTCCGTGGTTTTGGGACTTAGTCCCCAAAACCCACTTCACAACTACCCGGACTAGTTTGTCCCACTACGGACTAGTCCGAACTCAATCAGACCCTTCTGGTCCGGCTGAAAACAGACTTGGCCGGCCAGGAGCGGACTAGTCCGGCCACCTGCACGGACTAGTCCGGCCACTCCTGCCAAACTACTCCCAACTCTCTTCTCTCAATAGGTTTGATCTCTAAACCGCTTTGAGCTCCCAACTTGATCTCAATGCACTTAACACACACATCCACACACATATTTGGCTAGTCTAAACTCGACACACTAGAAACCCTAGTTTCTCCTTTTCAAGTTTACATCGCCGCTTTAATCCATTTCCTTTTTGAGGGATTGTGTTTCCACTTAAATCCACACCTGTGCTTAAGATCACTGAGCTCATTAGTCACTTAATTGTTGTAATCAATCATCCAAAACCCACGGGGATCCTAGATGCACTTTCACTTAGCATGTCTACAAGAAGAGCACACAATTTCTTTGTCCCTTTTAAGCTTAGGCAGCCCAAGTATGTGATCAAGAGCACTAACACGCGTTAGATGATCAAAGCCTACGTGACCAAGTCTACGATGCCAAAATTATAAATCCTTTGAATCATTAGAAACTAGACACCTATGCTTAGAGGAAGACATATCAAAATCAGATTTAAAAACTCTTCCAAACCGAGACTTGTTAAAAATAAGATCACGATTTGAATTTACAACTTTGCAGTAACTTTTAGTGAAGATAATTTCCAAATTTTCATCAAGCAGTTGTGAAACAAAAAGCAAGTTGTATTTCAAATTTTTAACAAGTGCCACATCCTTCACAGTGTAGTGATCATCTACTCTAACCGAACCCTTAGAAATTATAGGAGTTGAAGAATTATCAGCAAAAGTAGCATTCTCTACCCGTGACACGAAAGAGAGGGAGAAGAACCATTCTTTGTTACCGGTCATGTGGCGTGAGCAACCTGAATCCACAATCCAAATGTTTTCCCTCCTCAAGCGTGTAACCTACATAGAAGAACAATAGGTCGATGACTCAATACTGGGGTTAGTCAAAAGACATTTAGCAATCCAGTACTGAGTCACACGACGTGCAGCAGGAAAAACACGCGAATGCTGAGATAAAACAGTAGGTTTATGAGTAAAGGTTGAGATTTTTTGGTTTTAACTCCTCACCTATAAGGTGTTACTTGTGTAGCACTAAATCAATAGCTCTGGAGGCAAAAACCGAAGGTACTGAGGTAAACTTTGAGTGTTTTGGACTCATAACAATAGGTTGCATGTTCCTGACATTCGGTTTAGTATGTGCAGCAAAGTTTGGATGAGAGTTATAAGATCAAGCTTGCATCTTCTTTTTTATGTTGTTTAGCTAGTCTATGACATGACCATCTCTACCACAATAGGTACAATGAAATTTAACTTTGCGTTCATGTCTAGTTGAGCATGCAGTATGTTTATTTGAACTCGAATGTGACAAGACTCCTGCAGATTTAAAAACCACCTCTTTTGGTTTATGAACTGTTTTAATCAGACCACTTCCTAATGACTTTACAATTTTAGGTGGATGTGCTTTAGCATGAGCATGGGAATCAAAACCTAAACCAGTTTTATCATTGCATGATTTTGATGAATTCAGTAGCAAGATTAGATTTTTGTTCCCAATACAAAACTGCACTAGTGTCTCATTCATGTCATCAAGATTCTTAGACAATTCTAGTCAGTTTTCACATGAACTTTTTCCTTTTAATTGGCAATTAGAACAATATTTAACTTCATGAGCATGTAAAGCATTGTTCAGTATTGAAATTTCATTCATAGCATCTTTTAGTTTCTTTTCAAGACCATTACATGTAGAATAATGCAAATCAATTGTAGAACAAGAAGCATCTTTTAGATTTTTGTCATTAGGTGCAGCAAGATTTTTGTTCTTTTCAATATATAACTCAAGTTTATCAAGATGGAGGAGTGTGCACTTGTTAAGGAGGACAATTGTTCATATATTAAATCGCATGAGGAACAAGAATCATTACTAGGAATCATGGTTTTCGAACGATTAATTTCAGATTCTAGTGACTCAATTTGAAAAGCATTTTCCCTAAGCCTTTTGTCCCTTTTCTTAGCAATAACTGTTCCATGGCAAATAGCATCACATATTCCATCACGAGTAGGACATACCTCTTCATTGTCACTAATGTGTTCTGCATCCTCCATACTTGATCTTGATTTTGTTTTGCCCGCCATAAAGCACAAGTTGGCCGGATCGTCATCGTCTTCATTACTTCCAATATCTACATCACTTGAATTGAGCTCTTGAAGTGCGGTGATGAAGCTGTTTATCATCTTGCGTCCTATGGAACCCTTCTTTTTCTTGTTGGAGTTTCCAGAGGTGGTCTTGACCTTGCACTGCTTTTCTTCATGGGCAGTAGGACCTGAAAGGTTAGGGCATTTTGTACTAGAGTGTCCTATCTTACCACATTCAAAGCATCGTTGAGATCCAGAGCTTCCTCTCCTTCTAGTTCTCACATTTTGCAATGCTTTTGAGAACCGAGTAGAGATGAGTGCTAGCTCTTCTTCTGGAAATTGTTCAATCTATTGCATGGTTAGTGAAGACAGCAAAACAAGTGTATTCTTGATGAAGATTGGCCGGAGCTAGGCATATCACACTGAGAAACAAATGCTAGAGACTTGCTGGGGTTCTTACGCGAGATTATGTCAATTTCATAAGTTTTCAATTTAGAATATAGAACATCTAATGTAAGTGTACTCATGACGGTAGATTCACGAATAGATGTGACTTTCGTCTCCAAAATTGAGATGTCCAATGCACTTAGTAATTGCCTAGAATTTTTAGCATCTGAAAAATTAACATTGACGCTACGCAAGTTGCTGAGAATTTTATTTAAACGAGCAAAGAGGTCATCAATGGACTCACCGGGTTGCATCTCAATGCGCATGTATTCTTTATTGAACATATCCTGTCTTACCTCCTTTATCGTGTTGGATCCTTCGTGTTGGTCACAAAGTTCTCTCCACACATTGTACGTCGATCGGAGGTGTGCAACACGGTTGAAGTCGCTCTGAGTTAGCCCTTGGATTATCAAGTTGCGGGCTGCATTGTTGCTGTTGACATCCCTTAAGTTTGTAGTCTTGACTTGATCATTCAGCGACACGTCATAAGGCTTGTACACCTTTTCCCATGTTGCGAAGCCTTGTGCCTGGATGAAAGCTTCCATACGTGCTTTCCAAACCTGAAAATCAATACCACCAAAACACAAGGTTTTTGGGAGTATTTCTCCATGATGATTAGTCAAAAACACGTGCAAATCACAAATATTAGAGTACAGTGGCTCTGATAACAATAGTAGGATTGAAGAGCATGTGTAAAGCTACCAGAGGAGGGGTAAATGGTAGATTGAAACTTTTCAGCAGAACCAACAAAACACCCCTCGGCAGAAAAACGACATGTTAAAGAAACTGTGTGTGCGACTAATCTAAATATGTTCAACTTTGACAAAACTAGTATATATTGTAGAGTATCAAGTCACGAAGACGTCACGACAAGAATCACGAAAATCCGTTGAGAGAAACTCATGTTAAGATCGAAAGATCGAACAAAGGTCAATCTGTCCTACCCGAAAAAACAGTTTTGGAACACTGCAAAGAAACTCGTGTAGATCAGAAACCACAAATCCAATGACCGTGAAATTTTCAATTATGATAGAAAATCAAGTTTTGAAAATCAAGTCAATCGGATCTGTAAAACTGGAGTTATGATAAAACAAACGAAGAAAGATAGTGTTGTGCAGAAACTCGACGAGAAAGACTTGACAAAAACAAGTCGGACGAACAAGGCACAAAAGTTCCTTTAGACTACGAATTTTATTGATCAAAACACAAGAGTAACAGCCCCAAATTTGTATACCACGAGCTCTGGCCTCTCTTGCTTATATCACCTGCCGGAAGGCCAACTCAACTCAAACCAGGACTCTAATCCTACTCAATTCACGAATCGAAACTTTCCATAACTGCTCAAGACTCTTCTATACGCAGATAGAAGAAATCTTAAGACTTCCAAACACCTTAGGAACGTATCCCACATTCCTAAGAAAACTCAAATTCGTTACCCACACAAAATCCTATCATAACCAACTCAAAACTTTCCATATTTGAGTCAAACACGTCTTAGTCGCAGAGTGAGTCCATAACCTAGTCGGTTGCACCTTTTCGACCAAATCTTTATGTCCACATCTCTTCATCACGCCTCGGAACCATGTAGCTACGTCCATGCACTTCTTGCACACGTACAAACATATTCCAACGACATCCACGATACCTTCATATGCATTGTTCTTGATGCAAACATGTTCTGCAACCTCCCGATCAACTCAACCACAATTCCTGCCGAACTTGGTTGTTGTACCTCATCTTCTCACTAAGACTAGTTTAATGGATCCTGTCACCAACCATGTCTTGAAATCAAGCAACACCTGCACATGAATAAACAACCAATACTTCTGAGCACAAGACATCGACCTGACTCTCGTTAGTTCTGATAACCACAACACCTTACGTGAGCACCTCACATAAGTATATTGCAAATATTAGCAAAAATGTATCAACCATAACCACCAAAACACACCAAAAACTTAGTAAAAGTAAACTAAGCAAATTTTCCATACATGTAAAATAAGTTAAAAATATTTCAAATTGAAAGCATAACCACTGCAATCAAGCTCTGAACCTTGCTAAAGCTAACCGGACCTTGAACCGGAGCTTACCAAAACTAACATAATCTAGCGCTGGAACTTACCAAAGCTAGTAGGACCTAGTGCCCGAGCAAAACAAAGCTAGTCGGATCTAGCGCCAGAGCTAACCAAAGCTAGTCGGACCTAGCACCGGAACTTACCAAATCTAGTCGGACCTAGTGCCGGAGCTTAGCAAAGCTAGTCGGACCTAGAGAAAGAAGTCGAACCTAGCCAAAGCAAGTCAAACCTTATATCGGATCTTGCCGGGGCTACCCAAAATAAGCTGGACCTTTCATCGAACCTTGCAGGAGCTCGGACCTAGAGTCGGACCTTGATGATAAAGCTGTTTTGGTAGTATTCAAAACTTTTATCGCCATAGCCAATGTATTCAGCACACATAGGTCTCACAAATCAGAAAGCAAGTTGTATTTCAAATTTTTAACATGTGCCACATCTTTCCAAGCGTAGTGATTACGAACTATAACAGAACCCTTAGCAAATACAGGAGTTGAATAATTATCGTCAAAAGTAACATTCTCTACACGTGACAAAAAAGAGAGGAAGGAGAACCATTCTTTGTTACCAGCCATGTGGCGTGAGGAACCTACATCCACAAGCCAAACGGTCTCCTTCCTCAAGTGTGTAACCTACAAAGAAGCACAATACAATGATGAATCAATACTAGGATTAGTCGAAAGGCATTTAGGAATCCAGTACTGAGTCACGAGACGTCCAGCAGAAATAACACGCAAAAGCTGAGACAAATTAGCAGATTTATGATTCATGTTTTGCAAATTCTTGCACCCAACTACTGTCCTACGAGGTGTGTTATGTGCAGAATGAAAAACTGTAGGTTTGGAAGCAAATTATGAATGTTTCTGGCTCAACATAGCAGGTTGTAAGTTCCTAACATTTGGTTCAACATGTGTAGCAAATTTTGCATGAGTGTTATGAGATCTAGCTTGCATTCTTTGTTTCTTTCCATGTTCAGCTAGTCTATAACGAAAATCTATGACATGACCATCTCTACCACAGTAGCTACAATGTAATTTTACTTTCTCTTCATGTCTAGATGAGCATGCCTTATGTTTATTAGCAACCGAATGAGACAACATTCTTGCAGACATAAATACAACCTCTTTTCATTTACGGACTGTTTTAATCAAACCAATTCCTAATGACTCAACAAACTTAGGTGGATGTGCCTTAGAATGAGCATGATAATTAAAACCTAAACCTTTTTTTCATTGCAAGTCTTAAAAGAATTCAGCAGCAAGTTTAGATTCTTATTCCTACTACAAAACTGCTCTAGTGTCCTATGCATGTCATCAAGTTCTTTGACAAGTCTGTACAATTTTCACATGAAGTTTGTATGATCGAAGAATACGTGAGAAGCAACAAGAGGGTAGGGTGAATAGTAGATTACAACTTTTTGAGCGGAAGCAACAAAAACCCCTCTGCAGAAACTTAATCTGTTAAAAAAACAGTTTGTGCAACTAATCTAAATATGATCAATTGTGACAAAAAAAGTATAGATTGTGGAGAATCAAGTTACGAAGGCGTCACAACAAGAATTACAGAAAACCGTCGAGAAAAAATCAAGTTACGATCAAAAGATCGAACAAAGGTCAATCAGTTCTACCCGAGAAAAATCAGATCTGCAACACTACAAAGAAACTCTTGTAGATCAGAAGCCACAAATCTAATTACCGTGAAATTTTTACAGATGATACACAATACAGTTCTGAAGACAAACCAAAATGAATCATGTCAATTGGATCTGTAAAAGTCGAGTTATGATAAAACCACCAAAGCAAGGTAGTGCTATGCAGAAACTCGACGATAGAAACTTGTCTGAAACAAGTCGGACGAACAAGGAATAAAAGTTCCTTTAAACTATGATCTTTATTCAATAGAACACAAGAGGAACAGACCAAAGTTCGTGCTCCATGAGCTCTGGCCTCTCTTGCTTACATAACCAGCCATGAGGCCAACCCAAACCATCCTAGGACTCATATCCTACTCAGTTTCCAACGAAACTTTCCATAACTGCTCAAGACTCTTGCATACGTAGATAGAAGCAATCTTAAAATATCCAAACACCTTAGGAATGTATCATTTCTAAAACAACTCAACTTCATGCTCACCATTAAATCCTAACATAACCAACTCAAATCTTTCCATATTTGAGTCAAACCCGACTCGGCCGCAGCCTGAGTCCATAACCTAGTCGGTTGGACTTTTCCGACCAATTATTTGCGTCCACAACTCTTCATGACGGTTTGGAACTATTTAGCCATGTCTATGCACTCCTTGAACATGTGCAGACACCTTCCAACTACATCCATGATACCTTCATATGCATTGTTCCTGATTCAAACATGCTGTGCAACCTCTCAATCAACTCAACGACAATTCCTCCTGAACATTGTTGTTGAACATCATCTTCTCCCTAAGACTAGTTCAATGGATCCCGTCACCAGCCATGTCTTGAACTTAAGCAACACCTGCACATGAATAAACAACCAATACTTCTGAGCACAAGTCCTCGACATGTCTCTCGTTAGTTCCGAAACCACAACACCTTAGGTGAGCACCTCACATAAGCATGTTGCAAACCATAGAAAAAACATTAACCACCATGATCAGCCAAAACACATCAAAAACTTAGTAAAATAATACTAAGCAAACTTTCCATAAGTGTAAAGCAAGTTTAAAATATTGCAAGTTAAAATCAGAACAATTGCAATCTAGCATCAAACCTTGCCAAAGCTAAGAGGACCTTGAGACGAAGCTTACCAAAGCTAGCAGGACCAAGTGTCGAAGCTAACCAAAGCTAGTCAGGCCTAGCACCAGAGTTTACCAAAGCTAGTCAGACCTACCACCGGACTTGGCAAAAACAAGTAAAATATAGCCAAAATAAGTCGGAACTAGACAAAGAAATCAGACCTAGCCAAAGAAGTCGGACCTAGCCAAAGCAAGTCGAACCTTACGTCGAACCTTGCCGGAGCTACCCAAAACAAACCGGACCTATCGTTGGACCTTGCAGGAGCTCGGACCTAGAGTCGGACCTTGTTAAAAGGGTGTTTTGTAGTACTCCAAACTTTTATCGTCATAGCCACTGTATTCAACACACATAGGTCTCACAATCTCCCCCTTGATGAATGCAATTGCAACACCACTTAATATCCATACATTGGCTTATGAAAAGTTTTGAAAACAATCGAATGAGAAAGAACGAAATTTCAAAATAAATATTTCTCCCCCTATGTAAATCATAAATAAAATGAGAAGCAAAACAAAAATTCTCCCCCTGAGAAGAATCGTGCCAAAACACTTGTGAATGTGTGCAATGTGTAATAAATTTCTCCGTCTTTGACAATTATTCAACAAGGTACAAAAGACAAGTATTAATTTGTTATAAGCATAACATATACATATAAAACAAAGCTCATCCAAGTCATATATACATACAAAACAAAGCTCATCGAAGTCATACTGTCAAGTAACTTACACTATCACATCAATGAAATACATAAAGTAATGGAAGCCATGCTAGAGACCAAATGTAATTTTCAATTTAAGCAAGTCATGATCTCACAAACTTAAATATTTCAAAACCTGAGAGCATGAAACTTGTTGCTGCATTTCTTATTTTTAAATATTATTTATAGCACAAATTCTGATCATATAATGTTTGCAAGAGATTATATGCCGCATCTGCCTTATTCTAACCAACCAAGCCAAGCCTATGTCATTTGACAATTAGAAGCTTAAGTACATGGTTTTAGTCATACACAACTTCTTCCAAGTTCATATCTAAGTGCATTGATAAGCCATCTCAAAAGAAGAAGTGCCATGCATGCATATTCTGCTGATCTTTTCTCATTTTTTATTTCATCATTAAAGCTTAACATGTGGATAGTTGATTGATTAATTTTTCATTATTAAAAGCACTTGTGAGCTTGCAACAAGTTCAAAACAGCAAGAAAGTTCGATCATGATAAGATTTAGTGTAAGTAATTATTCCAATTACTAGTCATGGCCAAAACTACAAAATGTACAACACGAGTAATGTAGTAAGAACTTTCAGCATGTAGGAATCACACGGTAATATATGTATGAAGTATTATGCTCATATTATTTTACATTTAGATTCCATCAAAGACATACAAAGTTTCAAAACTCCCCCTCAATTTAATCCATGAGGAGGCATAACCCCTATTTCACTACGAATGTAACAATAAATGAGTGAAATCCAAAGGTTTTGTAAAAATGTCAGCCAATTGTTGTTCGTTATCTATATAGTGAAGCACAATGTTTCCTTTTTCAACATTATCATGGAGCAATGCAAATGGCACCAGTATTATCATAAAATAGTGGAACACAATGTAGATCAACCCCATAGTCCTTAAGTGTTCGAACAATCCAAAGAATTTGTGAGCAAGTGCTAGCTGCAGCTACATATTCAGATTCAGCTCTGGATTGTGCAACTGAACTTTGTTTCCTAGAGGACTAAGCAACAAGTGAATTACCAAGAAAATGACAGGCACCCGAAGTACTTTTCCTATCAATCCTACAACCCCCAAAATCAGCATCCAAAAAGACTTTCAAAGTAATGGTTGAGGAAGAAGGATGAAAAATGCCAAATTCTTGAGTTCCATGTAAGTATATGAGAATTCTTTTGACGACTTGACGATGTGAAGCACGTGGGGAAGCTTGAAACCGTGCACAAAGACATACGCCAAATTGTATGTACGGTCTTAATGTTGTGAGGTACAAAAGTGATCCAATCATGCTTCAATATTCGTTTTGATCGACTGGGTCACCATCTTCATCAAGTTCAAGTGTTGTTGCTGTACCCATTGATGTCCGAAGAGGCTTTCTTTTGACCATGTTGGAGTGCTTAAGAAGGTCTTTCATATACTTCATTTGATGCACAAAAGTACCCTCCTTGGTTTGCTTGATTTGCGACCCAGAAAAGTACGTGAGTTCTTCCATCTTACTCATCTCAAATTCTAAACTCATCGTAGCTGGACCGTGTGACTCGTTCGTGCAAGATTCCAATGATTTGTTATGGAGGATGACTTTTGAGGATTCAGAGGGGAGTAGACACTTCACAAGCTCCTTGTTATTCATGTTCATTACAAATTGAAGAACTTGTGGCTTGAGGATGATCCGTACCAGCTGCAGTAGTTGTTGGTGCTAGTTGTGGTGCAAAATCAGCAGCATGATCAACGTCATTTGCTTCTGAATTTTCGGGCAGCAACACCACTTCTTTGTCTTCCTCGATGAAAATACTCTCCCCCTGCGGATATGGATATGGACCTGCAATATTAGAGCAAGTACATGGTCTAGCTTCATCAAAAGAAACTTTACAAGTCTCCACAATTTTGTTAGTGTCAAGTAAAAGCACATGGTAGCCCCTAGTATGAGATCGATAACCAAGAAACATGCCATCAACTGATCTAGCTTCAAATTTATCAATATTACCATATTTCTTAACAAGGCATTTACAAACAAAGACCCAAGAGTGTGTGACGATAGGCCTATGTCCAAACCGAAGTTCATATGGTGTTTTTCCTAGCTTAGCACGAAAGAAAACACGATTGGAGACATCACAAGCTGTTGCAATTGTATCTTCCACAAAATATCTAGGAGTTTGATATTCATCAAGCATAGTCCTAGCCATCTCAACTAAGCTTCTTTTCTTTCTCTCTACAGCACAATTTTGTTGAGGTACGTAAGGTGAAGAAAATTGATGATCTATTCCATTTTCAGCACAAAGCTAATCAAATGATTGATTTTTAAAATCGGTTCTGTTATCACTTCTAATTGCTGTTAAAGATCCTGGGTAATCAATTGATAATGTAAGAAATAAAGTTCTAAAGTGACTAAAAGCTTCATTCTTAGATGTCATAAAGTAAATCAAAGAGTATTTAGAAAAATCATCAACAATCACAAGAACATACCATTTATCTCTGATGGATTGAACACGTGAAGGTCCTACGGTGTCAAGGTGCAAAAGTTGCCACAGTTCAGATGTTATGGTCATTGAGAGAGGAGCATGTGAACCTGCAACAACCTTAGCATGTCTACAAGAAGAGCACACAATTTATTTGTCCCCTTTAATCTTAGGCAACCCACGTATGCGATCAAGAGCACTAACACGCGTTAGATGATCAAAGCCTATGTGACCAAGTCTACAATGCCAAAAATATAAGTCCTTTGAATCATTTGCCACTAGACACCTATGCTTAGATGATGACATATCAAAATCATCTTTAAAAATTCTTCCAAACCGAGACATGTTAAAAATAAGCTCACTATTTGAATTCTCAACTTTGCACCAATTTTTATTGAAAATAATTTCCAAATTTTCATCTAGCAATTGTGAAACAAAAAACAAGTTGTATTTCAAATTTTTGACAAGTACCACATCTTTCAAAGTGTAGTGATTATTTACCATAACCGAACCCTTAGCAATTATAGGAGTTGAAGAATTATTGTCAAAAGTAACATTCTCTACACGTGACACAAAGAAAGGGAGGAGAACCATTCTTTGTTACCGGCCATGTGACGTGAGCAACCTGAATTCACAATCCAAATGTTCTCCTTCCTCAACTGTGTAACCTACATAGAAGCACAATACGTCGATGACTCAATACTGGTGTTAGTCAAAAGACATTTAGGAATCTAGTGCTGAGTCACTCGACGTGCATTACGAAAAACATGCGAAAGCTGAGGCAAAACAGCAGGTTTATGAACCAATGTATGAGGATTTTTTTACCAAACTACTGACTTACGAGGTGTTACATGTGTAGCACGAAAAACATTAGGTTTGGGAGCAAACTTTGCATGTTTTTGGCTCATAACAGCAGGTTGCATGTTTTTGATATTTGGTTTAGCATGTGCAGCAAATGTTGCATGAGAGTTATGAGATCTAGCTTGCATTCTTTCATTTTTCTATTGTTTAGCTAGTCCATAACAAAAATCTATGACATGACCATCTCTACACAGTGGGTACAATGAAATTTAACTTTGAGTTCATGTCTAGATGAACAAGCAACATGTTTATTAGAAGCTGAATGGAATAGCACTCCTGCAGATTTGAAAACCACTTATTTTTGTTTAGGAACTATTTGAATCAAACTACTACCTAATGACATTACAATTTTAGGTGGATGTGCCTTAGCATGAGCATGAGAATCAAAACCTAAACCAGTTTTATCATTGCAAGACTTGGAAGAATTCAACAGCAAGTTTAGATTCTTATTCCCATTACAAAACCACTCTAGTATCCTATTCATGTCATCAAGTTTCTTTGACAAGTCTAGGCTGTTTTCACATGAAGTTTTTCCTTTAAATTTGCAATTAGAACAATATCTAACTTCATGAGAACGTAAAGCATTGTTAAATATAGAAATCTCATTAAAAGAATCATGTAGTTTCTTATCAAGATCATCACAAATAGAACAATGCAAGTCAATTGTAGAACAACTAACATCTTTCAAGTTTCTATCTTTAAGTGCAGCAAGCTTTCTGTCCTATTAAATCTCTAACTCAAGTTTATCAAGTGTGGATGTGTGTGCACTTCTTAGAGAGGACAATTGTTCATATATTAGATCACATGAGGAACAATAATCATCATCAGGAATTAAAGATTTTAAACGATTAATTTCAGATTCAAGTGACTCAATTTTTACAGCATTGTCCCTAAACGTTTTGTCCTTTTTCCTAACTATAACAAGGGCATGAGAAATAGCATCACACGTTTTATTGCAAGTAGGACATACCTCTTCACTGTCTCTATTTGTGTTCTGCCTTCTCAATACTTGATCTTGACTTGCCCGCCATGAAGCACAAGTTTGCCAAATCATCTTCATCTTCATCAATTCAGATGTCCACATCGCTCGAGCCAAGTTCTTGAAGTGCGGAGATAAAACTATTCACCAATTGGTGTCCTGTAAAACCCTTCTTTTTCTAGTTGTTGTTTGTAGAGGAGTGCTTCGTCCTTGTTTGCTTTTCATCATGGGAAGTAGTACCTTAAAGGTTAGGGTAATCTGTGCAAAAATGAACTGTCTTACTGCATTCGAAACATCGTTGAGGTCCGACACTCCCTCTCCTTCTAGTTCTCACATTTTACAATGCTTTGGAGAACCGAGTTGAGATGAGTGCAAGTTCTTCCTCTGGAAACTCTTCAATCTGTTCAAGGGTTGGAGAGGACAACAAAGCAAGTGTTCCACAACATGATGATTGGCCGGAGATAGGCATGTCGAGAAAAAAATGCAAGAGACTTGTTGGGTTTCTTACGTTAGATTATGTCAATCTCATGAGTTTTCAAATTAGTATATAGAACATCTGAAGTAAGTGTACTCATGACGTATATTCACGAAAAGATGTGACATTCATCGCCCAAATTGACATGTCTAATGCACTTAGTAATTTCCTAGCACTCTCAACATCTGAAAAATTAACATTTATGCTATGCAAGTTGCTGAGAATTTTATTAAAGCGAGCAAAGAGGTCCTCGATGAACTCACCTGGATGCATCTCAAAGTGCATGTAGTCCTTTTTGAACATGTCTTGCCTTACCTCCTTAATCGTGTTGGATCCTTCGTGGTAATCACATAAGGCTTTCCAAATATCGTACGCAGATCGGATGTGAGCAACATGGTCGAGGTCGCTTAGAGTTAGTCCTTGTATGATCAAGTTCCAAGTCTTGGTGTTATTTTCGACATATCTTAGATTTGTAACTGTAACTTGATCATTTGGGACACTTCGTATGGCTTGTACACTTTTTTCCATATTGCAAAGCCTTGCGCCTGAATTAAAGCCTCCATGCGTGGCTTCCAAACATGAAAATCAATATTAGAGCGCTGTAGCTATGATACAGATTGTAGGATCAGAGAACACATGAAAAGCTACCAGAGGGGTATGAATGGTAGATTACAACTTTTTGAGCGGAAGCAACGAAAACCCCTCACCAGAAAATGAATCTGTTAAAGAAAACGTGTGTTCGACTAATCTAAATATGACCAATTGTGACAAAAGAAGTATAAATTTTGGAGAATTAAGTTACGAAGACGTCACAACAAGAATTACGGAAAACCTTTGAGAAAAACACAAGTTAGGATAAAAAATCGAACAAAGGTCAATCTGTCCTACCCGTTAAAAATCAGATATGCAACACTACAAAGAAACTCGTAGATCAGAAACTACAAATCCAATGACCGTGAAATTTTCACAGATGATAGACAATCATGTTTGGAAGACAACCAAAAATGAATAACATAATTTGGAACTGTAGAACTTGAGTTATGATAAAACCACTGAATCAAGGTAGTGCTGTGCAAAAACTCGACGAGAAAAACTTGTTTGAAACAAGTCAGACGAACAAGACACAAAAGTTCCATTAAACTACAATCTTTATTCAATAGAACACAAGAGGAACAGCCCAAAGTCAGTTCTCCATGAGCTCTGGCCTCCCTTGCTTATACAGCCAGCCATGAGGCCAACCCAAACCGACCTAGAACTCGTATCCTACTCATTTTCCACTGAAACTTTCCATAATGCCCAAGACTCTTCCACACGCAGTTAGAAGCAATCTTAAGAGTTCCGAACACCTTAGGAATGTATCCCACATTCCTAAAACAATTTAACTTCGTGCTCGCCACGAAATCTTAACATAACAAACTCAAATCTTTCCACATTTGAGTCAAACTTGACTCGGCCGCAGCCTGAGTCCATAACCTCGTCGGTTGGACGTTTCCGACCAATTCTTTACATCCGCATACATTCATCACGCCTTGGAACCGGTAGCCACATCCATGCACTCCTTGCACATGTGTAGAGACCTTCCAACGACGTCCACAATACCTTCATATGCATTGTTCTTGATTCAAAAATGCTGCGCAACCTCCCGATCAAATCAACCACAATTCCTCCTGAACTTGGTTGTTGAACCTCATCTTCTCCCAAAGACTAGTGCAATAGATCCCATCACCAGCCATGTATTGAACTCAAGCAACACTTGTACATGAATAAACAACCGATACTTCCGAGCACAAGTCCTCGACTTGACTCTCGTTAGTTCTGAAACCACAACACCTTAGGTGAGCACATCACATAAGCATGTTGCAAACCATAGCAAAAACATTAACCACCATGATCAGCAAAAACGCATCAAAAACATAGTAAAAGAATACTAAGAAAACTTTCCATGAGTGTAAAGCAAGTTCAAAAAATTGTGCGTTAAAAACAGAACTATTGCAATCTAGTATCGGACCTTGCCAAACCTTACCGGACCCTGAGACGAAGCTTACCAATGCTAGCAGGACCTAGTGCCGGAGCTAACCAAAGCTAGTCGGACCTAGCATTAGAGCTTACCAGAGCTAGTCGGGAGTAGCGCCAAACTTAGCAAAAACAAGTCAGACCTAGCCAAAATAAGTCAGACGTAGACAAAGAAGTCGGACCTAGCCAAAGCAAGTCAGACCTTAAGTCGGACCTTGCAGGAGCTACCCAAAACAAGATGGACCTATCGCTGGACCTTGCAGAAGCTCGGACCTAGAGTTTGACCTTGTTAAAAGGGTGTTTTGGCAGTATTCAAAACTTTTATCATCATAGACAATGTATTCAACACACATAGGTCTAGCAAAGTTTTTCCTGTTAATTTACAATTAGAGTAACAGTTAACTTCATGAAAATGTAAAGCATTGTTCAAACCAGAAATTTCATTTAAATCATCATGTAGTTTCTCATAAAGATCATCACAACTAGAACAATGCAAACCAATTGTAGAACAGCTAGCATCATTCATGTTTTTATCGTTAGGTGCAGTAAGCTTTTTGTTCTTTTCAACTTCAAGTTCAATTTTATCAAGAGTGAAGGTGTGCACACTTGGAGGACAATTGTTCATATATGAGTTCACATGAGGAAGAAGAATCATCACTAGAAATCAAAGATTTTAACGATTAAATTCAGATTCTAGTGATTCAATTTTAATAGCATTGTCCATAAGTTTTAGTCCTTTTTCTTAATTATAGCTGCAGCACGAAAAAGACCATCAACAAGTTCTTCGTATGAGTAAATTACCTCATCATTATTGCTGGTCCCTCTGGCGTCCTCCATACTTGATCTTTAGTTCCCCACCATAAAACACAAATTTTCCAAAGTGTCTTCATCTTCATCACTTCTAGAGTCCACATTGCTCGAGCCATGTTCTTGAAGTACAGAGACAAAACTGTTTAAAATTGACGACCTGTAAAACCCTTCCTTTTCATCTTGTTGTTTGTAGAAGAGGACTTGAACTTTGTTTGCTTCTCATCACGAGGAGTAGTATTTCAATGGTTAGGTCAATCTGTACGAAATGTCCAAACTCACCGCATTCGAAGCCTAGTTGAGGTCCACCACTTCCTCTCATTCTAGTTCTCACATTATGCAATGTTTTCGACAATCGAGTAGAGAGAAGTGCTAGCTTCTCCTTAGGAAACACTTCAATCTGTTCAAGGGTTAGAGAGGACAACAAAGCAAGTGTATCACATGATGAAGATTGACTAGAACTAGGCATGTCATATTGTGAAACAAATGCATGAGGCTAGTTGGGATTTTTACGTGAAATCATGTCAAGTTCATAAGTTTTCAACTTGGAATATAACACATCTAATGTAAGTGTACTCATGACGGTGGATTCAAGAATAGATGTAACTTTCATAACCCAATTTTATATGTCTAACACACATAGTAATTGCCTAGCATTTTCAGCATCTAAAAAATTAGCATTACACTACGCAAGTTGTTGAGAATTTTATTAAAGGGAGCAAAAGGATCATCGATTTACTCACTACGTTGCATTTTGAAGCGCATATATTCTTTTGTAAACATATATTTGCGTACCTCTTTGATTGGGTTAGAGCCTTTATCATAGTCACATAGCGGTTTCCACACATTGTATGCAGATCGAAGGTGTGCAACACGATCAGAATCACTTTGAGTCAATCCTTGTATGATCAAGTTCTGCACCTTGTTATTATTGTCGATGTCTCTCATGTTTGCAGTTGTGACTTCATTATTTGGTGGCATGTCAAAGGGCTTGTACACCTTTTCCATATGGCGAAGCCTTACCCTTGTATGTAAGCCTCCATACGTGCCTTCCAAACCTTAAAATCAATGCCATTGAACATACAAGGTTTTGTGAAGTATTTCTCCATGACATTTAGTCAAAACACGTGCAAATCACAAAGACTAAAGCATCATGGCTCCGATACCAATTGTAGGATCGAAGAGCACCTGAAAAGCTACCAAGGGAGGGTGAATGTTCGATTAAATATTTTAGCGGAAGCAACGAAAACCCCTCGGCAGAATATCAGTCTGATGTAGAAACTGTGTGTGCGAGTGTTTACAACATGTTCAAAATGTAAAAAATCAGTGTAGATCCTATAGAATGAAGTCAGAAACACATGGTAACAAGAATCACGAGAAAAAGTCGAGTAGAACCTAAGTTATGACCAAAACCCTGAGCAAAGGTCAATCTGTTGTAACAGAGAGCAAACAGATCTGCTACTCTCCAAAACACTCGTGTAACTCAAACATTATAAATCCAGTGATCGTGATATTTTCACAGATGATCAATTGTTGAGTTGTGAAGACAACAAAAAAGAATCTCATCAATTGAATCTGTAAAACAGCAGTTACGATCAAAACACCAATAAAAGGTCGAGCAGCGCAGAAACTGGACGAGAAAGTCTTGACGAAAACAAGCCTGAAGAACAAGGTACAAAAGCTCCTCTAAACTACGAAATTTATTGATAAAAACATAAGAGTAACAGATCCAAAGTCGTCTCTCCATGAGCTCCGGCCTCCCTGGCTTATATAACCATCCCTTAGGCCAACCCAGTCCTATCTAGGAATCTAATCCTACTCAATTTTAACCAAAACTTTCCATAACTGTCCAAGACTCTTCCATACGCAGATAGAAGCAATCTTAAGACTTCTAAATACCTTAGGAACTTAACAAACATTACTAGAACAACTTAACTTCATGCTCACCATGAAATCTAACTGAAAAAAGCTCTAAACCTTCCATAAACAAACCATAAGCACCTCAGCCTTAGCCTAAGGCATAAACCAGCACGGTTGGACCTTTCCGGCCACATATTCACGTCCATATCTCTTCTTGACGCCTTGGGATAATGTTGCCACGTCCATGCCCCCTTGCACACGTTCAAACACCTTCCAACGACGTCCACGATACATTCATATGCATTGTTGATAACCCAAACATGTTGCATGACCTCTTGATCTACTCAACCGCAATTCCCTCGGAACTTGGTTGTTGAACATCATCTTCTATCTATGACTAGTTCAATGGATCCCGTCACCAGCAATGTCTTGATCTCAAGCAAAATCTGCACATAAATAAACAACCGATCATGTAGAATCACTGCTTTGCTCTCCCAAGAAGAGAAAACAAAAACAGCATAAGACGGACAACATCAGGAGATACATCCTTGATCTCATAATTGATGCAGATCTCAAGGAACAGTTGCAGGTGAGCACTTGCATCCTAATTAGCCTTCCCACAAAATGAGTTGGCTTGCACCATAGTGATCAGGCCAGTCTTGATTTTTGATGTTCACGTCTCCTATGTTAACAGTGGGCGCAACAGGCACATTGTTAGCAGAGGCAGCCAAAACTCGCGATGAGTCTTTTGGGCCATTGGTCTTTCGGTTGCTGGTGCAGTAGCACCGGCTTGCGTTGCCGCACGAAGCTTCTAGGGAGTAACTACACTAGGTCGATTGCCCATACCGGATTTGGGATCTTTAACAATGTTTTCCGGCAAGTGGAAACCAGACATACACTGCCCCGTTTTCACATAAAATGCGAAAACAAGAAGGTTTATCCTAGTAAAAACCTACCCAAGGTCCTATCCTATTCAATCAATTATGTAGTTTCTTATAAAGATCATCACGACTAGAACAATGCAAACCAATTGTAGAACAACTAGCATCATTTATGTTTTTATAGTTAAGTGCAGTAAGATTTTTGTTCTTTTCAATTTCAAGTTCAATTTTATCAAGAGTGAAGGTGTGTACACTTCTTAAGGAGTACAATTGTTCATATATGAGTTCACATGAGGAACAAGAATCATCACTAGAAATCAAAGATTTTAACGATTAATTTCATATTCTAGTGATTCAATTTTAATAGCATTGTCCCTAAGTTTTAGTCCTTTTTCTTAATTATAGCAGCAGCACGAAATAGACCAACAACAAGTTCTTCGTATGTGTGATTTACCTCATCTTATTGCTGGTCCCTTTCGCCTCCTCCATACTTGATCTTTAGTTGCCAGCCATAAAACACAAATTTTCCAAAGTGTCTTCATCTTCATCACTTCTAGAGTCCACATTGCTCGAGCCAAGTTCTTGAAGTATAGAGACAAAAATGTTTACCAATTGACGACCTGTAAAACCCTTCTTTTTCATCTTGTTGTTTGCAGAGGAGGACTTAAACATTGTTTGCTTCTCATCACGAGGAGTAGTATTTCAAAGGTTAGGTCAACTTGTATGAAAATGTCCATCGAAGCGTCGTTGAGGTCCACCACTTCCTCTCATTCTAGTTCTCACATTTTGCAATGCTTTCGACAATCGAGTATATAGAAGTACTAGCTTCTCCTCGGGAAACACTTCAATCTGATCAAGGGTTAGAGAGGTCAACAAAGCAAGTGTACCACAGGATGAAGATTGACTAGAACTAGGCATCTCATATTGTGAAACAAATGCAAGAGACTTGTTGGGGCTTTTACGTGAAATCATGTCATATTCATAAGTTTTCAACATGGAATATAACACATCTAATGTAAGTGTACTCATGACGGTGGATTCACGAATAGATGTAACTTTCATCTCCCAATTTTATATGTCTAACGCACTTAATATTTGCCTTGCATTGTCAGCATCTAAATAATTTACATTGGCACTACGCAAGTTGCTGAGAATATTATTAAAGCGAGCAAAAGGATCATCGATTGACTCACCAGGTTGCATTTTGAAGCGCATATATTCTTCCGTAAACATATCTTGGTGTACCTCTTTGATTGTGTTAGAGCCTTTATGATAGTCACATAGCGCTTTCCACACATTGTATGCAGATCGAATGTGTGCAACACGATCAATGTCGCTTTGAGTCAATCCTTGTATGATAAAGTTCCGCACCTTCTTATTATTGTCGACGTCTCTCATGTTTGCAGCTGTGACTTGATCATTTGGTAGCATGTCAAAGGGCTTGTACACCTTTTCCATATGGTGAAGCCTTGCGCTTGTATGTAAGCCTGCATATGTCTCTTCCAAACCTTAAAATCAATGCCATTGAACATACAAGGTTTTGTGAAGTATTTCTCCATGACATTTAGTCAAAACACATGCAAATCACAAAGACTAAAGCACTGTGGCACTGATACATATTGTAGGATCGAAGAGCACCTAAAAAGCAACCAGAGGAGGGTGAATGGTAGATTAAAAATATTTTAGCGGAAGCAACGAAAGCCTCTCGGTAGAAAATCAATCTGATGCAGAAATTGTTTGTGCGAGTGTTTACAACATGTTCAAAATGTAAAAAATTAGTGTAAATGCTAGGGAATCAAGTCAGGAAGACATGACAACAACAATCATGAGAAAATGTCGAGTAACACCTAAGTTATGACCAAAACCCTTAGCAAAGGTCAATCTGTTGTAACAGAGAGCAAACTAATCTGCTACTCTCCAAAAAACTCGTGTAACTCAAAAATTATAAATCCAATGACCGTGATATTTTCACAGATGCTCAATTGATGAGTTGTGAAGACAACAAAAAAGAATCGCGCCAATTGAATCTGTAAAATGTGAGTTACGATCAATACACCGAAGAAAGGTTCAGCAGCGCAGAAACTCGACAAGAAAGTCCTCACGAAAACAAGCCTGAAAAACAAGGCACAAAAGCTCCTCTAAACTACGAACTTTACTGATCAAAACATAAGAGGAACTGCTCCAAAGTCGTCTCTCCATGAGCTCTGACCTCCCTTGCTTATATAACCAGCCCTTAGGCCAACCCAGTCCTATCTAGGAATCTAATCCTACTCAGTTTCAACTGAAACTTCCATAACTGTCCAACACTCTTCCATACGCAGATACAAGCAATACTAAGACTTCCAAATACCTTAGGAACATAACAAACGTTCCTAGAACAACTCAACTTCATGCTCACCACGAAATCTAACTGAAACAAACTCTAAACCTTCCATAAACGAAGCATAACCACCTCAGTCGTAGCCTAAGGCATAATCCAGCACGGTTGGACCTTTCTGGCCACATCTTCATGCCCATATCTCTTAATCACGGCTTGTGAAAATGGTGCCACGTCCATGCACCCCATGCACACGTGCAAACACCTTCCAACGACGTCCACGATACATTCATATGCACTGTTCTTAACCCAAACATGCTGCATGACCTCATGATCAACTCAACCACAATTCCACGCGAACTTGGTTGTTGAACCTCATCTTCTACCTATGTCTAGTTCAATTGATACCTTCACCAGCCATGTCTTGACCTCAAGAAATATATGCACATAAATAAACAAACGACCACGTAGAACCACTGCTTCGCTCTCCTAAGAAGAGACAACAAAAACAACCTAATTCAGACAGCATCAGGAGATACGTCCTTGATCTTAAAAGTGTTGTAGATCTCAAGGAACGGTTGCAGGTGAGCACTTGCATCCTCGTTAGCCTTCTCACAAAATGGGTTGGCTTGCACCATAGTGATCAGACAAGTCTTGATTTTCGATGTTCACATCTCCTGTGTTAACAATGGGCCCAACAGGCACATTGTTAGCAGAGGAAAAACGCGCGAAGAGTCTTCTAGGCCATTGGTCTTTCGGTTGTTGTTGCAAGAGAACATGCTTGTGTTTCTGCACGAAGCTTCTAAGGAGTAACTATAGGAGGTCAATCTCCCATAAGGGATTTGGGATCTTTAACAAAGTTTTCCGGCAAGCAGAAACCAGACATACACTGCCCTGTTTTCACATAAAATGCAAAAACAAGAAGGGTTATCCTACTAAAAACCTACCCAAGGTCCTATCCTATTCACTCAATAGTGTAGTTTCTTATAAAGATCATCACAACTAGAACAATGCAAACAAATTGTAGAACAGCTAGCATCATTCATGTTTTTATCGTTAAGTGCAGTAAGCTTTTTGTTCTTTTCAATTTCAAGTTCAATTTTATCAAGAGTGAAGGTGTGCACACTTCTTAAGGAGGACAGTTGTTCATATATGAGTTCACATGAGGAACAAGAATCATCATTAGAAATCAAACATTTTAATTATTAATATCAGATTATAGTGATTCAATTTTGATAGCATTATCCCTAAGTTTTAGTCCTTTTTTTCTTAATTATAGCAGCAACACGAAAGAGACCATCAACAAGTTCTTCGTATGAGTTATTTACCTCATCATTATTGCTGGTCCATTTGGCCTCATCCATACTTGATCTTTAGTTGCCCGCCATAAAACACAAATTTGCCAAAGTGTCTTCATCTTCATCACTTCTAGAGTCCATATTGCTCGAGCCACGTTCTTGAAGTACATAGACAAAACTGTTTACCAATTGACGACCTGTAAAACCCTTCTTTTTCATCTTGTTGTTTGCAGAGGAGGACATGAACTTTGTTTGCTTCTCATCACGAGTAGTATTTCAAAGGTTAGGTCAATTTGTATGAAAATGTCCATCGAAGCATCGTTGAGGTCCACCACATCCTCTCATTCTAGTTCTCATATTTTGCAATGCTTTCGACAATCGAGTAGGGAGAAATGCTAGCTTCTCCTCAGGAAATCCTTCAATCTATTAAAGGGTTAGAGAGGAAAACAAAGCAGGTGTACACGTGATGAAGATTGACTTGAACTAGGCATGTCATATTGTGAAACAAATGCAAGAGACTTGTTGGGTTTTTTATGTGAAATCATGTCAAGTTCATAAGTTTTAAACTTGGAATATAACACATCTAATGTAAGTGTACTCATGACAGTGGATTCACGAATAGATGTAACTTTGATCTCCCAATTTTATTTTTCTAACACACTTAATAATTGCCTAGCATTTTTAGCATCTAAAAAATTAACATTGACACTACGCAAGTTGTTGAGAATTTTATTAAATCGACCAAAAGGATCATCGATTGACTCGCCAGGTTGCATTTTGAAGCGCATATATTCTTTTGTAAACATATCTTGGTGTACCGCTTTAATTGTGTTTGAGCCTTTATGATCATCACATAGCGCTTTCCACACATTGTATGCAGATCGAAGGTGTGCAACACGATCAAAGTGTCTTTGAGTCAATCCTTGTATGATCAAGTTCTGCACCTTGTTATTATTGTCGACGTCTCTCACGTTTGCAGCTGTGACTTGATCATTGGGTTGCATGTCAAAGGGCTTGTACACCTTTTCCATATGGCGCAGCCTTGCGCTTGTATGTAAGTCTCCATACATGCCTTTCAAACCATAAAATCAATGTCATTGAACCTACAAGGTTTTGTAAAGTATTTCTCCATGACATTTAGTCAAAACACATGTAAATCACAAAGACTAAAGCACCGTGGCTCTGATACCAATTTTAGGATCGAAGAGCACCTAAAAATCTACCAGTGGAGGGTGAATGGTAGATTAAAACTTTTTTAGCGGAAGCAACGAAAACCCCTCGGCAGAAAATCAATCTGATGCAGAAACTGTGTGTGCGAGTGTTTATAACATGTTCAAAATGTAAAAAATTAGTGTAGATCCTAGAGGATCAAGTCAGGAAGACATGACAACAAGAATCATGAGAAAAAGTCGAGTAAAACCTATGTTATGACAAAAACTCTGAGCAAAGGTCAATCTGCTGTAATAGGGAGCAAACAAATCCGCTACTCTCCAAAAAACTCATGTAACTCAAACATTATAAATCCAATGACCGTGATATTTTCACAGATGATCAATTGTTGAGTTGTGGAGACAACAAAAAAGAATCGCGTCAATTGAATTTGTGAAACGCGAGTCATGATCAAAACACTAAAGAAAGGTCGAGCAGCGCATAAACTCAACAAGAAAGTCTTGACGAAAACAAGCCTGAAGAACAAGGCACAAAAGCTCCTCTAAACTACAATATTTAATGATCAAAACATAAGAGGAACAGCTCCAAAGTCATCTCTCCATGAGCTCTGGCCTCCCTTGTTTATATAAGCAGCCCTTAGGCCAACCCAATCCTATCTAGGAATCTAATCCTACTAAGTTTCAACCAAAACTTTCCATAACTGTCCAAGACTCTTCCATACGCAGATAGAAGCAATATTAAGACATCCAAATGCCTTAGGAACATACCAAACATTCCGAGAACAACTCAACTTCTGCTCACCACGAAATCTAACCGAAACAAACTTTAAACCTTCCATAAACGAACCATAACTACCTCAGCCACAGCCTAAGGCATAAACTAGCACGGTTGGACCTTTCTGGCCACATCTTCTCATCCATATCTCTTCATCACGCCTTGGGAAAATGTTGCCACGTCTATCCACCCCTTGCACATGTGCAAACAACTGCCAACGATGTCCAAGATACATTCATATGGATTGTTCTTAACCCAAACATGCTGGGTGACCTCCTGATCAACTCAACCACAATTCCTCCCGAACATGGTTGTTGAACCTCATCTTCTACCTATGACTAGTTCAATGGATCCCGTCACCAACCATGTCTTGACATCAAGCAACATCCTCACATAAATAAACAACCTATCACGTATTACCACTGCTTCACTCTCCCATGAAGAGAGAACAAAAACAGTCTAAGACGAACAGCATCAGGAGATACGTCCTTGATCTTATAAGTGCTACAGATCTCAAGGAACGGTTGCAGGTGAGCACTTGCATCCTAGTTATCCTTCCCACAAATTGGGTTGGTTGCACCATAGTGATTAGGCCAGTCTTCATTTTTGATGTTCACGTATCCTGTGTTAACAATGGGCCCAACAGGCACATTGTTAGCAGAGGGAGACAAAAACTCACGAAGGGTCTTCTGGGCCATTGGTCTTTCGGTGGTTGGTGCAGTAACAAAGTACTTCGTAGGTGGAGGCTTGAATGGCATCTTTGTATCATATAGAATGTCAACCTGATCTTTCTCCAAAGGTTTCAGATTGTGGATATCGATGTAATTCTCCAGAGAATCTTCCAGGTGAAAAATTCTTGCAAACTCCTCATAGGTGACACTGCACTGTTGTCTATGGGTCATCCAAATCATCTTGTCACTGTCATCACGAGCAAAATAGAGAGTAGAGTAGAATTGAGTGATGACCTCAATGTTCTAGTCCCACTAAAAAGAGACTAGATCCTTCAGTCCATGCAACTCCAAGTCTTCTAGAACCTGTTGATAGGCTTGACATCTCTTGGACTGAAGGTGAGTGATGTCTACCGATTTGCTTTCGATAACTGGGGTATTCATCTTCAGATACACATGCTCATAGTAGTCAGCATGGAAATTGCTCCAAAATCTGGGATCAGCTGATTGTTTGGGCTGACTATAGACTTCTACCCTCCTAAATTTGTCAGCTAGCTCACCACCTTTGCCAGTGAAATCAGCACTAGAGGGCTGCCTGTTGCGATGAGTAGGAGCTTTCATCTTTAGGGGGCCACTAGCAAGTCCTTTGGCCTTGTTCAGAGTTCTCTTGGGCCCCAATGAGCTCTCAGTAGCATTTTTGCCCTGAGCCTTTTTCACTAGCACTCTCCTTCTCTTACGAAGAGAGTCGTCAGAAGGAGGAGAATGGACATTGACATCATGTCTTTTCTTCATCACCCTCTCCTTGGATCTTTGCACTCGAGCACGTTGTACCTCTTCATCATAGTGAAATGAACTATCCTCGGAACTTGAAGACATCGTGCCTGACAAGGAGGTTCAAGGTTTAGAAAAGAATGGATTGACGACTCAGTGCAAATAGGAATTTAAATGTTCAAATGTCAGATGTCGGACTTGTCTGCGCCAAGACACTGGACTAGTTCATTTTGGCACAGGAACCCTAACTTTTCCTAATTGAAAAAAATCTACTTCGAATTGATGCACAAGGACTAGGAAATGGTAGGAGTACATCTAGAGAAGTAATATATGCCCTAGGAATCGAAGGAAACAAGCTAGAATCAAGAAAAGTTGAGAGCTAGGGTTTGAGGTAAATTTTACCGAAACTTCGAATTGATGCACAAGGACTAGGAAATGGTAGGAGTACATCTGTGTCGAGGAGGGGATTTCCCTTGGAGAAATCCGCGTTTTTTGGTGGCTAGATGTGGAAATCGCCCTTGGAGCTCGAGGGGGAGGAGAGAGAATGCGAAGGGTGTTATGCAATGTGGAAGATGTGCTCCTAGCGGCGGATTAGGGTTAACCCCGACGAAACTAGACTAGTGCAGTAGACCCCGGGCAAGTCCGATGCAATAGACAAGGTCTGGACTAGTCTGTATCAACGGACTAGTCCGGTGCTGACCCCAAACAAGTCCGATATCAGCAGAACTGAGCTGAGACAACTAGGTTTTTGTTGTTTGATCTAATAGTGATCTAAGGGACATCATTTATCAAATAATCTTGATGAACATGACCAGTAAGCACTCAACAACCATACAATGGCCATAATTCACCAAGATTTACTCATTTAAATAGTTTTCTAGAGAAAAACGAGATAAGGGGGAATTTTTGGCAAAAAATGAGTAAACTTTGAAACCACAATCAGATGTGTAGTGTTTCAAGCCACATTTCGAGAGTAAAGATGTTTAGCTCATTTCTTAACTCAGAAAACCTTTTCTCATCTAATGGATTGGTGAAAATGTCTGCAAGTTGTTTTTCAATCCTAACATGTGAAATTTCAATATCACCTTTTAATGAATGATCTCTTAGGAAATGTTGACGAATATCTATGTGCTTAGTTCTTGAGTGATCTACAAGGTTATATGCAATTTTTATAGCACTCTCATTATCGCATAGGAGCGGAATATGGTTCAAATTGTAACCATAGTCCCTTAGAGTTTGTCGCATCCAAAGTAGTTGTACGCAACAACTACCGGCTGCAACATACTCCGCTTCGGCTGTGGAAAGAGCAATGGAGTTTTTCTTTTTAGATGACCATGAAACTAGGGATCTGTCAAGCAATTAACAGGTCCCCGAAGTGCTCTTTCTATCGACTTTGCATCCTGCATAGTCGGCATCGAAATAACCTATCAAGTTAAACTTTGACCCTTTGGGATACCAAAGCTCCATGTTGATGTGTGCACAAGGTACCTTAAGATTCTTTTTACAACAATTAAGTGGCACTCTTTAGGTGCGTCTTGAAATCTTGCACACATGCATACAGTAAGCATAATATATGGCCTAGATATACATAAATAGAGTAATGAACCAATCATAGACCGATATACCTTTTGATCCACATTTGGACCATCTTCATTAAGGTCGAGATGTCCGTTAGTCGCCATGTGTGTCTTGATGGGCTTGGCCTTGTCCATATTGAACTTCTTGAGGATGTCCTGCGTGTACTTGGTTTGACTTATAAAAGTGCCCTCTCTTAATTGCTTCACTTGGAATTCCAAGAAGAACTTTAATTCACCCATATTCGAAATCTCGAACCTATCTACCATAATCTTGCTAAATTCATCACAAAAAGACTTATTAGGATATCCAAAGATAATATCATCAACATAGATTTGACATACAAATAAATGATCATCAAAGTGTTTTGTGAATAGTGTATAATAAGCTTTTCCAATTTTAAAGCCATTTTGAGTCAGAAAATCTCTAAGGCACTCATAACAAGCTTGGGGAGCTTGTTTGAGACCATAGAGAGCCTTACACAGTTTATAGACATGGTTGAGCTCATCACTCAATTCTACTCTACTCTCTATTTTGCTCGTGATGACAGTGACAAGATGATTTGAATGACCCATAGAGAACAAGGTAGTGTCACCTATGAGGATTTTCCAAGAATTCTTCACCTGGAAGATTCTCTGGAGAATTACATCGTTATCCACAATCTGAAACCTCTGGAGAAAGATCAGGTTGACTTTCTATATGATACAAAGATGCCATTCAAGCCTCCAACTACGAAGTCCTGTTCAATGGACAGACTTGTCCAGAGTGCACTGAACAGGATTTACAGAGACTTGAACGGACTAGTCTGGTCCATGATCGGACTAGTCGAGTGCACTTTGTTATTAGATTCCAGAAAGGTTGACAGACTAGTCCGGTCCGTAGACGGACTAGTCCGGTGCACAGTGTATCTGAACAATAGAGAGTAAAACGGACTAGTCCGGTCTATGAACGTACTAGTCCGGTGCTCAGTGAGTTTTTCGATGTTTTTATGCCCTTACCCCTACACAAAGACTTGAGCTCTTTGGATGTGTCTCTCACACAAATCCTATACATTTAAATCTACTTTTCGCTTTAGTTAACAGTTGGGGCTTTTCTCTTTTGTACACCACTTCATCATTCACCTTTTTTAGTGCACCAAATTATATAATTTTGCTTATCCTGCAGTCGTCTCAATAAATTCATTAGGATCTCATTTGCCTGTCATCAATCATCCAAAACCCATAAGGGATTGCCTAGATGCACTTTCACCAAGAGATCACAAAATAACCTTTACAAAAGGGACTACTAGCACGTACGTACTCACTGAGGTTTCACCAGTGGTGATGCCTCCAACTGAGCACATCTTCAACCAAGGGCCCCCCTCTTGTGCCATTCGGATCCCAGGGAGTCCCGCCACAAATCAAAACCCAATCAGACTCCCCTCCCCCGTTGCACTAAATGATCAGCTCAATACTAGCAATACCATAATTTAATCAGATACACCGCACCTGTACTTGGCCTCATGGTGGCACTATTCTCCTGGCTTATTCTCGCATGAACCAGTCCTTAGATCTAAAGCAAGCGAAACAACCATAACATCCAACCCATCATCATACCAGGCTTGCTTAGATCACTTACTATGTCATATTACTAGTTCATATTAATCATGATCTCGTTAACAAATAATTAAATAGCATAATTGTTCTCCCATCCCAATTAATTAAGCGAAGCAAAAAGGTAAAAAGCCCTTCCGGACTGTCTACCTTGTATTCCAAATGACAAGGATGGTTAAACAAATCAGGAAACTTCCTATCATAGGAATCCAATCAAATTGACAGAAGCATGCAATTTTGAAAACAAAACATTTATCTTAACTGGATCAATATGTTCAAGGACACTTGCCTTGCTCTTGAGCTTGGTTTGGGTCAAAGTCTTCAAAATTCTGGTACTTGAGGTTCTTCGCAACACTCTCTAGTGCAAACATTCTATTCTGCGTAACGAACATACAAAACAGTAATTACAATCAAATAATACTCATATTGTACCCAATATGTCATGACATGCATGATTAATGCAATTATGAAGTGAAACTTGTTAATGTGTTGCTATTAATGTTCACTAACTGGTTCTAATAGTTTTTAACAAGTTTGGACAGGTTTGGAATTGATTTGAGTCAATTTGGAATTAATTCAACTCAATTCAGATTCAGAGGCCGGACAAGTCCGATTTCAGGGACCGGACTAGTCCACCCTGGACAGACTGCAAATTAGGGTTTTCTTGATCTATGAGAATTTGAAGAATTGAGGTTAATTCACGTGAGAAGTAGAGAGTAGAAGGTATACCAGGTGTTTAGAACTCCAAAGATCAAGATTTGAATATGGAGGTTCGATTTTAACAATCTAGGGTTGATGATGAAGAGTTGAAGGTGAATTGGCGACGAAGAACGCAAAGTCGATGAAGATCTTGATTACTTGATCCTCTTTCGTTTCCTCTTCTTCTTCTTGCTCGGGATCTCCTTCTCCCTCCTTGATGGCGGCTCTCAAAGAACTAGGGTTTGTGGTCTTTCAATTGAGGCAAAAGGATGTAAAGTCAAGAGGTGGGTTTGTTTATATAGGGGTGTAGGGCTAAGGTTTGATGGAATTTAAGTTTGGGCGTGACACCCGGTTCCGAATATGAACCAAGCTTAACGCATATGTGTGCCCAGGACGTTCAACACACATACACGAGTGATTCACAAATGATAAACAGAATTTAACCACGTCTTAATTAATAAATAAGTACTTTATTACAATACTCCAATAGTTCATGAATGATAAAACTCTAAATAATTGAAGCTGAGAATAAACTAAACAGCACGACTCCAATCCACAGGCAATTGACGGCGGTACGCAACCTAGTACTCCACGTGATCCTCAGGGTACTCCCAATTGTCTCCAGTAGCTGTTGGGGGGGGGGGATTGCAAGGGCGAGTACATGTCGTACTCAGCAAGTGTGGAAAGTATGACATGTGGCTTATTCAAACGACGAATGTAATAATGGCTAAGTGCTGAAAAGTACAGTAAAACATTTGAAAAGCATTATACTATGTCTAGGTGAAACAAATCCCATCATATTAACAAAATATAACCATATCCAATTATTGCCAACATTACCATTATCCATGCCCAATTACCATAACTCGATTTCATAACCATGACCATAATCCATAAATCATAACCATTACCAAACCATAACCATAAACCAACCATAAGCCAATTCCAGACCATAACCATCCCAAATCCCAATTCCAACTCTAATCATGTAGGTCATCCAGGCGCTCATAACCGGGAGCACGGCTATCATGATAGTTTTTAAACACTCTGCAGAGGTTGTACCACTTTACCCACATGTTTGTGATTTTGTCACCTTTCGATGACTAAGAAACCTCCATTGTGCCATCTCACACTTCCGTAGGTGTGTGGCCAAGAGATCACAAAATAGCCTTTCAAAAGGGACTACTAGTATGTACGGGCCCACTAAGGTTTCACCGGCAGGCTTGAATCTCTATTCTCCCACCCACGGGTCCCCTCGTGTGCCATGCGGATCCCAGGGCAGTCCTCCTCGACTCCCATTCCCCGCGCCATCCAATGGTCCATACAATACTAGCAGCGCTCCTAATTATTCAGCTACGCCGCACCCATACTTGGCCTTGTGGTGGCACTGTTGACCTGGCATATTCTCGCATGAACCGGTCCTTAGATCTAAGGCAAGCAAACCACCATGACGTCCAACCCATTCACAAAACTATGCTTGCTTAAATCACCCATCGTATTGACCAGTTCACATTAACCAGAACATCATTGATGTAAAATTAAATGTGTAGTGTTGTTTGCCATCCCAATTAATTAAGCGAAGTAAAAAGGTAAAAACCCTTCCCGACTCTCTACCATAATTCCGGGTGACAAGGGTGGTCAAACAAAACTAGTAAACTTCCTACCATAGGATTCCCATCAATTTGACACAAGCATGCAATTTTGCAAACAAAACATTTATTTTAAAACAGGATCAATATGCTTCAAGGACACTTGCCTTGCTCCGGCGGATGGGGTTGCTCAAGCGCTTCAAAGTCTTGATTTTGGAAATCCTCGTATGCGGCCTCTTGAGCACGTTCCTCTACGCGTGATCATACATACAAGAAAACATATGCAATTCAACATAATGCACACAAAATAATCAACATGCAATGACATGCATGCATGCACAATTTAATAATTAATTTACTACGGTCATTTATTAATTAGATGCGACTAGTTCATACGTGTTCATATGAGTTTACGGGGGTTTTAGGGTGGATTAATGCTGCTGAAATAAAATTTATGGTGCAACTAAAATTAATTTACGCCTATGAGATTCAATATGATCGCAAAAATTCGCATCGGGAACGAACCCTACCGTAGATCTGACGGCGTGACGGTCGTGGAATAAATGCGACGCGTAGACGAAATAGATGGTGCAGCAGTCCTTCGGCGGCACGACGACGGCGGCGCGATGTCGGCGACGATCTCCGGCGAACGGTGGTGCCCTCCTCTTTTTCTCCCTCTTCTTCCCCTTCTTTTTCTCCTTTTTTTCTTCCCTGGGCGCAGCCTTCTGGACCTTGGTTCCGGTGGCTTTTCCTTCTCTGCTGGCGGCTGCTGGTTCGTGGGGAAAAAGCCTAGGCCTCGGTCCTATTTATAGGGGCGGCGCTAGGGTACGGCACCGGTAGAATCGGAGGCGGTTACGGGATGGGACTCCTATCCGGACGGGAGGCCAAGGCGCGCCGGGAAAATCGGGGCGTTACGGCGCGGGAGACCGCGGAGCGGGGCCGGCTCGGGCGTGGGACCGTATGGCGGCCGGACTCGGCGCGCGACCGAGCGGCGCGCATTGGCGTGTGGGCGCGCCTCGTGTGGCGTGCGGGGTGGCAGGCGGCTGGGGGGGGTCAGTCGGGCGGGGCCTCGGGGCGGGCGCGCTCGGGGCACGCGCGTGCGCGTCGGGGGTGGGGGCCAGCGGGGCTGGCGCGCGCGGCCGGCTCGGCGCCTGTCGGCGGAAGCGGCGGCGGTGGGGCCCGGCGGCGGGCGCGCGGCCGCGGGAGGTGCCGCTGGCTGGGCCGGCTTGGCCTGGCCAGCGGTGATTTTTTTTTACTTTTCCTTTATTATGTAATTATTTATATATATATTTTATATATATATATTATTAATATCATATATTTATTGTTTATTATTTATTATTTTTATAACATATATTATTAATATTTTTTTCTATTTTTATATATTGTTATATATATTATTTATATATATTTATATATATTATTATATTTTTTTATACTTATTCCCTATTACAAGTTTTAGGATATAATTATTGTTTTCTTTTTCTTCTTTTGCTACACATATTTGTATATGTATATGTTTTATTATTTTTCTTTTATTCTACTAGTGTTTAATGCATGACCATGTATGCAATGCATGATGCGAAAATTTAGGGTGTTACAAACCTACCCCCCTTAAAGTGAATCTCGCCCTCGAGATTCGATAGCGTGGAGAAAAGATGAGGGAATTCTGTCTTCAGGTCTTCTTCACGTTCCCATGTAGCTTCGGCTTCCGTATGGTGTTTCCATTGCACTTTGCACCAACAGATCCTCTTATTTCTCGTGACCCTTTCCTTCATATCCAAAATCTTGATAGGTTGTTCGACATAGGACAAATCCTCTGGAAGTTCTAACTCGTCCATCGGCACTTGTTCTTCCGGTACTCTGAGACACTTCTTGAGTTGAGAGATGTGAAACACGTCGTGTACATCGGAGAGATACGTTGGCAGCTCAAGTCGATAAGCTACCTCTCCTCGCTTGTCCAGAATCTTAAATGGTCCGATGTAACGTGGTGCCAGTTTTCCTTTGACGTTAAACCGTCGTTGACCTCTGATAGGTGACACTTTGAGGTATACAAAGTCTCCAACTTCAAAAGTCAAACTCCTTCGCCTATTATCAGCATAACCTTTCTGTCGAGACTGGGCAGCCTTTAAGTTTTCCCGTATTATTTGGACTTGCCTTTCAGCTTCTTGTAACACGTCGGGACCAAACACTTGATTCTCTCCGGTTTCATTCCAAAACAAGGGAGTTCTACATTTCCTTCCGTATAATGCTTCATAGGGTGACATTTTCAAACTTGCTTGGTAACTATTGTTGTAAAAGAATTCAGCATACGGCAAACTTTTATCCCAACTTTTCCTATGCTTTAAAGCACATGCTCTCAACATGTCTTCCAAAATTTGGTTGGTCCTCTCGGTTTGTCCATCCGTCTGAGGATGATATGCCGAACTGAAGTTCAACCTTGTTCCCATTGCTTCATGCAATTTCTGCCAAAATTTGGAGGTAAACTGAGAACCTCTATCCGAGACTATCTTCTTCGGTACTCCGTGTCGACACACAATGTGCTCCATATACAATTCTTCTAGCTTCGCGGTGGTATATGTGGTCTTGACGGGGATGAAATGAGCTGACTTTGTCAATTGATCCACAATAACCCATATTGAATCATAGCCAGACTGAGTTCGCGGTAATCCAACTATAAAGTCCATACCAATCTCTTCCCACTTCCACTCCGGGATCTTCAATGGTTGTAGCAATCCGGCTGGCCTTTGATGTTCAGCTTTAACTCGTTGGCACACATCACAAAGTGCAACATATTCGGCTATGTCCTTTTTCATGCTGGCCCACCAATAACATGTCTTTAAGTCCTTGTACATCTTTGTACAGCTGGGATGAATTGAGTAAGGCGAGTCATGTGCCTCCTTCAATATTGTTTCACGAATATGCCTGACATTAGGTACCACAATCCTCTTTCCAAGCCATAAGGTACCCTGTTCGTCCTCATCAAATCTGAATTCCTTTCCTTCTTGGGTCCTTTCCTTGATTTCTTGTATTTCCTTGTCCTTTGTCTGTCCTTCCCGTATTTCCTGCTCTAATGTTGGGTTGACTTCCATCGTTCCCATCTCATTTATGAATCCAAGGTTCAACCGTTCAAACTCCTTGCATAACTCGGATGGCAGTTCTTGAACTGTAAGTTGATGACTTACTCCCTTTCGGCTCAAAGCATCGGCCACTACGTTGGCCTTCCCTGGGTGATAGTTGATTCCCACGTCATAATCCTTGATGAGCTCCAACCATCGGCGTTGCCTCAGATTCAGATCCGTTTGCGTAAATATGTACTTGAGACTCTTGTGGTCCGTATAAATCTCACATCGGTGACCAAAAACATAGTGTCTCCATATCTTCAAGGTGTGTACCACGGCTGCGAGTTCAAGGTCGTGTGTAGGATAATTCAACTCATGTTTCTTTAATTGCCTCGATGCATAAGCTACCACTTGGCCTTCTTGCATGAGCACACATCCTAATCCTTGTCTTGATGCATCACAGTATATATCAAAACTCTTGCTCACGTCCGGTAATACTAACACTGGGGCGGTTGTCAATCTTTTCTTTAACTCTTCAAAGCTATCCTGACAAGCTTGAGTCCATCGAAATGCCTTCCCCTTCATGAGTAATTCGGTCATAGGCTTGGCTATTTTGGAGAAATCTTTAATGAATCGGCGGTAGTATCCAGCCATTCCAAGGAAACTCCAAATTTCCTTGACATTCTGTGGCGGTTCCCATTTAAGCACATCTCTCACCTTCCCTGGGTCAACTGATACTCCTCCTCCAGATATAATATGTCCTAAGAAAGAAACTTCTCGTAACCAAAATTGACATTTACTGAACTTGGCATACAATTGATGCTCCCTCAATTTCTGCAGCGTAAGCCTCAAGTGTTCCTCGTGTTCCTTCTCATCCTTCGAGTAGATCATAATATCATCGATGAACACTACAATGAACTTATCCAGATATTCCATGAAGACCTTATTCATGAGATACATAAAGTACGCAGGCGCGTTCGTTAATCCAAATGACATGACGGTGTACTCATAAGATCCATATCGTGTCCGAAATGCTGTCTTGGGTATATCTGATGGTCTAATCTTCATTTGGAAGTATCCTGACCGCAAGTCGATCTTGGAGAAAATACAGGCACCCTTCATTTGGTCGAACAAATCCTCAATACGGGGCAGTGAGTACTTGTTCTTAATTTTCACTTCATTGAGAGATCTATAGTCCACACACATCCTCTGGGTTCCATCCTTCTTATCTACGAAGAGCACTGGGGCTCCCCACGGGGATGAGCTGGGGCGTATAAAACCCTTCTCTAGCTGCTCTTGAATTTTCTTCTTGAGCTCTGCTAATTCCTTAGGAGGCATCCTATACGGCCTCTTAGCTATAGGTGCAGTTCCGGGTATCAACTCAATGGCGAATTCTATGTCACGATCAGGTGGCATACCTGGCAGCTCATCTGGGAACACGTCCGGGTACTCGTGAACGATCGGAATGCTTTCCAATGTCACTTCTTCCACGTGATTCAGCGTCGCTTTCCCTCTTGCAGGTTGGACTGCTTCAACTTCAATGCGGGTACCATGTTAACTTGTCAACTGCACAATCCTCTCGGCGCATTGAATGACTCCATTATACTTGATCAACAGGTCCATTCCAAGTATTATGTCTATTCCTTGGGAGTCCAAGACTATGAGGTTTGCGAGAAACTCTACCCCCCTTATTTATGCTTACTTTCGGACATACTATATTTGTCCTCATCTCTCCGCCAGGAGAACTTACTAGCATAGTTTGCTTCTTATGAGATATAGGCAAATTGTACTTGACAACATACTTTGATGAGATGAATGAATGAGATGCTCCTGAATCAAATAAAACAGTCGCGGGGTTGGAGTTGGCGAGAAACATACCAATCACGATGTCATCAGCTTGCTGGGCTTCCTCAGTGGAGACATGATTCACATTGCCACGAGCAAAATTCTGCTGTCCACGGTTGCCTTGTGGTGCTCCTCCATTTGGTCGCGGGTGATTTGGCCTTGGTGCATTGTTCATAGGTCCATTGTTTCTCTTGGGGCATTGACTTGCAAAGTGTCCGGGTTCTCCACACGCATAGCATGTCTTACCACCCGTAGCATTAGGGAAGTTTGGGCGCAACTGGTTTTGAGCATTTGCCGCCATGTTAGGACGCGGCGCAGGTGGCACAGGATTGCGAGGCGCTTGCATGGCGGGGCGTTGCGGCGTTGGCTGATTTGGGCGGGGCGGATAAGCAGTGCGGTATGCAGGAGCAGAGGGGTTGTAGTGTGGTGCAGTAGGTGGTGCATAGCGGGGGCGAACATTGCTTCCTTGTTGCGGTCCATGATGTGACATCTTCCTCTTGTTGTCCTGCTCCATCTCACGAATCTTGTTCTCAACCACAATAGCCTTGTCAACCATCTTTTGGAAGTTTGGATAATCGGTATTGAGCAACTGGACTTGAATTTCATTGTTGAGACCCCTCATAAACAGATACTGCTTCCTACTATCAGTTTTGATGTCTTCTGGGGCATATCTTGATAATTGAGTGAATTTGTTGAGATACTCACTCACACTCATCCTTCCTTGCCTGAGATTTTCAAAGTCTTGTCTCCTCAGTATCATAACTCCTTCAGGTACATAGTGGGAACGGAAACTCTGTTTAAACTCAGCCCAAGTGATTGTCTCCTGATTATCATGAGCGTTGCAAAGAGCTTCCCACCAGTCAGCGGCTGCTCCAACTAGCTGATGTGATGCAAAGAGAACCTTCTCCCTATCAGTGCACTGGACAATAGCAAGTTTCTTCTCAACGGACTTCAGCCAATCATCAGCTTCCATTGGGTCTGTGGCTTGTGCAAAGGTGGGTGGTCTGGTCCTCATGAACTCTCCCAAACGGTTGTGATGTGGCGGGGGTGGCGGTGGAGGCAGGTGGGGCTGATTGTTGTTGCCAGCTTGCAGCTGTCCCATGGTCTGTATCATGGTCTGCATGAGCTGGTTCTGCATAGCTAACAGTTGTTCAATATTGATAGCTCCATGAGCATGTCCCTGGATGTTCTGAGGTACTTCATTGCGCCCCTCCTCATCGTTGGCATCCCTCTGGTTACGAGTTCTCACCATCTGTTGGCGAAAGAAAGGTGGGGACAGAAGAATTTAGAATTTGGGAAGAAACGTCCCAACTATATGCATCAAGGTATGTGACACTAAATAATCCTTTATTAATATAGACCTATATTATGAGGATGTGGACAAGTGCCGAAGCATTCCACAACTCTCTACTAAGCACACAAGCACTCAAACAAGCACCAAACAGAATTTACAAAGATCCTAAAAGAAGTAACACAACTCAAGGTCACACGAGTATATCTACATCGCTCTTATTCACTAATGGGGGTGTGCATATCCTTGAGTCGTGGCATAGGTCGAGGACTACTCGTCGTCGAGCGGGAACTCATCTGGGTCCTCATCGTCGTCGTCGTCATCTGGGTCCTCGGGGTCCTGTGGGTCCTGAGGTGGTGAGGCAGTAGGCGGCGGTGGTGCGGTAGACGCCACACTAGAAGGCTCCTCGTCAGAGGACTCCTCAGAAGACGACTCACGCTGACCGTTGCGATGGTCTGGAGAGTCTGGGGTCCACATCGGGGTGTCGGACGCGTAGTCGTCTGGGTCCTCGTCGGTGATCCGACGATACCTCCTGATTATCGCCTCGTGGCGCTGGGCGAGGTCACGCCCATCCTGGATCTCCTGCTGCGCCCTCTGAAGTCGGGCACTCTGCTGGGTCACGTCGTCAACAGTCTGACGAGACTGCGGGAGGTCCAGGGGTCCCTCCACGTGCCTGGAGACGAAGCGCGCAGTGCCACTGGGACGCTGCGGGACGAAGGCGTGAACCGTGTCCTCCAGCCGGAAACGGCGGGCGTGGCTCCAAAAAGTGGCTGCTTCCCAGCTAGCATCCTGCTCTGCAGATCGGCGGGAGCTCCTCCAAGCAGGGCTGCTGTGGGTCTTCACCAACTCGTCACCGTAGTAGATATAGATTTTGCAGCTCCACTCCTTCCTGCCGGGGCGCTGCACTCCAGTGGTGTGGTAGGAGAGCGAGAGACTGTGGTGGTGGTAGCCAGCCTCACGGAGTAGGGCACGGAGACGGTGACGCAGTTGTCCTGCGGCTCTGCCGTCAGAACGGATCACTACGGGGTGACGGGGGTCGACGGTCGGAGAGCGACTAGCCAACCTACGCGGGGGCACAAGTCCACCGGTCGACTTACGAGGGGTTGTCTTGGTGCGGGCCATCTACAGAAAACAAGAATGCATTAGAGGGAAAAAAACAACAAATACAAATCTGAAATTTTCGGCAGCTAAAACGACGGAAAAAGAGCGGTGCAGCGGTTCCAAAAGAACGAAAAATAAAGAGAAAAATACAGCAACCAACGCAATAATTTTACCCACACATAACAGCGGCAAAACACACTTTTTTGCGAAAATTTATACAGCAAAACAGCAGCACTTAATATTGCTCACTTCTGAAAATTCTTATCAAAAGTGCAGCAGCGATCAGTACTTTTCGCGGCTGAAAATAAAGGAAACAAAACAGCAGCAAACTTTTTCGAAAATAGCATATTAGAAGAGTGTTCCTAAGTGCTCTAGAGTGTCCATTCTACCTAGGCTTGCGTCCTACGGTCAACGCGGCTCTGATACCAGTTTGTGACACCCGGTTCCGAATATGAACCAAGCGTAACACATATGTGTGCCCAGGACGTTCAACACACATACACGAGTGATTCACAAATGATAAACAGAATTTAACCACGTCTTAATTAATAAATAAGTACTTTATTACAATACTCCAATAGTTCATGAATGATAAAACTCTAAATAATTGCAGCGGAAAATAAACTAAACAGCACGACTCCAATCCACAGGCAATTGATGGCGGTACGCAACCTAGTACTCCACGTGATCCTCAGGGTACTCCCAATTGTCTCCAGTAGCTGTTGGGGGGGGGATTGCAAGTGTGAGTACATGTCGTACTCAGCAAGTGTGGAAAGTATGACATGTGGCTTATTCAAACGACGAATGTAATAATGGCTAAGTGCTGAAAAGTACAGTAAAACATTTGAAAAGCATTATACTATGTCTAGGTGAAACAAATCCCATCATATTAACAAAATATAACCATATCCAATTATTGCCAACATTACCATTATCCATGCCCAATTACCATAACTCGATTTCATAACCATGACCATAATCCATAAATCATAACCATTACCAAACCATAACCATAAACCAACCATAACCCAATTCCAGACCATAACCATCCCAATTCCCAATTCCAACTCTAATCATGTAGGTCATCCAGGCGCTCATAACCGGGAGCACGGCTATCATGATAGTTTTTAAACACTCTGCAGAGGTTGTACCACTTTACCCACATGTTTGTGATTTTGTCACCTTTCGATGACTAAGAAACCTCCATTGTGCCATCTCACACTTCCGTAGGTGTGTGGCCAAGAGATCACAAAATAGCCTTTCAAAAGGGACTACTAGTATGTACGGGCCCACTAAGGTTTCACCGGCAGGCTTGAATCTCTATTCTCCCACCCACGGGTCCCCTCGTGTGCCATGCGGATCCCAGGGCAGTCCTCCTCGACTCCCATTCCCCGCGCCATCCAATAGTCCATACAATACTAGCAGCGCTCCTAATTATTCAGCTACGCCGCACCCATACTTGGCCTTGTGGTGGCACTGTTGACCTGGCATATTCTCGCATGAACCGGTCCTTAGATCTAATGCAAGCAAACCACCATGACGTCCAACCCATTCACAAAACCATGCTTGCTTAGATCACCCATCGTATTGACCAGTTCACATTAACCAGAACATCATTGATGTAAAATTAAATGTGTAGTGTTGTTTGCCATCCCAATTAATTAAGCGAAGCAAAAAGGTAAAAACCCTTCCCGACTCTCTACCATAATCCCGGGTGACAAGGGTGGTCAAACAAAACTAGTAAACTTCCTACCATAGGATTCCCATCAATTTGACACAAGCATGCAATTTTGCAAACAAAACATTTATTTTAAAACAGGATCAATATGCTTCAAGGACACTTGCCTTGCTCCGGCGGATGGGGTTGCTCAAGCGCTTCAAAGTCTTGATTTTGGAAATCCTCGTATGCGGACTCTTGAGCACGTTCCTCTACGCGTGATCATACATACAAGAAAACATATGCAATTCAACATAATACACACAAAATAATCAACATGCAATGACATGCATGCATGCACAATTTAATAATTAATTTACTACGGTCGTTTATTAATTAGATGGGACTAGTTCATACATGTTCATATCAGTTTACGGGGGTTTTAGGGTGGATTAATGCTGCTGAAATAAAATTTATGGTGCAACTAAAATTAATTTACGCCTATTAGATTCAATATGATCGCAAAAATTCGCATCGGGAACGAACCCTACCGTAGATCTGACGGCGTGACGGTCGCGGAATAAATGCGACGCGTAGACGAAATAGATGGTGCAGCAGTCCTTCGGCGGCACGACGACGGCGGCGCGATGTCGGCGACGATCTCCGGCGAACGGTGGTGCCCTCCTCTTTTTCTCCCTCTTCTTCCCCTTCTTTTTCTCCTTTTTTTCTTCCCTGGGCGCAGCCTTCTGGACCTTGGTTCCGGCGGCTTTTCCTTCTCTGCTGGCGGCTGTTGGTTCGTGGGGAAAAAGCCTAGGCCTCGGTCCTATTTATAGGGGCGGCGCTAGGGTACGGCACCGGTAGAATCAGAGGCGGTTACGGGATGGGACTCGTATCCGGACGGGAGGCCGAGGCGCGCTGGGAAAATCGGGGCGTTACGGCGCGGGAGACCGCGGAGCGGGGCTGGCTCGGGCGTGGGACCGTACGGCGGCCGGACTCGGCGCGCATTAGCGCGTGGGCGCGCCTCGGGTGGCGTGCGGGGTGGCAGGCGGCTGGGGGGGTCAGTCGGGCGGCGCCTCGGGGCGGGCGCGCTCGGGGCACGCGCGTGCGCGTCGGGGGTGGGGGCCAGCGGGGCTGGCGCGCGCGGCCGGCTCGGCGCCTGTCGGCGGAAGCGGCGGCGGTGGGGCCCGGCTGCGGGCGCGCGGCCGTGGGAGGTGCCGCTGGCTGGGCCGGCTTGGCCTGGCCAGCGGTGATTTTTTCTTTTTTTTTTTACTTTTCCTTTATTATGTAATTATTTATATATATATTTTATATATATATTATTAATATCATATATTTATTTTTTATTATTTATTATTTATATAACATATATTATTAATATTTTTTTCTATTTTTATATATTGTTATATATATTATTTATATATATTTATATATATTATTATATTTTTTTATACTTATTCCCTATTACAAGTTTTAGGCTATAATTATTGTTTTCTTTTTCTTCTTTTGCTACACATATTTGTATATGTATATGTTTTATTATTTTTCTTTTATTCTACTAGTGTTTAATGCATGACCATGTATGCAATGCATGATGCGAAAATTCAGGGTGTTACATTGGGGTGGGTGGAGGCCGTGTAGGGGTCCGACATTGGCTCCACAGGGGGTAAGCACGACGTCCTTGGGCCCAATAAGGCGGTTACACAAAAACAAATCATGAGGAAATAATAGAAACTGAGTGGAACTCAGCAAGCCGGACTAGTCAACACAACGGGCCAGAATAGTCCGTTTTGGAACAGAAACAATATCGGACAAATCCGGTGGAAGGTCGTGACAAGTCTGGTCTTGTCTAGAGGGCAAAACGGACAAGTCCGACATGGATCGGACAAGTCATTCAATTTTTTATCTTACTCAAAAACCGTACCAAAGATCGGACTAGTCTGCACTCAATCACGGACAAGTTTGGAATAGAACAGAAAGTCAATCGAACTAGTCCGTAGCAAAAATGGACAAGTCCGGAGGGCAACAGAGGGGAAACCAGATTAGTCCCATGTGCAAACCGGACAAGTCCGTGCTCCTACAGACTTCTAAGTGTTTGTTTGCTTCTAATTCATTTTTAACTTTTTCCTTTTTATGTTGCTTAATGTTAAACATGTATTAGAATGTATACAATGCATGACGGATGAAAATGAGGGTGTTACATTATATAACAACCATCAACAACAACACGAAGCGACAAACACGTGCCAATCACAGGAGAAAAAGTTCGAACAATCAGAAACCATCGAGGGTAATATTACTCCCAAACACACATTGAAAGGATCAGACAGTCCAAAACTATCAAAGGCAACTTTACTCGCAAAATGTACTGCGACAAGTTCGGACATTGTGTCAAGCTGTATCGATGTAAGCTAAAAACATTGAATGTAAACCTTCACTTTATTCTAATTGCCAATGTATTCAACACCTAGCTCTCACAGAGATAAACCAACTTACACAGTCAAGAATCCCGTGAGCTTCTACACATCTATGATATGGGCGGGAGGCCGCATTGCTTTGATCGCCTTGATCTTCTCTGGGTTGGCCTCAATTCCTCGGTGTGAGACCAAGAAACCGAGCATCTTCGCGGCATAGACCCCAAAGAAACACTTGTCCTTGTTCAACATCATGCTCGTGGAGTGCAGCCTATCAAAGACTAGGGCGAGGTTGTCTAGTAAGGATGTATGTGTTTTGATTTTGACGATGATGGCATCGACATATACTTCTACTACGTCTCGAATGGGGACCCCTAATGCTTTATGAATAGCACGTACAAAAGTTGGGGACCATAAGACATGGAGACATTAAAGTACAAGCCATCAACTGTGACAAAAGCAGTGTGCTCCTCATCTTCCCTAGGCATTGGTATTTGATGAACACCAGAATAAGCATCTAGGAAGCACTGTATATCGCAGCCTGATGTAGAGTCTACAATTTAATCTATCCTAAGGAAGTGGAATGGATCTTTAAGGCATGCCTTATTGAGACTTGTATAGTCGATGCATATTTGAAGCTTCCCGCCGGCCTTGGCGACGAAAACAGGGTTTGCCAGCCGTCGACGGTGGTGAACCTGTCAGAGGAAGCCAACGTCAAGAAACTTCTTCATCTAATCAGGAATGTAGTTCTGCAGCTTGATGGAGTGTTTCTTAGTCCTCTGCTGCACCGGCCGGACGTCCGGGTAGATCTTCAGACGGTGCACAATAACCTCCTTGGGGATCCCAGGCGACTACGACGGTTGCCAGGCAAACATATCGACATTGAGCTGAAGGAAGGTGATGAGCGTGAGTTCCTATTTCTTGTCCAGACTCCCCGCTATGCAGGTCTTCTAGGTGGTGTCGGAGCAGACCTGGATGACTTTCACAGGGACGTCCTGGGCATCCGAGGGCTGCACATGGGGTGCAGGGGTTGAGTCGCGCATGCGCGTACTCAGAGGGGGACATCTTGCTTCACCGATACCACGGGCAGGCTCTTGGGCCACCATCAGTGATTGGAGCTTCTACAAGGCTGATACTGCGATGCAGCGGTCTTCGTGGATCTTTGGGATGCCACTGGGTGAAGGCATCTTCAAGACTAGGTAGCCATAATGGACTACTGTCGTTAAACGCTGGCCTACCGATGATGGCTTTGAAGGGGAGCTCAAACTCCGTAACGTCGAAGAGGACACTCTTCATACGGTAATTCTCAGTCATCTTGAAAGTCACCGGGAGGGATATGTCACCGTACGAGATAATGGGTGCAAGGGATAAGCCTGAACATGGGGATCTGCATCCTCTAGAAGGCTGCACAGCTGACGAGACTATGGCCCGCCCCACCATATATGAAAATATAGTAGAGCTTGACGTTGGAGATGGTGGGGAGACAAGGATCGGGAGCAATCCTGCTCCCACCATATTATTGGGGCAGTCAGAAGAGTCGAAGCTGATCGACGTTCCCAAATTATGGTTGGTAAATGGTGGATATTTATCATTCAAGTTATCTTTATCATCATCATTATGTGTTAGAATATTTATCTGTTATTAAATTGTTAATTGAAAGCTAAGGTTAGGTTCTAAGCATAATGCTTAAGCCATAATTGGCCTATCCTTATTCCGGCCATTCATGTCATCCTCTTCTCACACTTGCTGAGTATTCTATGTACTCATGTACTTACCTTTCCCTTCAGAATATAAAGAAGAAGCGGCACAAGAGGATTTCTTCGTCAACCCGGAGGACATGGTATAGGCTGGCGATCCTTCGCATGACTGCTTATGAAGATGGAGCTCTGTCTATCTATCTATTCTTCCGCTGTAGTTTGGACTTTATAGATAGTTTAGATGATATAAATAGGTTACTAGTGTGTATTTGTAGACCTTCAGGTCATATTATAAGACTTATTATGTATTCGAACATGGATATGTAATGGTATTTCACTTTTGTCAACGCATGTACGATTCATCGCATCCTGACGTACGTGTAGTTAGCGTCTGTTCATCCTTACGATGACCAGGCGTAACAGCAAACATCGTTGAGGAGACATTTTACAAATAGAGGATGGGACCTCATGAAGACACCTTCTCGTAGATCTGTAGTAAGTGTATTCACAAATAAAATATAAATTGAATGTTCAATATATTTACCGTAACTTTTAGTCATGATCTCGAAGCGGCTTATACTCTGATGCTTAAAAGTCAAAAAGGATTAGGCTAGTACTCTATCTGCAGGGTCACCTAAAAAATCATGATCTCGTATTTAATGAAGCAGATATCGTGCATGGTTTGATCTTGGTCCAGGAGGAATATTTCTTAAAAAGAATAATTCTTTTGAACCTAGCTCCAGTACGTAGCATGGCAATAGATTGCTATGTGAACACCATGCTGTGTTGTTGGTACTGGCGAAAGCTAATCTCTACACCTTGAGCGGCTATAAATATAGAGGGAATCATGGGAGCCAATATATCCCACTTATCCTGTTACGTGTACAAACTGGTTGCTCTGTGGAACAAACGGGGGACAAGGAAAGCAGGCAAGGTGAACATCTACGCAAATAACGTTCCCGATTCAACTGTCTGTAAATGATAGATCTTATATATAACTCCTAACAAGAAATGGTTTGTTTTCTGAATTTGGAAGTATAGGAGACTTGGATATAGATCTGCTGCCAATGGACAAGTTAAAAGTTCAGTTTTATGGAGGAAAGAAATGTTATAGGCAAGGTGTACTCGAATGCTCAAAAATGGTATTAACTTTTTCTCAACATGTAGCTCTGATTTTTTTTCTAGCAAGCTAGCTGCTTAGGATGTCTTAACTGAGGGCTTGGAACTACCTGAATTGAACAAAAATAAAAATGAAATTTCAGAAAGTACCAACTTTTAGAATTCTGACCAGCCATTTGGAGTGTGTGTGCATAAAACCCACTACCCTAACTTGAGAAGGTTCTCTTGCACTGTCATCTTGCCCATAACTTTTTAGTCGTTCTCCTATATATATCATGACCCCATTGTACCACATACGGATACCTCCAAGGTGAACTCATGTGGTACTTAAAGTGTGTAAGTGCTTGCAATCTTCTTCCCTTAAGTCCTATATGATTTTAAACTTCTTTTTCATTAGATTTTAAATTCATATCAACCATCCAGTTTTTGTGGGAAAATTTCACTGTGTGTGGGTACATATAAATTGACGTGGAGCAAAATAAAGATATTGAAACAAACGAATTGGTCTGGTCAGAAACAAGAAACTGATTATGGTTGTCGTACAGGGTAATTCAGTTTGCACATAGTTGCCCCAAGTGGTAGCTATTTTGGTAGTTTTACATGGTTGTGCTACACAAAAAGATTGGTCAGTTTGCATATTGTGTCAGCGAGGAAAACAAATGGTGGATGATCAACTGAGAACTTCACCAGCGGAAAAGGATAATGGATAGAAACTCGTCTTCCACAATAGTAAAATATAATGGCCATTTGTTAATTATATTTTGTTCACCCTACTCATACTGTTGTAAATGAATTAAACAAACTGTTTGAAATGAGATAAACTAAATTGTATAGATATAATAGGAATCCCTGTTTGTGTAGTCAGTTATAAAAACTTTTTAGAGATATTGCTGCTGTACTGGTTGCATTTATGATGACTCATTTTGAAGAGATATAACTCTTGATGCCCTCATGCTCTTAGTTGTGTTGATTAGGAACAAAATGAACCTAGCTGTAAAGTCAAGAATTTTTTTATTAATATATCTTTTAAAAAATCATTTATAATAAATAACCTACGGATTCGAAAATTTGCCAAAATGACCCACCTTCGTATGCGCCTTATACGAAATACGAATTTCGTATGAGGCACATACGAAATGCCCATCTGGTCCATGCCACGTCATTTGGTGTCTGCCACAGTGGAGTTAAGGCTTGCCACGGTGGAAGAAATGGGCACGCACGAATTTCGTACGTGCCCCATACGACGTGAACAGTACCGTCGTATGAGGCACGTACGAAATTCGTGCGTGCCCAAACCCTAATCCCAGTTTTGAACCATATTTTAATGGATTTTAGGCAAAGTTTTTGAATCATTTGTAGACCGATTTGCTAAAAACTTCTAAAGTATAAAATAGACAAACATTGTGAAGTTATGAATTTAATGAACTTTCTCTATGTTTAGAATATAGAAACTAGAGTAATTGTATGTGTAATTAGGCAATACGATCACGTTTCTGCACATTTGTAAAATGTATCCAGTTTTTGTTTTTTGTTTACATATATTTGTAGTCAGAATCGACATAATGTTCGTAAAGGTCATTGTAATGTAAGTTTTGTTGAGTATATAAATAAGTTATGAATATAATTTATGGGAGTTTAATGGGAGTTTCAAATTTTTTAAAATCCTATAGCGATAACAATCGCATTGGTTGGAAAAGTATAGAATCAATTGTACTAAAATTAAAAAGCTCGGCGGCGGTTACATGAAATGAACTTACATTGTTCCGAAAATATGTGCATGTTGTTTGCCACTCTACTACTATGGTACATGAGGCAAAACATACGTGCACATATTTTCGAAAGAAAACATAAAATAGGTTATACAAATGGCGTGTGTACACATCTAATCCTAACACGCCTTAGTTGAATTAAACGCCGAGCATAGTTTACCTAAGTTGCTACTGAGTGCAACGGCGGTATTTTCCCTTACGCGACGCATACGAGTCGGCTTCTCTTGCCCGACGAGCTCTCTCGCGCATGCGTTCTCGCTCAGCCTCTCGTGCTTGTGCTGCGACGTGTTCCTCCTCTGCAGCTTTGCGATCACACTCTGCGAACCATTGTCAGATTTCTTCTTGCCTCTTGCGACGACGATCCTCCTGTTCAGCTCTATTCCTTCTCTCTCGCTCTATTCTTTCATTCCACTCTATTTCTTCTTTGAACATCCAATATGCATGTCGAGCCATTCTATGAACCTCCTCCGCATCTTCTGCCGATTGTTGCTGGTCGATGTAGTTCCTGAAGTCGTAAAGAGGTGGTGGTGACTGCACAAATTTTTGCACAAAAGATTAGATTGTATAGCATTCATAAAACAGAAATAATGTTGCATATTACCTACTTTCTACCACCTGGGAGAAATGGGCACGTCCTGTGAGGAGGATCGTACTCGTAGTTGTCGCACATCCAAAGCTGTCAACCATACGAGTAACCAGGTCTAAGATCTCTTACAAACCTACAATCAGTGCCATAGAAACACATTGGAGGTTGTAATCCCTCGAAGATTGGAACCTTTGATCTATTTGTGGGTGGTGAGTTCTCGTCCATGGTATTGAAGTATATAAAATAATTGTAGTGAGTGTGTGTTGAAGCTTTTAGCGGAGTGAGTGTTATATAGCGAACGGATGATGGTGTATGGACCTAGCCTAGGAGAAATTTCATCCCTGAGATGGATAAGTGTGAAAAGACATTTCACTGGTTTGATATGGAGTAGTACAATTTCGTTTTTCTCTTGTACGAGATTCGCCTGACATGGAGCAGTGCAATTTCATTTTTCTATTGTAAGGGATTCGCCTGACATGGAGCAATTCAAATTCGTTTTTCTCTTGTACGAGATTCGCCTGACATGGAGCAGTGCAATTTCGTTTTTCTCTTGTACGAGATTCACTTGACATGGAGCAGTGCAATTTCGTTTTTCTCTTGTAAGAGATTCGCCTGCCATGGACCTGGTCATGTCGTGGATAAGTTTCACGTGAGTTTTTGTTGTATTTTATGTAGGTAAGATTCGTCTTAAAAGATTCATCTCACAAGTTAAAATGTAGTATGGCGAGTCGCGAAGTAGGAAGACGACAAAGTAATTTTAACAAACTTTTCATTTGAAACATACTTGTTATACATGGGAACTATACTCCTGATACATATAAAACATACTTCTGATACATGCGAAACATATTTCGCTACTTCGCTACTACTTGTGATGCGGACAGTTGCAAGACATGTTATTGTAAACCCCGTTTTCATTCTCATCATTCGTCTGACTTGTAGCAGAATAAAGTTCCACTTTTTGATGTTCCATTGCAGCTAGTTCCCCACCAAATCTTGATTGCGACGTTGTAGATGTTTAATGTATTCTCGAGTACCTTAATAGGCGGTGGATCAACCCAGAGTGTATATCCACAGTTTTCATCATCATAGTAAGCCTAAAACCAAAAGTATTGTCAGTAAATCTGCATATATGAAAGATGTTTTGAAAATGATATTTTGTACTTACTCCACCAACAGGAAAACGAAAGAAACGACGATCGCTGTCGTCTCCTTCATCTATCATTTGGACAATACAATAAAGGTGACAACGACACTTAGGCCACTCTTGTTTCTGCCATCGTATGGTCGTAATGGATTAAACGAGCCAAAATCACTTTTAGTAAAAAGAAGGAACTCATATTATGGTTGTTCATACCAAGTTGGACCTCCCATCAAGTAATTTTTAGGCAATGCTCTAAAGTTTCCTCCTCCTCTCGTACCACGGCTTGTACTCGCCATTGTTTCACCCCACGCCTACCTCGACCTCTACTCGTCATTGTTGGCGTGAAGAACACAAGGACGCACGAGTAGTCATATTTATATAGGGCGATTAGTGCAATGTCGTTCTTCTCTTGTACAAGATTTGTCGGCAATGTCATTCTTCTCTTGTACGAGATTCGCCTGAGATGTACCTATTGATGTCGTGGATAAGTTTCGTCTGACACGATAAAGTGCAATGTCGTTCTTTTCTTGTACGAGAATCGTCTGGCTTATATTTGTTGATGTAGTGGATAAACTTCGCCTAACACGATAAAGTGCATTGTCGTTTATACAAAGAAAATGATAGAAGCATGAAAGATATAGTGCATAAAGAAAACATAACACAGTTCTTCTACAATATAACACACAAATACATGGGTACGCTTTCCTAACGTCTACTACGCTTGTTATCGATCCTACTCGCATCATTTACATGAGCCCGATCGTAAGACACGCGCGAAAGAGCTGCCCTTCTCCGTCGCTACTGAACAGGCACGGGTGTCTCGAACTACTGTGAAGGCTGAGTCGCAATGGGCGCACAATCCAACTGCGATGCAGGAACTGTATCCTGCTGCGGCATGTCCACCAGATAGTCATCGGTCTGGAAAGGTAAAGTTGGGGGACTGACGTGGTGCGTCTGCAAGACGGAAAGCGTAGTATCGTAGTCTGTTATGCCCTCTCCTGCATTGGAATAAAATATATAGTTAGCAAGTTCATTGTGTCCATTATGTATTTAAGTAGCAAAATCATTGCACGTCATACATGCACCCATGTGTAGCACATGCGTGGACGGGCCAGCAAGGTCTGAAGAAGGAACCCAAGAAGGTATCTGTTGGTGATGTGCCCAAGAGGCAATCATAACAATTCGGGTTCAGGCCTATTGGATATTTGATCCATAAGCAATTAGGGTACTAATGGGCCTGCGACCTAAAAGCCTATTAGTACGCCTATAAATATGAGAGGTAGGGTTAGGGGCTAATCATCCCACCACGTGACAGCCCTAGCCGCCACCCCTCGCAGGCCTCACGCCGAGACCCTTACCGCGCACGCGGTGCTAGCACACCGGTGCACGGCGTTCCTCTCCGTACGTGTGGACTCCGTGGAGGCGTTGCTGCTACTGCTGCGCTGATCGGCTACAACGATCGTGATCGTCTACCTGCTGCTGTGACGAGGACGAGGAGAAGACGAACGAGAACGTCTACTTCCCTTACACCGACGCGCATCAACGTTCCGCTGCGCTGCGCATCTAGTGGTAACGATCCATGACCGCTGTACTCGCATGTTTCCTGGGTGATGCGGTAGAGTTGCAAGAGTAGCTTTCCGCTGATTTCCTAACAGTGGCATCAGAGCCGACTTGCATAGTTTTTGGTCTGGATCTACTGCAGACATGTTCATACGATGAATTTTTCGCACGGTTTTTGGGGTTTGGAATTGGTTAGAGTAGATTGCGATCGTATATGACTAAAGGGTCAGTTCGTGCTCCTTCTCTGCTGTCTGCGCAACCTGTCCCTACCGGCTGGAATCACCATCGGGACTAATCGCGTACATAGCTAACAGATTGAGCCAACAGACCACGGTCATGAGTCGCGATCTACTCATGAATAACCGATCACATTGAAAATTTGAGACATTCTGAATGTCTCGGATTCGGGGTGATTTGATCAATCCGATGAGATTTTCATAGTGATTTCATAGATGTGATCTATGTAATTCCGTTTGGTGTTCAGGGCTAACCGGCTAGCGGGACCGCCGTTTTGCTGTCTGCTATAGCGATTACATAATATCGTTTTGCGCTAGAAACCGTTCTACGCTTAACTCGTTTTTGCAGGGAATGATGTGAATGGTATGGCCTAATGTGATGTGATAATCTGTGTGTAATATTCGTGCGGCCTGCGTGCTGCAAAATTAACACAACCGGGTTGAGGTTGTCACATAATTGTATAACGACCTGCGTGTCGACCTGTGATGCTTGATCTCTCTTGTAATTTATTTGGTAGCTATTAATTGTATTAGCTTCTTTTATTATCATGGAGATGTCCTCAAGCATGGTGGAGATGGAGATCACCACAAGAAGGGAAGCATGGCAGCTCAGATCTTAATGGAACCATGGCGATGGAGACCATTATGATTCTAAAGGCCATACTATTCACAATGTGATATTATCATATGCCTGTGATGCTTATTACTTTCTTTTCATGCTCTTCATATGGTGGATGTTTTGTCATGATAGAATAGCTTCCCTCACAAAAGTTGAGCATTTGATGCCATTTACCAATAGCTGCACCTATGTTATTTTGATCGTTGTGTGGTAGGTTTGCCAAAGCAAAGTACCATCATCTATCATAATTCATAGGGTGAATGTTGGACATTCACATGCATAGTGTTGGTTTACTCAACAAAGCTATCAAAACGGTTTTGGGCTTTATGGCATAGAGTTGGGAGCCGGGGCATTGGATGTCACCCAACAAACAAGAGTCATATAGGGATATGATTAACAATTGTTGTTTACCTATGTCACTATTTTCCTAGCCGTGAAGCCAAAGCTCACTAGGAATTAGTGAATATGGATCTTGAACCACTATATATCGTTAGAGGGAAGACGATGATAATATAGTGGTAATATCTTTTATTAAACTGTTAATAGAAGATTGGTACATAACATAGTGCTAAACCTTGCATATTTATTTTCTATTGTAGATCATGTCTGCTAGTAACAATTCTGGTTTCAATTTGCGATCTGTGCTTGAAAAGGAAAAGCTCAATGGAGCTAACTTTATCGATTGGTAACGCAACCTGAGAATCGTTCTCAGGCAAGAGAAAACCGAGTACGTTCTTCTGCAGCCTTACCCTGATGACCTCCCAGCTGATGCAACTAATGCAGCATGTAGAGCTTATACGAAGCACTGCGATGATGCGCTTAATGTAAGCTGCCTCATGCTTGCCACTATGTCCCCTGATCTACAAAAACAGTATGAGCATACAGATGCTTATTCTATGATTGAGGGACTGCGTGGAATGTTTGAGAATCAAGCAAGAGCTGAAAGATACAATATCTCAAAGTCCTTGTTCTCATGCAAGCTGGCGGAGGGTAGCCCGGTCAGCCCTCATGTAATCAAGATGATTGGTTACATTGAAACTTTGGGCAAACTTGGTTCTGAACTCAAGGATGATCTGGCTATTGACGTTGTTCTCCAGTCGCTCCCACCGAGCTACGAGCCATTCATATTGAATTTTCAAATGAATGGCATGGAGAAAACTTTGGCTGAATTGCATGGGATGCTTAAAACAGCCGAAGAAAGCATTAAGAAAAATGCCAATCATGTGATGATGGTACAAAAGGAGAATAAAAAGAGGAAGCGTGTGACGCATCCTAAAGGCAAAGGCAAGGGAAAGGTTCCCGATGAGCCCTCAAGCTCAAAGTCTAAGCCAAAGGGCAAATCTGGCCCTTCTCCTGATGATGAATGCTTTCACTGTCATGGTAAGGGACACTGGTCTAGGAACTGCAAGAAGTACTTGGAGGATATGAAGAAGAAGAAGGGAAGTGAGACTTCCACTTCAGGTATAAATGTTATAGAAATTAACATTGCATTATCTTCTAGTGAATCATGGGTATTTGATACCGGATCGATGATTCACACTTGCAAATCATTGCAGGGTCTAAGTGAGACTAGAAGATTTGCAAAAGGCGAGTTGGATGTTCGTGTTGGCAATGGAGCAAAGGTTGCGGTCATAGCTGTCGGAACTTACCACTTGTCATTACCCTCAGGATTAGTTTTGGAATTGAATAATTGTTATTGCATTCCTACTTTGAGTAAGAATATTATCTCTTCTTCGTGTTTAGAAGAAGTTGATGGTTATGAGATTGTAATAAAGAACAAATGTTGTTCTATTTATTACAATAATATTTTCTATGCTCAATGTCCATTGGTGAATGGATTATATGTTCTTGATCTTGAGGATAAAACTGTTTGTAACATTAATACCAAAAGGGCTCGTCATAATGATCTAAGTCCCACTTTTATTTGGCATTGTCGCTTAGGTCATATAAATGAGAAACACATTGAAAAACTCCATAAAGATGGTTTACTAAGCTCATTTGATTTTGAATCACTTGACACATGCGAATCTTGTTTGTTTGGGAAGATGACCAAAGCACCCTTCACTGGTCAAAGTGAGAGGGCGACTGACTTGTTGGGACTTATACACACAGATGTATGTGGACCAATGAGTTCAATTGCCAGAGGTGGTTTTCAGTACTTCATCACATTTACCGATGACTTTAGTAGATATGGTTATGTCTACCTAATGAGGCACAAGTCTGAATCCTTTGAAAAGTTCAAAGAATTTCAGAATGAAGTACAGAATCAATTGGGCAAGACAATCAAATTTCTACGATCTGATCGTGGGGGTGAATATTTGAGCCATGAATTTTATGATCATTTGAAACAATGTGGAATTGTTCCACAATTGACTCCACCTGGAACGCCTCAATGGAATGGGGTGTCCGAGCGGAGGAACCGAACCTTGTTGGACATGGTTAGGTCGATGATGAGCCAAGCAGATCTTCCACTATCCTTTTGGGGTTATGCTCTTGAAACTGCTGCGTTTACACTAAACAGAGTCCCAACTAAGTCTGTTGAGAAGACACCATATGAGATGTGGACCGGGAAACGTCCCGGATTGTCTTTCCTCAAAGTTTGGGGATGTGATGTTTATGTCAAACGTTTGACGTCAGACAAACTCACTCCAAAATCAGACAAATGCTTCTTTGTGGGATATCCTAGGGAAACCAAAGGGTATTATTTTTATAATAAAGCAGAGGGTAAAGTGTTTACCGCTCGCAATGGTGTCTTCTTGGAGAAAGAGTTTCTCTCAAAAGGAGTTAGTGGGAGCAAGGTGCATCTTGAAGAAATTCAAGAAATACCTGAAAATGTTTCAACACCCACCGATCCTATACAGGATGTACACGATGTTGTGCAACCAGTTGATGAAACACCAGCCCCACGAAGGTCTACGAGGGTACGTCGTGCGACTGAAAAGTTAACGCTTCTAACCACGGAGCAGCATGACATGGTATTGTTAGACAATAATGAGCCCACGACCTATACTGAAGCAATGATGGGACCCGACTCTGAGAAGTGGCTTGGAGCCATGAAATCTGAAATTGAATCCATGCATGAAAATCAAGTTTGGAACTTGGTTGATCCAATCGAAGGTGTGAGACCTATCGATTGTAGATGGATTTTCAAGAAAAAGACTGATATGGATGGAAATGTTCACATCTATAAAGCGCGATTGGTAGCGAAAGGTTTCAAACAAATTCAAGGTGTTGATTATGATGAAACTTTCTCACCCGTTGCAATGCTTAAGTCTGTTCGGATTCTTCTAGCAATTGCTGCATATTTTGATTATGAAATATGGCAAATGGATGTCAAAACAGCCTTTCTTAATGGAAGTCTGACTGAGGATGTGTACATGACACAACCTGATGGTTTTGTCGATCCTAAAAATGCTAGTAAAATATGCAAGCTTCAAAAGTCCATCTATGGACTGAAGCAAGCATCTCGGAGTTGGAATCTGCGTTTTGATGAAGTAATCAAAGGGTTTGGTTTCATCAAGAACGTAGAAGAACCTTGTATTTACAAGAAGTTTAGTGGGAGCACACATGTATTTCTGGTCCTATATGTAGATGACATATTATTGATCGGAAATGACATTTCAATGCTTGATGATGTTAAATCCGCATTAAGAAAAAGTTTCTCAATGAAGGATTTAGGAGAGGCAACATATATTTTGGGCATAAAGATCTATAGAGATAGATCTAAAAGGCTAATTGGATTAAGTCAAGATACATATATTGACAAGATATTGAATCGGTTCAATATGCAAGATTCCAAGAAAGGTTTCTTGCCAATGTCACATGGCATTACTCTAAGCAAGAGTCAGTGTCCTTCGACACCTGATGAGCAAAAGAGGATGAGAGCGATTCCTTATGCTTCGGCTATTGGATCCATCATGTATGCCATGCTATGTACACGCCCAGATGTATCTTATGCTCTAAGTATCACGAGTAGATATCAATCAGATTTTGGTGAGGCTCATTGGACCGTTGTCAAAAACATCCTTAAGTACTTAAGAAGAACTAAGGATGCATTCTTAGTGTTTGGAGGTGAAGAAGAGCTGGTTGTAAAAGGTTACACTGATGCCAGCTTCCAAACTGATAAGGATGATTCTAGATCGCAATCGGGTTTTGTATTCTGCCTCAATGGAGGGGCAGTGAGCTGGAAAAGTTCCAAGCAAGATACAGTAGCAGATTCAACCACAGAGGCGGAGTATATTGCAGCTTCTGAAGCTGCAAAGGAGGCTGTTTGGATCAGAAAATTTGTTTCTGAGTTGGGTGTTGTTCCTAGCGCGTCCAGTCCTGTGGATCTCTACTGTGACAATAGTGGAGCCATCGCACAGGCAAAGGAGCCTAGATCACACAAACGATCCAAACACATACTACGACGCTATCACCTCATTCGAGAGATCATCGACCGAGGTGATGTGAAGATATGCAAGGTGCACACGGATTTGAATATTGCAGATCCGTTGACAAAGCCTCTTCCACAATCAAAGCATGAGGCACACACGAGATCTATGGGTATTAGATACTTACATCAGTGATCATAATGTGTAGTGGGAGACTTGTGTCACAGCTATGTTTATGTACTATTAAATAAATTGTTATATGAGTAATCATTATCTACATTGATCATCAGGTATGTGACTTGTTCGTGAAACTCTTTGTTAAAAGTAATGTTACTCTAGATGATCCCTAGTCTATATCATTATATGAGATAATGATTGCATACAGACTAGCACATGTATTAATTGATGATCACGTTTCACGGATCATAGATATAGAGATATCAAATTAATAATGTGAACACATGTTAGTGAACATGGTGTTGGATTGACCCACTCCAAGACACTGCTGGGATTGTTATTTCCATATGTGCCATTAGTTGGTCTTGAGTGATACACCTGCTAGATCCTTAGACCTGAGATCGCCATTGTTTCTCACTATGCATAGTTGTGTACTTTGAGACTACCAAACGCTACTCCGTAACTGGGTAGTCATAAAAGTAGTCTTCGGGTATATAATGAAACATAGAATGTGATGTGCGCGGATCAAGATGGGATTTGCCTCTCCTAAATAACAGGAGAGATATCTATGGGCCCCTCGAGATAGTTGGATTTGAAAGTGCATGGCCATGCCAAGGTGATTAAAGGTTAATCACAGTGACTAAAAGTTAGTCACGGAATGAATCCACTATTTGATCGAGTGAATGGTCGAGCTATCACAAGGATGGCATGCATCTCGCCTTGAGCTTGACTGGTATCGTGAGGCAAAGGGATTAGCATGTTGAATGTATCTAGGTTCGGCCGATATGATCTTTATGTACAGTCGGGAGTCAGTATGTCCTGCTAGGTACCTCTACTGACTTGTGGTTGGAAATGGTTTCCATTCACAACCGACTGCTCATGAACCTAACGGGTCACACACTTAAGGAGTTGGAATATCGAAAATCTTGGCTAGATGATTATCTCTAGTGCAAGTGGGAGATTGTTGGTGATGTGCCCAAGAGGCAATCATAACAATTCGGGTTCAGGCCTATTGGATATTTGATCCATAAGCAATTAGGGTACTAATGGGCCTGCGACCTAAAAGCCCATTAGTACGCCTATAAATATGAGAGGTAGGGTTAGGGGCTAATCATCCCACCACGTGACAGCCCTAGCCGCCACCCCTCGCAGGCCTCACGCCGAGACCCTTACCGCGCACGCGGTGCTAGCACACCGGTGCACGGCGTTCCTCTCCGTACGTGTGGACTCCGTGGAGGCGTTGCTGCTACTGCTGCGCTGATCGGCTACGACGATCGTGATCGTCTACCTGCTGCTGTGACGAGGACGAGGAGAAGACGAATGAGATCGTCTACTTCCCTTACACCGACGCGCATCAACGTTCCGCTGCGCTGCGCATCTAGTGGTAACGATCCATGACCGCTGTACTCGCATGTTTCCTGGGTGATGCGGTAGAGTTGCTAGAGTAGCTTTCCGCTGATTTCCTAACAGTATCTGGGCCGACGAGTCTGGAAAATCCCAACCAGGTACCTGTGTGGACTAGGTACCCAAGAAGGTACTTGTGCCGACATCATTCATTACTGAAAATGCAATTGCATAGCGCTCACGAAAGTACTTGAACGTCCCATATAAAATGCCCTCGACAGAAGCAACCAATGGTAATCCTCTTAAACCGCGTATCACCCAATTGTATATCTGTATTGAGTATCACTGCATTAGCATGTGTAAAATATAGAAGACTAAATAAAAATTAATAGAAGTAATGTCAAAGAAGGATCTCATCTCAGCTAAATTAGTTGTTATGATGCCATATCTGGCACCATTAGTGTAATATAACAAAGACCACTTCTCTTTCAGCTCGCGCTGAATCCAACTAGAGAAGTTTCGCCTTGATGAGCCTACAGTTGGAACAGATATATCATTAGGATTGTCTCTGCTTTGTGTTGTAGTCCATTCGTCTAAACGTTGCCATAGAGAAATAAACTTCCTCTCTTAATTTTGACTACACAACATCTTGAACAGATTCATAAGTTGTTTGTTCTTACAGTGACTGAAAAATTTTGCGCCTAAATGCCTCATGCTATATCTTGATTGAATGTCTATCATATAAGGTTCTTGCCCACGCTCGGAGGAACCATGTTTCATAACGGATATTTTTTTAAGCAATCCAGCATGACGATCGTGTATCAGACAAACATGAGGAAGTTCTTGCACTACATCCATCTTTACTCGACCAAGAAACCAATACCAGCTGTCAGTGTTCTCGCTTTCGACAAAAGCAAAATCCACAGGCAACACCTGTTGATTCCCATACAACTGCAATAACTTTTAGAATTTGACCTTTGTACTTTCCAGTAAAAAAAGTACCATCAATGCAGAGGATAGGCCTGCGATGTCTGAATGCAGCAATACATTGACCTAATTCAAAGAATGCACAATGGAGAAACAACTTCCCAGGCACATCTCTATTCAGCACATCCATAATGTCATAATAAGTACCAACATTCCTCTCCTGGATGGTCTGCAATAACTTTGGAAGATTTTCATAAGAAGCTTCAAATGAACAAAATCTTTGCTCAATCACCTTCTGTTTAGCCTTCCACGCTTTGGAGTAACTTATGGTGTACTTGAAGTCCTCCTCAATAGTGTTTATTATTGATTTTGGTTCAAACCGAATGTTATCCACAATTCGGGCGTACATGTGATTCGCAATAAACTGCGATGTAAGAGCACTATTGCACTTCTCCAATTCATGCAACTTGCATGTGTGATCAATCAATTTTTATACTCTCCATAGCTTTGTCCACATCTCCTCGAAACCATGGACTCAAAAAGGACAACTTGAGAACACACATTTCACATCATAATATTTTTTACTTGACTTGTAAACTGTAAATGATATCTGCACAGACAGACACTAATATTTCATTGCATCCTTCAAACTATATTTGTCTTTAAAAATATCTCCTTGTGTTAACTGATTCTTATGGTATCTCGATAAGCCACAATACTTTTCTGTAGCTGATAAATTACTCGGGATCGGATTGTTCCACTCTGCACGAACAATAGTACCAATTTCATTCTCATGATCAGAAGAGTCAACTTCTGGAACATTTTTGTGTTCCATATCTTCGATCCTAATTTGTTTAACTATGTTCTCGATGTGCTCTCCTTCATCTGCCACACCACATGCTTGTACATGTATCGAGTTCTCTCCAGCTTCTTCCATTCCTACATCATTTTTCCACACTATTTGCTTCATTAGCTTCCGCTGCAATCTCTACTTCTTTCATTTTCGCTTGCGCAAGAAGCACTAGAGGTCAACCCCGCTCCACAACCAAATATACAAATTTTCTCCAATTATGGGTTCCCTTAATAACAATGAAATCACAATAAAATCCATTTCTTGCGCGATTAATCATTCCTTTCAATGTCAACTGATGTTGTTGTGGATCAAGGTTAAATGTTTTCATCAACCAATTTACGACACCACTAAATGTCCTCTCATTTGCTCTTGTTATCCCTCCATCACACGGCGTGACCCTAGACAAATCAATCCCATTAGTGCTATAAACAATTGTGTCTTCTCTATAAAATATATGAAACACTAACTTCTCTGACATTCCTATTAGAATTTATAAAAACAAATCTATCATATACTATTACTTCTGAAATTAAAGTAATCGCACATTAATAATTTATAAAACTAAAATTTTTTAAAACAAACATACGAATTTACAAGTCTATTACTTTTAAGACTAGAAATTTAGTTTTACTTCTAAAACTAACATGCTAAAAACTTCTACATACTAAAAACTTAACATACGAATTTACATTACTTATAAAACTCAAAATGTAACACATACTATTACTTCTAAAATAAATAACATTAACTACAAATAATATACGAATAAAAACCTATAAACAAGTCCAGAACTAACATTACCTAGTTAACCACATAGCACTATTAACAAGTCCTAAAAGAGGACTATATACGAGTCCTGTCAAGTCCAAAACTTAACAGTCTATAGCACTATTAACAAGTCCTAACAAGTCCAAAACTAACAATACACGAAACAACATTATCATATAATATAAACTAGAAATAAATAGCACTACCTAAAATAACTACCACATAGCACTATTAACAAGTCCAAAACTAACAAATCATTTACTAAATCACATAGTACCAAAGAGGAATAGGAAATAGAACTAACTAGTAATATGTAATCACAAAAGAGGAAGAGGGAACAGAAAACACCGAGAGGCGGGATGGAGAGGCGGGCTGAGCGACAGACTGAGGCGGCCGAGCAACGGCGCGGTGCCGAGCGGCAGCGCTGGTGCGGCGGGATGGAGCGGCGGGCGTGAGCAGAGTAACGGGAAAGGAGGGGCGCTCGCATTATAACGATGACGAATGTCGTCCGTGACACATACGATGGTTCCGGGGGGCTCCACGGCTCAGCGAATTTTGTATGTGGCTCATACGAAATTCTCACTGGGGCCGTATGTCGTATGCGCCACAAATGAGATTCGCTAGACCTCGGAAATAGGTCAGCCGCCCGGGAACCCCAGGAAAGCATGGCACGCCATGTCAATTTCGTTTGTGCCTTATACGAAATTTGTGGCCCATGTGTCATTTCGTATGAGGCACATACGAACCTGGGTTAGTTTTCAAATTTTTCAAATTCGGAGGATATTTATATTAAATTATTTTTCAAAAGGTATATTAATTTAAAAATTCTTACACTGATTCGGCCGGTGTTGTTAGGGCCTCTACCCCAATGACTACACTACCACATATTCCCACCATGACATCTCCGTGGATCAGTACCGAGGGATCATTCACAACAATGGGAACAGAGCGTGAAGCATGCAATCATCTCGACTATCATAAGTTGTACTTGTGTGTCATTTGTAATAAAAATTCCACCATTTTGTCCAGCAACTACTATGTGTAGTGCCATCTTCCTTGTATTATAAATCCATCTGGTGTATCGTATAGGTTTCTTGGTTTTTCACCCTCATGCATCAAATATGTATATTGTGTTAGTGCAAATAAATCAGACATCCATGCTTCATGGTTCGTATGATTCTTTTGTTGTTCAATCATTGTATATTGTAGGTTTCTTCAACATTTTCATTTTCTTTCAAAATCTGATTCCTCTTGGCTCATTTTACACATATTTTACTATGCAATTTTAATCATTCTATTTCTATCTTAAGACCATGCAAATTAGACAAGGCTATACAATATGTTTGAAAGGCAAGAAAGCAGTAAATCCAAATCAAGAACTTTTTGGACCCCGAACTTAGGCAACTAGTATACGTATGTACCAAGTTATGTTCCATTCATAGTTTTTTTTGTACTATAAATTTCATATCTTGTGAAAGGGGCTTATCCAAGCTGTTGAGTAATCTGGAGTAGCATTACTTAGGTCCTAAGTTCAAGTTCAATTCCTAGTGGGAGTGAATTTTAGGCTAAATTTCACAATACTAAATGCAGGTACTCTACAGAGAAAGTCATGGGCGTTGGATCTGCCGTGCACCTATGAAAAATGTGAAAAGGTGAACATGCCGTAATGTTAGTCTATGAAGTCCAGTCCACAGTTCTGAGCTTAGCCATCAAGTTATCGTCACATTGTTCTAGACAATAGGCTGTGAGTGTCTGCATTCGTATTCGCTTGTGATAAATTGGCCATAACCTCCATAGAGGGGATGGTTGGGACTTTAACCATCATCAAAAAAAATAAGTTGCTTATCTTATTTGTGCTGTACCATTTTGTCTGTAAAATAATGTAGTAGAAACTCAATTCAAGGAGTCAAATATCCTCAAGGCTTATGCCAAAAGACAAAAAGGCTCCCGCGAGGTATGGCCACTCATTCATTGATTTTGGTGGCTGCGCACAACCATGGATGACACATGCTCAAGAGCCAATATGGTCACCAACCAATGAAACCAGGCCACCATGGCAAAAATTCTTGAGGCCATTGCCACCCAATCCATATCTTCGATCCTTGCGTTGCGCCTGCGTCAGGCACTGCCGAGTTGGATAGCAACAACATCGCTACTGTCTCTGCGATGCTCCATCAAAAGCTTTCGCGGCGGCGAGGAGAAAGGCAGCATAGGGGAGGGGTGTGGTAGTGGTAGCTTTGGTTTGCCATAGTCGCCTTGGGAGCAGCAATGGATATGGGAGCATGGAATTTTATTGTTAGGTAATTCCCACGCAATATAGCAATATAGCATCTGGCTAGTGTAGCACCCCTAGGGATGGTAACGGGTTGGGTTCGAATCATATAGATCAAAAAACCCAACCCTAAAAGAAATAGTGCGTGGGATGATTTTTATACCCGCACCTGTACACGCTACTAAAAGACGTATTGAACCATACCCGACAGGTTCCGGACAGGTTTTTGGTACAGTCAGGTTTGAAAACATTGTCACCAAAATAAAAAAAAATAAGGCGAAGCACACGCACATCTTATATGGATCAATAGATGGCTATGCTCGGGGCGACGGGTGATGGCCCGGGACGGTGGCAGCATCAACAGCAGGGGTGGCAGTGAGAGAGAGCTGGGTTGATCTACTTGGGGTGACAAGCGATTGCTAGTGGTGTTGCCAACGGCCCAGAGTGGTAATACTGACAGCTCGGGGTGGTGGCACCGATGGCCCGGGGTGGATGGCAGCCAGGGGCGACCGCTCGAGAGGCCAAGCGGAGGCGAGGTGTGGGGTCAGGTCCGGCTGTAGGATAAGGGGCCGAGGGTCGGGAGTCGGGGCTTCCAGGTACGGGGTGTGGCACGTGCGCCAGTTCGGGATGGGTACTCGAGATTATGGTTCATTTCTGGTGGGTTGTTGTAGGCAATTTGTAGGTCATGGGTAACCCAATGAGTACTTGCATTAAATAAAACCTGCACTTGTACCCATGGTAAAGTGGGTCGGGTGCGGGTCATAACCATGTGTGAAGATCTCTACCACACTTGTTGGGTGCAATACCTGAAGGAAACCCGAACTCACCTATAGAATTGCCTTCCCTAGGCACCCATCACTACGTAAGAAACCCAAATATGAGACAATGATCGGCGACGCGCTCAAAGGTGAGCGTCTCTGATAAGGGTAAGTGACACGATCCCGCTTCAGCGAGGATCTAACATGGCTCAGTTGAACGTACAAGGAGATGTGTTACTATACAACTCGTCTCAGTTAAGTAGGTATCTGAGATGTGCCCTCCTCTCTGACAAACAAGAGAGGCGCTTCTAACAGAGCACGTCTCCTATTTGTGAAAGAAATGAGACGTTCATTACAGAAAGCATGTCTCCTTTGTCTTCGGTTACAGACAGACATGAACACGTCGCTGAATGATGAGTTCATTCATTCACAGTTGAACATATAAGATCATATTCATCACACAGGTGAACACACATAAGGCATGCATTCATTAACAATATATTACAAAACAATAAAAAAGTACAAGACACAAGAAAAGAATAAACCATATCAACTAAAAATAACAAAAAAACCCTAAATGATACTCCTCCTCCCCCTCCTCCTCATCCTCCTCCTCCTCCATCGGCCATCTATCGTCGGTGCAACAGGAGCCCTTGTCAGCTGCTCCAGCTGCTCTGCTGGTTGCTTCGGCTGGTCCAGATCCGGCGGTGCAACCTCGTGACCGAGGTTCCTCGCCATTGACGCCACCAGGACACTGCGGCCCTCGGCGCCGAGCACCTCGACAATTGTCTCGAGAAGAATCTCGAACCGTTCGAACATCCTGTCGAACAACATCTCGAGCAGCTCGTTGTTGAGCCTCTCGTGGGAGCGGCAATACTGTTTCTTGCAGGGTGGCTCCCTCAGTGGGCTGTGCGACGGAATGTTGACCATGGTGGGTTGTCTGCACAGAGAAGACAAACGAAAAGAAGATGAGAGGCCGATGGCGCTTTTTATAAGGTCTGTGCGGAGACGCAAAATGAAGACGCGCTTAGCAGCGAAGTGCGTCTCCTATGGTTGACGTCTCCCACTCCTCTGCCAAATAGAAGACGCGCTCTTATGAAAAGTGTGTCTTCTATTGCCCACGTCTCCTTTAGCTTCGTGATTTTCTCCATTTTGCTTCGGTTCACTATTGATATCAGACATCACTGAATGAAGGACATTGACTTGATAACTAAATCATTCACTTGTCCAAAAATTAATCAAAATCCTTCATGTTTGCAATTGCTTTCACACAGTTCACTGTCCACACAATGAACACACCACAAATTCATTCATTCACACAGTTGAACATACAACAAATATTCATTCACAACAGTGGAACACACAGTTGAACATAGATAAATTTCATTCATTACCACAATATATTACAAAAAACAAGAAAAAATGTACAAGAAGACACAAGAAAAGAAAAACATCAACTAAAAATAACAAAGAAAAACTAAATCCTACTCCTCCTCCTCCTCCTCCTCTTCCTCCTTCTCCTCTTCCTCCTCCTCCGGCGGCGACTCCGGCGCCGGTGCAACAGGAGCCTGGGCCGACTGCACCGATTGCTCTGTTGCACCGGCGGTGCAATCTCGAGACTGAGGTTGATCTCCGTCGCTGCCACAAGGTTTATGCGGCCCTCAGCGCCGAGCACCTATGCATCATCTCGAACAAAATGTCGAGACGATCGGCCACCCCCGTGAGGCCACAAAGGTAGTAGCCGAGGGTACCCATTCCATTAAACTGTTGAAGGGTACCCAGACCAAAGGAACTCATGGCGCGGGACGTATTGTTGTACGCCTCTTGCGCAATGAGGAGGCAGTGCTCGGTGTTGAACCTCTCGAAAAGGTGCAACAAAGTTTCTTGCAGGGTGGCTCTGTCGATGGGCTTGGAGGAGGAATGTTGGCCATGGTGGTGGTGGGTTGTCGACGTGGAGAATACGAAGAAGAATAAATGGATGCAAAATGAGCAAAGCACTTGTGGAGAACTGACGGGGGATGGCACGTCTTATATAAGGTCTGTGCGATGATGGAGCGGTTGGTTTCCCATGCATTGATGGAATCATGGGACACATTGATACCGCCTCGGGGAAACGAAAGGTCGCCACACCGGTCGCACACATCTCTGCACCATCGTCGCCGAAACTAAGTTCACCGCAATTCTCGCGTGGCATGTCCCTCTTTCCACAATGCAAGATGCGCTTTCATATCTCGCGTGTCTCACTTTAGTCTATCATGCATCTCATTTTAGTCTCGCACGCTCTAGTTTATCTCGCTCATGTCTTCGCCTCTGGTTCTACTTTACTAATCGACCAATGGCTGCTTTACTAATCGACCAACTCCAATGCGCTCAACGCCTCTGTTCGACCAACTCCAATGCGACCACCACCTCTGTTCGCCATCATCATCATTGTCATCGTCGCCGTCCTTTTCATCGCTGTCACTATTCATGGCTGGTTTATCAGCTTGGCACATAGCCGACTGAAGGAGGAGCGCTTGGCCTGGCGCAGGAACCATCCCCATGTATGTACATATGGCACACCGGTCGCATGGTTGCATATATGTAGCTCTGCAATGGACTGATAAACTTAACTGTAGTTTTGTTTTTCCATTTCGTTTGTTTTTGGTATTTCCAATTTCTCTGTGTGGTTTCTCTGCTAAGCTTAAATCATGAGATTTATTGAAGTGACAGTGTATCGTCCCCGGTAAAGAAGGTATAGATCTTGAAGAACATGCACAATCATATGAGTATAACCATCATCCTCTTATTAATGAATTTCCTTTGTAGACTGACTAGGAAGGTAGTTACTACCCTCTGACAATCTCCTTCTCAGAGGACTATCCGTTGGTGCCTCCAAGATGCGCCTTTCCACATGGTTTCTTCCACCCAAATGTCCATCGCTTAGGAGCACTCTGCTTGGGATTCTTGATCAAGAGACTATAAGATAGACTTATTTTTCTCAAGTAACTGGGAATTGTTGTCGAACTTATTTGAGCTAGTTACTTATGTTCCTTAAATTGATATTTCGTAGGGGTGGTGGACTGGTTTTACAATCAAAACTATACTACCTGAAGATCAGCGTTTGCTTCATTAGCCAAATGCGCCCGATGTTGAAAATGATAGCTAATCTACTTATCAAGGTTAGTAGTGTGAGACCTATGTGTGCTGAATACATTGGCTTTGACGATAAGAGTTTTGAATACTACCAAAACAATTTTTAACAAGGTCCGACATTAGGTCCCAGCTCCTGCAAGGTCCGGCGATAGGTCCGGCTTGTTTTGGGTAGCTCCTGCAAGGTCTGATGCTAGGTACGACTTCCTTGCCTAGGTGCGAGTAGCTTTGACTAACTCCGGCGCTAGGTCCGACTAGCTTCGGTTACCTCCAGCGCTAGGTCCGACTAGCTTTTGTTAGCTCCGACACTAGGTCCGACTAGCTTTGTTAAGCTCTAATGCTAGGTCCTGCTAGTTTTGGTATGTTTCGGCGCTAGATCCTTTTAGCTTTGTTAAGCTCCGGTTCTAGGTCCGGTTAGCTTTGGCAAGGCACGAAGCTTGATCGCAGTGGTTCTGTTTTTACCTTGGAACATTTCGAACTTGCTTTACATCAATGGAAGGATTGCTTAGTATCCATTTACTAAGTTTTTGTCTGTTTTGGTGGTTATTGCTGTTATCAATTTGCTATAGTTTGCAACATGCTTATGTGAGGTGCACACTAGAGCACTCTGTCTTGTCCCCTGTCCCTAGAGCACACCGCCGCCTAAACCCTTACCTCGGTAATCGGTATGAGCATGCCGCCACCTTCACATAAGTGGAAATGTTCTCCCTGTCCCCAGAGCATGGCGGGCTGCTGTCATCAGAGAGTTGAGGAACCGCCGCTCCGGCGCCTCCGCCAGCTTGTCCCGGAGCACATTGCCGCCTCGTCCCTTGCCCCTGGAGCACGCCGCCTCCTCGACCCTGCCCTCACAGCATGCATTTTAGTGATTTTATTGAATTTGAGAATGTCCAATGAAGGTTCATCGTTAATGAAGTCATAATCCAAAGAAAGAATTTTCATTATGGTATACATTTATGTTTCTTGTTTATGTCCAATGCAGAAGTAATAAAGTATATAATGAATTTTGATTCGCAAACCCTTGAAACTACAGTAACTGTGGTTGACATTAGCATTTGCCAACGTAGTTAGTTTCATTTCTACCCCTCCAGCCATGCTGGGATCATGGTACCTATGCGATAATTGGTGTTTCTCTCATGAGTTTTTGATATCAGGCTATTAATGCATTAGTGAAATGTAAATTGTTTGTTTTTTCACAGGACAAGCACGGCAGCTCACTACCATGTCTCGAGAACAATTTATCTGCCAATGCTTTGTAGATGCTCACCAATTGCCTGTGCTACAAGTAAGCTTGGTTTTCCATTCACTGACAGTTCCTGTGTTTATTACAATTGTATACTAATTTGTTAAGCCTTTAGATATTTGCTCGCTTATGTGTCTGTTTAAACAAATGTGACTGCTATATGATAATTTTTTATATGATTTTAGTGATTTTATTGAATTTTAAGATGTCTCAGTCGGAGCATTAAAGGCTATGAAGGCTCATCATTAGTGAAGTCATTGATCGAGAGAACTTTTATTATAGTATACAGGATTAGATGATGATAGTTATTATGTGTGTAATTAGTTACATTGTAATCAGGATGAACAGGGGGCATTCTTTATTGTGTAATTAGTATACTGGATAACCATGATAGATACTTTGTTATGATTTGATTAGTCAATATAATTTAAGTTGTGATCTTTTTGGCTATATATATGTTCATGTATGTGTATGTTGCTGACACTGGCAATAGAGCTGTCAAATCCTGTCTAGCTCCAGAATGCATCCGACAACAAAGATAATCAGGGGTGGGGGCACCTAATAGGAGACCCTGCCTGTAAATAATCCGAGACAAGCTGTAACACAGACCGTCTCAAATTACCTAAATAAAGAAGACAAGCTTCCTTAAAGCCCATCTCACATCAGTAAACAAATCTGATACGGGCTACAATAAAGCACATCTCGGATCAGTCAGTAAATCTGTGATGTGTTGTGTTAGTGCTTGTCTCACATGTATGCTGATGGGGACGCACAAGAATCACGTCTCCAATGACACCGTAAAGAACGTCTGTTATGACTAAAAGAAAGGAGACACTCTTCCTTTGAGCATGTCTCACACTTTGGCTGATCGGCGATGCGCTTGCCACACGTCTCTGATGACAATGTAATGCGAGACACGACGACGGAGCTGCACAATTTATTCTTCTCCCTTCTCCAGTCAGGCAAGTCTTGGATGAGCCTTTCTTACGTAGTGCACTGCACGAAATCTGTGAGGAGCACTATCATGATCATTATCAAGGTTTAGTTCACCCATTGGTTGCAACGTAAACTCGATCTTGGGTGCTAGAACAGCCAACAATGTGTGAGGCTCAGATCTGAACATAAGCATTGCCGCACTAGCCGGCGTTGTCAGGTTTTCTGGGGGTGGAGGTGGTGTTCGTGGCATCGCAGCTGGCATCAAGGGTGATTCCACCGCCCCTTGCACGCCACTTCTGGTCTGCACAGTGATGAACTCGACTTGGAATGGGTCTGCATCGTCATATGGTCCAGCTACCTTCTCCGCACCCCTATTCCAGCCGTGTTCCTCCTTGAAGACGACATTCGGCACCGCGTGGCTGGGTTGTAGAGATTGTACACCTTCGTCCCTGGTTCATAACCAACAAATACCATCGGCATACTCCTATCATCAAGTTTGGACAGTTGCTTACCGATGAACTTGACATGCGCGATGCAGCCAAATGTTTGGAGAAAATGCACAGGAGGATTGGACCAGTGCCACACCTCGTACGCTGTCTTCCCTTTGATGCTTTGTGTTGATGCTCGGTGCAAGATGAAGACAGCAGTGGTCACCACCTCCCCCCAAAACCAGCCTCGCATCACCATGACCTTCATTATGCTTCTAGCCATCTCCATCACGGTATGACTATGTCATTCTACCATTCCATTTTGCCAAGGCATGTGTTGCGTAGAGTTGTCGGTTGATACTGTGCTCACTACAGTATTTGGTGAATGTGTGCGCCATGAACTCTCCGCCACCTCTACAGGGATAGGCTTATTGCAACGACACATGTTCTTGCAATAGGCTAAAATTGTTACAAAAGGTAACTATTGCAATGAATTAAATCGTTGTGATAGTTTTTAATGATTGTGACTATAAGTGGTGTGATAATAAGATATTGCAATGATTTGACATCTGTGGTAATTGATATGGTATTGCAACAATTTAAATATGCTTTCACAACAATTAATATAGTTGTAAAAAATCTATATTGTCACAATTCTAAATTGTTGCATTTGTAAAGAATTGTCACAATCGGAATTTGTGTGGTTTGAATCTTAATGCGTGGATCTGTGGCAATACGATGCAAATGCAACAATTCATGATTTGTGGTAATATAGTGCTAATGCAACATTTTCGGATTCATGGCTATACACTACGTAAGAAAGGCTCGTTCGAGATGTGCCTGAATGAAGAATGGAGATGAACAAATGGTGTGTATCGGTCGTCGCGTCTCGCATTACGTTGTCATCAGATACGAGCGGCAGGCGCGTCGCCGATCAGACTAAGTGCGAGACAAGCTCAAAGAAAGCGCGTCTCCTTTCTTTGAGTCATAACAGACGGGCTTTACGCGGTCATTGGAGACGAGCAAGGCGTGTGTCGCCCATCAGCGTACATGAGAAACACGCTCTAATACAGCACATCGCGGATATGTTAACTGATATGAGACAGACTTTGTGATAGCCCGTCGCAAATTTGTTGACTGATCTAAGACATGCTATAAGAAAGCGTGCCTCCTTTTTTTAGGTAATCCAATACATACTCTCTTACAACACGTCACGAATTGTTTAGGCAGGTTCAGTGCGGTGCTAACAGGAGACACTCCCTGCTAGACGCACGTCTCCTATTAGGTGCCCCCACCCCTGATTATCCTGGAAATTTTTTTATTAATATACCTTTTAAAAAATCATTTATAATAAATAACCCACGGATTCCAAAATTTGCCAAAATGACCCACTGTCGTATGTGGCTCATACGATTTGCCACGTTGGCCACGCATTTCGTATGAGGCGCATATGACGGTGACGTGGCGCGCCACGCGTTCCCGAGGTGGCGGTTGCGTTCCCGAGGAGAACGAATCTCGTATGCGCCGCATACGACATTCGCATTTCGTATGCGGCGCATAAAAAATTCACCCGCATGTGGGGCCCGCCCGAAGCGTCGTATGCATCACGGATGATTTGCGTCCCTCTATAAAACGTGCCGGGCATTTCTTCTCGACACTGAATCACGCCGCCGCCGCCAGTGATCCACCGCGCCGCCGCTCCGTCGCCTCCCTCTCGGCCCCGATTGTCCTCGGTACTAAGGTACTATTTGTTATTCTCTAGTACTATTTATTTGTATTCTCTAGTACTAAGTTGCTTACTTATTTTAATAGGTATGTATTTGTTAGTTATTTTGTACTATTTGTTATTCTCTAGTACTATTTATTTGTATTCTCTAGTACTAAGTTGCTCACTTATTTAAATAGGTATTTATTTGTTAGTTATTTTGTACTATTTGTTATTCTCTAGTACTAATTATTTGTATTCTCTAGTACTAAGTTGCTTACGTATTTCAATAGGTATTTATTTGTTAGTTATTTTTTACTATTTGTTATTCTCTAGTACTATTTATTTGTATTCTCTAGTACTAAGTTGCTTACTTATTTCAATAGGTATTTATTTGTTAGTTATTTTGTACTATTTGTTATTATCTAGTACTATTTATTTGTATTCTCTAGTACTAAGTTGCTTACTTATTTCAATAGGTATTTATTTGTTAGTTATTTTAGTTAGTGATTTAGGTATTATTATGTTGTGCACATTATTAATTTAGTTAGTGATTTAGGTATTAATATGTAGTGCACATTATTAATTTAGTTAGTGTTTTAGGTATTATTATTTTAGTTTGTGATTTACGTATGATCTTTGTATTATTATGTTGTAAGTTATGTACGGATGTATCTTTATTTTAGGTATTTTAGGTAGTGCTAGTTATGTGTTATTATGGGTTATTGCTCTTTAGATATTTTTTTGACATTTTACACTAGGTTTCATAGTTATTTACCATACATGTTATTAGGTTCTAATAGTTATAATTTTTAGGTTTATATTCGTAAGTTATTTTTAATTAATGTTGATAATTTTAAAAGTAATAATATTTGATAAATGTTTAGAGTGCACTTCTCTAATTCATGCGATTACTTTTATTTGTGTGTATAAATTCCAATAGGAATGTAAGAGAAGTTAGTATTTCAGATATTTTATGGATAAGACACAATAGTTTATGGCCCTACTGGGATTGATTTGTCTGGTTTCGCGTCGTGTGATGGAGGGATAACAAGAGCAAATGAGAGGACATTTAGTGGTGTTATAAACTGGTTGATGAAAAACTTTAACCTTGATCCAGAACAACATCAGTTGACATTGAAAGGAATGATTAATCGGGCAAGAAATGGAATTTATTGGGATTTAATTATTATTAAGGGAACACTGAATTGGAGGAAATATGTAGATTTAGTTGTGGAGCGGGGTTGGCCTCTAGTGCTTCTTGCGCAAGCGGAAATGAAAGAAGTAGAGATTGTAGAGGAATGTGATGAAGCAAATAGTGTGGAAGATGATGTTGGAGTAGAAGAAGCTGGAGAGAACTCGGTACATGTAGAAGCACGTGGTGTGGCAGATGAAGGAGAACACATTGAGAACATAGTTGAACAAATAAGAATCGAAGATATGGAACAAGAAAATGTTCCAGAAGTTGATTCTTCTAATGATGAGAATGAGAATGATACTATTGTTCTGGCTGAGTGGAACAATCCAATCCCGAGTAATTTATCAGCTACAGAAAAGTATTGTGGCTTATCGGGATATCACGAGAATCAGTTAACACAAGGAGTTATCTTTAAAGACAAAGATAGTTTGAAGGATGCCGTGAAATATTGGTCTCTGGCTGTGCAAAGATCCTTTATAGTTTACAAGTCAAATAAAAAATATTATGATGTTAAATGTGTGTTCTCAAGTTGCCCTTTTCGGGTCCATGGTTTTGAAGCGAAGTATGGAGAGTATCTAAAATGATTGATCACACATGCAAGTTACATGAATTGGAGAAGTGCAATAGTGCTCTTACATCGCAGTTTATTGCGAATCACATGTACGCCCGCATTGTGGACAACATTCGGTTTGAGTCGAAATCAATAATAAACACTATTGAGGAGGAGTTCAAGTACACTATAAGTTACTCTAAGGCTTGGAAGGCAAAACAAAAGGTGATTGAGCAAAGATTTGGTTCATTTGAAGCTTCTTATGAAAATCTTCCGAAGTTATTGCAGACCATCCAGGAGAAGAATGTTGGTACTTATTACGACATTATGGATGTGCTGAACAGAGATATGCCAGGGAATTTGTTTCTCCATCGTGCATTTTTTGCATTAGGTCAATGTATTGCTGCATTCAGACATTGTAGGCCTATTCTCTGCATTGATGGTACTTTCTTAACTGGAAAGTACAAAGGTCAAATTCTAGCAGCTATTGCAGTTGATGGGAACCAACAGGTGTTGCCTGTAGCTTTTGCTTTTGTCGAAAGCGAGAACACTGATAGCTGGTATTGGTTTCTTAGTCGGGTAAAAATGGCTGTTGTGCAAGAACGACCTGATGTTTGTTTGATACACGATCGTCATGCTGGTCTGCTTAAAGCAATATCTGATTTGAAACATGGTTCCTCCGAGCGTGGGCAACAACCTTATTAGACAGACATTCAATCAAGATATTGCATGAGACATTTGGGTGCCAACTTTTTTAGTCACTTCAAGAACAAACACCTTATGAATTTGTTCAAGATGTTGTGTAGTCAGAATCAAGAGAGGAAGTTTATTGCTCTATGGCAACGTCTAGACGAATTGACTACGACACAAGCAGAGGCGTCCTCAAGCAGAGCCAATCCTAATGAAGTCTCTGTTCCAACTGTTGGTTCATCCAGCCGAAACTTCTCTATTTGGATTCGGAGCGAACCGAAGGAGAAGTGGTCTTTATTATACGACACTAATGGTGCTAGGTATGGCATCATGACAACTAATTTAGCTGAGTGAGGTTCTTCTCTTACATTTCTTCTATTAATTTTTATTTAGTCTTCTATATTTTACACATGCTAATGTAGTGGTACTGAATACAGATTTACAACTAGGTGATACGTGGTTTAAGAGGGTTACCTTTGGTTGCTATTGTCGAGGGCATTTTATATGGGACATGCAAGTACTTTCGTGAGCGCTACGCTACTGCAATTTATGTAAGGAATGATGTCAATTTGGCTTATTCACCCTACATGTGCAAGTTCATGGAGAAGAAGATCCAAAAGGCCGCATTTCATCGTGTGTGACCTATGGGCACTGCGGAGCATAGGTTTGAAATTCTGTGTAGGGATAAGAATCGTCGTGGTGCTAACCGTGATAGAGTTGTTCAGAAGTGCATTCTTCGTCGAGATGATTGCACGTGCACTTGTATGAAGCCACAACTCTTTCATAGGCCTTGTTCTCATGTTATTGCAGCTTGCTCATATACCAAGTTAACACCAAGTAATTACGTCTCCTACTACTTCCAGAAAGAAGTTCTTGTGAGTACTTGGAATGCAGAGATATATGGGTTTGCTACAGAGGGGACATTTACCACAGATCCAGGAGCAGCCGCTTTGCGAGGACCAGACACCACGCGATTGAAACAGAAAAGAGGTCGTCGCAAGACTCGTCGTATCAGAAATGATATGGATGAGTCCGCAATTGGCAAATTTCAAGGAACATGCAGCAAGTGCAACCAAACTGGACATACTTATAAGAATTGCATTTCAAACAATGAGGCAAATGTGGCTGAAGTTGGACCTTCTGGGAATCCTAAGGATGGTCGGCATCCTCGTGCACGCCGCACATCTATGTTTAGGGATGACAATGCTATTTGATGTGCATCGTTATATTCAGATGTGCTAGATTATGTAATATCTTATTATTATGAACTATGAATTTGTACGTGTACCTTAAGTTAAGTGTGTTGTATCGAACATTGACATATTTTCTGTTGTAATATGTTGTGCACGTCTCTTATTTCAATATGTTGTCCACGTCGTTCATGTCAATATGTTTTCCATATATTTCATCGTACTAATGTTATCCATGTCATATATAGATATGGCTGCAGATGAAGGACAGTGTCCTGAGTTACTACAGTTTCGGGTTGATGTTACTCACCGAGCTTTCCGACTGTCGCGTGGTGAGGATTTGCCCGTGCTTCGTCCTCAGCTGCCTGCTAAGTTTTGGAAGATAGACGATAGATGGATTCCCAGGTACATTCTTCTGTTAATACAAAACTTAAATTGGCTTTATCATTCTGTAGATTTTAATGTATTGCTTGGTATGTAACAGGTTGAGTGCAGCTGGGTTGCTTCCGATATGTAGGCTGCTTGAGGAGCGGCCATATGATCGGGTTGATCGCAAGCACCGGTTCAGCCTTGACAGAGCCCTATTGTCAGCTTTGACAGATCGTTGGAGGCCAGAGACCCACACGTTTCACTTGCCGTGTGGAGAGATGACCGTCACGCTAGAGGACGTGTCGTTCTTGTCGGGTCTTCCTATCGCTGGTGTCCCTGTTTGCGCTCCAGAGGACTCACCTACTTGGCGCGCAGAGATGTCTGCGCGCTTTCAGGATGTGGCACGACATCCTGCGGCTGACCCTGTTTCTCCACTTCACAATGACCAGCACCATGGTCCGACAAAGAAGTGGTTAACGTACTACAAGGTAATGTTTCGATGCACATGATCCTTGTTATTTGACTCTGAAATGGTAAAAAACTTAATCTTTTTTGTTTTCAAATTGTAGGTGGATACTATGCATCCACACGCTGATGATGCCACAGTTACCAGATACCTGAAGGCGTACTTGTTGTGGTTGTTTGGTGCGATCATGTTCACGAACACGCACGGTGACTCTGTGGACAGACACTTGATTCTTTTTGCTAAACAGATAGCGGAGTCCACAACCCAGGAGATGCCACAGTACAGTTGGGGTTCAGCTGTTTTGGCGGCCACTTATAAAGGACTTTGTGACGCTTGCACGAAGGCTCAAGGTAACGCAGTACTAGCTGGTTGTCCTCTACTTCTGCAGCTTTGGGTATACGAGCGGTTCAGGATAGGTCGGCCGCAAGTGCACCCGGCACCATACGATCTTGATGAGTATGGTGAGACACCGGATGATGGCCCTACGATGGGTACTTTTTGGGTGCGCCGACAGGTATAATACTATTATAAGTATGCTCACATATTGTTCACGAGTACAAAAATATATTGTTCTCACATATTTTGTTCTTTGTGCAGCGTGAGTGGAGTAACAAGCAGATGCACAAGGTGTACCAAGGGTTCGTTAAAGAGTTTGATCGGTTAGATGCGGATGAGGACGTGCGCTGGACACCTTATGATATGGAGGAGCACGACCGCCGAGCTCCGAGAGGACTAGCATATCTATGCTATAGAGACACGGATTACTGGCTTACAAGGAAGCCGCTGGTATACGATATCTACGTCGAGGAGTACGCACCACACCGAGTGTTGCGTCAGTTCAGCCTGCACCAGGCATTTCCAGTGCTTCCACATTCTATTGTGCCTTCTGCAGTTCATACGTAAGTAATTCAACTGATAAATCTTCAATACATTGTTATTTCTGAACTTTTAATGTACTTATTTGTGCTGCAGATATTGTCGTAAGGGGAGCTCAGCGCCGGGTCTTTGGTTGCAGCGCATGCATCCATGGCTCCTGCAGTGGACGACTGCCTTACAGGAGGTTGTGCAGGAGACACGACCATTCTCACAGGCCGTTTACCAGGAGTACTTGCAGTGGTATCTTCCTCGGACGCGAGTTGTTCTCGCACAGACAGCAGCCGAGCGACAGACGCACGTACCCTCGGTGAGAGATACATATCCGCGCCATAGAGATGAAGCGGCTTCAAAGGCGGTATGATCGAATGTGTTGAAGTACTTTTGAAATTTTTTACTATGTTATTTTCATGAAACATGACTAATTAATTGTTGTATGACCGATCACTCCGCACTTGTGAAGATGAGTCGGTTCCAACAGGTTCTCGCGAAGTCCTCTGCTGGACTCCAACGACTCAGACAGGGGATATCGATGACTTCTTCAGAGATGGTGCACATGCTCCAAAACATATACAGTCACGCCAAAGAGGGGCTGAAGTTGGCTTCTTGTGCACAATCATGTGCACAAGACACTACTGTACCGACCGCACGTCACTTTAGGCATCCCAGCACAGCAGGTACGTAATTATTAGTTAACTTGACTTATTTGCATGATACTAATATTTCTACTTGTGGTGCAGGCCTGTCCACGCAAGTACCTGCATGGGTCGCAGGGCCGTCTACACAGGTACCTGCTGCTTCAGGTCCAGGCCGTTCCACACAGCCACCTGCTGCTTGGCCTCCAGGCCCATCAACACAGGCACCTGCTGCTTGGGCTCCAGGCCCATCCACACAGGCACCTGCTGCTTGGGCTCCTGGGCCGTCGACACAGGTATGTGCTTGGGATTTTGCAGACCCATCGGCACAAATACCTTCTTGGGTTCCTTTTTCGAACCAGGCTGGCCCGTCCACGCATGTGCCACACATGGGCGCAGGTATGACGTGCAACTGTTATGCTACTTAAATACATATTGGACACAATGCTGCTGCTAACTATATGTTATATGCGAATGCAGGAGATGGCACAACAGACATTGATTCTACGATTTCTGGCTCGCTGGCGCACCACAGCAGTCCTCCAGTATCACCTTTCCAGATCGACGACTACCTGGTGGACGTGTCGCAGCAGGACACAGTTCCTGCATCACAATTGGACGGTGCTCCCATTCCGACTCAGCCTTCACAGCAGTTTGAGACACCGGCACCTGCGCAGCAGCGACGGGGGAGGGCAGCTCCTACGCGCGTGTCTTACGATCGGCCTCATGTCAATGCAGCGCGTAGGTTCGACAACAAGCGTGGTAGACGTTAGTAATGTGTACCCATGTAATTGTGTGTCATATTATATAAGAACTATGTTATGTTTCTTTATGTACTATATCTTTCATCGTTACAATGCACTTTATGTCAGACGAATTTCGTACTCCATATCAGACGAATCTCGTACAAGAGAAATACGAAATTGCACTGCTCCATGTCAGGCGAATCTCATACTCCATGTCAGGCGAATCTCGTACAAGAGACATACAAAATTGCACTGCTCCGTGTCAGACGAATCTCATACTCCATGTCAGGCGAATCTCGTACAAGAGACATACGAAATTGCACTGCTCCGTGTCAGACCCCGTGAAATGTAATTTCACACTTATACATGTTAGAGATGAATTTTCTCATAGACTAGGTCCATACACCATCATCCGCTCGTCTATATAACACTCACCCCGGTAACATCTTCACCACGCACTACCAACAATCATTCTATATACTTCACTACCATGGACGAGAACTCACCACCAACAAATAGAGAAAAGGTTCCAATCCCCGAGGGATTGCAACCTCCGATGTGTTTCTGTGGCACTGATTGTAGGTTTGTAAGAGGTCTTCGACCTGGTTACTCGTATGGTTGCTGGCTTTGGATGTGCGACAACTACGAGTACGATCCTCCTCACAGGACGTGCCCATTTCTTCCAGGTGGTAGGAAACAGGTAATATGCAACATTATTTATGTTTTATGCATGCTATAGAATCTAATATTTTGGACAAACACATGTGCAGTCGCCGCCACCTCTATGCGACTTCAGGAACTACATCGACCAAGAGCAATCGACAGAAGACGCTGCAGAGGTTGAGAGAATGGCTCGACTTGCATATTGGAAGTTCAAAGAAGAAAGAGAGTGGGATGAAAGAATAGAGCAAGAGAGGAGGAATAGAGCTGCACAGGAGGAGCGTCGTCACAAGAGGCAAGAAGAAATTCGACAATGGAGAGCAGAGTGTGATCGCAAAGCTGCAGAGGAGGAACACGTCGCAGCACAAGCACGAGAGGCTGAGCGAGAACGCATGCGCGAGAGAGCTCGTCGCACAAAAGAAGCCGGTCCGGATGCTTTGCGTAAGGGAAAATACCCCCGTTGCAATCAGTAGCAATTTGGGTAATCTATGCTCCGCATTTAATTCAACTAAGGCATTTTAGAATTAGATCAACGCATCTTTAGTGCGTCGTACACACGCCATTTGTATCACCTATTTTACATTTTCTTCCATAAATATGTGCACTTATGTTTTGCCTCATGTACCGTAGTAGTAGACTGGTAAACAACATGCACATACTTTCGGAACTACGTAATTTCATTTCATGTAACAGCCGCAGAGCTTACAATTAATTATCTTCAATTAATATGAATTTGTATAAATTTATACATTAATTGTATAATTTTCCAAACTATGCATTTGTTATCGCTATAGGATTTTAAAAAAATTGATACCCCCATTAAACTCTCATAAATTATATTGATAACTTATTTTTTATACTCAACAAAACTTACATTACAATAACCTTTATGAACATTTATGTCGATTCTAACTACAAATATTTGTAAACAAAAAATTAAAACTGAATACATTTTACAAATGTGCAGAAACGTGATCGTATTGCCTAATAACACATATAATTACTCTAGTTTCTACATACTAAACATAGATAAAGTTCATTGATTTCAAAACTTCACAATGTATTCTCTATTTTCTACTTTAGAAGTTTTTAGCAAATTGGTCTACAAATATTTTAAAAACTTTGACTAAAATCCATTACAAGATGGTTCAACACGGGCTAGGGTTAGCGCACGCAAGCATTTCGTACGTGCCCCATACGACGGTACTGTTCATGTCGTATGGGGCACGTACGAAATGCGTGCGTGCCCCTAAACGCCACCGTGGCATATCCGTGGCATATGTCTTCTGACGTGGCATCGTGTGGATCTGCATTTCGTATGTGCCTCATACGAAATTCGAATTTCGTATGCGGCACATACGACGGTGGGTCATTTTGGCAAATTTTGAAATTCGTGGGTTATTTATTATAAATGATTTTTTAAAAGGTATATTAATAAAAAAATTCGATTATCCTAGTACCCGGTTGCACCCTGGAGCTAGCCAGGATTTGGCAGCCACATTGCCTGTGTCAGCAACATACACATATAAAAACATATGTATAGCCAAATGTCTCCTGTCCATCCATCTTAACATGTAACTAATCAAATATTGACAAAGTGTAAACACATTCACTAATCAAATATTAACGAAGTGTAAATTATGGTTACCGAGTAACTATTTACACAGAATTCCCCTGTTCATCCACCTTAACATGTAACTAATTCACACAAAGAACAACTATCACCTAATCCTCTATTGGGTAATGAAATTCTCCATTTAAATTAATGATATCAGAAATGATAAACATGCATAGGACGTATCTACTTTGCTTAAGGCAACAACTTCAGCGTTCCTAAAGGCGGGTCCGTAGTCCTGCCACACGATAATGAGATTTAGCAAAAGATTAGTAATAAAGTAAAATAAATGCACTTACACATACATTGCAATTAGGTTGCTCTCCAAATAAATCCATGTGTAGGCAGACGTGGAAGCTGCACGTGTTGTCTGGAGCTTGTTGTGGGACTTCAAATGCAGTATGATGTGTAAGCTGTCGGTGTTTTCATTTTACTTGTCCAAAATCCCTAAACAAAAACATTCACAGTTAATGTAAAATTATCGTGCAAGGAAACTAAAGTGAAGAAGGAACATACTCGTCAATAACGGGAGATATATCATTCTATGACTGGGTCTTTCGCTTGCTAGTTTTTTCATCTATCGTCCTTGAGGAGTCATAGTACCAGACTTTGGCGTACCGTGTAGATATTTCTATGGTTACCCAATAGTTGGATCGAGCTTTCGAAGAGTTCATCCTTTGCATTTTTGGTCAAGTCATCGAATCTCAGTCGGTTTAGCGGCACCCTTTCCCGAGCAGCTAGATCACAAATTCTGGATAGTCTCGTATTCACATTATGGTCCAGAGGTAAGCCTTCATCATTGGCCTCATCAACGCGAGGATCGTAGTCCCGACATTCCAGGAATCGCAATTGGGTGGTGCCGTATGACGCGGCACCCAACAGCACACAGAAAAAGATACATCGTATTACATAAGACAACATAGTATTATACAAGCTTTATCTTTTGCAAATAATATACATTTAAATACACTACAGCATAAGATAAGTCCATAGCTCTCGACACTCAAGTCTAAGCTATGCAAAAGTCATTCCATTCAGACCTAGAACGGAATCACACTAGCAACACACAGAAAACATCACGGCTGCATGCAGGGTTCCCACTCGGCCGTGTACCCTGACGGGTACAACGCCTCACCGGCGAACCCTTCATCATAAATGTCATCATCTGCAGCAAAAACTTTAAATAGCAACCGTGAGCATGAAGGCTCAGCAAGACTTAACCGTCTCCTCTAAGCATGGAACTCTATATGCAGGATAAACATGATATAGGATGGCAGTTTGCAATAAAAGACTCGCCTAAATGTTAGTCCTTACTTTCAGCTTTTAGCAGCAAATTAAGGCTTCATGAATTTGAACTTTAGTGAACAATCTGATCTAAACATTCAAGCATCAATACATAATTATTCCATAAAGCATAATTGAATAATATTCAGCTCCAAATAATTAACTACGTCATGACTCAGTGAACAAGCATTACTCAATAACAGTGAGGGACGGCGACTCGAATTGCGATACACCTACAAGTATACCCGAATAGCACGACACAGACACCCACACTAGGAGCTGCGACGGCACACTCCACTCATGTTGTATGCAGCAACCTTTCACCCGCTACCTACATGTCGAACCGGTCCCACCACAACGAGCAGGAGGCCCCCACACCGAGTATGACGTACCCTCTGGTAGGTTTACACCTTTCTGCTGTCAACCCACACCTATAAGGCAGTAGGGTATGCCTCGACGCTAAGGTGGACAAGTTACATCGGTTTACTGGGTCCCTTATATCCAGTATGCCTTCGGTACATTTAAACTTGCTCAACACGGCCGAACACGGATCGTTCCTTGACCGACACAGGCACAGCTACAGCTCACAGGCCCCTATGTCCTGCTGCTCTTAATCCATGCCCGGTCTCATATTTAATTAAATGGTGAATCTCTCACTCGACCAATCCCGTGGAACCCAATTCCTGAACTTGCGAGTAGATTCCAACTACTCGACTTCTATCGAAGCAGCTATAACATTAAGCATAGCATCAATACATCGAGGACTTAAACATCTACCCTTCTCTCATGGGTTCTCTGGTCATACATGTGGAAAACTCCAAGAAAATCCTAGACTTAATGAACATACATGCTAAACACTATAGTGTGAAACAAATAAAATTTAGAACACTGCTATATGCAAACCTTGGCTTGTCTTGCTGCGAGACGGGAGTAAAGTTAGTGTCCTGACTGATGACTTCCAGTGGCTCCGGGGTCTTCTGAGCTCGGCAACTATTTGAAATGCAAAGAAAAATGCAATTTAATCAATATTAGTATTATTACATAGCTTAAAGGAAAGACAGTTAAGTATATTAAATGATGGCCACTGGTGCTGGAAATTTTACAGAGGACACTAGGCACTATGGTGAGGTTGTGGCCAAATTTGGGCCAAGTTCATGGAAGTCTCTATTGTATAAAATTCAATGTATTTAAACCCTTCCCAGAATTTTCATGGGTAGCCTGGAACTTCAACATGGCTAAAAGTTGGTTTTCTGTTTAGAGGAGGTCAAGAGCTACTCAACGAAATTGGTTTCACATTTTTATAAGCATTCTACTGTGAAATATTGAATTTAGAAGTTTGGACAAATTTGTGAAATGTTTCTGGACATATTGGAATTTTCAGGTACATAGAGTTTGAAAACACAATTTGGCTATTCAATTGAACTCAAAAAGACCTAAAACTTTCATTGGAACTCAAGGAATTATTGGGAATGATTTGACAAATTTGAGAATTCTTTAATTAATGGAGCATCAGGAATTAATTCCAAAGGCATTTTGCTTTATGGAATTATTGAGGACAATTAATGGATTTTCATACAGATCCAAGTGCACTACTTGAATGTATATATCATCTTGGTCCCAAAAAAATTTGTTTGGGAAATTTTGGACAAGTATTCTAGGAGATATAGATTTTCTAAGTTCAGCATAGAACCTGCATAGAGAAAATAGTCTAATTCATTTAACCGTGGGCCCCACTGGCAGGGTTGTCATCAACCTCCACCAGGGGCGCTCAACCAGTGGCTCAAGCACCTAGGGTGAGCTCGATTTCACTCATTTTTGCACCAAATCAAATGGGATTTTCACCGAATTAACCTTGGAAGCAAGAAGAACATGATTATGGATCAAAATCGAGGATAAATTGGCCGGAGGTTGGGTCTCGACGGAGAACAGCGCTATTTTAGAAGGTGGTGGGGAAAACTCCTGGAACTCAGCAAATTCTTGATGGATGCTACTGAAATTTGACTTTGATGTGGGCCATGAGGTGGTGAACAACATTCATGAACGAATTGGAAAATGGTTGCACCTAGAAACAAAATTAAATTGACGACCTAGTGACCTAGGTATGAACTAGTTTCAATAAAATCTGAAAGTAGCGAGCTTGGAGCCATGGCATGATCTGAAACTTTGCTAGCAGAATCTAGGAATGTTGGTGCACCTTTTTGCTTCAAGGACTGAGGTGAGAATCGGCCTGGAACAGCTGCTGCAAGGGAGCACAAGTGAGGTGGTTGCAGGGGAAAAAGAAAAACAGATAAGGAGAAAGCTTGTTGCTGTGTGGCACCGAAAGCAAGTGAAAGGATCAGCTCTCCCCTTATCTGCAGCTCAGTTGGATTCAAAACCAAGGCATGAAACAAGAACACAAGCAGCTGGGTGGATTTTGCATGCCGTGAGGTGTTTCTCTATGATGAAACAGAGGAAAACAGGGGAGAAATCCATGACAGGTGGGTCCTACTGCTTTCATCCTTATCATCACTGGTCAGTCAATTCTACCACCTAATTCAGTACAAAAATTGCTAGATATTTGTGAGAAGGCTAAATTGAAGATGGATAATTCGATTCTGAACTAAAATCATTGATTTGACCAAGTTTCATTCGAATTCAAACTTGAATTCGAATTTAAGGGGAATTTAATGTAGCTATTGAATTTAATAGCAAACTTGCTTCAACAATTATGAAAGTTTGCAGGGAGGCTATTTGAAATATTTGGAATCCAATGGTCAACTCAAATCTTCATGTTAACTTCATTTGAACATTAGCTAAGTTTATATTTTTGAATTCCCTCATTTGGAGTTTGAAATTATTTGTTTTTCTCATTTCCTTTTTATTGCTTTTGATCATTCAGAATTTTTTGTCCTAACTGGACTTTGAATTGTTGAAATTAGGGCTCTTACATTTCTCCTCCCTTAAAAGAATCTCGTCCCGAGATTACAATGAAGAGACGAAAGTAGGAGAGAAATTACCGGATATGAGACGATAAGATATCCGGATAGTTGGAGCAGAGATATTCTTCGGATTCCCAAGTCGCTTCTTCAGCAGTATGGTTGCTCCATAACACTTTATAGAACCACAGCGTGCGGTTCTGCGTTGTTCGAGCCTTCTCGTCGAGAACTTGAATCGGATGTTCAGAGTATGTGAGATTTGGTTGCAACTCGCCAATTTCATCCATGTGGATAGCAGCTGTGAACTTGAGACATTTCCGGAGCTGAGATACGTGGAAAATATCATGGATACCAGCGAGAGATGCCGGCAATTCCAATATATAAGTCACAGGTCCGCACTTCTCCGTAATAGCAAACGGAACAATAAACCGGGGAGCTAGCTTTCCTTTTACTACGAACGGGTGAATTCCTTTCATCGGAGACACGCGTAGGTATACGTGGTCCCGACATCGTAGTGCAGCGGGAGATGCCCCTTGTCCGCATAATTCTTTTGTCGATATTGAGTCGCTCTCAAGTTCACTTGAATGATACGAACTTGTTCCTCCGCTTTGTTGACTAGATCAATCTCGAAGGTCACTCTTTCGCCGGACTCGCACCAATTCAGCGGTGTGCAACATTGTCGGCCATAGAGGGCTTCATATGGTGCCATCTTGATACTCGTTTGATAACTATTGTTGTATGAGAATTCTGCCAACGGCAAATGATCGTCCCAATTTTTACTTTGGCAGATGGCACACGCTCGTAACACGTCTTCAAGTACTTGGTTCACCCGCTCAGTTTGTCCATCGGTCTGCGAGTGATAGGCGGAGCTTCTAATCAGTTTAGTACCCAATGAGGCATGCAGCTGCTCCCAGAAATGAGCAACAAACAGTGACCCTCGATCAGAAATAATCGTGCGAGGAATGCCGTTAGGCACACGATTCTTGATATGTACAACTCCGTATATTTCATGGCCTTGAATCCGACATTTACCAGAATGAAATGTGCTGATTTGGTTAATCGATCGACTATCACCCAAATCAAAGCATGCTTCCAGAATGTGAGTGGCAATCCGACGATGAAATCCATACTACAAATCCTCCCATTTCCATGCCGGAATATTCAGTGGTTGCAGCTGTCCCGCTTTCTTCATATGGTCGGACTTCACACGATGACACGTATCACACTCGGATACGTACTTAACATTCTCACGCTTCATCCGTGTCCACCAAAACATAGTCTTCAAGTGTTGATACATTTTATTACTGCCCGGATGAATGGAATATTTGGACAAATGAGCTTCATCGAGAATTTTCTTTCGAAGTTCCATGTCATGCGGCACTAAGATCCGATTCTTGAACTATAGAGAACCCAGCTCGTCTCTTCTAAAGCACTTCATCTCATTGTTGTCCATTCCCTTGAGTATGTGGGACATACCCTTGTCCTTCTTTTGAGCTTCAATAATTTCATCTCGGATGGTGGGAATGTGAGCAATGTTGTATAAAGCTCCATATGGAACCATGTATAAAATCGGTTCTTCCTCTTCCATAGGTGTGATGGTCATGTTATTGACATGAGATTTGTGGCTAAGTACGTCGGCAACCACATTAGTTTTGCTGGGATGATAGTGAATCTCGATCTCATAATCCCTGATCAATTCTATCCACCTTCGTTGCCTCATGTTCAGCTCCTTCTGTGTGAAGATATACTTCAAAATTTTGTGGTCAGTGTAGAGGTGAACCAAATTTCCATGCAAATAATGCCTCCACATTTTTAGAGATGGCACCACGGCAGCAAGCAAGTCATGAGTCGGATAATGCTGTTCATGATTGCGGAACTGCCATGATCCATAAGCGACCACACGTCCTTCTTGCATAAGAACGCAGCCAAGACCGATGCCGGATGCATCACAATAAACACCAAATGGTTTCGTCATATCCTGTTTAGCTAAAACTGGGGCTGTTGTGAGATGCTTCACCAATGTTTGAAATGCCTTCTCATATGCTTCGCTCCAATTATATTTGGTACCTTTCTTCAACAGCTCTGTCATTGGTTTAGCAATTTTCGAGATGCTCGGGATGAACCTCCGATAATATCCTGCTAAACCAAGAAAGCTTCGGACTTCATGTACGGACTTTGGAGATTGCCATTTCAGCACTTGAACAATTTTACTTTGGTCCACAACAAGGCCCTCAGCTGAAATAATGGGTCCTAAAAATGGCACATGACTGATCCAAGATTCACACTTGATGAATTTTGCATAGAGTTTATGGTCTCGCAATCGTTGGAGTACGATATGCAAGTGTTCGGCGTGTTCTTCCTCTGATTTGGAATAAACCAAGATTCATCAATGAAGACCACGACAAACTTGTCCAACTCCGGCATGAACACTGAGTTCATGAGGTACATAAAGTGAGCCGCAGCGTTGGTGAGACCAAATGACATGATGAGATATTCATATAGTCCATATCGTGTTGAGAATGCCATCTTTGGTATATCTTCCATCTGAATTTTGATTTGATGATATCCAAACTGAAGAGCCATCTTGGAAAATACCTTAGCACCCACTAATTGATCGAAAACAATGTCGACGCGAGGTAGTGGATACTTTTTCTTGATGGTCACAATGTTTAGCGGATGATAGTCCACACATAATCGTAACGTTTCATCCTTCTTCTCAACGAACAGCGCGGAGCAGCCCCAAGGTGATGAGCTTGGGCGAGTAAAACCTTTGTCTAGCAGGTCCTTGAGATGTTCCTTTAATTCAGCTAGCTCATTGGGCGCCATTCGATAAGGTATTCGAGAGATCGGTGTGGTTCACCGCGCAAGTTCAATAGTCAACTCAACGTTTCGTTCGGGCGTCATGCCCGGTAGATCATCGGGAAACACATCGGGGTATTTACGGACCACTGGAATGTCTTTCAACTTCATGGATTCAGAGTGGTATGCTGCTCCAATTTCTTGAATGGGTCGATCAAGAATGAGAGTATGTGGTGTGTGTATTGGGGAATCCAAATGAACGTTTCAAGGAACGAAGTCCAAAACAGCACTGTGGTGATGTAACCACGACATACCTAAGATGACATCGATCTTTTGGCCATCTAATATAATGAGAGCGGTTGGATATATTTTTCCACCCATGCACAGTGGTGATTTAGGAATCATACTATGAGCTGATATTTTCCCACCCGGGGAACAAATCATGTATGGATATTTAGTAGGAAATATTTGTAGTTGGTGCTTAACAACATATGAACTACTAATGAAATGTTGGGTGGCTCCAGAATCAAAAAGTATGATAATGGGGTGACCAATGAGAGCAAACGTACCCGCAAGTACGGGTTCGCCTTCTAGTACGTCCTCAATGGCGATGTGGTGGACGTTGCCGGGTTTGGTATTTAGTTTTTTGGGCTGGTTGCGGGGTTGATTAGCACCCTGATACGATGCTTGTCTGCTGGCTTGCTTGCCCGAACAGTTGTAGGAGAGATGTCCGACACGTCCACAGTTGTAGCACGAGTATTGTGTCGGACCACCATAGGCCGGAGGACGGAAACTCGGTGCACGCTGCTGCTGTGGTGGTGCATGAGGTATCATCCTCTGTTGCTGCTGATGTGGCTGCTGTGGCAGGGGTGGTCAGAAGCTTGGTGCGTTGAACGGGCGGCCACTGAACACTGGCTGTAGTGCTGGTGGCTGCCACCTTTGACCGGACGGTGATCAGTACACCATTCGGTATTTTTGTGGAGCTCCACCACTGCTGCCCTGTGGAGCACTCCTCTTCTTTCAAAGTGCATCTAGGCATCCCCGTGGGTTTTGGATGATTGATGACGACAATTAAGAGGCTAATGAGCCAAGTTGATCTTAAGCACAGGTACAAGGACTGAAATAAGATGAAAACCCTCAAAAAGGAAAAGGAGAAAATGGGTGTCAAAGACTCAGGCGTAGAAATTAGGTTTTCTAAGGTATGGAGCTTATATGAGCCGTATCATGTGAGAGGGTGGTTGTATCATGTGCATTGAGTTCATACCAAGGGGCTCAAAGTAGTGGTTTAGAGAAAAACCTAAGTGAGAAGCCTAAAATGAGAAAAATCATAGGAGGACAGACTAGTCCGGGCCTTGGGGCCGGATGTAAAATCCCACATTTTCCTTCATATGAGGTTCAGTTGTAAATTGGTTGTTAGCCCTAATGGAGACCAATTATAGCCAGGCTTATAAACTTGATCTCATCAAGTCTTTTCTTCTACTTTTGTTTGAATTTATTACCATGAGGAATGAACTTCACCAATAAACTTAGATTAATTCTTTTGACCTCTCTTCAAAGTTTGGAATTATTTGAAGAAAGATTTCTAGGCCAATTTAATATGCAGTACCAAATAGATATTCAAATTAATATAAATTGAATATATACTACTGTATATTTGGCTCTGTCAAAATTATTCAATTCAGAGGCCATAATTTTTTCTATGGTTTGCTAATATTCCAAATAGACATCCTGCAAAGTTTCATAAATTTTGAACTCCATTTGCTATTTTAATTGAGACGCTTAGCAAATTCAAACCATGTTTGGAATTCAAATTTTGAATTCTGTTAAACTAGTTTAAACATTAAGATTTGAACATGCTCTCATGGTCAGCATAACTTGCTTGACTTATTCCCATAGTTTCACAATTTTTGGAACTCAATTGCTATTTAAAACAGGGGCACCATTGAATTTCATCAAATTCAAATTTGAATTTGAAATTCAATTGAAACTTGCTCCAAATCAAAATCCAATTGCAGAATCAAATTCTGGATATTTATTTGAGCCTCCTCACAAAAATCTAGAATTTTTGGACAAAAATTGGTAGGAGAATTGAAGTTACAGAGAAGGGGAGTAGATAAGAGGAGGTGGGGCCCACTGTCAGCCAAAGCACTCGAGTGAAACCCAAGGGGGGGTGCCCTGTCTCCAGCGCGCCCCGCCGTTCGATGCTGGCAGTGTGCAACACCGCGGTTCCGGCGAGGAGCGCCATCGCATCGCGAGGTAGACGAAGGCCTATGGGCCCCACTTGTCAGCGCCTATTCGAACGCCCGGGATCAGCTGCGGCACTGGATCCGGTGCGGCTGCGCGGTTGAACTCCGTGATCCGCTGTGTGGCCCAGATGCGATTGGCCCATTCAAATGAAGTGGGACCGGCCCCTTTTATTTGAAATTTCCAATAGGAAAATAAATCCACATTCAATCTAAACTTAGAAAATCCATAACTTCCAATAGAAGTATCCAAAAATTCCATAATGAATTTTGTTAGAACCAGCATGAAGAATACTGTCCAGTGGTGCACTTGGATTCGTATGAAAAGCCATACATTTCTCCATAATTAAGATAAGCAAAGTGCTTATAGAATTAATTCCTACAGTTCTGTTAATTGGAAAATTCCCAATTTTGGTCAGAACCCTATAGTTAATACATTTGATTTCAAGTAAAAGTTTCAACATCTTTGGAATTAAAATACTTGGTTGATCAAAGTTTCAAACCTCTATGTTGTTATAAATTAAGAAAAATGGAAAATCAATTTCCAGATATTTACCCAAACTTGAAAAATCAATTTCTCCCTGTAGGAAGCTCAGAAAATTGTGAAACAAATTTTTCTAGAACCAGTGAGACCCCCTCTACATGACACAATCCTTGGTAGCCATAATACATCTCCAAAAATTTCAACCAAAATTTAGAGAAGATTATTGCTTACCATAATTGTTAAAAATAACAAACGTCCTTTATCATCTCCTGTTCTTTGCAAGAGTCTTCTCTATAATCTCTAGTATCCACCATTAAAATCCCAAAGTCCATTAGTATAATTATCCTATTTTATCTTAATATACTCACCCCACCTTAAGCATATTAATTATTCACAAAATCATTTATACCTAGTATATGCATATCGTGTAGTAGCTGAAGTCGAGGAGCAGCCAGAAGCCTTGGAGGTCCAGCTGCCAGAAACTAACATAGACTTAGACTCGCATTCAGGCAAGCCCCGGTTTGCATTTATGTTCCTTACATTGTTTTGCAGTTTTATTTCACCTTACGTCTTCACATGATTGTGCATTACGTTTAAGGTGTTTGACATCCACTTGCATGGCCCACAAATCCTATGGAGTCTTGGGTAGGTCTACGGCCCGTTGAGTAGACACTACTATGCTTATGCTCATAGGAATTCGGTAGAAGTCGAGTAGTTGGAATCTACTCGCGAGATAGGAATTTTATCACACAGAATATTCTAGAATAAGAAAATGGTTTATGAATATGAAATTGAGACCGGGCAGTGGATAGGATGCAGTGAGACATGGTCTCACGGGCATAGCCTTGCTTGTGTCGATTGAGGACCATTTCGTGTGCGGTCCTGCTGGACAAGCTTGAATTGTACCGGCGACATACTGGAGGAATGGGCTCCAGTAAACTGATGTAGCTTGATACTGGTTTGTCGAGGCATTCCGTTCTGTTTTATAGGCGTTGGTTGAGGGCAGCAAGGTGTAAATCAGCTAGTGGGCACATCAGAGTACGCCCCACGCAGTGACCTCCTGCTCGTGACGGATCAACCGGTTCGACATTCGAGTGTTTAGTGAAAGGTGGACATATACGACTAGTACTGAATTGTTACGTAGGTACTGCTGAAAGTACTCGCTGGCATTTCCGAAAGTGTGTATGTGTCATGTTGTTCCGGGTATGTCCTAATTGCAATCACCGTCTCTCGCGGTAATAGAGTACCACTTGTTCACTGTGCCGTGACATAGTAAATACTAAAGAATTCAGGAGAATATGATATAGTGGTTTATAAATTGCATGAACAACCTTGTTTGGCTTAGTGATAGTACAATTAATAGTTTACTTGTTTCCCCATACTTTACTTGTAATAGCATTATGTGCTTTGTGCACGTCATATCATCGGCGAAGAGTTTCTTGTTTGATTGTGGATCTATGATGTGCCGTGCATGAGAAATGTCATGTGCTAATTAAAAGATGACTATAAGGATCCACTTATAGGCGAGTCCTTTATGCTATTTCTTACCTATGCTTAGTATTCATCCTTGCATATGTCTAGTGAGACGGGTTAGTCTTGTTGAGCCTTATGCTCACGTTTGCAGTTAACGAGTTTTTGCAAATTATACGACTAATGATGGTTTAATGACGAGGCTACACCCCCGTGAGGGTTTACAACCGAGTGGGAACCCTGCACGCCGCTGTGAATTGTGTGTTGCAAGTGCAAAGTATCAAGGACATGGATGACTTTGCTTTTGCATAGCTAGTGCTGAGAGCGTAGCTATGATGTATAATACTCTTTCCTTCCGTTAGTACTTTTAAAACTTCCGCTGTGCTTGTCAATAATGACTTGGTATTGTAAAGTTGTCATCGTTCTATTCTTGTATATTGTTGGGTGTCGCATCGCACGACACCACCCAATGAGATCCTTGGAGGTCAGGATTCCGGTCCACACAGACATGGTATCATAGCATCATTGGGAACAGTGTACTTGAAAAGAACATATTTTCAAAAATTAGGATTTGAGTGAGGAATTAGCTATATGCCCTTATAAGCAGTATTATTTGTATAAGATATGAAGGTGGTAAACTAACTTATATGTTATTAATTTTGTAACAACGCTCCGACGTCAGGTAAGAGGTAAGGTACGCCACCGTAACGGATCAATTGCGGTAAGCTCACGATGCGAAAGGTAGCATGGATGTTTTCCGTGGCTTAGCACGGAAAAGTTAATAGGAGTCTCTAAATCTTTCTATGTTTCTGAGAACCTATGACACGCGGTACCCCAGCGTGCTTCAAAGTTAGTGGGATCCCCCGTCGGGTGGTGTATAACCCGATAGTATGCCTCTCTAGAATCATTCATATTCTATGGGAGCATGCGAAGCACGTATGCCGGAGCGTTTATGAGCCGGTTCGTACGGGAGTCTTCGCTTTACAGACGTATTTACAGCCATGTACCTCGAGACATGACCTCGCTCGAGGGCGACTCACACCAGAGTCGTATGCATTTATTTTCGTATGTATTATTGTGACTGCCTGTCGTGTGTCCCCGTGCCGCCCTTGAGGTGTGAAGTTGTGAAAGGGGATTGTTTGTCTTTTGCAGCATTGACTACGGTAGCGACCTGTGTAGCACACGTTTGCGAGTGAACGATACTAGGACCACCTACAAATGTATCCGGAAATAACCGGTTAGAATTTTCTTTGGTGAGGCATGTAGTACCGTCGGTATCAACTTTGATACTTGACCACCCCCAACAATGACAAAATTGGATGCATTATATTTTGGAAAGTCTGACTATCTGTTGCTGGTAGGTTTGGATTCCGCAAAGATAAAAATTCGATTCAACATGGGGTTAGCACCAAGATTTTTGATTTCTGGCCAAAGTTTGCTCAACTTCGCCAGGTTGTAATCTTGGTTAGTTTAAAATAAACATAGGGTTAGGATATATGGATGAAAAGTTTTAGAAGTCCTCTACAACTTTCCTGTTGACCATCAAGGCAGAAAAGCTTGATAATTTATTGAAATTTGGAGTATGCTTAAACAACTCCAGATAACCCAACCATTGTACCTGTCTCAGTAATTTTGCTATAACTCACTGTAGAAAAATCTTCTGCCTTCTTGTGATATTTATTTGAAAAGGGGAGAAGCAGACCTACAATGTTGTTATTTAAAGTTCTTCTTGATTCAAATTGGAGGCAATTCAAATTTCGAGATCAAAACAGTGAACTGCAGGACTGCTGTGGAACAACCGTCAGTTCATCTGTCAAGTTTAGGTAGCTTTAGCTTTTGATCCAGAATACTGACATGGTCATATATATACCTTTCTGGAAATATTAGCAAGTCTTCTATCAACTTCGTGTTGTACTCGTGGCCTAAGTCTTGGTATAGCCGTGTTAAATTACTAGGTTGCAAACTTGGTTCTGGCAGATCAGAACTTGGAAGAGTTGGCACATAGTTTCGAATTAACACACTATACCTAAGTAAAAAATGTTTCATGGCCGAAATATTTTACCTCTGGATTTTTAACTTGATTTTACACAATGTTTATTTTGTCATCGCCTCAATATATTGTCATGATATACCTGTATAAGTTGTGGAAATCACCACATATACAGGAGAGGTTCAGTCAAAATTTCCAGAAAATATTGGTCAATTTAAAAACTGTATAAATTTTATTCCTAAGCTAACCTGGAGCTGTATGAGTACAATCTAGAAAGGTTGGAAAGTGTACTACACTTTTGTATTCAAACCAACATCTGCTTCTGAGGTTTCCTGTGTGAAAATTTTGAATTCATTCAGGAAGGTCAGTGGGAACAGACTGTGATTACAACTCCAGTTTTAAATTTTCTTAAACTGTTGAGAGTTGGAAACCTTCTCATTGTTCCAGTATTCTTTTCTATAGATGACGGATGTGATGATGCTATTACCGGACGTATGGATATTTTCCACTTGCGCTAGTCATCCGGGTTTCCCAAGTATGTTGCGGGAAGTACTCCAGCAGTTTGGTTTCATCGAGATGCCAGGCTATTGGGGTAGAGAAACGATTGACAGGGGTGTTCGGTCCTGCACCATTTTGGTAGTCATCCCATCTAGTCCATGTCATTATGGATGGGCTCCTTTCTCGTTTACCATCGAGGGGGCTCATTTAGAGGACACTTAATCAATCACTGCAGGCGAAGCGCTTATGAAGTTTTGTGAGCTTCATCAAGATGCCATGGCTGGGACTCAATTTGCCCTTATTCCGGTCTGTGGTATGGCTGGATTTGAGTGGCAACGTCGTATGGTTGCTGCCTATACAACGTATGGCGACACAACTTCGATGACACTTGGGACATATGCGAATGCTTCCAATATGGTTGTTTCTACGCAAGGCACAATTATTTTGGAGCAAGTCGAAGCCTTGTGGGGAGCGACGGAGCGGGGTGATACCCTTGATTATATTAACAAGAATCTATGTTCGCTCCTAGCCCCAGCAAATCACCAGCTAAATAAGTGTGAGAGTCAGCTGCATTATGTTTGCATTAGGCTACGGAAAGCTCGTGCCGAACAACGGCAAGTTCGCACTGAACTGCAGCAAGATCGTGGTGAGCTGCAAGCAAGTTAGTTAGAGGTGCAACAACAGTAGGAGCAGCTGTCAGTAGTCACTGAAGAGCAGGACACCACCATTGAGACAGCTCAGAATTGGGAGTATGAGGCAGAGCAACTTCAGGATAATGTGATTGAGGCCGAACAACAATTGCAACCAGTGGTGTATCCACCGGCCCATAATATACCACTAATTAAGGGTGAACAATTGCCTTCGAATGACGAAGAAGAAGAAGTAGATCCTGAGGAACTCGAGTACGTCGAGTAGGACGTATTGGAGTGGGATGTGGCAGCACTTCTGCCGTCACGGGGCAACATATATAGTTTAATAGTTGCTTGTGTGTTTCTTTTGTGACCATGTTTGTGTCATATTAAGAATAGTAGTAGGTATGTCTAAGCTGATAAGATGTGTATGACATCTCATGGGAACCAAGTATGGTAGAGATGTATTTCCATAGTGGGAGTCCATCATTTTGGAGTTCACTACTATAAACTTGGTCATGAAATAATATATCTTGTATAAAGTTTGTACTTTATCAGTATATTTGAATGTGATGCACTTATTTCCTTATCAAAAAGTTGTGCTACTGAATGATAAAATGGATATAGGAAAAGAAAACATGTGCAAATTTTAAGTCATTTGAATGTAGAATGGTGCGTAATCGCTCGACACTTGAAATGGGAGGATCCAGTCATGGTCGTGAGGACGAATCTCCGACCCAGGAGACAGCTGCAACGCCGCAACAACAAGTTCCTCCACCACCACCTCCGGAACTTCCAAGGAGTCTAGCAGAGGTTCTCGCAGCAGTGCTTGGCTCACGGGACAAGCAAACAGAGTTACTAGGGACTCTGGTCCAACATTTGTTCCATCAAGGAGGGCGACCAGATGCGGGTCCACGACAACCTTCTCCTAGTTCGTACTCGGATTTCATGTCAACGACACACTGGTCTTCATGGAGGCCGATGAACCATTGGAGGCGGACAACTAGCTCCGCTCCATTGAAGGGTAGTTTGGTTTGCTACGAGTGACTGAACATCAGAAGACCCTATTCGCGGCCCAACAACTACAAAGGTCCGCTGGTGCGTGGTGGGCGAATTACCTTGCAGCACGACCAGTCGGCTACGCCGAGAGCTGGGAGGAGTTTTGGGAGGCGTTTCGCGCCTATCACATACCTTCTGGTGTGATGAGAAGGAAGCTTCAAGAGTTATTGGAGTTGAAGCAAGGAGGAAGGAGTGCTTACGAGTACTCCAAGATATTCAAACACTTGGCCCAATATGCTCAGGACCAAGTGAACACTGAAGGTCAGAAGCGGGAATGCTTCTATCATGGTTTGAACCCCAAGATGAAGGACAAGCTTGCCTTGTTCAACAGCGGCAGCTTCAACAACATGGTCAATGCCGCCATCGTACAGGAGGATGCTACTAGGGAGTTGGTCTCTAACAAGAAGAAAAGGAGTGCTCTGTAGGGCAGCAGAGGAGGTACTCCTCAGAAATACTGCATGGTGTATTGATCACCATCTGGCCAGAGGTGGCAGGCGCCATCGCGACCACCGATGTTTCATGGTTGCCCATTAAATAACGCTAGCTTCCGCCCACAACAGCAATAGGGGATGATTCAGCGTGCACCTCTACCTTCACCCCGTGCACCGGGATTTTGTCCTCCACTCCGTACCGGTCAGACCCCGTACACGTGCTATACGTGTGGATGTACGGGGCACTTCGCCAAGGACTGCCCGCACAGCGGAGGATAGTCATTGTACCATGGGGCGAACCAGCCTCGCAACCAGCCCAAGAAGGCAGCCACCAGAACCGGCAACGTTCACCACCTCGCCATCGAGGACGTTCTGGAAGGCGCAGCCGTACTCACGAGTATGTTCTCTGTCAATGGTCATCCCATAGTCATCCTTTTTGACTCCGGTGCTTCACATAACTTTATTAGCATGTCTTATGTCAATCAATACCAATTGCCTATCATTTCCACAAAAACCCCATATATGATTTGTTCTCCGGGAGACAAAGTAGTAGCAGATAAGATGGTCCATAGGGTACCTCTTAATCTGGGTGGGAACATATACCCTATCGCTCTCATTTTACTAGGGCATCAGAAGTTAGATGTCATCTTAGGAATGGCATGGTTGCAATACAACAGTGCTATTATTGACATCATTCCTCGGAGAATATATCTAAATTCTACGATCCACTCTCCCCAAATTCTCACTCTTGAGAGTAATATTCACGTGCCTCCAACCGCTGATAACACCGAAGCCTGTAAACTCGAAGATATTCCAATAGTATGTGTGTATCCGGACGTTTTTCCCGAAGACCTTCCTGGTACGCCACCAAAAAGTGATGTCGAGTTTAAGATTGAACATGTACCGGGAATAGTGCCAATCTCGAGAAGGCCGTATAAGATGGCACCTAAAGAACATGCAGAACTGAAAGAGCAGCTGAATGAACTGTTGGACAAGGGTTTCATTCGTCCAAGTTTGTCACCTTGGGGATGTTCTGCATTGTTCTTGGAGAAGAAGGATAAAACATTGAGACTATACATGGACTATGATCCACTCAATGCTGTCACAATCAAGAGCAAGTATCCACTACCCCGTATCGATATTCTGTTCGATCAGTTGGTTGGTGCTCGGGTATTTTCAAAGATGGATCTTCGCTCTGGTTATCATCAGATCAGGATTCGACAAAAGGATATACCTAAGACAACATTCTCGACGAGGTATGGATTATATGAGTACCTTGTCATGTCCTTCGGATTAACCAACGCATCAGCCCATTTCATGTATCTCATGAATTCGGTATTCATGCCGGATTTGGACAAGTTTGTCGTGGTCTTCATCGACGACATCCTTGTATACACAAAGTCCAAAGAGGAACATGCACAACATTTGCACATCGTGCTTCAGCGATTGCGGGACCACAAGTTGTATGCTAAGTTAAGCAAATGTGAGTTCTGGATCAACCAAGTGCCATATTTAGGGCACATCATCTCTGCCGAACGGATTGCAGTTGATCCAAGCAAGATTGAGCAAGTACTCAAATGGGAGTCTCCCAAGTCAGTGTAGGAAGTTCGAAGTTTCCTGGGTTTAGCTAGATATTACCAGAGCTTCATCCCAAGCTTTTACAAGATAGCTAAACCAATGACGGAACTTCTGAAGAATGAAAAGTGATATACCTGGACAAAGGAATGCGAGGAGGGTTTTTAAGCATTGGTAAAACACCTCACAACAGCACCAGTACTAGCCCAACCAGACACAACAAGATCCTTTGATGTTTATTGTGATGCATCTGGAATTGGTTTGGGTTGCGTATTAATGCAAGATAGAAGGGTGATCGCTTATGGATCCCGACAGCTTTGAAACCATGAGCAACATTATCCAACTCATGATCTTGAACTCGCTGCCGTGGTACTAGCATTAAAGATGTGGAGACACTATCTATGGGGCAACCTAGTACATATCTACACCGGTCACAAAAGCTTCAAGTACATTTTCACCCAGAAAGAATTGAATATGCGACAACGAAGATGTTTGGAGTTAATCAAAGACTATGAGATTGAGATACACTACCATCCCGGAAAGGAAAATGTAGTCGCAGATGCACTAAGTCGCAAGTACCATATCAATAACCTTTCTATCACCTTGATAGAGGAAGAAGAACCGAGTCTCTACTTGGTTCCATATGGGGCGCTCTACAGCCTAGCCCTCATTCCTACCATAAGGGAGGAAATTATTTAGGCTCAGAAGGAGGACAAGGGCATATCTCATATTTGGCATATCCTATATTCATCAACGAATGAAAAAGGGGGAAATGAAGTGTTTCTGAGGTGACGATGACGGTACCATCTAGTTCAATGACCGCATCGTGGTACCTCGCAATGTGGCACTTTGGAAGAATATTTTGGACAAGGCTCATTTTTCCAAATATTCTATTCATCCGGGGAGTAACCAAGTGTACCAAGACTTGAAGAAGAAATTATGGTGGACTCGGATGAAGAGGGAAATAGCGAAGTATGTATCTGAATGTGATACATGTCAACGTGTTAAAGCCGACCATCTGAAAGTAGCCGGACAATTACAACCGTTAAGCATACCTGCCTGGAAATGGGAGGACGTCAGCATGGATTTCATTGTTGGATTACCTCTTACTTTTCGCAAACATGACTCAATTTGGGTGATAGTCGACCGACTCACCAAGTCGGCTCACTGTATTCCAGTCAATGTCAAGTATGTGGCACGACAATATGAAGAGCTGTATATTGCCAGGATCATATGCTTACACGGAGTACCCCGCACTATTATATTAGATCGTGGAACCTAGTTTCTTGCTCGATTTTGGCAGCAGCTCCACGCATCTCTAGGTACCAAATTGATTCGATGCTTGACTTACCATCCACAGACTGATGGTCAAACGAAACGAGTAAAACAAGTACTACAGGATATGCTCCGTGCCTGTGCCATCCACCATGGTAAGAACTGGGATGATCATCTACCATTGGAGGAGTTTTCATACAACAATGGTTATCAGACTAGCATTCAAATGGCACCATACTCTTTATGGCCGGAAGTGCCACACACCATTGAACTGGTGTGAATCTGGTGAATGAGTAACATATTGTATAGACATGGTAAAGGAAGCCGAAGATCGAGTACGAGTTATTCAAGCCAACCTCAAGGCTGCTCAGTCTCGCCAGAAAAGCTATGCGGACAAACAACGTCGACCGCTTCATTTTGATATTGGGGATCACGTTTATCTTCGTGTGTCTCCAATGAAAGGGATTCATCGCTTCGGAGTAAATGGGAAGCTAGCTCCACATTTCATCAGACCATTCGCAATAAGTGAGCAATGTAGACCTGTAGCCTATCGGCTAGAGCTGCCAGGATCGCTCTCAGGGGTCCACAATGTGTTCCACATTTCACAATTGAGAAAATGTCTTAAGGCCCCAGCGGAATTCCGTATGGAGGATTTGGAAGCTCTCCAACCAGATCTTACTTACTGCGAACATCCAACCCAGATAATTGATGAGAAGACTCGTACCACAAGAAACCGCACCTTGCGTTTCTACAAGGTCTTGTGCGGAAACCACACCACTGATGAAGCAACATGGGAAAGCGAAGAATATCTTAAAACCAATTATCCAGACTTGTTAACATCATATGTTCATTAGGTCTTTTCTTTTTATCCTTGAATGTGGCCTAGAGGGGCGGTGAATAGGCCTATTGAATTTCCTGCACACTTAATAGAGTCGTCAAAAACTTGATTGACCGGACTAGTCCGGTTGTGTGGGCGGACTAGTCCGGTGTGCTGAAATATGTGAATTGATTAAGTGTTGTTTGGGAAACTAGGTTCCTTTAGCAGCGGAAATGAGAACAACAGATTCTTTGATTTAAAATTATTGTATGAATGCATGTGGAAACTTATAAGAAACTTAATTGATGTTTAGTAATCAAGTGATCGAGTGAACAAAGAGTAAAGTAAATGAGGCACAAGAGACAAGCAAATTTTTACCGAGGTTCGATCTCGCCACAAGATCTACGTCCTCGTTGAGGAAGCTCACATAGAGCTGGGTCTCCAACCCTTTCCCTCTTCAAGTCACCATGAAGGCCGACTTGATTCCACTATCACCGGTAATCACTGAGTTTGTGGGGCAACCTCACACGTTGAGGGCTCCCACGAGAATTACAACAAAAGAAGTGATCAAATACACTTGAAAGTATTACAATGCTGAGCATAAGTGTAGAAAGATCAAACCCCAAGAGCTCGCAACGAAGGAACGACGATCTCCCAATCCCGAATCCAAGTGTTCAAATGATTTGACTCTTTTTGCACCTTAGATGTGTGGGGAGATGTGTTTTGGGCTCTTGGGACAAAGTGGCGGCGCTAGGGTTTATGTTTTCAGCAGTATTCGACGTGTGTGTTCTGTGGAAGGCCGTGGATTCTCTATTTATATGGTTTCCAAAAAGTTACCGTTGAAAAACCCTAATAACGAACTAGTACGGTGCAAGTCTGGACTTGTCCGGTCATAGTGTAACTCGAAGTCCAGAAAGTCTGGCGGACTAGTCCAGTTGGAAACGGACTAGTCCGGCCTATTGTAAAAACAGACTCCAGAAAGTTCATCGGACTAGTCTGGTGGACACACGGACTAGTCCGGTCTCCAGAGATGGGAGACTCCACAAAGTTCATCGGACTAGTCTGGTGGACACACGGACTAGTCCGGTCTCCAGAGATGGGAGACTCCAGAAAGTCTATCGGACTAGTCCGGTCCATGATCGGACTAGTCCGGTGCACTGTGAAAGTTAGGTTAATTTTAAAACCCTTACCCCTGCGCAAAGTGGTGAGCTCTTAGAGTGTGTCTTTAATACACTCCGTATACATTTAAAATCTAATTTGTTCTTCCAAGTTCCATCAAAGTATCCCTCTTTGGACACCACTCCATTTTCACCTTTTTGTGTGCACCGAGCTGTTTCACTTTGTTTGTCCTGCAATCATCTCAATAGTTTCATTAGGATCTTATATGTTTGTAGTCAATTAGCCAAAACCCACAAGGGATATCTTAGATGCACTTACAATCTCCCCCTTTTTGGTGATTGATGACAACCATTTGAGATATCACAATTGAGAATAAAATCTTTATTTTCATAAGGTGTGCACATATGAGAATAACGAATAATTCACAAAAAGCTTCTCACATATGCACACAACTTATGGTGGGGTGCCTAATAGGTGTGTGATGAACAAAGTGTGATGATGAAATAAAGATAAACAATAATGAGCATAGAATTAAGCATTAGAGCACATTAAGCATCACACATAGGAAAAGAAATAGTGCATTACAAAGTTTTAAAAATAGGTACATGTCCTCGATCACAAAGGCATAAGAACTACTACTAGAGATAGTCTCAAACTAGTCTCAATCTCTCCCACTTTGGCATCAAGGCAGCAAAAAGGGAAAAATCAAGGGGAATCACTCATCGCCGCTCCCTTCTTCAGTTTCGGTCCAATCTTCAACTTCATCATCATTCACCGGGGCAGGATCTTCCTCGGAGTCCTTGAAGGCGGGCGGTGATCCAACCGGCTCAATCTCAAGCTTGTCACAGATAGCTTTGATGTTGGCATTTACATATTGTTGATGTTTCTTCTGCCTGACTTCGATCTTGCGGCAGCAGGCAAAGATGGAGGTGAGCATTTTGATTATGCCACCGGAGGGTTCATTGACAGGAGCAGAGCCAGGAGGAGCAGGTGCAGATCTTGTGGCATTCATATCCTGAGTTTGCTTAGACCTCCTCTCAGCTCTGGGGTGGGAAGGGGTAGGTCGTGCTGAGGGAAGGTTGTACTCGGTGGGCTTTTGTGGCTTCAACCCCGTATGAGAGACATCCTTGACAAACTCAAGTCCCGTCACTTTATCAATCATGAACATGATGTACGGGGCATACCCAAAAGACCTATTTGGAGTGATTGAGATGTTCACAATGTCGTTGTAGATGTACTCAAAGACATTGAATGGTCTCCTTCCACTAATGACCATCATTAGGGTCCTCAAGGTTCCATGGATAGTCCCCGCATTCCATCTTTCGGGGCTATTGTCTTCCTCAAGATTCTGTTGAGGACCACAAAGAAGGGCTTCGGATATTTTATGTTGGGAGGAGTATAGGGCATCCTTGTGTCATAGAGGAACTTAAGCTCATCCTTGTCCAAGGGTTGCAGATTGTGAATGATAAGATCATGATCCAGAGTGTGTTCAAGGTGAAGAATCCTTGCAAATTCATCATAAGTGACACTATACTTGGAACCATGAGTCATCCAAGTAAGACTGTCTCCATCACCACGAGCAAAGTAGAGCGTTGAGTAAAATTGGGTGATGATCTCATTGTTCCAGACATACTCAAAGGAAAGCAGTTCCTTCAAATAGTGCCTATCCAGAGCCTCAACCACCTCACGAAAAGCAGGATACTTCTTCGATTGCAGGTATCCAATGTTCACCCATTGACTCTCCACAACGGGATTCTTCATCTTCATGTACACGTGCTCGTAGTAGTTGGCATGGAAGTTGCTCCAGAATCTTGGGTCAGAGCATTGCCTAGGTTGATTATACACATTAATCTTCCTGAAGCTATCGGCTAGCTCACCCCCTTTTCCGGTGAAATCCTCACTCGAACGCTGCTTGTTGTGGTGATTGGGGTTTTTCATCTTCAGGGGCCCAATGGGACCACTAGCAAGTCCCTTTCCTTTATTGAGAGCCCACTTTGGCCCTGATGAGCTCTCAGCAGCTTTACCTTGGGCCTTTTTGACAACAACCTTCCTCTTCTTAGACAGATTGTCGTCAGAGGGTGGAGAGTGGACATTGACATCATGTCTTTTCTTCATGTACCTCTCCTTGGCTCTCCTCGCTCTTTCGCGTTCAACTTCTTCATCAACGTGGAAAGAACTCTCATCTGAGCTTGAAGACATCGTGCCTAATAAGGAGTTCATGGACTAGATAAGAATGAACCAAGGATCGAGGTCAAATTAGGGATTTAGATGTCAGAGACCAGACTTCTCCGGGTTCAGAGTGCGGACTTGTCCGACGTACCGAACTTGTCCGGCGTATCGGACTTGTCCGTATCTGAGCGCCGGACTTGTCTGTCCTGGCATAAGAACCCTAATGATTTCCTTGAATTCCAAAACTTCTATCTAAGGATACAAAATGATAGGAAGGTGGTAGGAATACATCTATGAAGCCAATGTACAACCTTGGAATCAAAGGAAACGAGCTTGAACGAGAAAAGTTGAGATTTTGGTTTTAGGGTGAAATTTACCGAGATTTGAAGATTCGCGTTGAGGAAGCTAGAATCTATCCGGAGGGGAGGATCAACTCGTCGAGGAGAGGATTTCCCATGGAGAAATCTTGGTTTTTGAGGGCTCAACTCGAAGGTCTCTTTGGGGGGCTGGGGTTTAGGAGAGAAGAGGAGAGGTGAGGGAGAGCAAGTGGAAGGAGGTTTGAAATTTTGATTTGGGCTGGCCAGCCGCTTATATATGCGGCCGATCGGACTAGTCCGGTCAGGGTGACGGACTAGTCTGGTGCCCTTGGAAAACCTAAGTATAAGAGATAATTAATAGTGATCCAAGGACAATAGTTTTGCAAATAATCTTGGTAATTATGACCAGTAGGCAATCAACAATGAAAAGTGGTCATAAACTGCAAGATTTCTTCATTAAAATTGTTTTCTTAGAAGAAAAAGAGGTGAGGAGTAGTTTTTAACAATAAAATGTGATGTTTGAAGTTTCAACCAGGTACGCAATGTTTCAAGCCACATTTTGAGAGTCAAGAATATTAACTTCATTTCAAAACTCACAAAACCTTTTCTCATCTAATGGTTCAGTGAAAATATCTGCAAGTTGTTTTTTTGTCCTAACATGTGAAATAGCAAGGTCACCTTTTAACGAATGATCTCTAAGAAAATGATGACGGATATCTATGTGCTTAGTTCTTGAGTGCTCTATAGGGTTGTGTGCAATTTTTATATCACTTTCATTATCACATAGAAGCGGGATATGGCTAAGATTGTAGCTGTAGTCCCTAAGAGTCTGTCGCATCCAAAGTAGTGTGCGCAACAACTACCGGCTGGAACATACTCTGCTTCCGTTGTGGAAAGAGCAATAGAGTTTTGCTTTTTAGATGACCAAGAAACTAGGGACCTACCAATAAATTGACAAGTCCCTAACGTGCTCTTTCTATCAACTTTGCATCCTGCATAGTCAGCGTCGGAGTAGCCTATCAAGTTAAACTTTGATCCTTTGGGGTACCAAAGGCCCAAGATGGGTGTGTGCACAAGATACCTTAGGATTCTTTTTACAGCAATTAAGTGACACTCTTTAGGTGCGTCTTGAAACCTTGCACACAAGCAAAAACTAAGCATAATATCTGGCCTAGATGCACATAAATAAAGTAAGGAGCCGATCATGGACTGATATACCTTCTGGTCCACATTTGGACCATCTTCATTGAGGTCGAGATGTCCGTTAATGGCCATGGGTGTCTTGATGGGCTTGGCTTTGTCCATATTGAATTTCTTGAGAATGTCCTGTGTATATTTGGTTTGGCTTATAAATGTACCTTCTCTTAGTTGCTTCACTTGGAATCCCATGAAGAACATCAATTCGCCCATCATTGACATCTCGAACCTATCTGTCATAACTTTGCTAAATTATTCACAGAAAGACTTGTTGGTGGATCCAAATATAATGTCATCAACATAAATTTGACATACGAATAGATGATCATCACAATGTTTTGTGAAGAGTGTATAGTCAGCTTTACCAATTTTGAATCCATTTTGAGTCAGAAAATCTCTAAGGCACTCATACTAAGCTCGAGGAGCTTGTTTGAGGCCATAGAGAGCCTTACGCAGTTTGTAGACATGGTTGGGATGCCTTTCATCTTCGAATCCTGGTGGCTGCTCCACATAAACTTCCTCCTTTAATGGGCCATTTAAGAAGGTGCTTTTGGCATCCATTTGATACAGCTTAAAATTATGGTGAGTAGCATATGCCAATAAAATACGAATGGACTCAAGTCTAGCTACGGGATCAAAAGTTTCATCGAAGTCCAAACCTTCGACCTGAGAATAACCTTTGTCCACCAATCTCGCTTTATTTCTTGTTACTACTCCATGTTCATGTTGCTTGTTTTGAAAGACCCACTTGGTTCCAACGATGTTCGCCCTTGGTCTCTCCACCAGCTCCCACACTTCATTTCTTTTGAAGTTGTTCAACTCCTCTTGCATTGCCATCACAAAGTCTGGATCCCTTAAGGCTTCTTCTACCCTGTATGGTTCCAGAAAAGACACAAAAGAATAGTATTCATATAAATTTGCAACTTGAGATCTAGTAGTTACTCCCTTAGCAATATCTCCAATGATATTGTTGACAGGATGGTCTCTTTGCACGCTCTGATGTACTCTTGGATGTGGAACTTGTGTAGTTGCTTGTTCTTCATTATCTTCATGTGCATTGTCTCCCCCTAGATCATTGCTTCCATGATTGTCTTGATCTTCTTGATCTTCCTCATCTTGATCTTGTGAAAGAGCTCCCCCTTGATCATTTCCTCCGTGTTGAAGTTCATCTTGTGCATTTGAGTCGAATGTTCGCTCTTGTGGTAAGATATCACAAAATGCCATTTTCTTTAGTGCTTCATATGGAGCTTCCTCTTTATCTATCACACACTTATCAACTTGCTCCACTTGTGAGCTATTAGATTCATCGAACACTACGTCACGTGCTACTTAGACAAGGCTGGACACCTTGTTGAAGACACGATAGGCGTAGGCATTCGATTCATAACCGAGCAAGAACCCTTCATCGGACTTTGAACGAAATTCGAGGCACTCGGTTTCTTGTTCAGAATAAAATATTTACAACCATAGACTTTAAAATAAGAAACATTAGGATTTTTACTCGTAAGGAGCTCATATGGATTTTTCTTCAGTAATCGGTGGAGGTACAGCCGATTCGTGGCATGACAAGCGGTGTTCACCACTTCTGCCCAAAATCGATCTGACGTCTTCTATTCATCCAACATAGTTCTGGCCATTTCAATCAATGTTCTGTTCTTCCTTTCGGCCACTCTGTTTTGTCGAGGGGAGTAGGGTGTCGAGAACTCATGCTTTATCCCTTCTTCATTGAGAAACTCTTCAACTTGGAGGTTCTTGAATTCTATCCCGTTGTCACTTCTGATGTTCTTTATGGTTGATGAGAATTCGTTCTGAGTTCTTTTCAAGAACTTCTTGAGGATTCCCTGAATTTCTGATTTATCATACAAGAAAAATACCCAAGTAAATTTTGAAAAATCATCAACAATTACTAAACTATATTTGTTACCGCCGATGTTGATGTACGAAATTGGACCAAAGAGATCCATGTGGAGGAGTTACAGCGGTCTTCCGGTAGTCATCACATTCTTGGCGTGGTGTGGTGCTCCGACTTGTTTTCCTGCTTGACAAGCGCTGCACGGCCTGTCTTTTTCAAAAACCACATCCTTAAGACCACGAATGTGACCACCTTTTAGAAGTTTCTGCAGATTTCTCATCCCAACATGGGCTAGCTGTCTATGCCACAGCCATCAAATGTTGGTCTTAGCAACCAAGCAAGTGTTGAGTTCGTCTTTATCTTTGTTGAAGTCAACAAGATAAAGCTTGCCCTTCAACACTCCCTTGAATGCAATCGAGCCATCGCTTCTTCTAAAGACGGTCACACCCTCATTAGTGAATAAACAATTGTAACCTTTGTCGCATAGTTGAGATATTGACAAAAGGTTACAATCTAGAGAATCTACATGTAAAACATTAGATAAGTTGTGTTGAGAGGATATTTCAATTTTACCGCTACCAAGAACCTTTCCTTGGTTGTTGTCTCCGAAATATATGCCTTCACTTGGTTCCTTGTTATACTCGTACTCCACAAACATACCTCACTCCGGTCATGTGATTTGTGCATCCACTATCTAGCACACATTTAGATCCACCGGAGGAGTAAGCCTGCAAAAAAGAATTATTCTTTGGTTTTAGGTACCCAAGCTTGCTTGGGTCCTCTCAGGTTAGTCACAAGAGTCTTGGGCACCCACACACAAGTTTTCATGTTCTTGTGGCGTGGCCCTGTATATTTAGCAATGACTTTTCCATATTTGGCTTTCATAAGAACATAGGAAGCATCAAATGTACGAAACAATATTTGTAAATCAGATTCATGGGATTTTTCCTTAACAAAGACAATTCTATTCTTAGCATGATTAGGAGTAGACATGTGTTTGTTTCTGTCAAAACCAAGGCCATCTTTGACATTAGGAGGTCTAGTGATCATATATGCACAACATTCATATTTGATCTTCTCCTTATCAAAGATGCCGCTTGGAGAGGCATGCATATTATGAGAAGATGAAGTATTAGAAATATCATTCTTCTTACTAGAGCAAGTGCAAGTTCCGATTGTTGTCGAACTCATATCGTTGGAGGAAGATCTCTTGGAGGAAGAGGAGTCACTTTGCTTCAGCGACTCAACTTGCACCTCAAGGATCTTGTTAACTTTTGACAAGTTCGCAAGTTCTTCCTTGATTTCAATATGCGAGTCCTCTAGCTTTGAGTAAGTTTCCTTACTCAAGGCTAGCTCAACCTCAAGCGACTCGTTCTTCTCTCATTCAAGCTCGAGAAATGGTGAACTGGTGCGAATCAGGTGAACGGGCAGTGTATGGCATCGACTTAGTAAATGAAGCCGAGGATCGAGTTCGCACTATTCAGGCGAACCTCAAAGCTGCTCAGTCTCGTCAGAAGAGCTACGCGGACAAACGACGTCGACCTCTTCACTTCGAAGTTGGAGATCAAGTTTATCTCCGGGTATCCCCTATGAAGGGTATCCATCGCTTCGGGGTAAAAGGGAAGCTAGCTCCCCGCTTTATTGGGCCATTCGCAATAATCGAAAGATGCGGACCTGTGGCATATCAATTGGAGTTACCAACGTCACTTTCCGGAGTCCACAATGTGTTCCACATTTCCCAATTGCGGAAATGCCTTAAGACTCCAGCTGATATCCGCATAGAGGATTTGGAAGCTCTCCAACCAGATCTCACCTATTCCGAGCATCCAACTCAGATCATCGATGAAAAGAATCGCACCACAAGAAGCCGCACCTTGCGTTTCTACAAGATCTTGTGGAGCCACCACAGTGCCGAAGAGGCCACGTGGGAAAGCGAGGAGTATCTTAGAACGAACTATCCGGACTTGTTAGCGGCATATGTTCGATAGATCCTTTTTCCTTGCCTTCTTTTGTAATCTCGGGACGAGATTCTTTTAAGGGGGGAGGAATGTAAAACCCCACTTTTATGGCATGTTAAGTTCATGTGGGTTTTGTGATCAACTATTTTGGATCTCCAATATAATGGTACACATGAACTATGCCATCCAAAACTTTTCTTGCACTCTTTGTTAGATTCTTTTATCATGGGTATTAGACTTCACCATGAATCCAAATTATATTCTATTCACCTTTTAAGAATAAGAACTTTTGGATAAGGATTAGTAAGCAATGCACAATGAAGCCCTAATAAGCTCTAAACCAAATATTCAAATTAAGGGCTCTAAATTTTTCCATGAGCTCCTAAATTCCTCAATAGCATGCTTACAAAGTTTCAAGATTTTAGAAACTCATCTACTATTTTTATTGAGGTGCTTGGCAAATTTGAATCAAATTCAAATCTGAATTTTTAATTCTTCTCCAACTTCTTTAAACATAAGAATTGAGTTCACCATTGTGTTCAGAATAATTCATTTGCCATCTCCACAAAATTTCATGATTTTTGGAGTTGATCTTCTATTTTTAAATGAATTAGTAACTGAACTGTGGGGAGAATCACTGCACAGTGGGCCCCGCATGTCAGCTCCCCTTTTTAAACGGATCAGCTCAACCCCGCCACCTCTGCACCGCCGCGCCCCCGCTCGACACCGCGCGCGCGCATGCAGCTCCAGCGAGCTGCCTGCCTGCTCGCCGCGGCCCTATAAAAGGCCGGCCGAAGCTCCCTTTAATCCTCATCCCCGATCACAGCTCCACTGCCTCGCCACTATTCTTCCGCCGCGCGCCATCGCCGCCGCTCGCCACTGCTCCGCGGCATGCCACCGTTCCGCGCCGTTTCAAGCCAAGCTCCAAAGAGCAAAAAGGTGCGCCTGATCAAACTTTAGCTCATGGTACAAACCGTTTCCCTTATCGTTGAAGCCTGAGCGAGTTATTGTTCGTTTCCTCTACGGCCGAGGGTAGATAGCTATCTATGATTTCATGTCAAATTCCTTTTCGGCAAGCAATCATCCTTTGCAATTACTTAGAGATAGTTTCTATAGGCCCTAGCGCTCCTGTCTGAGCAAAAACCTTTAAGGATCATCAAGCAACGGCTCTGAATTTCGAGTTTTGCTCGCCGCCGGTGAGAAAACCTCGGTTCACCGTCGAACTCATGATTCCCGGCGACTCACTCCCCTTCTGCGCCCCTATCCTTGAACTCCATCATCCCAGAAAGGTTTTGGAGCAATTCCCAAGTAATTTGAGCTACTCTATAGAGAGTTCTATGTTGCCCGAGCGCTCATCGCCGCCACCGCCGTCGCACGACCTTTTCCGGCGAGCTTCAAGACCCACTGACCTCACCATCGTGCTCAGCGACCCCAAAAACCCCCAGGCGGCAAGTTTCCGCGAATCTGGTGCATTGGATTGGCCGGCGGCGAGCTCGCCGGCGAGCCACCGTCGCGGGTGCCGCTCCGCGCGAGCACCGGCCCGAGGTAGACGATGACCCCATCGGGTCCCACCTGCCATTCACTGCGGGATCACGGTGCGGCTGAGATCTAGTGTGGCTGCGCGCTTTAATTCTGTGGACCCCGGTGCTGCCTCAACCAGAATGTGCCACGTGGTCTTTGGGATTTATTTAATTCCAGAAATTTATCCAAACTTCTAAATTGAATATCTTTCTGTAGGATACTCCAAAAATCTTCAAACAAATTTTGTTCGAAAGCTCTTGAGCTCTAGTTTCTGTCAATACCAATTAGGTTCTGTGGAACTCAGAGTTAAATTCTGTAGAAAATAATCTTTCCTAATGCAAATGCAATATTTCCAGACAAGATATCCACGGGAAAATTCCCCAAAATTCACATAAAGTTTAATGTCCTATTCTTGATTATCAGGCAAAGTTTGGGAGCCATAACACCTGTTTAACTCTCTGGATAATTCAATTTCCTTTTTCAGTTATTGAATTTTCACAGCTATTAGGTTGCTTTATTGGGTCCCAAAATTCTACTGAGTCTTCCTTTAGTCATACCCTAGCTCCTATTGAAATCTCGGATTTAATTAACCTACTATACTAGTCCTAAATCAGCTACAAACTAAATATTAATTTAATGTCTAGAAACTCAATTATAAAGTGAATCCAGAAATTCTTGCCGAATTAGAAAAACAATAACCCCTTCCCCACAAGCTTAGAAAATTATGGCACAAATTTTGCTAAGACCAGCACCACTCCCTCTATCTTGATTATCAACTGATAGCTAGGTTCAAGCTACAGTTTCCTCTCGGAAATTTTTGGAAGTTGATTGCTTGCCATACTTTCGGAGACCACAATCTGCTATGATCATCTCCTGTTCTTTGCAAGAGCCTTGATCATATTCCCTAGTATCTACCGTCGAAGTTCCAAAGCCAATTAAGGTCTCTGTCATATAGTGATCACCATGAATTAATTTATGGTCGTAAAATAAATAAATTTCAAAGTCATTTATATATCCATGTTATCTGCATATCGTATAGTGACCGAAGTCGAGGGGGAGCCAGAAGCCTTGGAAGAGAACCTTCCGATTTTAACTCAGAACCTGACCTGCAACATGGCAAGCCCCGGTTTACATTTAAAAGCTTTACAGAGTTTTTACAGTCTTTATCACCTTACGTCACAAGTTTGATATGTGCATTACGTATAGGGTGATTGATACTCCACATGCATGACCAAAAATCCCAGGGGTTTGTTTGGCACGAGTTACCGTTTGACCTGTAGTAACTGCTTTGCTAATGCATAGGAAATCCGGTAGAAGTCGAGTAGTTGGAATCTACTCGCGAGAGATGTATCTCACAGGATTGGTTGAATAGAAAATGGCTTAATATAATGAAACTGAGACCGGGTAGGGAATGGATAGGAAGCGGCGAGAATTGAGTCTCGGTCGCATAGCCCTGCCTGTGTTGATTAAGGCCCGTCCGTATGCGGCCCCGCTGGACAAGCTTGAATTGTACCGACAATATAATGGACATATGGAATCCAATAAACTGACGTAGCTTGGTCACTTGGGTGTCGAGGCATACCGTTCCGTTTTATAGGTGTGGGTTGAGGGTAGCAAGGTGTAAATCCGCTGGTGGGCACGTCAGAGTACGCCCCACGCAGGGACCTCCTGCCCGTGACGGATCGACCGGTTCGACATTTGAGTGTCTTGCGAAAGGTTGCCATATACGCCTAGTACTGAAGTGTTATGTAGGTACGGGTGTGCTCGCTGACACTTCCGAACGACGTATGTGTCGTGTTGTCCGGGTGAGTCCTGATTGCAATCACTGTCCCTTGCAGTAATAGAGTACCACTTGTTCACTGTGTCGTGACGTAGTAAATACTAAAGAAGTCAGGAAAGTCATATGATATTGAATTATAATTACTTTGCAACTTTATTTGGTTTAGAGATAGTATAACTAAAGATTTACAATTTCCCCATACTTTAGCTGTAATAGCATTATGTGCTTTGGGCATGTCATATCATCGGTAAAGCGTTTCTTGTTTGATTGTGGAGCCCATGATGTGCCGTGCTCAGAGAATGTCATTTGCTACTTAAAACTTGGTTATAAGGATCCACTTGTAGGCGAGTTATTTATGCTATTCCATACCTATGTTTAGTGTCCCCGTGCATCTGTCTAGTGAGACGGTTAAGTCTTGCTGAGCCTTAAGCTCACGTTTGCAGTTAACGAGTTTTTGCACGTTACCCTTTTGAGGATGGGTTTGACAATGAGGCAACACCCCCTCCAGGGTGTACAGCCGAGTGGGAACCCTGCACGCCGCCATAGTTTGAGTGTTGCTGGTGCAAAGTATCCCTGGCATGGAAAACTTTGCTTTTTGCATAGCTAGTGCTGAGAGCGTAGCTATGGTATGTATATATTTCTTTACATCCGCTAGTATTGTGAAAACTTCCGCTGTGTATTAAATAAAAGACTTGGTCTTGTACTTTATTCTGGTTCTATTCTTGTAAACTGTTGGGTGTCGCATTGCACGACACCACCCAATGAGATCCTCGGATGTGTGGATTCCGGTCCCCACACGTTGCTGCTCTCAACCCACACCTATAAGGCGGTAGGGTATGCCTCGACGCTAATGTGGACAGGTTACATCAGTTTACTGGGTCCCTTATATCTAGTATGCCTTCGGTACATTCAAACTTGCTCAATAGGGTCACACACAGATCGGTCCTTGACTGACACAGGCACAACTACAGCTCAAAAACCCCTATGTCCTGCTGCTCTTAATCCATGCCTGGTCTCATATTTAATTAAATGGTGAATCTCTCACTCGACCAATCGCGTGTCAACCCAAATCTAGAACTCGGGAGTAGATTACAACTACTCCACTTCTACCAAAACAACTATAACATTAAGCTTGGCATTAATACATCGAGGACTTAAACATCTACCCTTCTCTTATGGGTTCCCTGGTCATGCATGTGGAAAACTCCAAGAAAATCCTAGACTTAATGCACATACATCCTAAACTATATAATGTGATACAAATAAAATTTAAAACGCTGTTAAATCCAAATCGGAGCTTGGCTGGCTGCGAGACAGGAGTAAAGTTAGTCTCCGGATTAATGAGTTTGAGTGGCTTCGGGGTCTCCTTGAGCTCGGCAACTATTCGGTATGCAATGAAAAATGCAATTGAATCAATATTTGTATTATTACATAGCTTAAAGGAAAGACAGTTAAGTATATTAAATGATGGCCACTGGTCGTGGAGATTTTAAACGGGACACTAGGCACTATGGTGCGGTCGTGACAAAATTGGGGCCAAGTTCATGGAAGTCTCTGTTGTATCAAATTCAACGTATTAAAACACTTTCCAGAATTTTCGTGGGCATCTTGGGACTTGAACATGGCTAAAAGTTGGCTTTCTGTTTAGAGGAGGTCAAGAGTGACTCAACAAAATTGGTTTCACAATTTTCTAAGCATTCTACTATGAGATATTGAAATGTTTCTGGACATATTGGAGTTTTCAGGTACATAGAGATTGGAAACACAATTTGGCTATTCAATTAAACTCAAATGGACCTGAAACTTTTACTGGAACTCAAGAGAATTAATTGAAATGATGTGGACATATTTGAGAATTTTTTAATGAATGGAGCATCAAGAATTAATTACAAAGGCATTTTGTCTATGTAATTATTGAGGACAATTAATGGATTTTCATACAGATCCAAGTACACTACTTTAAAGTATAGATCATCCTGGTTCTAACTAAATTTGTTTGGGAATTTTCGGACAAGTATTCTAGGAGGTATAGATTTTCTAAGTTCAGCACAGAACTTGCATAGAGAAAATAGTCTAATTCATTTAACCGTGGGCCCCACTGGCAGGGTTGTCTTTAACCTCCAGCAGGGGCGCTCGACCAGCAGCTGAAGCACCTAGGGTGAGCTCGATTTCACTCATTTTTGCACCAAATCGAACAGAATTTTCACCAATTAACCTTGGAAACAAGGAGAACATGATTATGGATCAAAATCGTGGATAAATTGGCTGGAGGTTGGGTCTCGACGGAGAACAGCACTATTTTAGAAGGTCGTGGGGAAAACACGGGGAACTTAGCAAATCCTTGATGGATGCTACCGAAATTTGACTGAGATGTGCGCCATGAGATGGTGAACAAAATTCATGAACGAATTGGAAAATGGTTGCACCTAAAACCGAAATTAAATCGACGATCTAGTGACCAAGGTATGAACTAGTTTCGTTAAAATCTGAAAGTAGCGAGCTAGGAGACATGGCTTGACCTGAAACATTGCGAGCAGAATCTAGAAATATTGGCGCATCTTTTTGCTTCAAGGACTGAGGTGTGAATCGGCCAGGAACAGCTGCTGTGAGGGTGCACAAGTGAGGTGGTCGCAGGGGAAAAAGAAAAACAGAGAAGGAGAAAGCTTGCTGCTGTGTTGCACCAGGCGCAAGTGAAAGGATCAGCTCTCCCCTTATCTGCAGCTCAGCTGACTTCACAACAAAGGCATGAAGCAAGCACACAGGCAGCTGGGTGGATTTTGCATGCCGTAAGGTGTTGCTCTGTGATGAAACAGAGGAAAACAGAGGAGAAGTCCATGACAGGTGGGTCCTACTGCTTTCATCCTTATCTTCACTAGACAGTCAATCCTACCACCTAATTCAGTCAAAAAATTGCTAGATATTTGTGGGAAGGCCAAATTGAAGATGGATAATTCGATTCTCAACTCAAATCATTGATTTGACCAAGTTTCATTCGAATTCAAACTTGAATTCGAATTTAAGGGGAATTCAATGTAGCTATTGAATTTAATAGCAAACTTGCTTCAAAAATTGTGAAATTTTGCAAGGAGGCTATTTGAAATATTTGGAATCCAATGGTCAACTCAAATCTTCATTTTAACTTAATTTGAACAGTAGCTTAGTTTATTTTTTGAATTCCCTCATTTCGAATTTGAAGTTATTTGTTTTTCTCATTTCCTTTTTATTGCTTTTTATCATTCAAATTTTTTTGACCCAACTGAACTTTGAATTATGGAAATTAGGGCTCTTACAACCAACAGTCACAACGTCTGTCGTCCACGTCGTTTGCGACCTTTTCTTTCTTGTGTTACCAGAGGCAGATGTATCCTCTTCATGTGTCTGTTGCTATGTCTGCTATTGAGCCTCCTCTTCGATATGCTCCTGATTCTCTGACTAAGACATCTTCAAATTCACAAAAAAACATTGAAATCTTGTAAAACATTATAAAATTTCAGTCACATTCGCACAAACGGTCACATAAGGGAGCAAATTCTCTCATGGCATTTGTGCATTAATAGGAAAAAGATCTATGTGCCAAGTGTAAGGACAATCCAAACCAAGCAATCATTAAATAAATCACTAAACATTGACTGGTACTTAGCCAAAGCGTAAGACTCTAAGCGTAAGTCATCGGAAATATATTAAACATTGACCGGTGAACCACCAAAGCGCGGATCATTTAGACTCCAAGCAAAGCGTAATACTCTAAGCATAGTACTCCAAAAATATACTAAACATTGACCGGTGAACCACTAAAGCGCGAATCATTTCGACTCCAACCAAAGTGCAAACAAACCTTATTAGTGCAGTGCTGAGCTGGTCGATGGGGAGTCGAGGGTCGACGGTGGAAGCGTGACAATGATCAAGAGGGCTGTGTCGACGTGGTGACGAGCTTTGAGGAAGCGGACCGACGCGGCGCCGTGCTCTGGGGAAGGGGACGATGTATTGATAGTTTCTAGGGCGACAAGTTATCAGCGCGCGAGAGATAAAGTGTTGAAAAGTTTTGCTAAGTGTTGGGAAGAGAGCGTGCGAGAGAGCTAAAAGTACCTCAGGGCAACAGTTTGAGACGCGCCTCGAATAAGCAACCGTCGGGCGCATCTCCCACACGTGTGTAAGCTCATATCAGAGACGCGCTTGACAAGAGATCATCTTTATTCTTTTCAATTAATGTGAGACGTCGACAGTAATGCCATTCATGCAGATCGAAGTGTTTATATCAGAGACGCGCTTTATAAAAACACATCTCACATTATCTTTCCCGAGAATCGCGTTTTTTGAGGCGCATCTCGCATCACATTCGCACAAATTCTATTGCTAAGTCTTCTTGTGAGGCGCGTCTCACATCACGTTCATATCCCATTTTGAATTGTTGTGCGTCCGTTGCCATAATGCCATTCGGGAACAGAATTCGAAGTGCTCCGACCTCATTGTCTATGACATGCGGGACTGTGCTAAAATTTAATATGCAAATTCTCAAATTCCGAGTGAACCTTCATGATTGCAAGATTAAATTTTGTTTAATTTGACATCACGAAGGTCCACACGAAACTTGATGCAAACATTGCAACGCCACACCTTATAAGCACGTTGCAACGCGCTTAGAGTTCTGAGGTGGGACAATGAGCTAAAAGTACCAGGGCCACAATCGGAGATGCTTTGTAGAAGAGCCACCGCTAGACGCGCTCTTTAGAAATGCATCTCACATTATCTTGCCTGAGAGACGAGCCTTGAGGCCCATCTCGCATCACTTTTGTATCCCATTTTTAGGGAAGACCAAGTCCTATATTCACTAGTGCTTCCTTAAGAAACATAACACAAGACATCAGTACTTCTCCATAAGAAACAGAGCACATATGACGAATGAAAGTCAAATTTTCACTCAAATGGCAATATTTTCACACATTGGAGCATATATCACACCAATATCCAAATGGAAGTCAAATTTTCACTCAATTGTCCATATTTTCATATACTTGAGCATATTTACACATAATCAATTTGGTACTTTACGTTGCGGTCTTTGTTTTTTTGAAATTCTTGACTTTTTCATGGTGGCCGCTCTGCAAGTAAGGAAGTTTGTTGGCCGATGGTATTCTTAGCTTGATCATCGAGGTGACAAAATGATTAATCTCATCAAATTGGTCAAACTCTTTCTCATCGACGACATTCTCTACTCTGATGATTCGTCGTTTTCCATGTATAACAACCTTAAGTCATTTATTTGTTATGTCTGGAACATAGAACACTTGAGCAACGTGTTCTGCTAACATGAAAGGCTCCGACTTATATCCCTGGTGGTTATGATCAATGCTAGTAAACCCATACTTTTCTCGTACAACACCTTTGATTCCATCAACCTAGTTGCAACGAAAAAGAGGAATCTTGAATCCTTGAAAGTCAAGCTCCCAGATCTGTCATATTTGACCATGGTACATGTCTTTGTCTTGGCCCACAACATTATAAGCATCAACATGGAAACCACTATTCTGATATGTGTCTTTATTATCTTGTTCTATAGTGTAGAACGTGTATCCATTTATGTCATACCCTTTATATGTAATAACTGTGAATATTGGACCACAAGCCAACTTTTTTAGGTATTCACTTGTTTGAGTATCCGATGAGTGAGAAATCCGATCTCGGAGCCAGCCAATTAATTTTCTCTTGTGTTCATTTGCTAACTATGATTCATTGCAGACAAGATTGTCTCTAAGCACCACCTCCTTGTGCTCATAAGGTACTCTGACACAATGGACATGTGTTGCAACACGTGGAAATAAGAGCAAGAGAATAAATGTGAATCTGGAGTTATAGCCTTCTTTCCAATGGTCCTTTTTCTTGTGAGCCTCCCCTCATGACGAGACTTGGGAACACAAATCGAGTTACTCGGATCAGTGTAGTTTAGAGCTCACTCCACAGCTTCCTCTGTATAGTATCCTTGTACTATGCTGCCCTCAGGGTAAGCTCAATTTCTAAAGAAGAACTTCAATATGCCATTGAATCTCTCGTAAGAATACATCTGGTGAAGGAACACAGGGCCATGTAGCTTTATCTCCATAATAAGATGAATTGTGAAATGAATGCTGATGTCGAAAAAGGCAAGTGGAAAATACATCTCAAGGAAGCATAATGTTTCATAGTGCCTTTTTCCAATGACTCGAGATCTTCTTCACATAGCACTTTTGGACCAATTGCATTGAAGAAGAAGCAAAAGTTCATTATCGCCTCCCGAACATTGACCAGTAGGATATTCCGAATTCCAACAGCAATCACCTGCGTAAGCAATACATGGTAATCTTGAGACTTCACACCAGGAGCTACTTTTAGATCTGAAAATGAAATAAGTCTTGAGACGTTCGTCGAGTAGCCAGATCGTTCTTTTGTATTTTTCAAGAACCCACAAAACTCTTTCTTTTCATTTTTTGAAAGGGTGATGCATGATGTGGGTAGTTTTGTTCCTTTTACCGAGTCATCGATCCACAACTCAGACCTAATTTCCATTTTCTTTGGATCTGCCCGTTTATGTCCATGGTCCCTAGTTTTCCCATCCATGTTAAGCAATGTCCAGAGTAGGCTCTTGCACATATTCTTCTCAACATGCATCACATCAATCGAATGACGAACGTCTAAGTTTTTCCAATACGGTAGCTCCAAAAAAGTTATTGCTTCTTCCACATGTCATCTTCGTCAGTATTTTTGCTAGTACTTTTCCGCTTACCAAGGACAACATGTATATCCTTGACCATTTCATAGACTTCATGACCCATGAGATGAGGGGGAGGACGCCTCTTCTAAGTGTCACCATTGAAATTATCCTTCATACTCTGAAACGGGTGCTATATTGGAATGTAGCATCGATGTCCCATTTATACTATTTTTCGTGACTCGCTCAAGTACTATGAGTCCGTTTCTCTCAAACAATGTGGACATCCGCAACCTACTTTCTTACTCTGTGCGGACAGGTTACGTACCACTAGAGAATCACTAACAATCATAAATAAAATGTCTTTGAGGCGAAAGTACTCACGCTTGTGGTCCTCCCAGGCCTGCACTCCATCGTTGTACCACAACTGCTTCAGATCATAAACCAGAGGCCTGAAATACGTGTTGATGTCATTCTCAGGTTGTTGTGGCCCCGGTATCAGTCCTGGTATCATAATAAATTTTTGTTTGTTGCAAAACTAAAGAGGAAGGTTCAAAATTGTAAGCACAATTGGCCATGTGCTATGTGTGATTTTGTTCAAAAAGGTTTCATGCTATCGGTACTCATTGCGATCCTAATATTCCTCGAATCAATGGCAGATTCAGGATTTCAGGAATCAATGTTTCGCCACTTTGTGGCATCAACAGGATGTCTTATCATTCCAGCATTCTAGTTATGCTTCTCTTTGTGTCATCGCAACAATCCTCACTCCTTGTTTGTAAACCAACACTTCAAACGAGGAATGATAGGAAAGTACCAAAACACCTTCTTAGGCCCTATTTTTCTTCTATTGTAGTTCTCGTCATCTCCGTCATCTTTCCTATGATTGAATCTGTCCACTCCACAGATAGGGCTTTTCTCGAGGTTTTCGTACTCAGGTCCACGATATAAAATACAACCATTCCTGCACGTGTGGATTTTCTCCACCTTCAAACCCAGTGGACAAATTATCTATTTGCCTCATAAACTATTGTATGGACTGTGTTTCCTTGGGGTAACATGTCCTTAAAGAGCGTCATCAATTCCTTAAAACTAGAATCATTCCATCTGTTGCTTGCCTTCAACAGGAAAGTTTTACCATCGCAAACAGTATGGTGTACTTAGCCGCACAACCATGATACAATGGCTTCTTCAAGTCATCAACATCTTCTTGTAATTTGCATGTTCACCGTTACTGTACCAATCATCATCGCCATGCCTCTCGGCATTGCTTACCATCTCCTCTATGTTATGCACCTGAAACTCAATATCGTCATTAGTGAACCCTGATATATCTGGCTCGTTCACATCCTCGTTGTGATCTTCTTCGACATTGGTAGGGACCTCCCCCTCAAAATATGAATCTCTTATCCCTGCTTCATTAAGCCCCTCCCCCCCATGTTTGTTCCAACATTGATAATCCACAATGAATCCATGCATGATCAAATGTGACCTCAACACTTCATCTGTGCGATATCTCTTCTCATTCCCGCAGTGTTTTCAAGGACAACCAATAGTCCCTGTAATGTTGTCCAACCTGTCTTTCTTCGCGAGAGCAATAAATGTATCTACCCCTTGGATATATTCATTGCAAAGGGGCGGCCCATACATCCAACTTTGATCTGACAACAACTCATACAGAAAAGAAGAGTTAAATCAGAGAAATTCGAAGCCACTGGTAGTCATGATCTAATGGTAAAAAATAGTAAAGAACGATCGAGGAGGAGAGGACTAACCCTTTGTTTTAAGATCTACTGATAAAAATCGCAAGACTTTCAGGGCACCTTCAAAAAGGGGAAGAACAGGGCAAGAACAGGACATATCTTGTAGCCTCTTGTTCTGCCACAGCATGGAGGTCGTATAAGGGACCCAAAAAATCAAGACGGACCTATATAAAGCACGTCTCTATAGAGGGAATGGGAGACGGGCCCGCTTCCACAACTAAAGGAGACGCGCCAGACCGATGGTTACGGGAGACGTGCCAGATTCGATGATGAAAGGAGACATGCTGCAACCAAAGTCTGTCTCAGTTACCTAACAAATATGAGTCACGCTTAATTAAAGCGCGCCTCCCATTTCTCAGAGAGGAGTGCGCGTCTCGGATACCTACTTAACTGAGATGGGTTGTATTGTAACACGTCTCGTTATACGTTCAACCTAGTCATGTCAGATCCTCGCGGAAGCGGGCTCATCACGCTTAAGCTTATCAAAGATGTTCTCCATCTAGGACGTCGCACATCTTTGTCTCCTATTTTGGCTTCTTATGTAGTGATAGGTTTGTAATGCAACGTTAATGGTTTTTGGCGATAGATATTGTAATGCAATGTTTTCTGAGTCGTTGCAATATGTTCATAATGCAACATTTCATAATTTGTGGCGATAGAGGTCTAATGCAATGTTTTTGATCTATGGAAATAGGTTTGTATTGCAGCATTTTCTGAGTAATGTCAATAGGTTAACATTTAATTATTTGTGGTGATGTATTTTGTAATATAATGGTTTCTAAGTCGTGGCAATAGGTTCGTAATGTAACACTTTCTGATCCATGGCAATAGATCCAAATGCAACGTTAATAATTTGTGGTGATAGAGTGAAAATGCAACATTTCTATTTTGTGTCAATAAATCATAATGCAACGTTAATGATTTTGTGGCGATTGTGTGCAAATGCAATGTTTTCTAATTTTTGGCAAAAGATCTTAATGTAACATTCCCAATTTTTGGTGATAGAGTAAAAATGCAACATTCTTTGATACATGGTAATAGAACCTAATGTAACATTTATGATTCGTAGAGATAGAGTGAAAATGCATTATTTCCGAATTCGTTGCAATAGAATTGTAACGCAACATTTTGTGGTTTGTGATAATTGAGTGCAAATGCAACATTCTGTGATTCGTGGCAATATATTACTAATGCAACATTTCTTGATTTATGGCGGTAGAATAAAAATGCAACAATTTATAATGTTTGTGCCAATATAATAAGCTCTATTGCAATGACTATTTTAGTAATTGCAACTTAAAAAATTTGTGACGATATACAAAGACAAATGCAATGATTCATATATTTCTGATAATAAATTAAATCTATTGCAACGAATCATTTTGCGAATACAACAATTAAAATAATTGTGGCAATAAATTAAACTATTACAACAAATCAAATTGAAAATGCAACGAGTATAAATTGTGAAAAAATATGTATATTGCAACAAACTAGTGAATTGTAGCAATAACGTTTTATTATTGCAACAATTCACAGTTTATTGCAATAAAATCGCTACACTAAGTCGGAATCCTTGTAGTGCACGATCCGTACACAGCGTGCCCAACTTCCTCCTTGCTTCAGCTTCAGCCACACCTTTGAAGTGTGCAATTGCTACAGCAGCTTGATCATTTGACTTTAGGAGAACCAGCCATACATAGCAGCGCCTGAAGTCATTGACGAAGAGAAGAAAGTATTTCTTGCCACCGGGTGTCTAAGGCATCACATGTCCGCAAATGTCACTGTGCACCAGCTCAAGTTTGTGCTGGGCACGGTACTTTGCGTGGCTTAGAAATTATTATTCCCAGCCAAGCAGCTGTCACAGACCTGATCAACATGATCAAGCCGTGGCACCCCTCTCACTACTTCTCCTTCTGTCAACAGCCGCAGCGCACGGAAGATCAAATGCCTGTACTTCGCATTCTAGCGCAATGCCGGGTTGCTGCACTACGCTGTGAGACACATTGGCTTGCTGACATCGAGAGGTAGCATGTATAGCTGATTCTGTCATCGAGGCACTTTGGCAAGCAGGTGTTGGTGCTTGTACCAAATGCGGAGAAACCGTCTCTCCATCATCATCTTGTACCCATCCTCCTCCAACTGTCCCAAGCTGATGATGTTGGTGGTGAGAGGTGGGAATGACACACCCAGGTTAGCACCTGGCGTTTGCCATTCTTGAACTCGAAGAGCACAGGCACGCAACCTTCCATGCCCACAATGGAGCCGTCACCCTGCACAATCCCTGTATCGAGGTTGGAGAACACAGACTTTACACCTGTCATGTGGTTTATCGCTCCAGTGTCGAGGATCCACCGTGTGCAGTCTGCATAATAGTAACATTCCAAGTTTCCTAGAATAAATGTCATCCTCTTAGAGGCTCATGAAAAGTACTTCACGATTTTTTTTTAAATCTGATATGATCCTTGTTAAATTAAAATTACATGATTTAGGAGCAGCATTTTATAAATCAAAATTTTCATACTCAAATTGAGATTTAGGTTCTCCAAAAGTTAATTTTGAACCAGAGACCATACCTGTCAATTTTGTTGAATTTTGGAAGTCTAGAACTATTTATTTTCGAATTTGGAAGTCTAAAGCTGTTTGTGAAGTCTGAAAACAAACATTAAATCCTAGTGGGATCAAGCTGTCAGTTCCTTCCACCCCCCCCCCCCCCCCTCTCCTGCTTTGCTGCCAGCACAATGCTTGCATGCTTGCCATGAATCGGAGCCTGCAGGGGCGCAACGAACCAAGCAGCAGTGCTTTAAGGCACCTCTGCCTTGCTTCTGTTCCACACACCACTTTACTCCTCCACCAGTGGCTCTCCCCACTGCTACACATAGGGAAAACTGCCATTGTTGCCTAACTAAGCACGGAGGAAAAACAACCACATTCCAAACTGTTCCTTCTCGGCAGCACCTCAGCTTGAGCCGAGCCAACGACAGCTGCCGGTGGCGGACCTAAGATTCTAGCGGTGGGTATTGTCGGTGGTTTTGATCCGGCAGATCTCCCGACACTACTAAAGTGTTTGCGGAGTTTGAAGTTCGGTATGGGCGCGCGGAGATTCAAGAAGGTGAAATGAAAATTACACAGGAGACACAAAGATTTACGTGGTTCGAGCCGCCTGAGCATAATACCCTACTCCATAGGATGTGTTGGTGTTGTATTGGATGTATGAACTCAACTCAGGTGAGTTGAGTGCATGTGTGAGTCGATTAGACCAGATCAGATCAGAGCAGGTCAGATCCTCTCTCTATGTATCGTTGGTCTGTCCTTTTATAGTATAAGGACAGGCCATTACAAGTTGGCCTGGCCCAACATGTGGCCCTGGCGGTTACTAATATTGATACACATTTGATGCGCTTAATTACCCTTAATGACCGAGTTACGGGCTTTGACAACACCGTTACTTGTAATTAAGGTCGTCCGATCGTGTGACATTAACATAGTATTAATGACACTTAATCGGGTCTTGAATTCCTTAATTCCCTTTTGAAGATCCGAAGCCGTTGTGGATTCCGCCGGAGGTTTAAGGCTGAAGATCCGACGTTAGGACATGTGGCAGCTCCGGAGCATGCTGTGAGGAACAGATAGGTCCGGTGCCACCAGACACGTGTCAGTTCCGGAGCTTCCCTCAGTCTGGGGTTAGGTCCGGGGGTGCCATTATGGTACATAGCACGGAGCTTCCCCCTTGTGGGCGGCTGCTCCAGTTTGATGGTACACGTGGCGACCCTGGGACTAACCATGTTGGGGAAGCGGGTCCGGTGATGTCTGACATGTGGGCCTCCGATGGTCTTCAAATCAAGTAGATGACATTTCCTTGAGATCTTTGCAATCTCAAGGGTTATACGGTACCCAGGGTACCAACAGTGGCCCCCTGGGCCCACCTTTGGGGAAGACCCATTGGGTGAAGTCATTCCGCCGGAGGTGAGTCCATCCTTCGACTTTTGAGCCGAGTCTTCAAAGGTCTTCAGATGTGCTGTTGGCGATAGTTTTGGAGTTAAATCCTCGCCGCGTGGCACATTTCGAGTGCGGCAAATGAGATCTTTGGCGTGCGGATCTCACGCAATTGAAGGTCGCCGGTTCCCGATACGAAAATCGTATCAGTTCCGCGCGCCTTGTCAGGCCACCGCCGTCGGGCTTCCCGCCTTTCATGATGACAACCGTTCGCCTGGGTAAGAACCTCGACTTGATCGTCGGGGTGGTCCCGGGCCCTCTTGTCATCGGCAGGTTGAAATTTTTGAATAGTATCTTCGGCTTCCTTGCGGTTTCCATCCAAGCGTTGCGGGAGCTTACTTAAGAAGGAAAGCGTGCACCGTCTGGGGTTCTTTACGCCCCTCTTCCGAACTTGCGCTCGAACTCCCAAACTTGCGCTTACTTTTTCTCCCTTGCCTCGCTGTGCTGCGATGGAGTTGGGTCTCCGCAAGAGCCGCTTGAAGACCGAAGGTGACCTGAAGAAGGTTCGGGCCCTCATGGGGTGGTCCTCGGACTTCTTCAATCACCTGGTTCGCGCTGGTGGGGAGCTCCTGTTCGAGAAGGAGCACCCCGGCGAGATGGTGTACTTCTCTGCGTAAGCCATGGTGGGGTTGGTCCCGCCTTTTTCCTCCTATTTCTTGATGCTGCTAGACGTCTATAGTCTACAGCTGTACCACCTTGGCCCCCACTCCATTCTTCTAGTGTCTGTCTTCGTCCACGTCTGCGAAATGTGGGTGGGCATCCCCCCTGCATTGAGCTTTTCCGGACCTTCTTCACCGTCCATACCACTGGAAGGGGTGATGAGTACCTTGGCTTCTACTACTTTGTGAAGCGCAAGAAGTGCCCATTCAAGTACCTTCGGTCGTTTCCCTCTGGAAAGTGGGACGATTGGATGAAAAACTGGATAGTCATCCGGGTGGAGGAGCACGAGAAGTTGGAGCTGCCCGAAGGCCTCCCCAACATCGATACTGCACTCTGGAGTGAAGCTCCGGTGCTATCGAATGCCTTCAACCCTGCTCTTACTAGGATCCGCCATTGTGTGGAGGGAGGAGTAACTCCTCAGGCGGTATTTTGCAATTTCCTGGTCAACAGGTGGGCACCGCTGAAGAGGAGAGAAAAATTCGCTTGGGCCCTCAACAGTGTGATGGACGATGACCGGGTGGAGACCGGGCTAAAGTCCAACATGGAGGGGGCGACCTTGGAATTTCATCTCAAGAAGTTCCAGCACGGCATCGATGTTGCGGGTGATGACTTGACCCTGCCACCAGCTTTCCTCCCTCTGAACGTGGAAGTAGAGTTCAGCAGGGAGCTCCGGCGGACAATGCCGGTGCTTGACGACCTTGGTGTCATCGAGAGACGATCGACTTCTAGGGTGGTGATCCCTGTGGCTTCTGAAGGTGGCTCCGACCCTGCCCCGAAGCCAAGCACCGAAGTCGTCGGCAAGAGCAAGGAGCCGGTGGCCGAACCCTTGAGCCGGAAGATGAAGCTGAAGCATGCCGACGGAAGGTCCGTCAGGCCTGCATCCTCTGCATCAGCTCCTTCTCCCCGGAGGGGGAGGTCTTCTACAACTGCGGCGACTGTACCTGCATCAGTGTCTTCCCGGGGTGCTAGCTCCGGGCATGTGACTCCAGCACCAGGGCCAGTTGAGGCCTCTGGGTCCGGTGGTCCTTCCCGGTCGAGGGTGGCCTCGATTAAGGAAATGCCCGTGGCTGCAACAATTTTCGGGGGTCCTTCCGGAGCTACCATGCCGGCGGCGGCTATGGTCAGTCCAGAACGCCAAGGAAAGAGATTCCGTGCAAGCTGGTGCGGAAGCCTTCCAAGGTAATTTTTAATCTTTACCCCAGATAGTTGTTTTGTTGAAGTAGCTGTTTTTTAAGTTTCTTCATCCATCATCTGCAGCATCCCCAAGAAGAGGAGTGAGGCTCCACCCTCTATCACAGTAGCTGAAGTTGTGAGGGCAGAGGCTTCTGCTCCTGTACCAGTGCCGCCCCAAGTGGTGGCTGAAGCTGCGGCAGCTCTGGTGCCAGCTGCCGTGGTCATGGACCTCGACTCATCCCCCGAGGCTCCCATGGTAGCGCCGGACCACGGGAGAGAAGATGCGCTATCGGCACTGTCCCGAAGGTTGAAGCCCCGGGTCTTGATGCAGAGATGATGGAAGCTTCGGCCGTTGAGCCGGAGGAAACAATGATTCTGGCCCCGGAGCCGGAAATTGTCGAAGCCCTGGCGGTTGAGCCGGAGGTTATTGAAGTCCCAGCGAGTGAGGCGGCTACCTCGGAAGCTCCAGCCTCAGAGCCGGTTGCCACTGAAGCTCCGGCTGCAGAGCCGGTTGCAGTTGAAGACCTTCCGGCGCCTAAGCCGGTTGAGGTTGAAGCTCCGGCCTCAAGGCCGGTTGTTGTTGACCTTCCGACGCCCGAGCCAGTTGTTGCGGAGGCATCAGCGCTCGAACCCATGGTGGTCGAGGTGCCAACACCCGAGCCACCAGCGGAGGAGGAGCCCAGGCCGGAGCCTGAAGTTGCCCCTACTCTGGAAGTGATACGGCGGAGGTGCGTGCTGCTGAGCCAGGGTGCCCAGATGAAGTCGCTGGCTCCCTGCACGAGGGGGCAAATGAAGACCTGGCGGAATGGCCTTCGGAACCACTTCTGGAGGTCGGAACTTCTTCTGTGGGACCCTCCTCGGTGGCAACTGAGGCTATCCCAGAGGACGGCCCTAGTGCTGTGGAGGCTCAGGGGACCACTCTTGTGGAGTGGGACCCAATTTTTATAAGCGAGAACCAGCTGGAACCAGCGGAGGAGGCCCCAGCAGGTCTGGACCCTATTCCCCCGTCATTGTCCATTTACAACGCTTGCTCCAGTCTGCGTCAAGTCCAGCTGGCGTTCTACCACAACAGCAAGGCTCTTGAAGAGGAGCGCCAAACCCTTAGGCGGTGGCGTAATCGGCTCTACTTCGAGACCAAGCTGGCTCAGTCGAGGCTGGCAGACGATAAGGAGTGGATCAAACAGGAGAAGGTCCGCTTGGAATACTGGGGCAAATTATTGGATGATAGGGAGAGCTTGACTCGTGCCCTCGATGCTCAATCCCTGGCCATTTATGAGCACACCAAGGCAGCTAATAGTGCGGTTGATGATCACCAAGATAGGCTTGAAGCCATTAACACTACTCTCATCAAGCGCCTGGAGGCACTTGAAGAGAGGGAGAAGAGGCTCGAAGACGAAGAGCAAAAACTCCTAGAACTGCGGGATGATGTCTTGAAGAGGGAGGAGGAGCTCGCAAAAAAGGTGGCTCTGGCTGACAAGGGCCTCGAGGAACGCGCCAAGAAATTGGAGGAGCGTTGCATTGAGGAGTAGGAGAAGGCCTGGGTGCAAGGGCAGGAACTCTACAAGCAAGAGTGTGCCATCGCTGCCAGGGAGAAGAAAGTTAGGGGCCGGGAGAAGGACCTAGTCGACCGCCGGAACAAGATCCACCTCCGGGAGGAGGAGCTCAGAAAACTCGAGAAGCAGGTATCTAAAAAGATTTAGCAAAATGCCAAAGAGGTTGAGCGCCTTGATCGTGAGAATTCTGAACTGGCGGCGTCCAAAAGATACTTGAAGGAACTGAAGGGCCTGAGGACTGTGGACTCCCTAGAGGTATGGGAGTTCTTGACCAAAGCCAACGACGCGCTGACACCAATGGGCTTCAATCCCGTGCGTCCGGATGATCTGGAGCTGGAGTCGGACCTGGCGTTGCAAGCATTGAGCTCCACGGGTGGCAAACTCTCCAAGGTGGGTGACGTCATCGTGGACCAGTTGGAGGTTGAGGGGCAGTCCCTGGCGAAGAATGTCGCAGAGTATGTGCTGACGTGCTACACTAGTCGGGATCCCCAATTCCCTCTGGACCCGGTGCTTGAAGGTCCCGTTGAAGGAGAAGGTGAAGCCACCCGAGCCAACGTGTCGACGGTTGCTCAGAAGGTCGCCCAGTTCTTCCACAGGATTTAGGACCATCTCTGTAGCTCCCACTTGTATTCTCTCTTTTTCTTCCCCTATTTTGTAATCCCTTGTCTCCAGATGAATGAAATCCACAATTTGTTAAAGAATTTCATTTTTTGTCATCAACACTTTTGTCTTCACTTGGCCCCCTACTAGATGTACACAATTTGATTGTGAACATGTACCAAGAGGATATTGTGTTTTGTTGAAGACTCGTTTGCTTCGAACTCGTAGAGTGTAGGTCCAAAGTCTTCGATAGTGAAGGCCCCCTGATGTTATCGGAGCTCAGAAGCTCCGACATTGACTACCGTTGGAGCTCAGTAGCTCCTGCAATAGTCCCTATCAATGCGTAGAGCATCGATAGTTAGCCCTCCAGGGTGTCAGAGCTTAGTAGCTCCGGCAGTGACCTTTGCCAACGCGTAGTTTGTCGGCAGCAGACTCCGCTTGTGGGGTCTTCTCACCATCTTTTATTCTGCGTCGACGGCTGGCCCCCTAGCTTTACCGGAGCTTGGTTGCTCCGGTGATGCTCGTTTTCAATGTTTAACATCGATTACAAGTCACTTAGGGGGAGTCGGAGCTTTGTTAGCTCCGGCATTTCTCCATCAACGTGGATTCTTTATTTTTCCTGCACACTGAAGCCAAGAAAAAAAGTAAAATTCGCTCCTTTCCTATAACTTCATCGCGGCTTACGATTCCCAAGAAAGTTTTAGGTCAAACACAATTCTGAATACAACCGAATGCATTGCCTTCATTCTTCCAGATCCAATTGTACTTGGACTCACCTTACTTCGGCCTGCCGGGGTGTAGGTAGAGCGGCGTACTTAGGGTGCTTGACCAGGCTAAGTCAATAGCACACTCCGGCCCTAGATTGGCTTGGCGACATTCAGGCGAGTGGGCCATGAACAATATTTGAATCCAAAAGAGTTGACAATACAGCTCGAATTGTACATGAACTAGTCGAACTAAAATTTCTTAAGAATTGCACAACTTTGTTAAAGACAAGAAAGAGAAAAATAAAAAATGTTGAGCCTGTACAAAATAAATGCACGTGGAGTCTGTTTCACATGAAGATGTCTTTCATTATAGGTCCGGGGATTCTAATCTGATGATAACCAGAATGAAGATCCATCTTCGAAAATACTTTAGCACCCACCAATTGATCAAAGAGAATATCAATGTGTGGCAGTGGATACTTGTTCTTGATGGTGACAGCATTAAGTGGATGATAGTCTACACAAAGTCTCAAGGTCTTATCTTTCTTCTCTACGAACAGTGCAGAACAACCCCATGGTGATGAACTTGGACGAATGAAACCCTTGTTCTCAAGTTCGGTTAATTGTTCCTTAAGTTCTGCAAGTTCCTTGGGCGCCATCTTGTAGGGTGGTCTTGAGATTGGCACTGTTCCCGGTGCAAGTTCAATCTTGAACTCTATCTCTCTTTCTGGGGGCATACCAGGAAGATCCTCAGGAAACACGTCCGGGTATTCACATACTACCGGAATACCCTTAAGTTCCATAACCTCGGTATTGTGAGTAGATGAATTCACTAGAATGGCTTTCTCAAGCTTGAGGACTTGAGAGGGATGGCGTGGAGAATTTAGATATATCTTTCGAGGGACCAGATCTAGAATAGCACCATGATTTTTTAACCATGCCATTCCCAAGATGACATCTAATTTCTGATGATCTAGTATCAGAAGTGAAGTAAGATATATGGTTCCATCTAGGTTCAGTGGTATCCCAGGAACCAATTTATTCGTTACTGTTTTCCCTTCTGGAGTGCTAATCACATATGGAGTTTTGGTGGAGATAACAGGCAATTGACTTTTAATGACAAAATATTTACTAATGACATTGTGTGGAGCTCTGGAGTCAAAGAGTATGACTACGGGATGATTGAAGATAGAGAATGTACCCGTGAGCACGGGTGCGCCTTCCGGAACGTCCTCAATGGCGAGGTGGTGGACGTTGCCAGTTCTGGTGGCTGGCTTCTTGGGCTGGTTGCGGGGATGTTGGGCCCCTGGTAGCATGATTGCCTGCTGTCTTGTCGATTCTGCGGACAGTCCTTGGCGAAGTGCCCCGTGCGCCCACATGTGAAACTCGTGTACGGGGTTTGGCCAGTACGAATGGGAGGACGAAATACTGGTGCACGTGGTGGAGGTGGAAATGCACGTGGGATCATCCCCTGTTGTTGCCGTGGTCAGAATCTGGAGTTGCTGAACTGGCGACCACTGAACATTGGTGGTCGTGATGGCGGTTGCCACCTCTGGCCGGATGGTGACCGATACACCATACGGTACTTCTGAGGAGCACCACCTCCGCTACCCTGCGGAGCACTCCTCTTCTTTTTATCTGAGGACAGCTCGCGCGTAGCGTCCTCCTGCATGATAGCGGCATTGACGATGTCGTTGAAGCTGCCGCGGTTGAACAGGACAAGCTTGTACATCAACTTGGGGTTCAAACCCCGGTAGAAGCATTCGCGCTTCCGATCTTCGGTGTTCACTTGGTCTGAGCATATTGGGCCAAGTGGTTGAATGATTTGGAGTACTCGTATGCACTCCTTCCTCCCTGCCTTAGCTCCAAGAACTCTTGAAGCTTCCTCCTCATAATCCCGGGAGGGATGTGGTAGGCGCGAAACGCCTCCCGGAATCCGGCCCAGCTTACGACATGGCCTGCGGGGCGTGCGGCAAGGTAATTGGCCCACCATGCACCGGCAGGCCCCTGCAGTTGCTGCGCTGCAAACAGCGTCTTCTGCTGTTCGGTTTCCTTGAGTAAACCGAACTTTCCTTCAATGATGTGGAGCCAATTATCTGCCTCCAACGGTTCATCGGCCTCTCTGAAGACTGGTAGATGTGTCAATGAGAAATCAGAGTAGGAACTCTGATATTGCTGACACGGTCCATCATTCTGTCGTCCCCCTTGACGGGGCGAGTGCTGCACCAGAGTCCACAGTAGCTCGGTTTGCTCGTTGCGCGAGCCGAGTACTGCAGCGAGAACCTTCGCGAGACTTCTGCGAAGTGCAGGTGGAGGTGGTGGAGGTGGTTGCGTTTGAGGCGTATTCTGCCCCGGGGGTGGTGTGTCATCTCCCTGCCCTCCACTTGAGCCTCCCACTTCTAGGGCTGCCCGTGTACGCACCATGCTGCAATACAACGATTTACACCATAAGTCCCATTGTCTCAAGTTCATCCTTCCATATAAATGGTAATGCGGTAGATAACAATAGATTATGCGTAACATTCACATATATTGATAAAGCACAAACTTTATACAATCTATATTATCATGGGCCCAAGTTTACAATAGATCTCCAAAATTAGACAGACTTCAACTAAAGAAGTCGTCTCATCTATGCCTGGTCACCCCAAGTCGTCATGTCATTGTACACCCACCTCGCTACTATTTACAAGAAGACTCAAAAAGTTGCAAAATACGCGTGGTGTTTACTACACATCCTTGCACTCAGCCTAAAGTGATAAGTACATCAACACTGCCCTTCACTCATAAAACTCGACCTCCTGAGGATCTTCTTCTTCCTCGTCATCCTCAGGATTAGGCACCACTGGTACGGGTGCTGGAGCAGAAGATGATGCCTCGCTCAAAAGCGACGTCCTCTTGGCCATCTTAGCTTGCCAATCTGTCTCTATCATAAACATCCTCCAGGCCTCGTTCTCCTGCTGAGCCTGCTCACAGCTGGTCTTCCAGCTCTGAGCCTCCACTCTGGACTGATCCCAATCCGCAGTCACCGCGTTCAACTGGGTGTCCCGCTGGTGTCCATAGAGTAGGCTCGCCTCCAAGTCAATTCCTCTCTCTAGAGTCTCCTGGCGAGACGCGGCTAACTCCATAATAGCGTCATGCTATTGATTCTCCCTATGGTTCAAACGATGGTTGAGAGGAGCCATCTTATCCCTAACTCCGTCATTTGCCGACTCAAAGTGATTCGCTCGAATCATGGCTTGCTTCAGATTGTTCGTCAATTCTTTTATGCATGCCCTTTGATTACCCTTCTCGCGATGTGATGCGGATGCATACACCACTAAAGTTGTTGCGGATGTTTCACCATGCTCGTCCACCTCCGCAAGCAAGCGGGTTGCCCAGGCTTCAGAAGCCCTGCCGTTAACTGGAAAGAACTCATACGAAGTACCCACCAGATTATGGTAATGGAGTTTGCAAAACCTCCATATGCCAACACTTGCGGCGTACCTCCATGTTTCCTCTAATATCAACCCTTTGATCTTGATGGAGTATGGAGCCCATCCGAGGTGCGGTGGACCAGCAGGTACATATACGTAGATGGTGCAACTCCACATACCGCTCTCCTGGAACTTCTTGCCCCAATAGCTAGGCAACACCAGATAGCCAAACTGGTGAAGCAACCTAACAAACACGTCCGGGAAACCGGCTTGCCCGGTGCACGTGGAGAACACCCATCCGTTAGGCAACTGAATTCTTGGTGCTGCCATCTGTGGACAAACATACCCGGATGTCAAAACTCTGAATAAGTATTGAACTCAATCAATGAAAATGTTGGACAAAAGGAAACATCCAATATCAACTGATTCAAGAAGATCTGCAAACTGGAAGTGATCACAGTTCTCAATCAGCTGACCTTCCTGTATCAACCCTAAAGTTTCATACAGGAAATGCCAGAGTTAAGAGTTAAGTTGAATATAAAAGTGGTAGTACACTTCAAAACCTTTCCAGATTGTACTCATACAGCTCCATGTGAACTAATATGAAGAATCTATACAGGTTTTAAGTTGACTCAAGTTTTCTGGAAATTTTTTGACAGAACCTCCCATGTATATGGGCTTACCTCCACGTTCTATACAGGTTTATCACGATAAGATATTGAGGTAATGTCGAAATAAACATTGTATAACGTTGCGTTAATAATCCAGAAATAAAAGATTTCCACCCCAAAACTTTGTTATACAGGTATCGCGCACAAAATTCACAACCCTGTGCAAACTGTTCCAAGTTCTGGACTGCAAGAACCAAGTATGCAACAAATAGAATTAGGCATAGCTACACCCATATTCAGGTCAGGAGTGACAAATAAAGTTGATAGAGGACTTCCTAAGCTTTCCAGAAATGTATATATGGGACCATGTCACTATCCCTTATTAAGAGCTATAACTATCCGAACTTAACAGTTGAGCTGACTGGTTTGCATCAGCAGTCCTGCAGTTCACTGTGTTGACTCCCCAATTTGGTTTAACTCCAACGAAAATCAGGAAAAACCTCCCATAACAAACTTGTAAAACTCCTCGTACCATTTCCAAAAATGTATCACAATAAGGCAGGGGATTTTTCTACAGCAAGTTATGGCAAAAATACAGAGACTGGTACAATGGTAGGGTCATCTGGAGCAGTTACAATACACCCCAGATTTCAACAGATTATCAAGCCTTTCTGTCTTTATGGTCAACAGAAAAGTTGTAGAGATCTTCACGATCTTTACATCCATATATTATACTCCTATGATATCCATTAAATAACCAAGATTACAATCCGGCGAAGTCGAGCCAACTTCTGCCAGAAAACAAGAATCTCGATTCTATTTATTCTATCGAGTCGGAGCCCTTTTTGCGGAGTCCATATCTACCAGCACCTGATAGTCGGACTTTCCAAAACACAATGAAGCCATTCTATCGGTGGGGATGGTCTAGTATCATATTTGATACTAACGGTACTATGTGCCTCACGAAAGAAAATGCTATCCGGTATATCCGGTTGCGTCTATAGGTGGTTCCTATATCGTTCTCTCGCAAACGGTTTTTACACGATCTTCTACCGTAGTTAATGCTGCAAAAGACAAACAATCCCCTTTTACACCTTCACACCTCAACGGCGGCACGGGGAAACACGACAGGCAGTCACAATAATATTTATGAAAATAAATGCATATGACTCTGGTGTGAGTCGTCCTCGGGCGAGGTCATGTCTCGAGGTACATGGCTGTAAATACGTCTGTACAGCAAAGACTCCCGTACGATCCGGCTTATAAACGCTCGTGCATACGTGTTTCGCATGGTCCCATAGAACATGAATAGTTCTAGAGAGGCATACTATCGGGTTATACACCACCCGATGGGGGCTCCCACTAACTTTGAAGCACGCTGGGGTACCGCGTGTCATAGGTTCTCAGAAACATGGAAAGCTTCAGAGACTCCTATTAACTTCCCGTGCCAAGCCACAAAAATTTTACATACCACTCCTCGTATGCTGAGCTTACCGAGATTGATTCGCTCTCGGTGGCGTACCTTACCTCTTACCTGACGTCGGGGCGTCGTTACAGAATATAATAACACATAGTTAGTTTACCACCTTTATACCTTATACTAATAATACTCCTTATAAAGGCATATAGCTAATTCCTCACTCAATTCCTAATTTTTGAAAATATATTCTTTTCAAGTACACTATTCCCAATGATGCTCTGATACCATGTCTGTGGGGACCGGAATCCCGACATCCGAGGATCTCATTGGGTGGTGTCGTGCGATGCGACACCCAACAGTCATACAAGAATAGAACCTGAATAAGTACAAGACGAAGTCTTTTATTTTCCATACAGTGGAAGTTTTTACAATACTAGCGGAAGTAAGGAATATATACATATCATAGCTACGCTCTCAGCACTAGCTATGCAAAAGCAAAGTTACGCATGCCTTGGATACTTTGCACTAGCAACACTCAATTAGGGCAGCGTGCAGGGTTCCCACTCGGCTGTACAACCTGGAGGGGGTGCAACCTCATCCTCAAACCCTTCATCAACTGTATAACCTGCAAAAACTCGTTAATTGCAAACGTGAGCATAAGGCTCAGCAAGACTAACCCGTCTCACTAGACATATGCAAGGGGGACACTAAAACATAGGTGAGGTGAAGCGTAAATGACTCGCCTACAAGTGGATCCTTATAATCAGGTTTTATGTAGCAAATGACATTCTCCAAGCACGACACATCATAGGCTCCACAATCAAACAAGAAACGCTTTACCGATGATATGACATGCTCAGAGCACATAATGCTATTACAGCTAAAGTATGGGGAAACTGTAAACTTTTAATTATACTATCTCTAAATCATACAAGGTTGCAAAGTAATTGTAATTCAATACAATGTGATTTTCTGGCTTCTTTAGTATTTACTACGTCACGACACAGTGAACAAGTGGTACTCTATTACTGCGCGGGACAATGATTGCAATCAGGACACACCCGGACAACACGACACATACGTCGTTCGGAAGTGTCAGCGAGCACACCTGTACCTACATAACACTTCAGTACTAGGCGTATATGGCCACCTTTCACAAGAAACTCGAACGCCGAAGCCATCTCACCTCCGCAAACAGAAGGTCTCCGCACGGAACACCTCATGTGTCCGCCGACCGATTTACACCTTACTGTCCTCAGCCCACCCCTATCGATGGTGAGTTAGTGGGCCTCGACATCCCAGTTATCAAGTTACATCAGTTTATTGGATTCCATATATCCATTATGTTGCCGGTACAAGTCAAGCTTGTTCAGCGGGGCCGCACACAGACGGGCCTTAATCGACACAGGCAGGGCTATGCGACCAAGACTCAATTCTCGCCGCTTCCTATCCATTTCCTGCCCAATCTCAATTTCATTATATTGATCCATTTTAATCTAACCAATTCTGTGAGATATGTGCTACATCTCTCGCGAGTAGATTCCAACTACTCGACTTCTACTGGATTTTCCTATGCATTAGCAAAGTAGTTACTACAGGTCAAATTGTAATGCGTTCCAACCAATCCCTGGGATTTTTGGTCATGCAAGTGGAGTATCAAACACCTTATACGTAATGCACTATATCAACTGAAGACGTAAGTGAATAAAACTGGAAAACTTTGAAAAGCTCATAAATGCAAACCGGGGCTTGCCTTGTTGCAGGTCAGAGTCAGAGTTAAAATTTGGAAGATGCTCTTCCAAGGCTTCTGTCTCCTCCTCGACTTCGGTCACTATACGATATGCATATAACATGTATATAAATGACATTGAAAAATAATTATTACCAAGACCATAATTTAATCCATGGTGATCATTATATGATAGGGACCTCAATTGGCTTTGGAACTTCGATGGTATATACTAGGGAATATGATCAAGGCTCTTGCAAATAACAGGAGATGATCATAGTAGACTGTGGTCTCCAAAATTATGGCAAGCAATCAACTTCCAAAATTTTTAGAGAGGAAACTGTAGCTTGAACCTAGATAACAGTTAATAATCAAGATAGAGGAAGTTGTCCTGGTTCTAAAAAATTTTTTTCCATAATTTTCTAAGCTTTGGTGAAGGAGTTATTGAATTTCTAAGTTGGCAATACTTTCTGGAATTATTTATATTTGAATTTGTTTGTCTTTTAAATAAATAGTCAGTTTGTAACTGGATTAGGACAATGATATTAGGTCAATTAAATCCGAGATTTTTACAGGTGTTAGTGTATGACCAATGGAAGAATCAGTCCAAATTTGGGACATAATAAATCAACTGAACATCCGCGAAAATTCAATAACTTAAAAATGTAATTGAACTATACAGAGGGTTAAACGGGTGCAATGGCTCTAAAACTTTTTCTGGTAGCCAAGAATAGGACACTAGATTTTATGTGGATTTTGGGGATTTTTCCAGGGCAAATCTTGTCTGAAAAATTGTATTTGCATTCGGAAAGATTATTTTCTACAGAATTTATTATTACGTTTCACAGAACCTATCTGGTACTAAAAGAAACTAGAGCCCATGCGCTTTCAAACAAAATTTGTTTGGAGATTTTTAGAGTAGTCTACAGAGAGATATTCAATTTAGAAGTTTGAACAATTTTCTGGAATTAATTTAATAACCCATTGGCGCCAGAATTCAAATTCAATCGGGCGGGTCCCATCGGCCACGTGGCGTGCTCCGGTGGATGCAACACCGTGGTCCACAATTTTATTCGCGCGCAGCCGTACGGAATCCCAGCCGCACCGTGATCCCGCAGCTACTGGCAGGTTGGCCCCCCTGGGTTGTCTTCTACCTTGGGCCAACGCCCGCGTGAGGCGGCGCCCGCGGCGGTGACTCGCCGGCGAGCTTGCCGCCGGCTAATCCGACGGGCCAAACTTGCCCAAACTCGCCGCCTGGGGGTTTTTAGAGTCGCTGAGCATGACGGTGAGGTCGATGGGACCAGAAACTCGCCGGAAATGGCCGTGCGACGGCGGCGGCGGCGGTGACCACTCGGGCAACCTGGAACTTGCTCCAGAGTAGCTCAAACCACTCGGGATCTTCTTCAAAACCTTCCGGGGAGGATGTAGATCAAGGAACTGGACGTGGAAGTGTAGGAAACAACCGGAAACTATGAGCTCGACGGCGAACCGAGGTTTCCTCACCGGCGGCGAGCAAAACTCGATTTCCTCGGCCGTTGCTCGATAACTTTTAGGGGTTTTTGTGCAGGTAGGAGCGCTAGGACCTATAGAAACTATCTCTAAGCAATTGCATAGAATGATTACTTGTAGAAACAGAATTTAAATGAAAACCGAGCGAGCTTCCTCACATCGGCCGGAAAGAAGAAGAACAATAACTTGCTTATTCCTCAATGAAAATGGAAACGGTTTGCACCGTGAGTTAGAGCTCGACTAGGCGCACCTTTAAGCTTTTGGGATCGTGGCTTGAAACTTTGTGAAACGGCAGCACACCATGGAGCAGAGGTGGGCGGCGACGATGGCGCGCGGCGGAGAAGGAATTGCGAGAGGGGGAACCACCGATCGGGGAAGGGGAAATACTGGGGTTGCGGCCGGCCTTTTATAGCGCCGCGGCAAGCAAGCAGGCAGCTCGCTGGAGCTTGCATGCGCGCGCGCTGTCGAGCGGGCGAGCGCCGGTGCAGAGATGGCAGGCGGCCGACCTGACCCGTTCAGCAGCGGCTGACCGGTGGGGCCCACAGGTCAGTCAGACCCCGACACAAAAGTTAATAATTCATTTAAAAATAGAAGATCAACTCCAAAAATTATGAAACTTTGTGGAGATGGTCAATGAATTATTCTGAACCCAATGGTGCACTCAAATCTTATGTTCAAAGAAGTTGGAAAAGAATTTAAAATTCAGATTTGAATTTGATTCAAATTTGCTAAGCGCCTCAAATAAAATAGCAAATGAGTTCCCAAAATCTTGAAATTTTGCAGGCAAGCTATTTAGAATATTAGAAGGTCGAGGAAAAATTTAGAGCCTCTAATTTGAATACTTTTGGCAGGGCCAATTAGTACTGCACTTTAAATTGCCTTAATAAGCTTCATCCAAATAATTCTAAAAAAAAATTAAAGAGGGATGAATAGAATCATTCTAGAATTAGTGATGAAGTCCAATACTTATGTTAATAAAATTTAACAATGAGTGCAAGAAAGGTTTGGATGGTATAATATTCATGTGTACCACTATATTGGATCTCTAATATAGTTGATCACAAATCTCATGACTGAATTCACATGCCATAAAAGTGGGGATTTACAAGAAACAATGATATTTGGCACACCACGTAAACGAACGATTTCAGTCATAATTAAATCAGCAATGTGTGAGGCATTATCATTCTTATGAAAAGGTATAAAGTCCATAGAAATATCCTCCCAAGGTACACTAGGAACAAGAAGAGACATATAAAAACCATGTGGGTTAAGGTGAGACTTCGCTTTATTACAAGTAGTGCACCGTGACATGTAGCGCTCGACATCGCGCCTCATCTTTGGCTAAAAGAAGTGTGTGGACAGCACGTCTTCAGTTTTCCTCACTTCAAAATGTCCCATCAAACCTCCTCCATGTGCTTCCTGTAAAGTAATAGACAAACGGAGCTAGCTGGAATGGATAGCTTGTTAGCACGATAGAGGAGACCCTCTCGCAGCACATATTTATTCCAAGTTATTCCTTCTCTACAATTTTCAAAAGCATCTTTGAAGTCCAAATTAGTAGGATCTAATGCTTTTATTGTTTCCAAACCAAAGATTTAGTGATCAAGTTGGGACAGCATGGTATAACGCCTAGATAATGCATCGGCAATGACATTTTCCTTCCCCTTCTTATGCTTAATGATGTATAGAAACAACTCTATGAACTCAATCCATTTAGCATGTCTTTTATTCAGATTGGTTTGACACATAAGATACTTCAATGATTTATGATCAGAATGTATGACAAACTCCATAGACCAAAGATAATGTTGCCAAGTTTGTAATACTCGCACTAAGGCATACAATTCCTTATCATAAGTGGAATAATTCAGAGAAGGACCATGAAGTTTTCCACTAAAGAAAGCAACGGGTTTACCTCCTTGTATGAGAATGCCTCCAATACCAATGCCGCTTGCATCGCATTGTAGCTCAAAGGTCTTGTCAAAATCAGAAAGTTGTAGCAATGGTGCTTGTGTAAGCTTCGATTTGAGAGCATCAAAAGCTTGTTGTTGCTGTTCGCCCCATCGAAACGGCACTCCCTTCTTCGTTAACTCATCTAGAGGTGCTGCAATGGTGCTGAAATCCCGCACAAAACACCGATAAAAACCTGCAAGACTAAGAAAACTACAACCTGCGTGATGGTTGTTGGGACTGGCCAGCTGGTGATTGCTTCAATTTTTGCCTCATCCATCTCAATTCCCTGCGAGGAAATGACATAGCCAAGAAACAAGACTCGATTGGTGCAAAAGACGCACTTTTCGAGGTTACGAAACAAACGTGCAACTCTCAAAACTGTAAAAACAGCACGTAAGTGATCAAGATGTTCATCATATGACTTGCTGTAAATGAGGATATCATCGAAGTAAACCACCACAAATTGTCCAGTGAAAGCACGTAAAACCTCATTCATTAATCGCATAACGGTGTTCGGTGCATTAGTTAACCCAAAAGGCATGACTAACCACTCATAAAGTCCAAACTTGGTTTTAAATGCAGTTTTCCATTCATCTCCTAGCGCCATTCTAATTTTGTGGTAACCACTACGCAAGTCAATTTTTGTGAAGATGATAGCACCACTCAATTCATCAAGCATGTCACTAAATGAGGAACAGTATAATGATATTAAATAGTGATTTTATTAATCGCTCGACAATCAACACACATGCGCCAACTACCATCTATCCTAGGAACCAAAAGAACAAGAACGGGACAAGGGCTAAAGCTTTCACGAATGTACTCGCGGTCTAAAAGATCTTGGACTTGTCCATGAATTTCCTTTGTTTCCTCTGGATTCGCCCTGTATGCTGCACGATTTGGCATACTTGCTCCTGGAATCAAATCGATCTTGTGTTCAATGCCTCTCATCGGTGGTAAACCAGGGGGTATCTCGGACGGAAACACATCCTGAAACTCCTGCAAAAGGTTAGCAACAGCAGGGGCAATTCAATAGTCAATTCATGAAGTGAAAACATGGCTTCTTTGCATACTAAAGCATAGCACATCCCCTTAGCATCGAATAAATTAGCAAGGTCAGATTTAGTTGAGAGCAACGATGGTGATTTTAACTTAATGACTTGTTGTTTTTCAGATTCTAGTTTTGTTGCTTTGCCATCACGAATTTTACTCTTCTCAAAATGCACAATTTCAGCAGGAGTCATAGGGAGCAAAGTGATTTTCTTTCCCTTATGCATGAGACTATATTTATTAGTTCTACCATGATGAATAGCATATGTATCAAATTCCCAAGGATGACCCAATAAAAGAGAACAAGCATCCATAGGAACGACATCAAAATCAACAAAATCATTGTAAGAACCAATTGAAAAATGTATTCTCGCTGTTTGTGTTACCAGAACCTTACCGCTGTTGTTGAACCATTAAATGTGGTATGGATTAGGGTGTGCTCTTGTTGTCAAACCAAGTTTCTTGACGACGTTTGTGTTCACCAAGTTATTGCAGCTACCTCCATCAATTATAGTTTGCACACAACAGTCCTTGATGACGAGAAACATGTGGAAGAGGTTGTGTCGTTGTAGCTTGTCGTCGGTCTCCACTTTGGAGCTCAAGGCACCCTGCACAATGATGCTCCTATAGTTCTCCGTCGCTGCTGCACCAAGTACCTCTTATTCGGTCTGTTCGTCATTTGGATTTGTAAAGTCAGTAGTAAAAGAATATTCATCTTCAACATCCGAAGTACTATCATACCCGCCATTGTCGCGTGTTATGTATGATCGTTTGCTCGGGAAATCTCTCGTCATATGACCAAGTCCTTGGCAGCAGTGACACGTAATGTCGGAAGTACGACTCATAGAAGGAGTGGACAACAAAGGTTTGAATGATGTTGCCCTGCTGCCCTCCGGCATGCGAGACGGTGGAGCAGCAGGTATAGTTCGTTGTCCGCCATTGGATGATGTAGTCGCTGCACGAGGGGTCGAAGATGGTGCTGTTTTGGATGGTGTGGGCATCGAACGCGGCGTGAAGTTGCTCCTTGTGTGTTGTTGCTGTTGTTGCCGACCCTGCAATTCTTTTTCTGCCAGCATAGCAAGCTGAAACAATGTGTTAACAGTATCATATTCCTGGTAATCAACAATGTCCTGAATTTCATGCCTCAACCCTCATACAAACGAGCTATTTTATCATCCATGTCTTCTACTACCCCGCAACGCAGCATACCTTTTTGTAACTCTTGATAATACTCCTCTACGGACATGTTACCTTGGTCTAAGTGCTGTAATTTTTGGCGAAGGTCCTGCTGATAAGATGGAGGAACAAATCGAACATGCATAGCTTCCTCTAATCTATCCCATGTTGGAGGATCAGTTCTAGTTTTAACATGTTCATTCCACCATATGATAGCAAAGTCCTTAAACTCAATAATGGCTTGACAAACTCTATGTTGTTCTGGAACCAGATGGTCATTTAATTTTTGCTCTACTATCATCTCCCAATCAAGATAAACCTCAGCATCATAAGCACCAGAAAAAGAGTGTATAGTAAATTTCACTTTAGCAAAAGGATCATCAGGAGGACTAATATATTTGTTATGATTATTACCGCCCATACCTCAACGATAAAGTGGCAGTCCTGGCTGATTGTTGTGATCTTCCATATCATCATATGGATTGTCTTCATGTCTTCCAGCGAGAGGCATCCGAGCCTCAAAAGTATTCATCCGAAGAGCAAGGTCATTAAGTTGGCGAGTCATGTTCGCCAATGACTCCTCCGTTGATGCGTTGTATTTGGCGAACATATCTGTCATGGTCTGCATCATATCACATAACTCAGCATGTTGAACACATTCGTCATCACTGTCTTCTCCTGCCATTGTTAGTAGGAAACAAAAGACAACAATTTTTTTATCCCTATCAACTACTGTGACAATGTGAAAGGTGGAAGAAAACAATCTCTCTCGCTCAAGCGTCTTACCACACTCTTACAAGTGTTCTTACCGACACAGCAGGTGGTGTGTACGGTGAGATGAACCAATGAAGCGTGGGGTGATTGCAAAGGTATTTGTTATGCTCAAGAGAAAGGTGGAGCTTGGATGGCACAATATGGTGGCTAATAAGCAGAAAATCGTTAACAGGTAAACAAAGTTGAATAAGTATACAATGTAATAAACTATTGCTGGTCAACCAAGTTCCCTAGGGCCTAGCACAACACAAGGAAGTATCAAGGCAAAAGAAAGACAAAATGATATAGCCAACAAAATAGCACCAAGTAGTATAGGCCTATTACTTTAATATGCATGCTCTTCACTATTTTTTTTTCTATAATATTTTTTGATATTTTTTCTTTACTCATGAGCACGATGATAGGAAGCACACAAATTTGAAACTCAATTGGATGTAATATGCGGCCTAAAGAAAAATAAGAAGATTATTTAAAAATCGTGCTGAAATTTTGGAGGCCAGATAACCTATCTTCCGATGGGGAATTTGGTCAATCTACTTTTGCCGAAAGCGGCTATGCCGCACGAATCAGATGCGAAATTCCGCGTAGATGAATTTGAAAAAAACGCCCGATTTCGAGTTCGTAAGCGAATGTTATGGACATTTTAAGGTAGGTTGTCTGAGTTACAATTTTTGGTTGTTGATTCCAACTCGGTTTGAGAACAGAACTCACAATCGGATATGAAAACGATCTGGAATTTGCACAGCAACTACTAGGGTGGTGTGTGATGATTCAAGGATGAGTGGCGCAAAGGTTTGTCACCAAATCTAGGGCTGGAGATGCGGGAGTTCACGCAAGGCGGCTAGCTAGGGCAAACCGATGAAAGTGGTGGATCGGTTTGTTATTTAGGGATTGTGGAATAGGTGTTGAACCGCAAGAAAACAAGGACGAGACACGGTAACAAGGACCCAAAACACAAAGCTAAAGCAGCAACAAGAATCGACCACACAAATGCAAACTCAACAATGCAAATTGAAAAACGAAACTGCGGGCACTATAGTCTAAGAAGCGGTAGAAATGATCTAATTCTTTTTGTGGCTTTTCTGTGGACTCTAGGCACGAAAAAAAATCGATCTAATGGAAGGAAAACAAAGATACCTCACGGGCAACCTCGAAATCTAATACCAATTGATGAGTAGGTTTAGTCCTGATCTTCCGAAAGGTAAGTCGATTGGGGTGGAGAACTCAACACTGATGATCCGCGACACTCGAGCAGTTTGAATACCCCTGTAATCACTACACTACTGCTCCGTTGGTTATCAACTGTGTGGCACGCGCTTGACCTCGCCAAGAAGGCTAATCCCTGCATGTGAACCGAGAACACAAGCAAAAACATAGAGGACACGATCTGATATTGAGAAGTTGGGGACTCACAAACCGTAGAATGGTGAAATTGTTATTCTAAGCAAAACCCACTGAATATGACTGGCGGCTGCAGTATTTAAAGGCTAGGGTTCGGCCAAAACACGATTAGACCCATCCCTAATAGTCTCATACGGGATAGAAGGCCCGAATGCCCGATTCGATGGCGCAGCACTGGACAGAAATCTGCACTCGACTTGTTTCAACGATTCCCAATGACTCCGAAGGAATTTTGAGATAGGACCAGAGCCACTGGAAAGTTTATCTTCTCCTCTTTCCGTGCATATGTGAAACGTAGAAAACGGAGTCCGTATGCATCCTAAACGCTATTTTAAGGTGGACTGCTCCTGGACTCTGAGTTGAACTCAAGTCCGAGTTGTAAACTGATTCCATCAACTTGTGGACGTCCCCGCAGTTCTCCATGTTCCCAAGGCCTCTTCCCTTCACTTTGTTTATCTTCTCCATTGTTCCTAATAAAAATTAAATCATCACATAGCAATATATTCTCAAAGTAACATGCAATTCAAGTTAGGAACGAATTCAACTGTTGATTTATTAACCGTGCACGTGCTCTTGTGATTGGTCCTTGCAATTCAATGTGCATCTCCGCTGTTGTGATGTCCTCATCAAAGCCATCCAAGACTTCGAGGGTGATGATGAGGAGATGCTATAACTAAAGCACTCCTAAGTAAGAAGGAACTATCCCCAAAAGGGATGATGAAGATCGAGGATGAAAAGAAGAAGAAGGGGAGTAGTCACACCGACTACTCCCGATATCCTTTTAACTATGATCGGTTAAATTCGAGCAAACCATGCCGCAGAAAATCATATGAGAAATTTTGCGTAGATGAATTTGAAAAAAAATCGCCCGATTTCGAGTTCATATGCGAAAGTTATGGCCGTTTTAAGGTAGGTTGTCCGAGTTACAATTTTTGGATGTTGATTCCAACTCGGTTTGATAACAGAACTCGCAATCGGATATGAAAACGATCGGGAATTTGCAAAGCAACTATTAGGGTGGTGTGCGATGATTCAAAGATGAGTGGCACAAAGGTTTGTCACCTAATCTAGGGTTGGTGATGCGGGAGTTCATGCAAGACAGCTAGCTAGGGCAAATCGATGAACGTGGTGGATCAGTTTGTTATTTAGGGTGTGGAATAGGTGTTGAACCGCAAGAAAACAAGGACGAGACACGGTAACAAGGACCCAAAACACAAAGCTAAAGCAGCAACAAAACTCGATCACACAAATGCAAACTCAACAATGCAAACTGAAAAACGAAACTGCGGGCACTATAGTCTAGGAAGCGGCCCAAATGATCTAATTATTTTTGTGGCTTTTCTGTGGACTCTAGGTACGAAACAAAATCGATCTAATGGAAGGAAAACAAATATACCTCATGGGCAACCTGGAAATCTGATACCAATTGATGAGTAGGTTTAGGCCCGATATTCCGAAAGGTAAGTCAATTGGGGTGGAGAACTCGACACTGATGATCTGCGGCACTCGAGCAGTTCGAATACCTCTGCAATCACTACACCACTGTTCCATTGGTTATCAACTATGCGGCACACGCTTGACCTCGCCATGAAGGCTAATCCCTGCAAGTGAACCAAGAACACAAGCAAAAACGTAGAGGACAATCTGAAATTGAGAAGTTGGGGTCTCACAAACCGTAGAACGGCGAAATTGTTATTCTAAGAAAAACCACTGAATATGACTGGTGGCTGCAGTATTTAAAGGCTAGGGTTCAGCCAAAACACGACTAGACGCGTCCCTAATGGACTCATACGGGATAGAAGGCCCGAATGCCCGATTCGGTGGTGCAGCACCGGACAGAAATCTGGACTCGACTTGTTTTGATGTTTCCCAATGACTCCGGACGAATTTTAATATGGTACCAGAGCCATTGGAGAGTTTATGTTCTCCTCTTTCCGTGCATATGTGGAACATAGAAAATGGAGTCCGTATGCATCCTAGACGTCCATTTTAAGATGGACTGCTACTGAACTCCGAGTTGAACTCAAGTCCGAGTTGTAAACTGATTCCCTCAACTTGTGGACGTCCCAGTAGGTTCTCCATGTTCCCAAGGCCTCTTCCCTTCACTTGTTGATCTTCTCCATTGTTCCTAATAACAATAAAATTATCACATAGCAATCTATTCTCAAACTCACATGAAAAGGAAGTTGTTGTGATGTCCTGATCAACGCCATCCAAGACTGTGAGGATGATGACGAGGAGATGCTAGAACTAAAGGCACTCCTAAGTAAGAAGGTACTATCCCCAAAAGGAAATCACCTTTCTTCGATGGCAATTATTATTTTATGTGAAGACAAAATATGAAAATACATCTCATATCACTTAACCCCTGCTTGTGGCATATAGTGTGTACAGGGATAAATATATTGGATTATGATGAAGAGCTCACACCATGCCAAGAACAAGCTATTCATCGGAACGCTCAAGCTGTAGCTTTCATAACATCGTCACTGAGCCGAGACGAGTTCACCAAGGTGGATGGACTCAAAATTGCTAAGGACATATGGGACACTTTACAAACTGCAAATGAAGGTGATCATCATGTGTGAGAGGCCAAGATTGAAATGATTGAAGGCGAATTGAGAAGATTCACTATAGAAGAAGATGAGTCACCGCAAGATATGTACAATCGTTTGAAGCATCTTATCAACAAAGTTCGAGCATATAGAAGCAAGAAGTGGAATGATCATGAGGTCGTGAAGCTAATTCTTAGAGCCATCATGCCTCGCAACATAAACCTCTGCTCAACGATTAGAGAAAGCCCGGGGTATCGGAAAATGATCCCGGACGAACTTCTTGGTACGATTATCAATTTTTAGATGATGGAGAAACAAGCAATGCACCAAAAGAGATTGCCGACCTTACTCAGCAAAGAATAAAGGAGTTGCTTTGAAGTCCACTTGTAAACCTATGTCAAAAGAAGCTCGAGAAGCTCAAGAAGAAGATGTCAGCGACGATGAAAGCAGTGATATAGATGAAGAAGATATGATCCTATTCACGAAGAAATTCAAGAAAATGATGAAAATAAGACAAGGTGGTAGACCAAATGAAGGAAGACATAGAGACATACCAAGATCGAAAATGAGGCGTGCTTGCTATAACTGTGGAGAATACGACCATTTCATAGTTGATTGTCCTTATGAAGAAAACAAGAGGAAGACCAAGGACAACAAGCCTCAACCCAACATGATGTTTAAGAACAAGAAGCAATTCAGACAGACACATCTAGGGAAGGAGTGGGACTCCAATGATGAGTCTTCATCCGAGGAGGAAGAGGAGATGGCTACCATAGCCATCAAGAAGACAAAAAAGAAATCCACCCTCTTCCCAACCACGGGCGCATGGAAGGACAACAACAACACATGTCTAATGGCAAAGGAAGGTAAAAGAAAGGTAACAACTAAATATTCCTCCTCGTATTCCTTTGCTAGTGATAGTTATAATTCTAGTGAGGATGATAGTTGTGATGAAAATGAATACTTTCTTAATGGTTTAGATAAGAAAACTGCTGCTAAGATGAAATTTTTAATGGATAAGCTTGTTGATATGGAGGAGATAGTTGATCGTCAAGAAGATATGATCATCCTCCAAAAGGAGGAATATATTAAAATTAAAAAGCCCCTTGAACTTCACAAGGAGAGAAGCAAATCACTTGAACTTGAGTTAGCTTCAAGAAAGGAAGCTTGCTTGAAGTTAAGTGACTCAAATGTAAGCATCACGGATGAACTTGCTAACTTAATAAAAGTTAACAAGATCCTTGAGCTACAAGTTGAGTCACTCAAGCAATGTGGCTCTTCATCCTCTTCAAGCTCACCTTCTCGACATCTCAAATCTAAAACTTCTATTGCTTGTACATGTGCTAAAATTGACACTAATTGGAAAGAAAAGCCAACCTTGATGAAGGACAAGCAACCTTACCACAGTGGCATATTTGACAAGGAGAAGGTCAATTATGCACGTAATGCATACTTGATCTCAAGACCTACAAATGTCAAATATGGCCTTGGATATTCTTATGGTGAAAAGCGAAATGCTAGAAGCCACAAGAATCACAAGGAACACATTGTATTTGTCAAGGGAAACTCTTCTCAAGTTAGAAAACTTAATAATGTTGATAAGCATAACATTGTGAACTAACATGAACAACAAGTTTTGTTTAAAACATTTGATGCTTCATATGTACTTGTGAAAAGTAATATCGGAAGAGTTTATGCAAAACATGTTGGGCCACGCCATGGGAACACCAAGTCTCATGTGTGGGTGCCTAAGTCACTTATGACTAACCTCAAAGGACCCATGCAAGCTTGGGTACCTAAGATAAAGGCGTAATTTGTTTCTACAGGCTTATTCCTTCAGTGGAGCAAAATGGGTGCTATATAGTGGATGCACCAATCACATGGCCGAAGAAAGAAGGATGTTCATTGAATATGAAGAAAATGAATATACAAGCGAAAGCATTTATTTTGGCCATAACAGTCAAGGAAGGGTGCTCGGTACCGGTAAAATAGCAATTTCATCACAACATACTCTTTCTCATGCTTTACACGTTGATTCCTTGGATTATAACCTTTTGTCCATATCCCAGTTTTGTGACAAGGGTTATAATTGTTTGTTCTTTAACGGGGGTGTGACCGTCTCTAGAAGGAGTGATAATTCGGTTACATTCAAGGGTGTGTTAAAGGGAAAGCTTTATCTAGTTGACTTCATCAAAGATAAAGCTGAACTTGGCACATGCTTGATTGCAAAAACCAACATGGGTTAGCTGTGGCATAGATGGCTAGCACATGATGGTATGAGGAATCTTCAAAAACTCCTTAAAGGCGATCACGTCCGAGGTTTCAAGGATTTTGTTTTTGAGAAAGACAGGCCTTGTAGCGTGCGCCAAGCCGGGAAGCAAGTAGGAGCACCCCATCCCGCGAAGAATGTCATGACAACAACGAGACCACTCGAGCTACTTCCCATGGACCTATTTGGTCCAATTTCTTACATAAGCATTGCCTATAACAAATATGGTTTAGTAATTGTTGATAATTTTTTGCATTTCACGTGGGTTTTCTTTTTGCATGATAAGACATAAGCTCAAGGAACCCTCAAGATGTTGTTCAAGCGTGCCCAAAATGAATTCTCATTGAAGATCAAGAACATACGAAATGACAATGACACAGAGTTCAAGAACACCCAAGTTGAGGAGTTTCTAAACGATGGGTGAATAAAGCATGAATTTTCAGCACTATAATCCCCTCAACAAAACGGGGTAGCCGAAAGGAAGAACCGAACCCACATTGAGATGGCGAGGACAATGTTGGATCTATACAGGATTTCGAATCGGTTTTGGGCTGTAGCGGTCAACACCGCGTGTCACGCCATAAACCGACTCTATCTTCATCGCCTACTCAAGAAAACATCGTATGAACTACTAAACGGTAACAAACCGAATATTCCCTTTTTTCGAGTCTTTGGTTCTAAATGTTATATCTTGAACAAGAAGCTTAGGACTTCAAAGTTCACGTCGAAGTCCGATGAAGGTTTCTTGCTTGGCTATGATTCGAACTCTTACGCCTATCATGTCTTTAACAAGGTCTCCGGACTTGTTGAAGTGGCACGTGACGTAGTGTTCAATTAAACTAACGACTCTCAAGGAGAGAAAGTTGATCAATGTGTGCTAGATAGAGAAGAAGCTCCATGTCAAGCGTTGAGAAAAATAGCGTTGGGCGATGCTCGATCACAAGCGCCACCTCCAAATGCGAATGAGGAAGATGAACCACAAGTGGAGGAAAATGATCAAGGGGGATATTCTACACAAGATTAACCTCATGAAGATCAAGGTGATGAACACATCAATGAGGGATCCCATCCAGAGGGAGAAGAAGATGACCACAATGAAGATTCAAGATCACAAGTGCCAAATCCAAGAGTACATCAATGCATCCAAAGAGATCACCTTGTCGACAACATAATCGGTGACATCCAGAAGTGAGTAACAACTCGATATCATATAGCCAATTTTTGTGAACATTACTCGTTTGTATCCTCTTTGGAACCACAAAGGGTTGAAGATGCATTAAAGGATTCGGATTGGGTGGTGGCAATGCAAGAAGAATTGAACAACCTCAAAATGAACAAGGTATGGGAACTTGTTGAAAGACCCAAGTTCAATGTTGTCAGCACTAAATGGGTCTTCCGCAACAAGCAATACGAACATGGGGTGGTGACAAGGAACAAATCACGACTTGTGGCCAAAGGTTATTCACAAGTCAAAGGTTTGGATTTCGACGAGACTTATGCTCCCATAGCTAGGCTCGAATCGATTCATATATTACTTGCATATACTACTCACCATGATTTCATGCTTTATCAAATGGACGTGAAAAGTGCCTTCCTCAATGGATCAAGGAGGAGGTGTACATTGAGCAACCTCCCCCCCCCCCCCCGGGTTTGAAGATCATGAGTTCCCGGCCATGTATACAAACTGCGTAAAGCTCTTTATGGCCTCAATCAAGCTCCTAGAGCTTGGTATGAGTGCCTTAGAGATTTTTTGATTGAAAATTGTTTAAAGATTGGAAAAGCTTATTACACCATGTATACTAAGCATTTTGATAATTATCTTTTCATTTGTCGAATATATGTCGATGATATCATTTTTGGTTCAACTAACAAATCTTTTTATCAAGAATTCAGTAAGATTATGACAGATAGATTTGAGATGTCCATGATGGGAGAGTTGAAATACTTTTTGCACTGCTACAATAATCCTCATCACAGGCGGCTCCAAACCTATTATCACAGACGACTTTTAAAACCGCCTGAAACGAAGAGTTTGTGATAATCCGCAATTTCACAGGCGGAGAAGTGAAGCCGCATGTGAAAACACATTATCATAGGCGGTTCTTCACTTAGGCTAGCCGCATGTGAAGATAGATTATCATAGGCGGTTCTTTACTTAGAATAGCCGCCTGTGAAAATACATTATCACAGACGGGTCGTGCAGCATATATAACCGCCTGTGATAAATGTCTTATCACAAACGGTTATTGAAGCAACACTAACCGCCTATGATAATGAGTCTTCACAGATGGGTATTGAAGCATAACTAACCGCCAATGATAATGTGTCTTCACAGGCGGGTTTTGAAGCATAACTAACCGTCTATGATAATGTGTCTTCACAGGCGGATTTTGAAGCATAACTAACCGTCTATGATAGTGTGTCTTCACAGACGTGTATTGAAGCATAACTAATCGTCAATGATAATGTGTCTTCATAGACGGTTATTGAAGCATAACTAACCGTCTATGATAATGGTGTTATCACAGACGGAGTTTACCTATATCAGCCGTCTGTGAAGACCCTTTAACGCAGCCGGTTTCTACCATGGCAGTCACCGCCTGTGAAAATTAGGTTATCACAGATGTTTCTTTACATGTATCTAGCCGCCTGTGATAATTGTTTTTCGCAGTCATGCCTAGCCGTTGGTTAATAACCGCCTGTGATAAGGTATAACCTATGCAGTACTACTGCTGTTATTTCTAATTTCCAGGTCAATTCAATATAATCACAGAACAAAAAACAACAATATCATCACAGAACAAAAGTCAACAATATTATCATCACAGAAGTCAATTTCACTAAAACAATATACATATGTACAAGTTACAGATACAATTCATCTCAAAGTTTACAATTTTTCACTAAAAACTGTTTATATTGGCATAGTCGCAAAGTTCTGGCACATCAGCTGCTGAACCATTCTTATCAAAGAACTTCCCCTTTTTGCGCAAAATTTCGCGACGAATGAACTGACAGAGTTCAGAAGCAATCCTGTCGGCTCCTCCATCAGGAATACTTCTACAAACCGGCCATTCTTCGTTCAGATTCTTCTTGTGCTGCAATATAACACATAACAAGGTTTAGAATGTGTTGGTTTGAACAATCTCAAAGTATAGATCAAAGTGAGAGTATACAAGAATTTAGTAGGTATTTTTGGAGCAGTTGTACTATGATCAATTGAATTTTGAAGTTGGAATCAAAATATGAAAATAATGTTTCTGGTAATATTGAACAGCAGACAATATAAGCATTAAACTATGCTAGTTATAATGAAAATGAAACACAAAAGTAAGAAAATAAGGTATCGACATTAAGGATAACTTACATCCTCACGATTGACTCTATATACGCCGGCGGTCCGAAGATGCTCGCATACATAATACCCGCACAAGACACTCCCAGCAGGCTGCTTCGGACAAGCATAATACGTTTTAATGTCCAATGCATTCGTATTAGGAGGTCTCTGACCGCCAAGCTCCGCGTAAAACTGCCAAGCGCTGTAATACAAGAAATGTCATATAAAAATTGTCAACACATTCTAAATGTGCGTAAATTAAAATTATTGAATAAACGTACTTTTTCAAAATGGAAAGGAAATCTTTGTAACGATCTGGTGGGTAATCGGCCGAGTCCAAGACTGTTGCCATTCCCTGCGTTGGCTTGATGAAGATCATTATGTAGTGATTACTGCAAACATACAAACACACGTGTTAACAATTACCAATAATTGCTATTTCAATGTCATGTGTCGAACTTACTCGAAGTGGTACGGAGCCTTTACGAGGTCCTTGCCGTCTCTGACAAAGTTAAACATTGCATGTCATATGTAAGCTGCAACTTCTGCCTTTCTATCCTTCTTAAGTTTTGCAATTGCTCTTTCAAAATCTTTTTTTTTCATGTGTTTGTACTGGCTTGATTCTCGATTCGCCTGGACGTCGAATAGCGACTTTGCAATCCTAGTAGGGTCAAGGATACCTGTCTCGCGCTCCAAATTTACATTATCCATGTATTGTATCCTGTTGAAGAAGTCCAAAATTGTTATAATCTCATGAAATGCGTATGCGTGTAGTAAGAAAAGGAAACACAAAATATTAGAGCACTTACAAGCACCAGACGAGCAGCAGGTTGATATCGAGCATGCCCCGATGGAAAAGGGAAAGCAGCTCTTCAAATAAAATGACTCGTTTATCTACTCCAGTGCTCCAGAATGCTTCTTTTGGAATACGAAATGTGATGCAATTAAGACCAAATTTTGTGCTGGCAGTGATGTACCACTCATGCATTCTTCTGAGCTGGACAGGTTGTTTGCTAAGTTGTACGAATGTCATGAATGGCTTCCCATTCTCAAATTTAGGAGGAACATCCTCAAGCTTGTATATTGGAACTCCTGGTTTAACTAAAGTCGTCCGCCGATTATACATGACACCGTCTTCTTCCCACTCCTCGATATCTTCTAATGCTGGCTCATGAGAAGAACGAGATGCACTCGATTTTTAATATTTTCCTTCATAGCTTCCAAAAACTTTGACACTTCTGATGAAGGTTTCTTATTTTTGTATGAGCTAACTTTGATAGGCACTGATGATCGAGGAGTAGTCGTCGGAAGTTGGACACTGGCTTGTTGTTGAACCTGTTGTTCAAATGATTGCTCTTTACTCCCAGCAGCTGGCTCTAGCACTACTACAAGCTGTTGCTCAACTAGTTGCTCTTTAGTAGCAACAGCTTGCTCTGGTACTGCTTGAAGTTGTTGTCCAACTTGTTGCTCTTGGATATCATCCTTGCTGAGACATAGGGGGAGTGGATCTTCCCGGACTGGGAGTGGATCTTCATGCACTTTCACGTTGGAAGATGGGGTTGCAGTATTTGGAGATGCGATAGGGCTAGAAATTGGCTCATCGTCCAACACGATATCGCGTCGGTGCCAAAGGATTAATTGGTTGACAGCCTGCCCCAGAGTCGCGATCCCCTCAGGTATGACATGGTCTATTTCATAATCTTCATAATCATTATCGATGATCTGAAGAACTTGCACCACAGAATAATACAACGGAAGTGGATTCCCGTTGAAGTCACGATCAGGCTTTGCCATAGCAGTAGCAACCTGTTTGGTTTTGTTCCCTGCTCTGCCTATCGGGACAAGAAGACGACAAGATTTGTCGTTAGCAATATCATCGACAGGGAACTTATGGGCTGACCCTGAGCCTGGCACGGAACCAACGCTGCTAGGGTAGGCAGTTGGAGATACTAATTGCTCCTTTTGCACCGGAACCATCATTGTACTCGGTGCCACTAATTGTCCTGATTGTCTAAGTTGTTCCATTATTTCTTGCATATTTTCTTTGACGTTTTGAGCAATCGTTTCATCAAGTGTTTTCTTAAACTTCTCACATCTTCTATATGTGTCTTTATCTTTAGGGAAACCATCTAGCCAAGACATTTGAGAAGAGACCGCTCAAACCCGTCCGCTGTGAAGAAACTTATAAAACGAAGAAACTTATTTGCCCGATGGCACTAGGTGTGACAAAAATACACGCTTGTGTGAACCATTGTATTCTGTATCGCAAAGAGCATGAGCTCGCAACTAGATGCCCCATTTGTGGTGTCAGTAGATACAAGAAGGACTACAATCACCAGTATGTTACCAACATGAAAAAGACTCAGAAGAATTTATTATTGGTCCTGAAGGTGACGATGACGATACTTCTGGCGATGCAGACGGGAAGAATAAGAGAAAAATTCCTGCATTGGTGATGTGGTACCTTCCGCTAATTGATCGCTTGAAGCGTTTGTTCTCAAAACCTAGGGAGGCTGAACTTATGCGTTGGCATTCCGAGCAATGCAAGAAGAATGAAAAACATATACGACACCCTGGTGATGCAACGTAGTGGAAAAATTTTGATATTCAGTATCCAGAATTTGCGAAGGAAATCAGAAATGTGAGGTTTGCCTTCGGTACAGATGGAATGAATCCGTTTGGTGAAAAAAGGAGCATACACAGCACATGGCCCGTGGTCTTAACTATGTACAACCTACCGACGTGGTTGTGTCACAAAAGGAAATATATCTTATTATCTGTTCTTATACAAGGTCCGAAACAACCCGACATCGAAATTGATGTGTTCTTGGAACCTTTAATGGAAGATATGGCGAAATTGTGGAATGAAGGGGTACGTACATGGGATGAGTACAAGCGGGAGTATTTCACGCTAAGCGTAATGATATGCGTTACCGTGCATGATTATCCCGGACTGTTTACATTATCGGGACAAATGAAAGGGAAGAAAGGTTGCATTAGGTGCGTGGATAGAACTGGATTTCTATACCTCACTTCATCCAGAATGACGGTGTACATGAGACATCGACGGTTCTTGACAGGTACACACAAGTATAGGAAGATGAAAGAACAATTTGATAACAAAATTGAAAAAGATACTGCACCGAAACCTTACAGTGGAAAACTTGTGTTTGAAATTGTCAAGAACATTCATATTGCTTTCGGTAAGGGAAAAAAAAGTAAAGGAATTAAGAGAAAGAAAAGTACATCTTCGGATGATACAACTGACATGGCTTTCAAGAAACAATCAATTTTTTTCAAGTATCTTCTGTATTGGAAGAATCTGGAATTTCGCCATAGTATTGATTTGATGCACGTTACAAAGAATGTATTTGACATCATCATTGGGACCTTGCTGGACATGCCGAGGAAAACAAAGGATGGATTAAATTCACGTATGGACCTAGTAAATCTTGATTTGAGACCAGAGCTTCATCCAGTAGAAAAGGCAAACGGGAAGCATTACCTTCCCCCAGCCAGCTACAACTTGACGCTAGAAGAGAAAAAAGCAATATACAAATGCTTGCGTGGGATCAAAGTGCCCACAAGTTTCTCATCTAATATCCACAAACTAGTCTCGATGAAAGACTTGTCTTTATTCGGTTATAATTCTCACGACTGTCACATGATGATGACAGTTTTCCTTGCCATTGCAATAAGAGTAATCAAACCTGAGCATATAAAAGTTGTCATCACACGTTTGTGTTACTTCTTCAATGCAGTATCGCAAAAGGTGATAGCACGTGAAGATTTAGACTATCTGAAAACATACATCGTCGAGACAATGTGCAAGCTTGAGATGTGTTTCCCACCATCCTTTTTTGATATGCAAGTACACCTAATCATACATCTTGTTGATCAGATAAAAGCATTGGGGCCACTATATTTACATCATATGTTTTCGTTGGAGATATATCTAGGAGTATTAAAAGGTTATGTGCGGAACCGTGCTCACCGAGAGGTTTCAATTATGGAAGGATACACCACTGAAGAAGTGATTGAGGGTTGCGCTGATTACATCAAAGATGGAAAATCGATAGGTGTGCCTATACTGGTACATGAGGGTAGACTACGTGAGAGAGGCAAAGTGGTTAAGAAAACTTTTATTGTTCAAGATTACAAGAATGTACACCGTGCACATTTTGGTGTACTACAACAGCTCGCAATAGCTAAGCCGTACATCGAGGAACACCAAATTGAGCTTCGTGATAAAAACCAAGACCGCAGAGAGGACTGGATCATGAAAGAGCACAGAAGATGTTTCACTGAATGGTTAATGGACAAAAATATATCATACGGAAACACTATAGAAGAGGCAACAATGAAGAAGTTAGCTTGTGGCCCATCTGCTTTGGTAACATCATGGCAAGCATATGACATCAATGGTTACACATTTTACACTAAAGAAAAAGACGGTAAGAGTGTTGCACAAAATAGTGGTGTTCGTATTGAGGCTTATGATTCACAAGGGCAGAAGACCACGTACTTCGGGTTCATAGAGGAAATATGGGAACTCGATTATGGCGAAAGAATGGTAATGCCCGTATTTAAGTGCCAATGGGTCAAACATCCTGATGGTTTGAAAGTGGACAATTACGGGCTGACACTGGTAGATTTGAATAAAGTGGGTTACAAAGATGACCTGTGGGTTCTCGCGGATAACGTTGCACAAGTTTTTTATGTTCAAGATCCAGAAACTGAGAAGTTGCACGTAGTTGTTTCTGGAAAGCAAAATATTGTTGGGGTTGACAATGTGGGAGATAATGAAGAGGAATATAATCAGTATGAAGAGATGTACCTTTTCACCGACCAGAAAACATCAAGCGCGTAGAGAGAAGCATTAAAAAGGATTTGAAACCCTATATGCGAGAAGATGTCAATGCTGGAAAAAATGTATATAGCAATGCGAGATGATATATATTGTATATATTTGTATCTTGTGAAATCAACTTAGAACAATGTTGGTATATGGATTGTGTCCTTTTGCATTTGTGTACATATGCGTTTGGACTCAATGATTTGGAAGTTTGGAAGTTTGGTCTTTCAGATAATGATGTCTCGGGCGTGTAGCTGATTGAAGGAGGAGCGCTTGTCGTGGTGCAAGAACCATCCCCATGTATATACATATGGCACACCGGTCACATGGTTGTATAAACATATGTATCTATAATGGACTGATGAACTTAACTGTAGTTTGTTTTTACGTCTTGTTTGTTTTTGGTATTTTCAATTTCTCCGCGTAGGGTTTCTCTGCGAAGCCTGAATCGGGAGATTTATTGAAGTGGCAGTGAATTGTCCCCGGTAAAGAAGGGGTAAGTCATGAAGAACAAGCACAATATGAGTTTAACCATCATCCTACTATTAATAAATTTCTTTTGCAGACTGAATGGGAAGATGGTTACTACCCCCTGACAATCTCCTTCTCTGAGGACTATCCCTTGGTGCCTCCAAGATGCGCCTTTCCAATTGGGTTCTTCCACCCAAATGTCCATCGTTCGGGAGCACTCTGCATCGGGATTCTTGATCAAGAGACTGTAAGATAGACCTATTTTGTTCATATAGTTATTACTTATAATTGTTGTCTAACTTATTTGAACTGGTTTCTTATATTGCTTAAATTATATTTCGTAGGGGTGGTGCAGTGCTTTTACAATCAAAACTATACTACTTGAAGTTTAGCGTTTGCTGCATCAGCCAAATGTGCCTGATGTTGAAAATGATTGCTATAATCTACTTATCAAGGATAGATGACACTTTGACTTAGTGACCAATATAGGTTATTCATTCCTCCTTCGACATTTGTTAATTTAAATAATGTCAATATTTTCAGGATCCAGCGGAATATAAGAGACGTGTTCGGGAGCAAGCAGGACGGTACAATTTAGATTGATCGATGGGAGCTTCATCGTCGATCTACAATGAATGTAGCATGATTTTTGTTCAGTGTGTAAAGAAATTATCTTTGAACAATTGTAAAGCCTCTAATGGTGTATTATCACAATTAAGCCAGCCTCACTGGTGATCGAGCATTTCCTATAATGCATTACTGTACTAGTATCCGCTAGCTCATCTGTGTTTTTTTCCTTATACAATTTTGCCTACACGACTACATACGGTTGTGATAATTGCAACTACATCCTTGTAATTTCAATGAAAATTGCTTATGATAATTAAACAATGACAGCCACTAAAAATAAATGATCTTCTCAGGCCGTTTTTAATCAAGAACCGTCTATGAAGTTCATTGCATTACAGACGGTTATTAATTAAGAACCGCCAACGAAGATCATGTATTTACCCAGACGGTTGTTCCTTAAAATCCATCTGTGAAGTTCATTGCATTAGAGACGGTTATTAATTAAGAACCGCCAACGAAGATCATGTATTTACCCAGGCGGTTGTTTCTTAAAATCCGTCTGTGAAGTTCATTGCATTACAAATGGTTATTAATTAAGAACCGTCTATGAAGATCATGTATTTACCCAGGCGGTTGTTTCTTAAAATTCGTCTGTGAAGTTCACTGCATTATTGACGGTTCTTAAATAAGAACCGTCTGTGAAGATAATGTATTTACCCAGACGGTTGTTCTTTAAAATCTGACTGTGTTGTTCTGTCATCACAGACGGTTATTATATCATTCGTCATCACAGTCGCATATTTTTAAGGACCGCCTGTGTTTGAAAATTTGAGGCGCCTGTAAAAATGCTTTTTGTAGTAGTGTTGGGATTCCCTATGGAGCAATAAAAGGAAGGGGCGTTATATGACAAACAAAGTACACTCAAGACATTCTCGAGAAATTTTGCATGGACAAAGCAAAGCCCATAAAGACTCCCATGGCGACAAATGGCACTTGGATCTCAATGAAGACGGACCAAACGTGGATCAAAAGGTATATCGCTCCATGATGGGCTCCCTACATTATTTATGTGCATTTAGGCCTGATATCATGTTAAGTGTATGTTTGTGTGCAAGATTTCAAGGCAATCCCAAATAATGTCACTTGACAACCGGCAAAAGGATCTTGCGATATTTAGTTCATACACCCAACGTAGGACTTTGGTATCCTAAAGGTTTAGAATTCAATCTCATTGGATACTCTGGTGTAGATTATGCTGAATGCAGGGTAGATAGAGAAAGTACCTCCGACACTTGCCATATATTAGGTAGATCCCTAGTTTCTTGGTCCTCCAAGAAACAGAATTCCATTGCCTTATCCACAGCTGAAGCGGAGTATGTCACAGATGGGAGTTTTTGTGCACAACACCTTTGGATGCAACAAACTCCAAGGGATTACGGTTACAATATGAGCCGTATTACACTCCTTTGTGATAATGAGAGTGCAATTAAAATTGCCCATAATCCCGTTCAGCACTCTAGAACTAAACACATAGACATCAGACATCACTTTTTGAGATATCCCTCAATGAAAGGAGACATAGACATTTCCCATGTCAACACTGAAAAACAACTAGCCGATATCTTTACCAAGCCACTTGATGAAAAATGTTTTTGTGAGCTCTGAAATGAACTAAATATCCTTGATGCTCGAAATGTGGCTTGAAAACTTGCATACCTGTATGCCATCTTCAAAATCTATTGACTGTGTTATAAAAATCATCTCTCTCTGTTTTCTTTGAAAAATTATGTTAATTACTTGATCTTGGTGAATTACGGTCATAGCTTGATTGTTGTATGTTTACTGATCATATTCATTAAGATTATTTTGTGTTTTGCCTCCTATTTTCTTTGTAACCACCTTTGAATATATATGAATGGTCTAACTGTTTCTGTTCTGGTGACCATGGACTAGTCTTTGGTTACCCGGACTAGTCTGGACAATGCAGACTAGTCCGCAAAGTTCCGCTAGTCTGGACTAGTCCGGTCAACCATGGACTAGTCCGATTTGTCGAACCCATAACCCTAGGGCCGCCAAAACCTAACCCTCTTCATCCTCACAACACACCTCCCGTTCTCTCTCCTCACTCAAGTGCCCCCAAGGTGATTTGGCGAGTTCCCCACCAAATCTCCTCAAATCTCCGTGGGAAACGATGTTCATCGCAAGGGGATCGAGGACCCTAGATTTTGCCGCATCAAAAACACATCCAACTCCACGAATCGAACGCTCTTGTAAAGATTCTTTCCAAACCCTAGAACCTTCAATTTTCTTGTTTTTGCTCAAATAGCTTAGTTCCTCCTATTAATACACGATTCATTGTTGTATTACAACTACATTGAGCCACTTTTGCATTGAGAAACACCATTGCTCTGCTAGTTAGGGTTCAAATGGTCGAATATCGGACTAGTCCGTTCTCAGTGCGGACAAGTCTGATACTCCGGACTAGTCTGCTCTTGAGCACCGGACAAGTTCGATTTTTAATTGGACACAAACTTAATTTCCTTCTACTTAATGCATTCCCTTGACATCAATTCTAATCTATGTCATGTATAACCTCCTTGTCAGGACAATGTCGAATTAAAACATCTCCGACTTTGAAGCCAAGATGGATCAAGATGAGTTACCGCGTGTCTCAGAGTCTCGACATAAAAAAAGGCAATAACGTGCTGCCGAGACTTTGCCTACTCCACCTAGGGTGCGGCGGAAGGTTGCGGCCAAGAAGCCAGCTTTGAAAGCTCAATGTATGGTTGATTCTAGCTCAGCGGCTCATCACCAATCCAAAGGGAAAGGCAAAGGGATTGCCTCTGACCCGATTGGCCCTCTCAAAATGACAGCTCCAAGGCAGGGGAATAGAGACCACTTGAAAGAAAAATTCAATGGCAAAGGGAGTGATGTGGCTTGGAAGGTGAGGAAAGTTGATGCATATAGCAGTAGCAAGAAGGCAGTTGATCGAAGATTTTGGAGCAACTTCCACGCAGACTACTACAGCTCCGTGTACCTGTAGATGAACACTCCAGTAGTCTGCAGCCAATAGATTGACTGGAGCCATTTTGAAAGAAAAAGTTGTGGTGCATTTGACGAAGTGGTAGAGGCCGCAGAAAGGCATGGTTTAAAGGACTTGTTTGCTTTCAGATACAACTAGAATGATGAAGTCATTTCTCAGTTCTATGCAACTTGCTATTTTGCCACCTATGAAGAGGAGAGGGTGACTTGTTAGACTAATCGATCCAAGTACACAGTCACATGTGATGAGTTTGCCAAACTGCTACATCTAGAGAGCGCCGACAACAATGCAATTTTGATTCACAATATGTGTGTTCCTGAGAAGGATAAGATGGACTTTCTCTATGAAACTCCCCTCAAGTACAATCCTCCCTCAACCAAGAACATGAAGCCCTTATTCATGGTTCTTAATAGAATGCTCCGGAAGACCATTGCTCTGAAGGATGGAGATGCAGGGAGTGTCCAAGGTTACTTGAAAACCTTGATGAAAGTGATTAGCAAGAAGAGAAAGTTTGACATCTTTGACTACATCTAGAATGACATGGTAAACATCTCTTGCACCGCTAATCGCTCCTGTGACTATGCACCATACATCATGTTCATGATAGAGAAGGTCATAGGGATCGAATTTGTGAAAGATGTTGAGCATACAGCTTTGAGGCCTCAGAAGCCACCTCAAGCTATTCTTTCAACTGCTCCATCTCCTGTTTGAAGTCAAGAGGCTTCGAGAAGAGCTCAAGGAGATGCAAGGATTGCCTCTAACACTAGGGCCCCTCCTCATGAAGGGTCTCCTAGTGGCATTATGAAGTACTTGACTGCTATCTTTGGTTCTTGCCGCAAGACTGAGGTGGAGGTCCATAAGATGAAGAAGGCAAGAAAAGAGGAAATGCAGTACATGAAGCAAAATGTCAAAACCATATGCCAGAAGCTGGAGATTGAGCATGTTGGGTCTCTAGTTATCTCTGAGGACTCTCCTTCTGACTTCTCGAAGCTTCCACCTTTATCTCCTTTTGCGCATGCATACTTCGGCATTGGTGGCTCGACGAGTGGTTCTCATCCTCCTCCTCCTCAGCCTGATGATGAAGATGATGAGAGGATCGACAGCGAGGAGTGAGTCGATGACGACTAGTAGATCCCTCTTCTCCTTCTTTTTGGAGCATTGATGCCAAAGGGGGAGAGACTAAGGGGGAGTCTTAGGTCCTAGCCGTAGATTGAGAGATGAGAGTTCCAATTGTGTTTCTTTTGCAATTATGCTTCTGTTGGGTTGTAAAACTTCAAAATGCTTCTGAACATGTTTATGGTGTTTGTGATAATGCCCTTTGATGATCTATGTTATATGCTCTGAATTTGATATTCATGCTTGATAATCCAGATGTTGTTATGATTATGCTTTTATCTTATTCACATCAAGATTATTGCTCACACACACGTTTTTCACACCCCACCGTAAAGAGTTCACATATGTCCTATGTTTACATTGCCTACTTTGTTCAAAGATCATATGTGCGCACTTTATGAAATCTGAATTTTTATCATATTTGTGTAAATCTCAATTGGTTGTCATGAATCACCAAAAAGGGGTAGATTGAAAGTGCATCTAGGCATCTCTTGTGGTTTTTTGTTGATTTATGACAAGCTAATGAGATTCTAACAAAATTATTGAGATGAGCGCAAATTTTTAAGAAAATTCGATGAAATCCTCAAAAAGAAAGGAGAATTAGGAATCAAAAGGAAAAGAGCTCAAGTGCTGAAAAGATTAGATCATGGTGTATAGAGTGTGTTGGAGAAACACACCCCTAGAGCTCAAGTTAACAAACAATCTCATTCACTGCACAATTCATAGGAAAACCGGACTAGTCTGATATGATCACGGACTAGTCTGATATGTCTCTGACTAGAAACGTACATGTCTCCCTAGTGCGGACTTGTCCGCATGTACTCTAGTTTTTGTAGCACCGGACTAGTCTGGTAACACCACGAACTAGTCCGATATCTCTCTGACTAAGATCGGACTAGCCCCCCCCCCCCCCCCCCCCCCCGTGCGGACTAGTCCTCAGCACTTCACATCTGCACAAAAACGGACAAGTCCGATATCACCAAGGACAAGTCCGATATCTTTGTGACTAAAAACGGACAAGTCCGCCCCAATGCGGACTTGTCCTCACGACCTCACACTTTAAACAGAAATGGACAAGTCCGATATCATCACAGACTAGTGAGGAAACTCCCTGACTAAAATCGGACAAGTCCTCCAAATGCGGACTTGTTCTCAACTCTACATGAGGTTCACCATACCGGACTAGTCCGATATGTGCTGGACTAGTTCGAACACTTCGAGTGATCAAGTCGTTTTAGTCTGCTCATTGTCTGACAAGATCGATATATCAGAACAATTAGAGTTTTCCACACGCCGCATATCGGACTAGTCCGGAGTCCACCGTGGACTACTACGAACATCGAAAACTCTAACGGTAACTCTTGGAAACCCTAGTATAAATAGAAGTGAACGGCCCTACAACCAAGTCTCTTGACCCCCTGCGCCGTCACACCTTCCACGAGTCCAAAATACATGACTCTCCACACAATCTAACCCTAGAAAGATCAAATCTTTGAGGATTAGCATTTGATCAAAGGAGAGACTCGTTCTACTCGTCTTGAGCTCTTGGGTTTCATTATCTCGCACACTCCTGTTGTTTATTGCATATCGTTCGAGTGTGTTTGGTGGTGTTCTCAATTGTAAATCTTGGGGAGCCCTCAACTGGTGAGAAGGCCTCTTGAACATGGTTATTTGCCACCTTTGTAATTAGTGGAACAGAATCGGCCTGTGTGGCGATTCCACGAGGGTAGGGTTGGTGAAGACCCGGTTCTCTATGGACTCCTCAACGTGGATGTAGATTTCCTTTGTGGAATGGATCCACGGGATAATAATTTTGTGTTACATACTTTTGTTCTTATTGTTTATCATATTCTGGGGTTTACTCAATCTTGTATAACCTACGTTGAAACGCTGAAATCAAAGTTGATTTGTACCATACATAGTTTCATTGTCGTAATACATCCAAGTTACAACTTACATTCCGCTTCATACAGTACTTGACGTGAAATCATCGATCAAACTTGGTTGTTCTAGTCCGCACACACCGGACTAGTCCGCACCACACCGGACTAGTCTGATTTCTCTGTATTTGATCAAGTTGTTAAGTTTTTCGATATCCAATGATGGTTCAAAAAGCCTATTCACCCCCCTCTAGGCTACATTCAGGCTCTCGTCTCTACAGCCTATACTCCTCTAAACCTATGGAGAATAGTGTATACAGTGGATGAATACTCAAGTGGTGTGTGTGTGAAGTGAGGGTAGGGGGTCATATTTATAGCTGGAGAAGGGTCGGTTCCCGCCACCAAAAGCGCATGACTCAGTATTCATCGTTATCAGTGCACCACATGGAGTCGACATGTGGAAATTGACCGCGTTTGGCGCGAGGACCTAGTCAGCTGACTAGGGGGTCGGCCGACGTGGTCTTGGCTCCTTTTGCGGGGTGCTTCCTCCAGGTCACTTCTAGGTGGGCCCCCTTGACTGATAAGGATGATACACTATTACATGGCCTCGGATACTTCGGTTTGCAGGCCATTCGATCCATGTGGTGACACACGTGGTCACTTGATTGGCTGGGATGGTATTTTATAGGATTGCTCTCCCTCTTTTACCTCACTTCCTATAATAATTCCTCGCATGCATTATTTCTCAAAGGACAAGTTGAAATAGGATAAATTGAAAGGTGACGTGTGCAATAAATGACAATTCCTTCACATAATTGAGTTATATTGACGGGCGAAATTGGTATATAACAGCCGTCAACCAACTCCCCCAAGCTTATGCTTTGCTCGTCCCCAGCAAAGTGAAGACTTCGGGTTGATGATCAGAAGTTGCTACAATGTTCTATTTTTGAAAAGTACCATGTGCACAATAAAATACTCTACCTAGTATTGCTAAAATTTGCATGGTACTTCACCTATCTCAAGTCATTATGGGGCTTATGCCTTTATGTTTAGTGGAAATATGTTCTCATCAAGGCATTTTGCCTAAATTCATCCTACCTCTACATAAGGCTTGTATGTGGAGCCTGGTAGGGAATATAGTAGACATATTTGCAACACATAATATTGCTAAGTCAAAAAAAAAAACAAGCCTTAGGAGAAATCTATTCAAAACAATTTGATTCAAGACTTGTGCTTGTGTGATGAACTAGAGGTGGATGTGATATTGAGATGACTCTTTTTTTAGTAGACTCTCTTATTTTGCAAGGATGAAACATGGCTACTTTTATTTATCCTTTTTTTATCTCATGCTTTTGAGGTAAGCATGCATTTTCTTTTTCTTTCCTTTTTTTGTGTAGCCATGTCTTCTACTCCCTTTTTATGCAATAAAGTGTGAGAGAGTACTAAGCATGAAGGATATGGAGATTCTACTTTTTATTGTGGAATGGTGGTATGATGGAATTTTGCTTACTTCTAGTGTAAAAGTATAGCATGTGCAAGTGAGGTCTTGAATTCAAAAAGTAATGAATGAAATCTGACATAGGTCTATACTAGTTTGATAAAGCTCAATGTGAAGACAAATGGCATATGCATAAGGTCTGTCAATGTAATATATCATATGGCTTTGATAGGTATATACCATTAAATGAGAGTAACTTAAAATCTTTTTAGAATTTTTCTCCGGAAATCCAAGTTTCACTTTCAAACTAGGAATAGCAGCCTTATCTCTATGTCATATCTCACAACAACTTAGAATGGATTAAGCCTTTGCTACACACAATTTCTAAATCAAGGGAAAACAATTTTAGCCAATGAGAGCTATATGTTGGGGAGTAGTAAGTTGTAAACTAGGGACTTTGGAAAATTAAAACGGAGCAACTATTCATCGTTTCATCTATGTGAATTTCGAGTCATTCTTACCGTACATCTTTTATTTAATTTTAAAAAATCTATACTTTATTATTATTGTTATTATTATTATTATATTTTTAATATGTGCAAGGTGGATGATGGGTTGATGGAAAATAAATATGCAAATGGTGTGATACAATTTACCTCAAGTGGGGTCCTCCCCAAAGCTTGTTCTTCACTCAGCTCTGTGATGAGAGTTGAACCTTTGATGACAGAAGTATGCCGCGAGATCAGCTTGTTGTTGTAGCGTGGAGTTGAAGTTGGTGAATTGAGCGTCCATGTGTTGTTGCCAGTCATGGTTACCTTGGACATGCCCTTGAAGAGTGTTGTAGATGTCACATGTTATCACTTCATGCTCTTCCATAAATCTGTCATTCCTTGGCTATAGTCACGATGACTTCTAGCCGAAGGGGAACGACATCTTCTCACGGACGTTGGAGGCAAGTAGCTAGAGCTTCAAGTGGATAGCGGTGGCTCCCATGTGGCACCTGACCATCCATGCCAAGACGGATCTTTGATCTCATACGATTTAGGTTGAGTCCATCCAGGTGCATTACTTGTTGGGTTCTCTTCCTCTTCGTACTCATCGACCGTGAAGGTTGTCGGGGCATGGCCACTCTCCTTGTAGGGCTTCTAGTTACCCTGCCAGAAACATTACTTCTTCGGGCTTCCTCGATTGGAAAAAGTTCAATGGTTAGCCTCCGACATTTTTACAAATGATAATCTGGGTAAAGTAACCGAATTTCATTGACAAAGCTAGGATAATAAAATAACGAAGAGCCATATTGATCGCACTTAAGGGTATGTTCTTGCGCTAAATAATCTTCATCAATTAATACTCTTTCATTTTCAATACACTCAAATGAAGAATATTCTAGTGCTCCTACCCTAGTAGCAATATGAGTAATCAATGAAGTGCATTCAATTGGCCCTGTTTTTGGAATGTCATCTAACCATTGTGTCATCATGTCAATAATTGGAGCAACTTTTATCTTTTTAATCATGGTAAATAAAATTTTTAGCTCATCATCAAGCACTACCCTTACGTCTCCTCTAGGGATGATAGTCATAGCCACTCATCTATGCATGAAACGTAAAGTAGGGTTGTGTAAGTGGCTATTCCTAGGTGCACTACATCTGACCTCACTAGATTAATATTGCCAAAAACATTGTTTGTTAAACTTAGGCAAAGCGTCTAAATCTAGAAAACAACTTTTATGGAAGCCTATGATTTCACTTAATTCTTTCCATAGGATGTTGTATTCTTTTAGAAATAATCTAAGTGTAATACCATCAAATCCTATTTTGAGTGTGCAAAGGATTTGCATGGAGAGAAGGCATGAACCTCTGTCCTCTATGTGAGCAAAGTTTTCCCATCCTAGTGCACACCAAATGGAAAAGAATTCAGAATCCATACCTTTTTTTGGCGATAAAATCCAGATCATAAGCTTCTCTATGAGAAAACTCACGATCTTGGAGGACCTTGCGTGCTTGATCTTCAACTTCACTTTGTATGTCGAGGTCGTCGTTGAAAAGAAGTTGGTCTGGGTTGCTCCTCTCACCCATTGGACTGTCCTGACCTACACTCCTCCTCTGTGATCTTGGTGTTGCAACGGAAGAGGGATGTGCACTTGAATCTCCAACATGGCTTAAGCTTGCAGCCTCCTTCCTCTTCCTGAACAACCGCTTCATTCCTTTTATAGCCACAACAAACAAGAACACAACAACGAAAAAACATGAAAGAGGTGTTGTTAGTAAAAGCAAAACCCCCGATGAATTATTCCTTGAAGAACTTGAGAGAAAATTGCAAATGAAAACAAAAGCAAATATTTTTTAGTTGGATTTTGAGCAACAATACTTCAATGAAGAGAAAGAAAAACAATGTGAGTAATAGTGACTTTGGGGAGGTATGAAATGAGGTGGTGTGTGAGGAGGAATATTCCTCACGGCCACAATTTATAGTGTGCACTCCCAAAAGGTCACTAGGGATCCAGATGTAGCCGTTGGAGGAGAGAGAGCCAAAATGACCCTTTCACCATGTCGGCCGAACAGGGGGGTCGGCAGAACTGACAAGTGGGCCCCCATGTTTTGCCTTAAGGTAGGTGGCTCCCCAATAGCTATGAAATCAGCACATTGATGAATTACCACTTTTGCAGCTTAGAAAAATTGGTTTTCCTAATAAAAACTCTTTTTCAAAACCCAACAATTTTCTTTTTTGAAAAATAAAGAAATAAAAATGATAGTTGAGAATATAATATTCTCAACTTGCTAAGAAAAACCAAATATGTTGTGGGGAAAATCAAATTAAATGGGGAAAACCAAATGAAGGGAAAGGAAAATCAATGAAGAGATAACTACCAATTCAACCTATTGGATAGGTCTCACCACTGTCCGACGAGATGGACATTCCCCCTTCTTCATTTCTTGACATCTGAGCTCGGAGGGATGGGCTCAAATGGCTTGTCTTTCTTCATCCACCATCCCTTCTTTGGCGGTCTGGTGGACTTGGGCCTTTCGGGAGGCCTGGATTTCTCCGTCTTCTTGGGTTGTTGGCATGGACGATAAGACGAGTTCCCTACATATATTAATTTCCTCATGAATGCAATGAGCGGTCTACTTTTGGAGGAGTGATTTCGACCTCTTGAATGTGCTTAACATTCAGCCCATACTTGATACGGATCATGGAGCATTGCTCCAACTTTGGGAGAAAGTTAAACTTCTCCTTGCCATTGATATGGAAGTGGATTTCTCCAGCTTCCACATCTATGTGAGCCTTCACGGTGCTATGGAATGGTCACCCAAGAATGAGCAGAGTATCCTTCTCGACCTCCATGTCGAGCACCACAAAATCCACAGGTATGAAGCAATTATGGATTTTCACCCGAAAATCTTCAGCGATACCTACCGGGTAACAAACTGAAGAATCAACTAGTTGGGGCTGCATTGGTGTTGGAGTAAGCTTCTTGAAGTTTAGCTGGTCGAAAATCATCTTGGCATCACTCTCACACTTGCTCAAAGGTCACAAAGGGCCTTGTAAAAATGGTGAGCCCCAATCGAGCATGATATTGTAGGCCATCCAGGGTCCTTCAGCCAGTTGCCTCCTCGAAGAGAAATCATATTGGCACTTTCCACAGGAGGTTTGGGCTGTCCTGGCATCTTTCCATTCTCCAATGGAGGAACAACAACTGCCAGTTGAGCCAACAGAGTTTCCAACATCTTGTTGAAGCTCAATTGATTCTTGAAGGCTGGGGACAGTCCTTCAATCTTGGCATTAATGCTCTCTAGGGTCATGTCATCAGCCAACAGTTTCTTGGACAGAGCATCATTGATCTTCAGCTGGCTATTGGCAAGCTCTCTCAAGTTGGGTTGATTTCCATTGTTGGCACTCTTGTTGTACCCTCCTTGAAAGAAAGGGCATGGTTGGCCCCACCCTTGACCTCCTGGATGCTAGACAATGTTGTTTCCACTGTTGGCTTTGTATAAGGCATCCTCACGGGTTTCTGGGCAGTGATTGACCAAATGACCCGTGTTGCCGCAGACTTCACAAGTGACGTGAGAGTCTGAAGCATAGGCATTGCGACATACATCACCATTGCCTTCTCCATCAAACTTCTTCATAAGGAGGTCCGATTTTGCAGCGATCATGTCCACCTCCATCAAGTTGTGCATGACTCATTGCCGGGTATGCAGACGCTTGTCGCTCCAACCCATGTTTGACACCATCTTATCAATCAAATTATTTGCTGTGGGCACGATCAATGAGAAGAAGGCACCTTCAGCAGCAGCATCAACATGGTCACGGGCGGAAGAGATCAGCCCGCTGTAGAAGTTTTGGATAATTAGCTAGGCATCCATCCCATGGTTGGGACATGCTAGGATATATTCTTGAAGGCTTTCCCAAGCCTCTGGAATAGACTCATAGGCATCTTGTTAGAAGCTGGAAATTCTTCCACGTAGGGCATTGGTCTTGCCCAACTGGAATAACATGGCAAGGAATGTCGTAGAACACTTCTCCGAGGTGTCCACAACACTTCGGTTCCCGTAGAACCACTATTTTGCTCTCCCAAGAAGAAAGAACGGAAACAACCTAAGACGGACCACATCAGGAGATACATCCTTGATCTTAAAAGTGTTGCAAATCTCATGAAACTGTTGCAGGTGAGCACTTGCATCCTCATTAGCCTTCCCACAAAATGGGTTGGCTTGCACCATAGTGATTAGGCTAGTCTTGATTTCGATGTGCACGTCTCCCGTGTTAACAGTGGGCCCAACAGGCACATTGTTAGCAGAGGGAGCCAAAAACTCACGAAGGGTCCTCTGGGCCATTAGTGTTTTGGTTGTTGGTGCAGTTGTGCTGGCTTGCTTCGCCATACAAATTTTCTTTGGAGTAAGGGCACGAGGTCGATCTCTAAGAAGGATTCGAGATCTTCAACAAAGTATTCCGACAAGCCGAAACCAGACATGCACTACCCGGGTTTCACAGAAAATGCAAAAACAAGAAGGGTTATCCTACTAAAACCTACCACTGTCCTATCCTACTCACTCGATCATGCAATACTTCAGTTGCCTTCCGTGACAAAGGCTCCAGAAATGCATGTTGATCTTTCCTATGCACTACTAACACTTCATCCCTAGAAGGTGTGCCATAAATGCTTGTTAACAGTTTTTAGATAAAAGAAGTAAATTCGCATGCGCACAGAAACAATCAATGTATCATTTCCCCTTTTAGAGTATTCCCAAAAGGTGTCATTAATATTCTCCCAAAGGAAGGCTATATGGAAGCAAAGCAATCATCAAATTGAGAGGTTAGGTTGATCTAGGTAGGGTTCTAGCAATGATGGATAAAGGATAATTGGAGGTAGTGTGACACACACGAGAGCATTCTATCCTAAAGGGGTAAATGAAGTAATGAGCGACTAGGCTAAGAGTTAGGTAGATACTCCTACTATCCTTCTGATGTACATATACATAGCCTAAGTTAGTGACTAATGATCATATCAATTATGAATTCCATGCTAAGTTGATTAACACATCGGGCACTGGTTTACCCCTAGCAACAGTATGACGACTCCCGCCAAGAGCCTGTGACATAGCCGAACATGGAGGATTACAAAGGATAGATAGGACTGTCACCACCTACTACCGACCTCTTCAATTTGTGGGCCTACGAGACATTCAACGCTACTTATCTATCCTAGCACCATGCTAGCATATTAAGTAATTACCTTAAGAGCCCAGGCACAAGCCTTCCTAAGGCAATGAACTAAATCATCGTTGAACCAATGTTAATTCATAGCATAAGTGATTCACATTAACATAATCATATCATAGCTAATTAGACTATAGTGGGGGTTTGTAGTGTTTATGATGATATAATGAAAATGGTATAGCATAATCATAAATACTACTCATACCACATATATTGAATCCACAATCAAACAAGAAACGCTTCATCCAAGTATATGAACAATAGAAGTCTAAAGATAACATCTTTAGTAAGAGCAAAGTACCAAATACAAATAGGTATATGAGAGCCATACCTTTCCCAATTAGGAATTGGGAAGAGACTCCTTCTACTCCTCTCCTACTTGGACTATGGGCAAGCTCTCCTCTCTACAACCTATTCTCTTCTAAACCTATGGAGAATAGTTTATACAATGGATGAATACTCAAGTGGTGTGTGTTTGAATTGAGGGTAGGGGGTCCTATTTTTAGCTGGAGAAGGGTCGGTTCCAACAACCAAAAGCGCGAGAATCAGTCTTCATCATTATCAGGGCACCACAAGGAGTCGACACGTGGAATTTGACCGCATTTGGTGCCAGGACACAGTCGGCCGACTACGGGGGTTAGTCGTCCTGGTCTTGGCTCCTTTTTCCAGTGTGCTTCCTCCAGGTCACTTCTAGGTGGGTCCTATTGACTAACATGGGTGATACCCCGTTGGATGGCCTCGGATACTTCTGTTTGTGGGCATGATCCATGTGATACCACATATTGTCGCTTGATTGGCTGGTATGGTATTTTATAGGATTGCTCCCCCTCTTTTACCTCATTTCCTTTAATAATTCCCTGCATGCACTATTTCTCCAAGGACAAGTAGAAATAGGTTAAGTAGAAAGGTGATGTGTGCAAGAAATGACAATTCCTTCACATAATTGAGTTATATTGACGTGTTAATTGAGTTATATTCCTGCACTATTTCAACAGACGGTTGCAAATGTAGAAGCTCCCTTAGTCACTACAAAAAAGCCGTTGATACATGACGGCCGAAGACCATCGTTAATAAGGTCAAAACCGTCGTAAATAAGCTATTTACAGTGGTAAGAGATTATTTACGACTATTTTCGATCGTCTCTGATTATTAGTTGTAAATAAGCTTATTTACGATTGTTGGATATGCCCATCGCAAATAACCACACCCTGCTACATGGAAGTCTAGGGAGCTTATTTATGGGGGCCTGGTTCCTCATCGTAAATAAGATCCTTGTTTATGACGGGGTTGGCAATTGTCGTAATTAATATAGGCTTATTTATTACTGCTTGGCTGGCCATTGTAAATAATATTGGCCTATTAATGACAGCCAGTACCACAAACCATCGCAAATAGGGAAGGTAATTTAAAAAAAGGACAGAAAATGTTACCTTGGCTTCGAGACCAGCCCTGGATCGATGGCCAGCTCACACAGGCATTCAAAAAATAAAATAATACCACAATGTACACTGTAAAACATGCCAAAACACTAATTCACAAACACTATACACACACAACATGCTACACGCTACCCCGTCCGCTACCTCTAGAGCCTAGAAAGTCATCCTCGAGTTGTCGTCCAATTGCCGGAAGATGTGGCAATGCAGTGTGACACTCCATCGCTGATCCCTGTGATGTGCAAGTGTAGTTAGATAAGTTATAAGTTTACAAGTGCATATTTGATTAAATTTGCTTATTACAAGCTAGAATGTTCGACTAGTTTTGGCTATGTCTGAGTAAGTTTGATCACAATATACTAATTTTGAGCAAGCTTAACTAGTTTTAGCTATGTTTGAGCAAGTTTCATCATATTTTACTAAATTTGAGCTTTAACTAGTTTTGACTATATTTGAGTATGTTTGATCATATTTTACTAAGTTTGAGCAAGTTTAACTAGTCATGGCCCTAGCTGACCCTCGCCGGGATGCGTCTTCAATTATGCTTGGCTAGCTTGAATTCGGTGGTTCGATTGTGACTGCGTCACGAGCTTCCTGCCATTCCTGTAGAAGAAGGTTCTAACTTGATTCAACTGGGCTTCGCCCTCCAAACGGTATTGTGCTTCGAAGAATAAAGATACAAGTTATTGTATTTAACATATAATAGATTTGTATTACACAAATATTATTCATACTACTATGAAGTCGTGCCACGCAGCCTCTAGGTGGAGTTCGTGAGCAATGTCCTCGGTGGTAGCATAATCATCGCAAGATGTAGTAGGGACACCGTTCACTAAACCAATGTAGTGCAAACTGATCAGACAATCGATGACACTGTTTACCTGCTTATAATATCCCTAACCCATAAATGAGTCATCGTACCAAGACCTGATAGATAAATCTCAATTAGTACATATATAAGTCTAAAACAATCTAAATTGAATAGTTAAAAATTTACTTACTTATCGCCAACCGAATGAATAATGGTCCTATCATATAGGTTTGCAGGAGCTGGAGAAGCCACACAATGGCTCCTCCTAGTCCACCGCCTCAAAGCTGGATCCACCTCTGGTGACCTAGAGGAGGGGTCACCCGAGTGCCCTGGCTCGCTAGTCGGCTTCGAAGCTGGCTCCAAAGGCTAGCTACCCAACACCGAAGCATTGTCAGCCGCCAGTGGCTGAAGAGGGCCCCTCGCCACTGAGTCCTCGGACGTAGAGTCGTCTTGATAATTTAAAAGATCCATAATATAGATGAATGAATTACTTGTGCAATTAAAGAACTTATTTTATTTAATATAGATAAAAAATTTATTTACCTGTCTTGAACGCTGTAATGTGAGAAATCTGCGTGAAGGCTCTAGTAGATGGCTCAACAATGAAGCCCGTTTACCCCCGCTAGACAGACTGCCCTGATAGACCTCGTCTACTATCCTGGGTAGAAACCCCCTCGCCCCCCCCCCCCCCCCCGCCTTCCATTCCCCCTGCTTGGCGACATCTTGATGAAAGGAAATTTTGCAACTTAATTTAAAGAAAATTAGAGAAGGAATAATATATGAACGAACGTTACTTGAACTAAATTTTAAAATTCATCGGTATCGCGACCATGTACTCTACTGCTTAAATCGTACCATCGATGGTTGTTTTGTTTCTATTCTCGCATATCACAAGTCTCTACATTTACATCTCCAACTATGTCTTTGAGGCCTAGACAAAACTCGATGACAAAAGAGTCTGGCAACTCTTGTTCTTGGTAAGCAACATCAATCACACCATTCAACGAGAACGGAGTATCATAGTACCCAACATCTTTTGTCGTATATAATTACTCACAAGGAATCACCTTGTTTAGACCGCACCAAGCACTAAGCTTTTCGCATGCATAATGTAGATAATACACTTGCTTTACTTGGTGTGCAAGGACGAAGGTGTCGTAGCCTCATAGCCATTCGTTGCGTTTGACCTTGACCATGCCAAATTTGTTATGTCAAGTTCCATTATTATTATCAAACCAATTGAATTCAAAGAAGACTACTTTAAGCTCTTTATTCCCAGAAAAAACTCAATTCTAAGATTTCTTAATGATCCCATAATAATTAGTTTCCCCTCCTTCAGCATCGGCTACCCTCGTCACAACTCTGGTATTAGATGTTGTCGTGAGAGGGCGAAGAGCTTCAAATTCAGTTGAGCAAAGTTGGAACCCATTGACATCGTGTCGACCATGGTTTCTAACTTTAATTGATCCGTAGGACAGTTGTCGCAAATCCTAATTAACGCCGACCTTTTTTTCACTATCCAAAATATGAAGTTAGAAGTCTATTTTGTGCAATACCCTTAAGTCCTAAGAGAAAAAAGACAAGAAAACATTACATGATCTCAAAACAAGGATTAGAAGTCAGGCCCTCCATTTACTCCATAACACCGCATCGATTCTACTTGCTTGCTCGTAGGTTGATGCTTAGATTTCCAATTTTGTTGGTCGAACTCACTAAATAATGAAAAAAATAGGATGACTAGTATATATGTTTAATAAACACTTACTGAAAATATTTGTCCATCTAGTCTATATTAGCGTACATGTATAGCAACGCAACCGTCTTATCTTCTGTTGTAAAGCTTGTGCTACTACCAATAGTGGTGGCTCTCAATTCAAAATTTGAGAGGTCACTACAAGGGGGTGTTTTATCCATATTGTATTGCAACGTAGAAGCATTAACTTTGTGTTCTTCTACAAAGTAGACACTTGAAAAGTAACCTATCTCCTGAAGTTAAATGCTTTGGCGATGCACCGTTCAACCGTTGCCCAATTGCAAACCATTGGTTTAAGACATCTGCGTGCTCTTTTAATATAATACATCCACCTATATTGCGCAGGGCCGCCCACTTTAGCTTCATATGGAATATGGATTAGGAGGTGTTGAATTGGATTGAAGAACCCTAGAGGGAAAACTTTTTCCATCCTACATAAAGGCATTGGTATCTCCCTTTCCAACTTCTCCATCATCTCCTTTGTGATTTCTATAGCACACAGTTGTCTATAAAAGTACCTAAGCTCGGCTAACACCTTGCACACTAAATCATCAAGACAGACCCGAAACGTAACCAACTTAAGTCTTTCTATAATTATGTGATAATCATGACCTTTTAATCCAGTGATCTTTCTCGACTTCACATTCACAGCTCATCTCAAGCTAGCATCCTAACCATCTGGAAATTTCAACCTTTTCAACCATCTTAAGTCTTCATTCTTTTCTTTAGGTCAATGACAAAAAGAAGCACGTGGTTTGCCACCAGTTTTGGGAAGCATAAGAGTTGGACAGTTACAAACATCTGCCAAATCCTTTCGAGCCTTCATATATTTTTGTTTGTTTTGCCCATCATATCCAAGCAATTGCTTATGATGCATTCACCCATGTTACGCTCCTTGTGCATGACATCAATGTTATGTATAAGAATTAAGGACTTCACATATGGTAGCTCCCATAGTGCACATATATGAGTCCAATTGTGGTCCTCTCCGTAACAAACAAAATATTCAAGACGATCTTTGTCTTGCACTAGTTTGTTCAACAGTTCAGTAATCCTTGACCGGTTGAAACATTGCGGCGGTCTTTTAGCGACAATGGTATCCTTTCTAAAGGCATTCGTCTGTTGTCTAAGCATGTGATTGGGAGGTAACCTACGTCTATGGCAATTAAAGTAGCATACGTTGCCCCCGTGAATGATTCAAAAACATTCCTTATCCGAAGCACATATCGGGCATGTCAAACGACCATGAGTGCTCCAGCCAGAAAACAAATCGTATGTTGGAAAATCATGAACAAAACATAAGTATGCAGCTCGAAGTTTGAACTTCTGTTTTTTGTAACAGCCGTATGATTTGATTCCTGTCATTACATTTTCAACACTTCAATCAACAGCTTCAACATCATGTTGAGTCGTGAACTAGGATGATCTGGTTCAGGTATGATAAGGCGAAGGAACATGAACTCATACTTTATACAAAGAGATTGTGGTAAGTTGTACGAAATAACAAATACTGGCCAACAAGAGTATGGTGTGGTGTTTATACTAAACGGTGAGCAGCCATCTGTTGCCAATCCGATGCAAATATTTCTTGCATCGCTGGAGAAATTTGGATCGCAGAGGTCAAGCACCTTCCATGCCTCATCGTTGAATGGGTGCACCATCATTTTGTTGTTCTGACGTACACCTTCTTTGTGCCACCTCATGTGCATGACTGTTCTTTTCAAGAGAACAAGCGCTTCAACTATGGTAGACAAGCAAGTAATGAAGTTGCTTATGTGCGACTTGAGTCATTACCATTGCAACTTCGTCATTAACAACTTTGACAAACCTCGGTTTACCATATTTCAAGCACTTGTTCTCACTGGCATGCTCTTTCGAGAAAAACATGCAGCTGTTTGGGCACACATCAACCTTCTTACATTTAATATCAAGATCAGAAATATATTTCTTGGACTGATACATATCTTTAGACACTTTATGAGCTGTGAAAGGATATCGCTGATCAATTTGATGAGATCGATGTAACAGTTATTGGAGAAGAAATACATAGACTTAATTGTCATAAGTCTAGTGATGAAAGTGAGGAGGGTCACTTCGGGGTATTCATGCAGTGGCCCTTCTGAAGCTTTAAGAAGCATGAAGAATGCTTCAACCCTTGTTCTAGGATGATCCTCCGACAATTTAGGATTTATGGTTTCAAGCATCTTGTACATCCTATTGATCTCTGTGTTATCAGCCTCCTCTCGATCTTCTACGGTTTGAGAAGATGTCCCTCCGTGAAAGGTCCACACCTCATAATGTTGAATGAAACCGTTTCGACACAAGTGGAATGACAATGTCACATTGTCGAAACACTTCATATTCTGGCAACTACTACATGGGCACCACACCTTACTGTTGTTTGATAACGGAAAACCTCATTTTATGAAAGCATCTGTCTTGGTGAACCACTCCTCTGAGTGATCCCCATTCTTTTTCCAACCAGCATATATCCCAGTGCAGTCTTCAGACATGTTTGAGGTTATACATTCAAAGTAGATAAATCATTATTAGTTTAATTTTTATGTCATATCACGGCCCGGCGACTAGGTAGATAGGTCCTAAACTCACTCAAGAGTGGCCGAGGGAACATCCATATGACGAGACACGAGGTTCGAATCTGGATGAAATTTGGGCAGCATAACCCCGCTATTCTCCATTTGCACACCCAATAATAGTGCTACGAAGAACATTAGGGTTAAGCTGTTGAAGTCATGTCTGGATCTAAACCACGTACCTAGCTCGTCATAAGCACGCCCTTGATCTCTCCTGGACTATCCAAAAAAGGGACAATTCTGAACCAGCACGGCTCACATGATATTGCATGTGAAGCGCTCCAATTCAAAACGAGTGACACATTTATATAGATTATGTTACTCATTTTCATTTTTGAGTCACTTACGAGAGAGGAAAGAATGAGAGAGAGGGAGGAAAGTTGGTCAGAGATGACACTTCCACATCCGGATCCACCGTCCATGCACGCGCGAGTGATTGGCATCCTCACCATTGTTTTTCGCCTCCATGCCGTCTTGATGCATACGTTACGACTGTGTCGGACCAAGCCCTAAATAGAGCGTGTTGGGCCGGACCCTAAATAGCCTATGTTGGCCTGGGTCGGCCCGACTATTTATATAGCGATTATTCACTTCAACAATCAATGTAATACTTAAACAATTTAACAATTACACTACTAATCAAATAATTAACCAATGAAACTACAAAAAAAAAAGAAATCAACTAATTGAACGACTTAGACAACTAATTATTCCATTGTCGAAACTAATTAAATGATTCAAATAAACAAATTAAACTAATGAAACAAATAATTTAACAGGAAATCAGCAATTAATCAATAATTTAATACTTAAATAAACTATACACGATTAACATGTAATCCAAAATTAAATAAGAACAAGAACAATTATATCAACAACTAGACAACAACAATGCACAATTCATAATTTACATTGATGAAATCTGAATGTGGCCTAGAGGGTGGGGTGAATAGGCCTTTTTGAATTATGTCAGAAACTGCAACACTTAACAACCAGATCAAATCTCGAGATATCGGACTAGTCAAACACATAAAACTTGCAGTCCTTGCTTATGACATTCATTAAGGTTCAGAGATAGCCCTGTACACTCCCTGCATCCCCATCCATCGGGGCAATTATCTTCCTCAGCACTCTGTTAAGCACCACAAAGAAGGGCTTCATGTTCTTTGTGGAGGGAGGATTTAACTTCAGTGACGGGTCATATAGGAACTTCATCCTATCCTTTTACAAGACCCCAATGTTGTGGATCACCAGTAAGTTGTTGTCGGTGTTCTCCAGGTCGAGGAGACTCGCGAACTCATCGTAGGTAATAGTGTACTTGTACCCGTGAGTCATCCAAGTCACCCGCTCCTCCTCATCACTGGAAAAGTGACAAGTAGCATAGAACTGAGATATCACTTCGTCATTCCAGTTGTACCTGAAGGCGAAGAGGTCCTTCAATCCATGTCTCTGAGCTACCTCGACCACCTCATCAAAGGCGGAGCATCTCCTCCTCTCAAGATGTGCCCAATCTATCCACTGATTGCGCACCACTGGGGTCTTCATCTGGAGGTAGACAGACTTGTAAAAGTATGCATGGAAGTTGCTCCAGAATCTTCCGTCTGCAACCTGCCTGGATTGGCTGTAGCAATCCGTATTCCTTAACTTTACAGCTGAGTCGCCGCCCTTTCCGTTGAACCTTTCCTCTGTGGGATCCCGAGTCCCCTGCTTTGGAGCTGACATCATTAGCGGGCAAATTGGGCCCGTTGCGATCCCTTTGCCTTTCTCTTTTGCTTGGCGAGCACTTGCCGAGGTAGGGCCACCACAAGCAGAAGCCCTGGAAGCAGGCACCTTGCATCGAGCCACCCTTTTCTAAGACTGAGGAGGAGAGGGGGCTGGCTCGGAAGGGCGCTTCTTGTTTTGGCCCGTCGAGGACCGAAGCAGGGCTTCTTGGTCCATCTCGGCTTCGATGTCGGAAACTTCAACGTGAGAGTTAGACATGCCCTGAGAATGGATTGTACGAGTTATGGATGAGAATGGGTGACAGGGAATTGCATTGAGGAATTAAAAGGTTAGGGTTGAGTTCAGAAAAATCGGACAAGTCCGGTGTACAGGCACGGACTAGTCTGGGTGACTGGACATGTCTATGCATGAACCGGACTAGTCCAGTATTCATCCTCAAGAACCTTAATTATGAGACAAATGGAGTTGCTCAATGCAAAACTATCCTAACAGCAGTGTAATACATCAAGGACACTAGTATTAGGTGAAAGAAGCTAGGCTATTCGATCAAGAATGAAGAAAATGGAGATTCCTGGGGTTTGGGGGAAAAATTACCGAAAATCGCTTGAATCTCAGGGAGGAGGGTGTTGAAAGGCGGACAAGTCCATGGACTTCAATCCCTAAGTGAAGGAGCTTGATTTCCACCCAATCACGGAGCTTTTTGATGGAGGAGTCACCAAATCACCCTGGGGAGCTCGAGCATGGAGAAAGAGAGCTTGAGGCAAGTGTGGGGGGTGAGGAAATTAGGGTTTGGCAGCGGCTAGGGTTATGGACACGAAAAATTGGACAAGTATGAAAATGATCGGACTAGTCCGAACTTTTCTAGAGGCTATGTCGGACTAGTCTGTGGTCTGCTGGACTAGTCCGGCCTAACCGTTGCTCTGCGGACTAGTCTGCATGGGCGGACTAGTCCGGGGAACCACGGACTACCGTGGTCACCAGGGAAGAAATGCCTAGCCCATTCGTATATATTCAAAGGTACTTATTTAGAAAATAGGGAGGCAAATCAAATCAAATAATCTTGATGAATATGATCAGTAAGCGTACAACAATCAAGCAATGACCATAATTCACCAAGCTCTAGTAATTGACATAGTTTTTCGGAGAAAATTGAGAGAGATGATTTTCACAATCCAATCAACATATTTTGAAGAATTCATACATGTATACAAATTTTCAAGCCACATTCCAAGCATCAAGGATATTTAGTTCATTACGAAGCTCGCAAAAGCATTTTTCATCAAGTGGCTTGGTGAATATGTCGGCTAATTGATTTTCAATGTTGACATAGGAAATTGATATATCTCCTTTCATGGAGTGGTGTCTTAAGAAGTGATGTCGGATGTCTATATGTTTGGTTATAGAGTGCTCGACTGGATTATAGGAAATTTTAATGGCACTCTCATTATCACAAAGGAGTGGAATACGATTCATATTGTAACGGTAATCCCTTAGAGTTTGTCGCATCCAAAGGAGTTGTGCACAACAACTCCCGGTTGCAACGTACTCCACTTCGGCTGTGGATAAGGCAATGGAGTTTTGTTTCTTGGAGGACAAAGAAACTAGGGATCCACCTAGGAATTGGCATGTACCTGAAGTACTTTTTCTATCTACTTTGCATACGGCATAATCTGCATCGGAGTATCCAATGAGATTGAATTTTGAGCCTTTTGGATACCAAAGACCAAGGATGGATGTATGAACTAAATATCTCAAGATTCTCTTTACGGCTGTCAAGTGACACTCCTTGGGATTGGCTTGATATCTTGCACACTAACATACACTCAACATAATGTTTGGCCTAGATGCACATAAATAGAGTAGAGATCCAATCATGGAGCGATATACCTTTTGATCGATGCTAGGTCCATCTTCATTGAGATCCAAGTGGCCATTCGTTGCCATGGGAGTCTTTATGAGATTCGCCTTGTCCATTCCAAACTTCTTGAGTATGTCTTGAGTGTACTTAGTTTGTCTTATGAACGTCCCTTCCTTTTGTTGCCTCACTTGGAATCCCAAGAAGTACTTTAGCTCTCCCATCATAGACATCTCAAACCTATCTGTCATAATTTTACTGAATTCCTCACAAAAAGATTTGTTAGTTGAACCAAAGATTATATCATCAACATAGATTTGACAAACAAAGAGATCATTGTCAAAGTTCTTTGTAAACACTGTATAATCTACTTTACTGATCTTAAAGCCATTTTCAATTAAGAAATCTCTAAGACACTCATACCAAGCTCTAGGAGATTGTTTGAGGCCGTAGAGAGCCTTACACAATTTAAATACGTGGTCGGGGAACTCTTCATCTTCAAACCCGGGAGTTTGCTCCACATACACCTCCTCCTTGATTGGTCTGCTGAGGAAGGCGCTTTTCACATCCATTTGATAGAGCTTGAAATCAAGGTGAGTAGCGTATGCAAGTAATATTCTAATAGATTCAAGTCTAGCTACGGGAGTAAAGACCTCATCAAAATCCAAACCTTTGACTTGTGAATACCCTTTGGCCACAAGTCGTGCCTTTTTCCTTGTCACCACCCCGTGTTCATCTTGTTTGTTGCGAAAGACCCATTTGGTACTGATGACGTTGGATTTGGGTCTTTCAACTAGTTCTCACACCACGCTCCTTTTGAAATTGTTGAGTTCTTCTAACATGGCCACTACCCAATCCGGATCCTTCAATGCATCCTAAACCCTGCGTGGTTCCAAAAAGGACACAAACGAGTAATTCTCACAAAAATTAGCTATGCGAGATCTAGTAGTTACTCCCTTTTCGATGTCACCGGTGATGTTGTCGATTGGGTGATCCCTTTGGACGCATTGGTGTACTCTTGGGTGTGGTACTTGTTGTCTTGAATCTTCATGATCATCTTCTTCTCACTCTAAGTGGTTGCCCTCATTGACTTGTTGATTATTTTCGCTTTCTTGAGGTTGATCTTGTATGGAAGCTCCCCCTTGATCATTGGTCTCTTCTTGTGGTTCATTTTCCTCATGCATATGTGGAGGTGGCTCTTGTGGTCGAACTTCGCCTAACGCCATTCTTCTCAATCCTTGACAAGGAGCTTCTTCTCTATCTAGCACACATGGATCAACTTGCTCCTTTCAGGAGCCATTAGTTCATCGAACACTACATCACGTTCTACTTCAACAAGTCCGAAGGTCTTCTTGAAGACACAATAGGCGCAAGTGTTTGAATCATAACCAAGCAAGAAACCTCCATCAGACTTTGAAGCGAACTTTGAAGTCCTAGACTTCTTGTTCAGAATATAGCATTTGGAACCGAAAACTCGAAAATATGAAATATTGGGCTTGTTACCGGTGAGTAGCTCATAGGATGTCTTCTTGAGTAGTCGATGAAGATAAAGTCGATTTATTGCGTGGCGAGCGGTGTTGACCGCTTACGCCCAAAATCGATCTGAGGTCTTGTACTCATCGAGCATGGTTCTCGCCATCTCTATGAGGGTTCGATTCTATCTTACGGCTACTCCGTTTTGTTGAGGGGAGTAAGGTGCTGAAAACTCGTGCTTTATGCCTTCTTCATATAGGTACTCCTCCACTTGTGTGTTCTTGAACTCCGTGCTATTGTCGCTTCGAATGTTCTCGATCGTCAATGAGAATTCATTTTGAGCTCGCTTGAAGAACTTCTTGAGTATTCCTTGTGTTTGTGATTTGTCATGTAAAAAGAAACCCCAAGTGAAGCGAGAAAAATCATCGACAATTACTAAACCATATTTGTTACCGTCGATGCTTATGTAAGCAATTGGACCGAATAAGTCCATGTGAAGTAGCTCGAGCGGTCTTGTTGTAGTCATGACGTTCTTCGCGGGATGAGGTGCTCCAACTTGCTTCCCAGCTTGGCACGCACTACAGGGCCTGTCTTTCTCAAAAACAACATCCTTCAATCCTCGGATGTTATCGCCCTTGAGGAGTTTTTGAAGGTTCCTCATACCAACATGTGCTAGCTGTCTATGCCACAGCCAACCCATATTGGTCTTTGCAATCAAGCATGTGTCAAGTTCGGCTTTATCCTTGTTGAAGTCAACAAGATAAAGCTTTCCCTTTAACATACCCTTGAAGGCAATGGAACCATCACTCCTCCTAGAGACAGTCACACCCTCGTTAGTGAACAAGCAATTATAACCTTTGTCAAATTATTGAGATATGGATAGCAGGTTATAATCTAGGGAATCAACATGTAATACATGAGAAAGAGTGCGTTTAGATGATATGGCAATTTTACCGGTACCGAGCACCCTTCCTTTACTATTGTCTCCAAAATAGATGCCCTCGCTCGGAACCTCATTTGCGTCATATTCAATGGACATCCTTCTTTCTCCGGTCATATGGTTGATGCAGCCACTGTCTAGCACCCATTTAGATCCACCAGATGAATAGGCCTGGAAAAACAAATTATGCTCTGGTTTTAGGTACCCAAGCTTGCTTGGGTCCTTTTAGGTTAGTCACAAGGGCTTTGGGCACCCACACATGAGACTTGGTGTTCCCATGGTGTAGCCCAACATAATGAGCATAAAATTTTCCAAAATTACTTCTCATTAAGACATAAGATGCATCAAAAGTTTTAAATAGCAACTTTTGTTGTTTATACACAGGACTAGTCTGGGAGATCGGACTCGTCCAGAGGACCGTACTTGTTCGGATCCCGACCGGACTAGTCCGGTGATCAGGCGTGTTGGATTAATTAATTTTGGATTTTCCAGTTTGAGAGGGTCTTCCCTTTACAAAGGCATTGGTCTCCTTGTTATTCATATGGCTTCTAGCATGTTTCTTTTCACCATAAGAGTAACCACTGCCATATTTGACATTTGGAGGTCTTCTGACCAAGTATGCACTACGTGCATATTTGATCTTCTCATTGTCAAATATGCCATTTTTGTTAAGGATGCTTGTCCTTGGTAGAGGTTGACTTGTCTTTCAAGCTGGTGTCAACTTTACCACATGTACAAGTAGAATCAACTTCAGTTTTAATGGGTTGAGGAGGTGAACTTGAAGAGGATGAAGGGTCACCTTGCTTGAGTGACTAACCTTGCACTTCAAGGATCTTGTTAACCTTGATTAGGTTAGCATGTTCATCCTTGATTGTAGCATTTGAATCGTTTAACTCCAAGCAAGCTCCCTTGCTTGAAGCTAACTAAAGCTCCAGTGACATGCTTCGCTCCTTTTCATGCTCTAGAAGCTTGTCAAGTTCAACATATTCCTCCTTTTGGGAGATAATCATGTCTTCTTGACGATGTATCAACTTCTCCTTCTCAACAAGTTGATCAAGTAAGAATTTCATTTTTGCGGCTGTTTTCTTATCTAGTCCAATGACCATATCTTCATTATCTCTAGCAATTTCACTATCACTAGAATAGGAATGTACGGAAGAGGGTTTTGTTGTTACCTTGCGTTTACCTTCATTTGTCATGAGGTAAGTGTCGTTCCCCTTCCATGCGCCGAGAGTGGGGAAGAGAGTGGACTTCTTGGATGTCTTTTCGATGGCTATGCTAGCCATCTCCTCATCTTCTTCGGATGAGGACTCATCATTTGAGTCCCATTCTTTCCCTATATGCGCTTGTTCAGCTTGTTTGTTCTTCTTGAAGAACTTCTTGGGTTGAGGCTTCGCTTCTTTGGTCTTCTTCTTGTTCTCTTCATATGAACAATCAACTATAAAGTGGATATACTCACCACAATTATAGCAAGCCCGCCTCAATTTTAGTTTTGATCTTTCCTTGTACATTCCTTCACTTGATTTAGTACTTTGTCTCTTCTTCATTATCTTCTTGAATTTCTTCATGAAAAGTATCATGTCATCTTCATACATGTCACTGCTTTCATCATCACCGTCTCCTTCTAGTTGAGCTTCTCGAGCTTCTTTAGAGAAGGGCTTAAGGGTGGACTTTAGAGCGACCCCTTTCTTCTTTGACGAGGTGAGGTCGGCAATTTCCTTAACATGTTTGTCTTGTTTTTCCATCATCTCAAAGTTGATTATTTTCTCAAGTAGCTCGTCCGGGGTCATCTTCTTGTATCTGGAGCTTTCTCGTATCATTGAGCACAAGGTGACATTGCGAGGCATGAAGGCTCAAAGGATGAGCTTCACTACCTCGTGGTCGTTCCACTTCTTGCTTCCGTATGCTTGCACCTTGTTGATGATCCTCTTTAAACGGTTGTACATGTCTTGTAGCACCTCATCTTCTTCGATTGCGAACCTTCCCAGCTCGCCTTCAATCATCTTGGTCTTCGCTTATCACACATGACGATCGCCTTCATGTGCGGATTGCAATGTATCCTATATTTCTTTTGCGATCTCCAGTCCATCTACTTTGTAAACTCATCATGACTGAGCGATGAAGTAATGACTACAGCAGCTTGATCATTTTGATGGATTGCTTGCGCTTGGCTAGGCGTTAGCTCCTCATCATCATCAGGGATATCTATCCCTGTGCATACTATGTGCCACAAACATGGATTGAGAGAAATCAAATGCATTTTCATGTTTTGCCTCCACATTGAGTACTCATTGCTGTCAAAATGTGGGGCTTTTCCAAGTGGAATGGATAGATAATAATTGTTGTTGGAATTTAGGCGATCATAGTTAAAAGGACATCGGGAGTAGTCGGTGTTACTACTCCCCTTCTTTCTCTTCTCATCTTCGATCTTCACCTTTCCCTTGGTAAGGGTTTTCTTACTTAGGAGCGCCTTGAGTTCCAATTCTTCCTCATCATCATCCACAAAGTCTTGAATGGCTTCGAGGAGCTTCTCCAATTCCTGGTTCTTGTCTTCATCAACCTTCTCTAGGTTCTTGCTCTTGTGTACGTCCTTCGTGTCCGACATGATCTCTTCTTGAAGAACCTGCTCTGATACCAATTGAATGTGGCCTAGAGGGGGTGAATAGGCCTTTTTGAATTTTGTCGGAACCTGCAACACATAACAACCGGATCAAATCTCGAGATATCGAACTAGTCCGGTCGAGTGCAGACTAGTCCGATGTATACCATCTAGGTTTATAAAATTTGATCGATTATCTTGATCCTAGGATGTATGCAGCGGAAATATACTTGTAATTGAAGTGTTACACGATTATGAACTAGGATATACCACAAGTCAACCTTATATTCAATGTTTCAACGTAAAGTAAGCAAGATTGATTGAAACCCTAGATTGATATGATGTATAAGAACGATGAGCGCAAAGTAAGAACACAATGATTTTATCCCGCGGTTCGGTTCCCACAGAGGCAACCTACGTCCACGTTGAGGAGTCCACAAAAGGACCAGGTCTTCTCTAACCCTACCCTCGTCAGGTCGCCACGGAGGCCAATCCTCTTCACTTATCACAAAGGGAAAATAACCAAATTCAAGGGGCCTTCTCACACGTTGAGGGCTCCCCAAGATTACAACAAGAACTCCACCAAGAACGCACTCGAAAGATTACAATGAAAAACCACAGGAGTGTGTTAGGGAATCAAACAAAGAGCTCGATGAGTGATGAATCATGTCTCTCTAATGATCCAAAGTGTATCCTCAAGGGATTGATCTTTGTTGTATTTTATTTCGTGGAGAGATGTGTTTTTGAGGCTCTTGGGAGGTGTGACAGCGCAGGGGTCGAGAGAGCTGAAAGATAGGCCGTGTACACCTATTTATATGGGGTTCCCAAAAGTTACCGTTATGGTTTAGAAAGATCGGACTAGTCCGTGGTTGATACCGGACTAGTCTAGTTTGCTGCGTGTAGTAAACCCTAAGTGTCCCGAAATATCGGACTAGTCCGGCTAGAAGCGGACTTGTCCAATTTTGCTTCTGGAAATCCTCGGACTAGTCCGATAATCATCGGACTTGTCCGAACCAGTGAAACCCTAAGTGAAATGGGTGACTAGTCCGCAATTGGAGGACATGTCCGATTTAGGTCTGAGGGTTTTTGGACTAGTCCGTGCCAATATCGGATTTGTCTGATTCACATCAGAATGATATCGGACTAGTCCGTTGTGTGATCGGACTTGTCCGATTTTGTGCAGGATGTGAAGTGTTTGGAGGACTAGTTCACACTGGGGAGGAATAGTCCGATTCTAGTCAGAGAGATATCGGACTAGTCCGTGGTGATATCGGACTTGTCCGATCTTGTGCAGAAAGATATCGGACTAGTCCGGTGTCAGTCGTACTAGTCCGGTCTTGTATAAACTTGTGCAATGTGTGGGATTATTTGTGCTTGAGCTCTTGGGGTGTGTTTCCATAACACACTCCATACATCTACCGCACTTGTTCCTTGAGCTCTTTTTCACATTGCTCCTCATTCTCCCTTCTTATTGGCTCTTTGCTCATTTTCTCATTAAGACCTGTGCTCATCTGAACAAAGTAATTAGGATCTCATTTGCTTGTCATAAATACTCCAAAACCCACAAGGGATTCATAGATGCCCATTCAAAATCAACAATTAAACAACAACAAATACAATCCACAATGCACAACAATTCACAATGCACAATTACTCAACAATTAAATAGCATTGCATAATCGGGGTCGCCGATGAGGAGGTTAGGGCTGGTGGGGAGGAGGACGAGTGTCGCCATGCTGGTGGCCTCCATGGCTGCCGATAGAGAGGTAAGGGGCGTTGAGGAGGCTGGTGTGGAGGGGGTCCTTTGGTGGAGGCTGGCATGGAGGGGAGCTCGGGTAGAGCTAGGCCAGCGTGAATGAAGAGGGAACTGGGGTAGAGCTTGACCGGGTGAGAGGGGCGGGTCGGGTGAGGCCGGGTGAGAGGGGTGCTCGGGCGGAAGTTGCCGTTGAGGAGGGAGAGAGTGATGGAAGCTTATTGGCGTGGAGAGGAGGGTGATGGCGAGTGCCGGCAGGGCGGTGAGCGCGCGCCGTGTGGGACCGCACGGCTAGTGAGATTGGCATCTAGGGAACGCACTGCATCGAGAGAGGGTGCGACAACGAGCGATAGAAGGGTGCTGGGCGATGCGAGCAACAACAACGGAGGGCGCGGCGAGCGATGTCACGGCGAGCAAGCTAGGCGCAGTGGTGCAAGTGGTGTGAAGGCGAACCGTTTTGTCCGGCTGGGCCGTGTATTAGGCCCCAATTTACGATGGTCCTCTATAAAATAATGGTTTACCGTCGTAAATAATATCTTGGGAACTTGTTTACGACAGCCTAGGTTAACCGTCATAAATAAGGGGCTTATTTACGACAGCCTAGGGCAACCATTGTAAATAATGGTCTTCTTTAAGACGGCTGGCGCTAGGCACATAAATTATGTTAAAAACGACAGTACCTTTGCAAATTATATTGGCCGTCATAAAATGATATGTTTTCCTTTAGTGGGTACAGGAAGAGGAGCAAGAGACTGTCGCAAGAAGCCCTGACCTGGAAGCTTAGATGGCAAAGCGACGCGATGGGGTGAAGCTGCACGGTGGCGGCGGCTGCACAGAAGCCGAAGGTGAGGAGGTATTGGCCGCCATGGACTCGGGATGCGATGGGGAAAGACAGCTGGTGGCGGTGGTGCATGAGGAGAAAGTTGCCGGTGGAGGCGAGACGGCAGAAGGAGCAGCAGTGTCAGGATCGTTGCCAGCAGGGAGTAAGAAGGAGTTGGCGCGTGCGGGAGAGAGAGTCTGGGTGCGTGCGTTTAAATTTGAAAAGTATAATCTGATGGGTGGGCCCGTAAGGGCTGGATGTCAGGTCGTCATGTAACAAGACCACGAGGCAGAGCAAACAGAAAATTGAATCATTCTATTGCGGATATTTCTGATCTTCTTCATCCCCGCACCCCATAAAGCTCACCGGCAATTTATCTCACTCACTCGCGTCCCGGCAATCTCGTCGGTGGCCATGGGTTGTTACATCTGATATCAGAGCTCAGACTATCCTTGGAGGTGGCAGAGACTCGCGGAACATTGGCAACGTCGAGAGTCCGGATCTTGCAGGGAAGGTGAGATTTATGATCCTGGTGGTGTTGGCAGCGGTAGACCTTGCTTCGTTTGGGAGGCTAGTTGGTAGTGTACGCTGTTGGAGAGGGGTGACTTCAAGCCGTAAAATTCTGAGTCGAGTAGAGGTATGCGGATTTCCTGCTTGGGTGGAGTTTTGCTGGTTGGTTTGAGTTACTCTCTGATCATCACGGTGCTGGCGAAGCCTTCGGTGCTGTCTTGGATAATTCTGGACACAATGGCGGGGATGGAGAAGTCAGGAGATGAACGGTAGGAGAAGGTGTGCCAGGCTCTGGATCGACTATCAGAGCGGCTTGAAGGTGGAAGACACTCGGAACATGAATGGGGGCAGCAGCTCCAGCAAGACAGGTAGTCCTGCCGTAAAGAAGTCTTGCAGGAAAGGTGGTCGAATCATGCCAGGAAATGACTCTAGTGGCACCAACTGAGGAAAACAGAGGAAAAAGGGAAGTTTGGTATCACCAAAGTGAGATGCTGCAACTGCAATGGGAAATCATTTTCAGTCAGACTGTCATGAGCTAAAAGAAGAGATGGCAAGCCTTGTTTGAAATGAGGATGATGATCCAGCATTGTTGATGTTGGAGGCCTGTGAAATTGTGTTGCGGGACAGGAACTCGAGGAGCAGGTGTTCCTCAATGAAGAGATGGTTGTGCCCAAGTTGTCAAGTAAATATGATGAAAGTTGGTACCTAGACACAGGAGAAAGTAAGAATATGTCCAGCACCTCAGAGAAATTCGCCAAATTAGACTGATCAGTGGGCGGCAGGGTGCGTTTTGGAGATGGATCTGCCGTTGAATCTGTGGTTGCGCGTCTGGTGCCAATGCAGTGTTTTGACAGGTGAACACTGGGTTCTGCTCTATGTGTGTACATCGTTCCCAAGTTGAAGAACAATATAATCAGCCTCAGCCAGCTTGACAGATATGGGTGCAAATAATCTAGTGAGAATAGTGTGATGACTGTCTGGAATAGGCAGAGGAATGTGCTAGTCCGGGTGCCATGCACATGCAATTTATGTACATTATGCCAATTTGTCTTCAGGCACATGGAGGTGAAGATGCGTGGTTGTGGCATATGCGCTACCGTCACATAAATTTCAGGTCTTTAAAAGTACTTGCAGATGGAGTCATTGTTGCAGGCTTGCCACATACTGAACATGTGAGCAACCATAAAAGAACAATTGAATAGTACAGGGTTAACACTTAGGTCTAGTCTCGTGTCTAAATTTGCCTGGTGAACATTGAGTCGAAATGCTTCACTGGTTTTATATATTTTACAGTTTTGTGTGGCCATGTTCCAGTCACATTGATTGTAATCTAGAGCATGCTTGCAAGACCTATATGGTTTTATAGTAATTGTTCATAGTATAAAACTCCTTTCTTGTTGTTGTGTGTACCAACTACTAATCTAGTGATTGATACGGGGAACACAAGTGGGCTCTATTGAGCTGGTCCTTACAATTAGTCCATCTCGTTGAGACAATGGCCACCAGGGCTCAAACCCTAGTTATCGTCACAAAAAATGCCATTATAGGGGTATTATGACACGACACAATAAAACATGTCAGCATGATGCATCACTTTACTCTGCCAGAGATAAAGTGTGTTCGGTAAATGTGTCCTTGAATCATTTTCAACGACATTGAAGATAAAATTATAATTGTTCACTTCTTGGTGTGGCAATAGAATAAAACATGTCAACGTGATATATCTCTTTTACTCGCACTAGAAATTTTTTTTTTGGTAAGTATATCACTCAATCATTTTCTGTTTCATTAATTGAAGATGAAATTATAACTGTTCACTTCATTGTGTGTTAGGGCTGTCAATGTCTATACACTACAAGAATCGGGCAAAGAAATCTAGGGAAAAGTATAATCGTCGGCCCCGACGATTTAAAGTGGGTTACATTCGTCGGCTTATGAAATCCGACGTTGATACTTCTATAGCCGTTGGTGTCACGATGACAACCGACGGCTTTAGTTATAGGTGTTGGTAATAGCACCGGGGCCGACGACCATAGAGTGGGCCCTGCGCTCCAGAAAAATGTTCCCGCCGAATTATAAACCCGTCGGCACCAACTCCAGGATCGACGGCCATAACGTGGGCTTGCGCGCCTAAATTATGGCCATCGGTTCCAGCGTCGGAGCTGACGGTCATACGGTGGGCCCCGTACACCTCAACTAGAGCCGTCGGCTCGGGATTCCCGACGACATTCATCCTGCTTACATCGCGTACATGCGAAAAAACCTAACACAATCTCCCGCGCGGCCCCACACTCGTCTCGCTCCGATGCCGCCCGCGCGCTGCTGCTGCGGTCTGCCTCCACCTTGCCGGCCCTTCCAGCAAAGCCGCCGCGTGTCGCCTTGCTGCCCCCTTCTGACGCAGCAGCCGCGTGATGCCTCCAGGGCCCACGGGCGCTCGCCCGTGCTCCTCCTCCGGTCTGCGCGCCTCCGCTGTGTCCTCGCCCGCCGCCTCCTCGCCCGACCGACGGCTGCCGCCTCCTCGTCTAACCGAGAGCTGCCGCTCCCTCTGCCGCCTCCTCTCCCGCGCTTGCCCGCGCCGCTCACGGCCCGTGCGTGTAACACCCTCATTTTCATGCATAATGCATTGCATACATCCTCATACATGTTAACATTAAGCCATTTAAAAAGGAACAAGATTAAAATGAATTTAGGGCTAAAGTGGAAATTTCAGTCTGTCATGGTGCGGACTTGTCCGGCCTCTGAAACAGACTAGTCCGGTATCCCTATCCTCTGTTCAAAAAATTTTGTTTTCTTTAGAAGTGTGGACTTGTCTGGCCATAACCCCGGAATAGTCCGGTGTCCCCATTTTCATTGAGAAAATCCAGTCTTCTTCTGAGCCCAGACTTGTCCAGTACACTACACGGACTAGTTCATTCATAGCTTTGATGCCTTCCCGGACTTGTCCGATCCTTAGCGGACTAGTCCGATCTTGCCCGAAATTTCAGTCTGGATCATCCTTTTTCCTTGAACCTCGGACTTGTCCGGCCAAGCCTGCCGTACTTTCTTGATTCCTACTCTGTTGTAGAGCGGACTTGTCTGGTCGGACTTGTCCGTTTTTTCCCTCTGTTGCCAAATGGACTTGTCCGGTCCCTACTGCGGACTAGTCCGGCCTTCGAAAACCAACTCGAATATTGTTATTTCTCCACTATATGTTTTTGAGTAATTGCCTTAATTGGGCCCAAAAACTATGTGCCCAACCTCAGAGGAGCCTAAGTGGACCGCACCTCGGCCCCTACACGTCGTCCACCGAATTCCACCTGGAATTCACCCCAAAACCCTAACTCTCCACCCCTATATAAATAATACAATACCCCACACCTCTCAGCTCAATTGAAAACCCCTTGCTGCCACTTTTGCCTTGTTGCCCACGTCCTGCAGGAGTCTAGGAGCAAGGAGGACGAGAGGAACATGAAGAATGATCAATCAAGATCGATCTTCATCGACTTTTTGACAAATTAACATTATTCATCACCAATCTTCATCAACTCATCTCCACCAACCCTACATTGTCAAGATTCAAGTCTCACGTCCAATTCTTGATCTTTGTAGCTCTAGACATGTGGTATACACTCTACAACCAAGTTTTTATGGAAATTCAACCCCAATTCTAGCAGATCAGGAAAACCCCAATTCACAAATACTGGACAGGGCAGAATAGTCCAGCCCTGGTAGCAGACTAGTCCGGTGTTCGAATCTGAAAAATTGCTGAATTCAACCCAATTTGATCTAAATTGAATCCAAAGCTGTCCAAACTTGTTAGGAACTATTGTAACTAGTTACTAAACATTAATAGCAACTTATTAACAAGTTTTACCTGACAATTGCACTAATCATGCTAATCATGGCATATTGAGTACTATATGAGAATTATTTGATTGCATCATTTGCTTTGCATGTTTGTCGCTCAGAATAAAGGAATTGCAGTAGAGAGTGCTTTCGACGACCTGCAGAAGCAGAGTTTTGAAGGCTTCGATCCAAATCAAGCTCAAGAGCAAGGCAAGTGTCCTTGACCATATTGATCGTGTTTTAAAAGTTTTGTTTGCAAAATTGCATGCTTGTGTCGAATTTATGGGAAACCCCAATTGTGGGAGCTTACTAGTTTTTTATGACCACCCTTGTCGCTTGAACACAATGTAGAGAGTCGGGAAGGGTATTTAAACTAATTGCTTCGCGATGCTCAATTGGGTTTGGGAAACAATCAAATGGCTTAATTGTGAACTATTGAACACATGAATGATGAAAATTGATATTAATGACCCTTTAGCAACATGGTGCCTAGGGATCTAAGCAAGTCGGTTATGTGAATGGGTTGGACTGTTTTTGGTTGTTTTGCTTGATTTAGATCTAAGGACCGGTTCATGGAGCGACCATCTAGGATTTACAGTGCCACCACAAGGTCAAGTATGGGTGCGGTTTAGCTGACTAATTAGTGTTTTGCCAGTACTATTTGGACCATTAAGTATGCTTGGGGAAGGGGTAGTCGGGTGGGTTTATGGAGATTGGTAGGACTACCCTGGTATCCGAATGGCTCATGAGGGGGCCCTTGGTTGGATGTGCTCAGTTGGAGACATCACCACCAGTGAAACCTTAGTGGGGTCTAAATATGCTAGTAATCACTTTGTAAAGGCTATTTTCTGATCTCTTGGACACACACCAAAGGAAGTGTGGGACGGCATAATTGAGATTCCATAGTCATAGAAAGGTGACGAAATCATGAACTTGTGGGTAAAGTGCTACAACCTGTGCAGAGTGTGTCTAAAACTATCATGATAGTCGTGCTCCCAGTTATGAGCAACCTGGACCCTCACATAATTAGAATTTGGACTTTAACATGGTGTAATGGTTGAAATTGAATTGGGAATTGGTATTGGTTAATTAATTGGCTTTGGTATGTGGAATTGATGAAAACGAGACATATGAGTAGTTATGAGTTGGATATGGATTTTTATTGCTGGTATTGGTTATTTAACATGAAATTGATGTTATTTGTGTTATTTGGGTAGGACCTCACTTAATGATAATATAATTGCATTTTCATCTATTTTGAATGTACTTTTATGCAATTAGCCCATTTGATTATCATTCTTTGTTTAAGCTACATGTCATACTTTCCCACACTTGCTGGGTACGACATGTGCTTACCCTTGCTACCCCCCCCCAACAAATTCAGACGCAGAAGACAATATGGAGTACGAGGAGGTATTTGAGGAGTTCTAGGCGCGCGTGTTACCATCACGCTTTCTTGTGGAGTTGGTGTCTTTAGAGTTCAGAGTCTTTCTGCTGCAGTTGTTTAGAGCTTGTAGTCGAGACTATTTGGTTTGTAATAAGGTACTATTATTAGTATTATTAATCAAGACATGGTTATATTTGTTTATCATTTGTGAATCACTTATGTTTGTGTGTTAAACATCCTGGGCACACATATGCATCATGCTTGGTTCATTTTCTGTACCGGGTGTCACAAATTGCTATCGGAGCAAGATTTGACCGTAGAGCGCATGTCTAGGTAGAATGGACACAACAAATCACTTAGGACTTCTTTCCTATTAAAAATTTGCCTGTTTTGCGCTATTTTGCCTTCCACTATCTACATAAAGTGGGAAAACTGTGCTTTTTGCTGCTGCTGCTGCTGCTGCAATTTTGCTACTTTTCCATCTTTTTTGAGCAAATGCGTGTCCTCTCATCTTAGTTTATGGCAGCTGCAATATCAAAACTGATATATGTGTTTTCATCTACTTTTCTCATGTTTTCTTGTAGATGGCTCACACCAAAGTGACAGCCCGCAAGAGAGCTCGTTTGCCACCCCTTGGAAGCAAGCTTAGGCCTCGCAAGGAGCAGCAAATGAAACCGGCCCAAGACGAGGAAGAAATGAGTTGTCCCGCAAAGGAAGTTGAGCATGAACACTCCAACACGACGGAGGAAGATCCTGAAATGGTGGAGTCCTGTGATGATGATGAGGAAGAGAAAGATAGGGAGATGGTGGAAATCTATGACAGTAAGGAAGAGGAAGGTGAAGCACATGAGTAGGATGAAGATGAACCCGCTGCCCATGAGGGCGTACCGGAAGCTCAAAGGAGTGCATCATAGCCTAGTGAAGCTAGAAAGGAGGACAAATGCATAGTTTACCGTGATGCCCAAGGATTCTGTTCTGACGACACTGATGGAGGATTTGCAGCTAAGCAATTGAAGGACTTCCTTGATCTATGCAAGATGCATCTGGAGTACTATGTTAGGAGGATTCCTCGCCATGGACCTGAATAATAGAGGGATGAAGTTACTATTCTTGCTAGAGATGAGGTGGTCACCCGACACTTTGCATCCACATGGAGAGCCTTCAGGGAGCAAGCAATTGATGATGTTGCTTGGGATGCACTTATTAGATTGTGCCACTTCTATCGAGAGCGGGTTAGAGATACTAGTTTTGCACTACACCAGAAACGCAAGAAGGGAACAAGGGAAATCTTAAGGCCACAAGATGGAGCTCAAATAAGTTCCCGTGCCATTGACAGATCTCAGATAATAATGGTTAATTTAGAAAACCGCTATGTTGATGCCATCGAAGAGATCCACTATCTCCATAAGAAGCTATTCATCATGGAGAAGCAAGAGGTAGTATGTGCCAGCGTGGAGGTCAATGGTGTTTCAACCTCTGCAGCGTGCACATGGACGGCCAATTCACCTTGGCGTGTGCCCATGTATCCTCTTCGTCGCCGTCGTCTTCACCAACTCACAGCCACGACTCACATAATTAAGTCTAGGAGTGTTTAGATCATTTTAGTTGTGTTTAGTATGGTGAGCTGAATTTTCTTATTGTGTGCTTCTCCTTGTGTGCTTGGTGCGAGTTGTGGGACGTCTAGCATTTTGTCCACATCCGCACATAGTAGAGAGTTGTGGGATCCTTGTCCACATCCTCTAATAGGGTTATTAGAATTAATAAAGGAGTTTTTTAGTTACACATACCATGATGCATATAGTTGGGGCATTTCTTTTCAAATTCTAAATTCTTCCGTATCTACTATTCTTTCACCATGGGATGCAGATGACCCGTAACCAAAGAAATATCAATGGGGAGAATAAGAACGATGAGGTACTTGAGAATATTGAACTTGGGATAGTTGCATGCTGGCAACAATAACCATTCCCACATGCCCCTACCACCGAACCCCCCTTATGGTAATACTTATATGGAAGATGGATACAACTAGAAGATTCACTATTTCAGACCAATCTACAAGGGAGATGAGAAGTATGTCCAAACGTAAGTCTCAAAATAAGGGGGTAGATTTCCTCGCCAACCTCATAGTCTGCCAGGGTGCAGACTTGTCCAGCCTCTGAACCTGACTAGTTCGGTATCCCAATCCTCTGTTCAGAAAATTCAATTTTTCTTCAGAAGTGCGAACTTGTCCAGCCATAACCCCGGACTAGTCCGGTGTCCCCATTTTCATTCAGAAAAATTTACTCTTCTTCCGAACGCGGACTTGTTCGGCAACTGCGCGGACTAGTCCGTTGATGGCTCTGATGCTTTACCGGACTTGTCCAATCCTTAGAGGACTAGTCCGATCTTGCTCGAAATTTCAGTCTGGATCAGCCTTTTTCCTTGAACCTCGGACTTGTCCGGCCAAGCCAACCGGACTTGTTTGATTTCTACTCTAATGCTGAGCAGACTTGTCCGGTCGGACTTGTCCAAATTTTCCCCCTGTTGCAAAACGAATTTGTCTAGTCCCTACTGTGAACTAGTCCAGCCTTCAGAAACCAACTCGGATCCTGTTATTTCTCCATGATTTGTTTTTAGGTATTTGCCTTAATTGGGCCCAAGAACTTCGTGTCCAACCTCAGAGGAGTCCAAGTGGACCCCACCATAGCCCCCGCACGTTCCCCACCAAATTCCACTTGGAATTCGTCCCAAAACACTAACTCTGCACCCCTATATAAAAAATCCAATACCCCACACCTCTCCACCCCAATTGAAAACCCCTTGCTGCCACTTTTGCCTTGTTGCCGACGTCAAGAAGGAGTCTAGGAGCAAGGAGGAAGAGAGGAACACGAAGAAAGACCAATCAAGATCGATCTTCATCAACTTTTTGACAAATTGACGTTATTCATCACAAATCTTCATCAACTCATCTACACCAACCCTAGATCGTTAAGATTCAAGTCTCACGTCCAATTCTTGATCTTTGAAGCTCTAAACACGTGATATACCCACTACAACCAAGTTTTCATGCAAATTCAACCCCAATTCTCCAAGATCAAGAAAACCCTAATTCGCAATTCCTGGATAGGGCGGACTAGTCCGGTCCTGGTAGCGGACTAGTCCGGTGTCTGAATCTGAAAAATTCCTGAATTGAATCAGATTTGATATAAATTGATTCCAAACCTGTCCAAACTTGTTAGAAACTATTGTAGATAGTATGTAAACATTAATAGAAACTCATTGACAAGTTTACCTCACAATTGCACTAACCATGCATATCATGCCATATTGAGTACTATATGAGCATTATTTAATTGCATCATCTGTTTTGCATGTTTGTCGCTTGGAATAGAAGGAATTGTCGTAGAGAGTGCTTTTGAGGACCTGCAGAACCAGAGTATCGAAGCCTTCGATCCAAATCAAGCTCAGGAGCAAGGTAAGTGTCCATGACCATATTGACCATGATTTAAAGGTTATGTTTGCAAAATTTCATGCTTCTGTCGAATTGCTGGTAAAACCCAATTGTAGGAGATTACTAGTTTTGTATTACCACCCTTGTCGCTTGAACACAATGTAGAAAGTCAGGAAGGATATTTTACACTTTTTGCTTAGCAATGCTCAATTGGGCTTGGAAAACAAACAAATGGCTTAATTGTGAACTATTGAACACATGAATGATGAAAATTGATATTAATGACCCTTTAGCAACATGGTGCCTAGGGATCTAAACAAGTCGGTTATGTGGAATGGGTTGGACTATTTTTGGTGGTTTTGTTTGCTTTAGATCTAAGGACTTGTTCGTGGAGTTACCATCCAGGATGTACAGTGCCACCATAGGGCCAAGTACGGGTGTGGCTTAGATGACTAATTTGTGTTTTGCCAGTACTATTTGGACCATTAAGTATGCTCGGGGAAGGGGTAGTCGGATGGGTTTATAGAGATTGGTGGGACTACCCTGGGATCCGAATGGCTCAAGAGGGGACCCTTGGTTGGATGTGCTCAATTGGAGACATCACTACCGGTGAAACCTCAGTGGGGTCTATATATGCTAGTAATCACTTTATAAAGGCTATTTTGTGATCTCTTGGCCACACACCAAAGGAAGTGTGAGACGGCATATTTGAGATTCCATAGTCATCGAAATGTGATGAAATCACGAACTTGTGGGTAAAGTGGTACCACCTTTACAGAGTGTGTCTAAAACTATCGTGATAGCCGTGATCCTAGTTATGAGCAACCTAAACCCTCACATGATTAGAATTTGGACATTAACATGTTGTAATCGCTGAAATTAAATTGGAAATTGGTTAATTAATTGGCTTTGGTATGTGGAATTGATGAAAATGAGAAATATGAGCAGTGATGAGTTGGATATGATTTTTATTGCTGGTATTGGTTATTTAAGTTGAAATTGATATTATTTGGGTTATTTGGGATGCACCTCACTTAACGATAATATAATTGCATTTTCAGCTGTTTTGAATGTACTTTTATGCAATTAGCACATTTTATTATCATTCCTTGTTTAAGCTACATGTCATACTTTCCACACTTGTTGATTACGACATGTGCTCACCCTTGCTATTTCCCCAACAAATTCAGACGCAGGCGACAATATGGAGTACCAGGAGGTATTTGAGGAGTTCTAGTCGTGCTTGTTACTGTCAAGGTTGCTTCTGGAGTTGATGTCTTTAGAGTTCGGACTTTTTCCGCTGCAGTTGTTTAGAGCTTGTAGTCGAGACTATTTGGTTTGTAATTAGTTAGTATTATTATTCAAGACTTATATCTATTTATCTTTGTTGAATCACTTGTGTATGTGTGTTAAACATCCATGGCACACATATGCATCATGCTTGGTTCATTTTCAGAACCGGGTGTCATAGTGCGCCTCCGCTCCTGCTCCCCAGTCACCCTAATCAATGACTAATCATCCTAGTTGACCTTATCGCCCCTTAGGCGACTAGGATCGATTAGGCTACTTGAAAACATTAACCGGCACAACCTATTTAGGGCCCGACAAGACCGATTTAGTAGGAGTTAAAGTATGCGTCTAAACGGGCACGAATGTGAACGACAATAGTGCGAATGATGCATGACTCCCAACATACGTATGACGGCTATAATCATATAGCTGTCATCCTTTTTACTTGAAGAACTGCATCGGACAGGGGGGTGTAGTGTTAAATAGGCAGTGTTATGCTGTCAAATTTTTAGGACCTATCCTGGACAATAGATGTAGGACCGTGATATTAAACAAAGTATGAAGTAATCATATATGTTCATTAACATATACTTATTTGATGTAGTTTTAAAATTGGTCACGAACGTAAGGCGATGTATGATGGATGGAGTTCAACTGGTGCGCACAATAATTAATGGAGTCATATCACAAATGTTTTCCTAAGACATGCATCTGCTAGTGATGTTTGTGTTGCGAAGTGTTCGTGTATCAAGTGTCGGAATCATCGATGTCTAGATAAGTCTGAAGTGGAGTTGCATCTTTGCAAGCACGGATTAATGCCTAACTATCTGGTGTGGCGCGAGCATGAGGAGATAGAGCATGGTGATGAGATGGACGGTAATGAGGATGAAGATTGGATGGATGAGATGATAGCAGACATTGGTAAAGAGTACAAAGATCGATCACAACCGAAGGAGGTGAAGGAGTTCTACGAGCTTGTTGCCACCACAGATCGAAAAGTGTATGAGCGCACCAATGTGACCGTTTTGCAGGTGGTCACACGACTTATGGCGATGAAGTCCAAGTTCAATTTCGCGAAAAATTGCTACAATGGTATCATTAACCTGATTATTGATCTCCTTCTGTTAGTTCATCAGACGTCGTCGGATCTATATCAATCTAAGAAATTTTTGGCTAGTCTGGGCATGAATTATGAGAAGATTGATGTGTGGGAGAATAATTACATACTGTTTTGGAAGGAACACATGAATGATACTCATTGTATGCATTTTAATAAATCTAGATATGTGGACATCATGAGTGATGATGGAGAACTAATAACTACAAAAGTACCGATCAAACAACTTCGGTACATGCCAATCACGTCAAGGCTTAAACCATTGTTTTTTGTCCCAAGAAACAGCGAAGCACATGAGATGGCATTCTGAAGGAATATGTGAGAACGATGACAACGACGTTATGGCGCATCCTTCAGATGTTGTTGCTTGACAAACTTTAGACCATTTTGATCTGGAGTTTGCAAGAGATCTGAGAAATGATTGTCTCGGGTCGTCAACAGATGGTTTCAATCCATTTAGCACCAGTAACATCCCAAACTCTTGTTGGCATGTTTTTATCATGCCCTACAATCTCCCTCCAACATGTGCATGAAAGAAGGATACATATTCCTTGCGGCGGTCATTCCTGGTCCTACACCTCCAGGCAAAAAAATCAATGTGTTTATGCAACCGTTGATTGAAAAGTTGAAAGAGCTGTGACAAGGTGTAAAGGCATATGACAGTCATATGAAATGTGAATTTGACTTACGTGTCGCATATCTATGGTCAATTCATGAATTGTTGGTATATGGCATTTGGGATGGTTAATGTGTCCACAGACAATTGTGTTGTCCCATATGTTTGAGTGACACTGATGCCATAAGGCTGAAGTATGGGAGAAAAGTCAGCCTTTTTGATTGTCCTCGACGATGCCTTCCTTCAAATCATCCTTTTAGGAGGGATACGCAATCATTCCGGAAAGGCATAACAGTTACAAAAGGAGCACCTCGTCGATTGACAAGCGAACAATAAATGACATGGCATGCAAAGTTAAAACAATCCGAAGAAGATGGTTTCGAAGCGTATGGTACAGAACACAACTGAACTCATATTTCGTTTCTTTGGGAGCTACCATATGCAAAAGCGCTACTTCTACCGCACAACATTGAATTGATGCACCAGGAGCGTAATGTCACTAAAAGCATCATAAGCATGTGTTTTCATTTTACCGGTCAAACCAAAGATAATTTGAACACGAGAAAAGATTTATCTGATCTTTGTGATCATCCTGGGTTTGATATTAATACAAATGCAAGTGGAAATGAAATTAGGCCACGAGCTTCTTACTGTGGCAAGCCAGAAGAAAGAAAGCAAATACTTAGTTGGTTGAAAACATTGAAGTTTCCAAACCGCTATGCAGCTAACATAAAACGATGTGTTAATCTCAGCACGGGTAAACTGAATGGGCTGAAGAGTCCCGATTACCATAATATGATGGAAAAAATTTTACCTGTAATGTTTCGTGGATACTTCAAACCTGACTTGTGGAAGATATTTGCCGAACTTAGCTATTTTTATAGACAAATATTTGCTTAGGAAGTGTCGAATAAGACAATGCAGCAGTGGGAGAAAGAAATCAACGTGCTTGTATGTAAGTTGGCAAAAGTCTTTTTGCCTGAATTTATGAATGTTATGCAACATTTGTTGGTGCATTTGCCTTATGAAGCATTAGTAGCAGGACTTGCACAGTTTAGGTGGATGTATAGTCAAGAAAGAGAATAGAAAAAACTTAGAGCTACAATGCGCAACAAGGCAAAAGTTCAGGGGTGTGTTGTAGAGGCATTTGCAGCTAAAGAGATTACAAACTTCTCTAGCAAATATTTTGCACGTGCCAACAATGTAAATGCATCTACGACACGATATCATGATGCAGAAGAGCAGCCTATGACAGCTTGAAATTTTACATTGGAAGGGTAAAGGTGTTGGGGTTGCCACTTCTCATTATATTTTGAAGCAAGAGAGGAATTGCACCATGCTTTACATGTTTTCGACATGGAAGAATTATCACCATTTTTTGAAATGTTTGACAATCTGTATTGGACATCTTCTCGAAGGCCGATACAAAGTCAATTGGATAACCTACGTCAGCATGGTATAAAAGGTGGCAAAAACTTCGTGAACTGGTTACGTGAACATGTAATTTTCTATCCGTCCTTTGTTCTTCAATCATAGTTCATATATTTATTATAAGATGCTAACTTTGTATGTTGTTGTACATGTAGTCTATGAAGGATGTCAACATCTCTGATGACTTGCGACATATCGTGAGTGGTCAATTCAAAGCTAGATAATTTAGCCGATATAATATCAATGGGTACCATTTTCAAACGGAAAGTTTAGAAGCAAATCACCCACTTGCAGCCACATCAAACAGTGGAGCATGTATAACGGCTGCAGAGGGTAGTGGAGAAGTGAAGGAATACTATGGTGTTTTTAAACAAATAATTGAGTACACATTTGGCGCTACGAAATAACTGAAGCTGGTGTTTTTCGACTGTCACTGGTTTGATCCAACATCGGGCAAGCGAGTGGATGATTTTGGAATGGCGGAGGTCAACCACAAGTCGCTCTATACAGCCCCTAACAATAATGTTGTATTTGCGCATCATGTGGAACAAGTGTACTATTTAAGTTATCCTCATCAAAGATTCAAAAATTGGTGGATTCTATATAAAGTTAACCATTAAGTGCACCCTCATCATTATGATGAGTACATAGACAATCAGAAAGACGATAATGGTGGTGTTTATCAAGATGAAGTCGAGGAAGTACAAGATATTAGGTTATCTTCTGGGACAGGACTTGTAGAAATTGCTAGTACTACTCTAGAGTTAATGTCTGAAGAACAAGTCGACCCTTCTAGAAAATGTCTTCGGCAGTCTCAAAGGAATTTTGAAAAGCAAAATAGGATTATTGAAGAAGAGAGTGAAGAAGAAGAGTTTGAAGAAGAGATGGTAGAAGAAGAGAGACATGAAAATCTTCATGCACGTCTGATAGAAGCAGATTTTGATGCTGATGATTTTTAGCTGATTTTGATGCTGATGATTTTTAGTTCTTATTTTACACATTCTTTGAGATTTTAACTTTTATTGTGTACATCTTTGAGTCTTTATCATTTATTGTTTATTTTTTTATAATCGTGTATACTAATCATTATTGAAATTTGTGCAGATGTGGAAGCATTTCAAAAAAGGAATGAAGCGAAGTGATGATACTTCTTCCTCGGCATCTCATCACAGTACTTTGTTTTTTATAAACACTTCACTATCATAATCAGTTATTTACTATTTGTTATATGTTTATTTGCATTTGCAGGGCAGGACCGTGAGTGCAGATAGATAGAGACAGCTCATGGGGTGTGTGACAGAGCAGGCATCGAGCCAGCTAGCACCAGGTTCAAGTCCCACATAAGTCAGATATGTTTGGAACAAGGGTGTACTCGGAGGAGGCTCAGGAGCAGGGAGGAGGCTTAGGAGCAGGCACAATGGAGGAGACTCAGAAGCATGGAGGAGGCTCGGGAGCAGACATTTGGGTAATCTTTTGAGGGTGGACAGGGTGCTACTGAGGGTGGCAAGGTGGTACTGAGGGCAAAGACAGAGGCAAAGAGGAAGATGATTCGGAATGAGATGCAAGGTTGGCAAGATTGGCAGAGTTACAAGAGGCAGTAGAGGGGCAAAGTGATCAATGCCCTTACAAGTATTTTTTTGAATTATTCGACAAGCTATCTTATACATTTGGTTTTCTTGTCAAACTAACTAATGTTATTTGTACAGGATGCGGGGGCACCTTTTATGTACTCCAAGTAAAACTCCCGATATGCGGACGGTTATAAGGCCAAAGGGTACAGGTGCTGGATCGAGATTGGTTGGGATGGCAGGGGGCATCGACGTTGTGTTAACATGGAGTTGGAAAATGCCATCCGGTTTTGCTTCCCGGGGATGGTTCTTGTGGGCAGTCAACTAATTGTCGCGCATAATTGGGATCACTATGCCCGGAAATCATATGGCACTGCAGGTACTTGTCACGACAGAGTTTGGGAGAATTTTTGGGTAAGTTTGTTTTTATTGTTTAAATTATGTTGCATTTTACTTTGGTTGATACTAATTATTGGTTTTATGTCCAGTATAGTTAAATTGGAGGAAGTTGTGGTTCCAGCATATGCAAGGTCCGTTTTGGAGACATTGGCGAGAAAGCTCATGAAGGACTCTTTCTATGATGCACTGATCAAGGCTATGATAGTGTATTACAAGACCACGTTGCGTTAGCCCATGACAAACAAGCGAGCAGCTACGATTTATCTGCAAAAGCAGCAGTACATGGAGAGTAGTGTGGATTGGATCTGTGTAGATATGGCAGCTTGGGAATGGCTATGCGAATATTGAGCGTCGAAGGAGTTCAAAAGTATTTCGAAGAAAAACCGAAGCAACTGGAAGAGCAGGCTTGGACTACAACATTATGGGGCAGACGTATATGTGCGGATGGCACAATGAATGATATGAACTATTACAATCATTTGTAATTTGCCTCAAGGAATTGCATTGATTGAACTGATGTTGCATTTTGATGTTGCAGGAAGCTGAAACCGGTGTCACTCCTTCTTTTATCGAGGTTTAGCTCAAGGGGCACAGAGGCACAGATTCGGGATGCGCGGAACAGTTGTGTGACGAGGCGGCAACACAAAAGTGGTAAGTGTGTTGAGTGCTTTCTATCTATGAGTTGAATCTATGTTTTATTACATCTACTCGTGAACTTAATTTATTCTTGCAGACAAAATATGTTTAGTGTCTCAAGAAAAAGCATGGATATGACGTAGATTATCTAAAAGCACTGTTGGATGTGGGTGCGGCGTATGAAGCCAGCGGAGGCATACCGCATTGGAGTACATGTAAAGGTAATGATTGTTTAAAGATTAATTACAGTCAATTCATCACATTTGTATTTTTTTGTAGGCTTGGATTCGTCGACAGTTACATAGAGTGTGAAGCTTATGTGGGACGATGGTCTTCTACTTCCAGTTCGAGTTGATCCCGTGTTGCAGACACATGGGAATTGAAAGAAAAATTAAGACAATACAAGGAGAATGTGGAACAGCAATAGCTGCAGATGCAACAACAACAACAAATATAGATGCAGCAGCGAATGCAATATTTGTATAAGGTGTAGGTAACTTGTAATATTAACAATTGAATTGTTTATTCATTTACATACTTTTTCTACTTAAGATCTCACGAATAATTTATTTCATGTAGTTCTTGGGTCAAGACAACACTGGAACTCACTTCAGTATGCCACAACGGTCTCAGTTCGAGATGATGTGTAGGCAAACTATTGTTTTACTTATGTTGGTATACTTATTACCATATTTATGTTAAAGTCAGTAACTGAATATTTTTACTTTATGCAGTACTTCCCTCAAGGTGGCTTTGGATCGCAGTTCGGTATTCCTTGTCCGATGCAACCCGGACAACAAGTTGGCTCTTCTTCACAGGTATAACGGCATTTCTTATTAACTCGACTTATAGTACAAAATACTAATCATATTTGTCCCAGGGTTCCCAGAGTGATCAAACCTATCCTCCACAATCTCATTAATTCATGTCAATGTTGGCCCCTGAATTGCAGCATTATCCAGGTGTTCTCCCATCGTTGCCCTTCGCCTCGGGGCATAGTCAACCACCAACACCTTCGGGCGCCGCAGCTATATGATTACTAAATCATTAGCTCTAATGAAAGCGTAGCTTAATTTGAACAATACTTATTGACTTATTCAATTACATAGTTGGTAATATCTTTAAGTCAATTACACATGTGAGTTGGGCATTTGGGAATTCAAAAAAGATTGAGACATATGAATTATATGTATTAATGCAAAGTTAACTTTTATTTGTTTCTCGTAAGGTTCCGGTCATGTAATGCCTCCTGGTGGTGATGATTTCCTCAATTTCAATGACGGAGGTGCAAGTGGTGGAGCTTCGGACAGTGATATGGAAGCAGATTAATCTTCATAATCGTGCTTATGTTGCCTTTCTCCTGGACTAATTTAGTATGGAACTTTGTATGGAACTTATTTGAATTGTTAAGAATGTGTTTATATGTGTTGTTGATGTATGGAACTTAATTGCATTGTATGAAGAATGTGCTATATATGGAACTAATTTGCATTGTTGTTGACGGCTGGTACATCACAGATGAAGATCCGCAAGCTCATGGAAAAACTTTTATAGCACTTCCCCTTAAAGAGTATTCCTTAGGGTATCAAATCCATGGAACATGTGTGCTAATCTTCTAACTGGTTCACCCGAGGACTCAAATCTTGGTGGTAAGCAAGGGATAGAGTGGATTTCCTAAGAGAAGGGGTTCTAATTCAAAGCAAGTCAATCAATAGCAGCTTGTATTGTGCATGGGCTTACCCTGGTCTGCCACGCGACTCCCGCCAAGAGCTTACGTCGTAGTCAAACGTGGAGGATTACAATTGACAGATAGGGCTGTCACAACCTACCGCCTACCTCTGCAACACGTGCACTACGAGATAATCAAAGGTAACATCAAGCCTAGACACCAGACCTATGTTATCGATTACTTCCCTAACCTTTCACGCAAAGACTAGGGCCTCTATATGAATAAAGCAATGAACGAACAAGCAACTAAGGACTTGACTTGCTTGAATAAATGAACTCAATTGGAAATCATGTACCTTACTTGAGATGGGAAGAACTGTTGAGGTACAAAGGTGGAGAGGGTTCGACAAGCCCAAACCTATACTTAAGTGGAAGAAGCCTGACAAGCCAGATCCTCCTCCTCCTCCTCTTTCTCACTCTCTCCCTATTTTATAAGCACTTTGGCAACGCTATGCCTTTGAAGTGGAGTACTATACTCAAGCTTTTGTGAAGTGAGGGAGCCCCTACCCTATTTATACCCTCCAAAGGTCAGTTTGGCGCAAGAATATGCAGGTGAATCAATCGCCAACGTGATCCCAAAGTTGTGAGGAGCCAACACGTGGCCGTTGACCGCATCTGGCGCAAATACCAGGTCAGCCGAACCCTGACATCGGCCCAACCTCCAACGGCTCCAATCGTGCTGAAACTTCTCTATGACTCTGTTATGTGGGCCCCCATCATGTGTATGGGTGATTCCTGTGATTTTTTAGTTGGTTTTCTCCTCCGAATGGGCCCATGAATCCTCGTGCTTGCGCCTGATTGGTCGAAAGTTGTGTTTCTTCGATTGATCCCTGTAAATACCTATAATTATGGGCATAATTCATCTGCATACACAATTGCACCAACACTTGTTGAGATAGTTAGTAAATAGCTCCTACTGCTATGTTGGTTGTCCAATCCATAGCTTTTATGCAGGGAATTGACAGTCGAATTTGGCAATTAAGGACCGTCAACAATTGTGCTATTTATATGTCTGAAAAATTTGTATAACCGGCGGCTTCCCACCTGGGGAGGAAGGGAAACCATCCACAATTTTTTTTTAAAAAAAATTGCCAGTATGGCCGTCGATGTCCACTGACCGACGGTCATAAGTGCCTTAAAGCCGTCGATGTCCACTGACCGATGGCTATAGGTCCACTAGAGCGCATATGTGGCGCCTATATGGCCGTCGGCCACCATAACTTTATAGCGCATTAATGGCGTCGGGACCAGCGGGCCGATGGCCTTATTGCGTTAAGACCGTCGGGCTATCGCAAATGACGTCCATACTGCGTTTCCACAGTAAAGGTGTCGGGGAACGATGCCTGATGACTTAAAGCATTAAAGACATCAGTCTCGACGACTCAAGTCATTAAGAACATTGATCTGGATTCGACGGCTATGGCCGTCGGTAGGCCCACATTCTTAGTCTAAAGACGTCGGTTACTGTAGCTTACCGACGGCTACAATGCCGACATTTCTTTGCGTGTTTCCTGTAGTGATATGAAGTGCTCGACAATGGTTCTTATCACTTGGTCCCTATAATTCTATAAGTTCATAATGTGCATGATCTGGAACCACTTCATTGGGTCACAGCAATAACTTTGCGAGTGGTGAATCCTATTTGATAATATGTGTATGGTTGTTTCTTATTATAAATAATTTTAATGATAATTTATTAATGCAAAAATGTAATTTACCTGTTCTTACAAAAGTTTTCTTTATTCTCAACATTTAACTCACGCAGAGTAAATTTACATACCAAGTGAATGGTTCAAACAAATTAACATAATGCAATTTCATAGAACATATTGTAGAATGCCTTTTTACATCCTTGCAATGAATTGATACAATAAACGCCAAATCATGAATCTAGTAGCACTGGCAGGACAACCTAAAAAAGATAGCAATATATTGTCTAGTGGATGAATCATTATGTTGGACCAAGTGTCCAAAAATCTTACTTCCATACAACTTATCCTTCTTACATGAAAGTTTAGATAATATTTTGATGCATTACTAAACAAATTTTATTATGCCATTTGAAAATCTACATCAAATAAGGATTATCCCCCGAAAGATAAAAATTTTGCAATGTATGGATAATGTAGGGATCCAATTTAAGATGAAAGAATTATTGCTTACAAAAATAAGAAACTGATAGTACATCAAGTATTCTGTGTGTGTCTCAAATGTCATATATCATGCATGATTTCTGGTCCATTGTTTGTGAACTGGTGGCCCAGTTACACTGATACTAAATATAACTCCCAGCAAACTTCATTTTGTAGTCATTTTACAAATAGAGGATAGGATTTCATGAAGACACCTTCTGATAGATCTGTCGTAAGTGTATTCATGAGTAAAATATAATTAAATTGAACATTCAATATAATTAAGGTAACTTTTAGTCATAATTCTGGAAGCGGCGCATACTCTGATGTTTACAAGTCAAAAAGGATTAGGCTAGTACTCTATCTGCAGGGTTACCTAAAACAATCACGATCTCATATTTAATGAAGCAGATATCGTGCATGGTTTGATCTTGATCCAGGAGCAATATTTCTTAAAAAGAATTCTTTTAAACCTAGCTCCAGTTGCATGGCCGCAACCTCTCCGTCGAACGCCGCCCCACAGCAACAGACTCCGTGTAATAGCTGCAATCCATTCGCCCATCCTAATCACGTGATCATAGCAAGTCACTGGCCCATCGAGCACCTTCAGTGAACGGCGACTAAAGGAGTCGAAGGAGGGCGTCAGCGTGATGTCGGCAGTTACGTGCATGGCACTGTAGCTGCCGACATCGGAGGTCCTGGCAGCTTTTGTCTCCGGCGGCCGGCGGCTCCTTCTACGGCATGACAATGAAGAACCAACGTCGACGACGTCTGACTTTGGCGCCTGGAGCAAATTCACATCGTGGGGTGGATCCGAAAGCGCAAAGGATTCTTGATCATGAACATCTGGCTAGAAGAGCAGAATTAGCCATTGCGTCCTCTTTGAGTCGAAGGTCAAGCAGACCCCATGCTTCGAGTGGGTCGAGATTTCAAGTCCTGGAAGATCGGAGGAATGAAGATACTAGTAAAAACAAGGCCCCAGGTAAAATATCTGCAGCCGACGAACATGCAGGTAATATTAATCATTTTTTTCCATCTAACGTTGTGCAGGAAAGATCGTCAAGTGAAGGCCCAAGGCAGGCTGCAGTGAGGAATACCGGCATCACCGGGCAAGATCCGAGGTTACAGGGGAGATCCAATTTTCAAAAATTAAATGAGAAAATTTCGAAATTCAGATTTCATAAGAAAAAAGAAGAAAGTGTTGGGCCAAAGCCTGGGAGTACCGGCCTGCTTCAGGCCTGGTGGCTCTGTTCAAGAGGACAGGCAGCAGTAGGGTTTCCCCACAAGTGCCGCTGGTTTCCCAACGTTGCAGAGCTAAAACATACGCGGAGGCTGCAAAGGCGACGATAGAGAGACGCGGCGACAATGGTGCTCGGCGGGGAGGCTACCCCAACTGGGCTCCTGGCCATGCATACGCCCAAGGCTATGGCAGAGAGGATGAAGGCCCCAATGGAGGAGGACGTCGCTTCCCGCAAGGGTTCTGAGGCACGAGACAGAGAGGTAGGTTCTCTGGAAATCAGCAAGGAAATTTCAGGATGGGAGGATACGGCAGCAAAGGATTCAATTGGAGGCCGGACAACAACGATAGAGGAGGATTCGGAGGCACTGGAAGATCGAACTTTGGTAGAGGGGGCTTCAACTCAGGTACCCAGGGCATAGGATCGTATGGAGGTTTGCAGATGCCAGGAAATAGCAGCAGTAACCAAGGGGAACAGGGGATGGGAAACATCTCCCTCAACATCCCAGCCCAAGCAGCGACATTGCTAACTCAAGCTTCTGCATCTGTGGCCGGAATGTCCCAAACAGATAATGGGGGGAAAAACCCAGAGATGCCGAAATCATCATAGAGAATGGAAGAGATTAAATCATTCACAAAACCGACTAGATAAGAAGTTCCTGTAGGATCAAAGAGCACGTGAAAAGCTACCAGAGGGGGGTGAATGGTAGATTTAAAAATCTTAAGCAGCGGAAACAATTAAATCCCAACCCCTTTTGCAGAAAAACGATTTGTTAAAGAAATCGTGTGTGATACTAATCTAAATGTGTTTCACCATGACAAAAGTGACAGAGATCAGAGAGAATCAAGTCACGAAGACGACACAATCGGAATCACTCAAATCTGTCGAGGGAAACTCAACTTACGATTGAAAAATCGAACAAAGGTCAATCGGTCCTACAGGGTAGAAAACAGATCTGCAATACTGCAAAGAAACTCGGGTAGATCAAGAACCGCAAATCCAATGACCGTGAAATTTTGAAAAATGAGAGAAAATCAAGTTGTGAAGACAACCAAAAAATAATCACGTCAATTAGATCTTTAAAACGTGAGTTATGATAAAACCACCGAAGAAAGATAGTGCTGTGCAGAAACTCGACGAGAAAAACATGTCTGGAACAAGTCAGACGAACAAGGCATAAAATTTCATTTCAACTACGAATTTTATTCAATAGAACACAAGAGGAACAGCCCCAAATTCGTCACCCACGAGTTTTGGCCTCCCTTGCTTATATAACAAGCCCTTAGGCCAACCCAATCTCAACTAGGACTCTAATCCTACTCAAATCACGAATCGAAACTTTCCATAACTGCTTACAACTCTTCTATACGCAGATAGAAGCAATCTTAAGACCTCCAAACACCTTAGGAATGTCTCCCACATTCCTAATAATACTCAAATTTGTGACCCACCCGAAATCCTATCATACTCAAATCTTTCCATATTTGAGTCAAACATGACTCAGCCGCAACTTGAGTCCATAACCTAGTCGGTTGGACCTTTCTGACCAATTCTTTACGTCCACATCTCTTCATCACGTCTCGGAACCATGTAGCCACGTCCATGCACTCCTTGCATACGTGCAAACATCTTCCGACGACGTCCACGATACCGTCATATGCATTGTTCGTGATTCAAACATGTTGCACGACCTCCCGATCAACTCAACCACAATTCCTCTCGAACTTGGTTGTTGAACCTCATCTTCTCCCTAAGAATAGTACAATGGATCCCATCACTAGTGATGTCTTGAACTCAAGCAACACCTATACATTAATAAACAACCAATACTTCCGAGCACAAGTCCTCGACTTGACTCTCGTTAGTTCTGAAACTACAACATCTTACGTGAGCAGCTCACGTAAGCATGTTGCAAAGCATAGCAAAATGATATCAACAAAAACCACCAAAACACACCAAAAACATAGCAAATGAATACGAAGCAATCTTTCAATAGGTGTAAAGCAAGTTTGAAACATTGCAAGATAAAAGCAGGAACATTGTGATCAAGCTCCGAACCTTGTCAAAGCTAACCGGACCTTGAACCGGAGCTTACCAAAGGTAGTCGGACCTAGCCAAAGCATGCCGGTCCTTACGTCGGATTATACCGATAAAGGTGTTTTGGTAGTATTCAAAACTGTTACCGCCATAGCCAATGTATTCAGCACACATAGGTCTCACGATCTCCCCCTCAATGAATGCATTGGCAACACCATTTAAAATCCGAACATTGGCTTATTCACATTGAAATTTTTGAAAACAATTTCTCCCCCTTCGTGAAACAGAAATAAGATGAGAAAAATAAGGTCTCCCCTTAGAATAATCGTGCAAAAAACAATTGTGAATATGTGCAATGTGTAATCAATTTCTCCCCCTTGCATACTTATCTTTAAAAATTCACATATTATCTCACCCCCTTTGACAATGTATTCAACAAGGTTTATAAGACAAATTTTAATTGTTATGAGCATATTATAACTTATACATATAAAACAAAGTTCATCCAAGTCATACTATCAAGTAACATACACTATCACATCAATGAAATACATAAGGTAGTGTAAGCCATGCTAGAGATCAAATGTAATTTCTAATTTAAGCGAGTCATGATCTCACAAACTTAACTATTTCAAGACCTGAAAGCATGATACTTGTTGCTGCATTTTATTATTTTTCAAAGCACAAATTTTTATCTTATGATATTTGCAAGAGATTATATGTGCATCTGCCTTATTCTAACCAACGAAGTCAAGCTTATGTCATTTGACAATCAAAAGCTTAAAGACATGGTTTTAGTCATACACAACTTCTTCAGAGTTCATATCTAAGTGCAATGATAAGCCATATCAAAAGAAGAAGTGTGATGCATGCATATTCTCTTGATCTTTTCTCAACTTATATTTTTCAGAAAAACTCAACATGTGAGTTGATTACTTGATTACTTCTTTATGATTAAAAGCACTTGTGAGCATGCAACAAGTTCAAAACAGCAAGAAAGTTCAACCACGACCAAATTTAGTGTAAGTAATTATACCATTTACTAGACATGGAAAAAACTACAAAATGTATAACACGAGTAATGTAGTAAGAACTTTTAGCATGTAAAAGGAATCACAAAGTCATATATGTATGAAATACTATGCTCATATTATTTTAATTTTAGATTCACACATAGACTTCTCAAGTTTCACAACTCCCCCGTAATTTAAGCCATGACGATGCATAACCCCTATTTCACTACAAATGTAGCAAAAACGAGTGAAATCCAAAGGTTTTATAAAAATGTCAGCCAATTGTTGTTCGGTATCTACATGGTTAAGCACAATGTTTCCTTTTTCAACATTATCACAGAGAAAGTGATACCTAATATCAATGTGCTTAGTTCTAGAATGTTGCACGGGGTTTTTAGCAATGCAAATGGCACTAGTGTTATCAGAAAACAGTGGAACACTATCTAGATCAACCCCATAGTCCTTAAGTGTTTGAACAATCTAAAGAATTTGTGAGCAAGCACTAGCAGCAGCTACATATTCAGATTTAGCTGTGGATTGTGCAACTGAGTTTTGTTTTCTAGAGGACCAAGCAATAAGTGAATTACAAAGAAAATGACAAGCACCAGAAGTACTTTTCCTATCAATCCTACAACCCCCAAAATCAGCATCAGAAAATCTTTCAAAATAACGGTTGAGGAAGAAGAAAGAAAAATGCTGAATTCTTCAGTTCCATGTACGTACCTGAGAATCCTTTTGACGGCTTGGCGATGTGAAGCACGTGGGGAGGCTTGAAACCGTGCGCAAAGACATATACTGAATTGTATGTCCGATCTTGATGCCGTGAGGTAAAAAATGGACCCGATCATGCTTCTATATTCTTTTTGATCCACGGGTTCACCATCTTCATCAAGTTCAAGTATTGTTGTTGTTCCCATTGGTGTCCGAAGAGGCTTGCTTTTGTCCATATTGAAACACCTTAGGAGGTCTTCTGTATACTTCGTTTGATGAACAAAGGTACCCTCCTTGCTTCGCTTGATTTGCATCCCCAAAAAGTACGTGAGTTCTCCCATCGTACTCATCTCAAATTCTGAACTCATCATAGCTGAAATCTTGGACACAAGATCATGAGAAGCACAACCAAAGATAATATCATCCACAAACACTTGAACAAATAATGAGTCATTGCCATGCTTAAGGAGAAAAAGAGTTTTATCAACCTTGCCCATGGTAAACCACTTTTCAAGTAAGAATGTTTTTAACCTATCATACCATGCTCTAGGGGCTTGTTTGAGACCGTACAAGGCTTTGGACAGTTTGTAAAAATGATTAGGAAAATCTGGATTTTCAAAACCCGGTGGGTTTTTGACATAACCTCCTCATCTATGTAGCAATTAAGAAAAGCACTTTTAACATCAATTTGATAAATCTTAAAACCTTTAGATGCAGCAAAAGCTAACAAAATTCTTATGGCTTCTAATCTAGCAATAGGAGCAAAAGTTTCATCATAATCTAGACCTTCAACTTGAGTGAAACCTTGAGCAACCAACCTAGACTTATTCCCAACCACATCCTCATCCTCACTTTGTTAATTTTTCAAAAACCCATTTAGTTCCAAATAAAGTGTGACCTTGAGGTGGAGGTACAAGTTTCCAAACATTATTACTTTCAAAATTTTCTAACTCTTCTTGCATGGCAATAATCCAAGATTCATTAGTGAGTGCGTGTGATATATCTTTGGGTTAAAAAGAAGCAACAAAAGCAGAATGAGCATGTGAGTTTGGATTGCAAAACCTGGACCGTGTGACTCATTCGTGCAAGCTTCCAATAATTTGTTGTGGAGGATGAATTTTGAGAACACGGAGGGAAGTTGACAATTCACAAGCTTCTTCTTCTTCATGTTCATCAAAAATCGATGAGCTTGTGACTTGAGGAGGATCTGGACCAGCAATGGTGGTCCTCGGTGCTGGCTGTGAATCAAAATTAGGAGCTGGAACAATATCATTAGCCGCTGAATTTTCGGGCAGCAGCACCACTTCTTCCTTATCTTCAACGAAAATGCTCCCCCCTGCAGATATAGATTCGGACCTGCAATGTTTGATCTAGTACTTGTGCTAGCTTCATCAAAAGACACTTCACAAGTCTCCACAATTTTGTTAGTGTGAAGTAAAAGCACACGGTAGCCTCTAGTATGAGATGGATAACCAAGAAACATGCCATCAATGGATCTAGGTTCAAATTTCAAAAATGTGTAACACTAGGCCTATGTCCAAACCGGAGCTCATATGGTCTTTTACCTAGCTTGGCGCGCAAGAAAACACGATTTGAGACATAACAGGCGGTTCCAATCGCATCAGCCTAAAATTTCCTAGGAGTTTGATATTCATCAAGCATAGCCCTAGCCATCTCAACTAAGGTTCTATTCTTTCTTTCTACAACACCGTTTTGTTGAGGTACATATGGTGAAGAAAATTGGTGATGTATTCCATTTTTAGCACAAAAGTGATTAAAAGATTGATTTTTAAATTCGGTTCTGTTATCACTTCTAATTGCTTTTAAAGATCCTAGGTGATCAATTGATAATCTAAGAAATAAAGTTCTAAAGTGACTAAAAGTTTCATTCTTACATGCCATAAAGTAAACCCAAGAGTATCTAGAATAATCATCAACAATCACAAGAACATACCATTTACCTCCGTAGGATTGAACGCGTGAAGGTCCTACGGTGTCAAGGTGCAAAATTTGACCTGGTTCAGTTGCCATGATCATTGTGAGAGGAGTATATTAACCTGCAATCATCTTAGCATGTCTACAAGAAGAGCACGCAATTTCTTTATTCCCTTTAAGATTAGGCAGCCCACGTATGCGATCAAGATCACTAACACGTGTTAGATGATCAAATTCTACGTGACCATGTCCACGATGCCAAAAATATAAGTCCTTTGAATCATTAGGAACTAGACACCTATGCTTAGAGGAAGACATCAAAATCAGCTTTAAAAACTCTTCCAAACCGAGACATGTTAAAAATAAGCTCACTATTTGAATTTACAACTTTGCAGCAATTTTTAGTGAAAATAATTTCCAGATTTTCATCTAGCCGTTGTGAAACAGAAAGCAAGTTGTATTTCAAAATTTTAACAGGTGCCACATCCTTCAAAGTTTAGTGATTATTTACTCTAACTGAACCCTTAGCAATTATAGGAGTTGAAGAATTATCGGCAAAAGTAACATTCTCTACACGTGACACAAAAGAGTGGGAGGAGAACCATTCTTTGTTACCGGTCAAGTGGAATGAGCAACCTGAATCCACAATCCAAATGTTCTCCTTCCTCAAGCGTAACTTACATAGAAGCACAATACGTCTATGACTCAATACTGGGGTTAGTCAAAAGGCATTTAGGAATCCAGTACTGAGTCACCTGATGTCCAGCAGAAATAACACACGAGAGCTGAGATAAAACAACATGTTTATGAGCCGAAGCTTGAGGATTTTTGTACCGAACTAATGTCCTACAAGATGTTACATGTGTAGCATGAAAAACAATAGGTTTGGGAGCAAACTTTGCATGTTTTCGGCTCATTACAGCAGGTTGCATGTTCCTATCATTCGGTTTAGCATGAGCAGCAAATTTTGCATGGATGTTATGATATCTAGCAATCATTCTTTCCTTTTTGTGTTGTTTAGCAAGTCTATAACAAAAATCTATGACATGAACATCTCTAGCACAGTAGGTACAATGAAATTTAACTTTGTGTTAATGTCAAGATAAGCAAGCAACATTTTTATTTGAAACCGAATGAGGCAATAATTCTGCAGATTTGAAAACCACATCTTTTTGTTTAGGAACTTTTTGAATCAAACCACTTCCTAATAACTTTACAATTTTACGTGGATGAGCCTTAGCATGAGCATGAGAATCAAAACCTAAACCAGTTTTATCATTGCAAAACTTGGAAGAATTCAGCAGCAAATTTAGTTTCTTATTCCCATTACAAAATCGATCTAATGTCCTATGCATGTCATCAAGTTTATTGGACAGATCAGGGCAATTTTCACACGATGTTTTTCTTTTTAATTGGCAGTTGGAATAATATTTAAGTTCATGAGAACGTAAAACATTGTTCAATATAGAAATTTCATTCATAGCATCTTTTAGTTTCTTATCAAGATCATCACAAGTAGAACAATGCAAATAAATTGTAGAACAGCTAGCATCTTTCAAGTTTTTATCATTAGGTGCAGCAAGCTCTCTGTTCTTTTCAATTTTTGACTCAAGTTTATCAAGTGTGGAGGTGTGCACAATTCTTAATAAGGACAATTGTTCATATATTAAATCACGTGAGGAACAAGAATCATCAATAGGAATCAAGGATTTCAAACGATTAATTTCAGATTCTAGTGACTCAATTTTAACAGCATTGTCCCTAAGCTTTTTGTCCTTTTTTCTTAACTATAACAGTGGCACAAGAAATAGCATCACACATTTCTTCGCAAGTAGGACATACCTCATCGTTGTCGCTGTTGTGTTCAGCCTCCTCCATACTTGATCTTGAATTGCCCGCCATGAAGCACAAGTTTGCCAAATCATCTTCATCTTTGTCACTTCCAATGTCCACATCGCTTGAGCCAAGTTCTTGAAGTGTGGAGATAAAACTGCTCACCAATTGACATCCTGTAAAACCCTTCTTTTTCTTCGTATCTTTTGCAGAGGAGTGCTTCGTCCTTGTTTGCTTTTCATCCCGGGAAGTAGAACCTGAAAGGTTAGGGCAATCTGAACGAAAATGTCCTGTCTTACCACATTCGAAACATCGTTGAGGTCTGGAGCATCCTCTCCTTCTAGTTCTCACATTTTGCAATGTTTTTGAGAACCTAGTAGGGAAAAGTAGCTCCTCCTCTGGAGACTCCTCAATCTGTGCAAGGGTTAGAGAGGACAACAATGCAAGTGTACCACCAGATGAAGATTGACCGGAGCTCGGCATGTCAAGTTGAAATAAACGAAAACAATAGAATTGTTGGGGTTCTTACGTGATATTATGTAAATTTCATGAGTTTTTAACTTGGAATATAGCACATCTAAAGTAAGTGTACTCATGACATTAGATTCACGAATAGATGTGACTTTCATCTACCAAATTGACATATCTAATGCACTTAATAAATGCCTAGCATTTTCGGCATCTGAAAAATTAACATTGACACTACACAAATTGCTGAGAATTTTATTAAAGCGAGCAAAAAGGTCATCAATAGACTCACCGGGTTGCATCTCGAAGCGCATGTATTCTATCTTGAACATGTATTGCCTTACCTCCTTGATCGTGTTGGATCCTTCGTGGTAGTCACAAAGTGCTTTCCACACATCTTATGCTGATCGGAGGTGTGCAACACGATCGAAGTAGCTTTGAGTTAATCCTTGTGTGATCAAGTTCCGAGCCTTGTAGATGTTGTCGACATCTCTTAGATTTATAGCTGTACCTTGATCATTTGACGGCACTGCATAAGGCTTGTATACCTTCTCCCATATTGCGAAGCCTTGAGCCTGGATGAAGACTTCCATACGTTCCTTCTGAACTTGAAAATCAATACCATTAAACACACAAGGTTTGGCGGAGTATTTCTCCATGATGATTAGTCAAAAACACTTGCAAATCACAAATATTAGAGCACCGTGGCTCTAATACAAATTGTAGGATCGAAGAGCACGTGAAAAGCTACCAGAGGGGGGTGAATGGTAGATTTAAAAATCTTACGCAGCGGCAACAATTAAATCCCAACCCCTTCGGCAGAAAAACGATATGTTAAAGAAGTCGTGTGTGAGACTAATCTAAACACGTTTCACCATGACAAAAGTGATAGATATCAGCGAGAATCAAGTCACGGAGATGACACAACAAGGATCACTCAAATCCGTCGAGAGAAACTCGAGTTACGATTGAAAGATTGATCAAAGGTCAATATGTCCTACCGAGTAAAAACCAGATCTGCAATACTGCAAAGAAACTTGGGTAGATCAAAAACCGCAAATCCAATGACCGTAAAATTTTGACAAATGATAGATAATCAAGTTTTTAAGAAAAGACAAAAAGAATCATGTCAATTGGATCTGTAAACTCGAGTTATGCAACCACCAAAGAAAGGTAGTGCCGTGCAGAAACTCGACGAGAAAAACATGTCTAGAACAAGTCAGACGAAAAAGGCACAAAAGTTCCTTTCAACTACAAATTTTATTCAATAGAACATAAGAGGAACAGCTCCAAAGTCGTCACCCACGATCTCTGGCCTCCCTTGCTTATATAACAAGCCCTTAGGCCAACCCAATCTCAACTAGGACTCTAATCCTACTCAAATCACGAATCGAAACTTTCCATAACTGCTTAGGACTCTTCTATACGCAGATAGAAGCAATCTTAAGACTTCCAAACACCTTAGGAACATATCCCACATTCCTAAAACAACTCAAATTCGTGACCCACACGAAATCCTATCATAACCAACTCAAATCTTTCCAGATTTGAGTCAAACACGACTCAGCCGCAGCCTGAGTCCATAACCTAGTCGGTTGGACCTTTCCGACACTTTCTTTACGTCCACATCTCTTCATCACGTCTCAGAACCATGTATCCACATCCATGCACTCCTTGCATACATGCAAACAACTTCCAACGACGTCCATGATACCTTCATATGCATTGTTCTTGATCCAAACATGTTGCGCGACCTCCCGATCCACTCAACCACAATTAATCCCGAACTTGGTTGTTGAACCTCATCTTCTCCCTAAGACTAGTTCAATTGATGCCGTCAATAGCCATGTCTTGAACTCAAGCAACACCTGCACATGAATAAACAAACAATACTTTCGAGCACAAGTCCTCGACTTGACTCTCGTTAGTTCTGAAGCTACAACATCTTACGTGAGCACCTCACGTAAGCATGTTGCAAAGCATAGCAAAATGATATCAAGCAAAACCACAAAAACACACCAAAAACTTAGCAAATGAATACTAAGCAATATTTCCAATAGGTGTAAAGGAAGTTTGAAACATTGCAAGATAGAACCAGGAACATTGCGATCAAGATCCAAATCTTGCCAAAGCTAATCGGACCTTGAACCGGAGCTTACCAAAGCTAGTCGGACCTAGACAAAGAAGTCGGACCTTACGTCGGATTATGCCGATAAAGGTGTTTTGGTATTATTCAAAACTTTTATCGCCATATGTAGTGTATTGTGACGCCCAGTTCCGAAAAATGAATCAAGCTAACGCATATGTGTGCCCATGATGTTCAACACACATACACGAGTGCCTTCACAAAGAGTATACAGAAAATTACCACAGAACAAGATTAATTAACCAAATTTTATTAAACAAACCATATTATCCTCGAATACAAGCTCTAATGAATATTAATGACAAGTTTAACTAATGCAGCGGAAATACTCTAATTAAGCAAACTAAACATCTAGGCATCATAAGCAATAGGGTATAGTGCAGCTCCCATCAACACCACAGGCAAGCTGATGGTAGACACGGCCTAGAACTCTGCATTATCACCATTAAACTCCCAATCCTGACCTGCAACTGTTGGTGGGGATTGCAATAGTGAGTACATGTCGTACTCAGCAAGTGTGGAAAGTATGACATGTGGTTGATTCAAATGACGACAATAATAATGGCTAAGTGCTAAAAAGTACATTAAAACATTTGAAAAGCAATATATTATATGTATATGAAGTAAACTCATCATAATCATAAGTAATATCATAATACCAGTCTGAGTTCACTACCATCATCAATGATTCCAGATTTCACCATTGCCAATAACCATATTCAATACCAGAAATAAGTCCATAACCAACCATAACCATAATACCAACCATAAACATCCCGAATACCATCCCAATACTAAGTTCCCTCTAATTATGGAAGTTGTCCAAGTGCTCATAACTAGGAGCACGACTATCATGATAGTTTTAGACACACTCTGCAGAGGTTGTATCGCTTTACCCACGTGTTTGTGATTTCATCACCCATCAGCGACTAAAGAAACCTCTCTTATGCCAATTACACTTCCTTTGGTGTATGGCCAAGAGATCACAAAATAGCCTTTACAAAGGGATTACTAGCCTATTTAGACCCCACTGAGGTTTCACCGGTGGCGATGTCTCCGTCAGAGCAGATCTTCAACTAAGGGCCCCCTCTTGAGCCATTCGGATTCCAAGATAGTCCCATCAATCATCAACAAACCCAATCCGACTACCCCTTCCCTGAGCATCCATAATGGTCCAAATAGCTCTGGCAAAGCCCTAATTAATCAGCTACGCCGCACCCATACTTGGCCTCGTGGTGGCACTGTAGTCTTGGCTTATTCTCACATGAACCGGTCCTTGGATCTAAAGCAAGCAAACCACCATACGTCCAACCCATCCACATATTAGGCTTGTTTAGATCACCCATTACCATATCATATTGACCAGTTCACATTAACTAAAATATCATTAATGCATAATTAAATGTGTAGTGTTGTTTTCTTATCCTAATTAATTAAGCGAAGCAAAAAGGTAAAAAGCCCTTCCCGACTCTCTACTATATATTACAGATGACAAGGGTGGTTAAACAAAGCTAATAAACTTCCTATCATAGGATTCACATCAAATTGACACAGGCATGCAATTTTGCAAAAAAAACATTTATTTTAAAACAGGTTCAGTATGCTTCAAGGACACTTGCCTTGCTCTTGCGGTTGATTAGGGTCAGAGCCTTCAAACTCTTGGTGATGGAGATCCTCCGCGGCACTCTCTAGCACAAATCTGTCTAATCCGCACAATAAACATAAAAGACAAGAAACACAATCAAAGAGTGCACAAATATTACTCAATATGACATGACATGCATGATTAATGCAAATGCAAGGTATAACTTGTTAATTGATTGCTTTTAATGATCACTAACTAGTTCTAATAGATTTTAACAAGTTAATACAGGTTTGGATGTGATTAGATCAAACTTCAGAATCAATTCAACACAATTTAGCCAGGAAGACCGAACTAGTTCGCCAGGGACCGAACAAGTCCGCACTTTGCGAGATCAGCAGATTAGGGTTTTCTAGATCGACGTGAATTTGGAGATTAGGGGTTGAGTTTAGAACTCCAATGAATCAAGAAACTTGGAGGTAGCACTTGGATCTTGGTGATTTAGGGTTGGTGATGAACTTGGAGGTGAATTGGTGATGAAGAACAAAACTTGGTGGAGATCTTGATCCTCTTTCGTTTCATCCTCTTCTTCTTCTTGCTTGGGATCTTCTCCTCCCTCCTTGATGGTGCCTCTCCACGAACTAGGGTTTGGGTGGGGTGGAAAAGTGGCAAATAGATGTCAAGCCAAGGGGTGGGGTTGTTTATATAGAGGTGGAGGCTAGGGTTAGATGGATTTCGAGTTTGGAATGAGTAGAGGACGGTTTAGAGTCCCTCATGGGCTCTAAAAGAGTTAGGCACGATGTCCCTAGGCCCACTTAACATGAAACCCAAGAAACAAGTCGTAAAACAAAAGACCAACTCAGAGTCACGAAATCTTCGGACAAGTCCGAAAAGGACCGGACTAGTCCGAAAATGTCCAGAGAGAAAATCGGACAAGTCTGGCCTAAAATCAGACAAGTCCAACTTTAGTAAGAGAGGAAATCGGACAAGTCCGCTGGAACACCAGACTAGTCCGGAAAAGTGCAGGGACTTATCAAATTTTAAAGGATTCATGGAATATTGGACTAGTCCGCACAAAATCGGACAAGTCCGAAAGTTTCTAGAGGCAAAATTGGACTAGTCCGTAGCAAAAACGGACAAGTCCATTTTTAGTCAGAGAGAAATCGGACTAGTCCCCACTAAAATCGGACTAGTCCGCACTTTCCTGCATTTTAATTGCGGTTTTGTTCCAAATCAATTTTAAACTCGTTCCTCCTTATGTGGGTTAATGTTAAACATGTATATGAGTGTATGCAAGGCATGATGTATGAAAATGAGGGTGTTACAAACCTACCCCCCTTAAAATGAATCTCGCCTTCGAGATTCGACGCGAAAGGGAAGAGATAGGGAAATTCCTTCTTGAGATCATCCTCCAGTTCCCACGTTGCTTCTTTTTCTGTGTGGTTCTTCCATTGAACTTTACACCATCTAATAACCTAGTTCCTTGTGACCCTGTCCTTAGTTTCCAAGATTTTGACCGGTTGCTCGGCATAAGTCAAATCTTCCTCTAGTTCCAATTCTTCCATTGGCACTTGTTCTTCCGGTACTCTTTAACACTTCTTGAGTTGGGAAACATGAAAGAAATCATGGACAGCCGAAAGATGAGCTGGCATCTCCAACTTATACGCTACTTCTCCTCTTTTGTCCAAAATCTTGAATGGTCCAATATAACGAGGTGCGAGCTTGCCCCTTACGTTAAACCTCTTATGACCTCTCATTGGTGACATCTTGAGGTAAACAAAATCTCCTATTTCAAAGGCTAATTTCTTTCTCCTATTGACCGCATAGCCTTTTTGCCTTGATTGGGCAGCCCTCATGTTTTCACGAATCATTTGGACTTGCTTTGCGGCTTCTTGCAACACATCCGGACCAAATACTTGAGTTTCTCCTGCCTCATTCAAGAATAAAGGTGTCCACTTCCTCCCATAAAGCGCTCCTGGTAACTATTGTTGTATGAAAATTCTGCGTACGGCAAGCTTTTGTCCCAACTTTTCCCATGCTTCAAAGCACAAGCTCTTAACATGTCCTCCAAAATATGATTGGTCCTCTCGGTTTGTCCATCCGTTTGAGGATGATATGCTGAACTAAAATTCAACCTCGTTCCCAAAGCTTCATGCAAATTTTGCCAAAATCTGGAGGTAAATTGAGAACCTCTATCCGAGACTATCTTCTTCAGTACTCCGTGTCGACATACAATATGCTCCATGTATATTTTGGCCAATCGTGCAGCTGTGTATTTGGTCTTCACGGGGACAAAATGAGGTGACTTGGTTAAGTGATCCACAATTACCCAAATTGAGTCATACCCGGACGGAGTACGTGGTAACCCAACTATGAAGTCCATACTGATGTCTCCCCACTTCCATTCCGGGATATTCAATGGTTGCAATAATCCAGCTGGCCTTTGACGCTCTGCCTTGACTCATTGACACACATCACACAATGCCACATATTCAGCTATGTCCTTCTTCATGCTATCCCACCAATAGCTAGTCTTCAAGTCTTTGTACATCTTTGTACAACCAGGGTGAATTGAGTAAGGTGATTCATGTGCCTCTTTTAATATCGTCTCCCGAATATGCTTCACATTAAGCACAACGATTCTCTTTCCAAGCCATAAGGTACCATGTTCGTCTTCATCAAATCTGAATTCTCTCCCTTCTTTGGACCTGTCCTTGATTTCCTTGATCTCTTCATCTGCGGTTTGTGCCTCTCGAATTTCATGCTCCAAGGTTGGGCTTAACTTCATCATCTCCATTTCATTTACAAATCCGAGGTTCAACTTTTCAAACTCCTTACATAACTCTGATGGTAACTCTCGAACTGTGAGTTGATGACTTACTCGCTTTCTACTCAAAGCATCGACCACTACATTGGCTTTTCCCGGATGATAGTTGATCCCCAAATCATAATCTTTGATGAGCTCCAACCATCTCTGTTGCCTCAAGTTCAGATCCGTTTGTGTGAAAATATACTTCAAACTCTTATGATCCGTATAAATTTCACACCTATGTCAAAGGATGTAGTGTCTCCAAACATTTAGTGCATGTACCACAGCTGCAAGTTCTAAATCATGCGTTGTGTAATTCTGCTCATGTTTCTTCAATTGTCTCGATGCATAGGCGACCACTTGACCTTCTTGCATCAATACACATCCAAGTCCTTGTCTCGATGCATCGCAATAAATATCAAAACTCTTGCTCACATCCGGCAGTACCAAAACTGGGGCTGTTGTCAACCTCTTCTTTAACTCCTCAAAACTGTTTTGACAAGCTTTAGTCCATTGGAACACCTTTCCCTTCATTAGCAACTCCGTCATAGGCTTGGCTATCTTGGCAAAGTCCTTGATGAACCTACGGTAATATCCAGCCATCCCAAGAAAACTCCTTATTTCCTTGACATTTTGTGGCGGTTCCCATTTCAACACGTCTCTCACTTTTCCGAGGTCAACCGATACTCCTCCTGAGATGATATGACCCAAAAACGACACCTCTTCCAACCAAAACTGACACTTGTTGAACTTGGCATATAATTGATGCTCCCTCAATTTCTGTAGCGTAAGCCTCAAGTGTTCCTCATGTTCCTTCTCATCCTTCGAGTAGATCATAATATCATCAATGGACACCACGACAAACTTGTCCATGTACTCCATGAGGACTTTATTCATGAGGTACATAAAGTAGGCAGGTGCATTTGTCAATCCAAAAGACATCACGGTGTACTCATAAGATCCATGCCGGGTTCTAAAAGTTGTTTTGGGTATGTCCGATGGTCTAATCTTCATTTGAAAATATCCTGACCTCAAATCAATCTTAGAGAAGACACAAGCACCCTTCATATGATCAAACAAGTCTTCTATGCGTGGCAAGGTGTACTTGTTCTTGATTGTTACCTCATTGAGAGCTCGGTAATCCACACACATCCTTTGGGTTCCAACCTTCTTGTCCACAAACAGCACGGGTGCTCTCCAAGGTGAAGAGCTAGGGCAAATAAAATCTTTCTCTAGTTGCTCTTGAATTTGTTTCTTGAGCTCTGCTATTTCCATAGGAGGCATCCTATACGGCCTCTTAGCTATAGGTGCAGTTCCAGGTATTAAATCAATAACAAACTCAATGTCTCGATCAGGTGGCATACCTGGAAACTCATCTGGAAAAACATCCAAAAATTCACACACCACCGGAATCTCCTCAATTGCGGCACCGTCCATATGATTCAACTCCAATTGCTTTGGTGCTGTTTGAGATGCTTCAAATTCTACGGTGATCCCTTCTTCATTGGTCAACTTCACCGTCTTCGTGGCACACTCAATAACTCCATTGTGCTTCCTCAACTAGTCCATACCAAGTATAATGTCCAATCCTTGAGAATCCAAAACAATGAGGTTGGCGGAGAAGTCTACCCCCCTTATTCTAAGGCTTACTTTTGGACATACTATATTTGTCCTCATCTCTTCTCCAGGAGACTTAATCAATAGAGTAAACTTCATATGAGAGATAGGAAAACTATACTTGGCAACATACTTTGATGCAATGAATGAATGCGATGCTCCAGAATCAAATAACATAGTCGCGGGGTTGGAGTTGGCGAGAAACATACCAATGACCACGTCATCCGCTTGTTGAGCATCCTCCGTGGAGACATGGTTCACATTGCCACGAGCAAAATTCTGATGTCCACGGTTCCCTTGTTGTTGTCCTCCATTGGGTCTTGGGTTTGGCCTCCGTGCATTGCTTCCTTGACCAAGGCCTGACTAAGGACATTGATGCGCATAGTGTCGAACTTCTCCACAAGTATAGCACTTCTTAGCTCCACCAGAATTATTGGGACGAGCTTGGTTTTGAGCATTGGCACCGGGATAGTTGGCACGAGGTGCAAAAGGCATTGGAGGCCTAGGTGCTTGCATGACAGGGCGCTGCTGCACATACTGAGTTGGGCATGGTGCATAACCAGGTTGCCGAGCAGGAATAGAAGAGCTGAAACAAGGCGCATTAGGTGGTGCAAAGCGAGGGTGCACATTACTCCCTTGTTGCCGTCCTTGGTATGGCGCCTTCCTCTTGTTGTCCTGTTCCATCTCACGGACCTTGTTCTCAACCAAATTGCTTTGTCCACAAGCTTCTAAAAATTTGCATAGTCAGAATTGAGCAATTGCACTTGAATTTCATTGTTCAAGCCCCTCATGAACAAGTATTGTTTCTGGCTGTCCCGACTAACATCCTCAGGTGCATACCTTGAGAGTTGAGTAACCTTGTTGAGATATTCACTCACGCTTGATCTTCCTTGCTTTGAATTCTCAAATTCTTGCCTCTTCAAAATCATAACACCTTCCAGCACATAATGAGAATGAAAACTCTCCTTGAATTTGGCACAAGTAATCCTCTCTTGATTCTCATGAGCATTGCAATAGGAATCCCACCAATCCGCAGCTGCTCCAACTAGTTGATGAGAAGCAAACAAGACCTTCTCCCGGTCACTGCATTGGACAATAGCTAGCTTCTTCTCCACGGACTTGAGCCAATCATCCGCCTCCATAGGGTTAGCGGCTTCAGCAAAGGTCGATGGCCTAGTCCTCAAATACTCTCCCAATCGGTTATGAGGAGGTGGGGGTGGCGGTGGAGGCATGTGGGGCTGATTGTTGATATTGACAGCCTGCAGCTGTCCCATAGTATGTATCATGGTCTGCATGAGCTGGTTCTGCATAGCCAGTAGCTGCTCAATATTGATAGCTCCATGAGCAGGTCCTTGTCCATGGTTGCTCTGAGGTACTCCATGGTTCTCCTCCTCATCATTGACATCCCTCTGGTTGTGGGTCCTCACAATCCGAAGAAAAGCAATAGGTAAGAATTTAGAAACGTCCCCAACTAAATCCATCAAGGGATATGAAACTAAACAACTAGCTACACTAGCCTAGCTGGACATGGCAATGCTAAGGCATCCCAAAATCCTCTATTAAGCATACAAGCAAACAATATATAGCAAAATACATTGATTCCTGAGTGCTCCTATGTGCTCTAAAGTGTCCATTATATCTAGGCTGCATCCTACGGTCAACCTGGCTCTGATACCAATCTGTGACGCCCGGTTCGAAAAAATGAACCAAGCTAATGCATATGTGTGACCAGGATGTTCAACACACATACACGAGTGCATTCACATAGTATACAAAAAATTAAACACGGAACAAGATTAATTAACCAAATTTTATTAAACAAACCATATTATCCTCGAATACAAGCTCTAATGAATATTAATGACAAGTTCAGCTAATGCAGCGGAAATACTCTAATTAAGCAAACTAAACATCTAGACAACATAAGCAATAGGGTATAGCGCAGCTTCAATCAACACCACAGACAAGCTGACGGTAGACACGGCCTAGAACTCCGCATTATCACCATTAAACTCCAAATCCTGACCTGCAACTGTTGGGGGGGATTGCAAGAGTGAGTACATGTCGTACTCAGCAAGTGTGGAAAGTATGACATGTGGTTGATTCAAATGACGACAATAATAATGGCTAAGTGCTGAAAAGTACATTAAAACATTTGAAAAGCAATATATTATATGTATATGAAGTAAACTCATCATAATCATAAGTAATATCATAATACCAGTCTGAGTTCACTACCATCATCAATGATTCCAGATTTCACCATTGCCAATAACCATATTCAATACCAGAAATAAGTCCATAACCAACCATAACCATAATACCAACCATAACCATCCCAAATACCATCCCAATACTAATTTCCCTCTAATCATGAAAGTTGTCTAGGTGCTCATAACCGGGAGCACGGCTATCATTATAGTTTTAGACAAAATATGCAGAGGTTGTACCGCTTTACCCACGTGTTTGTGATTTCATCACCCGTCGGCAACTAAAGAAACCTCTCTTATGCCAATTACACTTCCTTTGGTGTATGGCCAAGGGATCACAAAATAGCCTTTCCAAAGGGATTACTAGCCAATTTAGACCCCAATGAGGTTTCACCGATGGCGATGTCTACTTCAGAGCACATCTTCAACCAAGGGCCCTGTCGGTACCCTGAGTACCGTATACCCCTTGAGATTGCAAAGATCTCAAGGAAATGTAATCTACTTGATTTGAAGACCTTCGGAGGCCCATATGTCAGACATAACCGGACCTGCTTCCCCAACTTGTAACGGCCTGTCCTTGTACTATAAAAGGACAGACCGATGATACATAGGGATCTGCTCTGCTCTGATCTGATCTGATCTGGTCTGATCGGCTCACACGCGCTCTCAACACACGTCACCTGAGTTGAGTTCCTACATCCAATACAACACCAACACACCCCGTGGAGTAGGGTATTACGCTCAGGCGGTCCGAACCACGTAAATCTTCGTGTCTCCTATGTCATTTTACATTTCACCTTCTTGAATCTCCGCGCGTCCACACCAAACTTCAAACTCCGCAAACACTTTAGTAGTGTCGGGAGATCTGCCGGATCAAAACCGCCGACAGTTGGAGCGCTAGGTAGGGGGCGCCTGAGATTTCAAGAATGGTGAACTTAGCTGTTGAATCTTCCAATGGTCATCCCGCTATTCAAGATGTTAGGGGCAATCCCTCCAATATGCAGCCACTAGCAAGAACCTCAGTTCCAGCAAGAGTCACACCTCCACCACCGTCGCCTCCACCAGCAAATCAAGTTGGGCAGCGCGATGGTGCACCGGCGTCAATCAATGCGTCGACGAATCATGACAACCCGGAACATGCGCTCCATGCAGCACGTGCTCTCCTTCAGCGCCCACCACCTCCGGATGCATCCCGGGATGCAATGGAGCAGTGGAGGGCCGATGTGGAACACTTGGTTGCGGCAGCAGCCGACCGCATCAGTAACCAGGGTCCTCCTCCTTCAGGACGGGCCCCGTCGCAGCGACGGAACTTGTCTGGCAGACTTGGCCCGCACGTTTCCAACAACAGGAGACGTGTTGCGTCACAGCAAGTGACGTCGTTGCCCTCCGGGGCGCGACGCACTCACACGGTATCAAGGGTTTCAACTCATGACCTCCGGGCGGAGCTTGATCACCGATACCATCAACAAGACGGCCGAGTCCATATCGATCGTGCTCGTGAAAGATGAGAAGCTCAGGACATTCCTGCTCCTGAAGGAGTAGGAGGAGGCTGTTCAGCCCTGGCCATGCATCTGCGTATGGTCAGGTGGCCACAGAAATTCTGGCCTCACCTGCCGGAGAAGTTTGACGGGACCGTTAATCCTGTCGAATTTCTTCAGATTTACTCCACTGCTATCCTAGCAGCTGGTGGAAATGAGGCCGTAATGGCCAACTATTTTCCGGTGGCTTTAAATGGGACCGCCCGGTCCTGGTTTATGAGCCTTCCACCCAACTCCATCAACAGTTGGGAGGAGTTTTGCCGACAGTTCACCGCCAACTTCGGGAGTTCATACACCCGATCAGGCACCGAACTAGACCTTTTTGCAGTCGTGCAAAAAGGGGGAGAATCCCTGCGATCATTCATCCAGAGATTCTCTCAGGTACGAAACACTATCCCTTCTATCCCTAGCGCTTATGTCATTGTGGCATTTAGACAGGGCGTACGGGATAAGAAGATGTTGGAAAAACTGGCGATCAAGGAGATCACCAGTGTCACGGAACTCTTCAGCTTGGCCGACAAATGTGCTAGAGCTGCAGAGGGCCGTGAAATGCACTCCAAACCACCTCCGGAGGATCGCAAGAAATCCTCCAAAGGAGAAGCCACTACCTCCGGGAGTGGCAAAAAGAAGAAAAAGACCAATGGCAAAAAGAAGCGGTCGGCCGGTGCATCTAATGCTGCAGCTGCTGCAACTCTGGGTGGCCAGGGCCCACGCCCTGAGAAGCAACCTCGACCGTCTTCTGAAGACGGTGGCAAACCCAATGTGTGGTGTCCAATTCATAAGACGGACATCCACAGTTTGGAAGACTGCCGGGAGGTCCAAAACCTTGCCGAGCGCTACAACAAGCGCCAGGAAGAGGTTCCTTTCCGACAGAGGGAAGGAAAACAAAAAGTTGACGAAGCTCCAGCTAAAGAGGAGTTATTTTTTCAGGATCCTAAAAAGGTCCTGAAGGCCGTCTACACCTCCGTCGACGATGATTCTGACGTCTCTGACAACGAGCGTCAGAAGACCATGAACACCATTTTTGGTGGATCATGGGACATCACCTCCCGCCACGTCCTCAAGACAATGCGTCGGGACATGGCCGCTGTAGCTCCTACAGCCGGGGCGGAGCCTCATCGGAAGTGGATGGACACAACCATTACTTTTGATGCTTCGGACTGCCCTCGAAGCATGGTTGGAGCAGGCCAGTTACCTTTGATGGTACCTCCTACCATCAATAACATTCAGCTCCACCATGTTATGGTAGACGGAGGTTCGATGCTGAACCATAAGCTTCGAAGCATTTACCAAGCTTTAGCTCTGACCTTCGGATCTTCACCCCTCCCGGCCTTTCTCCGGAGTAGGTCCGAGAGCCATTACCCCACTCGGTGCTATTACCCTCCCCGTTACCTTCGGGACCCGGGAGAAGTATCGCACCGAGAAGTTGGTCTTTGAGGTTGCTCAGATCAACTTACCTTTCAACGCCATCTTGGGTAGGCTTGCCTTGTACAAATTCATGGCAGCCGCTCATTATGGCTACCTGGTGTTAAAGATGCCAACACCAGTAGGCGCTCTCCGGATCCGCGGAGATCACACTGCCGGAGTAACCGCTCTAGAAGAACTTCATGCGCTTACTACGGCGCAAGAGGAGGACTCCAGGCAGAAGCAAGCACCAAAACCACCGAGCATTCGTCATAGAGGCTGGACTTCTGCACCTCGTGTACAGCCAAGCGGCGACACCGACATTCCCGTCAAAATCGTCCAAATCGGTTCTGATGCCGCTTAGACCACCCGTATATTGGGGGGACTAAATGACAAATAGGAACTCACGCTCATCGCTTTCCTCTGGGCTAAATTCGATGTGTTTTCCTGGCAACCGTCACAAATGCCTGGGATCCCCAGGGAAGTGATAAAGCACAATCTGAATATCTACCCTGACATCCGACTCGTGCATCAGAAGCCCCGGAAGCAATCCGTGGAGTGGCAGAACTTCATTCGACAAGAAGTGAAGAAGTTGCTCGAAGCTGGATTCATCCGAGAAGTCTTCCATCCAAAATGGATGGCAAACCCAATCGTTGTGCCCAAGGCCGGCGGGAAGCTTCAGATGTGTATTGACTACACAACACTAAATAAGGCCTGTCCAAAAGATCCATTCCAACTACCTAGAATAGATCAGATAGTGGATTCCACCTCCGGGTGTGAATTGCTGTGTTTCCTAGACGCATATTCTGGGTATCATCAAATCAGAATGTCTAGGGAAGATGAAGAGCATACCTCTTTCATCATAGCAGATGGATTGTACTATTATACCGCCATGCCATTTGGTCTCAAGAATGCAGCTTCAACTTTTGTACGAGCTATGTACAAAACTTTTGAAGAACTCATTAGAGACATAGTGGAAGTTTACGTCGATGACATCGTGGTCAAGGTCAAAAACAAGGAGTCACTCCTTGACACCTTACAGGCTGTCTTCGACAAGCTGCGGGTCACACGCACAAAGCTAAACCCAGACAAGTGTGTCTTCGAGGTTAGCTCCGGAAAACTTCTTGATTTCCTGGTAAATCACCGGGGCATAGAGGCTAATCCGGCGAAGATCAAAGCCATTGAAGACATGCGGCCACCAGCCCGCATCAAGGATGTCCAAAAGCTGACTGGATGTCTAGCAGCCCTTAGCCGGTTCATTTCAAGACTGGCGGATCGGGCACTTCCCTTCTTCAAGTTATTGAGGAAGTCTGGACCATTCCAATGGTCTGAAGAAGCAGAAAAGGCGTTCCAGGAGCTAAAACAGCTCCTCACCACCCTACCAACTCTAGTAGCTCCGAACCCCGGTGAGCCTTTGCTGCTTTACATTTCAGCAACTGACGAAGTCGTCAGTATGGTCCTGGTTGCGGAGAGACCAGAACCATCCCATGCTCAGGAATCCAGACCCCTCCGGGAGGGTCCGGAGGTTCCTGAAAGCGAGTCTGGGTCCCAGTTCCCAGACTTGAGTCCACAAGAAGTTACTTCAGAAGACCCGGACCCCTCCGGGAGGGTCCAGGTCTCTTCTGAAGAAGCTCCGGGTCACTCCAGCAAGGACCCGGAGGTCCCCGAAGAAGGTCCGGATCCCTCCAGGAGGATCCAGGTCAATGAAGAGGAAGCTCCGAGCCCCTCCGGGAGGGTCCAGACCATCCAGCGCCTAGTGTACATCATCAGTGAAGTACTTCATGACGCCAGGACTCGATACCTAGAGGTGCATAAGCTGCTCTATGCAGTTCTTATCGCCTCCAGGTAGCTTTGCCATTACTTCCAAGCTCACAAGATTTCAGTGGTGACTTCTTACCCACTTCGAGCAATCTTGCATAATCCCAATTCAACTGGGAATATTGCAAAGTGGGCAGCGGAATTGGCCGAATTCGATCTCGAATTCATTCCAAGACAAGCAATCAAGAGTCAAGCATTGGCAGATTTTGTGGCGGAATGGACTCCCTCTCCATCAAACCTTGGGGGCCCTAGTGAGCAGAAGCCGGAACACAAGGCTCTGGTCATCACCGAGCCTCACTGGACTCCCTACTTCGACGGCTCCATGCAAAAATAGGGGGCCGGGGCTGGAATCCTTCTCCTCACACCAACCGGGGAGAAGGTAAAATACATGGTACACCTTGACTTCAAGGCGACCAACAACATGGCGGAGTACGAAGAACTCATCTACAGACTAAAGGTGGCACTGTCATACGGTGTCAAGCAGCTGCTGGTCAAGGGATATTCACAGCTCATCATTAAACAAGTGAAGGGTGAATGCTCCTGCAACAATCTCTAGCTAGCTGCTTTCCTCCTTGAAGTCCAGAGGCTTCATAAGGACTTCGAAGTCCTAGACCTCCACCACATCCAGCGTGTGCACAACGCTGAAGCCGACGAACTCTCGACGAAAGCATCAACCGGAGCTCCAGCTCCTGACCCGAAGCTCAGCCTGCCGAACTGAGCGAAGGGGGCGAGATCAACATCCCGAAGCTGACGGTCCCGATGGCCCAGTTACCATGGCAGCCATCAAGGGCCGTAGGTGCTGCCGGAAGCTCCGAGCAACCAAGCACGCAAGACTCAAATGCTCAAGTTAGCTCCGATAAATGGATCTCGGAGATCTGGAGCTACATGAAAGACAACATCCTTCCCGACGATGATGTATCCGCTGACCGGATAGTCAAATTGGCTAAAAGATACACGTTGGTAGAAGGGGATCTCTACCGGCGCGGTGCCAACGGCGTCCTAATGCGGTGCATCAAAAGGGAAGAAGGCTGCGAGCTCCTCGTAGAAATCCATGGAGGCGAGTGTGGGAACCACGCGTCTTCCCGCACGCTGTTCGGTAAAGCCTTCTGGCATGGCTTATACTGGCCTACAAGGCTCCAAGATGCAACTGAGATGGTGAAGAAATGCGAAGCATGCCAATTTCATGCAAAGCAAATTCACACACCGGCATAGCCTCTACAAATGATACCTCTTACATGGCCCTTCGCTGTGTGGGGGATAGACATCTTGGGACCTTTCCCAAGAGCCGTCGGAGGTTACAAGTTCCTGTATGTCGCCATTGACAAGTTCACCATGTGGTCGAAAGCAACTCCAGTTGTGACAATAAACAAGCAATCTGCTATCAACTTTTTGCTGTCCATTGTATGCAGATTTGGAGTCCCAAACAAAATTATTACTGATAACGGGACCCAATTCACAAGCTCTGCATTTCAAGGATATTGCGAAGACCTCGCCATTCAAGTTTGCTACGCCTCCGTAGCTCACCCGGCAAGCAATGGCCAGGCTGAGAGAGCAAATGCTGAAATCCTGAAAGGACAAAAAGCGCGTCTCTATGAGCGCTTGAAAAAACATGGAGCCAACTGGATTGAAGAGCTTCCGTCCACTCTATCGGCCAACAGGACAACTCCAAACCAGTCAACTAGAGAGACACCCTTCTTCCTGGTGTACGGAGCTGAAGCAATCCTTCCTCCGGAAATCACCTTGGGGTCACTCCGGGTCCGGACCTTCGATGAAGCCACGCAGGACCAGCTCCGGCGTGAAGACCTAGACCTCCTTGAGGAGGGAAGGTGCCAAGCAGCTGTTCGGAATGCCCGATACCGCCAAGCCCTTCGGCACTATCATCAGCGGCATGTACACAACCGACAGCTCGAGGAAGGCGATCTGGTGCTACGGAGAATACAATCCAGAGAAGGGTTAAACAAACTCTCCCCCAGCTGGGAGGGACCCTTCCGAGTGATTAAAGTATCCCGTCCCGGAAGCGTTCGCTTGGCTACCGAGGATGGGACACCTCTCCCAAATCCTTGGAATATTGAGCACCTCCGTATGTTCTACACTTAATATCACAGAGGTGAGTCTGTTGTAACTTGAGGTGTATGTTATAGAGTCATTGTACAGAGTCGGGTAGTTCCTCTGGGAGAACAGCCGGACCTTTCCCGGAAGGTCCGCAAAGTTCATGCAACACTTGTCACAGTCTCAGAACTAAAAGTGTGGCTAGCTACCCTGGGTCAAACGAGAAATGAAACACGCTTGGCTTGGTTCCGTACCCTAAGAGTGTACTCATTTCCCCTGTACCCCGGACCTATAATGAAAGACATCTTCATGTGAAACGGACTCCACGTGCATTTATTTTGTACAGGCTCAACATTTTTTATTTTTCTCTTTCTTGTCTATAACAAAGTTGTGCAATTCTTAAGAAATTTTAGTTCGACCAGTTCATGTACAATTCGAGCTGTATTGTCAATTCTTTTGGATTCAAATATTGTTCATGGCCCACTCGCCTGAATGGTGCCAAGCCAATCTAGGGCCAGAGTGTGCTATCGACTTAGCCTGGTCAAGCACCCTAAGTATGCCACTCTACCTACACCCCGGCAGGCCGAAGTAAGGCGGGGTCCAAGTACAATTGGATCTGGAAGAAAGAAGGCAACGCATTCGGTTGTATTCAGAATTGTGTTTGACCTAAAACTTTCTTGGGAATCGTAAGCCGCGATGAAGTTACAGGCAAGGAGAGAATTTTACTATTTTTCTTGGCTTCAGTGTGCAGAAAAAATAAAGAATCCACGTTGATGGAGAAAATCCGGAGCTAACAAAGCTCCGACTCCCCCTAGGTGGCTTGTGATCGATGTTAAACATTGAAAACGAGCATTACCGGAGCAACCAAGCTCCGGCAAAGCTAGGGGGGGCAGCCGTCGAGGCAGAATAAAAGATGGTGAGAAGACCCCTCAAGCGGAGTCTGCTGCCGACAAGCTACGCATTGGCAAAGGTCACTGCCGAAGCTACTAAGCTCCGACACCCCGGAGGGCTAACTATCGATGCTCTACGCGTTGATAGGGACTATTGCCGGAGCTACTAAGCTCTGACGGTAGTCAATGCCAGAGCTTCTGAGCTCCGACAACCTAAGGGGGCCTTCACTATCGAAGACTTCGGACCTACACTCTACAAGTTCGTAGCAAACGAGTCTTCAACAAAATACAATATCCTCTTGGTACATGTTCACAATCAAATTGTGTACATCTACCAGGGGGCCAAGTGAAGACAGAAGTGTTGAAGACAAAAAATGAAATTCATTAACAAATTGTGGATTTCATTCATCTGGAGACAAGGGTTTACAAAATTGGGGAAGAAAAAGAGAGAATACAAGTGGGAGCTACAGAGATGGTCCTAGACCCTATGGAAGAACTGGGCGACCTTCTGAGCAACCTCTGACACGTTGGCTCAGGTGGCTTCACCTTCTCCTTCGACAGGACCTTCAAGCACCGGGTCTAGAGGAAATTGGGGATCCCGGCTGGTGTAGCACGTCAGCACATACTTTGCGATGTTCTTCGCCAGGGACTGCCCCTCATCCTCCAACTGGTCCGCGATGGCGTCACCCACCTTGGAGAGTTTGTCACCCGCCGAGCTCAACGCTTGCAACGCCAGGCCCGGCTCCGGCTCCGGATCATCCGGACGCACGGGACTGAAGCCCATTGGTGTCAGCGCGTCGTTGGCTTTGTTCAGGAACTCCTAAACCTGTAGGGAGTCCGCAGTTCTCAAGACCTTCAGTTCCTCCAAGGATCTTTTGGCCGCCATCAGTTCAGAATTCTCACGAGCAAGGCGCTCAACCTCTTTGGCATTTTGTTGAATCTTTTCAGCAACCTGCTTCTCGAGTTTTCCGAGCTCCTCCTCCCGAAGGTGGATCTTGTTCTAGCGGTCGACCAGGTCCTTCTCCCAGCCCCTAACTTTCTTCTCGCTGGCAGCGATGGCACACTCTTGCATGTAGAGTTCCTTCCCTCGCACCCAGGCCTTCTCCTCCTCCTCAACGCGATGCTCCTCCAACTTCTTGGTGCGTTCCTCGAGGCCCTTGTCAGCCAGAGCCACCTTTTCTGCGAGCTCCTCCTCCCTCTTCAAGACATCATCCCGCAGCTCTAGGAGTTTTTGCTCTTCGTCTTCGAGCTTCTTCTCCCTCTCCTCATGTGCCTCCCGGTGCTTTATGAGGATAGTGTTAATGGCTTCAAGCCTTTCTTGGCGATCATCAGCCGCACTATTAGTTGCCTTGGCCTGCTCATAAATGGCCCGAGATTGAGTGTCGAGGGCACGAGTCATGCTCTCCCTATCATCCAATAATTTGCCTCAGTATTACAGGCGGACCTTCTCTTGTTTGATCCACTCCTTGTCGTCTGCCAGCCTCGACTGCGCCAGCTTGGTCTCGAAGTAGAGCCAATTACGCCACCGCCTAAGGGTTTGGCGCTCCTCTTCAAGAGCCTAACTGTCGTGGTAGAATGCCAGCTGGACTTGACACAGACTGGAGCAAGCATTGTCAATGGACAACGACAGGGGAATAGGGTCCGAACCTGCTGGGGTCTCCTCCACTGGTTCTAGTGGGTTCTCGCTTACAAAAATTGGGTCCCACTCCACAAGAGTGGTCCTCCGAGCCTTCACGGCACTAGGGCCATCCTCTGGGATAGCCTCAGTCGCCATCAAGGTGGGTCCCGCAGAAGAAGATCCGACCTCTAGAAGTGGTTCCGAAGGCCCTGCCGCCAGGACTTCATATGCCCCCTCAGGCAGGGGGGCAGCGACTTCATCAGGGCACCCCGGCTCAGCAGCAGGCACCTCCGCCGTCATCACTTCCGGAGCAGGGTCTACTTCCGGCTCTGGCCTGGGCTCCTCCTCCGTTGGTGGCTCAGGTGTTGGCGCCTCGACCATCAGGGGTCCGAGTGCTGATGCCTCCGCAACAACTGGCCCTGAGGCCGGAGCTTCAACCTCAACCGGCTCAGGCGCCGGAAGGTCTTCAACTGCAACCGGCTCTGCAGACGGATCTTCAGTGGCAACCGGCTCTGAGGTCGGAGCCTCAGAGGTAGCCAGCTCAACCACCGGGACTTCCTCAACATCCGGCTCACTCGTCGGGACTTCAATAACCTCCGGCTCAACCGTCGAGGCTTTGACAATTTCCAGCTCCGGGGCCGGAATCACCGCTTACTCCGGCTCAACGGCCGAAGCTTCCAACATCTCAGCATCAAGACCGGGGGCTTCAATCTCAGGGGCAGGTGCCGCTGGCGCATCTTCTCTCCCGTGGTCCGGCGCTACCACGGGAGTCTCGGGGGATGAGTCGAGGTCCATGAACAAGACATCTGGCACCGGAGCTACTGCAGCTTTAGCCACCACTTGGGGCGGCACCGGGACAGGAGCAGAAGCCTCCGCCCTCACAGCTTCAGCTGCTGTGGCTGAGGGCGGAGCCTCACTCCTCTTCTTGGGGATCCTGCAGATGATGGATGAAGAAACTTAAAAAACAGTTACTACAACAAAACAACTGTCTTAGGTAAAGATTAAAAATTACATTGGAAGGCTTCCGCACCAGCTTGCACGGAATCTCTTTCTCGTGTGTTCTGGACTGACCATGGCTGCCGCCGGCGTGGTAGCTCCGGAAGGCCCCCCGGAACTTGTTGCAGCCGCAGGCATTTCCTTAGTCGAGGCCCCCCTCGACCGGGAAGGACCTCCGGACCCAGAGACGTCAACTGGCCCTGGTACTGGAGTCACATGCCTGGAGCTAGCACCCCGGGAAGACACTGCTGCAAGTGCAGTCACCGCAGTTGTAGAAGACCTCCCCCTCCGGGGAGAAGGAGCTGCTGCAGAGGGTGCAGGCCTGACGGACCTTCCGTCAGCATGCTTTAGCTTCCTCTTTCGGCTCGAGGGTTCGGCCGCCGGCTCCTTGCCCTTGCTGACGACTTCGGTCTTTGGCTTTGGGGCAGGGGTGGAGCCACCTTCAGAAGCCCCAGGGATCACTACCCTCGAAGTCGATCGTCTCTCGACAACACCGAGGTCGTCAAGCACCAGCATCTTCTGTACATCCATGTTCAGAGGGAGGAAAGCTGGTGGCGGGGTCAAGTCATCACCCGCGACGTCGATGCCGTGCTGGAACTTCTTGAGATGAAACTCCAAGGTCACCCCCTCCATGTTGGACTTCAGCCCGGTCTCGACCCGGTCGTTGTCCATCACACTGTTGAGGGACCAAGCGAGTTTTTCTCTCCTCTTCAGCGGTGCCCACAAGTTGACCAGGAAATTGCGAAATACCACCTAAGGAGTTAATCCTCCCTCCACACATTGGCAGATCCTGGTCAGAGCAGGGTTGAAGGCATCCGACAGCATCGGAGCTTCACTCCAGACTGCAGTGTCAATGTTGGGGAGGCCTTCGGGCAGCTCCAACTTCTCATGCTCCTCCACCCGGATGACTATCCAATCTTTCTTCCAATCGTCCCACTTTCCAGAGGGAAACGACCGGAGGTACTTGAATGGGCACTTCTTGCGCTTTACAAAGTAGTAGAAACCAAGGTACTCATCACTCCTTCCGGTGGTATGGACGGTGAAGAAGGTCCGTAAAAGCTCAATGCAGGGGGGGATGCCCACCCACATTTCACAGAAGTGGACGAAGAAAGACACTAGAAGAATGGAGTGGGGGCCAAAGTGGTACAGTTGCAGACCATAGAAGTCTAGCAGCATCAAGAAAAAGGAGGAAAAAGGTGGGATCAAACCCACCATGGCGTACGTAGAAAAGTACACCATCTCGCCGGCGTGCTCCTTCTCGAATGGGAGCTTTCCCCCGGCACGGACCAGATGGTTGAAGAAGTCCAGGGACCACCCCATGAGGGCCGGACCTTCTTCAGGTCAAGTTCGGTCTTCAAGCGGCTCTCGCGGAGACCCAACTCCATCGCAGCACAACGAGGCAAGAGAGGAAAAGCAAGCACAAGTTTGAGAGTTCGAGCGCAAGTTCAGATGAGAGGCGTAAAGAACCCCAGACGGTGCGCGCTTTCATTCTTAAGTAAGCCCTTGCAATGCTTGGATGGAAACCGCAGGGAGCCGAAGATACTATTCAAAAATTTCACTCTGCCGATGACAAGAGGGCCCAGGACCACCCCGACGATCAAGTCGAGGTTCTTACCCAGGCGAACGGTTGTCATCATGAAAGGCGGGAAGCCCGAAGGCGGCGGCCTGACAAGGCGCGCAGAACCGATACGATTTTCGTATCGGGAACCGGCGACCCTCAATTGCGTGAGATCCGCACACCAAAGATCTCATCTTCCAAACTCGGGATATGCCACGCGGCGAGGATTTAACTCCAAAACTATCACCAACGGCACATCTGAAGACCATTGAAGACTCAGCTCAAAAGTTGAAGGATGGACCCACCTCCGGTGGAATGACATCACCCAAGGGATCTTCCCTAGAGGTGGGCCCAGGGGGCCACTGTCGGTACCCTGAGTACCATATACCCCTTGAGATTGCAAAGATCTCAAGGAAATGTCATCTACTTGATTTGAAGACCTTCGGAGGCCCACATGTCAGACATAACCGAACCCGCTTCCCCAACATGGTTAGTCCCAGGGTCGCCACATGTACCATCCAACCGAAGCTACCGCCCACAAGGGGGAAGCTCCGGGCTATGTACCATAACGGCACCCCCGGACCTAACCCCAGACCGAGGAAGGCTCCGGAACTGACATGTGTCTGGTGGCACCGGACTTATATGTTCCTCACAGTATGCTTCGGAGCTGCCACGTGTCCAATCGTCAGATCTTCAGCCTCAAACCTCCGGTAGACTCCACAACGGCTCCGTATCTACAAAGGGGAATCAAGGACTTCAAGACCTGATTAAGTGTCATTAATACTATGTTAATGACACATGATCGGACGAACCTTATTACCAGTAACGGCGCTGTCAAAGCCCGTAGCTCGGTCATTAAGGGTAATTAAGCGCATCAAATGTGTATCAATATTAGTAGCCGCCGGGGCCACATGTCGGTCCAGGCCAACTTGTAACGGCCAGTCCTTGTACTATAAAAGGACAGACCGACGATACATAGGGATCTGCTCTGCTCTGATCTGATCTGATCTGGTCTGATCGGCTCACACGCGCTCTCAACTCACGTCACCTGAGTTGAGTTCATACATCCAATACAACACCAACACACCCCGTGGAGTAGGGTATTACGCTCAGGCGGCCTGAACCACGTAAATCTTTGTGTCTCTTGTGTCATTTTACATTTCACCTTCTTGAATCTCCGTGCGCCCACACCGAACTTCAAACTCCGCAAACACTTTAGTAGTGTCGGGAGATCTGCTGGATCAAAACCACCTATAGGCCCCCTCTTGAGCCATTCAGATCCCAGGGTAGTCCCACCAATCATCAACAAACCCAATCCGACTACCCCTTCCCCGAGCATCCATAATGGTCCAAATAACACTGGCAAAGCCCTAATTAATCAGCTATGCCGCACCCATACTTGGCCTCGTGGTGGCACTGTAGTCCTGGCTTATTCTCGCATGAACTGGTCCTTAGATCTAAAGCTAGCAAACCACCATGCGTCCAACCCATCCACATACCAGGCTTGCTTAGATCACCCATTACCATATCATATTGACCAGTTCACATTAACCAAAATATCATTAATGCATAATTAAATGTGTAGTGTTGTTTCCCATCCTAATTAATTAAGCGAAGCAAAAAGGTAAAAAGCCCTTCCCGACTCTCTACCATATATTCCAGTTGACAAGGGGGGTTAAACAAAGCTAGTAAACTTCCTATCATAGGATTCCCATCACATTGACACACGCATGCAATTTTGCAAACAAAACATTTATTTGAAAACTGGATCAATATGCTTCAAGGACACTTGCCTTGCTCTTGCGGTTGATTAGGGTCAAAGCCTTCAAACTCTTGGTGCTAGAGATCCTCCGCGGCACTCTCTAGCACAAATCCGTCTAATCCGCACAATAAACATACATAACAAGAAACACAATCAAAGAGTGCACAAATATTACTCAATATGACATGACATGCATGATTAATGCAAATGCAAGGTAGAACTTGTTAATTGATTGCTTTTAATGATCACTAACTAGTTCTAATAGATTTTAACAAGTTTATACAGGTTTGGATGTGATTAGATCAAACTTCAGAATCAATTCAACACAATTTAGCCAGGAAGACCGGACTAGTTCGCTAGGGACCGGACAAGTCCGCACTTTGCAAGATCAATAGATTAGGGTTTTCTGGATCGACGTGAATTTTGAGATTAGTGGTTGAGTTCACGTAAGGAAAAGAGAATAGAAGGTATACCAGGTGTTTAGAACTCCAATGAATCAAGAAACTTGGAGGTAGCACTTGGATCTTGGTGATCTAGGGTTAGTGATGAACTTGGAGATGAATTGGTGATGAAGAACGAAACTTGGTGGAGATCTTGATCCTCTTTCGTTTCCTCCTCTTCTTCTTCTTGCTTGGGATATTCTCCTCCCTCCTTGATGGTGGCTCTCCACGAACTAGGGTTTGGGTGGGGTGGAAAAGTGGCAAACAGATGTCAAGCCAAGGGGTAGGGTTGTTTATATAGAGGTGGAGGCTAGGGTTAGATGGATTTCAAGTTTGGGATGAGTAGAGGCTAGTTTAGAGTCCCTCATGGGCTCTAAAAGAGTTAGGTACGACGTCCCTGGGCCCACTTAACTTGAAACCCAAGAAACAAGTCATAAAACAAAAGATCAACTCGGTGTCACAAAATATCAGACAAGTCCGAAAATGACCGGACTAGTCCAAAAATGTCCAGAGAGAAAATCGGACAAGTCTGGACTTAAATCGGACAAGTCCGACTTTAGTCAGAGAGGAAATTGGACAAGTCCGCTGGAACACCGTACTAGTCAGGAAAAGTCCAGGGACTTATCAAATTTTCAAGGATCCATGGAATATCTGACTAGTCCGCACAATATCGGACAAGTCCGAAAGTTTCTAGAGGCAAAATCGGACTAGTCCGCAGCAAAAACGGACAAGTCCGTTTTTAGTCAGAGAGAAATCAGACTAGTCCTCACTAAAATCGGACTAGTCCGCACTTTCCTGCATTTTAAGTGCGGTTTTGTTCCAAGTCAATTTTAAACTCGTTCCTCTTTATGTGGGTTAATGTTAAACATGTATATGAGTGTATGCAAGGCATGATGTATGAAAATTAGTGTGTTACATGTATTCAGCACACATAGGTCTCATAATGCTGGAATCATCTAAATGAAGGAGAGAAAAGAGCCCATATTTCTACAAGTATTTGACCAAGAGACACGTAAAAGAAGATTGCAAAGGGGGAGTTTCTTGTGAGGTCTGTGATAGTAAGGATCTTGAGAAGCCCAGATGTCCTATTTTTTGAGGTGAGAAAATTGCACCTCAAATCAGTGGCTATGCGGTAGATGGTCTGGGTTTTTTTCATATTCCTCGGCTCTCAAAAACAAATGCCAGAATCAAGGACAGGGCAGCACTAATCAGGGTGATCGAAGGAGACCTTACAACTGAAGAAATCACTGTTGAGATGGAGAGACTAATCCCAGGAAGGTGGGTCTGGAAGGTGGAAGACATAGGCAACAATTATATCAGAACATTTTCTCCTTCAAAAAATGAAGTCATAAGAATGGTGGAATGGGGGACAGTTAGCACAATGATTAGTCCTGCGAATATTAGAATTGAAGAGAGAAGTGGAGCCACTAATGCTAAAGCAGCACTATCAAAAGTATGGGTTCAGTTTATTTGTTTGCCAATGGAGTACAGAGAAGTTCTCATTATTTGGGCAATAGGAGCACTTTTAGGCATGAAAAAAGATGTTGATATGTTCACAAATAGGTATGACATATGCCGGTTCCAGTGTCACATCTAGACCCATCATTGATTCCTATGTACATGGATGTGGTGATAGATGACTTTGTTTATGCATTGAAGTTTCGAGTAGAGAAAATGGGCAATGCAAATAACCTTGAACCCATGGATATGGACATTTATGAACCTCTGAGCCCTAGGGAGCAGCAGCGGGAGAATGGAAATAATCAGGAAAATATTGATGAACGTCGTCACACGGGAAACAATGATATACAGGAGGGGGTACAGGTTCTGAAAACTCGGTATCAAATGGTCCTGCTAATCAGCGCCAAGTTTTTCATTTGGCTATGCCGAACATTGAGAAGTATTTGGAAGGCTGTAGGAAAAAAAGGCTCCTTAAGGAGCCAGAACAGGGAGGTTTGATGGGGCTGGATCATCAGGGCGATCTGAGAATGGAGGATGCGGAAAGAGAAAATATGCAGATCATCAAGTGGCATTAGAATTCATGACTAAATGAAAAAGATAGTGGTTCAAATGAAGTAGTGGAAAATATTGAGGTATGTGATGGTAATTATGAGTCAACTGTAAATTCATCCATGCAAAATATTGTTGATAATATATACAACGATCAGATGGTGGAGTCTGAGGGAGAAAATAGGGTGGAAGCTATAAAGGAGATGGCGGCAATAAGGGAGGCTTCGCCCTCCTTTTTAGCTTCATGCAAGAGTAAGAGAAGGAGCACTACAGCGGAGGATAATGTACTGGAGAAAGCTGAGAAGCTGAAAGCGAAGAGAAACGAAGGTCAGACTCCGCAAACTGTTCTTGATATTAGTGATAATATTATTTGTTCAGATTTAAATAAGGTGGGGGTTTTATTATGTGATCACGGGTCTAGTAATAGGAAGGATCAGGAAATTGAATCAATTAAATTACTGAGGGAAGGGGAACTAGTTAGAGTTTTCGGTCCAACGCAAACAAACAAGACCTTATCAGTTTTAGAAGATGAGGAAAAGGAGAATAATGAAGAAGAGGAAATTGATAGGTTTATTTTTAATCATTTATGTAATGTCATTATTGGAGATGTGATGGACATCAACGAAGATCAGTTGGATTGTATCGATGATGGACTACTGTCACAGGGTGCCTTAAGGGAGAGGGTAAAGAATAGAGAACATTTTACAAATAATAAATGAAGGGTATATTCTGTAATAGTGATGGATTTGGCAATCCAGCCAAATTTCAATTTCCATCAGACCTTACGAAAGAACAAAATCTCAGCTTCATAGGGATATCCGAAACAGGTGTAAAGGACTTTACGTACTCGTTTCAAAGGAACCTATGTGCTGAAAAAAAAAATTATTTTGGCACAATAAAGAACCACATGGAAGATCAGGTGGTATTTTGTTGGGTGTTAACCAAGATGTTTTTGATATAGGGTCAGTAGACGAGGGGGGAACATTATGTGATGTTCAAGCTGCTGAATAGGTCAGACAATTTTAAATGGGCTCTAGTGATAGTGTACGGTCCAGCTCAATCACAATTTAAAGAACAATTCATGATTGAGTTAGTCAACCTCTGCAGAAATGTCACCTTTCCAATATTAATAGGTGGAGATTTTAATATAATGAGAAGTAGCAGTGAGAAAAACAAAGGAACCTTTAGCAGCACATGGCCTTTTTTGTTTAATGCTGTGATAGATGGGTTGTGGTTGAGAGAAATTGAGATGACAGGACGACAGTATACTTGGGCCAACTCACTTCCTGATCCTACGTATGAAAAATTAGACAGAATTTTAGTGTCCAAGGAATGGGAAAATAAATACCCGACCTCAACGGTTGTTGCACTTCAAAGAGGAATATCAGACCATACCCCTCTTTTATTAAATTTTTGAGAAAATCACCGGATCAACCAAATGCCTTTATTCAAATTTGAATTAGGCTGGTTGATGCGTGATAGGTTTAAGGACTCGGTGAGAAAGGTGTGGGAAGGTGATTTCACTGAATTATCATCAATAGAGAGATGGCAAGCCAAAATTACACGATTACATTAGTTTTTGAGGAGTTGGACTAAGAGTACGAGTGGTGACTATAAAAAAGAAAAGAAAGAGTTACTGGACAAAGTTGACTACTTATATAAGAAAGGAGAGAGAGATATTTTATCACAACATGAAGTTGAGATTATAGCAAATAGCGAAGAAGTTGAAGGAGGAGGAGATGACGTGGTACCAGAGAGCGTAAACTAAACATCTTCTATAAGGAGACTCAAATACAAAATATTTTCACTTAATAGCGAATGGCAAATACAGAAAGAGCCATATATACCAGTAGCAAGATGGTGATAATGAGATAAGTGGAGATGGAGAACTAATGAAATATATAACAAAATACTACAAAAAATTATTTGGGTCGCCAAAAAATAATCATTTTCAATTAGATGCTACGAGAGTTAATGATATAGCACAAGTGTCGAAGATAGAGAATGATATACTCGTACAGAAATTTACGGAGGAGGAAATAAAAAATGCTATTTTTCAGATGGAGGCAAATAAAGTGCCTGGTCCCGATGGGTTCTCGGCGAAATTTTATCAAGAGTTCTGGGAAATAATCAAACATGATCTGATAAGTATGTTTAATGACTTCCATGAGGGGATCCTTCCACTGTACATACATAATTTCAGAAAAATAATCCTAGTACCTAAGTGTGGTAGAGCAAATGCCATTCAAAAGTTCAGGCCTATTTGCTTATTAAATGTGAGTTTTAAAATTTTTACAAAAGTTGCCACAAATAGGGTGTTGGACATAGCTCACAAGGTCATTAGCCCTACCTAGACTGCATTTTTGCCAGGTCGAATCATAATGGAAGGGGTAGTAATTTTGCATGAGACAATACATGAATTACACAAGAAAAAGCTAAATGACGTGATCCTTAAACTAGATTTTGAAAAAGGTGTATGATAATGTCAAATGGTCATTTGTTAAGCAAGTCCTTATGATTGAGGGATTCTCGGAGACTTGAGTTATATGGGTAGAGGATTTTATGACTGGTGGTCATTTGGGTATCGAAGTAAATGATCAAATGAGTGAAAACTTTCAGACAAAAAGGCCTTAGACAAGGAGACCCTTTATCCCCAGTTCTGTTTAATATAGTGGTCGATATATTGGTTGTACTAATTAACAGGGCTAAGGAATCCGGGCTTTTATCAGGTATTGTACCTCATCTTGTACAGAATAAACTTTCCATACTGCAGTATGCGGATGACACAATTCTCTTTATGGATCACAATTTTGAACAAGCAAGTAAGCTCAAGATATTGTTGAGCGCATTTGAACTGTTGTCTGGTTTGAAAATTTATTTTCATAAGAGCAAAGTGTTTTGTTTCGGCGAAGCCAAATTGTTTGAGGCTCAATACTAAAACTTATTTGGGTGCCAACAAGGAACCCACCCGCATAAATATCTGGATATACCGATGCATTACAAGAAGTTGAATAATAATGACTGTAAAATGATGGAACTAAAGTTTGAGAAGAAACTTAGCAGTTGGAAAGGTAAACACTTATCGATAGGTGGCAGATTGGTTTTAATTAATTCTGTACTGACCAGTGTTGCAATGATCATGATATCTTTTTTTGAGATACCTAGAGGTGTCTTGGAAAAGCTGGACTACTATAGGTCTCATTTTTTCTGGCAGTCAGACAGCGAAAATAAGAAATATAGGCTGACAAAGTGGAATATTATATGTCAACCAAAAGAAGGAGGTCTGGGAGTTAAAAACCTCGATATACAGAATAAGTGTCTGCTCAACAAATGGTTATTTAAATTAATTAATGAAGATGGTATGTGGCAATGACTTTTAAAGAAAAAGTACCTAAAAAATCACACAATAGGGCAAGTGAAAATACGACCAAGTGACTCTCACTTCTGGTCCAGTTTAATGAAGATAAAAGATAGATTCTTACAGTAGGTACTTTTCAATTGCATAACGGTAGGGGAATACGACTCTGGGAAGATAAATGGATTGCAAATTATACATTTAAAGATAAGTACACTTCGTTATATCAGCTAGTGAGACGGAGAATGCAACAGTAGCCAATGTATTTAGTTCTGTACCATTAAATATTTCGTTTCGTCTTGGTTTATCGGATGTGAATTTACAGAGGTGGAACAGGCTTGTTGCAACCATAGTAAACGTCACGCTGTCGGAATCTTCAGATACGTTTAGGTGGAGTTCGCATCAAAGTGGAATGTTTTCGGTACAATCGATGTATAAAGTCATGATTTTTAATGGCAATGTGAGACAAAATAAGTAGTGTGGAACGCTAAGTTGCCACTAAAGATCAAAATTTTTATGTGGTACTTAAAAAGAGGAGTAGTTCTTACGAAAGATAATCTAGCAAAACGTAATTGGCAGGGGACAAAAAATGTGTATTCTGTTCTAGTCCAGAAACCATTCAACACTTATTTTTTGATTGCCATTATGCTAGATTTCTATGGAGATCTGCTCAGTTTTGTTTTAATATTGATATTCCACATAGTGTTGCTGATTTATGTGATAATTGGATGTTAGATGCTGACAAGATGACTAGACAGTTATTGATCACAGGGGTAGCATCAATGTGTTGGTCTTTATGGTTGTCCAGGAATGATGTGGTATTTGATAAAACACCGGTTAAAACTTATTTGTAGGTACTGTTCAGAGGAACATACTGGTGGAGAACATGGGCGTCGCTGCAAAGACTTGAGGAGTCCACCAAATTTATTAAAGAAGCGTGCCAACTACTAGAGTCATTAGCTATGAGAGTTTTTGCTTACTTTGGTTGGAGGTTTAGTAATAGATTAATATATTAGACTAAGGTCAGGTCAATAATGGTGTGCTTCCTGAGGTTGTAGTGAGTCTTCAGGGGTTCTTATTGGATTTTGGAGAACCTTTTGTCTGTAATAAACCTGGCTATATCCTCTATTGTGGTGAAGGCTGGGAATACTCGATTCCCTTTATCCAAAAAGCTCCAGTAGCATAGCAATAGATTGCTATGTGAACACCATGGTGTGTTGTTGGTATTAGTGAAAGATCATCTCTACATCTTGAGAGGCTATAAATATAGAGGGAATCATGGTAGCCAATATGTCCCACTTATCCTGTTACGTGTACAAACAGTTTGCTCAGTGGAACAACGGAGGACAAGGAAAGTAGGCATGGTGAACCACGATGCAAATGACATTCCCGATGCAACTGTCTGAAAATGATAGATCATAGGTATAACTTTTAACAAGAAATGGTTGTTGTATGAGTTTGGAAGTATAGGAAACTTGGATGTAGATATGCTTACAATGGACAAGTTAAAATTTGGTTTTTTGGAGGAAACAAATGTTATAGGCAAGGTGTACTCGAATGCTCAAAGAAGGTATTAACTTTGTCTCACCACGTAGCTCTGACCTTTTTCTAGCAAGTTAGCTGCTTAGGATGTCTTAACTGAAGGCTTAGGACTACCTGAATTGAACAAAAATAAAACTGAAATTTCAAAAAATACCAGCTTTTAGAATTCTAACTAGCCATTTGTATTTTCTTTGTCCATTGAAGGTTTGGAATTGTTTCATTCATCAGATAAGTCAATAAATTAATGATTCCATTTGTCCATGGAACCAAGCAACAATATGTACGGGCAGCATCACAAGTCAGTCTCAAGAATAAATCTTGTGTTAGATCTGTTGGAATATTTGGGCTTTGGACCGATTTATTCTCTAATGAATTTCAAATTTTGTGAAGAAGACATTAATCCTACATTCAATATTTGAGGAGAGTAGCACCCATTCATGAGAGAAGCTCTTTTCTATATATGAAATATATTAGAGAAGGATGAGCTAGAGTCTTACACAAAGTCACATGCACGTGCACGCATATTCATGTATTTTCACATGATTTGTCGTGTGACTTTGTCGGTGGTTTTGATCCGGCAGATCTCCCGACACTACTAAAGTGTTAGAGGAGTTTGAGGTTTGGTGTGGGCGCGCGGAGATTCAAGAAGGTGAAGTGTAAATGACACGAGGGACACGAAGATTTACCGTGTTCGGGCCGCCTGAGCGTAATACCCTACTCCACGCGGTGTGTTTTTGTTGTATTGGTTGTATGAGCTCAACGTGAGTTGAGAGTGTAGAGTGAGCGTGTTCAGTCCGTGTGTCCCCCCTGAATGTATCGTCGGCCTGTCCTTTTATAGTAGAAGGGCAGGCCGTTACAAGTTAGCCTGGCCCGACATGTGGTCCTGGCGGTTACTGATAATGATACACATTCAACACGTTTAATTGCCCTTAATGACCGAGTTATGGGCTTTGATAGCACCGTTACTGGTAATTAAGGTCGTTCGATCGAGTGTCATTAATATTGTATTAATGACACTTAATCGGGTCTTGAAGTCCTTGATTCCCCTTTGAAGATCCGGAGCCGTTGTGGAGTCTTCCGGAGGTTAGAGGCTGAAGATCCGTCGGTTTGATACGTGGCAGCTCCAGAGTATACTGTGGGGAACAAATAGGTCCGGAGCTACCTGACATGTGTCAGTTCTAGAGCTTTCCTCGGTCTGGGGTTAGGTCCGGGGGTGTAGTTATGGTACAAAGCCTGGAGGTTCCCCCTTGTGGGCGGTAGCTCCGGTTTGATAGTACACGTGGCGACCCTGGGACTAACCATGTTGGAGAAGCGGTTCCGGTTATGTCTGACATGTGGGCCTACGAAGGTCTTCAAATCAAGTAGATGACATTCCCTTGAGATCTTTGCAATACCAATGGGTATATGGTACCCAGGGTACCGACAGTGGCCCCCTGGGACCACCTCTGGGGAAGACCCCTTGGGTGAAGTCATTCCGTCGGAGGTGGATCCATCCTTTGACTTTTGAACTGAGTCTTCAAAGGTCTTCGGATGTGCCGTTGGCGATGGTTTGGAGTTAAATCCTCGCGTCGTGGCATATCCCTTGTGCGGAAAATGAGATCTTTGGCGTGCGGATCTCACGTAATTGAAGGTCGCCGGCTCCCGATACGAAAATCGTATCGGTTCCGCGCGCCTTGTCAGGCCGCCGCCTTCGGGCTTCCCGCCTCATGATGACAACCGTTCGCCAGGGTAAGAACCTCGACTTGATCGTCCGGGTGGTCTCGGGCCCTCTTATCATCGGTTGGGTGGAATTTTTGAGTAGTATCTTCGACTTCCTTGCGGTTTCCGTCCAAGCATTGCGAGGGCTTACTTAAGAAGGAAAGTGCGCACCGTCTGGGGTTCTTTACGCCTCTCATCTGATCTTGCGCTCAAACTCCCAACTTGTGCCTGCTTTTCCTCTCCTGCCTTGCTGTGCTGCGATGGAGTTGGGTCTCCACGAGAGTCGTTTGAAGACCGAAGGTGATCTGAAGAAGGTCCCGACCCTCATGGGATGGTCCCCGGACTTCTTCAACCACCTGGTCCGCGACGGGGGAGAGCTCCCGTTCGAGAAGGAGCACGCCGGCGAAATGGTGTACTTCTTTTCGTACACCATGTTGGGGTTGATCCCACCTTTTTACTCCTTTTTCTTGATGATGTTAAACTTCTATGGTCTGCAACTATACCACCTTGGCCTCCACTCCATTCTTCTTGTGTCCGTCTTCGTCCACTTCTGTGAGATGTGGGTGGGCATCCCCCCTGCATTGAACTCTTCCGGACCTTCTTCACCATCCATACCACCGGTAGGAGCAATTAGTACCTTGGCTTCTACTACTTCGTGAAGCGCAAGAAGTGACCATTCAAGTACCCCCGGTCGTTTCCCTCTGGAAAGGGGGATGATTGGAAGAAGGACTGGATAGTCATCCGGGTGGAGGAGCACGAGAAGCTGGAGCTGCCCGAAGGCCTCCCCAACATCGACACTACAGTCTGGAGTGAAGCTCCGGTGCTGGCGGACGCCTTCCACCCTGCTCTGACCAGGATCCGCCAGTGCGTGGAGGGAGGATTAACCCCTCAGGCGGTGTTTTGCAACTTCCTGGTCAATAGGTGGGCACCGATGAAGAGGAGAAAAAAACTCGCTTGGGCCCTCAACAGTGTGATGGACGACGACCGGGTCGAGACCGGGCTGAAGTCCAACATGGTGGGGACAACCTTGGAGTTTCATTCCTCAAGAAGTTCCAGCACAGCATCGACGTCGCGGGTGACGACTTGACTCCGCCATCAGCTTTTCTCCCTCTAAACGTGGAAGTAGAGTTCAGCAGGGAGCTCCGACGGAAGATGCCTGTGCTTGACGACCTTGGTGTCGTCGAGAGAAGATCGACCTCCAGGGTGGTGATCCCTCGGGCTTCTGAAGGTGGCTCCAACCCTGCCCCCAAGCCAAGGATCGAAGTCGTCGGCAAGGGCAAGGAGCTGGTAGACGAACCCTTGAGCCGGAAGAGGAAGCTGCAGCATGCTGACGGAAGGTATGCAAGGCCCGCAACCTCTGCATCAGCTCCTTCTCCCCGGAGGGGGAGGTCTTCTACAACTGCGGCGACTGTACCCGCAGCGGCGTCCTCCCGGGGTGCTAGCTCCGGGCATGCGACTTCAGCACCAGGGCCGGTTGAGGCCTCTAGGTCCGGAGGTCCTTCCCGGTCGAGGGGGGCCTCGACTAAGGAAATGCCTGTAGATGCAACGTGTTCCACGCCGACGGCGGCTATGGTCAGCCCAGAACACCCAGGAAAGAGATTCCGCGCAAGCTGGTGCGGAAGCCTCCCGAGGTAATTCTTAATCTTTATCTCAGACAGTTGTTTTGTTGTAGTAACTATTTTTTTAAGTTTCTTCATCCATCCTCTACAGCGTTCCAAAGAAGAGGAGTGATGCTCCACCCTCAGCCACAGCAGCTGAAGCTGTGAGGGCGGAAGCTTCTGCTCCTGTCCTGGTGCCACCCCAAGTGGTGGCTGAAGCTGTGACAGCTCCGGCGCCAGCTGTCGTGGTCATGGACCTCGACTCATCCCCAGAGACTCCCGTGGTAGCGCCGTACCGCGGGAGAGAAGATGCGCCAGCGGCACCTGCCCCGGAGGTTGAAGCTCCGGTCCTGGTGCAGAGATGATGGAATCTCCGGCCGTTGAGCCGGAGAAAGCAGTAATTCCGGCCCCAGAGCCGGAAATTGTTGAAGCCCTGGCGGTTAAGCCGGAGGTAATTGAAGTCCCGGCGTGTGCGCCGGATGTTGGGGAAGTCCCGGCGGTTGGGCCTGCTACCTCTGAAGCACCGGCCGCAGAGCCGGTCGTTGTTGGAGCTCCGGGCGCATGGCCGGTTGATGTTGAAGACCTTCCGGCTCCCGAGCTGGTTGTTGCAGAGGCGTCGGCGCTCGAGCCGCCAGTAGAGGAGGTGCCCAGGCTGAAGCCAGAAGCAGCTCCTGCTCCAGGTGTGACGACACCGGAGGTACTCGCGGCTGAGCCGGAGTGCCCAGAAGAGGTTGCTGGCCCCCTGCTTGAGGGAGCAAATGAAGACCTGGCGGCTGGTCCTTCGGAACCACTTCCGGAGGTTGGAACTTCATCAGTGGGACCTTACTCGATGGCGACTGAGGCCATCCCGGAGGACGGCCCTAGTGCCATAGAGGCTCAGGGGACCACTCTTGTGGAGCGGGACCCAATTTTTGTAACTGAAAACCCGCTGGAACCAGCGGCGGAGATCCCAGCAGGTCGGAACCTATCCTGTTGTCATTGTCTATTGACAACGCCTGCTCTAGTCTGCATCAAGTTCAGCTGGCATTCTTCCACGACAGCAAGGCTCTTGAAGAGGAGCGCCAAACCCTTAGGCGGTGGCGTAACCGGCTCTACTTCGAGACCAAGCTGGCGCAGTCGAGGCTGGCAGATGGCAAAGAGTGGATTAAGCGGGAGAAGGTCCGTCTGGAATACTAGGGAAAATTATTGGATGACAGGGAGAGCATGACTCGCGCCCTCGAAACTCAATCCCGGGCCATTTATGAGCAGACCAAAGCAGCTAATAGTGCGGTTGATGAACGCCAAGAAAGGCTGGAAGCCATTAACACTACTCTCATCAAGCGCCGGGAGGCACTTGAGGAGAGGGAGAAGAGGCTCGAAGATGAAGAGCAGAAACTCCTTGAGCTGCGGGATGACGTCCTGAAGAGGGAGGAGGGGCTCACCGAAAAGGTGGCTCTGGCTGACAAGGGCCTCGAGGAGCGCGCCAAGAAATTGGAAGAGCACTGCGTTGAGGAGGAGGAGAAGGCCTGGGTGCGGGGGCAGGAACTCTACGAGCAAGAGTGTGCCATCGCTGCCAGGGAGAAGAAAGTGAGGGGCAGGGAGAAGGACCTGGTTGACCGCCGGGACAGGATCTATCTTCGGGAGGAGGAGCTCGGAAAACTCGAGAAGCAGGTTGCTGAAAAGATTCAGCAAAATGCCAAAGAGGTTGAGCGCCTCGCTCGTGAGAATTCTAAACTAGCGGCGGCCAGAAGATCCTTGGAAGAACTGAAGGGATTGAGGGCTGCGGACTCCCTACAGGTTTGGGAGTTCCTGAGCAAAGCCAACGATGGTCCCGTCGAAGGAGAAGGCGAAGCCACCCGAGCCAACGTGTCGGAGGTTGCTCAGAAGGTCGCCCAGTTCTTTCATAGGGTCTAGGACCATCTCTATAGCTCCCACTTGTATTCTCTCTTTTTCTTCCCCAATTTTGTAATCCCTTGTCTCCAGATGAATGGAATCCAAATTTTTGCAAATTTCATTTTTTGTCTTCAACACTTTTGTCTTCACTTGGCCCCCTGGTAGATGTACACAATTTGATTGTGAACATGTACCAAAAGGATATTGTGTTTGATTGAAGACTCGTTTGCTTCGAACCTGTAGAGTGTAGGTCCGAAGACTTCGATAGCGAAGGCCCCCTGAGGTTGTCGGAGCTTAGTAGCTCCGACACTAGTTCCTATCAATGCGTAGAGCATCGATAGTTCGACCTCCGGGATGTCGAAGCTTAGTAGCTCTGGCAGTGACCATTGCCAATGCGTAGTTTGTTGGCAGTAGACCCCGTTTGTGGAATCTTCTCACCATCTTTTATTCTGCGTCGACGGCTGGCCCCTCTAGCTTTACCGGAGCTTGGTTGCTCTGGTGCTGCTTGTTTTCAATGTTTAACATCGATTATAAGCCATCTAGGGGGAGTTGGAGCTTCGTCAGCTCCGGCCTCTCTCCATCAACATTGATTCTTTATTTTTCCTGCACACTGAAGCCAAGAAAAATAGTAAAATTTGCTCCTTGCCTATAACCTCATCATGGCTTACGATTCTCAAGAAAATTTTAGGTCAAACCCGGTTCTGAATGTGACCAAACGCATTGCCTTCTTTCTTCCAGATCCAATTGTACTTGGACCTACCTTACTTCGGTCTGCCGGGGTGTAGGTAGAGTGGCGTACTTAGGGTGCTTGACCAGGCTAAGTCGATAGCACACTCCGGCCCTAGATTGGCTTGGCAACATTCAGGCGAGTGGGACATGAACAATATTTGAATCCAGATGAATCGACAATACAGCTCGAATCATATATGAACCAGTCGAACAAAAATTTCTTAAGAATTGCACGTCTTTGTTATAGACAAGAAAGAGAAAAATAAAAAATGTTGAGCCTGTACAAAGTAAATGCACGTGGAGTCTTTTTCACATGAAGATGTCTTTCATTATAGGTCCGGGGTACAGGGGAAACAAGTACACTCTTAGGGTACGGAACCAGGCTAACTGTGTTTCATTTCTCGTTTGACCCAGGGTAGCTAGCCACACTTTTACTCCTGAGACTGTGACAAGCGTTGCATGAACTTTGCGGGCCTTTCGGGAAAGGTCCGACTGTTCTCCCGGAGGAACTACCTGACTCTGTACAATGACTCTATAACATACACCTCAAGTTACTACAGACTCACCTCCGTGATATTAGGTGTAGAACTTGCGGAGGTGCTCAATGTTCCAAGGATTCGGGAGAGGTGTCCCATCCTTGGTTGCCAAGCGAACGCTTCCAGGACGAGATACTTTAATCACTCGAAAGGGTCCTTCCTAGTTGGAGGAGAGTTTGTTTAACCCTTCTCTGGATTGTATTCTCTGTAGCACCAGATCGCCTTCCTCGAGCTGTCGGTTGTGTACATGCCGCTGATGATAGCGCCGAAGGGCTTGGTGGTATCGGGCATTCCGAACAGCTGCTTGGCAGCTTCCCTCCTCGAGGAGGTCTAGGTCTTCACGCTGGAGCTGGTCCTGCGTGGCTTCATCGAAGGTCCGGACCCGGAGTGACCCCAAGGTGATTTCAGGATGAAGGATTGCTTCAGCTCCGTACACCAGGAAGAAGGGTGTCTCTTCAGTTGACTGGTTTGGAGTTGTCCTGTTGGCCCATAGAGTGGGCGGAAGCTCTTCAATCCAGTTGGCTCCATGTTTTTTCAAGCGCTCATAGGTGCGCGTTTTGAGTCCTTTTAGGATTTCAGCATTTGCTCTCTCGGCCTGGCCATTGCTTGCCGGGTGAGCTACGGAGGCGTAGCAAACTTGAATGCCGAGGTCTTCGCAATATCCTTGAAATGCAGAGCTTGTGAATTGGGTCCCGTTATTAGTAATGATTTTGCTTGGGACTCCAAATCTGCATACGATGGACTACAAAAAGTTGATAGCAGATTGCTTGTTTATTGTCACAACTGGAGTTGCTTCCGGCCACTTGGTGAACTTGTCGATGGCGACATACAGGAACTTGTAACCTCCGACGGCTCTTGGGAAAGGTCCCAAGATGTCCATCCCCCACACGACGAAAGGCCATGTAGGAGGTATCATTTGTAGAGGCAGAGCCGGTGTGTGAATTTGCTTTGCAAGAAATTGGCATGCTTCGCATTTCTTCACCAGCTCAATTGCATCCTGGAGTGCTGTTGGCTAGTAGAAGCCATGCCGGAAGGCTTTACCGACCAGCGTGCGGGAAGACACGTGGTTCCCACACTCGCCTCCATGGATTTATGCGAGGAGATCGCAGCCTTCTTCCCTTGTGATGCACCGCATTAGGACGCCGTTGGCACCGCACCGATAGAGATCCCCTTCTACTAACATGTATCTTTTAGAAAATCTGACATTCCGGTCAGCGGATACATCATCTTTAGGAAGGATGTTGTCTTTCCAGTAGCTCCGGATCTCCGAGATCCATGCATCCGAGTTAACTTGAGCATTTGAGTTTTGCGTGCTGGGTTGCTCGGAGCTTTCGGCAGCACCTACGACCCTTGATGGCTGCCATGGTAACAGGGCCATTGGGACCGTCAGCTTTGGGATGCTGATCTCGCCCCCTTCGCTCAGTTCGGCAGGCTGAGCTGTGGGTTTTGACAACCTCCGGACAAAAGTTCCGTCAGGACTCGGAGCTCCGGTTGACGCTTTCGTCGAGAGTTCGTCGGCTTCAGCATTGAGGGCAAGCTGGACATGGTGGAGATCTAGGACTTCAAAGTCCTTCTGAAGCCTCTGGACTTCAAGGAGGTAAGCATCTAACTGGAGATTGTTGCAGGAGCATTCACCCTTCACTTGCTTAATGATGAGCTGTGAATCTCCCTTGACCAGCAGTTGCTTGACACCGTATGATAGTGTCACCCTTAGTCCGTAGATGAGTGCTTCGTATTCCGCCATGTTGTTGGTCGCCTTGAAGTCAAGGTGTACCATGTATTTTACCTTCTCTCCGGTTGGTGCATGGAGCCGTCGAAGTAGAGGGTCCAGTGAGGCTCGATGAAGACCGGAGCCTTGTGTTCTGGCTTCTGCTCACTGGGGCCCCTAGGGTTTGATGGAGAGGGAGTCCATTCCGCCACGAAGTCTGCCAATGCTTGACTCTTGATTGCTTGCCTTGAAATGAATTCGAGATCGAATTCGGCCAATTCCGCTGCCCACTTTGCAATATTCCCAGTTGAATTGGGATTATGCAAGATTGCTCGAAGTGGGTAAGAAGTCACCACTGAGATTTTGTGAGCTTGGAAGTAATGGCGAAGCTTTCTGGAGGCAATAAGAACTGCATAGAGCAGCTTATGCACCTCTAGGTATCGAGTCTTGGCATCATGAAGTACTTCACTGTTGAAGTACACTGGGCGCTGGTTGGTTCGGACCCTCTCGGAGGGGCCCGGAGCTTCCTCTTCATTGACCCGGATCCTCCCGGAGGGATCCGGATTTTCTTCTGGGACCTCCAGGTCCTTGCTGGAGGAACTTGGAGCTTCTTCAGAAGTGATCGGGACCCTCCTGGAGGCGTCTGGGTCTTCTGAAGTTACTTCTTGTGGAATCAAGTCTGGGAGTTGGGACCCAGACTCGCTTTCAGGAACCTCCAGACCCTCCTGAAGGGGTCTGGACTCCTGAGTATGGGGTAGTTCTGGTCTCTCCGCAACCAGGACCATACTGACGACTTCTTCAGTGGCTGAAATGTAAAGCAACAAAGGCTCACCAGGGTTCAGAGCTACCAGAGTTGGTAGGGTGCTGAGGAACTGTTTTATCTCCTGGAACGCCTTTTCTGCTTCTTCGCACCATTGGAATGGTCCGGACTTCCTCAATAACTTGAAGAAGGGGAGTGCCCGTTCCGCCAGTCTTGAAATGAACCGACTGAGGGCTGCTAGACATCCAGTTAGCTTTTGGACAACTTTGATGCGGGCTGGTGGCCACATGTCTTCAATGGCTTTGATCTTCGCCGAATTAGCTTCTATGCCCCGGTGACTTACCAGAAAACCAAGAAGTTTTCCGAAGCTAACCCCGAAGACACACTTGTATGGTTTTAGCTTTGTGCGGGTGACCCGCAGCTTGTCGAAGACAGTCTGCAAGGTGTCAAGGAGTGTCTCCTTGTTTTTAACCTTGACCACGATGTCATCGACGTACACTTCCACTATGTCTCTAATGAGTTCTTCAAATGTTTTGTACATAGCTCGTACAAAGGTTGAAGTTGCATTCTTGAGACCAAATGGCATGGCTGTATAGTAGTACAATCCATCTACTGTGATGAAAGAGGTATGCTCTTCATCTTTCCTAGACATTCTGATTTGATGATACCAGAATATGTGTCTAGGAAACATAGTAATTCACACCCAGAGGTGAAATCCACTATCTGATCTATTCTAGGTAGTGGGAATGGATCTTTTGGACATGCCTTATTTAGTGTTGTGTAGTATATACACATCCGAAGCTTGCCGCTGGACTTGGGTACAACGACTGGGTTTGCCAGCCATTTTGAATGGAAGACATCTCGGATGAATCCAGCTTTGAGCAACTTCTTCACTTCTTGTCGAATGAAGTTTTGTCGCTCCACGGATTGCTTTCGAGGCTTCTGATGCACAGGTCGGGCATCGTGGTAGATCTTCAGATTGTGCTCAATCACTTCCCTGGGGATCCCATGCATTTGTGACGGTTGCCAGGCAAACACGTCGACATTACCCCGGAGGAAAGCGATGCGCGCGAGTTCCTATTTGTCATTCAGTCCTCCCGATATACTGGTGGTCTGAGCGGCATCGGAACCTATTTGGACTACTTTGACGGGAATGTCGGTGTCGCCGCTTGGCTGCACACGAGGTGCAGAAGTTGAGCCTCGCTGACGAATGCTCGGGGGTTTTGGAGCTTGCTCCTGCCTGGAGTCCTCCTCTTGCGCCGTAGTAAGAGCATGGAGTTCTTCTAGAGCAGTTACTCCGGTAGTACGATCTCCGTGGATCTGGAGAACGCCTACTGGTGTTGGCATCTTTAACACCAGGTAACCATAATGAGTAGCTGCCATGAATTTGTACAAGGCAGGCCTACCCAAGATGGGATTGAAGGGTAAGTTGATCTGAGCAACGTCAAAGACCAACTACTCGGTGCGATACTTCTCCCGGGTCCCAAAGGTAACGGGGAGGGTAATAGCTCCGAGTGGGGTAATGGCTCCCGGACCTACTCCGGAGAAAGGTCGGGAGGGTTGGAGATCCGAAGGTCGGAGCTGAAGCTTGGTAAAAGCTTCGAAGCTTATGAGGTTGAGCCCCGATCCTCCGTCTACCATGACATAATGGAGCTGGATGTTATTGATGGTAGGAGATACCATCAAAGGTAGCTGACCTGCTCCAACCATGCTTCGAGGGCAGTCCGAAGCATCAAAAGTGATGGTTGTGTCCATCCACTTTCGATGAGGCTCTGCCCTAGCTGGAGGAACTACATCAGCCATGTCCCGGCGCATAGTCTTGATGATGCGGTGGGAGGTGATGTCCCATGATCCAACAAAAATGGTGTTCATGATCTTCCGACGCTCGTTGTCAGAGACCTCAGAATCGTCATCGACGGAGGTGTAAACGGACTTCAGGACCTTTTTGGGATCCTGAAAACCTAACTACTCTTCAGACGGAGCTTCGTCATCTTTTTGTTTTCCTTCCCTTTGACAAAAAGGAGCTTCTTCCCGACGCTTGTTGTAGCGCTCAGCAAGGTTTTGGACCTCCCGGCAGTCTTCCAAACCGTGGCTGTACGTTTTGTGAATAGGACACCACACTTTGGGTTTGCCACCGTCTTCAGAAGACGGTCGAGGTCACTTCTCGGGGCGTGGCCCCCGGCCACCTGGAGCTGCATCAGCTGCAGCATTGGATGCACCGGCTAACGGCTTCCTCTTGTCATTGGTCTTCTTCTTCTTCTTGCCACTCCTAGAGGTAGTGGCTTCTTCTTTGGAGGATTTTTTGTGATCTTCCGGAGTTGGTTTGGAGTGCATTTCACGGCCCTCCGCAGCTCTAGCACATTTGTCAGCCAGGCTGAAGAGTTCCGTGACACTGGTGATCTCCTTGATCGCTAGTTTCTCCAGCATCTTCTTATCTCGTACTCCCTGTCTAAATGCCACAATGACAGAAGCGCTAGAGATAGAAGGTATAGTATTTCGTACCTGAGAGAATCTCTGGATGAATGATCGCAGGGATTCTCCTCCTTTTTGCACAACTGCAAAAAGGTCCAGTTCAGTGCCTGGTCGGGTGTAAGAACTCCCGAAGTTGGCGGTGAACTGTCGGCACAACTCCTCCTAACTGCTGATGGAGTTGGGTGGAAGGCTCATAAATCAAGACTTGGCGGTCCCAGTTAAAGCCACTGGGAAATAATTGGCCATTACGGCATCATTTCCTCCAGCTGCAAAGATAGCAGTGGAGTAAATATGAAGAAATTCGACAGGATTAACGGTCCCGTCGAACTTCTCCGGCAGGTGAGGCTGGAACTTCTGTGGCCACCTGACCATACGCAGATGCATGGCCAGGGCTGAACAGCCTCCTCCTACTCCTTTAGGAGCAGGAATGTCCTGAGCTTCCCGTCTTTCACGAGCACGCTCAATATGTACTTGGCCGTCTTGTTGACGGTATCGGCGATCAAGCTCCGCCCGGAGGTCATGAGTTTAAAGCCTTGATACCGCGTGAGTGCGTCGTGCCCCCGAGGGCAACGACGTCACCTGCTGTGACGCAGCACGTCTCCTGTTGTTGGAAACGTGCGAACCATGTCTGCCAGACAAGGTCCGTCACTGCGACGGGGCCCGTCCTGAAGGAGGAGGACCCTGGTTGCTGATGCGGTTGGCTGCTGCTGCAACCAAATGTTCCACATGGGCCCTCCACTGCTCCAGTGCATCCCGAGATGCATCCGGAGGTGGTGGGCGTTGGAGAAGAGCACGTGCTGCATGGAGTGCGTGTTTCGGGTTGTCGTAATTCTCCGACGCAGTGATTGACGCCGGTGCACCATCGCGCTGCCCAGCTTGATTTGCTGGTGGAGGCTGCGGCGGTGGAAGTGTGACTCCTGCTGGAATCGTGGTTCCTGCTGGTGGCTGCATATTGGAGGGATTATCCCCAAACGCTTGAACAGCGGGATGACCATTGGATGATCCAGCGGCTGAGTTCACCATTCTTGAAATCTCAGGTGCCCCTACCTGGCGCGCCAACTGTCGGTGGTTTTGATCCGGCAGATCTCCCGACACTAATAAAGTGTTAGAGGAGTTTGAGGTTCGGTGTGGGCGCGCAGAGATTCAAGAAGGTGAAGTGTAAATGACACGAGGGACACGAAGATTTACGTGGTTCGGGCCGCCTGAGCGTACTACCCTACTCCAGGGGGTGTGTTGGTGTTGTATTGGTTGTATGAGCTCAACGTGAGTTGAGAGTGTAGAGTGAGCGCGTACAGTCCGTGTGTCCCCCCTGAATGTATATTCGGCCTGTCCTTTTATAGTACAAGGGCAGGCCGTTACAAGTTAGCCTGGCCCGACATGTGGCCCTGGCGGTTACTGATATTGATACACATTCAACACGTTTAATTGCCCTTAATGACCGAGTTATGGGCTTTGACAACACTGTTACTGGTAATTAAGGTCGTCCGATCGAGTGTCAATAATATAGTATTAATGACACTTAATCGGGTCTTGAAGTCCTTGATTCCCCTTTGAAGATCCGAAGCCGTTGTGGAGCCTTCCGGAGGTTAGAGGCTGAAGATCCGTCGGTTGGATACGTGGCAGCTCTGGAGCATACTGTGGGGAACAGATAGGTCCGAAGCTACCTGACACGTGTCAGTTCCGGAGCTTCCCTCGGTCTGGGGTTAGATCCGGGGGTGCCGTTATGGTACATAGCCCGGAGCTTCCCCCTCGTGGGCGGTAGCTCCGGTTTGATAGTACACGTGGCGACCCTGGGACTAACCATGTTGTAGAAGCGGGTCCGATTATGTCTGACATGTGGGCCTCCGAAGGTCTTAAAATCAAGTAGATGACATTCCCTTGAGATCTTTGCAATCCCAAGGGGTATATGGTACCCAGGGTACCGACAGACTTGTCACTTGGTACATGGTGACTCGTGTATTAATCCTGATATCTTTATTTTGTAAAGTCAGATATGAACACGACTTGAGTGCTCGCAATACAGTGTTTTATTTTATGAAATAGTTTTTGAAGGACACTACATAAGAAACGAAAATTGGAGACAAAGATGGACGACACGCTCAAAGGAGGGCGTCTATGATATGGTTAAGCGAGACGTGCCTGTTTCAGCGAGGATCTGACATAGCTCGATTGAACGTACAAGGAGACGAGGCACCCTCCTCTCAGTTAAGTATGTATCCGCGAGGCACCCTCTTCTCTAGAAACAGAAGACGCGCTTCTGACAAAGCATCACTCCTTTTTGCGAAAGAAATGACACAAACTTTACAGAAAGCACGTCTCCTTTGTCTTTAGTTACAGACAGACATGAACACGTCGCTGAACGATGAAATTCATTCATTCGCAGTTGAACATATAAGATACTCATCATACAGATGAACAAAGATAACACATGCATTTATTAACAATATATTACATAACACAAGAAAAAAGTATAAGACACAAGAAAAGAAAAAACAACCTCAACTAAAAACAACAAAATAAAACCTAAATCCTACTCCTCCTCCTCCTCACCCTCCTCCTCCTCCGGTGGCCATCCAGCACAGGTGCAATAGGGGTCTTGGCCAGCTGCTCCGGCTGCTTCGCCAATTGCTGCAGCTGGTCCAGATCCGGCGGTGCAACCTCGCGACCGAGGTTCCTCGCCATCGCCTCCACCAGGATACTGCGACCCTTGGCGCCGATCACCTTGGCCATTATCTCGAGCAGCCTCTGGAACTGGTTGAACAGCATATCCAATAGCATCTCGAGCAGCTCGTTGTTGAGCCTCTCGGGGGATTGGCAACACTGTTTCTTGCAGGGTGGCTCACTCGGCAAGCTTGGCGGTGGAACGTTGGCCATTGTGGGTTGCCTGCACAGAGAAGACGAACGAAGAGAAGATTAGAGATTGATAGTGCCTTATATAAGCTCTGTGCGGAGAAGCAAAATGGAGACATGCTTACAGTGAAGTGTGTCTCCTATGCTCGACCTCTACTAAAAGGGAGACACGCTCTTACGAAAAGTGTGTCTCCTATTCCTAACATCTCCTTTAGATTCATGATCCTCCTCCTCCTCCTCGGTAGGAGACTCCGACATAGGTGCAATAGGAGCCTGGGCCGGCTGCGCCGGTTGCTCCCGTTGCACCGGTTGCTCCGGTTGCACCGGCAGTGCAACCCCGAGACCAAGGTTGCTCTCCATCGCCGCCACAAGGGTTCTACAGCTCTCGGTGCCGAGCAGTAGGGCCATCATCTCGAACAGATTGTCGAGACGATCTGCCACCCCGGTGAGATCATAGAGGTAGTGGTTGAGGGTACCCGTTCCAATAAACTGTTGAAGGGTACCCAGACCCAAGGAACTCATGGCGCTAGACGTATTGTTGTACACCTCTTGCGCCATAAGGAGGCATTGCTTGGTGTTGAACCTCTCGGGGGAGGTGCAACACAGTTACTTGCACAATTGCTCCCTCGGCGGGCTTGGAGACGGAATGTTGGCCATGGTGGTGGGTCATCAGCGCGGAGAAGACAAAGCATAAGAAACAGATGCAATATGAGCGACGCACTTGTGGATAACCGACGAGTGACGACACGTGTTATATATGGTCTGTGCGGAGTCGACGATGGAGCGGTGGGTTTCTCGCGCATTGATGGAACACTGGGACACATCGATAGCGCCTTGGATAAATGAAAGGTCGCACACGCCGGTTGCGGGCATCTCTGCACTACCGCCGCTGAAATTAAGTTCTCCATCCGCATGACGCACATCTCTCTTTCAACAATGGAAGATGTGCTTTGATATCTTGTGCATCTCGCTTTAGTCTCTCACACGTATCGCTTTATTCTCACGCATCTTTCGTTTATCTTGCTTGTCTCTTCACCTCCGGTGCTCTTTTACTAATCGACGAACACCTTTACAAATTGACAAACACCAATGCGACTGCCGCCTCTTTTCGACCAACTCGAGTGCAACCGCTGCCTCTGTTCGCCATTGCTGCCGCCATCATCATCGTCGTCATCACCGCCCGCATCGTCATCATAACTATTCATGGATGGGTTGGATATCGGCTTGGCACATAGCCGACTGAAAGGAGGAGGGCTTTGCATGGCACAAGAACCATCCCCATGTATGTACATATGGCACACCGGTCACATGGTTGTATATATGTAGCTCTGAATGGACTTATGAAATTAACTGTAGTTTTGTATTTCCGTCTTGTTTGTTTTTTGTATTTCCAATTTCTCTGCTTAGGGTTTCTCTGCGAAGCCTGAGTTGGGAGATTTATTGAAGTGACAGTGCATCGTCCTCGGTAAAGAAGGGGTAAGTCACGAAGAACAAGCACAATCATATGAGTATAACCATCATCCTCTTATTAATGAATTTCCTTTGTAGACTGATTGGGAAGGTTATTAGTACCCCCTGACAATCTCCTTCTCGAAGGACTATCCGTTGGTGCCTTCAAGATGCGTGTTTCCATGTGGTTTCTTCCACCCAAATGTCCATCGCTCAGGAGCACTGTGCCTTGGTATTCTTGATCAAGAAATTGTAAGATTGACTTATTTTTCTCAAGTAATTAGTAATTGTTGCCAAACTTATTTGAAATGGTTTCTTATGCTGCTTAAATTGACATTTTGTAGACGTGGTGGACTGGTTTTACAATCAAAACTATACTACTTGAAGTTCAGCGTTTGCTTCATCAGCCAAATGCGCCCGATATTAAAAATGATTGCTATAATCTACTTATCAAAGTTAGTAAGTTTGTGTTAGTGACCAACATAGGTTATTCATTCCTCATTCGACATTTGTTAATTTAAAGAATGTCAATATTTTCAGGATCCAGAAGAATATAAGAGACGTGTTCAAGAGCAAGCTGGACGGTACAATTTAGATTGATCGACGGGAGCTTCATAGTAATAAGTTAAGAATTGAAATTATTTTAGAGGGCACACAATGTGTATGAACTATGAAATTTATTGAGTTGCAAATAATCTTTGAATTGCAATATCATTGTGTTTTTTTATTCCTGAACTCCAATTATACCGCTTAATTGCAATGTCGTTGTGTTTGTTTATCCCTGCAACGGATGCCCACGATGTCGTGTAAGTACCAATAGAGAGACGAACATTAACAAGGTGTGTCTCCGATTTATGAGATCCGGCAAAAGGGAGATGTGCCATACTCGAGCACGTTTCCGGTTCATGCCGAAGATCTTTTATCCCACCTCGGAAAGTTATGCGCGTTGCAACGACCATATAAAGCATCGCGAAAGTTTGCTGGCGGGACATGCCAGGATGCCAAAAGATGTTCCTGGCTCACGCACAACGTGGCGCATATTTTGGCATATGGGGTGCCTGTTCGCCCAAAACATTATAGGAATTTAACACAATTGCCAGTTGGACATGCCAATATGCGAAAATGATGGGAATTGTCCCGCTATCAGGCTTTTAATTGCTATTATATCCCATGCAGTTATATGATTTTAATGAGTTTTTGATATCAGGCTATTAATGCATCAATAGAATATAAATTGTTTGGTTTTTCAGGGGACAAGCACACCAGCTCACTATCATGTCCTTTATGATGAGAACAATTTATCTCTGATGCTTTGCAGATGCTCACCAACTGCCTGTGCTACAACTAAGCTCGGTTCTTCATTCACTAAGAGTTCTGGTTCTTATTACAATTGTATACCAATTTGTTCCTAAGCCTCTAGATATTTTCTCCCTTATATGACTGCTTAAGCGAATGTGACTGCAATTTGATAATGTTTTATATTATTTCAATGATTTTATTGAATTTGAGGATTTCTCAGTCGGAGCATTAGAGGCTATGAAGGCTCATCGTTAATAAAGTCATTGATCAGATGAATTTTTATTACGTTATACAAGATTAGATGATGACAGTTATGATGTGTGTAATTAGTTACTTTGTAATCTAGTTGAACAGGGGGCATTCTTTGTTGTGTAGTATACTTGATAACCACGATTGACACTTTGTTACTATTTGAATTGTCAATATAATTTAAGGTGTGATCTTTTTTGCTAAACATATGTTCATGTATGTGTATGTTGCTGACACTGGCAATGCGGGTGCCAAATCCTGGCTAGCTGCATGATGCAGCCGGCAACCAGGATAATCAGGGGTGGGGGGCACCTAATAGGAGACCCTTCTTGTAAATTGATGATAGTTTTCGTACAGGGTAATTCATTTTGCACATAATTGCCCCCAAGCGGTAGCTATTTTGTTAGTTTTACATGGCTGTGCTACATAAAAAAAGATTGGTCAGATTGCATAATGTGCTAGCGAAGAAAACAAATGGTCGATAATCAATTAAGAACTTCACCGGTTGAAAGGGATACCGAATAGAAACTCGTCTTCCACAATAGTCAAATATAATGACCATTTGTTAAATAGATTTTGTTCACCCTTCTCATACTATTGTAAACGAATTAAACAAACTGGTTGAAATGAGATAAACTACATTGTATAGATATACTAACACTATCTTTGAGGAACTAATAGGAATTCCTATATGTGTAGTCAGTTATAAAAACTTTGTTAGATATATTGCTGCTGTACTGGTTGCATTTATGATGATTCGTTTTGAAGAGATAATAAACTCTTGATGCCCTCTCGTGCTCTTAGTTTTGTTGATTAGCCACAAAATGAACCTTTAAAGTCAAACTCCTTGAATCATTGTTGAGTGCTTATAAACTATTGTACTATTGGTTGAGCGCTTTGATTTCCACGTACCTGGATAGTAGATATTCATTGACTTCAACTGCAACAATTTAGATAATTGTTGTTAAATTTACAAGCATGTATTCAGCAAAAGACATGAGGGCACAAAGTATCCTTTTAGCGCTTGCCATGGTAATTATGATCTCCAGCAATGCTGTGGAGATTGGAGCATACATCAACCAAGGGATATATTCTCGCAAAGAACTGAAAGAAGAACGTAAACTAATGACTACTCGAGTGAGTCCATCTCTTAGTGGTTTATCATCAGGACAGGCAACAGGCAATACTGATGCAGGATGTGTGAACAGCAACGCCGAAGGCACAAACACTGATCGGGCCGGTGTTGTCAGGGCCTCTATCCCAATAACTACTACTACCACAGATTCCCACCATGACATCTCTGTGGATCAGTACAGAAGGATCATTCACAACAATGGGAACAAAGCCTGATGAAGCATGCAATCATCTCGACTATCATAAGTTGTACTTGTGTGTCATTTGTAATAAAACTTCCACCATGCTGTCCAGCTGCAGCTACTACTATGTGTAGTGCCATCTTCCTAGTACTATAAATCTATTTCGTGCATCTTATAGGTATCTTGGGTTCTCACCCTCATGCATCAAATATGTATATTGTGTTAGTGCAAATAAATCAGACATCCATGCTTCATGGTTTGTATGATTCTTTTGTTGTTCAATCGTTGTATATCGTAGGTTTCTTCAACATTCTCATTTTGTTTCAAAACCTGATTTCTCTTGGCTCATATCCACATATGTTACTCTGCAATTTTAATCATGCTTTTTAATCTTAAGACCGCGCAAATTAGATGAGGCTAGACAATATCTTTGAAAGGCAAGAAAGCAGTAAATCCAATTCAAGAACTTTTTGGACCGTGCACTTTGGCAACTAGTATACGTATGTACCAAGTTATGTTACATTCATAGTTTGTGTGTACTATAAATTTCTTATCTTGTGAAAGGGGGCTTATCCTAGTGGTTAAGTATTCCGAATAGTATTACTCAGGTCCTAAGTTCAATTCTCGGTGGGAGCGAATTTCAGACTGAATTTCAAAATACTAAATGCAAGTACTCTACAGAGAAAGCCATGGGCATTGGATCTGCGGTGCACCTACCAAAAATGTGAGAGGGTGAGCATGTCGTAATGTTGGTCTATGAAGTTTATTCCAGACTCGTGACCTTAGCCATCTAGTTATCCTCACCTGGTTCTAGACAATAGGCTGCGAGTGTTTGCATTCGTATTTGCTTGTAATAATTTGACCATAACCTCCTTGGAGGGGAAGGTTGGGACTTTACCCATCATCAAAAAAAAATTTGTATGTAAAATAATGTAGTAAAAGAATCAATTCAAGGAGTCAAATATCCCTAAGGCTTACGTCAAAAGACAAAAAGGCTCCTCCGAAGTACGGCCACTATTTAATAGCATTTCGAGGCTGCACACAACCATGGATGATACATGGCCAAGAGCCAATATGGTCACCAACCAATGAAACCAGGACACCGTGGTGAAAACAATTGAGGCCATTGCCACCCAATGCATATCTTTGATCCTTGCATTGTTCCTGCGTCAAGCACAGCCGAGTTGGATAGCAACAACCACTGCTACAATAAGCCTCATCACAGGCGGCTCCAAACCTATTATCACAGACGGCTTTTAAAACCGCCTGAAACGAAGAGTCTGTGATAATCCGCAATTTCACAGGCGGAGAAGTGAAACCGCCTGTGAAGAATAATTATCATAGGCGGTTCTTCACTAAGGATAGCCGCCTGTGAAGACCGATTATCATAGGCGGTTCTTTACTTAGGCTAGCCGTCTGTGAAAATACTTTATCACAGACGGGTCGTGCAGCATATATAACCGTCTGTGATAAACGTCTTATCACAGACGGTTATTGAAGAATAACTAACCGTCTATGATAAGAAGTCTTCACAGACGGGTATTGAAGCATTACTAACCGCCAATGATAATTCACTCACAATATAGCAATATAGCATCTGGATAGTGTGGCACTGCTAGTGATGGTAACGGGTCAGGTTCGGATCATGTATTGCAAAAATCCCGACCCGAAATGAAAAAGTGTGTGGGATGATTTTTATACCCGCACCTGTACCCGCCGTGTTTAAGGCGAGTTTTTGGTACTGTAGGGTTTGAACAATTGTCACGAAAATTAAAAAAAGTTGAAGCACACACACATTTTTTATGGATCAATCGAGGGCTATGCTTGGAGCGACGCGGGCGACGGCCCGGGACGGCGGCAACATCGACGGCAGAGGTGGTGGTGAGAGAGGGTAAGGGTGCTCTCCTTTGGGATACGGGCAATGGCCAGTGGCAGTGCCGATGGCCGCGGTGGTGACACCGATGACTCGAGGTGGTGGCACGGACTGCCCGGGGTGGATGGCAGCCAATGGCGACCGCTCGATTGCCCAAGCGGAGGTGGGGTGCGTGATCAGCTCAGGTGGTAGGCTATGGGGCCGAGGGGTTGGGAGTCGGGGCTTCCGGGTACGGGGTGTGGCACGTGTGTCCATTTAGGAAGGGCGCTCGAGATTAGGTTTTGTTGTATGTTGGGTTGTTGTAAGTAGATTTGTAGGTCTTCGGTAACCCAAGGGGTACCTGCGGATGGGGGAAAAAACCCCCACTTGTACCCTTGATAAATTGGGTCGGGTGTGGGTCATAACCATGGGTGAAGATCTCACTACAACAATCGGTCAAAGAAATGTCGGTCATAAAACTGTCGGTAAGAAACTAAAATCGACACCTATACAGTATAAATGTCGGTGAACCGACAGTCATATCCGACAAATCTTGCTCGACGTTTTTACCGGATATGGTCGTCGGTCCCGACGACTTTAAAAGCTTAAAGCCATCGGCCACATAAACCTGGCACCTTTACTGCATAAAGCAGTTATAGCCTTCGGCCCTCAACCCCGACGTTCTTATTGGTATAAAAGTGTCGGCCACAGAACAACACCGACAGCTTTAACTTTCAACATAACAAAAAAAGTCACCATTTGTTGATTACCCAGCAGATCAGATTTATTACAAGAATACTCACAAGATGGATTCATATGCTCAGGAGGACACAAGCACGAACATTTCAAAATCTGAAATATATTCATAAGAACGAACATTTCAAGATATAGAATACGCTAAGAACGATCATTACAAGATCAAAAAAAGCACGAAAAAATGAACAAATGAAGACAAGCGTGGAGACTTCGGTTGATGCCCGCTGTGGAGACTTCGGTCGCCTGAGCCGTGGAGGCGTCGCCGGACTCGGTCGACGGCCTGCTGGGATGGAAGTCGATGGCCGGCAAACGGCCGACCAGCGGCAGATAACGGGGATGAGGCGGCGCGCGGCCGACATGTGGTGCTCAGACGACGGAGGCGCGCCGACAAATAGGTGACTTGCGGACTGGTCGGCGGCCGGCGCTCGGCTGACGGTGAGTCGATGCGCGGACAACGGGTGACGGGGAGGCGGTGGAGCTGACCTCGATGGGCGGCGTGGATCTCGGCGAGCAGCACGCAGCTGACGGGCGGTGGAGGAGGTGATGCGCAGGCGACGTGGATCTCAGCGGGCGGCGCGGATCTCGATGAAGGAGGTGGCTGATCTCGGCTGACGGTACGCGGCCGACGGGTGACGGGGAGGCGGCCCGCGGACGACGTGCGGTGGATGACGACGGGCGGCGCGGTCCTCCGACGAAGTCATCGGTGCTGAGCGGCAGCGGCCTAGGGTTTGGTGGGCGGCCGGAGACGGGGAAAATGAAGATGGGGACGTGACGCGAATCCCGACTGCTGGATAAGTAAACCGGGGATGCGGGGCCCACTCAGATTTTTAAATAAAGAAAGAGAGCATTGGGAGTTAAAGCCGGGGCCTGGATGCGGAACGAGGAAACGGGTCCACTTCCGACTCTACAGTTAAAGCCGTCGGCCTGGTATTGGTAGCTGACGCCTATACTTTTAAGTGTCGGTTATTTTAGGAGTACCAACGGCTATAATTTTAATCGTCGGTTCTCGGCTGTTCACTGACACATCTAATTTAGCTCGTTGGCTTCTTTGAGGGAACCGATGATTCTAACATTGTCAACATCGGTCTGTCACCGACGACTTTAAACCGGTACAATCAACGGCCCCGACGAATATAATTTACCCGACACTTCTTTGCCCGATTCTTTTAGTGTCCCTACCCACACCGTTAGGTGCGATACCCGACCGGTACCCGAACCCACCTGTAGAATTGCCATCCCTAGGCAACCCTGGTGTCTGTAAGTGCATAAACAAACCTTTGAATCATATGTCATGGCTAGGAGATCCAAAATATTGAGTTTAAAATCTAAATTAAATCCGTTAAATTCAAATTCATGTAAAAATTAGGATTATAAAAGAACTTTATAAATTTCAACATAAGGGTACCCTAGAAACATTTTTCTTAATATAAAACTCAAACAATTTTTGGTAAAAGTTTCAAGATTTTATTGAACCCTAATCTTAAATAATTCAATCACACTTTAACAGTAGCTGTTTTAAAATTTAGTAAATTAAAATTTATAGGGAAGTCTGAAATTGAACTTCTAATTCATTAAAGTAAATATTTTAAACTAGAATGATTATGAGAAGTAATCCTCTATATCAGCACATGAACAGTTCCATCTACCCACATGTATATCTATTTAAGTAAGCTTCTATTTAGTAATTTCTTATGGATTGGGTAACTTATTTGATCATTAATCCTGTCATCATTTGTGGATAACAGTAGAAAACCAAGGATACGAGCTGCACGATGAGCAAGGTTAGTACGGGCCTGTAGCTGTACAAGAGTCAGTCCAGGAAGAAACTATCCTCGAGGCAACCTAAGACAAGCCTGGTGCATTTTAACCATGTTTTTGTACTATTTTATTTTATTATAGTCATTATTTTGGACTTCTGGATATGCATTAGATTATTAGAAGTTGCTTGCTATGGTAGATGTATTTATGCATTCCATATTATCTATATATGTTGTATATATTTGTAAACCATTAGCACGATGCCATGCTATGCTTAATTTTATATTACTGTACATGTGAAGCAGACTGGACGTTGCTTTCTACTTATAGGGCTCTGGAAGTATCTTGTTGGTTTTGTTGTAGAATCACATGATGATAACTAGGGACCGGCCCTGCATGAATAAGTGGAAAAGGAAGGCTAGGCCTCCAAGGTGGTAGCCTCATCTTTGTCGGTAAAGGATTGTTCATTGTTTTCCTTATCGATCAAGTATTGAATATATCAATTGCATGCTAGCTAGTGAAATGGACACTAGTATACTGATGTAAGCTGACTACATCGATGCTTAGATTTATACCACCACCATTCTATAGATAAATTTGAGAGGTGTTGTGACACAAGGTTCCGAAAATGAACCAAGCGTGATGTATATGTGTGTCCAGGATGTTTCAAGTGATTCACAGACGATAAACAGATAAAACCATGTCCCGAATATTAATATTAATAATAGTACCTTATTACAAATCAATTAGTCTCGAATACAAGCTCTAAAAGACTGCAGCGGAAAATACTAAACACTAAAGACTCCAAACACTACAAGCAAGCTTGAAGGTAACACGCAAGCGTAGAACTCCTCAAAGACCTCCCGATACTCCACATTGTCGCCTGCGTCTGAATTTGTTGGGGAAATAGCAAGGGTGAGCACATGTCGTACTCTGCAGGAAAGTATGACATGTAGCTTAAACAAGAAATGATAATAAAATGGGCTAATTGCATAAAAGTACATTCAAAACAGTTAAAAGTGCAATTATATCATCATTAAGTGTGTTCCTTCCCAAAATAACCCAAGTAACATTAATTTCAACTTAAATAAACAATTCCAGCAATAATAATATATATTCAACTCATAACTGCTCATCCGTCTCAATTTCGCCAATTCCATGTACCAAAACCAATTACTGAACCAATGCCAATTTCCAATTCAATACCAACCATTAAACCATGTTCGAGGTCCATAACTCTAATCATGTGAGGGTCCAGGTTTCTCATAACCGGGAGCATGAGTATCATGATAATTTTTAACACACTCTGCACATGTTGCACTATTTTAACCACAAGTTCGTGATTTCATCACCTTTCGATGACTATGGAGTCTCAACTATGTCGTATCACACTTCCTTAGGTGTGTGGACAAGAGATCACAAAATAGCCTTTACAAAGTGATTACTAGCATATTTAGGCTCCACTGAGATTTCACCGATGGTGATGGCTCCAACTGAGCACATCCAACCAAGGGCCCCCTCTTGAGCCATTCAGATCCCAGGGTAGTCCCACCAATCTCTACAAACCCATCCGACTACCCCTTCCCCAAGCATTCTTAATGGTCCAAATAGTACTACCAAAATACTAATTAGTCAGCTAAGCCGCACCCATAGTTGGCCCTGTGGTGGCACTGTAAATCCTGGTTGGTCGCTCCACGAACTGGTCCTTAGATCTAAATCAAACAAACCCACAAAAACAATCTAACCCATTCCACATAACTAGCTTGCTTAGATCCCTAGGCACCATGTTCCTAAAGGGTCATTAGTATCAATTCTCATCATTCATGTGTCCATTAGTTCATAATTAAGCAATATGGTTAATTCTCATACCCAATTGTTATAGTAAAGCAAGAGTGTAAAATACCCTTCCCGACTCTCTACATAGTGTTCAAGCGACAAGGGTGGTCATACATAACTAGTAAACTCTTAAAATTGGGTTTTCTCATCAATTGACACAAGCATGCAATTTTGCAAAAAAAAAAACTTTTAAAAACTCGGATCAAAATGATCAAGGACACTTTCCTTGCTCTTGAGCTTGGTTTGGATCGAAGGCTTCAAAATTCTGGTTCTATAGGTCCTCAAAAGCACTCTCTACAGCGAGACCTTCTATTCTGCGCGACAAACATGCAAAATAACAATTACAATCGATAAATGCCCATATATTACTAGATATGCCATGATATGCATGATTAATGCAATTGTGAGATAAAACTTTTTAATGAGTTGCTATTAATATTTACTAACTAGTTACACTGGTTTCAAAAAAGTTTGAAAAAGTTTGGAATTGATTTGAATCAATTTGGATTCAATTCAGCATTTAACAGATTCAGACACCGGGCTAGTCCGCCCTAATGAGAACTGTGAATTTAGGGTTTTCTGATCAACGGGAATTGGGGGTTACTTTCACGTAGAAAAGTGGATGTATAGGTTGTACCACGTGTCTAGAGATCCAAGGGTCGAAGAGTGGATGCAATACTTGAATCCTGACGTCTAGGTCTTGATGAAAATGAGTTGGTGATGTTTTGATTATGAAGAACATCAATTATCAAAAAGTCAACAAAGATCAATCTTGATTGATCCTTCTCCCTGTTCTCCTCCTTCTCCTTGCTTCTGGACTTCCTCTTGACGTCGGCGTAAGGCAAAAGGTGGCAGCGAGGGTTTTTCTCAAAGGTTGTAGAGGTGAGAGTATTTGGTTGCATAGGGGTGGAGAGGTAGTTTTTCGGGGTGAATTCCAAGTGGATTTCATTGTGGCAGGGGGCGGGGCGAGTAGGGGCCGAGGTAGGGTCCACTTGGGCTTCTCTGAGGTTGGGCACGATGTTCTTGGGCCCAATTAAGGCAATTTTCCAAAATCCAATCTTGGAAGATTATTAGAATCCAAATGGAGATCAGCAAGACAGACTAGTACACAATAGGGACTAGACAAGTCTGTTGTGGAACAGGGACTATTTTGTACAAGTCTGATTTGGATGGTTGGACAAGTCCGTCTGGCAACAAAAAGGTTTCCAAACCAATCCGGTGTGTATGACCGGACAAGTCTGGGATTGCAAAATACAGGGCTTCTGGATTGAAAGTTGAACCTGATCGGACTAGTCTGCTTGGAATCAGACAACTCCGGAGAAACATCAGAAGCTCAGTCGGACTAGTCCGTGCATTATGTCGGACAAGTCCGTAGTCCTGAAGAACTCTGAATTTCTGAAACAGAGAGGGTTACCGGACCGGTCTGGGTTGGAGGCCGCACAAGTCCGTTCCTTGACAGACTTGAATTCCTGATTAAGCCTAAATTCATTTCAATCTTGTTCCATTTTATGTTGATTAATGTTAAACATGTATGAGGATGTATGCAATGCATTATGCAAATAAATGAAGGTGTTACAAACCTACCCCCCTTAAAATGAATCTCGCCCTCGAGATTCGACGTGGAAGGAAAGAGATAGGTAAATTCCTTCTTGAGATCTTCTTTCGGCTCCCACGTCGCTTCCGATTCTGTATGGTGCTTCCATTACACATTGCACCATCTAATCACCTTGTTCCTTGTGACCCTTTCCTTGGTGTCCAAAATTTTGACAGGTTGTTCAGCATAGGTCAAATCTTCTTTAAGCTCCAATTCTTCCTTTGGTACCTAATCTTCAGGAACCCTCGAGCACTTCTTGAGCTGAGAAACATGAAACACATCATGGACATCGAAAACTTGTGCAATCATCTCCAGATTATTTGCTACATCTCGCTGTTTGTCCAAAATCTTGAATGGTCCAATATAGTGAGGTGCCAACTTTCTTTTGACGTTAAACCGCCTGTTACCTTGCATGGGTGACACTTTGAGGTATATGAAATCTCCCACCCCAAAAGACGGGCTTCTTCGCCTATTATCCGCATAGCCCGTTTGTCTTGATTGTGCAGCTCTCTAATTCTCGCAAATTGTCTGAACTTGCTTTTCGGCATCCTGGATTACATCAGGTCCAAACACTTGAGTTTCCCCTATCTCATTCCAAAACAAGGGTGTTCTACACCTTCTCCCGTAAAATGCATCATATGGTGACATCTTTAAACTTGCTTGATAACTGCTGTTGTAGGAGAATTCAGCATATGGCAGACTTTTTTGCCAACTTCCGCCATACTTAAGCGCACAAGGTCTTAGCATATCTTCCAATATATGAGTTGTTCTATCGGCCTGTCCATCCATTTGAGGGTGATAGGCAAAACTGAAATTAAATAGAGTCCTCATAGACTCGTGCATCTTTTGCCAGGACCTTGCGGTAAATTGAGAACCTCTATCGAACAATATCTTCTCGGGCACTCTGTGTAAACACACTATCCATCTTTCAAATCATCCAAAACCCACAAGAGATTCCTAGATGCACTTTAATCTATCATCTTTCAAAATTTCATGGTCATTGGATTTGTGGTTTCTGATCTACACGAGTTTCTTTGCAGCGTTCCAGAACTGTTTTTTCAGGTAGGACAGATTGACCTTTGTTCGATCTTTCAATCGTAACATGAGTTTCTCTCAACGGATTTGAGTGATTCTTATTGTGTCGTCTTCGTGACTTGATTCTCTCTGATATCTATCACTTTTGTCATGGTGAAACATTTTTAGATTAGTCTCACACACGATTTCTTTAACATATCGTTTTTCTGTCGAAGGGGTAGGGATTTAATTGTTTCCACGTGCTCTCCAATCCTACAGTTGGTATCAGAGCCACAGTGATCTAATCTTTGTGATTTGCACGTGTTTTTGACTAATCATTACGGAGAAATACTCCGCCAGACCTTGTGTGTTTAGTGGCATTGATTTTCAGGTTTGGAAGGCACGTATGGAAGCTTTCATCCAGGATCAAAGCTTCGCAATATGGGAGAAGGTATACAAGACTTATGAAGTGCCTTCAAACGATCAAGTTACAGGTACAAATCTGAGATATGCCGACAACAACAACAAGGCTCGGAACTTGATCATACAAGGATTAACTCAAACCGACTTTGACCGTCTTGCACACCTCCGATTTGCATATGATGTGTGGAAAGCACTTTGTGACTGCCACGAAGGATCCAAAACGATCAAGGAGGTAAGGCAAGACATGTTCAGGAAAGAATACATGCGCTTCGAGATGCAACCCGGTGAGTCTATTGATGACCTTTTTGCTCGATTTAATAAAATTCTTAGCAACTTGCGTAGTGTCAATGTTAATTTTTCACATGCTGAAAATGCTAGGCAATCATTAAGTGCATTAGATATGTCAATTTGGGAGATGAAAGTCACATCTATTCGTGAATCTACTGTCATGAGTACACTTACTTTAGATGTGCTGTATTCCAAGTTAAAAACTCATGAAATTGACATGATATCACGTAAGAACCCCAACAAGTCTATTGCTTTTGTTTCTCAACGTGACATGCCTAGCTCTGGTCAATCTTCATCTTGTGGTACCCTTGCTTTGTTGTCCTCTCCAACCCTTAAACAAATTGAGGAGTATCCAGAGGAGGAGCTAGTACTTCTCTCTACTAGGTTCTCAAAAGCATTGCAAAATGTCAGAACTAGAAGGAGAGGAAGCTTCGGACCTCAACGATATTTTGAATGTGGTAAGACATGACATTATCGTTCAGATTGCCCAAACCTTTCAGGTCCTACTTCCCGGGATGAAAAGCAAACAAGGACGAAGCACTCCTCTGCAAAAGATACAAAGAAAAAGAAGGGTTTTACAGGACGTCAATTGGTGAGCAGTTTTATCTCCGCACTTCAAGAACTTGGCTCAAGCGATGTGGACATTGGAAGTGACAAAGATGAAGATGATTTGGCAAACAAGTGCTTCATGGCGGGCAAGTCAAGATCAAGTTTGGAGGAGGCTGAACACAACAGCGACAATGAAGAGGTATGTCCTACTTGCGATGAAATTTGTGATGCTATTTCTCATGCCACTGTTATAGTTAAGAAATAGGACAAAAAGCATAGGGACAATGCTATTAAAATTGAGTCACTAGAATCTGAAATTAACCATTTGAAATCTTTGATTCCTAGTGATGATTCTTGTTCCTCATGTGAATTAATATATGAACAATTGACCTCATTAAGAAGTGCGCACACCTCCACACTTGATAAACTTGAGTTGGAAATTGAAAAGAACAAAGAGCTTGCTGCACTTAATCATAAATACTTGAAAGATGCTAGCTATTCTACTATTGATTTGCATTGTTCTACTTGTGATGATCTTGATATGAAACTACAAGATGCTATGAATGAAATTTCTATACTGAACAATGCTTTACGTTCTCATGAAGTTAAATTTTGTTCCAATTGCAATTTAATAGGAAAAACTTCATGTGAAAATTGTCTTGATCTGTCCAATAAACTTGATAACATGCATAGGACATTAGATCGGTTTTCTAATGGTAATAAGAAACTAAACTTGCTGCTGAATTCTTCCAAGTCCTGCAATGATAAAACTGGTTTAGGTTTTGATTCTCATGCTCATGCTAAGGCACATCCACCTAAAATTGTAAAGTCATTAGGAAGTGGGTTGATTCAAACAGTTCCTAAACACAAAGAAGTGTTTTTCATATCTGCAGGAGTGTTGTCTCATTCGGTTTCAAATCAAAATGTTACTTGCTCATCTAGACATGAACACAAAGTTAAATTTCATTATACCTACTGTGGTAGAGATGGTCACGTCATAGATTTTTGTTATAGACTAGCTAAACAATAGAAAAAAGAAAGAATGATTGCCAAATCTCATAACTTTCATGCAAAATTTGATGCACATGTTAAACCGAATGATAGGAACATGCAACCTACTGTAATGAGTCAAAAACATGCAAAGTTTGCTCGCAAACCTATTGTGTTTCGTGCTACAAATGTAACATCTGATAAGTCAATAGTTGGGTACAAAAATCCTCATGCTTTGGCTCATAAACCTGCTGTTTTATCTCAGCTTTCACGTGTTATTCCTGCTAGACGTCGTGTGACTCAGTACTGGATTCCAAAATGCCCTTTGACTAACCACAATATTGAGTCATCGACGTATTGTGCTTCTATGTAGGCTACACGCTTGAGGAAGGAGAACTTTTGGATTGTGGATTCAGGTTGCTCACGCCACATTACCGGTAACAAAGAATGGTTCTCCTCCCCCTCTTTTGTTCGGTTAGAGTAAATGATCACTACACTTTGAAGGATGTGAAACTTGTTAAGAATTTGAAATACAACTTGCTTTCTGTTTCACATCTGCTAGACGAAAATCTGGAAATTATTTTCACTAAAAATTGCTGCAAAGTTATAAATTCAAACAGTGAGCTTATTTTTAACATGTCACAGTTTGGAAGAGTTTTTTAAAGCTGATTTTGATATGTCTTCCTCTAAGCATTGGTGTCTAGTTGCTAATGATTCCAAAGATTTATATTTTTGGCATCGTAGACTTGGTCACGTAGGCTCTGATCATCTCACGCGTATTAGTGCTCCTGATCGCATATGTGGGCTGCCTAAGCTTAAAGGGGACAAAGAAATCGTGTGCTCTCCTTTTTGACATGCTAAGATTGTTGCAGGTTCACATACTCTTCTCACAATAATCATGACAACTGAACCGGGTCAACGTTTGCACCTTGACACCGTAGGACCTTCACGTGTTCAATCCTTCGGAGGTAAATTATATGTTCTTGTGATTGTTGATGATTATTCTAGATACTCTTGGGTTTACTTTATGGCATCTAAGAATGAAGCTTTTAGTCACTTTAGAATTTTATTTCTTAGATTATCAATTGATCACCCAGGATCTTTAAAAGCAATTAGAAGTGATAACGGAACTAAATTTAAAAATCAATCTTTTGATCACTTTTGTGCTGAAAATGGAATAGATCATCAATTTTTTCACCATATGTACCTAAACAAAAACGGTGCTGTAGAAAGAATGAACAAAACCTTAGTTGAGATGGCTAGGACTATGCTTGATGAATATCAAACTCCTAGGAAATTTTGGGCTGATGCGATTGCAACCACTTGTTACGTCTCAAATCGTGTTTTCTTGCGCGCTAAGCTAGGTAAAGCACCATAAGAGCTCCTATTTGGACATAGGCCTAGTGTTACACACTTTCGGGTCTTTGGTTGCAAATGCTTTCTTAAGAAACATTGTAATCTTGATAAATTTGAACCTAGATCCATTAATGGCATGTTTCTTGGTTATCCATCTCATACTAGAGACTACCGTGTGCTTTTACTTGAGACTAACAAAATTGTGGAGACTTGTGATGTGTCTTTTGATGAAGCTAGCATAGATACAAGCTCAAACATTGCAGGTCCGTATTCGTATCCTCAGGAGGAGAGCATTTCCATTGAACATGAGGAAGAAGTAGTGCTGCTGCCCAAAAATTCAGCAGCTAATGACATTGTTCCAGCTCCCGATTTTGATTCACATGCAGCACCGACGACCACCTTTGCTGGTCCAGATCCCCCTCAAGTCACAAGCTCATCGATTTTTGATGAACATGAAGAAGAAGAAGCTTGTGAAGTGTCCACTCCCCTCCGGGTTCTAAAAAGTCATCCTCCACAACAAATTATTGGAAGCTTGCACGAACGAGTCACGGTCCAGGTTTTGCGATCCAAACTCTCATACTCACTCTGCTGTTGTTGCTTCTCTTGAACCCAAAGATTTATCACACGCACTCACTAATGAATCCTGGATTATTGCCATGCAAGAAGAGTTAGAAAATTTTGAGAGAAATAATGTTTGGAAACTTGTACCTCCACCTCAAGGTCATGCTTTAATTGAAACTAAATGGGTGTTTAAAAATAAACAAAGTGAGGATGGGGTTGTGGTTAGGAATAAGGCTAGGCTGGTTGCTCAAGTTTTCAAACAAATTGAAGGTCTAGATTTTATTGAAACTTTTGCTCCTGTTGCTAGATTAGAAGCCATAAGAATTTTGTTAGCTTTTGCTGCATCTAAAGGTTTTAAGCTATATCGAATTGATATTAAAAGTGCTTTTCTTAATGGCTACATAGACGAGGAGGTTAATGTCAAACAACCATCAGGTTTTGAAAATCCAAATTTTCCTAGTCATGTTTACAAACTGTCCAAAGCCTTGTATGGTCTCAAACAAGCCCAGAGAGCATGGTATGATAGGTTAAAAAAATTCTTACATGAAAAGGGGTTTACCATGGGCAAGGTTGATAAAACTCTTTTTGTGCTTTGGCATGGCAATGACTCATTATTTGTTCAAGTGTATGTGGATGATATTATCTTTGGTTGTGCTTCTAATGATCTTGTGTCCAAGTTTCCAGCTATGATGAGATCAGAATTTGAGATGAGTATAATGGGAGAACTCACGTACTTTTTGGGGCTGCGAATCAAGAAAACCAAGGAGGGTACCTTTGTGCATCAAACAAAGTATACAAAAGATTTTCTAAAGCATTTCAACATGGACAAAAGAAAGCCTCTTCGGACACCAATGGGAACAACAACAACACTTGAACTTGATAAAGACAGTGAACCCATGGATAAAAAAGAATATAGAAGCATGATCGGATCACTTTTGTACCTTAGGGCATGAAGACCGAACATACAATTCAGCGTATGTCTTTGTGCACGGTTTCAAGCCTCCCCACATGCTTCACATCGTCAAGCCCTCAAAAAGATTATTAGGTACTTATATGGAACTAAAAAATTTGTCATTTTTCTTCCTTCTTCCTAAATCGTTACTTTGAAAGCTTTTTCGAATGCTGATTTTGGGGGTTGTAGGATTGATAGGAAAAGTACTTCCAGTGCTTGTCATTTTCTTGGTAATTCACTTGTTGTTTGGTCCTCTAGAAAACAAAACTGAGTTGCACAATCCACAGCTGACTCTGAATATATAGCTGTTGCATGTGCTTGCTCACAAATTCTTTGGATTGTTCAAACACTTAAGGACTATGGGGTTGATCTGGATAGTGTTCCACTGTTTTGTGATAACACTGGTGCCATTTGCATTGCTAAAACCCCCGTGCAACATTCTAGAACTAAGAACATTGACATTAGGTATCACTTTCTCCATGATAATGTTGAAAAAGGAAACACAACGCTTCACCATGTAGATATCGAACAACAATTGGATGACATTTTTATAAAAAATTTGGATTTCACTTGTTTTTGTTACATTCATAGTGAAATAGGGGTTATGCATCCTCATGGCTTACATTGAGGGTGAGTTTTGAAACTTGAGAAGTCTATGTGTGAATCTGAAATTAAAATAATATGAGCATAGTTTTTTCATACATATATGACTTTGTGATTCCTTTTACATGCTGAAAGTTCTTACTACATTACTAGTGTTATACATTTTGTAGTTTCTGCCATGTCTAGTAATAGGAATAATTACTTATACTAAATCTGTTCATGGTCAAACTTTCTTGCTGTTTTGAACTTGTTGCATGCTCAGAAGTGCTTTTAATCATATAGAATTAATCGAGTAATCAACTCACATGTTGAGTTTTTATGAACAAATATAAATTGAGAAAATATCAAGATAAAATATCAATGAAATATCAACATCGCACATCTTCTTTTGAGATGGCTTGTCATTGCACTTAGATTTGAACTTGGAAGAAGTTGTGTATGACTAAAACCATGTCCTTAAGCTTCTGATTGTCAAATGACATAGGCTTGGCTTGGTTGGTTAGAATAAGGCAGATGCACATATAATCTCTTGCAAATATCGTATGATCAAATTTTACGTTTTGAAAAATAATAAAATGCAGCAACAAGTGTCATGCTTTCGGTTATTGAAATAGTTAAGTTTGTGAGATCATGACTTGCTTAAATTAAAAATTACACTTGATCTCTAGCATGGCTTACACTACTTTATGTATCTCATTATTGCGATAGTGTAAGTTACTTGATAGTATGACTTGGATGAGCTTTGTTTTATATGTATATGTTATAATATGCTCATAACTTTTGAAATTTTTCTTTTACCTTGCTGAATACATTGTCAAAGAGGGAGAGATAATAGATAATATGTGAATTTTTAAAGACAAGTATGCAAGGGGGAGAAATTGATCACACGTTGCACATACACAATTGTTTTGGCACGATTCTTCTGGGGGAAGGGGGGGAAATTGTTTTTCTTCTCATTTTGTTTCTGTTTTACAAAGGGGGAGAAATTGTTTTCAAAACTTTTAATGTGAATAAGCCAATGTTCGGATTTTAAATGGTGTTGCAAATGCATTCATCAAGGGGATATTTTGAGACCTATGTGTGTTGAATACATTGGCTATGGCGATAAAAGTTTTGAATACTACCAAGACACCTTTATCATCAAGGTCTGACGATAGGTACAACTTGTTTTGGTTAGCTCCGGCATAGTCTGACATATGGTCCGGCTTTCTTTGGCTACGTCCGACTTCTTTGTCTAGTTCCGACTAGCTTTGGTTAGCTCCTGCGCAAGGTCCGGCTAGCTTTGGTAAGCTCCGGTTCAAGGTCCGATTAGCTTTGGCAAGGTTCGGAGCTTGATCGCAGTGGTTCTGCTTTTATCTTGTAATGATTCGTACTTGCTTTACATTGATGGAAAGATTACATAGTATTCATTTGCTATGTTTTTGGTGTGTTTTAGTGATTATGGTTGATATCATTTTGCTATGTTTTGCAACATGCTTATGTGAGGTGCTCACGTAAGATGTTGTAGTTTCAGAACTAACGTGAGTCAATTCGAGGACTTGTGCTCGAAAGTATTGGTTCTTTACTCATGTGCAGGTGTTGCTTGAGTTCAAGACATGGCTGGTGACGGGATCCATTGAACTAGTCTTAGGGAGGAGATGAGGTTCAACAACCAAGTTCGGGAAGAATTGTGGTTGAGTTGATCAGAATTTTGCACAACATGTTTGAATCAAGAACAATGCATATGAAGGTCTCATGGACATTGTTGGAAGATGTTTGCACGTGTGCAAGGAGTGCATGGACGTGGCTACATGGTTCCGAATTGGTCGGAAAGGTCCAACCGACTAGGTTATAGACTCAAGCTGCGGCTGAGTCGTGTTTGACTCAAATATGGAAAGATTTAAGTTGGTTATGATAGGATTTTGTGTGGGTCACGAATTTGAGTTGTTTTTGGAATGTGGGATAGGTTCCTAAGGTATTTGGAAGTCTTAAGATTGCTTCTATCTGCGTATAGAAGTGTCCTAAGCAGTTATGGAAAGTTTCGATTCGTGATTTGACTAGGATTAGAGTCCTAGTTGAGATTGGGTTGCCCTAAGGGATTGTTATATAAGCAAGGGAGGCCAGAGCTCGTGGGTGACGAGTTTGGGGCTGTTCCTCTTGTGTTCTATTGAATAAAATTCGTAGTTGAAAGGATCTTTTTGGCCTTGTCGTCCGACTTGTTCCAGACAAGCTTTTCTCGTCGAGTTTTCTGCACAACACTACCTTTCTTCGGTGGTTTTATCATAAGTCATGTTTTATAGATCCAATTGATGTGATTAATTTTGGGTTCACTTCACAACTTGATTATCTATCATCTGTCAAAATTTCACGTTCATTGGATTTGTGGTCTATGATCTACACGAGTTTCTTTGCAGCGTCCCAGAACTTTTTTTTTCCGGGTAGGGTAGATTGACCTTTGTTTGATCTTTTGATCATAACTTGAGTTTTTCTTGACGGATTTGAGTGATTATTGTTGTGTTGTCTTTATGACTTGATTATCTCTGATATCTATCACTTTTATCACGGTGGAACACGTTTAGATTAGACTCACACACGATTTCTTTAACAGATCATTTTTCTACCAAAGGGGTTGGGGTTTAATTGTTTCCGCTGCGTAAGATTTTTAAATCTACCATTCATCCCCCTCTGGTAGCTTTTCATGTGCTCTTCGATCCTACACATTGTCTTCTCGGTTGTTGGCTGAAATGCCATGAATTCTATACTGACTCCTTCATTCATCAACTGCACTGTCCGAGTGACACACTGAATCACTCCATTATGCTTCCTTAGCAAATCCATTCAAACATATGATGTCCATGCCTTGTGAATTACGGACTATAAGGTCGGCAAGGAAATCTACCCCCTTATGGAAATTCTTACTTTTGGACATACTATATTCGTTCTCATCTCTCTTCTAGGAGATTAAACCAACAAAGTATACTTCAGGTACGATATAGGCATGCTATGCTTTGCAACATACTTTGATGAGATGAATGAATGAGATGCTCCAAAATCAAATAATATAGTAGCGGGGTTGGAGTTTGCGAGAAACATACCAATAAGAACATCTTTAGCTTGTTGATCCTCTTCTGTAGATACATGGTTCACCTTGCCACGAGCGAAATTTTGTGGTCCTCGGCTGGCTTGAGTTGCTCCTCCATTGGGTCTTTTATTCTGCCTTGGAACATTGCTCATCTGAACCTATCCTGATCTTGGGCATGATTTGCAAAATGTCCCAATTGACCACAAGCATAACATGTCTTTCCACCAGTGGCACTAGCAAAGTTAGGGCGAGTTTGGTTTTGAGCATAGGCAGGCATATTTAGGCGTGGTGCAGGCTACATAGGTAAATGAGGTGCTTGCATGGGTAGGCGTTCTTCATTAGCTGTTGCGGTCGCGGTGGATAAGCAGGGCGGTATGCAACAGCGGACGGGTTTTAATATGGTGAAGCAGGCGGTGCATAGCGAGGACGGACATTCCTTCCTTGCGGCTGACCCTGATGTGGCATTTTCCTCTTGTGATCTAGCTCCATTTCACAGATCTTGTTCTCAACCACTATGACCTTGGTAACCAGCTTTTGGAAATTTGCATAGTCGGCATTGTGAAAATGAACTTGAATTTCATTGTTGAGAGTCCTCAAGAATAGATATTGCTTCCTGCTATTAGTGCTGATGTCCTTTGAAGCATATATAGATAGTTGAGTGAACAAATTTCTTCCCCGTGGTCCGGCGCTACCACGGTAGCCTCTGGTGTCTCTTCGGGATCCAGATCCATGACAGCCAGTGTCGGAGCTATTGTGACCTCAGCCGCCACTTTGGGAGGAGTAGGAGTCGGAGATGGAACTTCCGCCTGCACAGCCTCAGTTGCTGGGGCGGGTGTTAGAGCTTCCGAGCTTTTCCTTATTGCTTTGAAAACAAAGATTCGAAAGATTCAATACATGAAGAAAAATAAAAACAACAACTCAAGGTGAGGACGCAATGTCTACCTTGGAAGGTTACCACTCCAACTGGCGTGGAACTTCTTCACTGGGCGATAAGAGCCAATGCCCACTGCGGTCGGCGTGACCAGAGCTCTGGATTACTGCTTGAAACTTGTCGCTGTCTTCGGCGTCGTCTCAGTTGGGACCTCTCTCGGCTGGGAAGGACATCTAGACATGGAGCCAACAGCTGGCTCGCGACAAAGGTAATCACCCTTTCAGAAGCTCTGGGGATAGTAATCCTGGAGATAGGGCGCCTCTCGACCACGTCCGAGTCGTCCAATGTTGGCATTCTCCTTCGGATCTCCCTGTTGACCACTGGAACCATGTTTAGAAGCAGGAAGGCAGCCGGTGGAGATGGATCTTCAAATCTTCATCGTCCAAGTTGGTGTTCAAACCGACTTCAATTTAGTCATGATCCATCCCACTATTGAATGTTCATGCGGGCCGTTCCCTAGTATTCAGCAGGGCCCTACTGTTCACCACGAAATTATTGAAGACCATTTTAGGGGGTCACTCCTCCCTCTATTCGATCTTTTCGAGGATGGGCTTCTACGCATTCAACAGCTCCGGAACCAAGTTCCAGACGTTGGTGTTGACATTGGGAAGGCCCTTGGGAAGCTCCAGCTTCTCATGCTCCTCCACAGTGATGATCACCCAATACTTCTTTCAATCATCCCACTTGACGAAGGGGAAGGACTTCAAGTACTTGAAGGGGCAATTCATCCATTTCATGAAATAGTAGAAGCTGATGAGCTCTGTCCCCTTGCCGTGAAGAAGGTCCGGACCCGGGTGAACCATTGTCATGATGGGAGATTGGAAGCCTAAGGGCAGCAGCTTGACAAGGCGCGCGGAACCGATATGGTTTTTGCATCGGGAACCGGCGACCTTCGATAGCGTGAGATCTGCACGCAAAGATCTCACCTGCCACATTCAAAAGAAGCCACATGGCGATGGTTTAACCACGGAATATCACCTCAACGGAACATTAGAAGACCTTTGAAGCTGCGGTGTGGGAATCAAAGATGGCCCCACTTCAGGTAGAATAACTTAACCCAAAGGGTTTCTCCCAGAGGTGGGCCTGGGGGGCCACTGTTGGTCCCCTGCATACCGGGTACAACATAATACCGCTAGAAAAGCTAAGGAGTTCCCCCCCATTCAAGTTGGAGACCTCTGAAGGCCACACGTGTTGCACAGTACTGGACTCGCCTCCCTCGTTTGGGTAGCTCCAACACTGACACGTGCATCACAAGGCCGGACCTAACACTCATCATAGGGAAGCTCTGGTCTTGCCACGTGTCTAGTGACCCTGGACCTAACCTCCAGTAGAGGGAAGCTCTGGTGCTATCACATGTATAGTGGCATTGTACTTACCTCCCCATGATGGGAAGATCTGGAGCCGCCACATGTCGAACCTCCAGAGCTAGGACTTCAACGGAAGACAGAGAGATCTCCAACGGCTCGAACTTTCAAGGGATAGTTAAAGCGACAGTTACAAGACTTGATTACATGTCATTAATGCCATATATGTGACACGCGGTCCATAGAATATTGATAGGGGTAACGCCATCATTAAGGTGCGTTATCACCTTATTAACCACTCTTAATATTTAGCGATCGTGTATTAAACTATTAACTATGCCAAGGCCACATGTCGGGCCAGACAAGCGTTGTAACGGCCAATTCATTGACTATGAAAGAGCTGCGTCACACGATACAGGGGGGCTGATACGAACATAAAACCACATACACATTTTTCATGCATACAACACACAACCCATGGAGTAGGGTGTTATGCTCAGGTGGCCCGAACCACGTAAATTCTTCGTGTCACTGTCTTGTCCAAATCTCACGCGCCCCAATAAATCAAGAACCTTCGCGAGCTATGATCTAAGTAGTACTGGGGGAAGTGTGGATCGCACACTTCGACATTTAAAATGTTGAAGTGCGCGATCGACACTTCCCCAGGACCTGCTAAGGAGCAGCCCACGAAGGTTCTTTTTAGGAGGGGCAAATTTTCTAGAACTACGAGCCAGATGAACACGGAGGATTTTTACGTGGTTCGAGCCGTCGGGAGGCGTAATACCCTACATCCACGGGGGGTTGTGTTGTATTTTATGAGTGAGGTGTTATAGGTGAAGGGCCGGCAGGTTACATTATGATCGGGGCCCGAAAGGTGGTCCTGGGTTAATTAGTCATAAAAGTGTATTAACATCCCTTAAGGACACATTAATGGCGCTTGATGGTGGACTAACATTTACTGATGACACGTTAATGGTCTTGATGGGTCTTTATGGTGTATTAATGTGTCTTTATGACACATTAATGTTGTCTTGAAGTCGCGTTCTTGATGACGCACTAATGCTGTCTTGAGTGAACATGTAATCTTCATGATGTGCGGGACGCGTGGAAGCACCGGACCTTTCCTCAGCGGGGAGGCTGGGTCTAGAGCCGCAGGATGCGTGGCAGCACCGGACCTCTCCTCAGCGTGGAGGTTAGTTCCGGAGCCGCGGGTCGCATGGCAGCACCGAAGGTCCGGAGCTGCGGAGAACATGGCAGCATCAGAGCCACCCTTGGCAGGGAGGCAGGTCCGGAGCTACGGGACATGTGGAAGCACCGGAGCCACCCTTAGTAGGGAGGCAGGTCTGGAGCTACAGGACACGTGGCAGCTTCTGGATACTTCCCCACTTGGGAGGTGGAACCCAACCTCATGTCTTCCTTATATGTGGGGGTACCCGGTCTGTAGGGTACCGATAGTGGCCCCCGAGCCCACCTCGAGAGAGGTGACGATCCCGTAGGTGGGGCCATCATCATCAACACCGACGGCAGGATTCCTCAAAAGTGCCGGAATTTGGTGAAGGTGTGGGAACATCCACCATCGACGCTAAGAACGTCAATAGCAGGCCCCCCTGGGAGGTGCCGGTGTCGGATCTTGGGGTCCGATGGCGGAGCATGGCGAAGGGTGAAGTCCTGCACAAGAGTGACAATAGAAAGAGTAATGGTGCTCATTTGTTACAATATTCATGCCCTTAGTTTTGTTGTGGCATATGGTCCTTAGACGGCTCCGGGCCTAAGTAATTCAGTGCGATAGTATTCTGGTACTGGTTGCTGCCTCACCCAAGAACGTGTGCTGTCAGGACCTGCCTTACTGAGATGCAACACCAAAATAGGTACAGTGGCGTACTTAAGGTGCTGGACCAGGCTAAGTCTTTAGCTGACTCCGGACCTATCATTGGTGTTGTATTTTAGGCGAGTAGGCCATTCAGCAGGCACGAGATCCCAAATGAGAAACTACCAGAAATACCCAAAGACATCAAAGGTACTTCAGGCTTTCTGTCTGCAACAGGATAGCACAACTCCTACGTGGGCAAACAGAAAGATGTAACAGGGCGAAAAAGGGAATAATATGCATAATATTTAAGCATAGTTATGTCAACATGGTGACAGTATCTTGATTTTGGTTATTGCTTTGTCCAGGAGCATGTGCCTTTCAGTCCTCGGTACTGAAGCGCAGTGCTTGGGAGGAATAGTGCACTGGCTTAGAGTCATAGAGCAGGACTTTGGGTGCACGACCAGGCTAAGCAGTCTGCACACTCTTGACCTCCCGCTGACATTAGTCTTCCGGGAGACGTCCGACCCCTAGTACTCAGCCGTAATGTTGGAAAGGTAGAGTGTGCATACTTAGGGTGCAAGACCAGGCTAAGCAGGTTGCACACTCCATACCCCGAGTATTCAGCCGCAAGAAAGGTAGAGTGCGCATACTTAGGTTGCAGGACCAAGCTAAGCAGACAGCGCTCTCCGAACCCTCTATTGGCATTAGCATTTCATGGGAGTGACTGTTCGGCGCCATGGGACTCCAAATAGGAAAATAACCAAGAAGACCGGATACGTTACATGTACCTGGTGGAGTCATTGTTGCCATGGTCGCAGGTAGTCGTTGCATGGTTACGGAAGTAGCCATAAGGCAAAGTGTAAAGGCTTAGGGCCACGCTTCACTTGCTTAGGGTGCAAGACCAAGCTAAGCAGGTTGTACACTTTGGACCTCCAACTGGTGGCGGTGGAGGTAGAAAGCTGTCGTGTTGAGAAAGCAGTAGCCACCGAAGCACTAAGCGTATGTCCGCCGGGTTAGCCCGCTATGGAGCAGGAAGTGGCGCCGTCTTCCCTGCTCCCTTCATGGCGTGAGGGTTGGGAAGAGCCACCGATGGATTGAAGATTCACCATCGAGGTGAGGCCCGTTGATCCAAAAAAGTGCCCCCTTCCCTGTGCGCCAAACTATCGAAGTGTTCGATCGACACTTCCCAGAGACCTACTAAGGAGTAGCCCACGGTGGTTATTTTTAGGAGGGGCGAATTTTCTGGAACTACGAGCTAGATGAAGATGGAGGATTTTTACATGGTTCGGGCCGCCGGGAGGCATAATACCCTTCATCCACGAGGGGTCGTGTTGTGTTGTATGAGCGAGGTGTGAGAGATCCCTCCTTTCTCTGTGGTGGCCGCCTGGTCCTTTTATAGGTGAAGGGCCGGCAGGTTACATTATGATCAGGGCCCAACAGGTAGTCCCAGGTTAATTAGTAATAAAAGTGTATTAACATCCCTTAATGACACATTAATGGTGCTCGATGGTGCACTAACATGTCCTGATGACACGTTAATGGTCTTGATGGGTCTTCATGGAGTATTAATGTGTCTTGATGACACATTAATGGTGTCTTGAAGCCGCGTTCTTGATGACGCACTAATGCTGTCTTGAGTACACACGTCCTCTTCATGATCCGAGGGACACGTGGCAGCACCGGACCTTTCCTCAGCGGGGAGGCTGGGTCTGGAGCCGCCGGACGCGTGGCAGCACCGGACCTCTCCTTAGAGGGGAGGTTAGGTCCGGAGTCGCGGGTCGAATGGCAACACTGAAGGTACGAAGCTGCAGAGCACGTGGCAGCACTGGAGCCACCCTTGGCAGGGAGGTAGTTCCGGAGCTACGGGACACGTGGAAGCACCGGAGCCACCCTTAGTAGGGAGGCAGGTCCGGAGCTATGGGACAGGTGGAAGCACCGGAGCCACCCTTAGTAGGGAGGCAGGTCTGGAGCTACGAGACACGTGGAAGCTTCTGGGTACTTCCCCTCTTGGGAGGTGGAACCCAACGTCTTGTCTTCCTTGTATGCGGGGGTACCTGGTCTGCAGGGTACCGACATAATCCCTTAGTGAAAGGATCTGTAAGAATTCTTTTAGTATTAATATACTAACCGACAATCTCTCCTGTATTTCTCAAATGTCCCACAGATTTGATTCACCGTTTCACATATCTTGAGGACTTAAAAATTTTCTTTTGCAGTGCGAACAGTTGTGATCGCACTTTGATTATCACAATGCAAAAGAATGACCCGCACAGGTTTATCGACCAACAGCAAGTCCATTAAGAGCTGTTTCAGCCACTCCGTTTCAGTTGTGGTTGTCTTAAGTGCTACAAGTTCAGCCTCCATAGTAGACTTTGTCAATATAGTCTGCTTGCGAGACCTCCATGAAATTGCAACACCACCAATTGTGAAAATGTATCCACTAGTGGCTTTGATCTCATCACCATCTGAGATACAATTTGTGTCACTATACCCTTCTAGTACAGCTGAGTACCCTGTATAGTGAAGTCCATATGTTGATGTGCCTCTCAAGTATCTCATTAGGCATTCTAGTGCACACCAGTGATCTCTTCCAGGATTAGAAGTAAATCTCCTCAATTAGCTTACTACAAATGAGATGACAGGTTTGGTTGCACCAGCAGATACATGAGAGAACCACTAATGTGGGAATATGTCAACTGATTAATGCCTTGTCCTCTGTTCTTACAAAGCTTTAGACTGGGATCATATGGCGTTGGAGAAGCTTTAGAATCTAAGTACCCAAATTGACTCAGAATATTATCTATATAATGAGATTGTTTCAATGTAATCTCATTCTTGCTCTTAATTAGTTTAATGTTTAGAACAACATCAGCCACTTCCAAATCCTTCACATCGAAATTTTGGGACAAGGATGGTTTTACATCATTTATCACATCGATACTAGTCCCAAAAATTAATATGTCATCAATATATAAGCTCAGTATTACTCCCTTACCCCCACCAAATCGATAGTACACACATGTGTCAGCGTCATTTACCACAAAGCCTACTGGGGTCATAGTTCTTTCGAAATTCTCATGCAACTGTTTTGGTGCCTGCTTGAGGCCATACAAGGATTTCCATAACTTACACACTTTGTTCTCTTTGCCAGGCATCACAAAACTATCAGGCTGCTTCATATAGATCTCCTCATCGATCTCGCCATTTAGGAAAGCCATCTTCACATCCATTTGATGGATGAGGAGATCATGACATGCAGCAAGTGCAACAAGCACACGAACTGTGGTTAGCCTAGCAACAGGGGAATTAGTATCGAAAAAAAGTCCTCGCCTTCCTTTTAGGTAAATCCCTTAGCTACAAGTCTAGACTTAAATTTATCAACTGTAGCATCTGGTTTGATTTTCTTTTTGAATATCCACTTACACCCAATAAGACAATCACATATTTCCCAAGACTCATTAGCCAAAATGGACTTGATTTCATTATGTACTGCCTACTTTCAACGCTCTGCACCTGGCGATGCTTATACCTCTGAAAGTGTTTTGGGTGTATTATCAACGAGGTAGAAAATAAAATCATCACCAAAGGATTTTTCAAACCCTCGTCTCTTGCTCCTTCGAGGAGCAATATTTGAACTGTCATCCTCAATGGTGTTTTCAATGTAATAACAGGTATGAATATTGGAAAAGGATCATGTGTAAAACTAGTAGATGCCTCGCTACGATCTACAACACTACCCTTCATTGGAAAAATATCCTCGAAAAATGTGGCATCACCAGATTCAGTCACGTGTTAACGTGCACATCAGGAATCTCGAATTTAGTCACAAAATCTATAGGTCTTACTATGTTGTGTGTATCCTAGAAAGAAACAATCTACTATTTTCTGTCCCAATTTTGGTTTCTTACATGCAGACACATTAACTTTGGCCAAACAGCCCATGCACGTAAGAAACCGAGAGCATGCTTTCTTCCTTTCCATCATTCATATGGGGTTATTTCACTCTTGGATGATGGAAATCGATTCAGCACAAAACATGCGGTCAAAATGGCTCCCCCCCCCCCACCATGAGTTGGATAAAACCGAACTGTCCAACATGGCATTAACCAAGTCTGTTAGGGTTTGGTTTTTCCTCTCGGCCACCCCATTAGGTTGGGGTGAGTAGGGAGCAGTTGTCTTGTGGATAATTCCATGCTCCATGTTGATATTTGCTGTGCACTACTAACAATTCATTCCTAGCAAGGATGCCAAAAATGCTTGTCAATAGTTTTAAATCACAGATTTAAATCCGCAAGAGCACGAAATCTATCGATGTAGCATTTCCACATTTAGAGTATTCCCAAAGGGTGTCATTTGTATTCTCCCAAAGGAAGGCTAGGTTCAAGCAAAGCAATCATCAAATGGAGAGGCTAGGTCTATCTAGGTAGGGTTCTAGCAAGGATGGTTAAATGATAATTGGAGGTAGTGTGACACACACAAGAGCATTCTATCCTAAAGGGTTAAATGAGCTAAATAGGGACTAGGCTTAGAGTTAGATATATACTCCTACTACGCTCCTAATGTACATACACATAGCCTAAGTTAGTTACTAATGATCATATCAATTGTGAATTTTCATGCTAAGTGGGTTAACACATTGAGCACGGGTTTAACACTAGCAATACTAGGACGACTCCCGCCAAGAGCCTATGGCATAGCCCAACGTGGAGGATTACAAAGGACAGATAGGACTGTCGGCTCCTGTTGCCTACATCTTCAATCCGTGGGTCTACGATACATTCAACACTACATATCTATCCTAGCACCATGCTAGCATATTAAGTAATTACTCTAAGAGCCTAGGCACAAGCCATCCTAAGGCAATGAACTAAATCATCGTTGAACCAATGTTAATTCATCGCATAAGTGATTCATATTAACATAATCATGTTGTAGCTAATTAGACTATAGTGAGGGTTTGTAGTTTTTATGATGATATAATGAGAATGGTATAGCACAATAATAAATACTACTCCTACCACATATATGGAATCCACAACTAAACAAGAAACTCTTCATCGAACTATATGAACAATAGAAGACCAAAGTGATAACATATTTATTAAGAGCAAAGTCACAAATGCAAATAGGAATATGAGAGCCATACCTTTCCTAATAGGAGTTGGGAAGAGACCCCTTCTACTCCTCTCCTACATGGACTATGAACTAGAGGCGCTCCTCTATATAGCCTACACTCCTCTAAACCTATGGAGAATAGTGTATACAATGGATCAATACTCAAGTGGTGTGTGTGTGAAGTGAGGGAAGGGGGTCATATTTATAGCTTGAGAAGGGTCGGTTCCCGCCACCAAAAGAAGGCCAATCAGTCTTCATCGTTATCAGGGCACCACAGGCAGTCGACATATGGAAGTTGACCGCGTTTGGCGACAAGACCTGGTCAGCCGACTAGGAGGGTCGACCGACCTGGTCTTGGCTCCTTTTGTGGTGTGCTTCCTCCAAGTCACTTCCAGGTGAGTCCCCTTGACTAATATGGGTGATACGCGGTTGGATGGCCTCGGCCACTTCTGGTTGTGGGCCATTTGATCCATGTGGTGCCACATGTCATCACTTGATTGGCTGGAATGATATTTTATAGGATTTCTCCCCCTCTTTTACCTTATTTCATGTAATAATTCCCTGCATGCATTATTTCTCCAAGGACAAGTGGAAATAGGTCAAATAGAAAGGTGATATGTGCAAGAAATGACAATTCTTTCACATACTTGAGTTATATTGACGATTGAAATTGGTATATAACAGCCGTCAAGAAACTCCCCCAAGCTTATCCTTTGCTCGTCCCGAGCAAAGTCAAGACTTTAGGTTGATGATCAGGAGTTGCTACAATGTTATACTATTCAAAAGTACCATGTGCATCACAAAATACTCTACCTAGTATTGCAAAAATTGTCATGGTACCTCACCCATCTCTAGTCATTATAGGGCTTATGCCTTCTCCTATTCATGGGTGGTTGAAAGATAGAACAGCAAATGGAGCGCACATACCCTAAAATCAAGTTCCACTCAATTTCTGGAGAGTTCAATTTAGATTTTAAGTATCTCAATTTGATTCTCTCAGTCTCTCCTTTATGTGTATTGGAAATATGTCCTCACCAAGGCATTTTGCCCAAAATTCATTGTACCTCTAAATAAGGCTTGTACATTGAGCTTGGTAGAGAATATACTTGGCGTATTTGCGACACATAATATTGCTAAGTTAAAAAAGCAAGCCTTAGGAGAAATCAATTAAAAACAATTTGATTCAAGTCTTGTGCATGTGTGATGGAATGGAGGTGGATGTGAACATTGAGATGACTCATTTTTTAGTGGACTCTCTTATTTTGCACGGATGAAACATGGCTACTTTTCTTTCTCTTTTTTTTTCTCAGGCTTATGATGTAAGCATGCATATATTTTTTCTTTTTCTTTTTCTTGTAGCCATGTCTTCTACTCCCTTTTTATGCAAGAAATTTTGGAGACAGTACTAAGCATTAATGATATGGAGTTTCTCTTTTTATTATGGAATGGTGGTATGATGGAATTTTTCTTACTTCTAGTGTAGAAGTATAGCATGTGCAAGTGAAGTCTTGAATTCAAAAAGTAACAAATGAAATCTCACATAGGTCTATACTAGTTTGACAATGCTCAATGTGAAGACAAATAGCATATGCATAAGGTCAATCACTGTAATGTATCATATGGCTTTGGTAGGTATTTCCAATCAAATGAGAGTAACTTAAATATTTTTAGAATTTTCTCGGCAAATCCAAGTTTCACTTTCAATCTAGGAACAGCGGCCCTATCACTATATCATATCTCACAACAACTTAGAATTCATAAAGATTTTGCTACCCACAATTTCCAAATCAAGGCAAAAGCAATTTTAGCCAATGAGAGGAATATGTTGGAGAGTTGTAAGTTGTAAACTAGGGACCTAGGAAAATTAAAACAGAACAACTATCCATCATTTCATCTACATGCTAAGTCATTCTTACCGCACATCTTTTATTTCATTTGAAAAACATTTATACTGCATTATTTATTTATTTATATATGCAAGATGGATGATGGGTGAATTGAAAATAAATATGCAAAGGGGTTGATACAATTTACCTCAAGTGGGGGTCCTCCCCCATGCTTGTTCTTCACTCACCTCCATGATGAGGGTTGAACCCTTGATGACGGAAGTATGTCGCGAGACGTCTTGTTGTTGTAGCATGGAGTTAAAGTTGGTGAATTGAGCATCCATGTGTTGTTGCCATTCTTGGGTACCTTGTACATGCTCTAGGAGAGTGTTGTAGATGTAACCCGTTCTCACTTCAAGCTCTTCCATACGTCTAGTGAGATCCGTTATTCCTTGGCTATAGTCATGATGACTTCTAGCCGAAGAGAAATGGCATCCTCTCTTGTACGTTAAAGGCAAGACGCTAGAGCTTGAAGTGGATAGGGGTGGCTCCCACGTGGCACCTGGCCATCCATGCCAAGACAGACCTTCGGTCTCATACGATGGAGGTTGAGTCCATCCGGGTGCATCACCATTGGGTTCTCTTCCTCTTCATACTCATGGAACGTGGAGATTGTCGGACGCATGGACGCTCTCCTTTTACGGCTTCTTGTTACCCCACCAGAGACATTACTTCTTCGAGCTTCCTCGATAGGAAGATGATCAATGGTTAGTCTCCGACATTTGTACAAATGATAATCCGGGTTAGATAACCGAATTTCATTGACAAAGTCGGGAAAATAAAATATCAAAGAGCCATCTTGATCATGCTTAAGGGTATGTACTTGCACTAAATAATCTTCATCAATTAATTCTCTTTCATTTACAATGTACTCAAATGAAGAATATTCTAGTGCTCCTACCCTAGTAGCAATACGGGTAATCAAAGAAGTGCATTTAATTGGCACTGTTCTTGGAATGCAATTTAACCATTGTGTCATCATGGAAATAACTAGAGAAAGTTTTATCTTTTTAATCATGGCAACTAAAACGTTCAGATCATCATCACGTACTACCCTTACGTCTCCTCTGGGGGAACATAGTCATAGCCACCCATCTATGCATAAAGCGTAAAGTAGGGTTGTGCAAGTGACTATTCCTAGGTGCACTACATCTGACCTCACTAGTTAAATCTTGCCAAAAACATTATTTGTTAAACTTAGGCAAAGCGTCTAAATCTAGCAAACAACGTATATGGAAGCCTAAGATTTCACTTAATTGTTTCCATAGGATGTTGTATTCTTTTTGAAATAATCTAAAAGTAATACCATCAGTCCTATTTCGAGTGTGCAAAGGAATTGCATGGAGAGAAGGCGTGAACCTCTCTCCTCTATGTGAGCAAAGTTTTCCCATCCTAGTGCACGCCAAATGAAAAAGAATTTGGAATCGATACATATTTTGGAGATCAAATCCGGATCATAAGCTTTCGTATGAGAAAACTCATGATCTTGAAGGAGCTTGCGTGCTTGGTCTTCAACTTCACTTTGTATGTCGAGGTTGTCGTCATGAAGAAGTTGGTGTGGGTTGCTCCTCTCAGCCATGGGAGTGTCCTCACATACACTCCTTCGTGAACATGGTGTAGCAACGGAAGAGGGACGTGCACTTAAGTCTCCACCAGGGCTTGAGCTTGCAGCCACCTTCCTCTTCCCAAACAACCTCTTCATTCCTTTTATGGCCACAACAAGCAAGAACACAACAAATCAAAAACTCGATAGAGGTGCCGTTAGTAAAATCAAAACCCCCGATGAATTTTCCTTTGAAGAGCTTGAGAGCAAATTGCAAATGCAAACAAAAGCAAATCTTTTTGAGTCGGAATTTGAGCAAGAGTACTTCAATGAAGAGTAAGAAAAACAATGTGAGTATGCAGTGACTTTGGGGAGGTGTGAAATGAGGTTAAGTGTGAGGAGAAATGATCCTCACGGCCACCATTTATAGTGTGCACTCCCCTACGGTCACTAGAGAATCAAATGTAGACGTTTGAGGAGAGAGAGCCAAAATGGCCCTTTCCCCATGTCAACCGAATAGGCGGGTCGGCCGAACTAGCAAGTGGGCCCCCCTGTTCTCCCTTTTGGAAGGTGGCTCCCCAACGGCTGTGGAAATTAGCACGTTGGTGAATTACCACTTTTGCAACTCAGAAAAATTGTTTTTTGAATCAAAACTCTTTTTTCAAAGCCCAACATTTTTCTTTTTTTTTGAAAAATAAAGAAATGAAAATTATAGTTGATAATAGAAGATTCTCAACTTGCTAAGAAAAACTCAAATATACAGTGGGGAAAATCAAACTAAATGAGGAAAACCAAATGAATAGAAAAAAAATCAAAGAAAAGGATAACTACGAAGTTAACCTATTGGCTAGGTCTCGCCACCGTCCGATGAGATGGTGAAAGTGCATCTAGGACTCCCTTGTGGGTTTTGGATGATTTATGACAAGCAATTGGGATCCTAACCTCTTTATTGAGATGAATGCAGGCCTATAATGAAAAAATGAGCAAAATACCAAAAAGAAGGGATGGGGAGGAGCAAAGCGGAAATGAGCTCAAAGAAAAAGAATAGCAGATTATTGTGTATGGAGTGTGTTAAGGAAACACACCCCAAGAGCTCAATGATAATTAAACACACGCATTGCACAGAGTTTCACAGGATCGGACTAGTCCGTTCGTCACCAGACTAGTTCAATAAACCTTTCTGCACCAGATCGGACAAGTCCGATATATGTCGGACTAGTCCGATATCCTTCTGACTAGAATCGGACTAGTCCCGCCAATGTGGACTAGTCCTCAAAACACTACACAAGTCACACAACCGGACTAGTCCGATATCGTTTCTGATCCACTTCGGACAAGTCCGATGTTCACACGGACTAGTCCGAAAAACCCCGCTGATCCAAGTCAGACAAGTCCTCCGAGTGCGGACTTGTCATCCAACCCACTTAGGGCTTCACATGTCCGGACAAGTCCGATGGACATCGGACTAGTCCGAAGATTTCCAGTAGCGAAATCGGACAAGTCCGCTCTCAGCCGGACTAGTCCGATATTTCGAGACTCCTAGGGTTTGCAACACACAACACAACGGACTAGTCCGGTGACCACCGCGGACTAGTCCGAACTTTCTGAACCCTAACGGTCACTTTTAGAAACCCCATATAAATAGAGGTGCACGGCCCACTTTTATAATCTCTCGAACCCTAGCGCCGTCACACCTCCCAAGAGACTCAAAAACAACCTCTCTCCACGAAATTAAGTGCAAAATCGTCCAATCCTTTGAGGATTCAATCTAGATCATTGGAGAGACACTTGCTACGGGAGCTCTCAACGTGTGAGGTCGCCGCTTGAATTTGGTTATTCACCCCTTTGTGATTAGTGGAAGAGGATTGGCCTTCGTGGCGATCCAACGAGGGTAGGGTTGGATAAGACCCGGTCCTTTTGTGGACTCCTCAACGTGGATGTAGGTGTCCTTTTATGGTAGCCGAACCATGGGATAAACACTTGTGTCTTGTTTCATTGTTCATCATTCAAAATAATCAACTTAATCTAGGGTTTCACACACATTGTTCATCTTACGTTAAATTGTTAAACATAAGACTTAAGTGTGACATAATTCAGTATATAGCTGTTAAACTGTTGTCTGATTCTATACTTCCGCTGTACACATAAAAGAATCAAACCAATCAACTAAGTTTAATAAGCTTAGTCCGTGATACAGGACTAGTCCGCACTTTATTGGACTAGTCTGATATCTCTGGTATTAAACCGGTTGTTGAGTGCTGCAGGATTCCACAAATATTCAAGAAGGCCTATTCACCCCTCCTCTAGGCCTACATTCAATTGGTATCAGAGCGAGGTTCTTCAAGAAAGAGTTTAACCACTCTAAGAGATCATGTCGGACATGAAGGACGTCCACAAAATCAACAACCAAGAGGAGGTTAACAACGACAAGACCCAAAAACTGGAGAAGTACCTCGAAGCCATTCAAGACTTCGAGGACGATGATGAGTAGACGCTGGAGCTGAAGGCACTCCTCAGAAAGAAGGCACTTTCCAAAGGGAAAGAAAAGGTTGAAGAGAAGAAGAAGGGGAGTAGTCACACCGACTACTCCCGATATCCTTTTAACTATGATCGTCTAAATTCCAATAACAACCATTACTTATCTATCCCACTTGGAAAGGCCCCACACTTTGATGGAAGTGATTACTCCATGTGGAGGCAGAATATGAAAATGCATTTGATTTCCCTCAACCCAAGTTTATGGCATATTGTATGCATAGGGATTGATATTCCAGATGACGATGAAGAGCTCACCCCAAGCCAAGAGCAGGCCATTCGTAGAAATGCTCAAGCCGCAGCTGTAATCACATCCTCACTCAGTGGGGACGAGTTCACCAAGGTGGATGGACTCGAAATTGCTAAGGAAATATGGGATACTCTGCAAACCGCACATGAAGGTGACCGGCATGTGCGTGAAGCAAAGATTGAGATGATCGAAGGCGAACTCAAAAGATTCACAATCGAGGAAGACTAGTCACCTCAGGATATGTACAATCGATTGAAGACACTCGTCAATAAAGTGCGATCATATGGGAGCAAGAAGTGGAATGACCACGAGGTGGTAAAGCTCATCCTTAGAGCCTTTATGCCTCGCAATGTCACGTTATGCTCCATGATTAGAGAAAGCCCCGGATACAAAAGGATGACTTCGGATGAATTGCTTGGTAAAATTATCAACTTTGAAATGATGGAGAAGCAAGCAAAGCACGTCAAGGAAATTGCCGACCTAACTTCGGCGAAGAAGAAAGGAGTCGCTTTAAAGTCCTCCCTCAAGCCTCTATCCAAAGAAGCAAGAGAAGCACAACTAGAGGAGGACAGTGATGAAGAGAGCAGTGAGCTAGATGAAGAGGATTTGATCTTGTTCATGACAAAGTTCAAGAGAATAATGAAGAAAAAGCAAGGGACAAAATCAAGTGAAGGCAAGTACAAGGAAAGAACAAAGCCAAAATTGAGACGGGCGTGCTATAATTGTGGTGAATATAACCACTTTATAGTGGATTACCCATATGAGGAGAACAAGAAGAAGACTAAAGAATCCAAGCCTCAACCTAAGAAGTTCTTCAAGAAAAAGAAACAAGCCGAACAAGCGCATATTGGGAAGGAGTGGGACTCAAACGATGAGTCCTCATCATCGGATGAAGAAGAGATGGCTAGCATAGCCATCGAGAACACGTCCAAGAAATCTACACTCTTTCCTACACTCGGTGCAAGAAAGGGAAATGGCACTTGCCTTATGGAAAAGGAAGGTAAACGCAAGGTAAACATCCAAACCCCTTCCATGCATTCCTACTCTAGTGATGATGAAATAGATGGTGATGATGAGGATATGCTAAATGGACTAGATAGGAAAACTACAACAAAAATGAAATTTTTACTTGACCAACTTGTTGAGAAGGAAAGGTTAATTGATCGTCAAGAGGACATGATTATCTCCCAAAAGGAGGAGTATGTCGAACTTGAAAAACTTCTAGAGCTTGGAAAGGAGAAAAACAGTTCACTGGAGCTTGAGTTAGCTTCAAGCAAGAAAGCTTGCTTGGAGTTAACCGACTCAAATGTTGCAATTAAGGACCAACTTGCTGACCTGATCAAGGTTAACAAGATCCTTGAAGTGCAAGTTGAGTCACTCAAGCTGAGTGAACCTTCCTCTTCTTCAAACTCACCTTCTCAACCCACTAAAACTGAATTTGCTCAGATGTGCACATGTGGTAAAACTGACACCAGATTGAAAGGGAAATCAATCTCCACAAAGGATAAAAATCCCACTCAATGTAGCATATTTTACAAGGAGAAGATCAACTATGCACGTAGTGCATACTTGGTCCAAAGACCTCCAAATGTCATGTATGGCATTTGTTACTCCTATGATGAAAAGCTACATGCTAGAAGTCATAAGAATAACAAGGGAAGGATCTCCTTTATGAAGGGAAGATCCTCCCAAACTGTTAAGTCGAAGGATAAAAACCCGAACTTACATGAATACCAGACTAGTCCGGTCCAAGTACGGAAAAGTCCGGTCGTCCGGACAAGTCCGCCCCCCCAGAATAGTCCGACTCATGAACAACAACAACTTTTATTTAAAACTTTTGATGCCTCCTATGTGTTAATGAGAAACAACCTTGGCAAGGTCTATGCTTATTATGTTGGGCCACGCCATGGGAACACAAAATCCCATGTGTGGGTGCCCAAATGTATTGTGACTAACCTCCAAGGATCCAAGCAAGCTTGGGTACCTAAAACCAAAGCATAATTTGTTTTTGCAGGCCTATTCCTCCGATGGGTCCAAATGGGTGCTGGACAGTGGGTGCACCAATCACATGACCGGAGAAAGGAGGATGTTCGTAGAATATGAAGAGAACGAGGACCCAAACGAAGGCATCTACTTTGGAGATAATAGTCAAGGAAGGGTGCTCGGTACCGGTAAAATTGCAATATCCTCTGAACACACGCTTTCTCATGTTTTACACATTGAATCTTTAGATTATAACCTGTTGTCCATATCTCAACTATGAGACAAAGGTTATAATTGCTTGTTCACTAACGAGGGTGTGACCGTCTCTAGGAGGAGTGATGGTTCCGTTGCATTCAAGGGTATGTTGAAGGGAAAGCTTTACCTGGTTGCCTTCAACAAGGATAAAGCCGAACTCGACACATGCTTGATTGCAAAAACCAACATGGGTTGGCTGTGGCATAGACGGCTAGACAGGCCTTGTAGTGCGTGCCAAGCCGGGAAGCAAGTTGGAGCACATCATCCCGCAAAGAACGTCATGACTACGACAAGACCGCTCGAACTACTTCACATGGACTTGTTTGGTCCAATTGCTTACATAAGCATCGGCGGTAACAAATATGGTTTAGTTATCATTGATGATTTTTCTCGCTTCACTTGGGTTTTCTTTTTGCATGATAAGTCAGAAACACAAGGAACACTCAAGAAATTCTTCAAGTGAGCCCAAAACGAATTTTCATTGACAATCAAGAGTATTCGAAGCGATAATGGCACGGAGTTCAAGAACACACAAGTGGAGGAGTACCTTGATGAAGAGGGCATCAAGCACAAAATTTCAGCGCCATACTCGCCACAACAAAACGGAGTTGTTGAAAGAAAGAACCGAACACTCATTGAGATGGCAAGGACAATGCTCGATGAGTACAAGACATCGGATCGATTTTGGGCAGAAGCGATTAACACCGCTTGCCACGCCGCAAGTCGACTCTATCTCCATCGACTACTCAAGAAGACTCCCTATGAGCTACTTACCGGTAACAAACCAAACATTTCATATTTTCGAGTTTTCGGCTCTCCATGTTACATCCTGAACAAGAAGCCTAGGACTTCAAAGTTCGCTTCGAAGTCCGATGAAGGTTTCTTGCTTGGTTATGATTCGAACACTTACGCCTATCGTGTCTTCAACAAGGCCTCCGGACTTGTTGAAGTTGCACGTGACGTAGTGTTCGATGAGACTAATGGCTCCCAAAAGGAGCAAGTTGATTCAAGTGAATTAGGTAAAGAAGAAGCTCCATGTCAAGCATTGAAAAGAATGGCTCTAGGCGAAGTTCGACCACAAGAACCACCTTCACACGAACATGAGGAAAATGAACCACAAGAGGAGACCATCAATCAAGGGGGAGTCTCAACACAAGATCAACCACAAGAGTACGAAAATGATCAACAAGTCAATGAAGGCAACCACTTAGGGGGAGAAGCAGACAATCATGAAGACACAACTCCTCAAGTGCCACATCCAAGAGTACACCAATGCGTCCAAAGGGATCACCCAATCGACAACATCATTGGTGACATCCAAAAGGGAGTAACCACTAGATCTCGCATAGCTAACTTTTGTGAGCATTATTCGTTTGTATCCTTTTTGGAACCACACAGGATTGAGGATGCATTGAAGGATCTGGACTGGGTGGTGGCGATGCAAGAAGAATTGAACAACTTCAAGCGGAACGAAGTGTGGGAACTTGTGGCAAGACCCAATGCAAACATCATCGGCACGAAGTGGGTCTTCCGCAACAAACAAGATGAACACGGGGTGGTGACAAGGAACAAGGCACGACTTGTGGCCAAAGGGTACTCACAAGTCGAAGGTTTAGATTTCGATGAGACTTTTGCTCCAGTAGCTAGGCTTGAATCTATTAGAATATTACTTGCATATGCTACTCACCATGACTTCAAGATGTATCAAATGGACGTGAAAAGTGCCTTCCTCAACGGACCGATCAAGGAAGAGGTGTATGTGGAGCAACCACCCGGATTTGAAGACGAAGAGTTCCCTGACCACGTATATAAATTGCGTAAGGCTCTCTACGGCCTCAAACAAGCTCCTAGAGCTTGGTATGAGTGTCTTAGAGATTTCTTAATTGAGAATGGTTTTCAAATTGGCAAAGTAGATTATACATTATTTACAAAGAATTTAGATAATGATCTTTTTATTTGTCTAATTTATGTTGACGATATAATTTTTGGATCAACTAATCAATCTTTTTGTGATGAATTTAGCAAAATCATGACAGACAGGTTTGAAATGTCAATGATGGTAGAATTAAAATACTTTTTGGGATTCCAAGTGCGGAAACAAAAGGAAGGAACGTTCATAAGCCAAACAAAGTATACGTAGGACATACTTAAGAAGTTTGGCATGGACAAGGCAAAGCCCATAAAGACCCCCATGGCAACAAATGGCCACTTGGATCTCAATGAAGATGGACCTAATGTCGACCAAAAGGTATATCGCTCCATGATTGGATCTCTACTATATTTATGTGCATCTAGGCCAGATATTATGTTAAGTGTGTGTTTGTGTTCAAGATTTCAAGACAACCCTAAGGAATGTCACTTGACAGCCGTAAAAAGGATCTTGAGATATTTGGTTCATACACCCAACCTTGGTCTTTGGTACCCAAAAGGCTCAAAATTCAATCTCATTGGTTATTCCGATGCAGATTATGCCGGGTGCAAAGTCGATAGAAAAAGCACCTCCGGCACATGCCAATTCCTAGGGAGATACTTAGTTTCTTGGTCGTCTAAGAAACAAAATTCCATTGCCCTATCCATAGCCGAATCGGAGTATGTTGCAGTCGGGAGTTGTTGTGCACAACTCCTTTGGATGCGACAAAGTCTAAGACATTACGGTTACAATATGAACTGTATTCCTCTCCTTTGTAACAATCAGAGTGCCATTAAAATTGCCCAAAATCCAGTTGAGCACTCTAGAACTAAACACATAGACATAAGACATCATTTCTTGAGAGACCATTCCATGAAAGGAGATATAACCATCTCACATGTCAACACCCAAAAGCAATTGGCCGACATATTCACCAAGCCACTTGATGAAAAACGTTTTTGCGAACTCCGAAATGAACTAAATATCCTTGATTCTCGGAGTGTGGCTTGAAAGGTTGCATACCTGTATGAATTCTTCAAAATGTTGATTGATTTGTGAAAATCATCTCTCTCAATTTTTCTCGAAAAACTATGTCAATTACTAGATCTTGGTGAATTATGATCATTGTTTGTTTGTTGTATGCTTACTGATCAAATTCATCCAGATTAATTGATTTGTTTTGCCCCTCCATTCTCTATTTATGAACCTTCAAATATATATGAATGGGCTATGAAAATTTCTCCTGGTGACCACGGACAAGTCCGTGGTTACCCGGACTAGTCCGCCCCTGCAGACTAGCCCGCCGAGTGCTGGTTAGGCCGGACTAGTCCGATAGACCACGGACTAGTCCGATATAGCTCTCTGGTCGAGTTCGGACTAGTCTGGTCATCTCCGGACTTGTCCGATTTTTCGTGTCCATAACCCTAGCCGCCACAAAACCCTAATTCCTCTCATCCCCACTCTTCCTCACGCACTCTCTCTCTTGCGCTCGAGCTCCCAAGGCGGTTCTTTGATCCCACCATCAAAAAAGTGCGCATTTGGGCGCAAATCAAGCGTGACCTCGTGCGGATTGAAGCTAGCGGACTTGTCCGGGCTCCAACACCCTATTCCTCAAGCTTCAATCGTATTCTCCGGTAATTTTCTCCCAAACCCTAGAAATCTTGTTTTTCTCCATTGTTCATCGAATAGCCTAGCATCTTCCACTAGATACATGCCCCTTTGATGTAATACGTGTATGCTAAACTTGTTATGCATTAGGAATCAGCCTTTGTCCACTATGTTAGGTTTTTGAGGAGGAACACCGGACTAGTCCTGTCCATGCACGGACAAGTCCAGTCCCCCAGACTAGTCTGTGCCTGTGCACCGGACAAGTCCGATGTTTCTGAACTTAAAACCTAATTCTTCAATTTCTCAATGCACTTCCTTGCTATCTTTTCATACCTATGCCTTGTATCACTTATCATAATTCTTGCAAATGACTCTCAGATCATGTCGATCTCAAACGATAAAATCTTCGACTTTGAGGCCGAGATGGACCACGAGGTGGCACCTCGGACTTCGATGGGTCTTGGCAAGAAGCGCCAAGAAAGACCCTCCGAGCCTGCTCCTTCCCCTCCTCAGGTTCGGAGGAAAGTGCTAGCGAAGAAGCCGGCCTCCAAGGTGCCAGCCTCTAAGGCTGGTGGTGGCCCTAGCTCGGCAAGTGCCCGCCAAGCAAAGGGCAAGGGAAAAGGGATAGCGACGGGGCCTGTCGGGCCCTTGAAGCTGCATGCTCCCAGAGAAGGGGTCCGAGACCCTACTAAGGAGAAGTTCAATGGCAAGGGCAGTGACTCGACCGCAAAATTCAGAAGCATTGACATGTATGGCAGGCCAAAGCAATCTGCAGATGGAAGGTTTTGGTGCAACTTCCATGCAGATTTCTACAAATTGGTGTATCTACCAATGAAGACCCCCGTGGTGCGCAGTTAGTGGATTGACTGGGCACACTTTGAGAAGAAGGGCTGCTCACCATTCACTGATGTAGTGAGAGCCATTAAAAAGCATGGACTGAGAGACCTGTTTGCTTTCAGACACAACTGGAATGATGAAGTGATTGAGCAGTTCTTTGCAACCTGTCACTTCTCTAGTGAGGATGAAGAGAGTGTCACTTGGATGACCCATGGATCCAAGTACAGTATCCCTCAAGAAGATTTCACTAGCTTGCTCCACCCTGACTCCACAAGGTCTGATTGCTTAGTGATACACAACATTGGGGTCATTGACAAGGACAAGATGAAGTTTCTATATGAGCCAAACTCAAAGTTCAACCCTCCTTCCACCAAAAACATGAAGCCATTCTTTGTGGTGTTGAACAGAGTGCTAAGAAAGACCATTGCCCCTAAGGATGGGGACGCAGGGAGTGTGCAAGGATATCTCCGGACTCTAATGAGAGTCATAAGCAAGGACCGCCCATTTGATGTGGCGGAATACATTTGGAATGATATGGTAAACATCTCCTGCACTCCCAACAGATCTTGCGGATATGCTCCTTACCTTATGTTTGTGATTGAAAAAGTCACCGACATTGAATTTGTGAAAGATGTGGAGCATCTCCCCTTGAGGCCTCAAATGCCTCAAAAGCCAAGTGTGCAGGCTGCTCCTTCAACGGCCTCCAGTCCCGAGGCACCAACAAGATCAAGTGAAGGTGTCAGGGCTGTCCCTGCTTCTAGGGAAGCACCTTAGAGAGGATCAGCTAGTGGAATCCTCAAGTATCTGGCTACTATATTCACCTCCTGCAAAAAGGCCGAAGTGAAGGCCCACAAGCTCAATCAGAAGAGAAGGGAGGACATGAAGTACATAAAGGCCAATGTGAAGCAAATTTGCCAAAAGCTGGAGATTGATCCCATTGGATCTCCAGTGATCTCTGAGGACTCTGATCCAGACTACACTGAGATCGCGCCCTTGAACCCCTCCGATCTTGCCTACTTTGGCATTGGGGGCTCGAGTGGCTCCGTCCCTCCTCCTTCTCCTCCTCGTCCAGCTGATGATGAAGAAGACGAAGATGATGACGAGAGGACCAACAGTGAAGAGTGAAGACCCTAGGACCCTCCTGTCATCTTTTTGGTGTCTTGATGCCAAAGGGGGAGAGATTGAGGGGGAGTCTTAGCTTTAGCTGTAGGATGCGAGGAGAGAGCTCTTTTTATCTATCTTTGTGATTGTAGTGTTTTAACTGTGTTTCTAAGATTAACTTTGGTTATGTGAATGCAATGCTTACTTAATTTGAGAAGTACTGTTTAAAATCTGTAATCATTGCTCCTGGAATGACATGTGTGCTTTATGTTGGTTGATTAATGCAAATTATGTCATTCTCGATGTCTTAATGTACTTAGTTATGCATCCCACCATAAAGAATGCACATATGGATAATTCTCTCACTGTTTGATTTATTTTGATTCATATGTGCATACTTTATGAAAATCTCAATTTTTGTCATATTTTGTGAAATCTCAAATGGTTGTCATCAATCAACAAAAAGGGGGAGATTGAAAGTGCATCTAGGACTCCCTTAGGGGTTTTGGATGATTTATGACAAGCAATTGGGATCCTAACCTCTTTATTGAGATGAATGCAGGCCTATAATGAAAAAATGAGCAAAATACCAAAAAGAAGGGATGAGGAGGAGCAAAGCGGAAATGAGCTCAAAGAAAAAGAATAGCAGATTATTGTGTATCGAGTGTGTTAAGGAAACACACCCCAAGAGCTCAATGATAATTAAACACACACATTGCACAGAGTTTCACAGGACCGAACTAGTCCGTTCGTCACCGGACTAGTCCGATAAACCATTCTGCACCAGATCGGACAAGTCCGATATATGTCGGACTAGTCTGATATCCTTCTGACTAGAATCGGACTAGTCCCCCCAGTGCGGACAAGTCCTCAAAACACTACACAAGTCACACAACCGTACTAGTCCGATATCGTTTCTGATCCACTTCGGACAAGTCCGATGTTCACACGGACTAGTCCGAAAAACCCCACTGATCCAAGTCGGACAGGTCCTCCGAGTGCGGACTTGTCATCCAACCCACTTAGGGCTTCACATGTCCGGACAAGTCCGATGGACATCGGACTAGTCCGAAGATTTCCAGTAGCAAAATCGGACAAGTCCACTCTCAGCCGGACTAGTCCGATATTTCGGGACTCTTAGGGTTTGAAACAAACAACACACCGGACTAGTCAAGTGACCACTGCGGACTAGTCCGAACTTTCTAAACCCTAATGGTCACTTTTAGAAACCCCATATAAATAGAGGTGCACGGCCCACTTTTACAATCTCTCAAACCCTAGCGCCGTCACACCTCCCAAGAGACTCAAAAACAACCTCCACGAAATTAAGTGCAAAATCGTCCAATCCTTTGAGGATTCAATCTAGATCATTGGAGAGACACTTGCTACACCACATTGAGCTCTCGGTTTGATTCTCTAACACACTCCTGCATTTCAATTGTAACTTTTGAGTGTGTTTTCGGTGGTATTGTGTTTTGTAATCTAAGGGAGCTCTCAACGTGTGAGATCGCCCCTTGAATTTGGTTATTCACCCCTTTGTGATTACTGGAAGAGGATTGGCCTTTGTGGCGGTCCAACGAGGGTAGGATTGGATAAGAGCCGATCCATTTGTGGACTCCTCAACGTGGATGTAGGTGGCCTTTTGTGGTACCCGAACCATGGGATAAACACTTGTGTCTTGTTTCATTGTTCATCATTCAAAATAATCAACTTAATCTAGGGTTTCACACACATTGTTCATCTTACGTTAAATTGTTAAACATAAGACTTAAGTGTGACATAATTCAGTATATAGCTGTTAAACTGTTGTTTGATTCTATACTTCCGCTGTACACATAAAAGAATCAAACCAATCAATTAAGTTTAATAAGCTTAGTCCGTGAACATCGGACTAGTCCGCACTTTACCGGACTAGTCCGATATCTCTGGTATTAAACTGGTTGTTGAGTGCTGCAGGATTCGACAAATATTCAAGAAGGCCTATTCACCCCCCCTCTAGGCCTACATTCAGATGGACATTCCTCCTTCTCCATTTCTTAACATCCGGGCCCGTAGGGATGGGCTCGAACATCTCGTCTTGCTTCTTATGCCATTCCCTTTTTGGCGGCTTGGTGGACTTAGGCCTTTGAGGAGGCCCGTACTTTTTCGTCTTCTTAGGGTGTTGGCATGGACGATAAGACGGGTTCTCCGTATAGATCAAATTCCTCATGAATGCAATGAGCGGGTCCACCTTTGGAGGTGTGACTTCGACCTCTTGAATGCGTCTAATATATGGTCTGTGCGGAGTCGACGATGGAACGGTGGGTTTCTCGCGCATTGATGGAACAATGGGACACATCGATAGTGCCTCGGATAAATGAAAGGTCGCACACGCCGATCGCGGGCACCTCTGCACTACCGCCGCTGAAATTAAGTTCTCCGTCCTCATGACGCACATCTCTCTTTCAACAATGGAAGATGTTCTTTGATATCTCGTGCATCTCGCTTTAGTCTCTCACGCGTATCGCTTTATTCTCGCGCATCTTGCGTTTATCTCGCTTGTCTCTTCACCTCCGGTGCTCTTTTACTAATCGACCAACACCTTTACAAATTGACAAACACCAATGCGACCGCCGCCTCTGTTCGACCCACTCCAGTGCAACTGCTGCCTCTGTTCGCCATTGCCGCCGCCATCATCATCGTCGTCGTCACCGTCCGCATCGTCATCATCACTGTCCATGGATGGGTTGGATATTGGTTTGGCACATAGCCGACTGAAGGAGGAGGGCTTGGCGTGGCACAAGAACCATCCCCATGTATGTACATATGGCACACTGGTCACATGGTTGTTTATATGTAGCTCTGAATGGACTTATGAAATTAACTGTAGTTTTGTATTTCTGTCTTGTTTGTTTTTTGTATTTCCAATTTGTCTGCTTAGGGTTTCTCTTCGAAGCCTGAGTTGGGAGATTTATTGAAGTGACAATGCATCGTCCCCGATAAAGAAGGGGTAAGTCACGAAGAACAAGCACAATCATATGAGTATAACAATCATCCTCTTATTAATGAATTTCCTTTGTAGACTGATTGGGAAGGTTATTAGTACTCCCTGACAGTCTCCTTCTAGAAGGACTATCCGTTGGTGCCTTCAAGATGCGTGTTTCCATGTGGTTTCTTCCACCCAAATGTCCATCGCTCAGGAGCACTGTGCCTTGGTATTCTTGATCAAGAAATTGTAAGATTGACTTATTTTTCTCAAGTAATTAGTAATTGTTGCCAAACTTATTTGAATTGGTGTCTTATGCTGCTTAAATTGACATTTTGTAGGGGTGGTGGAATGGTTTTACCATCAAAACTATACTACTTGAAGTTCAGCGTTTGCTTCATCAGCCAAATGCGCCCGATATTAAAAATGATTGATATAATCTACTTATCAAAGTTAGTAAGTTTGTGTTAGTGACCAACATAGGTTATTCATTCCTCATTCGACATTTGTTAATTTAAAGAATGTCAATATTTTCAGGATCCAGGAGAATATAAGAGACGTGTTTGAGAGCAAGTTGGATGGTACAATTTAGATTGATTGATGGGAGCTTCATAGGAATAAGTTAAGAATCGAAATTAGTTTAGAGGGCACGCAATGTGTATGAACTATGAAATTTATTAACATGCAAATAATCTTTGAATTGCAATATCATTGTGTTTTTTATCCCTGAACTCCAATTATACCCCTTAATTGCAATGTCATTGTGTTTGTTTATCCCTGCAACGGATGCCCACGATGTCGTGTAAGTACCAATAGAGAGACGAGCACATGAGAGACGAACATTAACAAGGTGTGTCTCCGATTTATGAGATCCGGCAAAAGGGAGATGTGCCATACTCGAGCACGTTTCTGGTTCATGCCGAAGATCTTTTATCCCACCTCAGAAAGTTGTACGCATTGCAACGACCATATAAAGCATCGTGAAAGTTTGCTGGCGGGACATGCCTGGATGCCAAAAGATGTCCCTGGCTCACGCACACTGTGGCGCATATTTTTGCATATGGGGTGCCTGTTCGCCCAAAACATTATGCGAGACACACCTTTTGTTGTGCGCGTCTCCGATTCATGTCGAAGATCTTTTATCCCACCTCTGAAAGTGGTACGCGTTGCAACGATCATATGAGGCATTTCTCACAATTGCCAGTTGGACATGCCAATATGCGAAAATGATGGGAATTGTCCCGCTATCAGGCTTTTAATTGCTATTATATCATTCCAGCCATGCAGTTATATGATTTTCATGAGTTTTTGATATCAGGCTATTAATGCATCAATAGAATATAAATTGTTTGCTTTTTCAGGGGACAAGCACACCAGCTCACTATCATGTCCTTTATGATGAGAACAATTTATCTCTGATGCTTTGCAGATGCTCACCAACTGCCTGTGCTACAACTAAGCTCGGTTCTTCATTCACTAACAGTTCTTGTTTTTATTACAATTGTATACCAATTTGTTCCTGAGCCTCTAGATATTTTCTCCCTTATATGACTGCATAAGCGAATGTGACTGCAATTTGTAATGTTTTATATTATTTCAGTGATTTTATTGAATTTGGGGATTTCTCAGTCGGAGCATTAGAGGCTATGAAGGCTCATTGTTAATAAAGTCATTGATCAGAAGAATTTTTATTACGTTATACAAGATTAGATGATGACAATTATGATGTGTGTAATTAGTTACATTGTAATCTAGTTGAACAGGGGGCATTCTTTGTTGTGTAGTATACTTGATAAGCACGATTGACACTTTGTTACTATTTGAATTGTCAATATAATTTAAGGTGTGATCTTTTTTGCTAAACATATGTTCATGTATGTGTATGTTGCTGACACTGGCAATGCGGGTGCCAAATCCTGGCTAGCTGCATGATGCAGCCGGCAACCAGGATAATCAGGGGTGGGGGGCACCTAATAGGAGACCCTTCCTGTAAACAATCCGTGGCAAGCTGTAACAGAGAACATCTCAGATTATCTAAATAAAGGAGAGAAGCTTCCTTAAAGCCCATCTCAGATCAGTAAGCAAATCTGCGACGTGCTGCAATAAAGAACGTCTTGGATTAGGCAATAAATCTGCGACGCACTATGTTAGTAATTGTCTCACATGTATGCTGATGGGCGGCGTGCAAGAATCGTGTCTCCAATGACACCGTAAAGAACATCTGTTATGACTAAAAAAAGCAGTCGCGCTTCCTTTGAGCATAGCTCGCACTTTGGCTGATCGGCGATGCGCTCGGCCGCTCGTCTATGATGACAACATAATGTGAGACGTGACGAGGAAGACGGATAGTTTTTTCGTCTTCCTTCTTCTTTTGGGCACATCTCAGATGAGCCTTTCTTACGTAGTGGCACGATTATGTTTCAGTTGCTACATGCTGATTATGTTTCAGTTACAGGAGCTTCATTGCTTTCAGTTACAAGAGCTGAAATATTCGGCACTATTGAGACTAATTTTGTTCAGTTACTAGTGCTTTTGCTGCAATATAGAGGAGTATTCTGCATATATAGAAGAAGGTAAAGTCCACTCTATTCTGAAAAGCAGTGACTGCACTCCAATACATGTTGTTGCGTGCCAACATGGAGCCTCTCCATCCCTCTCAATGGTATATCACCGGTGTATGAGAGAGCAGTGTCTCCGAAACCCTGCTGCACTAAGAACCTACATGGGTTGGGGTGAATCATGTTTTGGATAGTGTTCGTGCGACTGCTCAACTACAGATTTGGATACATCTCCGTTTTAAGTTAAAGATGAGTTTTCTACGTATATATGAATGCTATAAATATCATGTGCTTTTTGTGTATGTTATTGTTCATGTTTTATGAATTATCTATCATGTGTATTGCTACAATTTTAGAAAATAATTTTATATCTAAAGTGCATTGTTTCCGAACAATCTAAAAAACTAATGGCACTGTAATATGTGTCATAGCTTTGTTAATGCTACGAAACTGAAAAAGTTCGCTGGTTCAATCTTTAGAAGATGAGCTACAAAACATTATTTGTGTCTCAACGCTATGGACATATCATATGTCGTTAAGCATCTGGAAGGAACTCTTACTATTGAAACACAGGCAGAGTTCAAAAAGGATAATGTGATGGCAGTTGACTGCATTTTGAGTGTTCGATCTGACAAACTGTACGACGTGTATATGAACCATAAGAGCACAAAAAGGCTTTGGGATGCCATAGAACAAATGTATGGTGCTTCGGATGCTAGACATAAGTTGTAGTTTATGGAGCACTATCATGATTTCAAGATGGCTAACAATCGTTCAATGGTTGAGCAAGCTCATGAAATACAACTCCTTGTTAGAGAACTCCAACAACTTGTACTAAACTTGCCAGATAGATTCGTCGTTGGGGGCATTATATATACTGTGAAGTAGCTCCTGAACAAACAATACAAAATACAATATTTGATGAAGCAGTTCCAAAGATTTTTGGCACAATTATGTCGATGGACTCCCGAAAAAAAAATGGCACAATTATGTAGATGGACTCCCAAAAAAAGGATATTCAGTTTGAATGGAAAACATATAGTGTTGAAACAAATATTAGCACTGAGTATAATAGACTAACAAAGAATTATCATTGCCGATGCATGCGATGACTATAGTCACTCAAAAGAAAAAAAGTGTAATCTAGGGATGATCTATTGCTAGGTTGTGCTGGCAAAGCACTGTCACATTACTAGTGGATCATACTCAGCCAACAATATTTGATCTTTCTGTGAAATTGTTATAGGAAATTATTTTACTATATTAGTACACGGCATGCAAAAACTCAATTCAGTGACATGAATCAGGGATATCTTCCACATAGTTCTATACATGGGAGTGTGTATAGGATCGCCCTGCCCTTCAGACATTTTCATGCTATTGGGGACATAATTATACCATTCTTTTTTTCGCGTGTTTGCCATGTCATATTGGATGGTGTAATTCTTATCCGCACAAAAGTGTGCGTGCATAAAACCCACTACCCTAGATCGAGAAGGTTCTCTTGCACTGTCGTCTTGCCCATAATTTTTTCAGTCATTCTCCTATATATATCATGACCCCATTGTACCACATACGGATACCTCCAAGGTGAATTCATATGGTACTTAAAATTAAATGTGTAAGAGCTTGCAATCTTCTTCCCTTAAGTCTTAGATAATTTTATGCAAACTTCTTTTTCATTAGATTTTAAATTCATATCCACCATTCAGCTTCGTGGGAAAATTTTCACTGTATGTGGGTACAGATAAGTGGATGTGGAGCGAAATAAATATATTAAAACAAACAAATTGGTCTGGTCAGGAAACAAGAAACTGATGATAGTTTTCGTACAGGGTAATTCAGTTTGCACATAATTGCCCCAAGTGGTAGCTATTTTGTTAGTTTTACATGGCTGTGCTACATAAAAAAAGATTGGTCAGATTGCATAATGTGCTAGAGAAGAAAACAAATGGTCGATAATCAATTAAGAACTTCACCAGTTGAAAAGGATACCGAATAGAAACTCGTCTTCCACAATAGTCAAATATAATGACCATTTGTTAAATAGATTTTGTTCACCCTTCTCATACTATTGTAAACGAATTAAACAAACTGGTTGAAATGAGATAAACTACATTGTATAGATATACTTACACTATCTTTGAGAAACTAATAGGAATTCCTATATGTGTAGTCAGTTATAAAAACTTTGTTAGATATATTGCTGCTGTACTGGTTGCATTTATGATGATTCGTTTTGAAGAGATAATAAACTCTTGATGCCCTCTCGTGCTCTTAGTTGTGTTGATTAGCCACAAAATGAACCTTTAAAGTCAAACTCATTGAATCATTGTTGAGTGCTTATAAACTATTGTACTATTGGTTGAGCGCTTTGATTTCCACGTACCTGGATAGTAGATATTCATTGACTTCAACTGCAACAATTTAGATAATTGTTGTTAAATTTACAAGCATGTATTCAGCAAAAGACATGAGGGCACAAAGTATCCTTTTAGCGCTTGCCATGGTAATTATGATCTCCAGCAATGCTGTGGAGATTGGAGCATACATCAACCAAGGGATATATTCTCGCAAAGAACTGAAAGAAGAACGTAAAGTAATGACTACTCGAGTGAGTCCATCTCTTAGTGGTTTATCATCAGGACAGGCAACAGGCAATACTGATGCAGGATGTGTGAACAGCAACGCCGAAGGCACAAACACTGATTGGGCCGGTGTTGTCAGGGCCTCTACCCCAATGACTACTACTACCACAGATTCCCACCATGACATCTCTGTGGATCAGTACAGAAGGATCATTCACAACAATGGGAACAAAGCCTGATGAAGCATGCAATCATCTCGACTATCATAAGTTGTACTTGTGTGTCATTTGTAATAAAACTTCCACCATGCTGTCCAGCTGCAGCTACTACTATGTGTAGTGCCATCTTCCTGGTACTATAAATCCATTTCGTGCATCTTATAGGTCTCTTGGGTTCTCACCCTCATGCATCAAATATGTATATTGTGTTAGTGCAAATAAATCAGACATCGATGCTTCATGGTTTGTATGATTCCTTTGTTGTTCAATCGTTGTATATCGTAGGTTTCTTCAACATTCTCATTTTGTTTCAAAACCTGATTTCTCTTGGCTCATATCCACATATGTTACTCTGCAGTTTTAATCATGCTGTTTAATCTTAAGACCGCGCAAATTAGACAAGGCTAGACAATATCTTTGAAAGGCAAGAAAGCAATAAATCCAATTCATGAACTTTTTGGACCGTGCACTTTGGCAACTAGTATACGTATGTACCAAGTTATGTTACATTCATAGATTGTGTGTACTAAAAATTGCTTATCTTGTGAAAGGGGGCTTATCCTAGTGGTTAAGTATTCTGAATAGTATTACTCAGGTCCTAAGTTCAATTCTCGGTGGGAGCAAATTTCAGACTGAATTTCAAAATACTAAATGCAAGTACTCTACAGAGAAAGCCATGTGCATTGGATCTGCGGTGCACCTACCAAAAATGTGAGAGGGTGAGCATGCCGTAATGTTGGTCTATGAAGCTTATTCCAGACTCGTGACCTTAGCCATCTAGTTATCCTCACCTGGTTCTAGACAATAGGCTGCGAGTGTTTGCATTCGTATTTGCTTGTAATAGTTTGACCATAACCTCCTTGGAGGGGAAGGTTCGGACTTTAACCATCATCTAAAAGCCACCTCCGAAGTCGAAGTCGTCGTCGTGCCTCATTCCAGGCGGCGGTAGCGACGGCGACGGCGTTTGTGCAGTCGTCGCAGATCCCTGCAATTAATGAAACTTAGAGTTGGAATATAAATGCATCAACATCTCTCTCCCTCCCTTCCTCTCCCTCTATCTTCATATAGATCCCCCTCTCTTCCTCTCTCATTTCATTTCCCTCTTTGTCTCTCACTCTATCTTTCTATCTCACTCTATCTCTCTATTGCTATCCTTTTCCCTCTATCTTCCTCCCTCTATCTCCATCTACATCTCCCTCCCTCTATCTTCCCCTCTCTTTATCTCCATCTACATCTTACTCTCTCTCTTCATTCCCTTCCTACTCTATCTATCTTTCACTCTTTCTTTTGTCTCTCTTTCTTCTATCTCTATCTTTCTTCTATCTCAATCATTTTCTACTATCTAACTATCTCTCTCTTTCATCTATCTCAATCTTATTACACTAGAGAAGAAGGACTACATAGAAACTTACCAGACCCGCTGAAGAAGGATCGCCTGGAAGGACCAGTGGTAGTACCGGTAGCTGGATTCCCAGACCTTGCACTCGGGCCATGGCCTGTCATTGCAAACATTAAATGCTACCTATTAGTAAGTCATTTACGCTGAATTAATGAGAATTTTAGTTTTTTTTGTTACCTCCATTGCTTCCCGCATCTGCGCCAACGCTGCTGCCTAGGTTTGGATCGTGGCCTCCATCGCGATCCTTTGGCATTCCACCTCCCTCCTTTCCTCCTCATGTCGCCATTCGTTTTCTTCTACAGTTTCTCAGAGGGACTGCATCTCAATGTCCCTCTGCGATACGCGGCGACCTGCCATGCCCACCGACGAAGCATGCGTGGAGCTGCCTCTCGCTGGTCTCCCCGCCCTCGAGTCGACAACTCCGTCGAATATGGCGAGCCTATAAAGAAGAGAGTCGGTAATATGATATTGAAATATCTTGAATACTTTGAATAGAAAACGATAAAATGACTTGTAAAATCACCTTTCGTGTGCTTTTCCACCACCGGTTGCATACGCGGCTTGAGGATCGATCGGTTGACGTTCCCAATCGAAATACTTGCCGTGTATCTTCCTAGCCTCCTCCCCGTACTTAGCCTGCAAAACAAGAAAACCATGTAAGTTCAACAATCTATATAGTTATATTTAATATGAATGATTTCTAAACTTACCAACCGCTCGGCTACAGCCTGACTGCACCCCGTCAGCTGAGAAGGGTCCCTGTGACCTCTCTTCCAGACTTCAGCAAGGGTGGGCAGCACCCCCGTCTCGCGCTCCTGTCAATACGTGTTAGTACGAACAATATATTATTAATATATAAACATAAGTTACACACACTTACCATGCGTTTAGATAAACGCAAGTGGTTATCTTGCCCGTGCCTGCTCTTCCCCTCGACCCCTCTGCAGTCTCGAGCCTTCTCAGACTTAGCTTTAAACTCATCGCTAGCCCAGTAGCGACAAAGGTCCCGAAATGCATCGGTCCGACCCTGCAACCAGCTCACGTGGCCCTGCACATAGTTGGAAGTCGTTAAAAATACCATCGAGGAAATTATCAGAAAAAAATACTTACTACACTCCACGTACCTGCGCGTACTCCTCCTCCGTCAGGTCCCTCTCGCTCTCTTGCCTGAAGTGTAGCACGTGCTGCTGGTTCGCCTTCAAGTGCTCATAACACGGGTGTTCGACAAAGCTTGTCGAAGTGCCTTGGCAGCGTTGTAGTGAAACACTCGCCTCACATCCTCAAACTGGCGATGGTCGTTTGGGTCCTCTAAAGTATATCTTGCCTGCGATAAAGAATATATTGAAGAGATGTTCACTAAAAGAGTTTAAGAGTTGAAACTTAGAAACTTTTTTAACATACTTACCATAAAATCAGCCCATACGGCCTCCTGAAGGTTGTCGTGCTCCTGGTGAAGGACGCGTGCGTAGTCCTCCCACGAAAGAGCAGGCACCCCGTCGATGACCCCAGGATAGTGCAAACACACTATGGACCCGAGGACACCGTTCACCGGTCTGTGTTGTCTCTCATCGGTGAAAGACGTGTCATCCCAAGCCCTGTAAGATATTTATTCATTCATTACTTAAGTAATCAAAAGAAACTAAAATTGAACACTATAATTTTTATTACCTGTCTCCGACTGGATGAATCACGATCCTGTGTGAAGGGACCGCGAGAGGACTGACAAAGTGAGTCCTCCTCGTCCTCCGCGTCTGCTGGGCGCCACGTCAGGTGACCCAGACGGCTCCTCACCAGCCGAGTAAAAGGCCTCAGGAACAAACTCATCGCCAGCCGGGGGCTGGCTAGCCGAGGGCTGGCTCGCCGAGGGCTAACTCGCCGAGGGCTGGCTGGCCGAGGGCTGCCTCGCCGAGGGCTGGCTAACCGAAGGAGCCGCAGCCTCTGAGTCAGCCGGTGAGGACTACAACATTCATATGATTCATAAGTAAGTTTGATGTGAATTTGAATTTAAATAATTTGTCAAAAACGAGTGACATTTACATGTGACGAAGCTCTAGAGCTGGTCTGAACGTGCCCCAGCAGCTGAGAGCGTCTGCTGCCAGTCGACGAGGCACCAACGAAAGCGTCCTCAAGTCTAGAGGGGTAGAACCCCCTCATCGGCGGCACCTTCTTACCCTTCTTTGACGCCATCCTGTTGTAATTAGATAATTAGTAAATATGCAAATAAAATATACAAAATTCATGTTACTATCTTCAAGAAAACATTACTTGTAGTCACTTTAAAATTCATCAACATCATTGTCATGTGCCTGTGCCCTACTCCTTAAACCAGCCCAACTATCTTCCATTGTGGCATGTTCTAATTTCCTTTTTCGCGTATCATCTGCCTCTACATCTTCAACGTCTTCAACATCTCCAACTAAATGATCGAGTCCTGCACCAAGCTCGACGATAAAAGTGTCTGGCAACTCTTCTTCTTGGTACACTTCTTCAACGTCTTCGCTATCATGGTAACCATCATCCCTAGGAGTATATAGCCGCTCACGAGGTTTCACCTTATATACCACCCACCAAGCACTGAGCTTCGTGCACGGATAAGGTAGATAATACACTTGTTCAACTTGATGCGCAAGAACAAATGTATTGTAACCTCGTAGTTGGTCCTTATGTTTCACTTCCACCATTCCAAATTGGTTTTCTCGAGTTCCATGAGTACAATCAAACCAGTCACAGTCAAAGAAGACAACTCATATGTCTTATTTCCGGTAAATGTAAATTCAAGGATTTTGTTAATGATACCATAATAATCGGTTAAATTCCCTTGAGTGTCCATTACTCTCGTCACAACACCGGAATTTGATGTTGCCGCGAGAGGACGATGAGCTTCAAAATGAGTTGTACGGAATCGGAAGCCATTTACGTCATATCGACCATAGATTCTAACATTCACCAATCCATAAGATAGCTGCCGCAAATCTTCATGGACATTGTGAGTCCGACACTGTTATAAAAGACGAGAGAATATTACATAATACTTCTTTAATAATAGTAATTTATAATACATAGAAGATGAGAGAATATTACATATTCTCGAAACCAAGATAGAAAACTCTGCCCCCCATTTATTCCTTCCTTTTGCATCGCTTCTACTTGTTTGGCCGTAGGTTGATGCCTATGTGGCCAATATTGTCTGCGAAACTCGCTGAACATGAAAAAACATCTTTTAGAGTACATGTGTAGCAAAATATGTCGATTAGCATAAACGTAGGAGAAACACTTACTCAAAGTATTCTTGCATGCCTTCTATATTTGCGTAAATGTAGAGTAAAGCAACAGTCCTTTCCTGTTCGGATAGCACGTAGGTCGTGTAGCTACCAACGATGGAGCCTCTCGTTTGAAAAATGGAAAGGTTGCCTAGAGGGGGTGTTTCGTCCACATTGTACCGCATCGCCGAAGTATTGATATTGTTTTCTTCCGCAAAGTAGACACTTGAAAAGTATCCTACTTCCTTAAGAGCATATGCTTCAGCGATGCACCCTTCCACCCTTGCCCTGTTGCCAACCATTGGTTTCAGATATCGTAGCGCTCTTTTAATCTGATACATCCACCTATATTGCATAGGACCGCCAACTTTAGCTTCGAATGGAAGATGGATAAGCAGATGTTGCATTAGATTGAAGAAACCCGGTGGAAAAAAAATTTCCATCTTACATAAAAGTATGGTATCTCCTTCTCTAACTTATCCATCATCCCGATCTTGATTTCTTTAGCACAAAGCTGTCTATAGAAATAGCTGAGCTCAACTAAAACCTTCCACACCGCATCATCTAGATAGCCTCGGAACATAACAGGTAGGAGTCTTTCCATTATAATGTGATAATCATGACTCTTCAACCCAGTGAGGTTTCCTGTGTTAACATTTACGGCTCGTTTCAGGCTAGCTGCGTAACCATCTGGGAATTTCAAAGTTTTCATCCATTTCATAACTTCTTTCTTTTCTTTCGATCGAAGACAGAAAGAAGCGCGTGGCTTTCCACCACTTTCAGAGATTTCAAGAGTTGGACGGTGACAAATGTCTGCCAAATCTAGTCTAGCTTTATAATTGTCTTTCGTTTTGCCATGCATATCCATGCAAGTGCTTATGATACTTTCGCTCATATTACGCTCCTGATGCACGACATCAATGTTGTGCATTAGAATCAATGACTTCACATATGGTAGCTCCCAAAGTCCACATATGTGAGTCCAATTGTGTTCCTCTCCATAACCTATGAAATATCCAGGACGACCTTCATCAGGCACCAGTTTGTCCAACATATCAGAAATTTCTGACCCGTTGAGACGCTTCAGTGGTCCTTTAGTGACAACAATGTTCTTTCGAAAGACATGCCTCTGCTGCCTAAATATATGATTCGAGGGCAGCCAACGTCTGTGACAATCGAAGTAAGATATTTTTCCTCCATGAGTTAGTCGAAACCAATCCGTCTCTGAAGCACATATCGGACACGTCAGACGATCGTGAGTGATCCATCCGGAAAACATGCCGTATGCCAGCAAATCATGGACAGACCACAAATAAGCAGTTTGAAGGTTGAATTTCTGCTTCTTGTAACTGTCGTACGCTTCGACTCCTATCCACAAGACTTTCAATTAGTTGATCAGCGGTTTTAACATCATGTTGAGACGTGACCCGGGATGATCAGGTCCAGGTACAATGAGGATGAGAAACATGAACTCGTTCTTCGTACAAAATGCAGGTGGCAGGTTGTACGGAATAACAAAGACAGGCCAACATGAGTATGGCGTGGCGTTCGTACTGAACGGTGAGAATCCGTCTGTCGCTAATCCGATGCGAACATTCCTTGCATCACGAGAAAAGTCTGGATCGAAACGGTCTAGCACCTTCCATGCATCACCGTCGGACGGATGCGTCAAGAATTCTTTGTTCTCACGTTTACCTTCTTTGTGCCATCTCATGTGTCTTGCGGTTCTTTTTTAAAGAAACATACGCTTCAACCGAGGTGTCATAGGCTAGTAACGAAGCTGCTTATGTGCGACATCTGTCATCACATTATTTCCATCGTCATTAACAACTTCGACATACCTCGATTTACCACATTTCAAGCACATCTTCTCATTGGCGTGCTCTTTCCAGAATAGCATGCAGTTGTCTGGGCACACATCGATTTTCTCATACTTCATACCGAGACCAGATATCTTGATCTTTGACTGATACATATCTGGTGACGCTTTGTGAGGTTGTGGAAGGATATCGCAAATCAATTTCATGAGATCATTGTAGCAGTTGATGGAAAAAAAGTACTTGGACTTAATTGCTATAAATCTGGTCAAGAAAGCAAGTACGGTCACTGCTGTGTGTTCATGCAACGGCTCTTGTGATTTCTTCAGCTCCTCGAAGAACTTCTCTGCCTCATTTGTAAGAGGATCCTCCGCTTCAAGAGCTTCTAGAATCTCATCCATCCTATCAACCTCTGTTATATCATCATCCTCATCCACTTCGTCTATGACTTGAGAATTAGTCTCGCCGTGAAAGGTCCACACTTCATAATGTGGAGTGAAACCGTTTCGACATAAGTGAAACGAAAGCTCCAATCTTGTCAAAAACTTGGTGTTCCGGCATTTTGTACATGGGCACCGCACCATATCTTCCGTTGACAACGAAAATGCTCGATCCAAAAATTGATCTATCTTGATAAACCACTCATCAGAGTGACCACCAGTTCTGCTCTTCCAGCCAGTATACATCCAACTGCGGTCTTCACCCATGTTTGACTCTGCAGTTTAACGCGAAAGAAATTGCCATTAATGTATTGTTGTGTTATGTCACGGCCCTACAACCTAGGCAGATAGATCCTAAACCCACCCAAGAGTGACCGAGCGGAGCGTGCTCATGACGAGATGCGTGATCCGGATTCGAACGAAATTTCGGCAGCATAACCCCGCTGTTCTCCACTGCACGCCCAAAAATGGTGCAGCAGAGAACAACAGGGTTACGCCACCGAAATCTCGTCAAAATCCGGACCCGCGTCTCGTCACAAGCCACGCCCCCTCGGTCACTCCGAGGCTGTCCAAAAAGGGACAATTCCGAACATGCACGTCTCACATGCCAATTGCATGTGAGACGTGCGGATCCGAAACGGGTAATACATTGCTATAGGTTACGTTGCTCATTTTCATTTTGAGATCATTTAAGAGAGAGGAAAGAACTAGAGAAAGAGTGAGAGGAAAGTTGGTCTTAGATGACAATTCTATATCCATTTCCACCGTCCACGCAATCGTGGGTCATTGACGTCCTTACCAACCCGTTCGCTTTCATGTCGCCTTAACTACTATGGTCTACACGGCACGATCACACTTATTGCGTGTCGTGCCCTTCCGGGTTGGTCCGAGCCGGCCCAAAACCCCTTTATTTATATATATTAAGTAGTCACTCAAAAACATTATTTGAATGCACTAAAGTCCAAACATACACTAAACAGAATAGAAAAAAACTATTAATTCTAAACACTCACGCAATCAAAAAAATAAGAGAAAAAAATTATTAATTCTAGTAACCTGCATAATAAACATATTTACCAAAGCATGACAAAAAGTTATCTAAACCTAAAAAAACATAATCATCTAGCAACATCTAGATCACACACTTGACATAGGCTGAACTAGTAACATGGTGATGCAAATCTAAAGAAAATGTGTTACATCACTAAAAGCAGTTTTGATTTATTATCTTGCTGAACACTTCAAACGAGCGTTGATGTCAGCTTTCCAAGTCAGCAGTCAGCACTGACCAAGAATGAAAACTTCACGTAACCGGCAGATATAATATATACTAGGAGTACTAGGTGCTGTAACAAAAAGTAGCTAGAAGTAAAACTGACAAACAGTTTTATGGATTTTTACCTGCAACTATGAGGGGAACACTGTTCTTGGAGCCTGAAAAATCATGAACAGAAAATAATTGTTATATTCAAACATTATAAAAAGGAATTCATACTCTTTTACTTTAGAAATACATGGGGTCTAAAAGATCATAAATTGGAGCAGATTGCAGGTGCTTGGTGGCAGATGGTTGGTTTCCAGTTGAGGACTAAGACTGATTCATTAAACCACTTGTTTTCCGGTTCCGGTTTTTTTCCCACCCCTAGTGCCATCGGCTTGGCAGAAGTCCAGCGCCTGAGACAGAGGAAAGAATAAGAAGATAGAGGAGTCTGTGCTGGGTGAAGACAGAGAGACGAGAAGATGAGATACATGATCTCAAGTCAATAATATCGACCGTTCACAACTTCATCTGAAATATTGCTTGAATTCATACCACTGCGTGAAGTAAAATTTCAGAAAAATAAATTCTGGAATACGCCAACACTTCTTGGACGCAAAACTTGTGGTGCATGCCCACACTAATTGGCATTGATGTACGCCAGGTGTGCGAGTGACTGCACTGTCCTGCGTTCGCTCAGGCCGCGGCCAGTCTACAATCGGTCGACGGCCATGGCCCATGTGCAGGCGGTGCCACCGTGTCGCCGCCACCGCGACGGGCGCGTGCACACGTCGCTGCGCCGGCTAGCTGCACGTCCAGACCTGCACGGTGTGGGTGCCTCGATCTGCTCATTACATGCATGCCTCGCTCTCGCCATGCAACAACGAAGCTTAATTTTAAGCGCAGGACGTTTAAAATGGGAACGCACATTGCCTCCCCTGCTCGTTCCTCTCCCGCTCTTTGGTTTACTCTCCCTTCAGTTCCTCTGCTCCATTCGCTATAAGAAGCCAATAACCGCTTTCTACTTCCCTAATCTTCCCTTCCCTCTCTAAGCTTTATATTCTACTCCCCCAGCAAAAAAACACTAACGAATGAACAAAAATGCACAAAACAAAGAAGCAGTGAAGCCACTTACGGCGGGCCGGCGGTGGGGCGGCGCCGCGGGCGGGGCAGCGACGCGGCTCAGGACGGGGGCGCAGCGGGCCGGGGCGGCGGGGGCGCGGCGAGACGAGGCCGGGGGCGGCGAGCCGGGATGGCGGGGCGGCGGGCCGGCGGCGGAACGATGACGGCGGGCAGCGACAGCGCGCGGCAGGGCGGCGGGCAGGCGGCGGGGATGAAGACGAGTGGTCGAGAATGAAGTGTCGGGTCGGGATAAAGGCCCCTATTTGCGACGGCCCACTAAATTGCGATGGCCCGACCATATGGCCGTCGCAATTAATGTTACTTGCGATGGCCCTTTTAGCAGCCATCGTAAATAAACACTTATTTGCGACGGCTGCCTTAGTTGCGACGGTACTAGGGTTGGCCGTCGCAAATAAGTTGTTATTTGCGACGGCACCGGGGTTGGCCGTCGCAAGTAAGCTGTTATTTGCGACGGCCGTGTTATTTGTGACGGCCAGAGGAAGGCCGTCACAATTTATTCTATTTGTGGCTGGCCGTCGCAAATAAATATAGCCGTCGCAAATGATCGCTTTTCCTGTAGCGATTTCTCATGCCACTGTTATAGTTAAGAAATAGGACAAAAAGCTTAGGGACAATGCTATTAAAATTGAGTCACTACAATCTGAAATTAACCATTTGAAATCTTTGATTCCTAGTGATGATTATTGTTCCATATGTGAATTAATATATGAAAAATTGACCTCATTAAGAAGTGCGCACACCTCCACACTTGATAAACTTGAGTTGGAAATTGAAAAGAACAAAGAGCTTGCTGCACTTAATGATAAAAACTTGAAAGATGCTAGCTGTTCTACATTTGATTTGCATTGTTCTACTTGTGATGATCTTGATAAGAAACTACAAGATGCTATGAATGAAATTTCTATATTGAACAATGCTTTACATTCTCATGAAGTTAAATTTTGTTCCAGTTGCAAATTAATAGGAAAAACTTCATGTGAAAATTGTCTTGATCTGTCCAATAAACTTGATAACATGCATAGGACATTAGATCGGTTTTGTAATGGTAATAAGAAACTAAACTTGCTGCTGAATTCTTCCAAGTCCTGCAATGACAAAACTGGTTTAGGTTTTGATTCTCATCCTCATGCTAAGGTACATCCACCTAAAATTGTAAAGTCATTAGGAAGTGGGTTGATTCAAACAGTTCCTAAACACAAAGAAGTGGTTTTCAAATCTGCAGGAGTGTTGTCTCATTCGGTTTCAAATAAAAATGTTGCTTGCTCATCTAGACATGAACACAAAGTTAAATTTCATTATACTTACTGTGGTAGAGATGGTCACGTCATAGATTTTTGTTATAGACTAGCTAAACGATAGAAAAAGGAAAGAATGATTGCCAAATCTCATAACTTTCATGCAAAATTTGATGCACATGTTAAACCGAATGATAGGAACATGCAACCTGCTGTAATGAGTCAAAAACATGCAAAGTTTGCTTGCAAACCTATTGTGTTTCATGCTACACATGTAAAATCTGATAAGTCACTAGTTGGGTACAAAAATCCTCATGCTTTGGCTCATAAACCTGCTGTTTTATCTCAGCTTTCACGTGTTATTCCTGCTAGACGTCGTGTGACTCAGTACTGGATTCCTAAATGCCTTTTGACTAACCCTAGTATTGAGTCATCGACGTATTGTGCTTCTATGTAGGCTACACTCTTGAGGAAGGAGAACTTTTGGATTGTGGATTCAGGTTGCTCACACCACATTACCGGTAACAAAGAATGGTTCTCCTCCCCCTCTTTTGTGTCACGTGTAGAGAATGTTAGTTTTGCTGATAATTCTTCAACTCCTATAATTACTAAGGGTTCAGTTAGAGTAAATGATCACTACACTTTGAAGGATGTGAAACTTGTTAAGAATTTGAAATACAACTTGCTTTCTATTTCACATCTGCTAGTTGAAAATCTGGAAATTATTTTCACAAAAAATTGCTGCAAAGTTATAAATTCAAACAGTGAGCTTATTTTTAACATGTCACGGTTTCGAAGAGTTTTTAAAGCTGATTTTGATATGTCTTCCTCTAAGCATAGGTGTCTAGTTGCTAATGATTCCAAAGATTTCTATTTTTGGCATCGTAGACTTGGTCACGTAGGCTTTGATCATCTCACGCGTATTATTGCTTTTGATCGCATACGTAGGCTGCCTAAGCTTAAAGGGGACAAAGAAATCGTGTGCTCTCATTTTTGACATGCTAAGATGGTTGCAGGTTCACATACTCTTCTCACAATGATCATGACAACTGAACCGGGTCAACTTTTGCACCTTGACACCGTAGGACCTTCACGTGTTCAATCCTTCAGAGGTAAATGGTATGTTCTTGTGATTGTTGATGATTATTCTAGATACTCATTGGTTTACTTTATGGCATCTAAGAATGAAGCTTTTAGTCACTTTAGAATTTTATTTCTTAGATTATCAATTGATCACCCAGGATCTTTAAAAGCAATTAGAAGTGATAACGGAACTAAATTTAAAAATCAATCTTTTGATCACTTTTGTGCTGAAAATGGAATAGATCATTAATTTTCTTCACCATATGTACCTAAACAAAAACGGTGATGTATAAAGAATGAACAAAACCTTAGTTGAGATGGCTAGGACTATGCTTGATGAATATCAAACTCCTAGGAAATTTTGGGCTGATGCGATTGCAACCGCTTGTTACATCTCAAATCGTGTTTTCTTGCGCGCTAAGCTAGGTAAAGCACCATAAGAGCTCCGATTTGGACATAGGCCTAGTGTTACACACTTTCGGGTCTTTAGTTGCAAATGCTTTCTTAAGAAACATTGTAATCTTGATAAATTTGAACCTAGATCCATTAATGGCATGTTTCTTGGTTATCCATCTCATACTAGAGGCTACCGTGTGCTTTTACTCGAGACTAACAAAATTGTGGAGACTTGTGAGTTGTCTTTTGATGAAGCTAGCATAGATACAAGCTCAAACATTGCAGGTCCATATCCGTATCTACAGGAGGAGAGCATTTTCATTGAAGATGAAGAAGAAGTGGTGCTGCTGCCCAAAAATTCAGCAGCTAATGACATTGTTCCAGCTCCCGATTTTGATTCACAGCCAGCACCGACGACCACCTTTGCTGGTCCAGATCCCCCTCAAGTCACAAGCTCATCGGTTTTTGATGAACATGAAGAAGAAGAAGCTTGTGAAGTGTCCACTCCCCTCCGGGTTCTCAAAAGTCATCCTCCACAACAAATTATTGGAAGCTTGCACGAACGAGTCACGGTCCAGGTTTTGCGATCCAAACTCCCATACTCATTCTGTTGTTGTTGCTTTTCTTGAACCCAAAGATATATCACACGCACTCACTAATGAATCCTGGATTATTGCCATGCAAGAAGAGTTAGAAAATTTTGAATGAAATAATGTTTGGAAACTTGTACCTCCACCTCAAGGTCATGCTTTAATTGAAACTAAATGGGTGTTTAAAAATAAACTAAGTGAGGATGGGGTTGTGGTTAGGAATAAGGCTAGGTTCGTTGCTCAAGTTTTCACTCAAATTGAAGGTCTAGATTTTGTTGAAACTTTTGCTCCTGTTACTAGATTAGAAGCCATAAGAATTTTTTTAGCTTTTGTTGCATCTAAAGGTTTTAAGCTATATCAAATTGATATTAAAAGTTCTTTTCTTAATGGCTACATAGACGAGGAGGTTAATGTCAAACAACCACCAGGTTTTGAAAATCCAAATTTTCCTAATCATGTTTACAAACTGTCCAAAGCCTTGTATGGTCTCAAACAAGCCCCTAGAGCATGGTATGATAGGTTAAAAAATTCTTACATGAAAAGGGGTTTACCATGGGCAAGGTTGATAAAACTCTTTTTGTGCTTAGGCATGGCAATGACTCATTATTCGTTCAAGTGTATGTGGATGATATTATCTTTGGTTGTTCTTCTAATGATCTTGTGTCCAAGTTTCCAGCTATGATGAGATCAGAATTTGAGATGAGTATAATGGGATAACTCACGTACTTTTTGGGGCTGCGAATCAAGAAAACCAAGGAGGGTACCTTTGTGCATCAAACAAAGTATACAAAAGATTTTCTAAAGCATTTCAACATGGACAAAAGAAAACCTCTTCGGACACAAATGGGAACAACAACAACACTTGAACTTGATAAAAACGGTGAACCCTTGGATAAAAAATAATATAGAAGCATGATCGGATCACTTTTGTACTTCAGGGCATGAAGACCGAACATACAATTCAGCGTATGTCTTTGTGCACGGTTTCAAGCCTCCCCACGTGCTTCACATCGTCAAGCCCTCAAAAAGATTGTCAGGTACTTATATGGAACTAAAAAATTTGGCATTTTTCTTCCTTCTTCCTAAATCGTTACTTTGAATGCTTTTTCGAATGCTGATTTTGGGGGTTGTAGGATTGATATGAAAAGTACTTCCGGTGCTTGTCATTTCCTTAGTAATTCACTTGTTGTTTGGTTCTCTAGAAAACAAAACTCAGTTGCACAATACACGGCTGAATCTGTATATGTAGCTGTTGCATGTGCTTGCTCACAAATTCTTTGGATTGTTCAAACACTTAAGGACTATGGGGTTGATCTAGATAGTGTTCCACTGTTTTTTGATAACACTAGTGCCATTTGCATTGCTAAAACCCCAGTGCAACATTCTAGAACTAAGAACATTGACATTAGGTATCACTTTCTCCGTGATAATGTTGAAAAAGGAAACATTGTGCTTCACCATGTAGATACCGAACAACAATTGGATGACATTTTTACAAAACCTTTGGATTTCACTCGTTTTTGTTACATTCGTAGTGAAATAGGTGTTATGCATCCTCATGGCTTACATTGAGGGTGAGTTTTGAAACTTGAGAAGTCTATGTGTGAATCTGAAATTAAAATAATATGAGCATAGTTTTTCATACATATATGACTTTGTGATTCCTTTTACATGCTGAAAGTTCTTACTACATTACTAGTGTTATACATTTTGTAGTTTCTGCCATGTCTAGTAATTGGAATAATTACTTACACTAAATCTGGTCATGGTCGAACTTTTTTGCTGTTTTGAACTTGTTGCATGCTCATAAGTGCTTTTAATCATATAGAATTAATCGAGTAATCAACTCACATGTTGAGCTTTTATGAACAAATACAAATTGAGAAAATATCAATGAAATATCAACATCGCACATCTTCTTTTGAGATGGCTTGTCATTGCACTTAGATTTGAACTTGGAAGAAGTTGTGTATGACTAAAACCATGTCCTTAAGCTTCTGATTCTCAAATGACATAGGCTTGGCTTGGTTGGTTAGAATAAGGCAGATGCACATATAATCTCTTGCAAATATCATATGATCTAATTTTACGTTTTGAAAAATAATAAAATGCAGCAACAAGTGTCATGCTTTCGGGTATTGAAATAGTTAAGTTTGTGAGATCATGACTTGCTTAAATTAAAAATTACACTTGATCTCTAGCAAGGCTTACACTACTTTATGTATCTCATTATTGCGATAGTGTAAGTTACTTGATAGTATGACTTGGATGAGCTTTATTTTATATGTATATGTTATAATATGCTCATAACATTTGAAATTTCACATTTACCTTGCTGAATACATTGTCAAAGAGGGAGAGATAATAGATAATATGTGAACTTTTAAAGACAAGTATGCAAGGGGGAGAAATTGATCACACGTTGCACATACAAAATTGTTTTGGCACGATTCTTCTCGGGGGGTGGGGGGGTTTGTTTTCCTTCTCATTTTGTTTCTGTTTTACAAAGGGAGAGAAATTCTTTTCAAAACATTTATTGTGAATAAGCCAATGTTCGGATTTTAAATGGTGTTGCAAATGCATTCATCAAGGCGATATTGTGAGACCTATGTGTGCTGAATACATTGGCTATGGCGATAAAAGTTTTGAATACTGCCAAAACACCTTTATCATCAAGGTCTGACGATAGGTACAACTTGTTTTGTTTAGCTCCGGCATAGTCCGACGTATGTCCGACTTTCTTTGGCTACGTCCGACTTCTTTGTCTAGTTCCGACTAGCTTTGGTTAGCTCCCGCGCTAGGTCCGGCTAGCTTTGGTAAGCTCCGGTTCAAGGTCCGGTTAGCTTTGGCAAGGTTCGGAGCTTGATCGCAGTGGTTCTGCTTTTATCTTGTAATGATTCGTACTTGCTTTACATTGATGGAAAGATTGCTTAGTATTCATTTGCTAAGTTTTTGGTGTGTTTTAGTGATTATGGTTTGTCGGTACCCTTGGTACCATATACCCCTCGGGATTGCAAAGATCTCAAGGGGATATCATCTACATGATTTGAAGACCTTCAAAGGCCCACATGTCACACATAACCGGACCCGCTTCCCCAACTTGGTTAGTCCCAGGGTCGCCAAGTGTACTATCAAACCGGAGCTACCGCCCACAAGGGGGAAGCTCCAGGCTATGTACCATAGCGGCACCTCCAGACCTAACCCCAGATCGAGGGAAGCACCGGAACTGACACGTGTTAGGTAGCACCGGACCTACCTGTTCCCCACAGTATGCTCCAGAGCTGCCACGTGTCCAACCGTCGGACCTTCAGCCTCTAACCTCCGGAAGACTCACAACGACTCCGGATCTTTAAAAGGAATCAAGGACTTCAAGACCCGATTAAGTGTCATTAATACTATATTAATGACACACAATCGGACGACCTTAATTACCAGTAATGGTGCTATCAAAGCCCATAATTCAGTTATCAAGGGTAATTAAGCGCATCAAATGTGTATCAATATTAGTAACTGCCAGGGCCACATGTTGGGCCAGGCTGACTTGTAACGGCCCGCCCTTGTACTATAAAAGGACAGCCCGACAATACATAGAGGACACACGGACTGTACGCGCTCACTCTACACTATCAACTCACGTTGAGCTCATACAACCAATACAACACCAACACACCCCGTGGAGTAGGGTATTATGCTCAGGCGGCCCGAACCACGTAAATCTTCGTGTCCCTCGTGTCATTTACACTTCACCTTCTTGAATCTCCGTGCGCCCACACCGAACCTCAAACTCCTCTAACACTTTAATAGTGTCGGGAGATCTGCCGGATCAAAACCACCGACAGTTGGCGCGCCAGGAAGGGGCGCCTGAGATTTCAAGAATGGTGAACTCAGCTGCTGGATCATCCAACGGTCATGCTGCTGTTCAAGCTGTTGGGGGCAATCCCTCCAATATGCAGCCACCAGCAGGAGCCTCAGTTCCAGCAGGAGTCATGCTACCACCACCGCCGCCTCCACCAGCAAATCAAGTTGGGCAGCGTGATGGTGCACCGGCGTCAGTCACTGCATCGGCAAATCATGACAACCGGGAACACGCGCTCCATGTAGCACGTGCTCTTCTTCAGCGCCCACCACCTCTGGATGCATCCTGGGATGCAATGGAGCAGTGGAGGGCCGATGTGGAACATTTCGTTGCAGCAACAGCCGACCACATCAGCAACTAGGGTCCTCCTCCTTCAGGACGGGCCCTGTCGCAGCGACGGACCTTGTCCGGCAAACATGGTCCGCACGTTTCCAACAACAAGAGACGTGCCGCATCACAGCAGGTGATCGTTGCCCTTCGGGGCACGATGCACTCACACGGTATCAAGGCTTTCAACTCATGACCTCCGGGCGGAGCTTGATCGCCGATACCGCCAACAAGACGGCCGAGTCCATATTGAGCGTGCTCGTGAAAGACGAGAAGCTCAGGACATTCCTTCTCCTGATGGAGTAGGAGGAGGCTGCTCAGCCCTGGCCATGCATCTGCGTATGGTCAGGTGGCACAGAAGTTCAGGCCTCACCTGCCGGAGAAGTTTGACGGGGCCATTAATCTTGTCGAATTTCTTCAGATTTACTCCACTGCTATCCTGGCAGGTGGAGGAAATGAGGCCGTAATGGCCAATTATTTTCCAGTGGCCTTAACTGGGACCGCCCGGTCCTGGTTTATGAGCCTTCCACCCAACTCCATCAGCAGTTGGGAGAAGTTGTGCCGGCAGTTCACCGCCAACTTCGGGAGTTCATACACACGACCAAGCACCGAACTGGACCTTTTTGTAGTCGTACAAAAAGGGGGAGAATCCCTACGATCATTTATCCAGAGGTTCTCTCAGGTACGAAACACTATCCCTTCTATCTCTAGCGCTTCTGTCATTGTGGCATTCAGACAGGGTGTACGGGATAAGAAGATGATGGAGAAACTGGCGATCAAGGAGATCACCAGTGTCACGGAACTCTGCAGCTTGGCTGACAAATGTGCCAGAGCTGCGGAGGGCCGTGAAATGGACTCCAAACCACCTCCGGAGGATCACAAAAAATCCTCCAAAGGAGAAGCCACTACCTCCAGAAGTGGCAAGAAGAAGAAAAAGACCAACGACAAGAAGAAGCCGTCGGCCGGTGCATCCAATGCTGCAACTGCTGCAGCTCCGGGTGGTCGAGGGCCACGCCCCGAGAAGCGACCTCGACCTTCTTCTGAAGACGGTGGCAAACCCAAAGTGTGGTGTCCAATTCACAAAACAGACAGCCACAGTTTGGAAGACTGCCGAGAGGTCCAAAATCTTGCTGAGCGCTACAACAAGCGCCGGGAAGAAACTCCTTTCCGTCAAAGGGACGGAAAACAAAAAGTTGACGAAGCTCCAGCTGAAGAGGAGTTAGGTTTTCAGGATCCCAAAAAGGTCCTGAAGGCCGTTTACACCATGAACACCATGAACACCATTTTTGGTGGATCATAGGACATCACCTCCCGCCGCGTCATTAAGACTACGCGTCGGGACATGGCTGTTGTAGCTCCTACAGCTAGGGCAAAGCCTCATCGAAAGTGGATGGACACAACCATCACTTTTGATGCTTCGGACTGCCCTCGAAGCATGGTTGGAGCAGGTCAGCTACCTTTGATGGTATCTTCTTCCATCAATAACATCTAGCTCCACCATGTCATGGTAGAAGGAGGATCGGGGCTCAACCTCATAAGCTTTGAAGCTTTTACCAAGCTTCAGCTCCGACCTTCGGATCTCCACCCCTCCTGACCTTTCTCCGGAGTAGGTCTGGGAGCCATTACCCCACTCGGAGCTATTACCCTCCCCGTTACCTTCGGGACCCAGGAGAAGTATCGCACCGAGAAGTTGGTCTTTGACGTTGCTCAGATCAACTTACCCTTCAATGCCATCTTGGGTAGGCCTGCCTTGTACAAATTCATGGCAGCTACTCATTATGGTTACCTGGTGTTAAAGATGCCAACACCAGTAGGCGTTCTCCGGATCCGCGGAGATCGTACTGCCGTAGTAACTGCTCTGGAAGAACTCCATGCGCTTACTATGGCGCAAGAGGAGGACTCCAGGCAGGAGCAAGCTCTAAAACCCCCGAGCATTCGTCAGCGAGGCTCAACTTTTGCACCTCGTGTGCAGCCAAGCGGCGACACCGACATTCCCGTCAAAGTCGTCCAAATAGGTTCCAATGCCGCTCAGACCACTCGTATATCGGGAGGACTGAATGACAAATAGGAACTCGCGCTCATCGCTTTCCTCCAGGCTAATGTAGACGTGTTTGCCTGGCAACTGTCACAAATGCCTGGGATCCCCAGGGAAGTGATTGAGCACAATCTGAAGATCTACCACGACACTCGCCCTGTGCATCAGAAGCCTCGGAAGCAATCCGTGGAGCGACAAAACATCATTCGACGAGAAGTGAAGAAGTTGCTCGAAGCTGGATTCATTCGAGAAGTCTTCCATCCAAAATGGCTGGCAAACCCAGTCGTTGTGCACAAGGCCGGTGGGAAGCTTCGGATGTGTATCGACTACACAACACTAAATAAGGCATGTCCAAAAGATCCATTCCCACTACCTAGAATAGATCAGATAGTGGATTCCACCTCCGGGTGTGAATTACTGTGTTTCCTATATGCATATTCTGGGTATCATCAAATCAGAATGCCTAGGGAAGATGAAGAGCATACCTCTTTCATCACAGTAGATGGATTGTACTGTTGTACAGCCATGCCATTTGGTCTCAAGAATGCAGCTTCAACCTTTGTACGAGCTATGTACAAAACCTTTGAAGAACTCATTAGAGACATAGTGGAAGTGTATGTCGACGACATCGTGGTCAAGGTCAAGAACAAGGAGTCACTCCTTGGCATCTTGCAGGCAGTCTTCAATAAGCTGCGGGTCACCCGCACAAAGCTAAACCCATACAAGTGTGTCTTCGAGGTTACCTCCAGAAAACTTCTTGGTTTCCTGGTAAGTCACCGGGGCATAGAAGCTAATCTGGCGAAGATCAAAGCCATTGAAGACATGCGGCCACCAGCCCGCATCAAAGATGTCCAAAAGCTGACTGGATTTTTAGCAGCCCTCAGCCGGTTCATTTCAAGACTGGCGGAATGGGCACTTCCCTTCTTCAAGTTATTGAGGAAGTCCAGACCATTCCAATGGTCTGAAGAAGCAGAAAAGGCGTTCCAGGAGCTAAAACGGTTCCTCACCACCCTACAGGCTCTGGTAGCTCCGAACCCTGGTGAGCCTTTGCTGCTTTACATTTCAGCTACTGACGAAGTCGTCAGTATGGTCCTGGTTGCGGAGAGACTAGAACCATCCCATACTCAGGAATCCAGACCCCTTCGGGAGGGTCCGGAGGTTCCTGAAAGCGAGCCTGGGTCCTAGCTCCTAGACTTGATTCCACAAGAAGTCACTTCAGAAGACCCAGACCCCTCCGGGAGAGTCCAGGTTGCTTCTGATGAAGCTCCGGGTTCTTCCAGCCAGGACCCGGAGGTCCCCGAAGAAGGTACGGATCCCTCATGGAGGATCCGGGTTAGTGAAGAGGAAGCTCCGGGCCCCTCCGGGAGGGTCCGGACCATCCAGCACCCAGTGTACTTCATCAGTGAAGTACTTCATGATGCCAAGACTCGGTACCTAGAGGTGCATAAGCTGCTCTATGTAGTTCTCATTGCCTCCAGGAAGCTCCGCCATTACTTCCAAGCTCACAAGATTTCAGTGGTGACCTCTTACCCACTTCGAGCAATTTTTCATAATCCCAATTCAACTGGGAATATTGCAAAGTGGGCAGCAGAATTGGCTGAATTCGATCTCGAATTCATTTTAAGGCAAGCAATCAAGAGTCAAGCATTGGCGGATTTCGTGGCGGAATGGACTCCCTCTCCATCAAACCCTGGGGCCCCAGTGAGCAGAAGCTGGAACACAAGGCTCCAATCTCCACCCAGCCTCACTGGACCCTCTACTTCGATGGCTCCATGCAAAAGCAGGGGGCCGGAGCTGGGATCCTTCTCCTCGCACCAACCGGAGAGAAGGTAAAATACATGGTACACCTTGACTTCAAGTCGACCAACAACATGGCGGAATACGGAGCACACATCTACGGACTAAGGGTGGCACTGTCATACGGTGTCAAGCAACTGCTGGTCAAGGGAGATTCACAGCTCATCATTAAGCAAGTGAAGGGTGAATGCTCCTGCAACAATCTCAAGCTAGCTGCTTACCTCCTTGAAGTCCAGAGGCTTTAGAAGGAATTCGAAGTCCTAGATCTCCACCATGTCCAGCGTGCCCTCAACGCTGAAGCCGACGAACTGTCGATGAAAGCGTCAACCGGAGCTCCGGCTCCTGACGGAACTTTTGTCCAAAGGTTGTCAAAACCCACAGCTCAGCCTGCCGAACTGAGCGAAGGTGGCGAGATCAGCATCCTGAAGCTGACGGTCCCGATGGCCCTGTTACCATGGCAGCCATCAAGGGTCGTAGGTGCTGCCGGAAGCTCCAAGCAACCCAGCACGCAAGACTCAAATGCTCAAGTTAGCTCCGATGCATGGATCTCGGAGATCCGAAGCTACTTGAAAGACAACATCCTTCCTGACGATGATGTATCCGCTGACCGGATAGTCAGATTGGCTAAAAGATACACGTTGGTAGAAGGGGATCTCTACCGGCGCAGTGCCAACAACGTCCTAATGCGGTGCATCACAAGGGAAGAAGTATGCGAGCTCCTCGCAGAAATCCATGGAGGCGAGTGTGGGAACCACGCGTCTTCCCGCACGCTGGTCGGTAAAGCCTTCCGGCATTGCTTCTACTGGCCAACAGCACTCCAGGATGCAACTAAGCTGGTGAAGAAATGCGAAGCATGCCAATTTCATGCAAAGTAAATTCACACACCGACTCAGAGAAGGGTTAAACAAACTCTCCCCCAACTGGGAAGGACCCTTCCGAGTGATTAAAGTATCCCGTCCAAGAAACGTTCGCTTGGCAACCGAGGATGGGACACCTCTCTCGAATCCTTGGAACATTGAGCACCTCCGTAAGTTCTACACCTAATATCACGGAGGTGAGTCTGTAGTAACTTGAGGTGTATGTTATAGAGTCATTGTACAGAGTCGGGTAGTTCCTCCGGGAGAATAGCCGGACCTTTCCCGGAAGGTCTGCAAAGTTCATGCAACGCTTGTCACAGTCTCAGGACTAAAAGTGTGGCTAGCTACCCTGGGTCAAACGAGAAATGAAACACACTTAGCCTGGTTCCGTACCCTAAGAGTGTACTTGTTTCCCCTTGACCCTAGACCTATAATGAAAGACATCTTCATGTGAAATAGACTCCACGTGCATTTACTTTGTACAGGCTCAACATTTTTTAATTTTCTCTTTCTTGTCTATAACAAAGACGTGCAATTCTTAAGAAATTTTAGTTCGACTAGTTCATATATGATTCGAGCTGTATTGTTGATTCATCTGGATTCAAATATTGTTCATGGCCCACTTGCCTGAATGTCGCCAAGCTAATCTAGGGTCGGAGTGTGCTATCGACTTAGCCTGGTCAAGCACCCTAAGTACACCACTCTACCTAGACCCCGGCAGGCCGAAGTAAGGCGGGTCCATGTACAATTGGATCCGGAAGAAAGAAGGCAATGCGTTCGGTCACATTCAGAACCGTGTTTGACCTAAAATTTTCTTGAGAATCGTAAGCCACAATGAGGTTATAGGAAAGGAGCGAATTTTACTATTTTTCTTGGCTTTAGTGTGCAGGAAAAATAAAGAATCCACGATGATGGAGAAAGGCCAGAGCTGACAAAGCTCCGACTCCCCCTAGATGGCTTATAATCGATGTTAAACATTGAAAACGAGAATCACGGAGCAACCAAGCTTCGGTAAAGCTAGGGGGGGCCAGCCGTCGACGCAAAATAAAAGATGGTTAGAAGATTCCACAAACGGGGTCTACTGCCGACAAACTACGTGTTGGCAAAGGTCACTACCGGAGTTACTAAGCTCCGACACCCCAGAGGTCTAACTATCGATGCTCTACGCGTTGATAGGAACTACTGCCGGAGCTACTAAGCTCCGACAACCTCAGGGGGCCTTCACTATCGAAGACTTCGGACCTACACTCTACAAGTTCGAAGCAAACGAGTCTTCAACCAAATACAATATCCTCTTGGTACATGTTCACAATCAAATTGTGTGCATCTACCAGGGGGCCAAGTGAAGACAAAAGTGTTGAAGACAAAAAAATGAAATTCGCAAAAATTTGGATTCCATTCATCTGGAGACAAGGGATTACAAAATTGGGGAAGAAAAAGAGAGAATACAAGTGGGAGCTACAGAGATGGTCCTAGACCCTATGGAAGAACTGGGTGACCTTTTGAGCAACCTCCGACACGTTGGCTCGGGTGGCTTCGCCTTCTCCTTCGACGGGACCTTCAAGCACCAGGTCCAGAGGGAATTGGGGATCCCGGCTGGTGTAGCACGTCAGCACATATTTTGCAACGTTCTTCGCCAGGGACTGCCTCTCAACCTCCAACTGATCCATGATGACGTCGCCCACCTTGGGGAGTTTGCTACCCGCCGAGCTCAACGCCTGCAACGCCAGGTCTGGCTGCGGCTCTGGATCACCCTGACGCACGGGACTGAAGCCCATCGGTGTCAGCGCGTCTTTGGCTTTGCTCAGGAACTCCCAAACCTGTAGGGAGTCCGCAGCCCTCAAGCCCTTCAGTTCTTCCAAAGATCTTTTTGCCGCCGCCAGTTCAGAATTCTCACGAGCGAGGCGCTCAACCTCTTTGGCATTTTGCTGAATCTTTTCAGCAACCTGCTTCTCGAGTTTTCCGAGCTCCTCCTCCAGGAGGTAGATCTTGTTCCGGCGGTCAACCAAGTCCTGCTCCCTGCCTCTCACTTTCTTCTCCCTGGCAGCGATGGCACACTCTTGCTCGTAGAGTTCCTTCCCTCGCACCCAGGCCTTCTCCTCCTCCTCAACCCAGCGCTCTTCCAATTTCTTGGCGCGCTCCTCGAGGTCCTTGTCCGCCAGAGCCACCTTTTCGGTGAGCTCCTCCTCCATCTTCAAGATGCCATCCCGCAGCTCAAGGAGTTTCTGCTGTTCATCTTCGAGCCTCTTCTCCCTGTCTTCAAGTGCCTCCCGACGCTTGATGAGAGTAGTGTTAATGGCCTCAAGCCTTTCTTGGCGTTCATCAGCCACACTATTAGCTGCTTTGGTCTGCTCATAAATGGCCCGGGATTGAGCGTTGAGGGCGCGAGTCATACTCTCCCTGTCATCCAATAATTTGCCCTAGTATTCCAGGCGGACCTTCTCCCACTTGATCCACTCTTTGTCATCTGCTAGCCTCGACTGCGCCAGCTTGGTCTCGAAGTAGAGCCGGTTACGCCACCGCCTAAGGGTTTGGCGCTCCTCTTCAAGAGCCTTGCTGTCGTTTAAGAAGGCCAGTTGAACTTGACGTAGACTAGAACAGGCGTTGGCAATAGACAATGACAACGGGATAGGTTCCGGACCTGCTGGGGTCTCCTCTGCTGGTTCCAGCGGGTTCTCGCTGGCAAAAATTTGGTCCCACTCCACAAGAGTGGTCCCCTGAACCTCATGTTATGTCTGACATGTGGGCCTATGAAGGTCTTCAAATTAGCTAGATGATATTCCCTTGAAATCTTTTCAATCTCAAGGGGTATATGGTACCCAGGGTATCGACAGTGCTGATGTCCTCTGAAGCATATCTAGACAGTTGAGTGAACAAATTTCTTCCCCATGGTGCGGCACTACCACGGTAGCCTCTGGTGTCTCTTCGGGATCCAGATCCACAAAAGCTAGTGCCGAAGCTATTGTGACCTCAGCCGCCACTTGGGGAGGAGTAGGAGTCGGAGATGGAACTTCCGCCTGCACAGCCTCAGTTGCTGGGGCGAGTGTCGGAGCTTCTGAGCTTTTCCTCGTTGCTTTGAAAACAAAGATTTGAAAGATTCAATACATGAAGAAAAATAAAAACAACAACTCAAGGTGAGGACGCAATGTCTACCTTGGAAGGTTACCGCTCCAACTGGCATGTAACTTCTTCACTGGGCGATCAGAGCCAATGCCCACTGCGGTCGGCGTGACCAGAGCTCTGGATTGCTGCTCGAAACTTGTCGCCGTCTTCGGCGTCGTCTCAGTTGGGACCTCTCTCGACTGGGAAGGACATCTAGACATGGAGCCCATAGCTGGCTCGAGGTAGAGGTAATCACCCTTTCAGAAGCTCTGGGGATAGTAATCTTGGAGATAGGGCGCCTCTCGACCACGCCCGAGTTGTCCAATGTTGGCATTCTCCTTCGGATCTCCCTGTTGACCACTGGAACCATGTTCAGAAGCAGGAAGGCAGCCGGTGGAGTCAGGGCGTCGCGGGAGATACCCCATTTTGAAATTTTTTGAGATGGATCTTCAAATCTTCATCGTCCAAGTTGGTGTTCAAACCGACTTCAATCCAGTCATGATCCATCCCACTATTGAATGCTCATGCGGGCTGTTCCCTAGTCTTCAGCAGGGCCCTACTGTTCACCACAAAATTGTTGAAGACCATTTTGGGGGGTCACTCCTCCCTCTATTCGATTCTTTCGAGGATGGGCTTGTACGCATTCAACAGCTCCGGAACCACGTTCCAGGCGTCGGTGTTAACATTGAGAAGGCCCTTGGGAAGCTTCAGCTTCTCATGCTCCTCCACAGTGATGATCACCCAATACTTCTTCCAATCATCCCACTTGACCAAGAGGAAGGACTTCAAGTACTTGAAGGGGCAATTCATCCATTTCATGAAATAGTAGAAGCCGATGAGCTCAGTCCCCTTGCCGTGAAGAAAGTCCGGACCCGGGTGAACCGTTGTCATGATGGGAGATTGGAAGCCTAAGGGCAGCATCCTGACAAAGCGCGCAGAACCGATACAGTTTTTGCATCGGGAACCGGTGACCTTCGATAGCGTGAGATCTGCACGCAAAGATCTCACCTGCCACATTCAAAAGAAGCCACATGGCGATGGTTTAACCACGGAATATCGCCTCAACGGCACATTAGAAGACCTTTGAAGATGCGGTGCAGGAATCGAAGATGGCCCTACCTCCAGTAGAATAACTTAACCCAAAGGGTTTCTCCCGGAGGTGGGCCCAGGGGGCCACTGTTGGTCCCCTGCGTACCGGGTACATCATAATACTGTAAGAAAAGCTAAGGAGTTCCCCCCCATTCAAGCTGAAGACCTCAGAAGGCCACACGTGTTGCACAGTACTGGACTCGCCTCCCTCGTTTGGGTAGCTCCGACACTGACACGTGCATCACAAGGCCGGACCTAACACTCATCATAGGGAGGCTCTGGTCTTGCCACGTGTCCAGTGACCCCGGACCTAACCTCCAGTAGAGGGAAGCTTCGGTGCTATCACATGTATAGTGGCATTGTACCTACCTCCCCATGATGCGAAGATCTGGAGCCGCCACATGTCGAACCTCCAGAGCTAGGACTTCAACGGAAGACAGAGATATCTCCAACGGCTCGGACTTTCAAGGGATTGTTAAAGCGACAGTTACAAGACCTTATTACGTTTCATTAATGTCATATATATGACACGCGATCAGTATACTATTGATAGGGGTAACGCCATTATTAAGGCGCGTTATCACCTTATTAACCACTCTTAATATTTAGCGATCGTGTTTTAAACTATTAACTATGCCAAGGCCACATGTCAGGCCAGACAAGTGTTGTAACGGCCAGTTCTGTGACTATGAAAGAGCTGCGTCACACAATACAGGGGGGGCTGATACGCACATAAACCACAGACACATTTTTCATGCATACAACACACAATCCATGGAGTAGGGTGTTATGCTCAGGCAGCCCGAACCATGTAAATTCTTCGTGTCACTATCTTGTCCAAATCTCACTCGCCCCAACAAATCAAGAACCTTCGCGGGCTACAATCTAAATAGTACCAGGGGAAATGTGGATCGCACACTTCGACATTTAAAATGTTGAAGTGCGCGATCGACACTTCCCCCGGACCTGCTAAGGAGCAGCCTGCGGAGGTTCTTTTTAGGAGGGGCAAATTTTCTGGAACTACGAGCTAGATGAACACAGAGGATTTTTACGTGGTTCGAGCCGTCGGGAGGCGTAATACCCTACATCCACGGGGGGTTGTGTTTTATTGTATGATCGAGGTGTTATAGGTGAAGGGCCGGCAGGTTACATTATGATCGGGGCCCGACAGGTGGTCCTGGGTTAATTAGTCATAAAAGTGTATTAACATCCCTTAATGACACATTAATGGCGCTTGATGGTGCACTAAAATTTCTTGATGACACATTAATTGTGGGGACCGGAATCCCGACATCTGAGGATCTCATTGCGTGGTGTCGTGCAATGCGACACGTAACAGTTATACATGAATAGAACCTGAATAAGTACAAGACGAAGTCTTTTATTTATCTTACAGCAGAAGTTTTTACAATACTAGCGTAAGGAAAGAAAATATATATATATCATATCTCAGCACTAGCTATGCAAAAGCAAAGTTATCCATGCCTTGGATACTTCGCACTAGCATCACTCAATTATGGCGGCGTGCATGGTTCCCACTCGGCTGTACACCCTGGAGGGGGTGCAGCTTCATCATCAAACCCATCATCAACTGTATAACCTGCAAAACTCGTTAACTACAAACGTGAGCATAAGGCTCAGCAAGACAAACCCGTCTCACTAGACATATGCAAGGGGACACTAAACATAGGTAAGGTGAAGCATAAATGACTCGCCTACAAGTGGATCCTTATAATCAAGTTTTAAGTAGCAAATGACATTCTCCAAGCACGGCACATCATGGGCTCCACAATCAAACAAGAAACGATTTACCGATGATATGGCATGCTCAGAGCACATAATGCTAATACAGCAAAAGTATGGGGAAACTGTAAACTTTTAATTATACTATCTCTAAATCATACAAGGTTGCAAAGTAATCATAATTCAATGCAATGTGATTTTCTGGCTTCTTTAGTAATTTACTACGTCACGACACAGTGAACAAGTGGTACTCTATTACTGCGAGGGACAGTGATTGCAATCAGGACACACCCGTACAACACGACACATACGTCGTCCGGAAATGTCAGCGAGCACACCCGTACCTATATAACACTTCAGTACTAGGCGTATATGGCCACCTTTCACAAGAAACTCGAACGCCGAGCCCGTCTCACCTCCGCGAACAGAAGGTCTCCGCACGGAACACCTCATGTGTCCGCCGACCGATTTACACCTTACTGTCCTCAGCCCACCCCTATCGATGGTGAGTTAGGGGGCCTCGACATCCTAGTTATCAAGTTACATCAGTTTATTGGATTCCATATGTCCATTATGTTGCCGGTACAAGTCAAGCTTGTTCAGCGGGGCCGCACACAGACGTGCCTTAATTGACATAGGCAGGGCTATGCGACTGAGACTCAATTCTCGCCGCTTCCTATCCATTCCATGCCCGGTCTCCATTTCATTATATTCTGCCATTTTGTATCTAACCAATCCTGTGAGATATGTCCTACATCTCTCGCGAGTAGATTCCAACTACTCGACTTCTACCGGATTTCCTATGCATTAGCAAGTCAGTTACTACAGGTCAAATTGTAACTCGTTCCAACCAAATCCTGGGATTTTTGTCCATGCAAGTGGAGTATCAAACACCTTATACGTAATGCACAATATCAACTGAAGACGTAAGTGAATAAAACTGGAAAAGTTTAAAAAGCTCTTAAATGCAAACCGGGGCTTGCCTTGTTGCAGGTCAGAGTCTGAGTTAATATTTGGAAGGTGCTCTTCCAAGACTTCTGGCTCTTCCTCGACTTCAGTCACTATACGATATGCATATAATATGTGTATAAATGACTTTGAAAAATAATCATTATCGAGACCAAAATTTAATCCATGGTGATCACTAGATGATAGGGACTTTAATTGGCTTTGGAACTTCCATGGTAGATGCTAGGGAATATGATCAAGGCTCTTGCAAAGAACAGGAGATGATCAATGTATAGTGTTGTCCCTAAAATTATGGCAAGTATTAAACTTCCAAGAATTTTAAAGAAGAAACTGTAGCTTGAACATAGCTGCCAGTTGATAATCATGATAGAGGAAGTTGTTCTGGTTCAAGCAAAATTTGTTTCATAATTTTCTAAGCTTAGGTGAAGGAGTTATTGAAATTCTAAGTTAGCAATAATTTCTGGAATTATTTCTATTTGAATTTTCAGCTTTTAAATAAATAGTCAGTTTGCAACTGATTTAGGACTATGATATTAGGTCCATTAAATCCAAGATTTTTACAGGAACTAGTGTATGACTAAGGGAAGACTCAGCCCAAATTTGGGGCATAACAAAGCAACTGAACATCTGCAAAATTCCATAACTGAAAACGGAAATTGAACTATACAGAGGGTTAAACAGGTGCAATGGCTCCCAAACTTTTCCTGATAGTCAAGAATAGGACACTAAATTTTATGTGAATTTTGGGGATTTCTCCAGTGGCTATCTTTTCTGGAAAAATTGTATTTTCATTTGGAAAAATTAATTTCTACAGAGTTTAACTCTGAGTCTCACAGAACCTAATTGGTTCTGACAGAAACTAGAGCTCAAGAGCTTTCAAACAAAATTTGTTTGACGATTTTTGGAGCATCCTACAGAAAGTTATGGATTTTCTAAGTTGGAGCCAAATCTGGAATAAATTCCTAATTTCAATTAACTCGTGGGCCCCACTGTTTTAAAATGGACCAATGGCATTTAAACCACAGGGGGTTCCACAGATATACACCGCGTAGCCACGACAGATCCCGTGGCCACAACCGATCTGACGGGGCTGATAGACGCTGACACGCGGGACCCACCACATCGTCTTCCACCTCCGGACGCGGGCGGCGCGCGGGGCTCCCGCGGCGGCGCTCTCCGGCGAGCCTCGCCGATTTTTAGTTCCCGGCCACCGCAGCTCCTACCTTTGGGCACCCAACCGTAAAATCACGTGCTGAGCACGATAGTGGGGTCGGGGAGGTCTGCCGACGGTCGGAAACCATGGTGCATCAGCGGCGGCGGGCGCTAGGGCTCCGGCTATGTCGGAACTGCCGCTATGTGGCTAAAACCCTGCTAAAAAGGCTGGGGAAGTATCCTGGAACCACGAGGAACGTGTTGGGCCGGTGATATCGACGTGTAACGGTCGGCAAAGCAGTCGTCGACGGCGACAGAGGCACTTTTTAACGGCGGAGGGGAGAACTCGCGATTCTTGAGCTACGGTCGATCATTTCTGGTGATTCCAGTTCGAGAGGGTGCGCAAGAAAGCGTAGAAACTATTTGCTAGCAATTGGGAAGAGTGATTAAGCGTGGAACTCTAATTGCATGAAATACCGAGCGCGTTCATAAGCTTCGGCCAAGAGTAAAACCTAGCTAACTTGCTCGATAATTGCGTAAACAAGGAATGGCTTTCACCATTGCGTAGAGCGTGTCCCGGCGCACCGATTTGCTATGGGAGTCGAAGCACGAAACGGCATGCAGCAGCCTGGCAATATGGAGCAGGGACGGCGCGCGGTGAACACGACGGCGACCCTCGGTATAGCCTCAAAATCATCGGCCAAACTGTCAACTATGCAACGAAAGAAGTGATCTAGAGGACAGAGGAGGAAGAGAGGAACAACCTAGCCGTTGGAGTCCTGGCGCGAGAGGTCTCATATTGGCCAGCAACGGGAGCGCGGCGCCGGCGGACGAAAGCTCGCGCGTGGGATGAAAACGGTGCACACCGTCGGCTCAGCGAGGTGGGAGGTGATAAGGGCGACTGGGAGTTGATAAGGGAGAGTCCAGGGCGCTATTTATAGGGCTCAACGGCGGTGGCGGGCTTGCGTCGCGCTGTGCATGCACGCCGTCGCGGTGGCGGGCGCAGCGCGCGCTGAAATGCGGCTGCACGTGGGCTGCTGACTGGTGAGTCCCGCCAGTCAGCCCCACAGCCACTGCACCTTTAGTAATTCACATAAAAATAGTAAATGAACTCCAAAAATCATGAAACTTCAGGGATAAGTCAAGAAAATTGTGATGAACACAATTGTGGGTTTAGATATTCATGTTCAAATCTATTTTTACCAGAATTTGAATTTGAATTTAAACTTGATTCAAACTCGTTGAGCGTCTCAAATAAAATAACAAATGAGTTCCTAAAATCTTGAAATTTTGCAGGCAAGCTATTGAGGACATTAGAATGCAAAGGAAAAATTTAGAGCCTCAAATTTGAATGTTTTTGGCAGGGCCCATTTAGTACTGTACTTTGAATTGCCCTGACAACCCCCACCCAAATACTTCTAATGTTTAAAGAGGGGTGAATTTAATCATTCTAGAATTAATGGTGAAGTCCAATACTCATGTTAATAAAATTTAGCCATGAGTGAAAGAAAGGTTTGGATGACATTAAGTTCATGTGTACCACTATATTGGATTTTTAATATAGTTGAACACCAAACTTATAACTGAATTCACATGCCACAAAAGTGGGGTTTTACATTAATGGTCTTGATGGGTCTTCATGGTGTATTAATGTGTCTTTATGACACATTAATGTTGTCTTGAAGTCGCGTTCTTGATGACGAACTAATGCTGTCTTGAGTGCACATGTCATCTTCATGATCTGCGGGACGCGTGGAAGCACCGGACCTTTCCTCAGCGGGGAGGCTGGGTCTAGAGCCGCAGGATGCGTGGCAGCACCGGACCTCTCCTTAGCGGGGAGGTTAGGTCTGGAGCCGCGGGTCGCATGGTAGCACTGAAGGTCCGAAGCTGTGGAGAACATGGTAGCACCGGAGCCACCCTTGGCAGGGAGGCAGGTCCGGAGCTACGGGACACGTGGAAGCACCGGAGCCACCCTTAGTAGGGAGGCAGGTCCGGAGCTACGGGACACGTGGCAGCTTCTGGATACTTCCCCACTTGGGAGGTGGAACCCAACCTCATGTCTTCCATATATGTGGGGGTACCCGGTCTGCAGGGTACCGACAGTGGCCCCCGAGCCCACCTCGAGAGAGGTGACGATCCCATAGATGGGGCCATCATCATCAACACCGACGGCAGGCTTCCTCAAAAGTGCCAGAATTTGGTGAAGGTGTGGGAACATCCACCATCGACGCTAAGAACGTCAACAGCAGGTCCCCCTGGGAGGTGCCGGTGTCAGATCTTGGGGTCCGATGGCGGAGCATGGTGAAGGGTGAAGTCCTGCACAAGAGTGACAACAGAAAGAGTAATGGTGCTCATTTCTTACAATCTTCCTGCCCTTAGTTTTGTTGTGGCATACGGTCCTTAGACGGCTCCGAGCCTAAGTAATTCAGTGCTATAGTATTCGGGTACTGGTTGCCGCCTCACCAAAGAACGTGTGCTGTCAGGACCCGCCTTACTGTGATGCAACACCAAAATAGGTAGAGTGGCGTACTTAAGGTGCTGGATTAGGCTAAGTCTTTAGCTGACTTCGGACCTATCATTGGTGTTGTATTTCAGGCGAGTAGGCCATTCATTGGGCACGAGATTCCGAATGAGAAACTACCAGAAATACCCAAAGACATCAATGGTACTTCAGGCTTTCTGTCTGTAGCAGGATAGCACAACTCCTACGTGGGCAAACAGAAAGATGTAACAGGGCAAAAAAGGGAATAATATGCATAATATTTAAGCATAATTATGTCACCATGGTGACAGTATCTTGATTTTGGTTATTGCTTTGTCCAGGAGCATGTGCCTTTCAGTCCTTTGTACTAAAGCGCAGTGCTTGGGAGGAAGAGTGCACTGGCTTAGAGTCATAGAGCAGGACTTTGGGTGCACGACCAGGCTAAGCAGTCTGAACACTCTTGAACTCCCGCTGACATTAGTCTTTCGGGAGACGTCTGACCCCTAGTACTCAGCCGCAACGTTGGAAAGGTAGAGTGTGCATACTTAGGGTGCAGGACCAGGCTAAGCAGGTTGCACACTCCATACCCCCAGTATTCAGTCGCAAGAAAGGTAGAGTGCACATACTTAGGTTGCAGGACCAGGCTAAGTAGACAGGCCTCTCCGAACCCTCTATTGGCATTAGCTTTTCATGGGAGTGACTGTTCAGCGCCATGGGACTCCAAATAGGAAAATAACCAAGAAGACCGGATACGTCACAAGTACCTGGTGGAGTCATTGTTGCCATGGTCGCAGGTAGTCGTCGCATGGTTACGGAAGTAGCCATAAGGCAAAGTGTAAAGGCTTAGGGCCACGGGGCACTTGCTTAGGGTGCAAGACCAAGCTAAGCAGGTTGTACACTTTAGACCTCCAACTGGTGGCGGTGGAGGTAGAAAGCTATCGTGTCGAGAAAGCAGTAGCCACCGGAACACGGATCGTGTGTCCGCCGGGTTAGCCCACTATGGAACAGGAAGTGGCGCCGTCTTCCCTGCTCCCTTCATGGCGCGAGGGTTGGGAAGAGCCGGCGATGGATTGAAGATTCACCATCAAGGTGAGGCTCGTTGATCCAAAAAAGTGCCCCCTTCCCAGTGCGCCAAACTGTCGAAGTGTTCGATCGACACTTCCCAGAGACCTGCTAAGGAGCAGCCCGCGATGGTTATTTTTAGGAGGGGCGAATTTTCTGGAACTACGAGCTAGATGAAGATGGAGGATTTTTATGTGGTTCGGGCCGCCGGGAGGCATAATACCCTACATCCACAAGGTGTCGTGTTGTGTTGTATGAGCGAGGTGTAAGAGATCCCCCCTTTCTGTGTGGTGGCCGCCTGGTCCTTTTATAGGTGAAGGGCCGAAAAGTTACATTATGATCGGGGCCCAACAGGTGGTCCTGGGTTAATTAGTCTTAAAAGTGTATTAACATCCCTTAATGACACATTAATGGCGCTCGATGGTGCACTAACATGTCCTGATGACACGTTAATGGTCTTGATGGGTCTTCATGGAGTATTAATGTGTCTTGATGACACATTAATGGTGTCTTGAAGCCGTGTTGTTGATGATGCACTAATGCTGTCTTGAGTACACACGTCCTCTTCATGATCCGAGGGACGCGTGGCAGCACCGGACCTTTCCTCAGTGGGGAGGCTGGGTCTAGAGCCGCCGGACGCGTGGCAGCACCGGACCTCTCCTCAGCAGGGAGGTTAGTTCCAGAGCCGCGGGTCGAATGGCAACACTGAAGGTACGAAGCTGCGGAGCACGTGGCAGCACTAGAGCCACCCTTGGCAGGGAGGCAGATCCGGAGCTACAGGACACGTGGCAGCACCGGAGCCACCCTTAGTAGGGAGGCAGGTCTGGAGCTACGGGACACGTGGAAGCACCGGAGCCACCCTTAGTAGGGAGGCAGGTCTGGAGCTACGAGACACGTGGCAGCTTATGGGTACTTCCCCTCTTGGGAGGTGGAACCCAACGTCTTGTCTTCCTTGTCTGCCGGGGTACCTGGTTTACAGGGTACCGACATAATCCCTTAGTAAAAGGATCTGCAAGAATTCTTTTAGTATTAATATACTAACCAACAATCTCTCCTGTATTTCTCAAATGTCCCACGGATTTGATTCACCATTTCACATATCTTGAGGACTTAAAGATTTTCTTTTGCAGTGCGAACAGTTCTGATCAGACTTTGATTATCACAATGCAAAAGAATGACCCGCACAGGTTTATCGACCAATAGCTAGTCCATCAAGAGCTGTTTCAGCCACTCCGCTTCAGTTGTGGCTGTCTTAAGTGCTACAAGTTCAGCCTCCATAGTAGACTTTGTCAATATAGTCTGCTTGCGAGACCTCCATGAAATTGCAACACCACCAATAGTGAAAACGTATCCACTAGTGGTTTTGATCTCATCACCATCTGAGATCCAATTTGAGTCACTATACCCTTCTAGTACAGTTGAGTACCCTGTATAGTGAAGTCCATATGTTGATGTACCTCTCAAGTATCTCATTAGACATTCTAGTGCACACCAGTGATCTCTTCCAGGATTGGAAGTAAATACATGAGAGAACCACTAATGTGGGAATATGTCAACTAATTAATGCCTTGTCCTCTGTGCTTACAAAGCTTTAGACTGGGATCATATGGTGTTGGAGAAGCTTTAGAATCTGAGTACCCAAACTGCCTCAGAATATTCTCTACATAATGAGATTGTTTCAAAGTAATCTCATTCTTGCTCTTAATCAGTTTAATGTTTAGAACAACATCAGCCACTTCCAAATCCTTCACATCGAAATTTTGGGACAAGGATGATTTTACATCATTTATCACATCGATAGTAGTTCCAAAAATTAATATGTCATCAACATATAAGCTCAGTATTACTCCCTTAGCCCCACCAAACCGATAGTACACACATGTGACAGCGTCATTTACCACAAAGCATACTGGGGTCATAGTTCTTTCGAACTTCTCATGCCACTGTTTTGGTGCCTGCTTGAGGCCATACAAGGATTTCCATAACTTACACAGTTTGTTCTCTTTGCCAGGCATCACAAAACTATCAGGCTGCTTCATATAGATCTCCTCATTGAGCTCGCCATTTAGGAAATCTGTCTTCACATCCATTTGATGGATGAGGAGATCATGACATGCAGCAAGTGCAACAAGCACACAAACTGTGGTTAGCCTAGCAACAGGGGAATTAGTATTGAACAAAAGTCCTCGCCTTCCTTTTAGGTAAATCCCTTAGCTACAAGTCTAGACATATATTTATCGACTGTAGCATCTGGTTTGAGTTTCTTTTTGAATATCCACTTACACCCAACAAGTTTACACCCAATAAGACAATCACATATTTCCCAAGACTCATTTGTCAAAATGGACTTGATTTCATTATGTACTGCCTACTTTCAGCGCTCTGCATCTGGGAATGCTTATACCCCTGAAAGTGTTTTGGGTGTATCATCAACGAGGTAGAAAATAAAATCATCACCAAAGGATTTTTCAATCCCTCGTCTCTTGCTCCTTGGAGGAGCGATATTTGAACTCTCATCCTCAATGGGGTTTTCAATGTAATAACAGGTATGAATATTGGAAAAGGATCATGTGTAAAACTAGTAGATGCCTCGCTACGATCTACAACACTACCCTTCATTGGAAAAATATCCTCGAAGAATGTGGCATCACCAGATTCAGTCACGTGTTAACGTGCACATCAGGAATCTCGAATTCAGTCACAAAATCTATAGGTCGTACTACGTTGTGTGTATCCTAGAAAGACACAATCTACTATTTTTTGTCCCAATTTTTGGTTTCTTACATGCAGACACATTAACTTTGGCCAAACAGCCCATGGATAAAACCGAACTGTCCAACATGGCATTAACCAAGTCTGTTAGGGTTTGGTTTTTCCTCTCGGCCACCCCATTAGGTTGGGGTGAGTAGGGAGCAGTTGTCTCGTGGATAATTCCATGCTCCATGTTGATATTTGCTGTGCACTACTAACAATTCATTCCTAGCAAGGATGCCAAAAATGCTTGTCAAAAGTTTTAAATCACAGATTTAAATCCGCAAGAGCACGAAATCTATCAATGTAGCATTTCCTCTTTTAGAGTATTCCCAAAGGGTGTCAGTTATATTCTCCCAAAGGAAGGCTAGGTTCAAGCAAAGCAATCATCAAATGGAGAGGCTAGGTCTATCTAGGTAGGGTTCTAGCAAGGATGGTTAAATGATAATTGGAGGTAGTGTGACACACACAAGAGCATTCTATCCTAAAGGGGTAAATGAGGTAAATAGGGACTAGGCTTAGAGTTAGAAATATAATCCTACTATGCTCCTAATGTACATACATATAGCCTAAGTTAGTTACTAATGATCATATCATGAATTCTCATGCTATGTGGATTAACACATCGAGCACGGGTTTACCACTAGCAATACTAGGACGACTCCCGACAAGAGCCTATGGCATAGCCGAACGTGGAGGATTACAATGGACAGATAGGACTGTCAGCACCTGTTGCCTACCTCTTCAATCCGTGGGTCTACTTGACATTCAACACTACTTATCTATCCAAGCACCATGCTAGCATATTAAGTAATTACTCTAAGAGCCTAGGCACAAGCCATCCTAAGGCAATGAACTAAATCATCATTGAACCAATGTTAATTCATAGCATAAGTGATTCATATTAACATAATCATGTCGTAGCTAATTAGACTATAGTGAGGTTTTGTAGTGTTTATGATGATATAATGAGAATGGTATAGCATAATAATAAATACTACTCCTACCACATATATGGAATCCACAACTAAACAAGAAACTCTTCATCGAACTATATGAACAATAGAAGACCAAAGTGATAACATCTTTATTAAGAGCAAAGTCACAAATACAAATAGGAATATGAGAGTCATACCTTTCCTAATAGGAGTTGGGAAGAGACCCCTTCTATTCCTCTCCTACATGGACTATGAACTAGAGGCGCTCCTCTATATAGCCTACACTCCTCTAAACCTATGGAGAATAGTGTATACAATGGATGAATACTCAAGTGGTGTGTGTGTGAAGTGAGGGTAGGGGGTCCTATTTATACCTTGAGAAGGGTCGGTTCCCGCCACCAAAAGCACGTGAATCAGTCTTCATTGTTATCAGGGCACCACAGGCAGTCGACATATGGAAGTTGACCGCGTTTAGCGCCAAGACCTGGTCAGCCGACTAGGAGGGTCGACCGACCTGGTCTTGGCTCCTTTTGTGGTGTGCTTCCTCCAGGTCACTTCCAGGTGAGTCCCCTTGACTAATATGGGTGATACGCGGTTGGATGGCCTCGGCTACTTCTGGTTGTGGGCCATTTGATCCATGTGGTGCCACATGTCATCACTTGATTGGATGGAATGATATTTTATATGATTTATCCCCCTCTTTTACCTTATTTCATGTAATAATTCCCTACATGCATTATTTCTCCAAGGACAAGTGGAGACAGTACTAAGCATTAATGATATGGAGTTTCTCTTTTTATTGTGGAATGGTGGTATGATGGAATTTTGCTTACTTCTAGTGTAGAAGTATAGCATGTGCAAGTGAAGTCTTGAATTCAAAAAGTAATAAATGAAATCTCACATAGGTCTATACTAGTTTGACAATGCTCAATGTGAAGACAAATAGCATATGCATAAGGTCTATCAATGTAATGTGTCATATGGCTTTGGTAGGTATTTCCAATCAAATGAGAGTAACTTAAATCTTTTTAGAATTTTCTCGGCAAATCCAAGTTTCACTTTAAAACTAGGAACAGCGGCCCTATCACTATATCATATCTCACAACAACTTGGAATTGATTAAGATTTTGCTACCCACAATTTCCAAATCAAGGCAAAAGCAATTTTAGCCGATGAGAGGAATATTTTGGAGAGTTGTAAATTGTAAACAAGGGACTTAGGAAAATTAAAACAGAACAACAATCCATCATTTCATCTACATGAATTCTAAGTCATTCTTACCGCACATATTTTATTTCATTTGAAAAAACATCTATACTGCATTATTTATTTATTTATATATGCAAGATGGATGATGGGTGAATTGAAAATAAATATGCAAAGGGGTTGATACAATTTACCTCAAGTGGGGGTCCTCCCCCATGCTTGTTCTTCACTCACCTGCGTGATGAGGGTTGAACCCTTGATGATGGAAGTATGCCGCGAGACGTCTTGTTGTTGTAGCATGGAGTTAAAGTTGGTGAATTGAGCATCCATGTGTTGTTGCCATTCTTGGGTACCTTGTACAAGCTCTAGGAGAGTGTTGTAGATGTAACCCGTTCTCACTTCAAGCTCTTCCATACGTCTAGTGAGATCCGTTATTCCTTGGCTATAGTCACGATGACTTCTAGCCGAAGAGAAATGACATCCTCTCATGTACATTTATGGCAAGCCGCTAGAGATTGAAGTGGATAGGGGTGGCTACCACGTGGCACCTAGCCATCCATGCCAAGACAGACCTTCGGTCTCATACGATGGAGATTGAGTCCATCCGGGTGCACCACCATTGGGTTCTCTTCCTCTTCATACTCATGGAATGTGGAGATTGTCGGTGGCATGGACGCTCTCCTTTTACGGCTTCTTGTTACCCCACCAGAGACATTCTTCTTCGAGCTTCCTCGATAGGAAGAAGGTCAATGGTTAGTCTCTGACATTTGTACAAATGATAATCCGGGTTAGGTAACCGAATTTCATTGACAAAGTCGGGAAAATAAAATATCTAAGAGCCACCTTGCTCATGCTTAAGGGCATGTCCTTGCACTAAATAATCTTCATCAATTAATTCTATTTCATTTACAATGTACTCAAATGAAGAATATTCTAGTGCTCCTACCCTAGTAGCAATACAGGTAATCAAAGAAGTGCATTTAATTGGCACTTTTCTTGGAATGTAATCTAACCATTGTGTCATCATGGAAATAACTGGGGAAACTTTTATCTTTTTAATAATGGCAACTAAAAAGTTCAGATCATCATCACGTACTACCCTTACGTCTCCTCTGGGGAACATAGTCGTAGCCACCAATCTATGCATAAAGCGTAAAGTAAGGTTGTGCAAGTGGCTATTCCTAGGTGCACTACATCTGACCTCACTAGTTAAATCTTGCAAAAAACATTATTTGTTAAACTTAGGCAAAGCGTCTAAATCTAGCAAACAACGTATATGGAAGCCTAAGATTTCACTTAATTCGTTCCATAGGATGTTGTATTCTTTTTGAAATAATCTAAAAGTAATACCATGAGTCCTATTTCGAGTGTGCAAAGGAATTGCATGGAGAGAAGGCATGAACCTCTCTCCTCTATGTGAGCAAAGTTTTCCCATCCTAGTGCACGCCAAATGAAAAAGAATTTGGAATCGATACCTATTTTGGAGATCAAATCCGGATCATAAGCTTTCGTATGAGAAAACTCACGATCTTGAAGGAGTTTGCGTGCTTGGTCTTCAACTTCACTTTGTATGTCGTGGTTGTCATCGTGAAGAAGTTGGTGTGGGTTCCTCCTCTCAGCCATGGGAGTGTCCTCACATACACTCCTTCGTTAACTTGGTGTAGCAACGGAAGAGGGACGTGCACTTAAGTCTCCACCAGGGCTTGAGCTTGCAGCCACCTTCCTCTTCCCAAACAACCACTTCATTCCTTTAGTAAAAGCCCTGGTGGAGAGCTTGAGAGCAAGAACACAACAAAGCAAAAACTCGATAGAGGTACCGTTAGTAAAAGCAAAACCCCCGATGAATTTTCCTTTGAAGAGCTTTAGAGCAAATTGCAAATGCAAACAAAAGCAAATCTTTTTGAGTCGGAATTTGAGCAAGAGTACTTCAATGAAGAGTAAGAAAAACAATGTGAGTATGGAGTGACTTTGGGGAGGTGTGAAATTAGTTTAAGTGTGAGGAGAAATGATCCTCACGACCACCATTTATAGTGTGCACTCCCCTACGGTCACTAGAGAATTAAATCTAGACGTTTGAGGAGAGAGAGCCAAAATGGCCCTTTCCCCATGTCAACCGAATAGGCGGGTCGGCCGAACTAGCAAGTGGGCCCCCCCTGTTCTCCCTTTTGGCAGGTGGCTCCCCAACGACTGTGGAAATTAGCACGTTGGTGAATTACCACTTTTGCAACTCAGAAAAATTGTTTTTTGAATCAAAACTCTTTTTTCAAAGCCCAACATTTTTCTTTTTTTTTAAAAAAAAAATAAAGAAATAAAAATTATAATTGAGAATAGAAGATTCTCAACTTGCTAAGAAAAACTCAAATATACAGTGGGGAAAATCAAACTAAATGAGGAAAACCAAATGAATAGAAAAAAATATCAAAGAAAAGGATAACTACGAAGTTAACCTATTGGCTAGGTCTCGCCACCGTCCGATGAGATGGACATTCCTCCTTCTCCATTTGTTAACATCCGGGCCCAGAGGGATGGGATCGAACAGCTCGTCTTGCTTCTTATGCCATTCCTTTTTTGGCGGCTTGGTGGAATTGGGCCTTTGAGGAGGCCTGTACTTTTTCGTCTTCTTAGGGTGTTGGCGTGGACGATAAGACGGGTTCTCCGTATAGATCAAATTCCACATGAATGCAATGAGCGGGTCCACCTTTGGAGGTGTGACTTTGACCACTTGAATGTGTTTAACGTTCGTCCCATACTTGAGACGAATCATGGAGCATTGCTCCAACTTTGGGTGAAAGTTGAACTTCTCCTCCTTGCAATTAATATGGAAGTGGATTTCTCCAGCTCCTACATCTATGCGAGCCTTCGTGGTGCTGAGGAACAGTCACCCAAGAATGAGTGGTGTATCCTTCTCGACCTCCATGTCGAGCACCACAAAATCCACGGGTATGAAGCAATTCCAGATTTTCACCGGAACATCTTCAGCGATACCCGTCGAATCAAGGATTGAAGAATCAACCAGTTGGAGCTAAATTGGTGTTTGAGTAAGCTCCGTGAAGGTTAGCTGGTTGAAAACCACCTTGGGCATCACACTCACACTTGATCCAAGGTCACAAAGGGCCTTGTCAAAGTGGTGAGCCTGTCAAGTATGCCTGCACTGCAGTCTTCCGTGAGCTTAACAACCTTAGTGGTGGGTAATGGCTGCTTGTTATTCAATATGTCCTTGAGATAGCAAGCATATGTTGGTACTTTCATTGCACAATCAAGGGCACATTGATGTGGATTTTCTGAATAACCTGAACAAAGAGGATGAATTGCTCATCCACTGTTGACTTTATTTGCTTGTGAGGGAATGTCAATAAGTTGGTGTCTTCAAATTGCTTCCCCATTCTCTCACTAAGTGGTCCACTTACGCAAACTGGGGCATACTCCTTCTCTTTTGTAGTTGTACTCTTTTATTGTGTGGGATACGATGGGTAACGAGTGGTCTTGCCACCTCTTGTAGCCACCACACTCACTTTTTCCATCGGAGGAACAACTGCAGCAAGTTGAGCCGACTGAGTTTCTAACATCTTTTTAAAACTCAATTGATTCTTGAGGGCTAAGGATAGTCCTCCAATCTTGGCATTAATGCTTTTTAGGGCCTTGTCATTAGCCGATAGCTTCTTGGATAGAGCATCATTGATCTTCAGCTATCTAATGGCAAGTTCTCTCAAGTTGGGCTGATTTCCATTGTTGCCATTGTTGATGTACCCTCCTCGAAAGAAAGGGCGTGGTTGACCCCACCGTTGACCTCCTAGACGATAACCATTGTTGGCTACGTATAGGGCATCCTCACAGGTTTCCGGGCAGTCATTTCCCAAATGGCCAATGTTGCTACAGACTTCACAGGTGATGTGAGAGTCTAAGGCATAGGCATTGGCACATACCTCACCATAGCCATGCCCATCAATTTTCTTCATAAGTAGGTCCAATTTGGCAGCGATCATGTCCACCTCCTTCAAGGTTTGCATGACTTGCTGGTAGGTATGGAGACGCTCGTCGCTCCAACTCATGTTTGACACCATCTTCTCAATCAAATCTTTGGCTTTGGGCACTGTCAATCAGAAGAAGGCACCTCCAGCAGCAGCATCAACATGGTCATAGGCGGAAGGGATCAATCCGTTGTAGGAGTTTTGGATAATTATTGTGACACCCGATTATGAAAATGAACCAAGCGAATGCATATGTGTGCCCAGGACGTTCAACACACATACACGAGTGCATTCACAAAAGAGTATACAAAAACTTACCACTGAACAAGATTAATTAAGCACTTTTATTACAGAATTCATAATATCATCGAATACAAGCCCTACTGAATATTAATGACAAGTTTAACTAATGCAGCGGAAATAAACTAAACTGAGCAAACTAAGCAACTAAGCAGCATAAGCAAAGGGTATAGCACAGCTCCAATCAACACCACATGCAAAGCTGACGGCAGACACAGCCCAGAACTCCGCACTATCACCCTTATACTCCCAAACCTGACCTGCAACTATTGGGGGAATTGTAAGAGTGAGTACATGTCGTACTCAGCAAGTGTGGAAAGTATGACATGTAGCTGATTCAGTTGACGATAATAATAATGGCTATGTGCTGAAAAGTACATTAGAACATTAGGAAAGCAATATATTATATGTATGTGAAGTAAACCAATCATAAACCGTGTAATCATCATAATACTAGTCCATAATTCATTACCATCGTCCATTATACCAAATTTCTCATTACCAATAACCATAATCGATATCAGAAGTTAACTCATAACCAACCAAAACCATAACCATATTGCCCAACCTTAACCAAAAGCCATCCCAATACCAAGTTCCCTCTAATCATGGAAGTTGTCCTAGTGCTCATAACCGGGAGCACGGCTATCATGATAGTTTATTAGACTCTATAGAGTTTGTACCACTTTACCCACGTGTTTGTGATTTCATCACCCGTCAGCGACTAAAGAACCTCCTTTACGCCAATTACACTTGCTTTGGTGTATGTCCAAGAGATCAAAAAATAGCTTTTACAAAGGGATTACTAGCCTATTTAGACCCCACTGAGGTTTCACCAGTGGCGATGTCTCCCACAGAGCATATCTTCAACCAAGGGCCCCCTCTTGAGCCATTAGAATCCTAGGGTAGTCCCACCAACCATCAAAAAATGCAATCCGTATACCCCCTTCCCTGAGCCTCCCTAATGGTCCTAATAGCACTAGCAAAGCCCTAATTAATCAGCTACGCCGCACCCATACTTGGCCTCGTGGTGGCAGTGTAGTCTTGGCTTATTCTCGCATGAACCGGTCCTTAGATCTAAAGCAAGCAACCACCATAACATCCAATCCATCCACGTACCATGCTTGCTTAGATCACCCATTACCACATCATATTAACCAGTTCAAGTTAATCATAATCTCATAAATGCATAATTAAGTTAAGTGGTATAGTTGTTTCCATCCCAATTAATTAAGCGAAGCAAAAAGGTAAAAAGCCCTTCCCAACTCTCTACCATGTACTCCAGGTGACAAGGGTGGTCAAACAAAGTTAGTAAACTTTGTACCACAGGATTCCCATCAAATTGACACAAGCATGCAGTTTTCCAAACAAAACATTTATTTTAAAAGCAAGATCAATATGCTTCAAGGACACTTGCCTTGCTCTTCGGCTTCATTAGGAACAAAGACTTCAAACTCTTGGTGCTGGAGATCCTCCGTGACACTCTCTAGCGCAAATCCGTCTAATCCGCACAATAAACATACAAGACAAGAAACACAATCAAAGAGTGCACAAATATTACTCAATATGACATCACATGCATGATTAATGCAAACGCAAGATGGAATTTGTTAATGAGTTGCTTTTAATGATCACTAACTTGTTCTAATAGCTTTTAACAAGTTTATACAGGTTTAGAGTTGATTAGATCAAATTTTAGAATCAACTCAACACAATTTAACCAGGAAAATCAGACAAGTCCGCCGAAGGCCGGACTGGTCCGCACTTCGCGAGATCAGCAGATTAGGGTTTTCTAGGTCGACGTGAATTTGGAGATTTGGGGTTGAATTCACGTAAGGAAAAGAGAATAGAAGGTATACCAGTTGTTTAGAACTCCAATGAACCAGAGATCTTGGAGGCAATACTTGGATCTTGACGATCGAGGGTTGATGATGAATTTGGTGATGAAGAGCTCAAAGTTGATGGAGATCTTGATCCTCTTTCATTTCCTCCTCTTCTTCTTCTTGCTTGGGATCTCCTCCCCCTTGGTGGCGGCTATTCACAAGCTAGGGTTTGGGTGTGGAGGAAAAGTGGCAAATAGATGTCAAGGCAATGGGTTGGGTTGTTTATATAGAGGTGGAGGCTAGGGTTGGATGGATATCAAGTTTTGAGATGAGTAGGGGTCTGTTTAGAGTCCCACATGGGCTATAAAAGAGTTAGGCACGTCGTCCCTAGGCCCACTTAACGTGAAACAAAAGAAATAAGCTGTGAAACAAAAAGATCAACTCAGAGTCACGATTTATCAAACAAGTCCAAAAAGGGCCGCACTAGTACGAAAGAGAACAGAGAGAAATTGGACAAGTATGGACTGGACTTCGGACAAGTACAAACTTATCCAATGGGGAAAAATGGACAACCCTGGCCTAAAATCGTGGAAGTCCGACTTTCGTCAGAGAGGAAAACGGACAAGTCCGCTGGAATATCAGACTTGTCCGGACAAGTCCAGAGACTTAGCAAATTTTCAAGGATTCTTGGAAGCCCGAACTAGTCCGCACTGGGTTGGACAAGTCCGAAAATGTCCAGAGAGAAAAACAGACTAGTCCCCAGCAAAACGGACAAGCCCATTTGAATTTAGAGAGTCGAACTAGTCCGCACCAAAATCGGACTAGTCCGCACTTTCCAGAATTCTTAAGTGCGGTTTTGTTTCTAATTGATTTTAAACTTATTCCTTTTTTATGTGGATTAATGTTAAACATATATTAGGATGTATGCAATGCATGATGGATGAAATGGGTGTTACAAACCTACCCCCGTTAAAATGAATCTCGCCCTCGAGATTCGACGCGGAAGAGAACAGATAGGGAAATTCCTTCTTGAGATCATCTTCTAGCTCCCATGTTGCTTCTTTTTTTGTATGGTGCTTCAATTGCACTTTACACCATCGAATCACCTTGTTCCTTGTTACCCTCTCCTTAGTTTCCAAAATTTTGGCCAGTTGCTCGGCAAAAGTCAAATCTTCCTCTAATTACAACTTCCATTGGCACTTGTTCTTCTGGTACTCTTAAACACTTCTTGAGCTGGGAAACATGAAACACATCATGCACATCCGATAGACGGGCTGGCATCTCCATCTTATATGCTACCTCCCCTCTTTTGTCCAAAATCTTGAATGGTCCAATATATCAAGGTGCTAACTTGCCTCTTATGTTGAACCTCTTATGACCTCTCATTGGTGACACCTTGAGGTAAACAAAGTCTTCTATTTCAAAGGCTAATTTTCTCCTCCTATTGTCCGCATAGCATTTTTGCCTTCATTGAGCAGCCCTCAAGTTCTCGAGGATAACCTGAACTTGCTTTTTAGCTTCTAATAACACATCCGGACCAAATACATGATTCTCCCCTGTCTCACTCCAAAACAAGGGCGTCCTACACCTCCTTCCATATAGTGCTTCCTATGGTGACATCTTCATACATGCTTGGTAACTATTGCTGTACGAAAATTCTGCATATGGCAAGATCTTGTCCCAACTCTTCCCATGCTTTAAAGCACAAGCTCTAAACATGTCCTCCAAAATTTGATTGGTCCTCTCGGTCTGTCCATCTGTTTGAAGGGTGATATGTCGAACTGAAATTCAACCTTGTTTCCAAAGCTTCATGCAATTTATGCCAAAACCTGGAGGTAAATTGAGAACCTCTATCCGATACTATCTTCTTTGGGACTCCATGTCGACGCACAATATGGTCCATGTATATTTCGGCCAATTGTGCAGCTGTATACTTTGTCTTCACAGGAACAAAATGAGCTGACTTGGTCAATCGATCCACGATTACCCAAATTGAGTCATACCTGGACTAGGTACGCGGTAGACCAACTATAAATTCCATGCCAATTTCTTCTCACTTCCATTCCGGAATCTTCAATGATTGCAACAGTCCAGCTGGCCTTTGATGTTCCGCCTTGACTCGTTGACACGCATCACACAATGCTACTTAATCAGCTATGTCCTTTTTTCATGCTGGCCCACCAATAACACGTCTTCAAGTCCTTGTACATCTTCGTACAACCGTGGTGAATTGGGTAAGGCAAGTCATGTGCCTCCTTTAGTATTGTCTCTAGAATATGCTTCACATTAGGCATGACAATTCTCATACCAAGCCATAGAGTACCATGTTCATCCTCATCAAATCTGAATTCTCTTCCCTCTTGGGTCCTTTCCTTGATCTACTGAATTTCCTTATCCTTCGCTTGGCCCTCTCGAATTTCTTGCTCCAAAGTCGGATTTAACTCCATCATCCCCATCTCATTTACAAATCCAAGGTTCAACCGTTCAAACTCCTTACATAGCTCGGATAGTAACTCTTAAACTGTGAGTTGATGACTTACTCCCTTCCGACTTAAGGCATCAGCCACTACATTGGCTTTCCCCAGATGATAGTTGATTCCCAAATCATAATCCTTAATGAGCTCCAGCCATCTTCATTGCCTCAAATTCAGGTTCATTTGTGTGAAAATATACTTAAGACTCATGTGATACGTATAAATTTCACACCTATGTCCAAGGATGTAGTGTCTCCAAATCTTCAATGCGTGTAATATGGTTGCAAGTTCCATATCATGGGTCAGATAATTCTGCTCATGTTTCTTCAATTGCCTCGATGCGTAGGCGACTACTTTACCTTCATGCATCAATACACATCCAAGTCCTTGTCTCGATGCGTCGCAATAAATATTGAAACTCTTGCTCATCTCCGACATGTCAAAACTGGGCTGTAGTTAACCTCTTCTTTAGCTCCTAAAAACTGTTTTGACAAGCTTCAGTCCCTCAGAAAGCCTTTCCCTTCATTAGCAATTCCGTCATTGGCTTGGCTATCTTGGAAAAGTCCTTGATGAATTGACGGTAATATCCAACCATCCCAAGAATACTCCTAATCTCCTTTACGTTTTGCGGGGGTTCCCTTTTCAACACGTCACTCACCTTTCCGGGGTCAACCGATACTCCACCTCCTGAAATGATATGACCCAAAAATGACACTTCCCTTAACCAAAACTGACATTTGTTGAACTTGGCATACAATTGATGCTCCCTCAATTTCTGCAATGTAAGCCTCAAGTGTTCCTCATGTTCCTTCTCTTCCTTCGAGTAGATCATAATGTCATCATTGAACACCACAACGAACTTATCCATGTACTCCATGAAGACCGTATTCATAAGGTACATAAAGTACGCAGGTGCATTGATCAATCCAAAGGACATCACGGTATACTCATAAGATCCATATGTGTCCTAAAAGCTTTCTTGGGTATGTCCAATGGCCTAATCTTCATTTGAATGTATCCCGACCTCAAATCAATCTTGGAGAAAACACATGCACCCTTCATCTGATCAAACAAGTCTTCTATGCGTGGCAAGGTGTACTTGTTCTTGATTGTTACCTCGTTGAGAGCTCAGTAATCCACGCACATCCTTTGCGACCCATCCTTCTTGTCCACAAACAGAATGGGCGCTCCCCAAGGCAAAGAATTTGGGCAGATAAAACCTTTCTCTAATTGCTCTTGAATATACTTTTTGAGCTCCGATAATTCGATAGGAGGCATCCTATATGGCCTCTTAGCTATAGGTGCAGTTCCAAGTATTAAATCAATAACAAACTCAATTTCTCGATCAGGTGGCATACCTGACAACTCGTCTGGGAAACCATCCAAAAATTCAAAGACCACCGGAATCTCCTCAATTTCGGTACCATCCATATGATTCAGCTCCAATTGCTTCGGTGCGGTTTGAGATGCTTCAAATTCTTCGGTGATCCCTCCCTTATTGGTCAACTTCATCATCTTCGTGGCACACTCAATGACTCCATGGTGTTTCCTCAACCAGTACATACCAAGCATGATATCTAATCCTTGAGAATCTAAGACAATGAGGTTGGCGGAGAAGTCTACTCCCCTTATTCTAAGGCTTACTTTTGGACATACTATATTTGTCCTCATCTCTCCTCCAAGAGACTTAACCAATAGAGTAAACTTCATATGAGAGATAGGCAAACTATACTTGGCAACATATTTAGATGCAATGAAGGAATGCGATGCTCTAGAATCAAATAACATAGTCGACGGGTTGGAGTTTGCTAGAAACATACCAATCACCACGTCATCTGCTTGTTCACCACCCACCGTAGAGACATGGTTCATGTTGCCACGAGCAAAATTCTGTTGTCCCCGATTTCCTTGCGGTTGTCCTGCATTAGGTCTTGGGTTTTGCCTCGGCGCACTTCTTCCTTGACCAAGGCCTGACTTAGGGCATTGATGGGCAAAGTGTCCAGCTGTCCACAATTATAGCACTTCTTAACTCCACCAGAATTATTGGGACGGGCTTGGTTTTGAACATTTGCACTAGGAAAATTAGCACGAGGTGCAAAAGACATTGGAGGCCTAGGTGCTTGCATGACAGGGCGCTGTTGTACAAACTAAGTTGACCACAGTGCATATCCAGGGCGATGAGCAGGCGCAGGGGAGCTGAAATAAGGCGCATTTGGCGGTGCAAAGCGAGGGCGCACATTACTTCCTTGTTGTTGTCCTTGATATGTCGCCTTCCTCTTGTTGTCTTGCTCCATCTCTCAGACCTTGTTCTCCACAACAATTGCTTTGTCCACAAGCTTCTTAAATTTGGCATAGTCACAATTGAGCATTGCACTTGGATTTCATTGTTGAGGCCTCACATGAACAAATATTGCTTCCGGCTGTCCCGACTAACATCCTCAGGCGCATATCTTGAGAGTTGAGTGATTTTATTGAGATATTCACCCACACTTGATCTCCCTTGCCTCATGTTCTCAAATTCTTGCCTCTTCAAGATCATGACACCTTCGGGCACATAATGAGAACAGAAACTCTCCTTGAATTCCACCCAGGTAATCCTCTCTTGATTCTCATGAGCACTGCATAGCGAATCCCACCAATCGGCAGCTGCCCCAACAAATTCATGAGAAGCAAAGAGCACCATCTCCTGATGACTACATTGGACAATAGCTAGATTCTTCTCTATGGACCTGAGCCAATCATCAGCATCCATAGGTTCAGCGGCTTGAGCAAAGGTCGGCGGCCTAGTCCTCATAAACTCCCCAACTGGTTATGATGGGGTGGGGGTGGCGGTGGAGGCGTGTGGGGCTGGTTGTTGATGTTACCGGCCTGCAGCTGTCCCATAGTCTATATCGTGGTCTGCATGAGCTGGTTTTACATAGCCAAAAGCTGCTCAATGTTGATAGCTCCATGAGCAGGTCCTTGTCCATTGTTGTTCTGAGGTGCTTCGTGGTTCTCCTCCTCATCATTGCCATCCCTCTGGTTGCGAGTCCTCAACATCTGAAGAAAAGCAAAAGATAAGAATTTTGAAACGTCCCCAATTATATGTATCAAGGGATATGAAACTAAGCAACTAGCTACACTAGCCTACATGGACATGGCAATGCTAAAGCATCCCAAGATCCTCTATTAAGCACACAAGAAAACAATATATAGCAAACAACACACCAAACAAAAGCACATCGATTCCAGAGTGCTCCTATGTGCTCTAAAGTGTCCATTCTATCTAGGCTGCGTCCTGCGGTCAACCTGTGGCTTTGATACCAATTTGTGACACCCGGTTCCGAAAATGAACCAAGCGAACACATATGTGTGCCCAGGACGTTCAACACACATACACGAGTGCATTCACAAAAGAGTATACAGAAAATTACCACATAACAAGATTAATTAAGAAATTTTATTACATAATTCATAATATCCTTGAATACAAGCTCTAATCAATATTAATGACAAGTTAAACTAATGCAGTGGAAATAAACTAAACTGAGCAAACTAAGCAGCATAAGCAAAGGGTATAGCGCCGCTCCAATCAATACCATAGGCAAAGCTGACGGCAGACATGGCCTAGAACTCCGCATTATCACCGTTATACTCCCAAACATGACCTGCAACTGTTGGGGTGAATTGTAAGAGGGAGTACATGTTGTACTCAGCAAGTGTGGAAAGTATGACATGTAGCTGATTCAATTGACGGTAATAATAATGGCTAAGTGCTTAAAAGTACACTAGAACATTTGGAAAAGCAATATATTATATGTATGTGAGTAAACCCATCATAAACCATGTAATCATCATAATACCAGTCCATAATTCATTACCATCATCCATTCTACCAAATTTATCATTACTAATAATCATAATCGATATCAGAAGTTAACTCATAACCAACCAATACCATAACCATATTGCCAAACCTTAACCAAAAGCCATCCCAATACCAAGTTCCCTCTAATAATGGAAGTTGTCCAGGTGATCATAACTGGGAGCACAACTATCATGATAGTTTAGTAGACTCTGTAAAGTTTGTACCACTTTACCCACGTGTTTGTGATTTCATCACCCGTCGGCGACTAAAGAACCTCCTTTATGCCAATTACACTTCCTTTGATATATGGCCAAGAGATCACAAAATAGCCTTTACAAAGGGATTACTAGCCTATTTAGACCCCACTGAGGTTTCACCGGTGGCGATGTCTCCCATAGAGCGCATGTTCAACAAAGGGCCCCCTCTTGAGCCATTCGTATCCCAGGGTAGTCCCACCAATCATCAACAAACCCAATCCGACTACCCCTTCCCCGAGCCTCCCTAATGGTCCAGATAGCACTGGCAAAGCCCTAATTAATCAGCTACGCCGCACCTATACTTGGCCTCGTGGTGGAACTGTAGTCCTGGCATATTCCCGCATGAATCGATCCATAAATCTAAAGCAAGCAACCACCATAACATCCAACCCATCCACGTACCATGTTGGCTTAGATCACCCGTTACCACATACTATTAACCAATTCAGGTTAATCATAATCTCTTAAATGCATAATTAAGTTAAGTGTTATAGTTGTTTCCATCCCAATTAATTGAGCGAAGCAAAAACATAAAAAGCCCTTCCCGACTCTCTACCATGTACTCTAGGTGACAAGGGTGGTCAAACAAAGCTAGTAAACTTCCTACCATAAGATTCCCATCAAATTGACACAAGCGTGCAGTTTTGCAAACAAAACATTTATTTTCAAAACAGGATCAATATGCTTTAAGGACACTTTCCTTGCTCTTGGGCTTGATTAGGTTCAAAGACATCAAATTCTCGGTGATGGAGATCCTCCGCGACACTCTCTAGCGCGAATCCGTCTAATCCGCACAATAAACATACAAGACAAGAAACATAATCAAAGAGTGCGCATATATTACTCAATATGACATGACATGCATGATTAATGCAAATGCAATATGGAACTTGTTAATGAGTTGCTTTTAATGATTACTAACTAGTTCTAATAGCTTTTAACAAGTTTATATAGGTTTAGAGTTGATTAGATCAAATTTTAGAATCAACTCAACACAATTTAACTAGGAAAATCGGACAAGTCTGCCGAAGGGCAAACTAGTCCGCACTTCGCGAGATTTGCAGATTAGGGTTTTCTAGGTCGACATGAATCTGGAGATTTGGGATTGAATTCACGTAATGAAAAGAGAATAGAAGGTATACCAGGTGTTTAGAACTCCAATGAACCAAATATCTTGGAGGCAACACTTGGATCTTGACGATCTAAGGTTCATGATGAACATGTAGATGAATTGGTGATGAAGAGCTCGAAGTTGATGGAGATCTTGATCCTCTATCGTTTCCTCCTCTTCTTCTTCTTGCTTGGGATCTCCTCCTCCCCCCTTGGTGGCGGGTATTCATGATCTAGGGTTTGGGTGTGGAGGAAAAGTGGCAAATAGATGTCAAGCCAAGGGCTGGGGTTGTTTATATAGAGGTGGAGCCTAGGGTTAGATGGATTTCGAGTTTTCAGATGAGTAGGGGTCGGTTTAGAGTCCCACATGGGCTCTAAAAGAGTTAGAAATGTCGTCCCTAAGTCAACTTAATGTGAAACCCAAGAAACAAGCCGTGAAACAAAAGATCAACTCGGAGTCATGATTTATCGGACAAGTATGAAAGGGGCCGGACTATTCCGAAGTTGAACAGAGAGAAATCATACAAGTCTGGACTGGACTTTGGACAAGTCTACACTTATCCAGAGGGGAAAAACAGACAAATCTGGCCTAAAATCGGACAAGTCCGACTTTCGTCACAGAAGAAAACGGACAAGTCCGCTGGAATACCGGACAAGTCCGGACATGTCCGGAGACTTAGAAAATTTTCAAAGGATTCTTGGAACACCGAACTAGTCCGCACTGGGCCGGACAAGTCCAAAAATGTCCAGAGAGAAAAATATACTAGTCCGTAGTAAAACGGACAAGTCCATTTGAAGTCAGAGAGAAATCGGACTAGTCTGCACCAAAATCGGACTAGTCTGGACTTTCGAGAATTCTTAAGTGCGGTTTTGTTTCTAATTGATTTTAAACTTATTCCTTTTTATGTGGATTAATGTTAAACATATATTAGGATGTCTGCAATGCATGATGGATGAAAATGAGGGTGTTACAATTATCTAGTCATCCATCCCATGGTTGGGACTAGCCAGGATATACTCCTAAAGCCTTTCCCAAGCCTCGAGAATAGACTCCTTAGCGTCTTGCTGGAAGTTGGAAATTCTTCCACGTAGGGCATTGGTCTTGCCCAATGGGAAAAACATGGTGAGGAATGTCGTAGAACACTTCTCCCAAGTGTCTACAACACTTGTGTTCGTGTAGAACTACTGTTTTGCTCTTCCAAGAAAAGAGATTGGCAACAGATACGACGTATAGCATCAGGATATACGTCCTTGGATCTTAAAAGTGTTGCAAATCTCAAGGAACCTGTTGCGGGTGAGCACTTGCATCCTCGTTACCCTTCCCACAAAATGGGTTGGCTTGCATTATAGTGATCAGGCCAATCTTGATTTCAGAGTTCACGTCTCTTGTGTTAACAGTGGCCCCAATAGACACATTGTTAGCAGAGGGAGCCGAAAACTCATGATGGGCCTTCTGGGCCATTAGCGTTTTGGTTGTCGGTGCAGTTATGCTGGCTTGCTTTGTCGCTCAAAGCTTTTGCGGAGTAACGACACGAGGTCGATCTCTCAGAAGGGATTCAGGATCTTCAACAATGTTTTCTGGCAAACGAAAACCAGACATACACTACCCTATTTTCACATGAAATGCGAAAACAAGAAGGGTTATCCTTCTAGAACCTACCAGGGTCCTATCCTATTCACTCAATCATGCAATACTTCAGCTGCCTTCCCCGGCAACAGTGTCAAAAATGCTTGTTGATATTTCCTATGCACTACTAACAATTCATTTTTAGCAAGGGTGCCATAAATGCTTGTTAATAGTTTTTAAATGACAGATGTAAACTCGCAAGCGTATGGAATCTATCGATGTAGCATTCCCCTTTTAGAGTATTCCCAAAGGGTGTCATTTATATTCTCCCAAAGGAAGGCTAGGTGGAAGTAAAGCAATCATCAAATGGAGAGGCTAGGTTGATCTATGTAGGGTTCTAGCAGGGATGGTTAAATGATAATTGGAGTTAGTGTGACACCCACAAGAGCATTCTATCCTAAAGGGTTAAATGAGGTGAAGAGGGACTAGGCTAAGAGTTAGGCAGATATTCCTACTATGCTTCTAATGTACATATACATAGCCTAATATAGTTGCTAATGATCATATCAATTATGAATTCTCATGCTAAGTGGGTTAACACATCGGGCACGAGTTTACCCCTAGCAATAGTAGGACAACTACCGCCAAGAGCATGTGGCATAGCTAAACGTGGAGGATTACAAAGGACAGATAGGGCTGTCACCACCTATTGTCTACCTCTTCAATCCATCGATCTACGAGACATTGAACACTAGTTATCTATCCTAGCACCATGCTAGCATATTAAGTAATTACCTTAAGAGCCTAGGCACAAGCAATCCTAAGGCAATGAACTGAATCATCGTTGAACAAATGTTAATTCATAGCCTAAGTGATTCATGTTAACATAATCATGTCATAGCTCATTAGACTATAGTGGGGGTTTGTAGTGTTTATGATGATATAATGAGAATGGTATATCATAATCATAAATACTAATCCTACCACATATATTAAATCCACAATCAAACAAGAAATGCTTCATCCACGTATATGAACAATAGAAGACTAAAGATAACATCTTTATTAAGAGAAAAGTCACAATTACAAATAGGAATATGAGAGCCATACCTTTTCCAATTAGGAATTTGGAAGAGACTCCTACTCCTCTCCTACTCGGTCTATGGACTAGAGGCTCTTCTCTCTATAAACTACACTCCTCTAAACCTATGGAGAAAGGTGTATACAATGGATGAATACTCAAGTGCTGTGTGTGTGAAGTGATGGTACGGGGTCCTATTTATAGCGGGAGAAGGGTCGGTTCCCGCCACCAAAAGCTCGCGAATTAGCCTTCATTATTATAAGGGCACCACAGGGAGTCGACATGTGGAAGTCGACAACGTTTGGCGCCAGGACCTAGTTGGCCAACTGGGGGGTCGGGGGGGGGGGGGGGGGGGGTCGACCGACCTGGTCATGGCTCCTTTTGCAGTGTGCTTCCTCCGGGTCACTTCCAGGTGGGTGCCCTTAACTGATATGGGTGATACACCGTTAGATGGCCTCGGATACTTCTATTTGTGGGCCATATGATCCATGGGGTGCCACATGTCGTCGCTTGATTGGCCAGGATGGTATTTTATAGGATTGCTCCCTCTCTTTTACCTTATTTCCTGTAATAATTCCCTGCATGTACTATTTCTCCAAGGACAAGTGGAAAATAGGTCAAATAGAAAGGTGATGTGTGCAAGAAACGACAATTTCTTCACATAATTGAGTTATATTGACAGGTGAAATTTGTATATAACAGTCGTCAAAACTCCTCAAAATGTCAACACTCCTCAAAATGTTCGCCGAAATCATTAGAAAGATACTCTCCTCCTCTATCGAACATAACACGTTGGATTTTTCATTCTAGTTGGTTTTCTACCTCTGCCTTATAGATTTTAAAATGATCTAGTGCCTCATCTTTCATTTTAGTAAGATAGAGAGTTGACAATACCTTGTAGCGTCATCAATAAAAGATATAAAATATTTATTTCATGCTCTAGTCAAAATTCCATCCATTTCACACAAATCTGAGTGAATAAGATGTAGTTGTGAAAAGCTTTTCTCTTCCATGCTTTTAAAAGTTTACGTGGTTGTTTATCTTGCACACACGCATGACACTTAGATCTTCTTTCAACAGGAATTTTTGGAATCAACTTAAGTTTGGACAATTTAATGATGTGATCATAGTTAATGTGACAAAGCCGAGAGTGCCAAGCAGTAGCCTCTCTTCCATTGCATTCTAAACTAGAACAAGCAACTGACTTCACAAGATTATTATAATCTTAAACAACTGAATGGTGGAATAGGCCCCCGCTATCATAGACTTTTCCAATAAATAAACCAAACTTCAAAACAATAAATTTGTTCAACTCAGACATTAACTTATAGCCATCACGTCATAATAGAGAACCACTAATTAGGTTCTTATTTATTCTAGGAACGTGCTGCACATTCTTCAAAGAGAGAGTCTTTCTGGAGGTCAACTTCAGATCGACTCTTCGAATTACATGTACAATAGTCATAGACCCGTTGCCCATCAAGACAGAGCAACTGTCGGTATCTGGATAAGTAGAAAATAAATTGCAATCAAAACAAATATGCACATTAGCTCCTGTGTCTAACCACCAATTGGTGGAATGACACGATAGAAACACTTCTGGAACATACCCTGATCCAGACGTTCCTCTAGCCTTGCTAGTAGTATCATTCACAGATTTCTGACCACCACCTTTCTTGCCTTTTCTATTGTGGCATTTCCTAGCTATGTGGCCAAGCTCGCCACACACAGAACAAGTCAGGTCTCCTTTCTTCTTATTCTTAAAGCTAGTGTTTTGTTTGGATTTTCCTTTCCAGTTCTTGTTGTTCTTATTGCCACCACCAGATTTACTTCAACCACATTGGCATTAGAGGGAGTCCCTTCCTGCGGAACAGAACAAGGAACATCTTTTGATCTTTGATGAGTAGGTTTAGGCCCGATCTTCCTCCTGAATTTGGTTGTTGGAACCTCATCTCCTCCCTGAGACTAGTCCAATGGATCCCGTCACCAGCCATGACTTCAACTCAAGCAACACCTGCACATGAATAAACAACCAATCCATACGAGCCCAAGTCCTCGACTTGACTCAAGTTAGTTCCAAACACAACACCTTACGTGAGAACCTCACATAAGCATGTTGCAAAACCACAGTAACAGGATATCATCCATGTCAACCAAAAACGCACCAAAGACTTAGCAAATGAATACTAAGCAATCTTTCTAGAGATGTAAAGCAAGTACGAAACATTGCAAATGAAAAACAGAAGCATTGCAGTCAAGCTCCAGACCATGCCATAGCAACCCGGACCTTGAGCCGGAGCTAACAAAAGCTAGTGGAACCTAGCGCCGGAACTTACCAAAACTAGTCAGAACTAGTAAACCCAAAAGCCGAAGCTAGAAAAATCAACTCGGAGCTTAGCAAAAACACGCCGGAGCTAAAGACAAAACTCACCGGAGCTAACCAAAACTAGTCGGATCTTAATAAAAAGGTGTTTTGGTGATAATCAAAACTTTTATCGTCAAAGCAAGTGTATTCACAACAAGCCAATGTATTCAGCACACATAGGTTATACAATCTCCCCCTTGATGAATGCATTGGCAACACCATTTAATATCCGAACATTGGCCTATTCACATAAAAGTTTTGAAGGCAATTTCTCCCCCTTTGTAAATCAAAAGTAAAATGAGAAGAAAATCCAAAAATTATCCCATATTATCTCTCCCTCTTTATTATCTCTCCTTATGCACATATTCTCTTTCTCTTCATGCTTATCTCTCCCCCTTTGACCATGTATTCAGCAAGTCATGAGCATATAAACAAATTATCTCTCCCCCTTTAGTTGTTATGAGCATATTATAACATATACATATAAACAAAGCTCATCCAAGTCATACTATAAAGTGCCTTACATTATCACATCAATGAAATACATAAAGTAGTGTAAGCCATGCTAGAAGTCAAATGTAATTTTCAGTTTATGTAAGTCATGATCTCACAAACTTAACTATTTCAAAACCTGAAATCATGACACTAGTTGCTGCATTTTATTATTTTTCAAATCATACATTTAGATCAAATGATATTTGCAAGAGATTATATGCGCTTCTGCCTTATTCTAACCAACCAAGCCAAGCCTATGTCATTTGACAATCAGAAGCTTAAGGACATGGTTTTAGTCATACACAACTTCTTCCAAGTTCATATCTAAGTGCAATGATAAGCCATATCAAAAGAAGAAGTGCGATGCATGCATATTCTCTTGATCTTTTCTCAATTTATATTTGTTCATAAAAACCCAACATGTGAGTTGATTACTTGATTAATTCTTAATGATTAAAAGCATTTGTGAACATGTAACAAGTTCAAAACAGCAAGAAAGTTCGACCATGACTAGTTTTAGTGTATGTAATTATTCCAATTACTAGACATGGCAAAAACTACAAAATGTATAACACGAGTAATGTAGTAAGAACTTTTAGCATGTAAAAGGAATCACAAAGTCATATATGTATGAAATACTATGCTAATATTATTTAAGCCATTATGATTCATAACCCCTATTTCACTACGAATGTAACAAAAACAAGTGAAATCCAAAGGTTTTGTAAAAATGTCAGCCAATTGTTGTTCGATATCTACATGGTGAAGCACAATGTTTCCCTTTTCAACATTATCTCGGAGAAAGTGATACCTAATGTCAATGTGCTTAGTTCTAGAATGTTGCACGGGGATTTTAGCAATGCAAATGGCACTAGTGTTATCACAGAACAGTGGAACACTATCTAGATCAACCCCATAGTCCTTAAGTGTTTGAACAATCCAAAGAATTTGTGAGCAAGTACTAGTAGCAGCTACATATTCAGATTCGGCTGTGGATTGTGCAACTGAATTTTGTTTTCTAGAGGACCAAGCAACAAGAGAATTACCAAGAAAACGCAAGCACCAGAAGTACTTTTCCTATCAATCCTACAACCCCCAAAATCAGCATCCGAAAAAAGCTTTCAAAGTAACGGCTGAGGAAGAAGGAAGAAAATTCCAAATTCTTGAGTTCCATGTAAGTACCTGAGAATCCTTTTGACGGCTTGACGATGTGAAGCACGTGGGGAGGCTTGAAACCGTGCACAAAGACATACGCTGAATTGTATGTCTGCTCTTGATGCCATGAGGTACAAAAATGATCTGATCATGCTTCTATATTCTTTTTGATTCACGGGTTCGCCATCTTCATCAAGTCCAAGTGTTGTTGCTGTTCATATTGGTGTCCGAAGAGGCTTGCTTTTGTCCATGTTGAAGCGCCTTAGGAGATCTTTTGTATACTTCGTTTGATGCACAAAGGTACCCTCCTTAGTTTGTATGATTTGCAGCCCCAAAAAGTAAGTAAGTTCACCCATCATACTCATTTCAAATTTGGAATTCATCATGGCTGAAAACTTGGACACAAGATCATGAGAAGCACAACCAAAGATAATATCATCCACATACACTTGAACGAATAATGAGTCATTGCCATGCTTAAGGACAAAAAGAGTTTTATCAAGCTTGCCCATGGTAAACCCTTTTTCAAGTAAGAATGTTTTTAACCTATCATACCATGCTCTAGGGGCTTGTTTGAGACCGTACAAGGCTTTAGACAGTTTGTAAACATGATTAGGAAAATCTGGATTTTCAAAACCCGGTGTTTCTTTGACATAAACCTCCTCATCTATGTAGCCATTAAGAAAAGCACTTTTAACATCCATTTGATATAGCTTAAAACCTTTAGATGCAGCAAAAGCTAACAAAATTCTTATGGCTTCTAATCTAGCAACAGGAGCAAAAGTTTCATCACAATCTAGACCTTCAACTTGAGTGAAACCTTGAGCAACCAACCTAGCCTTATTCCAAACAACAACCCCATCCTCACTTTGTTTATTTTTAAACACCCATTTAGTTCCAATTAAGGTGTGACCTTGAGGTGGTGGTTCAAGTTTCCAAACATTATTTCTTTGAAAATTTTCTAACTCTTCTTGCATGGCAACAAGATTCATTAGTGAGTGCATTTGATATATCTTTGGGTTCAAAAGAAGCAACAAAAGCAGAATGAGCATGAGAGTTTGGATCGCAAAACTTGGACCGTGTGACTCGTTCGTGCAAGCTTCCAATCATCTTTGTAAAACCTTAGGGGAACAGATGTCTCACAAGCTTCTTCTTCTTTATGTTCATCACAAATAGATGATCTTGTGACTTGAGGATGATTTGAATCAGCATTGATGGTTGTCGGTGCTGGTTGAGAATTAACATCCGGAGTTGAACCAAAGTCTTTAGCTGCTGAATTTTCGGGCAGCAGCTCCAATTCTTCCTTATCTTAACCGAAAATGCTCCCCCCTGCGGATATGGATCTGAACCTGCAATGTTTGAGCTGGTACCTGGGCTAGCTTCATCAAAATACACTTCACAAGTCTCCACAATTTTGTTAGTGTCAAGTAAAAGCACACGGTAGCCTCTAGTATGAGATGGATAACCAAGAAACATGTCATCAATGGATCTAGGTTCAAATTTATCAAGATTACAATGTTTCTTAACAAAGAATTTGCAACCAAAGACCCGAAAGTGTGTAACACTAGGCCTATGTCCAAACCGGAGCTCATATGATGTTTTACCTAGCTTAGCACGCAAGAAAACACGATTTGAGACATAACAAGCGGTTGCTAACGCATCAGCCCAAACTTTCCTAGGAGTTTGATATTCATCAAGCATAGTCCTAGCCATCTCAACTAAGGTTCTATTCTTTATTTCTACAACACCGTTTTGTTGAGGAACATATGGTGAAGAAAATTGATGATCTATTCTATTTTCAGCACAAAAGTGATCAAGAGATTAATTTTTAAATTCAGTTCCATTATCACTTCTAATTGCTTTTAAAGATCCTGGGTAATCAATTGATAATCTAAGAAATAAAGTTCTAAAGTGAGTAAAAACTTCATTCTTAGACGCCATAAAGTAAGCCCAAGAGTATCTAGAATAATCATGAACAATCACAAGTACATATCATTTACCTCCGAAGGATTGAACACGTGAAGGTCCTACGGTGTCAAGATGCAAAACTTGACATGGTTCAGTTGTCATGATTATTGTGAGAGGAGTATGTGAACCTGCAACCATCTTAGCATGTCTACAAGAAGAGCACACAATTTCTTTGTCCCCTTTATGCTTAGGCAGCCCACGTATGCGATTAAGAGAACTAACAAGCGTTAGGTGATCAAAGCCTATGTGACCAAGTCTACGATGCCAAAAATATAGGTCCTTTGAATCATTAGCAACTAGACACCTATGCTTAGAGAAAGACATATCAAAATCAGCTTTAAAAACTCTTCCAAACCGAGACATGTTAAAAATAAGCTCACTATTTGAACTTACAACTTTGCAGCAGTTTTTAACGGAAATAATTTCCAGATTTTCATCTAGCAATCGTGAAACAGAAAGCAAGTTGTATTTCAAATTTTTGACAAGTGCCACATCCTTCAAAGTGTAGTGATCATTTACTCTAACCAAACCCTTAGCAATTATAGGAGTTGAAGAATTATCGGCAAAAGTAACATTCTCTACACATGACACAAAAGAGAGGGAGGAGAACCAATCTTTGTTACCGGTCATGTGGCGTGAGCAATCTGAATCCAAAATCCTAATGTTCTCCTTTCTCAAAAGTGTAACCTACATAGAAGCACAATACGTCGATGACTCAATACTGGGGTTAGTCAAAAGGCATTTAGGAATCCAGTACTGAGTCACGCGATGTGCAGTAGAAAAAACACGGGAAAGCTGAGACAAAACAGCAGGTTTATGAGTCAAAGTTTGAGATTTTTTATTCTTAACTACTGACCTATAATGTGTTACTTTTGTAGCACAAAAATCAGTAGCTCCGGAGGCAAAAACAGAAGGTCCGGAGGTAAACTTTGAATGTTTTTGACTCAAAACAGCAGGTTGTACATTCGGTTCAATATGTGCAGCAAATTTTGCATGAAAGTTATGAGATCTAGCAACCATTCTTTCCCTTTTTTGTTGTTTAGCTAGTCTATAACAAAAATCTATGACATGACCATCTCTACCACAGTAGGCACAAGAAAATTTAACTTTGTATTTATGTCTAGATGAGCAAACAACATTTTTATTTGAAACCGAATGAGACAATACTCCTACAGATTTGAAAACCTCTTCTTTTTGTTTAGGAACTGTTTGAATCAAACCACTTCCTAATGACTTTACAATTTTAGGTGGATGTGCCTTAGCATGAGCATGAGAATCAAAACCTAAACCAGTTTTATCATTGCAAGACTTGGATGAATTCAGCAGCAAGTTTAGGTTCTTATTCCCATTACAAAAATGATCAAATGTCTTATGCATATTATCAAGTTTATTGGACAGATCAAGTCAATTTTCACATGAAGTTTTTCCTTTTAGTTTGCAATTGGAAGAATATTTAACTTCATGAAAACGTAAAGAATTGTTCAATATAGAGATTTCATTCATAGCATCTTGCAGTTTCTTATCAAGATCATCACAACTAGAACAATGCAAATCAATTGTAGAACAAGAAGCATCTTTTAAGTTTCCAATATTAAGTGCAGCAAGCTTTTTGTTCTTTTCAATTTTAAGTTCAAGTTTGTCAAGTGTGGAGGTATGTGCACTTCTTAGGGAGGACAATTGTTCATATATTAAGTCACATGAGGAACAAGAATCATCACTAGGAATCAAGGATTTCAACCGATTAATTTTAGACTCTAGTGACTCAATTATAACAGTATTGTCCCTATGATTTTTGTCCTTTTTCTTAACAATGACAGTGGCACGAGAAATAGCATCACACATTTCTTCGCAAGTAGGACATACCTCTTCATTGTCGCTGTTGTGTTCTGCCTCCTCCATACTTGATCTTGACTTGCCCACCGTGAAGCACAAGTTTGCCAAATCATCTTCATCTTCATCACTTCCAATGTCCACGTTGCTTGAGCCAAGTTCCTGGAGTGCTGAGATAAAACTGCTCACTAATTGACGTCCTGTAAAACCCTTCTTTTTCTTCGTATCTTTTGTAGAGGAGTGCTTCGTTCTTGTTTTCTTTTTATCCCGGGAAGTAGGACCTCAAAAGGTTAGGGCAATCTGAACGAAAATGTCCTGTCTTACCACATTCAAAGCATCGTTGAGGTCCAGAGCTTCCTCTCCTTCTAGTTCTCACATTTTGCAATGCTTTTCAGAACCGGGTAGAGATGAGCGCTAGCTCCTCCTCTAGAAACTCCTCAATCTGTTCAAGGGTTAGAGAGGACAGGAAAGCAAGTGTACCACAAGATGATGTTTGACCGGAACTAGGCATGTCATGTTGAGAAACAAAAGCAATAGACTTGTTGGGGTTCTTACTTGAGATTATGTCAATTTCAAGAGTTTTTAACTTGGAATATAGCACATCTAAAGTAAGTGAACTCATGACAGTAGATTCACGAATAGATGTGACTTTCATCTCCCAAATTAACATATCTAATGCACTAAGCAATTGCCTAGCATTTTTAGCTTCTGAAAATTTAACATTTACACTACGCAAGTTGCTGAGAATCTTATTAAAGCGAGCAAAAAGGTCATCAATAGACTCACCGGGTTGCATCTCGAAGCTCATGTATTCTTTCTTGAACATGTCTTGCCTTACCTCTTTGATCGTGTTGGATCCTTCTTGGTAGTCAAAAAGTGCTTTCCACACATCGTATGCAGATCAGAGGTGTGCAACATGGTCGAAGTCACTTTGTGTTAATCCTTGTATGATCAAGTTCTGAGCCTTGTTGTTGTTGTCGACATCTCTCAGATTTGTAGCTATAACTTGATCGTTTGATGGCACTTCGTAAGGCTTGTATACCTTCTCCCATATTGCAAAGCCTTGTGCCTGGATGAAAGCCTCCATGCGTGCCTTCCAAACCTGAAAATCAATACCAGCGAACACACAAGGTTTGGCAGAGTACTTCTCCATGATGATTAGTCAAAAACACGCGCAAATCACAAAGATTAGAACACCGTGGCTCTGATACCAATTGTAGGATCGAAGAGCACATGAAAATCTACCAGAGGGGGGGGTGAATGGTAGATTTAAAAATCTTACGCAGCGGAAACAGTTAAACCCCAACCCCTTCGGCAGAAAAACGATCTGTTAAAGAAATTGTGTGTGAGACTAATCTAAACGTGTTTCAGCGTGACAAAAGTGATAGATATCAGAGAGAATCAAGTCATGAAGACAACACAACAAGAATAACGTCAATTGGATCTGTAAAATTCGAGTTATGATAAAACCACCGACGAAAGGTAGTGCTGTCCAGAAACTCGACGAGTAAAACTTGTCTGGAACAAGTCGGACGAACAAGGCACAAAAGTTCCTTCAAACTACACATTTTATTCAATAGAACACAAGAGGAACAGCCCCAAAGTCGTGCACCACGAGCTCTGGGCTCCCTTGCTTATATAACCAGCTCGAAAGCCAACTCAACTCAGATTAGGAACCTAATCATACTCTGTTCACGAATCGTAACATTCCATAACTGCTTAGGATTCTTCTACACGCATATAGAAGCAATCTTAAGACTTCCAAACACCTTAGGAATGTATCCTATATTCCTAAACAACTCAAATTCGTGACCCACATGAAATCCTATCATAACCAACTCAAATCTTTCCATATTTGAGACAAACCTGACTCAATTGTAGCCTAAGTCTATAACTTAGTCGGTTGGTCCTTTCCGACCAACTCTTTACGTCCACATTTCTTCATCATGTCTCAGAACCATGTAGCCACATACATGCACTCCTTGCACACGTGCAAACATCTTCCAATGGCTTCCACGATACCTTCACATGCATTGTTCTTGATTCAATCATGTTGTGCAACCTCCTGATCAGCTCAACCACAATTCCTCCTGAATTTGGTTGTTGGAACCTCATCTCCTCCCTGAGACTAGTCCAATGGATCCCGTCACCAGCCATGACTTGAACTCAAGCAACACCTGCACATGAATAAACAACCAATCCATACGAGCCCAAGTCCTCGACTTGACTCAAGTTAGTTCCGAACACAACACCTTACGTGAGAACCTCACATAAGCATGTTGCAAAACCACAGTAACACGATATCATCCATGTCAACCAAAAATGCACCAAAGACTTAGCAAATGAATACTAAGCAATCTTTCCAGAGATGTAAAGCAAGTACGAAACATTGCAAATGAAAAATAGAAGCATTGCGGTCAAGTTCTGGACCTTGCCAGAGCAACCCGGACCTTGAGCCGGAGCTAACAAAAGCTAGTAGAACCTAGCACCGGAACTTACCAAAACTAGTCGGAACTAGTAAACCCAAAAGCCAGAGCTAGAAAATCAACTCGGAGCTTAGCAAAAACACGCCGGAGCTAAAGACAAAACTCACCGGAGCTAACCAAACTATGGATCTTAATAAAAAGGTGTTTTGGTGCTAATCAAAACTTTTATCGTCAAAGCAAGTGTATTCACTACGAGCTAATGTATTCAGCACACATAGGTCTTACACTTTGACGTGAAGTGAACGGATCTTTTGTAAGCAAATTCTATATGTGGTAAACACACCTCCCACAACTTCAAATTCATTTTCAAGACAGCCGGCAACATAGTAGATAAAGTACGGTTAACTACCCCGGTTTGTCCATCCGTTTGCGGGTGACATGTAGTTGAAAACAGCAACTTGGTTCCCAATTTGTACCACAAAGTTCTTCCAAAATGACTTAAAAATTGTGCATCACGATCAGAAACAATGATATTTGGCACACCATGTAAACGAACAATTTCCATCATAAATAAATCAGCAATGTGTGAGCCATTATCATTCTTATGACAAGGTATAAAGTGTGCCATTTTCGAGAAATGATCAACAACTACAAAAATACTATCCCTTCCCCTCTTAGTCCTAGGCAATCCCAAAACAAAGTCCATAGAAATATCCTCCCAAGGTACACTAGGAACAGGAAGAGGCATATAAAGACCATGTGGGTTAAGGCGAGACTTAGCTTTATTGCAAGTAGTGCATCGTGACATGTAGCGCTCGACATCACGCCTCATCTTTGGCCAAAAGAAGTGTGTGGACAGCACGTCTTCAGTTTTCTTCACTCCAAAATGTCGCATCAAACCTCCTCCATGTTCTTCCTGCAAAAGTAATAGACGAACGGAGCTAGCTGGAACAGATAGCTTGTTAGCACGATAGAGGAGACCCTCTTGCAGCACATATTTATTCCAAGTTCTTCCTTCTCTATAATTTTCAAAAGCGTATTTGAAGTCCAAATCAGTAGGATATAATGCTTTTATTGTTTTCAAGCCAATGATTTTATAATCAAGTTGGGACAGCATGGTATAACGCCTAGATAATGCATCGGCAATGACATTTTCCTTCCCTTTGTTATGCTTAATGATGTATCGAAACGAGTCTATGAACTAAATCCATTTAGCATGACGTTTATTTAGACTGGTTTGACACTTAAGATACTTCAATGATTCATGATCGGCATGTATGACAAACTCCTTAGACCAAAAATGATGTTGCCAAGTTTGTAATACTCGCACTAAGGCATACAATTCCATAGCATAAGTGGAATAATTCAGAGAAGGACCATGATGTTTTCACTAAAGAAAGCAACGGGTTTACCTCCTTGTAGGAGAACGCCTCCAATACCAATGTTGCTTGCATCGCATTCTAGCTCAAAGGTCTCATCAAAATCAGGAAGTTGTAGCAATAATGCTTGCGTAAGCTTCGATTTGAGAGCATCAAAAGCTTGTTGCTGCTGTTCGCCCCATTGAAACGGCACTCCCTTCTTCGTTAGCTCATGTAGAGGTGCTGCAATGGTGCTGAAATCCCGCACAAAACGCCAATAAAAACCTGCAAGACCAAGAAAACTATGAACCTGTGTGACGGTTGTTGGGGCTGGCCAGCTGGTGTTTGCTTCAATTTTTGCCTCATCCATCTCAATTCCCTTCGAGGAAACCACATGGCCAAGAAACGAGACTCGATTGGTGCAAAAGACGCACTTTTCGAGGTTACCAAACAAACTTGCATCTCTCAAAACAGTAAAAATAGCACGTAAATGTAAAACCCCACTTTTGTGGCATGTGAATTCAGTCATAAGTTTGATGATCAACTATATTAAAAATCCAATATAGAGGTACACATGAACTGAATCCCATCCAAACCTTTCTTGCACTCATGGTTAAATTTTATTAACCTGAGTATTGGACTTCACCACTAATTCTAGAATAATTCTATTCACCCCTTTTCAAACATTTGAATTATTTGGATGAAGTTTATTAAGGCAATTTAAAGTGCAGTACTATTTGGCCCTGCCAAAAATATTCAAATTAGAGGCTCTAAATTTTTCCTTGACCTTCTAATATTCTCAATAGCTTGCCTGCAAAATTCAAGATTTTGGGAACTCATTTGCTATTTTATTTGAGGCGCTTAGCAAATTTGAATCAAATTCAAATCTGAATTTTAAATTCTTTTACAACTTCTTTGAACATAAGATTTGAGTTCACCATTGGGTTCAGAATAATTCATTGACCATCTCCACAATGTTTCATGATTTTTGGAGTTGATCTTCTATTTTTAAATGAATTATTAACTTTTGTGTTGGGGTCTGACTGACCTGTGGGTCCCACTGGTCAGCCGCTGCTGAACGGGTCAGGTCGGCCGCCTGCCATCTCTGCGCCTGCGCTCGACCGCTCGATAGCGCGCGCGCATGCAGCTCCAGCGAGCTGCCTGCATGCTAGCTTGCTGCGGCGCTATAAAAGGCCGCCGCCGC